>CM062813.1:176600105-177982605 GCA_031772625.1 Pinus tabuliformis | reverse complement strand
GCTATCTTTATACATGAAGCAAATGAAGAAACAATCTGTGTTATAAACTATCTTTAGCCCAACTAACTTATATATATTTTATCTTTATACATGAAGCAAATGAAGAAACAATCTGCTTTATAAACTATCTTTAGCCTAACTAACTTATATATATTTTTTCTTTCTCTACCTTTATCCTCTTAAATAATTTCTTTTTTGTTTTCCCTTTTTTTTCTATTGATAGTGTTCTTGTGCTTGTGTTTACTGGTAGACTGAGAAAGGCTTTGCATCCCACTAAAAAGATCCAAGAAAATTACGGCTGTTGATCACGGTGTCAGAAAGTGCTTGCTGAGGGAACAATTCATGTTCTTTATTTTATCCTAATTTTCTGCGTAATTCTTTGGTCATGTAATTTTCTTGAAAGAACATTGAAAAGAGGGATTTCGTTGTCGTTTTTTTAGCTTTGAAAGCCCGAAATTCTACTGCTTTTTATAATTGGTTTCTTTATAATAAATTGGTCTGTGATGGAAGGTCCACCTAAAGAAATCAGAAGCTTCAGAATACGTACACAAATTCAGTTCCATAAATTTGATTAACTGGTGAAAGGTCGCACCTAAAAGAAATCTACACGTTGAAAATATATATGCAAATTCAGTTCCATAAATAAGAACGGTCAAAAACCTCATCAGCATTCTGTGCAAATTATGACACTTCGACAGAGAGATACTATAATGAGATAGCCATCTTTCTTTGCGCTAACTGTACTAAGTATTATTCATGCAAAAGTCATCAATGAAAAATGACTATTCCAAAATGAAAAACGAGTATTCCAAGATTCAACTGGTAGATGAGAAATGAATATTTCAACATTTAAGTAATTAATGAAAGAAATGAGTATGAGAAATTAATGGATGTTCTTTAGTGAATAAATTACAAGATGTTTTGATAGTAAATTCAAATAAATTTTAGATGAAAGTCATCCATCGAAAAACAAGTGTTCTGAGATTCAAACAAGTATTCTCAAATTCAAGAGAAATGAATATTTCCACATTTAAGTAATTAATGAAAAAAATGAGTATGAGAAATTAATCGATGTTATTTAGTTAATAAATTAAAATAGATTTTGATAGTAAATTTAAATAAATTTTAGATATATGAATCTTTGTTTCAAAAATATTATATTATATATTAATTATTAAAAAGTAATATATTTAGAAGTGTATAAATGATGTGTGATTTTGTTGTGTGATTTTGTTGTTAGTGAGAATTTTTGGAGCACAGTGTATTGTGATTATTGTTTTGCTTAATGTTTCAGCTGAATTATTCATCCATTTTAAATAGGATAAACATGTAGATCTTTTAAAACTCAATTTAAAGAACATATAGCTGGCACCTACCATAACCACATTGCAAAATCTGCCATCCCCTAACACTCTCATAATACTAAATATTTTATTAGTTTTGATAAAACTAAAATCTTAGCCTCCTACCATAACCACATTGCTATATCTGTCATTCCCAACACTCTCATAATACTAAACATCTTATTAGTTTTGATAAAACCAAAATTTTAGCCTTTGCACCCTTCCATACCAATCGAGTTATTAGGGAAACCCTTGAAATTGAAAAACACCTTAACAATTAATCGGGATGATAGGATATCATTTAATCCAATCTTAGAAACCCATTATTCATTTCTTGTCTTCTACCCACTACTCATTTCTTGTCCTCTAAACCTGATCCTCTAATTTCAAGTTCTAACCCTTCTTAACCCCTCTCTCCCTTTCCTTTTCTTCCCTTTTTGATCCCTTTGACAGTTTGCTTCTATCTCCCTATAATATGTCTTTCTTCTTCCCCTTCTATGTTTCTATAATTTGTTTTTCTAGTTTTATTTTAATTTTTAATTTAATCAGTTTATTTAAAAATAATAATTTAATTTTTTAGTTTATTTAAAATAAATTAAAAAGAAGTTGTCTCTAGTGCTACATTTTGGAAGCTTTTCCGCTTGGTTTTTTCGGTCTAATTTCTCTAAAATCCGACAGGAATTTATTGAAATCACAAGTTTGATGGGTAACTCTGCAAAATAGAAGTGCCCTAGGGGTTTTTCAAATCCATATATACAGTAAAAAAAACCTGTTTAAATAACTCTGCAAAATAGAAGTGCCCTAGGGGTTTTTCAGTGCTGAATCCATATATACAGTAAAAAAACCTGTTTAAATAACGCAAATGAAGATTTCACCTCAAAATTTTCCATCGGATTCCGGCTACCAAAAAATCCAAAAAATCACACTAAAGACAACTCCAATTAAAAAATATTTTAATTCAATTTAATTTAATTTTTAGTTTATTTAATTTATATTAAAAATAAATTTGAATTTAATTTGGTGTAGTGTATTTTTTATTTTCCTTTTCTGATTAGTCTTTGTAAATTTATAAATTTTAATTTAATTTAATTTAGTTCTATTTTTATTTATTTATATACATTTTCTAATTAGTCTTTAAAAATTTAAAATTTAAATATTATTATTTATTTATTTATTTTTAACTTTAAATCAATTTAATTTTAATTTAATTTTACCAATCTTATTTTATTGATTATTATATTTTCAATTATTACTATATTATTTAATTCATTATTTCTAAATATTTGTCAACTCTTCATTAATTGGTTTTACCAAATTTGTCTTTTTAATATTTTGATATTCTTTAGATGTTTTTACCAAATTTGTCTTTTTAATATTTTGATATTCTTTAATTTCTTTTGACCAAATTTATCTTTTTAATATTTTGATATTCTTTAATTGAAAAATATTTTTAATTAATAATTTGTTATTCTTTAAATATGATTAATCATTATAATTAACTTTGACTAACCTTTAAAAAAAAATTATATTTCCAATTTTAAATATTTTTACATTCTCCTTTGAATTGACCTTTTCAACTAATTCATTTTTTCTATTTTATTTAAATTCTTTAATAATATTATTCTTGTTTCGGACAATCCTTTAATTTAATTTAATAAAAATATCCATATCTGTTATAAATTTCCTCCTATAATGACTATAATTCTTTCTCCTCTAAGGATTATATTTCAACACCTTCCTCTATTTATAGAGGTCCAACACTATTTATAGAGGTCCAACACTCTTCACATCATTAGCAAGCTTAAGTCCTTGAAGATTGGTGAAGGTTCACCCGAAACGTTGGGCAAAACAATGATCGCAACACACATTTCTCAATAAGTCCTTATGAACAAAATTTCCTACTATAACGACTATAAGTCTACCTCGTCTAAGGACTATATTTCAACACATTCCTCTATTTATAGAGGTCCAACACTCTTCACATCATTAGCAAGCTTCAAGTCCTTGAAGATGGGCGAAGGTTCATCCAAAACGTTGGGCAAAACAATGACTGCAACACACATTTCTCCATAAGTCCTGGTGAACAACAATTCATTGAATGTGGAAATGCTAAAATGTAATCTTGCTATTAGATATAAATAAATAGATATATAAATATTTTTTTTACAAAAATAACATTTTATATATGAGTTATAAATAATTTGATGGGTAACTCTGCACAATAGAAGTGCCCTAGGGGTTTTTCAAAAAGCTGAATCCATATATACAATAAAAAAACCTGCTTAAATAACACAAATCAAGATTTTACCTCAAAATTTTCCATCGGATTTTGGCTACCAGAAAATCCAAAAAGTCACACTAAAGACAACGCCAATTAAAAAGATTTTAATTCAATTTAATTTAATTTTTAGTTTATTTAATTTATATTAAAAATAAATTTTAATTTAATTTAATGTAGTCTTTTTTTAATTTCCTTTTCTGATTAGTCTTTGTAAATTTATAAATTTTAATTTAATTTAATTTAGTTATATTTTTATTTATTTTTATACATTTTCTAATTAGTCTTTAAAAATTTAAAATTATAAAATTTATAATTTAAGAAAAAGCAGTATAGTATATATTATGTGCCAAAAAACAGTGTTGTATTTACAAATATGGTGGCCATTGTCCCGAATATGTTCTCCTATTCAACAGATATTTGTCATTTATATGTCTTTCGTTGCTACATATACAAAATTTTGGACAGCATATAGAAACCTTTTAAACATAGAAATATTGCAAAGGATTTTCAGAATTAAAAATTTGGACCATTTCTCGATTTGTGCATGTCATCCTTGCGCAGGGGCCATGCTAATCTTATCGAATGTCTCCGAAGAGACATCCGATAATCCATTATTATTACTATATTATTTAATCCATTATTCCTATTTATAAATTTTAATTTAATTCTATTTTTATACATTTTCTTATTAGTCTTTAAAAATTTAAAATTATAATTTTTTTATTTTTTTAAATCAATCTCTATATTAATTTAATTTTACCAATCTTATTTTATTGATTATTATATTTTCAATTATTACTATATTATTTAATTCATTATTCCTAAATATTTATCAACTCTTCATTAATTGTTTTTACCAAATTTTTCTTTTTAAATATTCTTTAATTGTTTTTACCAAATTTGTTTTTTTAATATTTTGATATTCTTTGATTTCTTTTCACCAAATTTATCTTTTTAATATTTTGATATTCTTTAATCAAAAATTATTTTTAATTAATAATTTGTTATTCTTTAAATATGATTAGTCATTATAATTAATTTCGACCAATCTGTAAAATATATATATATATATATATATATATATATATATATATATATTTTAAGTATTTTTACATTCTCCTTTGAATCGACCTTTTCAACTAATTCATTTTTTCTATTTTATTTAAATTCTTTAATAATATTATTCTTGTTTCGGGCAATCCTTTAATTTAATAAAAAAAATCCGTATCTGTTATAAATTTCCTCCTATAATGACTATAATTCTTCCTCCTCTAAGGATTATATTTCAACACCTTCCTCTATTTATAGAGGTCCAACACACTTCACATCATTAGTAAGCTTAAGTCCTTGAAGATTGGTGAAGGTTCACCTGAAACGTTGGGCACAACAATGATCGCAACACACATTTCTACATTAGTCCTTGTGAACAAAATTTCCTACTATAACGACTATAATTCTTCCTCCTCTAAGGACTATATTTCAACACCTTCCTCTATTTATAGAGGTCCAACACTCTTCACATCATTAGCAAGCTTCAAGTCCTTGAAGATGGGTGAAGGTTCACCCGAAACGTTGAGCAAAACAATGATTGCAACACACATTTCTCCATAAGTCTTGGTGAACAACAATTCATTGAATGTGGAAATGCTAAAATATAATCTTGCTATTAGATATAAATAAAAGATATATAAATAATTTTTTTTACAAAAATAACATTTTATATATATGAGTTATAAAAAATTTATTACTAGCACAACCACATTAAATAACTTGGAAAGTTATGGAAATTTCGATCATATTTAGAGAAAATCCAGCGAGGATTTTTGTAAATCCAAGTTATAGTTGTTAAACCTCAAAATTTTAGGTGTCCTAGACATTTTTGATGGTGCTGAATCCATTTCCACCATCAAAAAAATGATTCAAACACTGTATCTACAAGTTTTTTTGATTTTTTGTTGCCCGGATTTCGGCCACTTTTGGTTGTCTGGGCAATTCCTCCACCTCTTTAGACGACTCCCATTAAATATCTTAATGTGGTTGATATAGCCGAATGCTTCATTTGTGTCTATCCACAAATAGTAATAATCATAATAATAATAATAATAATTTTTTAATAAATAAAACTTAATTTAATAGGTTTTCTCTAATTTTCTTTATTATAAAACCTAATTATGAACTCCAATATTAAATATTAATTATGTATTGAAAATTATTATATTAATGTAACAATTCATATTATTAGGGTTTAATATTATTCTCTTGTGTTTTTAGTATCAATAATATCAATAATCCTTTGGTTTTATAATGTTGATCCGAAGGGCTTATAATAATTATCCTCACAGTGTTTAATATTATTCCCTTTGATTTATAATATTACTCCCAAATGTTTATAGTGTAAATCCCTTGAATTTAAATCCATTGAATTTCATATTGAGACAATCTTTGTTACAATGCGACGTTGGACCATGGTTGACCATATTTGATGTTATAAACCCAAGGGAATAATAAATCCATGGGATTAATATTAAAAACCCAAGGGATTATAAACACAAGAGAATAATATTAAACCCAAGGTCTATAAACACAAAGATAAATATTATAAGCCCTTAAATAAACATGGTTGACCATCATTGACAATGGTTGATTTTCATAATGAGACAATCTTTATCACAATGCAACATTGGACCATGCTTGATTTTATAAAACATGGTTGACCATGGTTGACATGACTGACCAAGGTTGACTATGGTTTACCATGATTGTCTATGGTAGACCATGATTGATATTATAAATCGAATCAAATAATAAACCAAAGGGATTAACACTAAAAAAACAAGGGATTATAAACCCAAGGGAATAATATTAAACCCTAGGAAAATGAACCTATATATTAATAAACCTAAGGGATTGGTATTATAAACCCAAGGGAACAATATTAAACCTTAGGAATATTAACCCTTTGATTAATAAACCCAAGGGATTGTTATTACTAACCCAAGATAATAATGAAACTGAGGGATTAATACTGAAACCCCAAGGGATTATAAACACAACAGAATAATATTAAACCCAATGGATTAATATTATAAACCTAAGGTATATAAACCCCAAGATAAATATTATAAACCCTAAAATAAACATAGTTGACCATGGTTGATTTTCATATTGAGACAATCCTGGTCACAATGCGACATTGGACCATGATTCATTTTCATATGGAGACAATCTTTGTCACAGTGTGACGTTGGACCATGGTTGACAATGGTTGACTTCCATATTGAGACAATCTTTGTGACAATGCAACGTTGCACCATCGTTGACCATGATTAACCATAGTTGGCCATGATTGATTTTATAAAACATGGGTGACCATGGTTGGCCATGATTGACCATGGTTGACGATGATTGATGTTATAAACCCAACATATTAAGATTAAAAACCAAACGATTATAAATCCAAGGGAATAATATTAAACCCTAGGGAATAATATAAACCCAAGGTACATAAACTCTAAGATAAATATTATAAACCCTTAAATAAACATCCTTGACCATAGTTGATTTTCACAATGAGATAATCTATGTCACAGTGTGACATTAGGCCATGCTCGACCATGGTTGAACCCTTAGATTAATAAACCTAAAGGATTGATATTATAAACCCAAGGGATTAATACTAAAACCCCAAGGGATTATAAAACCAAGGGAATAATATTAAACCCAAGGGACCAATATTATGAACCCAAGGTATACAAAACCTAAGATAAATATTTTAAACAATAATATAAACATGGTTGACCATGGTTGATTTTCATATTGAGACAATCCTTGTCACAATGCGACATTGGACCATGGGTGACCATGGTTGATTTCCATATCGAGACAATCTTTGCCACAATGCGATGTTCGACCGTGGTTGACCATGAATTTATTTTTGGTTATCATTCAAATAGTTGGACATAATATTTATTTATTTGTATTTTTCTTTGGCTAGTGATTATTGCATTTCATTGCAAGGTTTAATGAGTAAACAAATCATTTATATTTATGTTAATTTAGAATTTTTTTTTAATAACTTAGATGTCTCCTCCCAACGCACGTGCTTAACAACTCGGTGAGGTTTGAACACAAACCGCTTTACTAACAAAAACCTTTCTCAATAAATTGTGCTACTAAGACTCAACTAATTTAAAATCTATTTAAAAAACTAATAAATTTTTTATTATTATAAAAATATATATATATTAATATACATACAAATCTATATATCTCTACATGTTCTCGAAAATATTTTTTCCTTATAAATTTATATATCACAATTTTAATATTACTCTTTTTATTTGTTATAATATTCTAATATTATTTTTTCCTTATAATTTTATATATCACAATTTTAATATTACTCTTTTTATTTGTTATAATATTCTAATATTATTTCAAATAGAATATAGTGACTTAAGGATTATTCATGTAGTATATAAAAAAAATTAGTAGGCTGAGAATTATTGCACTCAATTTTGCAACATGGTCAGACTTTTCTTACACTTCTTGTACTTAGTTGCTTTTTGCAGACATTTTCTTTAATGAACATGCAATAAATTAATAAGCACACTCATTCTCATATTATATTATTTAATAAATATTAAAGCAGTAATTCAGTGACTGGGATAAACGCTCCTAGGCATTCTCATAATATGTATTTACTAGCATTTGCATCGTGAGTGCAAAGAACCGCCGATAATTTGCGGAGGGTTTTTTTTTAAGGATGGAAAGAGCCATTGTAGACTAAGTAGTGTCGTTAGAAATTTTTTTGGATGATTCGATAACAGTGAGAAAATTTTTCAATGGCAACAAGAAATTTCAGTTTAACAGTGAATTAAATTCGAATTATATTCTCATAGCAACTTAAAATAGTTAAATTAAGTTTATTAAACTTATTTAACTTAGGAAATTTGAGTTGGAAGTCATGTATCCTTGAAATTGAAAAATACCTTAACAATTAATCGGGATGATAAGATATCATTTATGCCAATCTTAGAAACCCATTATTCATTTCTTGTCTTCTACCCACTACTCATTTCTTGTCCTCTAAACCCGATCCTCTAATTTCAAGTTCTAACCCTTCTTAATCCCTCCCTCCCTTTCCTTTTCTTCCTCTTTTCTTGTTTTCTTCCCTTTTTGATCCCTTTGACAGTTTGTTTCTATCTCCCTATAATAGGTCTTTCTTGTTCCCCTTCTATGTTTCTATAATTTGTTTTTTTAGTTTTATTTTAATTTTTAATTTAACTAGTTTATTTAAAAATAATAATTTAATTTTTTAGTTTATTTAAAATAAATTAAAAAGGAGTTGTCTTTAGTGCGACTTTTTGGAAGCTTTTCCGCTGGGTTTTTTCGGTCTAATTTCTCTAAAATCCGGTAGGGATTTATTGAAATCACAAGTTTGATGGGTGACTCTGCACAATAGAAGTTCCCTAGGGGTTTTTTAGAGTGCCGAATCCATATATACAGTAAAAAAACCTGTTTAAATAGCACAAATCAAGATTTCACCTCAAAATTTTCCATCGGATTCTGGCTACCAGAGAGTCCAAAAAGTCACACTAAAGACAACTCCAATAAAAAATGATTTTAATTCAATTCAATTTAATTTTTAGTTTATTTAATTTATATTAAAAATAAATTTTTATTTAATTTAATGTAGTCTTTTTTTAATTTCCTTTTCTGATTAGTCTTTGTAAATTTATAAATTTTAATTTAATTTAATTTAGTTCTATTTTTATTTATTTTTATACATTTTATAATTAGTCTTTAAAAATTTAAAATTTAAAATTTTTATTTTTATTTTATTTGTTTATTTTTATTATTATTTTTTTAAATTTAAATCAATCTATATATTAATTTAATTTTACCAATCCTATTTTATTGATTATTATATTTTCAATTATTACTATATTATTTAATCCATTTTTCCTATTTATAAATTTTAATTTAATTCTATTTTTATACATTTTCTAATTAGTTTTTAAAATTTTAAAATTATAATTTTTTTTTTAATCAATCTTATTTTATTGATTATCATATTTTCAATTATTACTATATTATTTAATTCGTTATTCCTAAATATTTATCAAATCTTCATTAATTGTTTTTACCAAATTTTTCTTTTTAATATTTTGATGTTCTTTAATTGTTTTTACCAAAATTTTCTTATTTTATTGATTATCATATTTTCAATTATTATTATATTATTTAATTCGTTATTCCTAAATATTTATCAACTCTTCATTAATTGTTTTTACCAAATTTTTCTTTTTAATATTTTGATGTTCTTTAATTGTTTTTACCAAATTTTTCTTTTTAATATTTTGATATTCTTTAATTTCTTTTGACCAAATTTTTCTTTTTAATATTTTGATATTTTTTAATCGAAAATTATTTTTAATTAATAATTTGTTATTCTTTAAATATGATTAGTCATTATAATTAATTTTGACCAACCTTTAATGAAAAAAAAAATTATATTTCCAATTTTAAATATTTTTACATTCTCCTTTGAATTGACCTTTTCAACTAATTCATTTTTTCTATTTTATTTAAATTCTTTAATAATATTATTCTTGTTCCGGACAATCCTTTAATTTAATAAAAAAATCCGTATCTGTTATAAATTTCCTCCTATAATGACTATAATTCTTCCTCTAAGGATTATATTTCAACACCTTCCTCTATTTATAGAGGTCCAACACTCTTCACATCATTAGTAAGCTTAGGTCCTTGAAGATTGGTGAAGGTTCACCCAAAACGTTGGGCAAAACAATGATCGCAACAAACATCTCTCCATAAGTCCTCGTGAACAAAATTTCCTACTAACGACTATAATTCTTCCTCCTCTAAGGACTATATTTCAACACCTTCCTCTATTTATAGAGGTCCAACACTCTTCACATCATTAGCAAGCTTCAAGTCCTTGAAGATGGGTGAAGGTTCACGCGAAACGTTGGGAAAAACAATGATTGCAACACACATTTCTCCATAAGTCCTGGTGAACAACGATTCATTGAATGTGTAAATGCTAAAATTTAATCTTGCAATTAGATCTAAATAAATAGATATATAAATATTTTTTTACAAAAATAACATTTTATATATTTGAGTTATAAATAATTTATTACTAGCACAACCACATTAAATAGCCCGGAAAGTTATGGAAATGTTGGTCATATTTAGAGAAAATCCGGCGAGGATTTTTGTAAATCCAAGTTATAGTTGTTAAACTTCAAAATTTTAGGTGTCCTAGACGTTTTTGATGGTGCTGAATCCATTTCCACCATCAAAAACACAATTCAAACATTGTATCTACAAGATTTTTTGATTTTTTTTTGCCCGGATTTCAGCCACTTTTGGTTGTCCAGGCAATTCCTCCGCCTCTTTAGACAACTCTCATTAAATATATTAATGTGGTTGATATAGCCGAATGCTTCATTTGTGTCTATCCACAAATAATAATAATAATAATAATAATAATAATTTTTTAATAAATAAAACTTAATTTAATAGGTTTCTCTAATTTTCTTTATTATAAAACCTATATTATGAACTCTAATATTAAATATTAATTATGTATTAAAAATTATTATATTAATGTAACAATTCATATTATTAGGGTTTAATATTATTCTCGTGTTTTTAATATCAATAATCCTTTGGTTTTATAATATTGATTCGAAGGGCTTATAATAATTATCCCTCACCGTGTTTAATATTATTCTCTTGGATTTATAATATTACTCCCAAATGTTTATAGTGTAAATCCCTTGAATTTAATTCCATTGAATTTCATATTGAGACAATCTTTGTTACAATGCAACGTTGGACCATGGTTGACCATATTTGATGTTATAAACCCAGGGGAATAATAAATCCATGGGATTAATACTAAAAACTGAAGGGATTATAAACACAAGAGAATAATATTAAACCCAAGGTCTATACACACAAAGATAAATATTATAAACCCTTAAATAAACATGGTTGACCATCATTGACAATGGTTGATTTTCATAATGAGACAATCTTTATTACAATGCAACATTGGAACATGCTTGATTTTATAAAACATGGTTGACATGACTGACCAAGGTTGACCATGGTTTACCATGATTTTCCATGGTAAACCATGATTGATATTATAAACAGAATCAAATAATAAATCAAAGGGATTAACACTAAAAAAACCAAGGGATTATAAACCCAAGGGAATAATATTAAACCCTAGGAATATAAACCCATATATTAATAAACCGATTGGTATTATAAACCCAAGGGAACAATATTAAACCTTAGGAATATTAACCCTTTGATTAATAAACCCAAGGGATTGTTATTACAAACCCAAGATAATAATGAAACTGAGGGATTAATACTGAAACCCCAAGGGATTATAAACACAACAGAATAATATTAAACCCAATGGATTAATATTATAAACCTAAAGTATATAAACCCCGAGATAAATATTATAAACCCTAAAATAAACATAGTTAACCATGGTTGATTTTCATATTGAGACAATCCTAGTCACAATGCGATGTTGGACCATGGTTGTCCATGTTTGACCATGATTCATTTTCATATGGAGACAATCTTTGTCACAATGTGACGTTGGACCATGGTTGACAATGGTTGACTTTCACTTTGAGACAATCTTTGTGACAATGCAACGTTGCACCATCGTTGACCATGATTAATCATAGTTGGCCATGATTGATCATGGTTGACGATGATTGATGTTATAAACTCAATGGAATAATAAACCCAACATATTAAGATTAAAAACCAAATGATTATAAATCCAAGGGAATAATATTAAACCCTAGGGAATAATATAAACCCAAGGTACATAAACTCTAAGATAAATATTATAAACCCTTAAATAAACATGCTTGACCATAGTTGATTTTCACAATGAGATAATCTTTGTCACAATGCGACGTTTGGCCATGCTCGACCATGGTTGAACCCTTAGATTAATAAACCTAAGGGATTGATATTATAAACCCAAGGGATTAATACTAAAACCCCAAGGGATTATAAAACCAAGGGAATAATATTAAACCCAAGGGACCAATATTATGAACCCAAGGTATACAAAACCTAAGATAAATATTTTAAACAATAATATAAACATGGTTGACCATGGTTGATTTTCATATTGAGACAATCCTTGTCGCAATGCGATGTTGGACCATGGGTGACCATGGTTGATTTCCATATCGAGACAATCTTTGCCACAATGCGATATTTGACCATGGTTGACCATGAATTTATTTTCGGTTATCATTCAAATATTTGGACATAATATTTATTTTTTTTGTATTTTTCTTCGGCTAGTGATTATTGCATTTCATTGCAAGGTTTAATGTGCAAACAAATCATTTATATTTATGTTAATTTAGAATATTTTTTTTTGTAAGTTAGATGTCTCCTCCCAATGCACGTGCTTAACAACTCGGTGAGGTTTGAACACAAACCACTTTACTAACGAAAACCTTTCTCAACCAGTTGTGCTACTAAGACTCAACTAATTTAAAATCTATTTAAAAAACTAATAAATTTTTTATTATTATAAAAAAAATATATTTTAATATACATACAAATCTATATATCTCTTCATGTTTTCGAAAATATTTTTTTCTTATAATTTTATATATCACAATTTTAATATTACTCTTTTTATTTGTTATAATATTCTAATATTATTTCAAATAGAATATAATGACTTGAGGATTATTCATGTAGTATATAAAAAAATTAGTAAGCTGAGAATTATTGCACTCAATTTTGCAACATGGTTAGACTTTTCTTACACTTCTTGTACTTAGTTGCTTTGTGCAGACATTTTCTTTATTGAACATGCAATAAATTAATAAGCACACTCATTCTCATATTATATTATGTAATAAATATTAAAGTAGTAATTCAATGACTGGGATAAATGCTCCAAGGCATTCTCATAATATGTATTTACTTGCATTTGCACCGTGAGGTGCAAAGAACCGTCGATAATTTGTGGAGGGTTTTTTTTAAGGATGGAGAGAGCCATTGTAGACTTAGAAGTAGTGCTGTTGAAATTTTTTTGGATGACTCGACAGCATTGAGAAAATGTTGAGAAATGGCAACAAGAAATTCCAATTTAATTTGTCCTTGAATTAAATTGTGAATTAAATTCGAATTATATTCTCATAGCAACTTAAAATAGTTAAATTAAGTTTATTAAACTTACTTAACTTAGGAAATTCAAGTTGGAAGTCTTTTGGAAGTCATGTATATGTTCTCCCTAGTTTGTAGGAGTTCAGTGTTAGTTAATTGTGGGTTGTAAAATAGAAGACTCAGTTTCATGAGTCAGTTAAATTAGTTCTCAAACTGATTAAGAGAACTAACAATGAGTTAATAGTAAGTGGTGACACTAATGAACTCCACTAGTGCTACTCTAGTTAATTGAATATTTACTCATCAGAAACTCATGCATTTCGATTCTGAGAAAGACCCAGTTGAGACTAGAGTGCAAACAATGTACTATTTGTTTTAGATTTTTCTGAGTTGCATTGATAGTGCATGCATTTAAGAACTGATCCATAAGGTATTGCGCTAATTTTAGAGGCTTTATTTCCTTTTAAATACAAGCTATCCTTCATAGGAATTACACAAAGGAATAAAGACTTGGAGAGCTTGTGAAGAGGTTACGATTTGGCCTTGAGCTTGCTTATGAGTTGGATATTGAATTTTTTGAGTGCTGGGATTGTTCTTGAGAGAACAAGCATTGTAATTTCATCTTGATTTCCCGGATTAATACAAAACAGATAGTGGGATTTTGAGTTGTGGCTTTCCCTGGATATTTATTGTGTTATGTGCCTTTGATTCTCTTCTCTATTGATTATTATTTCCTCGATGTTTATGGGCTGTTGTTGTAAAGAGTATAAGTAGATTCTTGTCTCTTGCTTTAGAAAATTACATTAGCTCGTGAATCTACAAGATTTTCTACATGGTATCGGAGTAAGATTGTTTTTTGGGCTGAGAGTTTGTAGAAAATATATGAGAATTTATATGCAAAATTTTTAGAAACAAATTGCATATCTGGATTCCTTGGGAAAAGATACCCAAATTAAAAAAAATCGGCCGAATTGGAGTTCGGATGAGGGAGATATCGTTGATTTAAAATAAGCTCTCTAGAGGATATTTCGAAGTTTTGAGTTTCTGGGTTACATGTGAAAGTCGAATTTGCAATACATACGTCAGGATTGGTAGATGAAATTCCATGGGCTGAGGCTTGAGTATGCCTTGGAAGGTAGCTCGAATTTCATAGCCTAGAGGGACAGGATGGAGGCTGTGCTAGAGGACAATGGCTTGAAGGAATTTGTTAAACAAGCAATTCCTAAGCCAACTACTACTGATGCACAAAACTTGGCTGAGTGGAAGAAGTGTGTGGCGAAGGCAAGGCAGATAATCCTTGAGGGAGTTTGAGATCATATTGTTGCAAGTCTCCATGGAAAGAAAACCCCACATGCTATGTGGAAAAAATTGACGAACTTATATTAGAATAGCGATGATCAAAGGAAGTTGGCACTGAAGGATAAGCTTCATAAAATCAAAATAAAGGCGAGACGATTCCAAAGTACTTGACCAAGTTCACTCAATTTTGGGATGAACTTGGAAGTTTTGGAATCATGGTTGCTGAGGAGGATATGGTGAGCCTTTCTATTCTTGGACTCCTAAAGAGTTGGCATAGTTATCAGGACTCTGTTAATGGTCGGGAGAAGCTGCCAGATTGGGAATGACTATGTTTGGATTTGATGCAGGATGAGATAAGGATGAACACCATGGATGAATCTTCATCAAAGACTGATGATGAAGATAATTGTGCCTTAGGATTAAGGAGAGGAAGGGGAAAGGTTAAATTTCTTGTTCCAAATCAGATTCTTATCATGGAGGTAAGAAGAAGGACATGATGAAAGTTAAATGCTTTCATTGTCACAATATGGGTCACTTTGCTACAAAATTTCCATTGAAGAAGTCCAAAGAAAGTCCTTAGGAGGAGCGGTGGGTGAGGCTTTGGCCTCCCAATTCAAATTGGACTTTCCCCTAATTGCATGCATGGTTTCTTCAATGATGGGAAGTGTCTGGTACTTAGATAGTGGAGCTTCATTCCACATGACTGGCGAAAAAGAGTTATTCAGTGAGCTGGAGGAGAAATGTTAGGTCCCTATACTACTAGTGTAACCCCTTATTGTTATTAGTACAACCCCTTTATTATATTGTTGTGCCCATGTAGTCCCCATATTGTTATTATTGTGCCCCATAGAAGACCACTATTGTTATTATTGTGCCCTTACATTATTATTGTTATGTCGGCTCTGATTATATTATGACCCCTTAGACTCCTATATATAGAAAGGAGGTCTTGTCATTTGTATCATCCAAGAATTATTCATTTATGTAATGTAAAGGAGGTTTCCCCCTTGAAGAGGCTTATTTCTAAGGCATTGATCTATCTTTTCTATCTTTTTGTGAGTTGGTTTCATAACATGGTATCAGAGCTTTGGATTCTAGGAATTCGCTGCTCCAAATAGGTCATCGTGGTATTTTTGCTATAGAATTTTTTCTACGATATTTCGGAAGCTAAATACAAAACCCATTTGAGAAGAAATCTTGCTGAACCGCGCGTCCGAATTTTAGATCTTGTCTCACTATATTTTTGGAGATATGATATAAGGAAGTTAGGGTTTTTGCAAGTTCCAGAATTTCATCTAAAACAAGTCATTGTGGTATTTTCGCTACGAAGTTTCAGAAGCTAAAGAAAAAACCCATTTGAGAAGAAATCATTCTAAATCTCGTGTCTGAATTCCAGATCTTGTCTCGCTATATTTTCGGATATATGATTTGAGGAAGTTATGGGTTTTGCAGACTCCCGAATTACATCCTAAACAGGTGACCTTGGGAAAATCGTCTTAACTTTTTTTTTTCTCGATAAAAACTATGCTAATATATTTTGTACATTAGACAAAATTTACATCATGATAAAACATAGAGAACCAAGCTCTGGGAATATCATCCAGGAGCAGTTGAGGCTAATAAAAAAACTAGCCCACACAGGGGCGCCAAACAGAGAAGCGAAACCATCCAAAAGAGCTAGCCCACGCAGGGGCTCCAACCAGAAATCCGGATTATCCCACGCAGGGGAGACTAATAGTAACCAGGCCATTAACGAAGTTTCGGAGACATAAAAACAAAGCATTGAAGCCAAAACTAAGCCAAAACAGACAACAAGAGAGACCAGAAGACCAGACAAAAGAGCCGTGTGAACCTTGAGCTCGGGCATCACTATTCGTCCATTTGCACCTCCTCTACTCGGCACCAACCGTAAGCTTCCCTTTCAGCAGCAGTGGGGGCAGCGTCTTCTGCTTCGCTGGTCCTCTCCCTCTGATCAAGCCTGCTTTTCGATACATTTTCCAGGTCTGAGGCAGGATCTTTAACCTCCTTCTCCGGATTAGTTTCAGGAACCTTTGCTTCTTGCATCTTTCTGTCAGCCTTCCTTTGCCCATGTTCATCCAGGGAGTCATTGTCTTCCTGGGAGTTTTCAATGAACAGGACCGAAACATGCGCACTAATCTGTGGGTTATTCATGGAACTGCTAAAATTGAATATAGCAGAGCCGAAGGCAGGCAAGGCAGCCGAGCTCGATGCACCCGCGTCCATGAATTGACTGGAGTGAAGGGGATTAGCTCCAGTGGAGCGTAAGTTATTGCAATGACAGCAATGGACAGAATTATCCGCCTCGTGACTGCGAGAGGTTCCTCCTCTGGAAGTGCCTCGACGGCTAAGCAGACGCTGTCGAGGTCTCACCATTCTCACAGGGGTCAAGGAGAGGAAATTCAAAGAGACCATGGAATAATCCAAACAACCAGCTGCCGGAACAGACTGCGGAATGAGCCAGACAGATAGAGAGGATATCCCGGCGGAGACGGAGAGGCAGGGCAACCGGAATTGCAAAGACCTGCCTGAAGGAAGAGCCACCAACATTCCCTGACCATACACTGCAACATTGTTTATAGCCTCAACTGCCTTACCTTGGAGCTCACCCGCCATAACTGCAACCTCCGCTTGAGCCGAATTGCCGTGCAGGGCATTTACTATGCTCTGCAGCGTCACCTTATACCAGCCGCTTGCATTACCTATGCCTCCGACGTCTGCCACGTGATGGCCTATGGCCGGCATGTGGCCTGCCGCCCACGCCCGTCCCATCCTATCTAACACCCGCATCCGGGGAAAATCGTCATAACTTTCTCTCTGAGCAACAAATTGAAATTTCGTAAGAAGTTATAGAAAGAGGACAGACTGTAGTTTTCTGTGCATAGTTTTCAGATCCAAAGGTCGAAACAGTGACACGTGGCACGTCATACAAGTTTTCTCTACTGAAACATTATATAATCAGGTCATCTTAGGAGATTGGGCGTAACTCTTTCTTGGAGAATCAAATTCTGATCAGACTTGCGGGGTTAGAAAGAGGACTCAGAGGGCTACTGCAAGAGGCAATGTCAGAACTTTGAGATCTGAAAGTACAGAGTTACAACCATTTCAAGATCAAGCTCCTGAAATCAGAAAAGGTGATATGAGGAAGTTTGATGGAAAGGATCCAGTAAATTGGATACTACAGATGGAGCAATATTTTGTTCTACATGGTGTACCACTGTTACAAAAGGTATGTATTGCATCTTCATATTTAGAACTGGATCAACTTTTATGGTATAAAGGGCTTTGTTCTCATAAACAACTTGTTACGTGGTCAATTTTCAAGGAGGAAATGATAGCACATTATGAGGATACAAAGAGCAACACCTTTAGAGCAACACCACAACAATTGGAAGAAAAAAGAGAAAAGGGGCTTTGTTACAAAGTGGAAAGCAAACTTATGGCAATGAGGAGGTCGACCCCTCACAACTATAAAGATGGAAGTGTTGTTTCTCCTAGCCTTCCACAACCTACAAGGGTTACACCACAATAATTGGAAGAAAAAAGAGAAAAAGGGCTTTGTTACAATTGTGATAACAAATACATTAAAGGTCATAAGTGTGCTGAGAAGAAATTATTTTACATTGATTGTGGAGAGGAGGAAGAAAATGATCAAGAAAAACTAAAAGAAGAGTATATAACTAGGAACCAACCCCAGAGAAAGAAGAAATGAATCCGACCATATCTTGTAAAGCATTGGAAATAATTACCACTCCTAAAACTCTCAAGATAGAAGGACATATCAAGAAGAAAAAGGTTCAAGAAGTGAAAGATCACATTGAGAAAGAAGAAATGAATCCGACCATATCTTGTAGTGCATTGGATGGAATTACCACTCCTAAAACTATCAATATAGAAGGACATATCAAGAAGAAAAATGTTCAAGAATTGAAAGATCACATCGAGTCTCAAGAAATCAATCCGACCATATCTTGTAATGTATTGGAAGAAATTACCACTCCTTAAACTATCAAGATAGAAGGACATATCAAGAAGAAAAAGGTAAGAGTATTGATTGATTCGGGCAGTACCCATAATTTTATTAATTGTAAGATAGCCAAGGAATTGAATTGCTTCCTATATCCAGCACCGGAGTGTCAAGTGATGGTTGCAAGTGGAGGAACCATAAATTGCTCTGGAAAGTGCCATAATATCAAGCTATCCATGGGATAATATGTATTTGGGTACAATAGCTTTTAATTTTCAAGAAATTTTCTTGAAATTTTTTTGGGAAGGAAAGGAAGTTGAATTGAGGGGTATCGAAGGAAAACCTGGAAAGATAATAAACTCTAACAGCATGACAAAGCTTCTAAATAAAGAAAAATGGGGTGTAATTGCACAATTATGTTCACTAGAGGATCCCACATCGAAATCATGTATTTCTCCAGATCTCCAAAACGTTTTGGACAATCATTCCAAGGTATTTGAGACTCCCAAAGGCCTCCCACCTATTCGTGATCATGATCATGCTATTCATTTGATTCCATGAAGTGTTCCTCCAAACATCAGGCCTTACATATATCCATATGCCCAAAGGAGTGGGAACTCATTCAAAAGTTGCAGAAGATCCCAATTCAAACAATATTGTGAGAACTTGACAAGGAAGGAAAAATCATATTGGAACCTGAAGCAGTCACAGAACCGAGAAATCAAAAGCTACAAAATAGATCAATTTCAGAGTATCTCATCAAGTGGAAGAACTTACCTGCTGAATATTCCACATGGGAGGATAAGAATTTATACAGAAGCATCGAGAACTACTCAAGCGTTGAGGACAACACTTTTTGAAGGAGAGGGGCATGTTAGGTCCTTATACTACTAGTGTAACCCCTTACTGTTATTAGTACAACCCCCTTATTATATTGTTGTGCCCATGTAGTCCCCATATTGTTATTATTGTGCCCCATAGAAGCCCACTATTGTTATTATTGTGCCCTTACATTATTATTGTTATGTCAGCTCTGATTATATTATGACCCCTTAGACTCCTATATATAGAAAGGAGGTCTTGTAATTTGTATCATCCAAGAATTATTCATTTGTGTAATGTAAAGGCAGTTGTCCCCTCGAAGCAGCTTATTTCTAAGGCGTTGATCTATTTTTTCTATCTTTTTGTGAGCTGGTTTCATAACAAGAAATATCTCAAGATGCATATTGAGATGGGTGATGACGGTAAGTATAATGTTAATGGTGTGGGCACAATTACTTTTTCAGAAGGAGCATTCGGCTCCACTCACCTTGAAGAATGTTATGCATGTACCCAGACTGACGAAGAAATTGGTATTCGTTGCCATGCTTGAGGATAGAGGCTATGATGTGATCTTTTCGAAAGGAAAGGCGTTCCTTCAACACAAAGCCATGGGTCAAGTAAAGAAGATAGGGATTCAAGTTCAGAATCTCTATAAGATAGAGGTAGAGGATTGTGCTGCTTTAAGTTCAAAAGTGGAAAAGATGTTGAGCCGAGACATCGACGAGTTGTGGCACAGATGATTGGGCCACTTGCATCATGGGGCTTTGAAGATATTGCAAAAAATCTCTACCGGTCTTCCCCAAGGTACGCTTGAGAAAGTTGATACAGGTAAGGGTTGTATTTTGGGAAAATACACCAAGTCTTCCTTTCGAGACAGATACAGACGAGCAAAGTCTATTTTGGAGAGAGTCCATGCAGATGTGTGTGGATCATTCTCGACAACATCCATGGCCAAACACACGTATTATGTTATATTTGTTGATGACTATTCTCGTAAATGCTGGGTATTTTTTATGTAGAAAAATGATCAAACTTTGACAAAGTTTTGTGAGTTCAAAGCATTGGTAGGGAAAGAGTCTGGCAAGAAGGTTAAAACTCTATGGAGTGATAATAGTGGTGAGTATGTCTCCAATGATTTTAAGAACTTCTGTGTAGCGGAAGGGATTAAATGAGAGTTGACGACACCCCATAACCCTCAAGAGAATTGGGTTGCTGAGATGAAGAACAAGAGCATAGCTGGGGAAACAAGGGCGATGTTGCATGATCAAAGCATACCACTACACTTGTGGGCTGAGGCATGAAACACAACAATTTTGTTCAGAACCGTAGCCCACATCGGATACTTGAGATGAAGACACCAGAGGATCTTTATTTTGTTAAGAGGCTAGATGTTGGCCACTTTAGGATTTTTGGGTCATCGGTTTATTTCCATGTGATAAAAGATGCACGGAAGAAGCTTGAGCCAAAAGTAGAGGTGGGGATATTTGTGGGGTACATTGATACACCTCAAATCTATCAGGTGTACATGCTGACCAATTAGATGACAGTGGTTCGCAGGGATATCAGGTTCAATGAGGAGAAAGCCATGCGAGTATCCCTTAGGAGGGAGATTGAGCTACATGTGGATAAGGAGATTTTGGCTCCTAAGGTTGAGGGGCCTCAGATTGATGTGGAGAAGCTACATGCAGAGGTTTAGAGAGTGGATACATCCACTCAAGAAGAGTCTTCCAGAGAGGGAAGAAAGTGCACTAAAGAGGCTAACAAATTTTTGGATGATGCATGGGAGAATGTGGGAGCACCCTCTTCTCAGCGCAGATAGAGGAGGTCACTAGAGAGGTAAATTGGGTACATGGCACTTATGGGTGCATGTGTTGTTACAAAGCCATCTTCCTTTCAGGAAGTAGTGCAACAGTCGGTTTGGGTTGATGCGATGGTGGAGGAGTATGACTCCATAGTTCGAAACAGTGTTTGGGATGTGGTCCCGAGACCGGAGGACAAGTCAGTTGTGAGCTCCCATTGGCTTTACAAGGTAAAGCAAGTTGTAGATGGTAGTGTGGAGAAGCATAAGGCCAGATTTGTGGCCGTGGATTTTCACAAGTAGAGAGGATTGACTATGATGAGACCTTTGCTCCTGTTGCAAGGTACCCATAAATTAGATCTATTTTGGCACTATCAGCACAGATGGGTTGGAAGATCCATCAGCTGGATTTTAAGACTGCTTTCCTCAATGGAATGATTGAGGAATAGATGTACATAGAGCAACCTGAAGGTTTTGAAACCTTGGATTGTGAGTTGCATGTGTGCCGACTCAAGAGAGCATTGTATGGGCTGAAGCAAGCACCTCATGCTTGGTACACCAAGATAGATAGCTATTTCACTAGGTTGGGCAGTGAAGCGCATGAAAACTTGTACCACATAGTGGTGGAAGGTAAGTTGTTTGTCATTGTAATTTATGTAGATGATCTCATACTGAGAGGTAATGAGAAGCTCATCAAATATTACAAGGAGGACATTGCAAGAGAGTTTGAGATGAAGGACATGGGGCTCATGCATTACTTTCTTGGCATGGAGGTATGGCAAGGAGATGGGGAGTTGTTTGTATCTCAGGGCAAGTATGCCAACAAGATGCTCAAGATATTCCACATGGAGAGCAGTGAACCCATGGAGACTCCTCTAGATGGTAACTGGAGGAAGGAGGATGCTACTTTAGGGGAAGTAGTGGAAGCTACTATTGATAGGTAGCTTGTGGGTTCACTCATGTACTTAGTGAACACATGACTAGATATGTGCTATGCAGTTAACCAACTTAGTCAAGTGATGGTTAGGCCTACCAATATGTATTGGAAGGCGACAAAGCATGTATTGAGATACCTTAGAGGCACTACTCAATTTGGGTTATGGTATAGACGGATAGAGGGAGTGAAGCTTTAAGGCTTCACTAATGTAGATTGGGCAAGGAGTCCATCCAACAAGAAGAGCACATCAGGAGGGATCTTCAATATTGGGTCATCAACGGTTGCTTGGTACAGTAGGAAACATAGATTGGTTGCACTCAGTTTGGCAGAGGCAGAGTACATGGCTCCAAGTTAGGCAGCATATGAGGCTATCTGGATGAGGAAGATCCTGGTTGGTTTGTTTGGTCAACAGATGTATCCGACAATGATTTATTGTGATAATTAGAGTTGTGTCAAACTCTCTAAAAATCCATTCTTTCATGATCGGTCCAAGCATATTGATATTCGTTATCATCATCTCAGATATTGTGTATTGAGGCGGATAATGTTGTTAGATTACATTCCCACGGAGGAGCAAGATGCTCACATCTTGACAAAGGCATTGTTAAGATGTAAATTCGAGTTTCATAGAGACAAGATCAGGGTAGTTGATAATCCCTTTCTTGTTGAGAGGGAGTGTTGAGAAATGGAAACAAGAAATTCCAGTTTAATTTGTCCTTGAATTAAACTGTGAATTAAATTCGAATTCTATTCTCATAACAAATTAAAATAGTTATATTAAGTTTATTAAACTTACTTAATTTAGGAAATTCAAGTTGGAATTATTTTGGAAGTCATGTATATGTTCTCCCTACTTTGTAGGAGTCCAATGTGAATTAATTGTGAGTTGTAAAATAGAAGACTTAGTTTCATGAGTCAGTTCAGTTAAATTAGTTCTCAAACTGATTGAGAGAAATAATAGTGAGTTAACAGTCAATGGTGACACTAATGAACTCCACCAGTGCTACTCTAGTTAACTGAATATTTACTCTTCAGAAACTCATGCATGTCGATTCTGAGAAAGACCCAATTGGGACTAGAGTGCAGGGACATTGTACTATTTGTTTTAGAATTTTCTAAGTTGCACTGATAGTGCATGCACGCAAGAATTGATCCTTAAGGGATTGCACTATTTTTAGAGGCTTTATTTCCCTTTAAATATAAGCTATCCTTCATAGGAATTACACATTGGAATAGAGACTTGGAGAGCTTGTGAAGAGGCTAAAATTTGGCCTTGAGCTTGCTTATGAGTTGGAGATTGAATTCGCTAAGTGTTGGGATTGTTCTTGAGAGAACAAGCATTGTAATTTCATCTTGATTTTCCAGATGAATAGAAAATAGATAGTGGGGTTTTGAGTTGTGGCTTTCCCCAAATATTTATTGTGTTATGTGCCTTTGATTCTATTCCTATATTGATTATTTTTTGCTCGATGTTTATGGGCTTCCGCTGTAAAGAGTAGAAGTAGATTCTTGTCTCTTGCTTTAGAAAATTGCATTAGCTTGTGAATCTACAAGATTTTCTACAGAAAACCATTCTAGTGTTCACAAAGAAATGAACCAAGAATCAACCAATATGAATAGAACTTAATAAGGAGATAATAGCTTGGAAAATTTATAAGACGTAAGAAAATAATTTTATTCTCATCAGATATTTCCCTTCTAAGTAGCACATTAGCAGGTTGTTGTTTTTTAATTGGTAAACATTAGTATTATAATGTTGTTTGAAGTGTTTGTTCGAAAACAAGAGAATTACAATGGCTTTTGCAATCCCTGTGAGTGTGTCTGTCAATCACAGGCAAAATGATGGAAGTTTATAAGAATTGCTTGAAGATTCTGATTCTTGCACCCATGATATGTTGGAATCCTCGAAGATCAACATTGTAAGAGTTGGATGTCACATCAACCAAAAAAAAGAAAAAGTACTTTCTGCCAATTCATTGGAAAAAAACATGAGAAATGACAATGCCATCCAATGCGATGGGAAAAATGAAGTGAGAACTGTGTTATACAACCTTAAGGCTTCATTTAAGAATTCTAAATTGGTTACAATGCATTTAATCACTTTAAATATGACACCAATTATGTGTCTAGTATTCAAACAATTCAGAATGTTTGATTGAAGTAACACACCTGCTATGTATTGCATTTAAGATGTCATATTAGATTGAGAAAATGACCATATATATACATGTGCTAGAAGAAAAACCAAACAAATTTAATGAATAATCCAACAGGATCAACAATTCCTCCAAGGACAAGAAGAATCAAACTTAACGAAAATGCCCCAGGTATATATGAAAAATTGATTAGCTAAGTAGAAATTGATTTTCAAACCCTTATGGTTTATAGTTGACAAAGAATAGAAGCAACAATACAATTGTTGTGGGCATGAACTTGCACCCGAAAATCATCCATATATATGACAATAAAGACTCCTAGCATTTGCAACAAGAAATTTGTTATTTATACGAAGGTTAGAAATAGAGATGAACATAATAGTTTGTTTGCAAGTATGGAAAAAAATTTATGGGGATATAATAAGTAACCTATTTACTTAGCTGAGGCAAGTTGGTTACAAAGAATGAAAAACCTTTTATTGGATTCCCATATATTGCTACCTTCTCAATTGGGGCAAGCATGTTTGGTAACAACATTGTTGTATTGGATGGAGTGTTGTATAAATATATAGGCATTGCTTGTATGAAGCTGAGGGTTAACAATGAACGACATTCAAGCAATTGCATTTTTTTATAAGCGTTCCATTGAGTGGACCATGACCTTTTTAGCATTGCTAATCCAACCATTAGTGTCGAGGTTACCATATATAATGTTGTGAGCCGAGTTTTTTTTGTATTGTGGTCACACGAAAAGGAACAAGACAAAATCTATTGAAACAATACTAAACAAAATCAGAAGAGTGCAATTCCAAGCTGCATAATCACACGAGTCAGCTTAAGAAGTGGGAAAGAAACCATATTTAATTTTAATGTGTTATTTTTTTGGTTTCAAACTGAGAACATATTCAAATGTTTTTTCTGTAGCATCTGTTAGAGCATGTATAAGATGAAATTTTGGAAAGAATTAATTGACATGAGCGAATTCAAGTGTTTGAAAGGCTGCAGTCTTCAATGAAACACATTGACATACATTTGTAGGAGGGTTGAACATGCTTCCATCTTGCATGAATAAGACTGAAGAGGTAAATATTATAAAACTTTTTAGGAATGAACATGGTTGCATGTTGCATTAATAATGAAATAGCAAGAAACAAGGGGAAGGTTGTCATTAGAAGAAAAACATGGGGAATTTTGGTTTGCATAGTCATTTCATGGGTATTTCACAAAAGCTAAAACTGGTTGTGATATGTAAGAAACACAACCATGGTGTTGTGAAAGGTTGCAAATGTAAGTACACATACTTATTTTGGTAGCATATCCATGCAACAATTTGTTTTTCAAGAAAGAGTAAACATGTGCATAGAAACCTCTTAATGACCATTTAAATTGAAATGTATAGTAGAAGAGGTTCATTGGAAATGCATTCAGATTGATGGGTGGACAAAAAACTGTTGGGCAGTATGGGTTGTTCCATATTAATTTGAAGAATTTAATTGTTGGTTATCTTTTCCATATAAAGTTCCAGACTATAATTGTTGGCTATCCATGACATGAAAAAGCAGACAAACATATTCTATTTAAGAATGGAAAATTTTGTTGGAAAATAGACAAGGAAACAGGGAAAGTAGGTAGTACGAATGCCATGCAAGTATGGTACTATTCTATAAGAGTTATTGTAGAGTGAGTAAAATTTGACGAAAAACATGTATTGTTTGCTATAAAAGTAGAAGTATGTAGCAGAGTGGTGAAAAAAGATTGAAGTCCTTCAACCAAAGTGCATGTTGATTTTGACTATTTTTCCTGTAGGGCGAATGCCTAGTCATAAATACAAGGTGATGTGTGGCATCTACAACACCATTTGACATTTAGATTTGGGACGCGATCGAGGTAATATATGTGAAGTTGTCTGTTTTCATCCCTTTCATGTACATGGATGAGGACATGCATGAAATCTTTAATCCTTTTAAGTAGTTGGAGAGTTGGGCACAACCAGTACAGTGGTACAGTACGAGAACATAGGAACTGGGTCTATATATCCAAAAGAGAAGCCTCTTGTTCATGTATTTGATGGAAAAATGTGTAGAGCTGAGAAAGATATTGTGGATCCATCTGTTTTTGCAAACAAGGGGAAAGCATGTAAGTGAACATGTATAAATTCATTAATTGAAAGGGAAAGCATAGAAGAAAAAAATATGACTAACATTTTGAAATTAAAAGTATAGTAGAAATAGAATATATTAAAAAAACTTACAGATTTGAAGGTGTTAACATGAGAGAATAGATGAAACATTTGCAAGTGGAATGCAAAGGAAGGAAAGTAACCAAGAAGAGAAGGTCTTCAAGTAGGCCGATTCACAGATTTGGAGGCAAGGTATGCTTCTTATTTTTTCCTATGAAGGATGTACGGATTTTCTTGCATGCGTGCATAGTGGGTGAAGGAGAAAGTTGGAGAGATGCAAAGATCATTCAACAATATAACTCTAGAGATGGTTGTGAATCTAAGCCCTTGATGATTAATGTTGCCCTTGTGATTTATGGATTGTTAGGGCCCATGCCATGCGTAGGGGAAGTTGTCTCCGAGATTCCCTTGTTACCCTAGAGATGGGTACACATTTCGGATTTGAGTTATCCCATGCTGGACCTTTGTAGTGCATGAAATCGACCACAACAAATGAGGGGAGTTTTGGAGGGTGAGAACCAGTTGTGTAATGAATAGCGATAACTTTCCCGAGAGAACCATTCACGAGGCCTGCTTCAACCCACAAGTTGCTTGTTAGAATGACATGTTGACCAATGCAGAGAAGCACTTGTGCAGCAAGTTGTTCATCTTCCTGGTTGGAGGAGGGAATTTGTTTTCTTTGCTCAACACAACAACGTGCAATAGGCAAGTTCAATTTCTTGAGCATGGTTTTATTGTGTAGCACAACAGATTCATTAGTTGCATAGAGGTGCATAGAATTGGCGAATGTTGCCAGCTCGTCTTCTAGAAGTTTGGATTTTGAACACGTCATTAGAAGGTTCCAATCATCCAATGTGGGGGTTGCATTGCGAAGGTTGGAAAGGATTTGACGGAATAAAACCTGCATAGGATCTCTACCTTGTTGGCGGAAAATTTTGGAAAGTGTGACAACAATATCGAAGCTCTGCCAAAGAGAATTGCCATGGGACATGCCTACATACATTGGTGTATCTTTAACAAGTGGCAATTGGGCAAGGTCCCCCACAAGGATTATAGATCGGCCACCAAATGGAGTGTTTCTATTGGATGGGAAGGCCTCTCGTAAACGTTCATCAATTTGAGCAAGCATTTTAGGACCAATGAAGCTCATTTCATCAATGAGAATGTATTTCACATGACGAAGTTGTTATTGATGTTTTAGGATGGATTGACCTTCTATACAGTGCATAGGGGAGACAGGGATGTGGAGGCCAGAGTGTATGGTCAGAGCATTGATGTGGAATGCAACAACATCGATCGGAGCAAGTAAGAGCAATGGGTTTTTCCCATTAACAGAGTTGGATAGGAAGGAATTTTTGAGGCAATCAATTAGGAGAGATTTTCTAGTGCCAACAGTGCCTTGGATAAGTATCATTAATGGTGTGGTGGAACCACGGTTAGAGAAGTGGGAAAAAATGATATTGAATTCCATGAGCTGGCTTAGGGACAAGGAGGAAAGGGAATCTGGATTTGGAGAGGGAATTTGGTGGACTATTGTGGAAGAGGGAAAGTAAAGGGTAAGCAATGGTAGAGCCATACCTACACCAAAAATCCTTTACAAGGAATCCTTTTAGTAGAACCTCTTTTAAGAAGATTGTGAATCTACAATGGATGTATTGAGATGCATGATGTGGGTTTGCAACAATGTTTTGGATTCTCCATCGAGATTGATCTTGTGCATTAGATGGAGGATTGGAAGGCATGGCCATATGCAAGTCATGCCATTTGGTATCAGCTACACTTAGTGTGAAGAAGAAGGTAGGGTTACCGTATTGAATGATCATGTCGCTTAGCTCCCCTCTAGCCTTGGTCCAAAAAGAATGGCTCCTGTGAAGGGATGAGCCGAAGCGCATAATTTGGTCTGGAATTGTCGAAGGCGAAAGTTGTTACAGGTGGAGGTGAAGGTCTGTTATGGTTGTCAATAAGATATTTGCAAGGTCCCTTTTAATGAAGACAAAATCAGTTGCCTGGCTTTGATGTCACATGATAAGGTTGTATAGGTAATAGCGAAACCTAGGATGTTGGCCAAAGTGATTGTCATGGAAGCGCATTAGATGCAAAGCATATTCTTGCATATCAACTTTTTAAATTCTTGGTTGGTTAATCATGGCAGCTCTGGTGGGGAAGAGGGTGGGGAAGGCCATGGAGAAGAGGCCCTCTGTGTTGTATTCGTTGACTGGAGAAAGGTCAATGATGGGCCATTGAAGTGAATGGGTGGGTGTGGAATTAGAGGATTCTATGTAGGCAAGTATCTCATCAATTTTTGTATGAGAATTTGGTAGAGTTGCAACAAAGGAGGATGGATGAAGGTCAGACAATTTGGGTGGAGAAGTTCATGGTTAAGATTTCTAGAGAGGGCTTATTGGGGGCCAAGGGAGTTGGGGGAGAGACGGCGTAACATACCAGAACATTTGAAGGGGAATCAAGCAAAGAGAAAAGTGAAAGTGGGTTAAGTTGTACATCTTTGTAGTATGGATGTTTGCTAACATGAATTGCAAAGCCGCGAGAAATTGAAATATGTTGACAAAGAATTCATAGGATATGTGGTCATTGTTGGTTTTATTTACAACAAGGATGTATATTTTTGAGAGGATGCGAGGAAGGGAGGTGACAATGTTAGTTATATCTTGAGGGAAGCTAATAGTATGGCCATAATATTTGAATTGGCCTCCATGTGCATGTGTTACTTGAAGAATGGGGTTGACATGGGCAATGAGCATCTCTTCACCTTGTGTTAGGCAAGCGAGCACATGGGGTTGGTTTCCTAGGTCCATGTTGTTTGAGGATGAGAAGCGATAGATAGTTCACTCAGAGGCACAACGGAACAAACAACGTTGGCATTTTCTTTTTTCATTGATGGTTAAGCTTCACAATAGGTGGAGTAGACTTGTATGGGGATAAATGCATCAATTCTTTCATGAAAGCGACGATGCGCATGATGGATATGGTTGTTGCGGCATTGTTGAGTAGTTAAAGAGGAACCCACATGGGGGGATGATTGCACATGGAAAGTGGGAGGTGACAAAAGGGCATTGGTTGGAATTGAAGAGGAAGTCTCATGTGGGGATGACTGCACATCGAAAGTGGGAGGTGACGAAAGGGCATCGATTGGAATTGATTAGGAAGCGAGTGGACATGGAAGGGAAAGCGAAAGACTTTGGGTGGATGTTAGGGGATGGAGACGAACCTGGGAAGGAAGAGGCATTCGGTTTGGGTTGGTTTGAGAGGGAAGGTTGGATCGACGATTGTTGTAGAGAAGACGATGACGTGCATTTATTCTATCCTTGTTAAGTGCGTAGTGGTGTCGTCGTTGTTCCTTTTGTGCACTATTCGCTGGGGTGGGTTTCATAGTTGTTTCAAACAAGAAAAGTTGTCTCAACATCAGAGGTGTAAGTGAAGTAGGAGCAAAGGAAAGTAAAGCATGCATGACAAGTTTGTTTTTTTCCTTGTTTGTTTAAAATTTGTGTTTGTTTTTTTGTTTTGTTGTTTTTTGTTTTGTATTACAAAGTATAGTAGCATATATATGGTGTGCATGTTTCTTTAAGGGAATGTGTATGCATTATGTAACATTATGAATTTTAATTGAAGGTGCATTACGAAGACATGTGCGAATGATATTTGTTTTGTTTGGTTGTTAGACTTGTTCAAAGTAAAGTAATCCATCATGGGATGTTCAAACAATTATTAGTAATTGTAAACGCAACCACATGATGCATATTTGGCCTAGACTAAAGGAAGCCCATTTGTGCATGTGACCATAATTAGAAGCATTAGGTGTGTATTTTTTTTCATATATAGCATATCATATTCATATGTGCATTTGAATAATGTGTGTGTGTTGCAAAGAATCTTACATGATGAACAAGGATAGTGAAAAGCAAGTGACTGAATGGCCATGTATATAGAAGAGACATTACAAGTGAGAAAATGGGCATGTATGCATTCGAGAGAAAAAAGTTGCCTGCCCATTTGTTCATGAGAACCAATACACTTGAGAGAGGGTGCATATAGTAATGAGAAATAAATACAAAATGCCAAAGCATTGTTGAAGATGAGTTTTAGAAAAATTAAAGTTCAATTTGTAGACAAGAGAGTTCAACAAGGTGCAAAAGGGAAAGTGGGGATTAATGAGAGTGAAGGGTGGGAAAGGAGTTGGCAATCGGGAAAGGGAGGGGCATAATAGGGAAATTGTTTACAAGGTGAAGGATGGGCATCAATGCAGAAGAGAGGAGGGGGGGGGGAGGAGAGTATGGGAAGAAAAGTGTTAAAGGTCAAGGGTTTATAGAGCAAGAGATGGGGAATGGTGAGGGAGAGCGGAGAAAGGTATGTTTATAGGCGGTGGGAAATATTTTTCGAGGGGGAGAAGTGGGTTGAAGATCTTGCAGGAGGAGAGTAGACACAGAGGCATAAGGTAGTTCTTCAGAGTGCATGAGGGTTCGGCGAAGGCGTTCAACACTGTTGAAAGTGTATGTTTTGATAGCTAGCGTGAAGAGGAATCGACGTGATGTGACATTTTAGTCAATTTAGTATGTCCTAAATTACTACATTAGTTATCAATCCGGGAGTCGTAAACTGATGAAGTGTGGCGCACTATATGTGCAAGAAAACCTCTTTCTTACTTTTTATTGTTTTCAAATTTATTTTGTTTTTGGGGGTTTTATCTTGGTTTGTCTCCTAATGCAAATGGAAATCCTATTCCTAAGTTTTAAGAATACTTTAGAAGGCAAGTATGGATATAGAATTTAAGACAATTACATCCTTTACGATGACTTCCATAGCTTAACACTTCAGAGGATCTCAAAACATACTAGTGATGAAATTAGTACTTGAACAAGAGTGTAAATGTGCAACTATTCAAATCAAACAAATGATAAACTACTGATCATGAAATCACTATCTCTGCTACTCATCTAAATATAGAAATAAAAGTTAAGCTATTGCACTCAAACAAATCAAAAACTGCAAACTAATAAAAGTAAAACCAATTCACTTCACTTATAGTTCGATATCTCGCCAAGTAGCTTTTCGGGGTTAAGCCATGGCTCTGGAGATAACGTCAATAACACAAGGAATTGATATCTAAATTACCTACTTGCGAAAGAAAATAAAATCAAGTCACGTCACTTATAGTCCGATAGCTCACGAAGTAGCTTTTCGGGGTTAAGCCATGGCTCTGGAGATAACGTCAATAACATGAAGAACCTGATATCTAATTGTAGAAATGAAAGTAAAATCAAATCACCTCACTCATAATCCGATAGCTCGCTAAGTAGCTTTTCGGGGTTAAGCCATGGCTCTGGAGATAATGTTAAGTGACATGAAGAATTTGATATCTAAACTAACTATCAACAACAAATGAATAAGACTGACATCAAAGCATAACCGAAATTGAAAGCTAAGAAAAACAAAGTCAGCAGAGAGGCCAATCTCATGTCACTATTTATTGCAAAAATTGTATGAAAATGCCCGAGCCTAGCCTATCCTGAAACATACTCATCAGTGTTTGCAAAAATATACAATACTTGGAAAATCATGTATAGGAATGAAACATTAACACCATAACCAAAATATGAAATATACAGAGGTGAAAAAACTATGAAATATCTACAATGGAAATAAGATAACAACATATGACAACTTTACAGAAATAAAGAAACAAAACCTTAGCCAGCAGGGGCCCTCTGCATGGCCTTGGTTAACACACTATCAGTCCGAAATTACGCTCACTCAGTCATATAAAACAGAGTCTTGTTATATTGCAAAACAGAGGAAGGATCCTCTCGTTACAACAGCATCATGTCACGGCACAGTACATGAACTAACAACAAGACTAAATAAAAAAACTAGCTACATGCGTTTGCAAACGTGTTATTTATAAAGGAAATTACATAACTGTTTTTCCTATGGAACACCTTCAGCAGAGGACATGTAAAAAGACAGCGCCCGTGAGCTTGGCGTGTTGGTTGCCATGATCATTCAATCTACCAAAAGGTGGTTGTTGGATTTGCGTCATGGAGGCAGTCTACAGCTGTCAAAATGAATCCATGGATCTAGGAACGGTCTCGGACCCTTCACGTGTTGAAAACAGAGACCTGTTTGTCGTAGAACTCCTCGTTTGACCACTATTTGACCAAGGCTTTCCTCTACGAATCTGGCTAAACCAATAGGACCTGGTCCATGTCCAGATCATTTCTGAACTGCCCACGTGCCTTGTTTCGCTTGCTATATAACCTAGAGATAAACAAAAATAGCTGCGGAATCTCAAGTCAGTTGCGGAAAGTGGCTGCATTCCACAAATGATGAACAAAATCTAAGTCAAATAGCAAACACAAAAACATAGTTAGAAAACCACTTAAATGCACTCTCAGAATCAATATGTAATGATATTTGATAGCTTATGAGGCACTGGTGAGGGGAAAAAGTCTAGAAAAGTGTGTAGAAGAGATGTAGTTTCAGGGCTCAACATACCCCCACTGTGAAGGTGTTGCATGTCCTCATGCAACCAAAATTGTGACCATCCTCCCTTCAGTTCATGTGTTCCGAGACCTCTGCTAACACATCTAGCCTTCTTTTCTTCTTTCTTGGTACCATTGTCATCCTAGGCTTTCTCATTAGGCACCTGAATTTGAGGTTGATAAGAGCTCTGCTCAACCTCCTGCTCTTTTTCTTCAATTTCCTATTTTTCTTCTACCACAGCCCAAGATGCAACATGGTGTTGTCGTGAATAATCTGATCCAACCTACTCTGTTCTTTCAATGTTTCATTTTCTCTTTTGATGTGTCTATTTAGGACTTCTAGTTCAAAAAATTCCTGTTTTAGTGATTGGATTAGAGCTTCCTGGGTTGTATTAGGCTGGGCAGATGAAGTGCCTTGATCTGTGGCAGTCTTCTCCAACGACTCAGTAAAATCATACATTTCTTGCTGGGTTGGATCTATCTCAGGTGTAGCCTTTCTTGGGGTCGAGCCCCTAACGGACCTCACACGACAGGCTCACCCTTGGCGGCACTTTGGTGAGGAATCGAACTCTCGACAAGGGGGAGAGGAACATCTTTCCCCTGCCTCCGGTCATCTTCATTACATTCTCCCTACGAGATTGGCCCTTTTACCGTGGCGGAGGTTCTTCAGAATGACGGGGCTAGCTCCCCAAAATTTGGCTGAGAAGGACTAATCTCAAAATCTGGTTGAGAAATAGGAGTATGGTGTGGGCTACGGCCAGGAGGGATTGCAGGGGATTGTTCTGGTGTTTCCCCTCCTAAATAAATGAAGTGGGCCCCTTTAGTTTGTACTTTCCTAGTTTTCCTTTAAGTCTGGAGCTCCTCCTTAGATTCTGTGAGCTAGTGTCTCCTTTCTCCACACTCTGTTTTTCTTTCCCTTTTCTCTTTGCTGCAGCTGATTGTTCCTGAAGGTAAATTAGTCTTTCATAAAGTATTTGGTCCTCTTCTGAGGAAGGTTCTGGGGTTTGATAGACGGCTTCAACATTTCTTTTCCCCTTTAGTTTTCTTTGCTTCCTAACCTCAATTCTTTCCTTCCTACTTTCAGACAGCTTCTATTCCTTATTAGTTTCTTTAGCTATGTTAGTAGGAGTGTCCTGAATGTTCACACTTTTTTTCCTCCTACTTTTCCTTGCTGAGCTACTCTCGGGTGTTTCAGGTGGATCCTGAAAGAAGTTTCTAATCAAAAACTGTTCCCAAGTGTCCTTCCTTTCCTTCAACTGTTTTTCAATCAAAATTTTTACAAGGCCATAATGGTAAAGGTGGGGTTCTAAGTCCTCCAGATTCTTTTGTACAATTATGGACATCTTTTTTAGGCTATTCAATAGAAAGTAAGGCAAATTAATGGTTTGATTTTCTAGAAAATTCATTAGCAACTGGATGTGGTACATGTACATGGACCCAAACCGTCCTTCACATGTAATAAACTTTTGGATTCTCAATAATAAACTAGTCCAATTTTCCTCTAGAGCAGAGACAAGGATTCCACGTTTGAAAATGGTTATATCCATACCTAGATTGCGTAAGATAATCCTCCAGGCCCTCTCATCAAAGTTTTTATTTTTGAACCACCGTTCCCCCTCCTGTGGGAGTTCCGTTGCTGCTGCGATAGATGCCTCTGTGACTAAAAATTTAAGATCTCCAACCTCAACTTCCACGCCATTAAAAGACCTTGCAAATGTCTTCGTGACTTCTCTATTGTGACCTCTGAATTTCTGGATGAACTGCAGCTACCATGCCTTCCTTAATATGCTTTTCAATTGTGGATACCCCTCCTTGAATTTAGGCCCGTCCGATTCTACTCTTAGCAGAAGACCCATTCCTTCCTCCTGCCTTAAAATACGTTTGTGAGTGATGGAATGTGAGTAATGGATTGACGGAGGTGAAACAGTTGCGTTAGTGGGGAATGGAGAAGGTTTGTTGAGAAAAACTAGTAGTTGTAAATGAAAGAGCAGAGAACAGGTAATGAGAATGAGTTCACGGAGATGTACACAGGCTAGAAATAACAAACGCAACTTCAATGGGATAGTATGGAAATAGAGTGAGCCCGACTTTTGAACTAGAAGGCTGCGGAATAGGCGTGAGCATGTTCTCAAAATGACTACGGATTTTTACGGCGGGAAAGAACTGTGATCAAATAGATTACGTCCTCATAATTACCTGGTTCAGCAGGTGGAATGCCAACGTACAAATAAACACGAGTTAAATTCGGAGGCGGATCATGATGCCGTTAAAAATTAATGCAAAGTTCGTGGTGGAATCATGTAAAGGCCATGGAGCGGTTATGAAAGCTATTAATGCGAATCATTACACATAATGGAGCCGGTGGTTTCATGACTATGTAGAATGTGCTTTAAAATGCTATTTGAAATGAATTTTGCTTACCTTAGAATCTTACCACTTCCGTCCACTGACCTTTGATTGGCTGCTTCCTGTTGGTGCTTTAGGTGCTTTATATCTTCAAAATATTTTCCTTTTTCATACCTGCATTTCGTTCTCATCATTATTTGGCTAACATCCGACTGTCAGTGCTGAATAACTGAGTGTTGGCTGCGGAATCAACAATCAGTAGCGGAATCAGTTTTTAGCTGCGAAAACATAATTCAGCTTCAAAAACTGATACAGTGAACATATGACTGAATGGAGACGGATGGAAATGAATGATGACTAAGTGAATGATATATGAAAACTGGTCATAAAAAGGATTTTATTGGCAGAATGTGACGATGAAATGAAATGAAGTGAAGCGAAATGAAGCGAAATGACATGAACTATGAATAAAATGAGAGGAAATCTTTTTTGGAAAATATAGGGCGACATAAGTTTCTGATTTTCGCCCTGTATTTTCTGTATAAGACTACCAATTAGTGATTGGTTTTCAGGCTTATACAATTTATTTATTTATTTTAAACATAAAAGAACAAAGATTAGGCTGGTGGAGAAGAAGTATTCTTCTTCACCAACCTTATTGCAGAATTATCTTGAAATATTTTGACAAATTCCTTCTTTGAGAGGCTTATGATAGATCTTTAATCTGTGACCATTCACAATAAGAGGAGTTTGATATTCATCAATGGTTTTGATTCTTACCGCTCCATTGCTAAATACTTTTTCAATCTCATATGGCCCAAGCCAATGAGTCTGAAATTACCTTTGAAATCTTTGAACTTGGAATCAAATAGCAATGCCCAATCTCCTTCTTGAAACTTTTTCTCCTTGATGTATCTGTCATGCCACTTAGCTCTTTGGTATTGAACTAGATCAGTTCTTAGGATTGCTTCTTGTCTGATCTCATCTAGTTCATTCAACTGCTCCATTTTATGCTTTTGGGCTTTTGATATATCCATTCCCAAATGAACTGCCATCTTGAAGGTTCTAACTTGGAACTCAATGGGGAGCATAAATTCTTTCTCATAAACAAGTTCATAGGGAGAATGTCCTGTTGTATTCCTCCATGTAGTTCTGTAGGCCCATAAGGCTTCAGGAAGCCTTTCTACCCAATCTCTTATGTGTAGATGAACAGTATTAGTAATGATGTCTTCAATAACTTTGTTTGTAGACTCCACTTGACCATTTGATTGCAGATGGTAGGAGTAGATTTTCTGTGCTTGACCTTGTACTCTTCCATTAGATTCTCCACCAGTTTGGATGTGAATTGACCTCCCTGATCTGTCACAATTTCTCTTGGAACACCAATGCGAGTAAAAATATCCTCATAAAGAAAACTAACAACTAAATGCTCAGTAGCAGAAAATAATGCTTTGGTTTCTACCCATTTAGTGACATAATCAGTACATACCAATATATACTTTCTTTGTTTAGATGGTGGGTTAATAGGTCCAATGAAGTCTAAAGCCCAATTTTCAAAGGGTTCGATGAGTACCTGTGGTTGTAATGGCATTTCATTTGAGAGGGTGGGTCTCCCTACTCTTTGGCAGCTGTCACATCTTTTAACATATTGTTTTGCATCTTTGAAGAGGGATGGCCAATAATATCCTAAAGAGAGGATTTTATAGGTTTTCCTTTTGTCAGCAAAGTGTCCGCCGCATGGTTCATCATGACATGCTTTGAGAATATCAGGCATCTCATCTTCCCTAACACATCTTCTGATCACAAGATCTGGCCCTATTTTAAATAATTCGTTAGAAATCCACGAATATTTTGAACTCTCCTGAATAATCTTTCTTCTTTCACCAGGAAATAAACGTGGAGGTAGTTTTCCTATAACCAAATAGTTAGCTATATCTGCATACCAAGGAGTCTTAGTAGTTACTGCAAATAAATATTCATCAGGAAACTTGTCCTCTACAGGAGAATCTTCTTTAGTATTCTGAATCCTAGACAAGAAATCAGCTACTGTGTTTTGTTTCCCTGGTCTATCTAACATAGTAATATTGAATTCCTATAAAAGTAGGAGCCACCTTGTAACTCTACCATTAGTAATGGGTTTATTAATTAGATATCTAATTGCAGAATGATCAGTATGAATAAAAGTTTCATATCCTGTTATATAATGTTTGAACTTATTGATTGCATGAACAACAGCTAAGAACTCTTTTTCAGTCACAATATAGTTCAACTCAGTAAGAGTTAAATTTTTACTGGTATAGTAAATGGCATAAGGAACTAAATGTTTCTATCCCAATACAACCCCTAGAGCTGTATCTGAAGCATTTGTAGAAAGATAGAAAGGAAGTTTCCAATTTGGTCCTCTCAAGATAGGCACTTCAGATATTCTTGTTTTCAAAGTTTCAAACGTTGATTGGCAATTAGGACCCCATTTGAATTCATAGTCTTTTGTAAGCAGTTTGAAGAGTGGAGAAGCTATTTTGGTGAATTTTTCTATAAATCTTCTATAATATCTAGTAAATCCCAGAAAACTTCGAACATCTTTTTGACAATTTGGAATAGGTAACTTGGAGATGACTTTAGCTTTTGATCTATCAACTTTAATCCCATCCCTTGAAATATGATGTCCTAAAACAATACCTTCAGTAAACATCATAAAGCATTTTTCATGGCTTAGTGAAAGGTTTGTTTCTTTACATCTTATAAGGACATTTTCCAAATTTTCTAATGCCTCTTCAAACAAATCACCATAAACTGTAAAATCATCCATATATACCTCTACACAATCATGGATTAGATCGGAAAAAATTCCTAGTACTGCTCTTTGGAATGTTGTGGGTGCATTACATAATCCAAAAGGAAGCACTCGATAAGCAAAAGTTCCCCATGGACAGGTAAATGTGGTCTTATCTTGATCTTCAGGTGCTACCTGAATTTGATTATAACCACTAAAACCATCCAGAAATGAAAAGTACTTTTTTCCTGCTAATGTATCTAATACTTGATCGATAAAGGGCAAAGGAAACTGATCCTTCAAAGTTGCTTTATTCAATTCCCTATAATCAATGCATACCCTCCATTTACCATTCTTTTTGGGTACTATAACCAAAGGAGAAACCCATCGGCTATCTGAAATTGGGTAAATGAAATTTACATTGAGTAGTTTTTGGAGCTCTTCTTTCACTATCTCCCTAAGATTTGGATTCATCCTTATCTCAGGTTGTCTGATTGGTCTACTGTTTTCCTCGATATAGATATGATGGATGCAAGTCTTAGGGTCAATGCCTTTCATATCAGTATACTCCCATGAAAATGCAATAGAATGTTTTTTCAAGATTTTGGTTAGCTCTTCCTGTTGTGACTTTTCCAAATTTTTGTTGATATTCAGTGTTTTTCCTGGAAAAATTTCAATGGTAGAGCTACCAAAGTCTTCCATAGAGTAAAGAGACGTTTGTCTTGATGGTAAATATTCAATATCAGAATCTAACTGAAATTGTGTGTGGTCATATTCTGAAGATGTTTCAAAATTTTCTAATGTGTTCAAAATTTGACTATCTTCACTAATTTCAAAGACAGTAAAGACAGGTTGTATAATATCTTCATCGTCAACCCATTCATTGTCTCCTACTTCTGTAATTGTCTTTGTTGGAGGATACAAATTGAATTTCTTTGTCGAACTACCATCAGAAATATACATATCCCCAGATATACAACTAATGAAAGCATCAACTATGGCTAACCAAGGTCTTCCTAAGATGAGTGGATGCCCTCCTAAATTACTCTCGGGAGTCAAAATCATGAAATCTATTGGATGTTCCCAATAATCTAAGGAGACTGAAATATCTTCTAGTACACCATCTGGTTTGATTATTGATCTATTTGCAAGTTGCAGTAAGGTGGGTGTAAAAAGAAGATTAGGAAGTTTACGTTGTTCCATAGTCTATCTACTCATAATGTTGATAGCAGCCCCTAAGTCAATTAAAGTGTTTGGAATTTCTATCCCATTTATATGTGTTTTGACAATTGGACTACCTGGATCCACATACTTCTGCATAGTAATTTTTCCCATCATGATATCTGCAATTTTTCCTACCAGGTGGATTCTTCTTATATCTCTTGGTTTCCTTCCTGGTCTTTTAAGACTCAACTCCTTTATTGTTTTTGCTAGAATAGGAATCTCTCTAATGGCTTGTAGCAAGGGAATCTTGATACAAACATTCTTTAATTCATCTAGAAAACCATAGTTAGGCAACAAGATTTGTTTTTCCACCCCTTTGTCAATTTGTAATCTTTCAGGGAAAGGAGGCGTGGATGAAGATGCAGGTTGCTCAACTATAGGAGTTGTGGGGGTTGACTCTTTTTCTTTGTCTTTTTGAATGATTGGGTTTTGAAGAGATGCTTCCTCAGAACCTTTATTGACTTTAAGAGAATCCTCCTCAGAGGTACCTTACTCTTGAACATCTATAGAAGGTTTTTCTAAAACTCTACCATATCCGAGTTGAACATCATTAAGAGGAACAATCATATAGGTAGGAAATTGTTGTCCTTCTACCATGTAAGCATTCTGAGGAATTTTGTTCTTGGGATTTGGCAATGGCTGGGCTGGTAGTTGATTTGTCTTTTGTTGAAATGGAAGCAAGAGTTGAGAATTTGGATTTTGTTGAGAAGGTTGTTGTTGTGGAAATGGCAATGAAAGTTGTGGGTTTTGATTTGGAAGTTGTGGATTTTGTTGATTTTGAAAAGATGTAGGATATTGATAAAATTGAGCAAATATCCCATAAGGATTTTGCATCCCTTGTGCCCATGATTTGTATGGATTTTGAGGTTGGGGCCAAGGTTGTTGCCAAGAATTCCAATTTGGCAGGAGTTGAAAGTTCATAGGATTGTTAAATCCTTGATTTTGTTGCCCCTGCCACGGTCTTCTTGAAACAAAACAAAGGGACTCTACTGAATTTGGATCTTCCTGAAAGACAACTTTGAGCCCAGGAATTGAAGGACAATCCTTGGTCTCATGACTTTCTGAGCAAATCATACATGTTTCTACAACTTTTGCATCCAAGGGAAATTCCCTTAGAGCATGTTTCTTTCTACATTTTGGACAAAAGATGGCCAATGCATCAGCTTCTGCTTTCTGCTTGTTTGTAACTTAAGGGTGTCTAGTTGTTCACTAAGGCTACCTAGAATATCAGTTTTGAACTCATCAAGCATATTGCCAATCTCTGCCCTACTTACTGATCCAGTTGCCGATTTATTTGCTCTAATAAGAGAAGGATCTCTCAGCCCTTTTCTAGTTTTAGATTTTCCCCTTGAGAGATGGACACATAGTTCTGTTATGTCACGAAGTGGAAGTTGGGAAATGTCTCCCTTCCCCATCATGTTTAAGATATCTATCCATTCATCTCTAATGGCTTTCAATAGAAGGGCTTTCAAGGTTTCCTCATCTAAATTACTCATATTTGCTCTCTTTAAGTTGTATTGAAATCTTTCAAGTAAATCCTCCAAGTTTTCATCTTCTTTTTGCATCATCTTGAATACCTCATCCTTATGATTGGTGGGCATACAATAATCAAGGTATCTATCCAAAAATGTTTGTTTCCTATCATTCCAAGTCCTAATAGATTGAGTGACTAATCCCATGAACCATTTCAAAGCAGCTCCTTTCAATGTTAAAGGAAAGAGTTTGATTTTTTGAGAGTCTTCCATATAGTCATAGGTTCGACACAAGACTTCAAACTCAAATAGAAATGTTTCAGGATCCTCACTTCGCAACCCATAAAAGTTTGGGAAAACAGATGGTGAAATGTTTTTCATTGTTGTAGGAGTTTCCTCATCGGCTATAGCGAATCCAAATGAGTTATCTCCTTCCCTACTTCCCCCATTGTTACCTCTACCTCCTCCATTATTTCCTCTTCCTCTACCTCTACCCCCTCCTCCAAATCCATCTACTACTTCCTCTGTCATGATAGTTTCCTCGGAGTCTTCTGGTTCTTCTATTAATGGTGAATGAGGGAGAGTTTCTCCTTTCCCTCTTCTTTAGGTGATTCTACTTCTTTGATTACAATATGTTCCCCTGTAAAAGTGAAGAAAGGTTCTTCTCCTAGATCATATTTAGTAGATAGTGTGGGAGAATCTCCTAATTCGGCTGCTGCCCCTTGAATTCCAGGAATCCTAAGGTTGGGAGTATGAGTCGGAGATGGAGGTGTATTTTGTCTATGCCTTGAAGTAGCTGTAATTGTGAAAATTGAACTTTTGGCCCTAGCTATAAACCTTCCCCTAGAATCTCTTTCTCTATGCATGTCATTTTTTATTTTTATTTTTTATTATTTTTAAGTTGGGCTAATAATTCTCTTTTCTGATCTTCCAGGTCACACTAGGTGCAAGAAGATAGTATAATCAAGAAATTATTGAGCTAATAACTCTCTTTTCTGATCCTCCAGATCACACTAGTTACACTTCCCCATCAACGACACCAAAATGTTTAGTCAATTTAGTATGTCCTAAATTACTACATTAATTATCAATTCAGGAGTCGTAAACTGATGAAGTATGGCGCACTATATGTGCAAGAAAACCTCTTTCTAACTTTTTATTGTTTTCAATTTTATTTTGTTTTTGGGGGTTTTATCTTGGTTTGTCTCCTAATGCGAATGGAAATCCTATTCCTAAGTTTTAAGAATACTTTAGAAGGCAAGCATGGATATAGATTTTAAGGCAATTACGTCCTTTATGACGACTTCCAGAGCTTAACACTTTAGAGGATCTCTAAACATACTAGTGATGAAATTAGTACTTGAACACGAGTGTAAATGTGTAGCTATTCAAATCAAAAAGATGATAAACTACTGATCATGAAATCACTGGCTCTGCTGCTCATCTAAATACAGAAATAAAAGTTAAGCTATTGCACTCAAACAAATAAAAAACTGCAAACTAATAAAAGTAAAACCAATTCACTTCACTTATAGTCTGATAGCTCGCCAAGTAGCTTTTCGGGATTAAGCCATGGCTCTGGAGATAACGTCAATAACATGAGGAATTGATATCTAAATTACCTACTTGCAAAAGAAAATAAAATCAAGTCACTTCACTTATAGTCTGATAGCTCGCCAAGTAGCTTTTCGGGGTTAAGCCATGGCTCTGGAGATAACATCAATAACATGAAGAACCTGATATCTAATTGCAGAAATGAAAGTAAAATAAAATCACCTCACTCATAATCCAATAGCTCGCCAAGTAGATTTTCGGGGTTAAGCCATGGCTTTGGAGATAACGTTAAATGACATGAAGAATTTGATATCTAAACTAACTATCAAAAACAAATGAATAAGACTGAAATCAAAGCATAACCGAAATTGAAAGCTAAGAAAAACAAAGTCAGCAGAGAGGCCAATCTCATGTCATTATTTATTGCAAAAATTGTATGAAAATGCCCGAGCCTAGCCTATCTTGAAGCACACTGATTAGTGTTAGCAAAAATATACAATGCTTGTAAAATCATGTACAGGAATGAAACATTAACACCATAACCAAAATATGAAATATACACAGGTGGACAAACTATGAAATATTTACAAAGGAAATAAGACAACAACATATGACAACTTTACAAAAATAAAGAAATGAAACCTTAGCCAACAGGGACCCTCTGCACGGCCTTGGTTAACACGCTGTCAGTCCAAAATTACGCTCATACAGTCATATGAAACAGAGTCTTGTTATATTGCAAAACAGAGGAAGGATCCTCTTGTTACAACAGCAGGACCAATGTCACGACACAGTACATGAACTAACAGCAAGACTACATAAAAAAAATAGCTACATGCGTTTGCAAACGCGTTATTTATAAAGGAAATTACATAATTGTTTTTCCTGTGGAACACCTTCAGCAGAGGACACGTAAAAAGACAGCACCCGTGAGCTTAGCGTGTTGGTTGCCATGATCATTCAATCTACCAAAAGGTGGTTGTTGGATTTGCGTCGTGGAGGCAGTCTACAGCTGTCAAAATGAATCCATGGATCTAGGAACGGTCTCAGACCCTTCACGTGTTGAAAACAGAGACCTGTTTGCCGTAGAACTCCTCGTTTGACCACCGTTTGACCAAGGCTTTCCTCTACGAATCTGGCTAAACCAATAGGACCTGGTCCATGTCCAGATCATTTCTGAACTGCCCACGTGCCTTGTTTTGCTTGCTGACACCTGTAACCTAGAGATCAACAAAAACAGCTGCAGAATCTCAAGTCAGTTGCGGAAAGTGGCTGCATTCCGCAGCTGATGAGAAAAATCTAAGTCAAATAGAAAACACAAAAACATAGTTAGAAAACCACTTAAATGCACTCTCAGAATCAATATGTAATGATCTTTGATAGCTTATGAGGCAGTGGTAAGGGGAAAAAGTCTAGAAAAGTGTGTAGAAGAGATGTAGTTTCAAGGCTCAACAGTGACCCCATTAGATATGGCCTGGACAATTTATGGTTCGCTTTAAAGGAGGCAAAGGTCCTTTATAGATATGCCCAAAAGGCCATGGGTGGCATCGTCGAAAGAAACCACATTTTTGAGTTGGCCAATGTGGTCGTGCAATTCAAGTCGGAGCACATAGCAATAGTCACATTCGAGGAAGGAGCCTTCACATTTTGAGCAATTCCATGTCTTGTCAGTTTGCTGAACAACTTTTTTCATGCATTGAAGCCCATCAATGGTAAGGGGGCATGCGAGGAAGTAGAAGTCATCCAAGTCAATTGTTGTAACAATAGCATAGAGGGAAACCCATGAAGACGTCTCGGTGTGGGGCATTGCAAGAATGGCATAAATTGTTTTTGTTTGCATGGGCATGCTGGCTGTGCCAATGTATTTCCGACTAAGTGATGGCGAGGAAGATTTGACTCCTTCTTCTTGAAACCATTGCTTGAGTTGGTTTGTTTCAGAGATATCTGGATCTATAAGAAGGAAAGTCGTCAGGATAGTTCTGATAGTTCACCCATTAAACTTGACAAGTCGGCCCCCTCTGATTGCAAGGACTGGGACATCATGTTCCATGCGAAGTTCGGAGAGCACGTGAACTTCGGTGTGGTAGTGGTCTCCCCACAAGGTGATGTCGATGCTACTATCAGATATGTCACACAAGGAAATAGTTTTGTTGTGAGTTTCAGAACCATCATGTTTGCGAGCGATCGAGGCAGGAGAGGTAGAGGTAACAACACCGATAAAATAACAAGAAAAATAGATTCGAGGGAAAAATTGTGCCCTCGGTAACAACAACCAACAAAAATCAATACGTTTAAAAAAAAAAAAAAATCTAGCCGATCAAGCACTTTCCAACAAGCAACCACTGCAAGCTATCGAGACTATCATTATATATGCTGAAAATTTGATCAGGCACATCTTTTTCAATGATACCGGTTCTCGTAGATAACTATTTGATCACAATATCTGCTTGAATTGTGCCATTTCTTGTCTTTCTACTTGAAATATAATAATTCTTTTGACATTCTCAGTAAAGTGATTGGTATCGATTTTTGCAGTATAGTTATGGATTATGTTTCTCAATCGACCATCGACAAGCTCTTCATAGTAACCAGAACCATCCTGAATAGTATGGTTTCTAACAAATCTTCCTGCGAGGAACTCAGACAACCTTTCTCTCGCCAAGCCTAGCATTGATGAAATTTCCAAGCTATCTTCTGAGTCAAGCCCCGTGCCTCACAGAGGCCACCCATTCAAAGACATTCAAGCACAGATGAAAGATGCCATTCACCTCGTCGAAAAACTAGAGCGTATGAGAAACTTTAATTTATACGGAAGGTATCACTATGGAAAGAAAAACAAAAGATAGAAAAGAATGTCAACGATTTCTTGCGTACCCTGGATGTCCACATCTAGATGTGGATTTCAAGGGTTTTAGCGAACAATCTGAACTTATTGAAGAAATGGGTCGGCTTATAATGGAAGGGATTAAGATGACTAATGATGCCAGCTCCAATTCTTTCATGCTTCATCAAATGAGCACAACTCAACTATTTCAGAGCGCCATTGATGGGTTGCATGATACTCCAATGTCTGAACAGTCTGAACAGTCCACTGGCAGTGAGAACTCCCAAGTCCCGAGTATGCCAAACTTCATAGTGGGTTTGAATAATATTGTCAATGATGTCAAACAGCTCCGATTCCAGAAGGGAGTTAGTATCATTGGGGTTCAAGGGGTGGGTAGAAGCAGCAAAAATACCCTTGCATTAGCTCTTTGCAATGATCCCAACGTCAAAGGTAAGAAAAACTCCCCTGTTTTAATTGTCACACCATGCTTCCCTTTTATTGCTTCCTTTTGTTTTTTTGCAGTGCTTATTCTGTTTGTGATTATCAAATTTCTTCCAAAACAATATAGTTTTCATAACTGTTGCACCGTCTCCAAACGTAAAGGCCCTTTTGGAGATTATGCGGGATAAAATAATTGGAGGTCGAAGGCCTATTTTTGAAAGCATCGAGGATGCGCACAACCAACTGCAGAAGAAAATCGGGTTAAAAGGAAATCCACAGTTGTTGGTGTTTTTGGATGATGTTTTGTCAAAATAAGATTTGGAACAGTTGTTGTTTGAAGCAGAGGGATGCAAAAATGGTTATCACAACTAGACAGGATCTCACAATTCCATGTTGTAGAAGGCTGATGCCCTGCCTCTTTTATGTTTATGGGCCTTTGGACAGCCTTCGATTCCAACAACAAAAGACGAAGTTGTTGTTAAACAGGTATGCATATGACATACTATTTAAAATCTCATACCCTAACTGTTTGTTTCTCTGTCTTTCTCGAATTCTTTGCATCCTATTATACACTGTTCAAATTTAGATTGATTTTTGCCCTTTTGACAGATAAATGGTTTTATAGGTCTAAAATCATAGAGTTGACAACCATAATGTGATGTGATATAAGTCAAGCAAAAGTTTTAATGCTATATATTTATGCAGAAGGTTAACATGTTTAACTGTAAAATATTTGTAGGTTGAAGTAGTGTGTATGGGTTTACCACTTTCCCTCAAGGTAATTGGAAGCTCTTTGCGCAATGAGCTACAATGGGCAACCAGAAAGGACACAAAAATCAGCAACATCTCACTGATTGGGCAACCAAGAAAAGGCGTACTATTTCATTGGAAACATCCAAGAATAGAAAAGAGGGAAACATCTGAAAAACTAGGAAAAAGGAAACATCTAAAATATCTTGGCTTTATCTAATTATGCAGTTTGATTTTATCTTTTGTAATAAAGAGAATGATTGCATTGTTTTATAAAATGCTCATCTCTTCTTCATAATAAAGTGGTGGTATTGTTTGCAGACCTGTGTTATTCCAGTGTTTGTGTCTACAACCTGTTTTGTTATTCTCTGTTTTTTAATTTTCAGATCTGCAAGTAGATCAATTGGTATCAGAGCATAAGATCTTGGAAGCCATCCACCTGTTCGAAGAATTTTTTTTTTTTTTTTTTTTTTTAGTAAAATCGTATAGTGCATATTCAGATTGCAATTACAGACGTATTAGAACCAGATTTTCCGCTTTGATACAGCTCATCGAGAGCAACAGAGATCCAGATCAAAAACCAGACAGTTAACAGAACATCGAAATACCAAGCCCAGGGACAGTTACCAGCATATAGCTCTACCACCAACAGGATTATTACAGAACCAAAACACAAGACCACTTGCAGACACAAAAAAACCCTAGCGCAGCATCATATTAACTACCTCACTGAAGGATTAGCAGCTTCTCTGCACTTAGTTGATCCTCTTGGAGCAGAGGGTGGCCATCCAATTGGGTTGGCTCCAAAAGATGACCTTGTTTTTCTACGCCTGGTTTCTCTTCCCAAAGGGAGAAAACTTCTATCAAAATACCTTCAGCTTCTCACACCTGGAAGTGAACTTGCACGAATTGTCTCCATGGCAGTTTTTCGTCATTTGTGTTTTTTGTTTGGTAGCTTAACTCCAGATCCCAGTGCTACAGTTGGGCTTGCTAAGACTGTGGCTATGTGTGTTTTCAACATGGATTTAGATGCCCTTATTGCTTGTTTGACAGCAGTAGTTTGTTCTTCAGAACAACCACCACTTCGTCCTCTTGGAAGTTCTATTGGTGATGGGGCATCGGTGGTTCTAAAAGCTGTTCTGGAAAGAGCTACAGATATCCTGACAGATCCACGTGCTAGTTATACCATTCAAAAGAGAAATATTTGGCAGGCATCATTTAATTGCTTCTTCAAATTATTGACAACAAACTGTACTAATAAGTACGATAGTATCATGCAATCCCTATCATACCATTCTGAGGCACTTGCGGATGCTAAGCTCATGTACAACACCTATGACAAGGAATTCTACAGTTTAGTGCAAGCTTTGAAGCAATGGCGCCATTACATTCTTGGCAAAGAGACCATCCTCCATACAATTCATCATCCGGTTGATAATATTCCATATTTTCAGCCTCCTCTGCTCCAAGATACAATTCTGGACTTCAAGAAACGGGATACACGACATCAGCCATACTTCTCATATTTGGTTGGTAGGAAGGGACACACACCAGCACAGGCAAAATGGATCAATGCAGAAATATTGCAACGCAATTTCCCTCAGTTGGCGGAGGAAGCGGGGACGCTTCCTGATCTAAACAGGGAGGAATTGGGCAACCAGAAAGGACACAAAAATCAGCAACATCTCACTGATTGGGCAACCAAGAAAAAGCGTACTATTTCATTGGAAACATCCAAGAATAGAAAAGAGGGAAACATCTGAAAAACTAGGAAAAAGGAAACATCTAAAATATCTTGGCTTTATCTAATTATGCAGTTTGATTTTATCTTTTGTAATAAAGAGAATGATTGCATTGTTTTATAAAATGCTCATCTCTTCTTCATAATAAAGTGGTGGTATTGTTTGCAAACCTGTGTTATTCCAGTGTTTGTGTCTACAGCCTGTTTTGTTATTCTCTGTTTTTTAATTTTCAGATCTGCAAGTAGATCATACAACCAGTTTGGGAAAAGGCTAAGAAGAAACTTTCAAGATCAGAATCCATATCAAAACATCATAGAGTGGAACTGCTTCATTGTTTGGAAACGAGTATTGATGTCCTTGATGATGAAACAAAGGAGTGATTTTTGGACTTGGGGGCATTTCCCAAGGGTAGAAATATCTGTTGATTTAGTCTTGAATCTTGGTCGATGGTTAAATTCACAATAAACATATTTCGTATAAATTTTGTTGATTTCCATAAAAGTCCTATTTTCTTTAAAATAAAGGGCATATTCCAAAGATTTACCTTATAAGTTCAAAAATCACATGCGGGCACTTACAACATTTTGTCAATGGTGGCATAGCTTATTCAAGGTAATGAAAAACAAAGAGGGGAGGAATATACAGAGAATAAGACAAGTTTGTTGAAAAGTAAGCAGACAAAGAGACTGTAAAGAAGAGCGTGAAACCAACAAATGATGGAACAAAGGAGGGTGCCACAAAAGACAGTTGAGAAATAAAGATACCATCAAAATCAAGCGTATGAATTTTCTCATAGATAAATCACAAAAGACAATTTTATCTTCAATGCAGAGAAACCTGCCCATGCAGATCATAATGAACTAAAATTTTGATATAAAGATGTGTGGAAAGAAATATCCTAATAAAATGTCCCATTAAAGACTGATCTCTACATTCTCAGACTAATTAGTATGAGAAACCAAGGCCTTTAATAACGATAAGAACTCAACCACAATTATGGCATAAATTTAGAATTTTGTATAACCACCCTCCACGTTACTGCTAATTAAATTATGTGCTCAGGCACATGGTGCACACAAGTACTGTCTCCAGTGTGCAAGAAATTCCTTTGGCCAAATATATAACAACGTTGAAGCAACAACAAGACGGTGAATATCAGGATCACCTATCCATGAGTTACGAAATTTGAATTCGGATGGTAGCAAAATGAGAATAACACCTTCCAGTAAAAGAAGTTGTAACAAAGGAGTGCACAAAGGAAAGGAGTTTCTACTTATATAATATGTTACACATCAAGCAACACTGCTAGCTTATAGAAATAACAACAAATGATAGAGTTTAGGAAACACCGCTGATAGAGATTAAAAAATAGTTGTACAATAGTTTTCTCTTTCCCTGAGGTCAAATCTCAAACCAATGATTTATTGTATGCATACAAGAGGAGAATGGATGCACCATTGTGTGCACAACAAAGGCCAACAAAGTTCATTGATTTTGACACATATTCAATAGATCTTCACTCTCTCAATCTAACAATTTTGCTTAAGGCTGAACATCAAGGATTGGTACCCACCTTCAAGAATACAAAGAAGCAAACATCCTCTAAGGTGACCATAACCGAATACGATTCTGGACAATTTTCTGAAATCCGTGTTTGAACTTAGCCATAATGAATTTTCAAAGCAGACGAGTACCTTGGGAATTTGCAGTCCAATGGGAAAGACAAAAGTGTTGGTAGGATGGGAGAAAAACAGGAAAAAAAACAGCAAAGAAACCACAAATGACCAAGACGTGAAACTGAATCACAAAACTGAATTGAATGGAATTTTATTTAACAATGATTCTCCGTGTTTTTATTTCATGGGCATTTTATAGTTTTATATCACCAACTATCGTTACATAACTAATTATTCGATATACAACTGTCTATTTACATTTACCTAAAGTTACTAATTCGTTGTCGAACTAACAAACTCCACCTTGACAACGATTTTCCCATTCATCATCTTTCCTGCAAGCCAAGAGAAGCTAAACACCACTGCAGCTTCTCTACTGTAACCGGCTTTGTGAATATGTCTGCACAATTTTCTCGTGTATGTACCTTTTTAAGAGCTACTTTTCCGCCATCGATCACATGTCTCAGAAAATGATACCTTACATCAATGTGCTTGGTTCTGTTGTGATAGGCAGGGTTTGTAGCCAAGTGAATAGCACTTTGACTGTCACAAAGTACATTCACTTTCTCCTGCGTTCTTCCAATTTCATCGAGCAGACCCTTTAACCAAATTGCTTCTTTACGAGCATCTGAAGCATCAATATATTCGGCTTTGGTAGTGGACAATGCAACTGTTTCTTGAAGCTTTGACATCCAACTAATTGCTCCACCTGCAAGAGTAAAGACATAACCTGTAGTAGATCTTCTTTTGTCCAAATCACCTGCATAGTCAGCATCTACATATCCGCAGACTAATCCTTCACTACCGTTAAAGACGATGCAATGGTCACTTGTGCCTCTTAGATATCGAAGCACCCATTTCACTGCTTGCCAATGTTCTTTACCTGGATTTGCCATGAACCTGCTGACAACTCCAATTGCATGTGAAATGTCAGGTCTTGTAGATACCATCGCATATATTAAGTTGCCTACAGCGTTTGCATATGGTACATGAGACATATACTGCTTTTCTTCATCAGCTCTAGGACTCAAAACCGAAGAAAGCTTAAAATGGGAAGCTAAAGGAACATTAACAGGTTTCACATTATTCATAGGCAACTTTTCAAGTACCTTCTCCACATACTTCTGCTGTGACAACCAAAGCTTACCATTTTTCCTGTCTCTATGTATCTCCATGCCCGAGATATGTTTTGCTGCTCCAAGATCCTTCATATCAAACGTCCTAGAGAGTTGAGCCTTTAACCTGTTGATCTCTTCCATGCTTTTGCTTGCAATAAGCATATCGTCAACATACAAAGCTAAGATAATGAATATGTCATTGAAACTTTTGAAGTCACACAATGATCATACTCACTTCTTATAAAGTTCTGGCTCACTATGAAGGAATCAAACTTTTTGTACCATTGTCTGGGAGACTGCCTCAGACCATACAATGATTTCCTGAGCTTGCAAACTAATCTTCTGCTGCGACCTCGTACAAAACCTTATGGTTGTTCCATATATATCTCTTCGTTCAAATCACCATGTAGAAAAGCTGTTTTAACATCTAACAGTTCTAACTCAAGATTAAGCAACACAGTTAGTGCCAACACAGTACGTATAGAAACAAGTTTTACAACTGGAGAAAAAATCTCATGAAAGTCTATACCTTGAACCTGAGAATACCCTTTCGCTACCAGTCGTGCCTTATACCTTTCAATACTACCATCAACTTTTTGTTTCAGCTTGAAGACCCATTTACATCCAACAACACTTCTCCCTTCAGGAAGCTCTACAAGATCCCAGGTATTGTTCTTGGCTAAGGAGTCCATTTCTTCTTCCATAGCCATTTTCCATTTCTCGCTATCTGTATCATCTACTGTTTCCTGATAACAAGAAGGTTCCCCATCTTCAGTAATCAAAGCAAATGATGAAGTAGAATCTTCATACCTTTTGGGAGTTTTCCTTTCCCTTGTAGACCTTCTCAGAGCGACTGGTTGCTGAACTGGTTCAGAAACTTGCACTGGTTCAGAAGCTTCAACAGCTTCCTTTGTGTCTTCAACACCTTTTTCTCCAGAAGTCTCTCCTTCCTTTCAACTGTCACCGAAAGGTCTAGCCTCCAACTGAACTCGTTGACTCGGTGATACCTGTTCCTGTTCAATTCTTTCAACATTTGATTTTAACAAAGAGGATTCATCAAATGTTACATCTCTACTAATGACTATCTTTCGCAATGTAGGATCCCACAACCTATATCCTTTCACTGCATAGTCATACCCAACAAAAACATAACATTTCGACTTTGGATCTAATTTTGAACGCTGATTTTTCGGAATAAGAGAATAAGCATCACAACCAAATATCCTCAAATGTGAATAGTCACAAGACCGACCTGTCCAAACTTCTTCAGGAATTTTACAACCAATTGCTACTGAAGATGACCTGTTAACTAAATAACAAGCAGTAGATACTGCTTCTGCCCACAACTCTTTTTGCAAGTTAGCATTGCTGATCATGCTTCTGGCTCTTTCCATAAGAGTCTGATTCATACGCTCAGCAACACCATTTTGCTGAGGAGTATAAACAGCAGTTTTGTGTCTAACAATGCCCTCATCCTTATAGTATTGTTCAAATTCAACAGAAGTGAACTCACCACCATTGTCAGTTCTTAGACATTTAATAGATTTGCCTGTTCTTTTCTCTACCATTACTTTAAAATGTTTAAAGACATTTAATACATCATCTTTCCTTTTTATCATATAGATCCAAACTTTACGGGAGTAATCATCAATGAACGTTAAAAAATACAATGCACCTCCATATGACATAATAGGGGAAGGCCCCCACAGATCAGAATGAATGTAGTCTAAAACATCTTTACTATTATGATTTCCAACTTTAAATCTCTATTTACACTGTTTTCCATACACACAATGTTTACAGAAATCTAAATTCAAGGATTTCAGACAAGGAAGAGATTTACGTTTCATCAGTATATGAAGACCTTTCTCGCTCATATGACCCAAACGTTGATGCCACAGACGAGTACCTGCTTCTTCCTTTTCTGACGCAACCGCTGCTTCATTGACCTGAGTACTTCCTTTTAACCTGTAAAGATTTCCGACCTTTTCTGCCTTCATAACCACAAGGGCTCCTTTAAAGACTTTCAAGACGCCATCCTGACCTGTAAACTTATAACCATCTGAATCCAACACTCCCAAAGAGATTAAATTTTTCTTCAAATCAGGTACATGTCTAACACTAGTTAATGTCCTAACTGTGTTCTCATACATTTTAATCCTGATATCTCCCATCCCAACAGTCTGACATGACACATTGTTACCCATAAACACAGAACTACCATTTACATTTTCATACGAGGTAAACCAATTTCTATGTGGGCACATGTGATGCGAAGCACCAAAGTCTAACAGCCAGCTATCAAAACTCTGAGAGACATTACATTCAGGTGAAGTTTCATCTATCATACATAATTCTTCAGCAGATAAAACTTCGTCTATCATACCTGAATCGACCTGATTCGCTTCGTTCTTCGGGTTTTCGGATTCCTTCCGTTTCCAACAATCCTTCTTCAAGTGTCCAAGTTTACTGCAGTTCCAACATTTTGCCTTACACTTCTTGCCCTTCGATTTCGACCTGGAAGACCCCCTTGGTTTTTCTCCTCTTTCCTTTGAGCATCCTCTAGCGACCTGGCTTTTGATGCAGCTGTTTCAGTTCTGGATTTCCTTCGTACTTCTTCAGACAGAAGAGCTCCCACGACTGATTCAAACTTCAAAGAATCAGCAGAGCTGAAGCTGATTGAAGTTACGAAGTGATCCCATGATTCAGGCAGAGAACACAACAAGGTATGGCTTTATCTTCTTCCTGTATCTTGACTTCCATATCTGTTAATTGACAAATTAGTGTATTAAAAACGTTCAAATGTTCTGCAACGTTTGAACCTTCTTTCATTCGAAGACTGTATAACTGTCGTTTCAAATAAATTCTGTTGGTTAATGATTTTGTCATATAGAGGTTTTCAAGTTTTTCCCACAATCCTGACGCCGTAGTCTCTTCAACAATGTTGAAGAGAACTTCATCCGCTAGGCATAATCGGATGGTACTGAGAGCTCGGGCATCCAAGTCCTCCCAGTCTGAAGTAGTCATGGTTGTAGGTTTCTTAGTTACCCCATCCAATGCCTTGTGCAACCCTTGTTGCACAAGCAGATCCTTAACCTTTAGTTTCCAAAGAGCAAAATTGCACTTTCCGGTGAAATTCTCCACCTCGAATCTTGCATTTAACATCTTGGCCATTTTTCCTCCTTCCTAGGGTTTCAGACTTTCTCCTTTTAAAAAAAATAACATCAGCCTTTAAACTAGGGTTTATATTTTTCTTAAAAAACAAATATTTTTTTTTTATATTATTTACAAATCCTTTCTTTCTTGCAAACCCTTTTGTTTTTCTGGTTTCAAAACAACCAAAAAATTCCTGAACCCTTTCCCCTTTCTTCTCCACCAATATTTATATAAAAAAAAACCTCCCCTTTTATTTCCAGAATTATCTTCAAATTGTACAAATTTTATTTTCACATCTTTTTGAAAACATATACTTTCTGAGACAAAAAATTTGTTTCACAAAATACCAGGATTCAGATTGCAGATAGCTCTGGTAACGGCGCCCTCTCTGCTCAAGTACGCAGATTCCTCTTCAGGTGATTCGGCCTGCCTTCAATGGCTCTGGCATGCAAGAACTCTAGAAAAGCTCGAGCAACCTCCCTTCATACGCAGGTCCTCACGCAGACTCTGCCTAGTTTTAGCGGACAACACGCAGGCACCTCAACGCACGTTCCTCTGGCTGCAACCTCTGGTCCACGCAAAACAAAGAATAGTTCTGCAACGACGGCTGCACACCAAGGTTACACAGAGAACAACGCTAACCTTCACTGTTCTGGAATGACAGCTTCAGCAATGATTCCACTCTGTTCTGGAATGACGGCTGCACACCAAGGTTACGTAGAGAACAACACTAACCTTCAGCAACGATTCCACTTTGTTCTGGAATGACAGGCTTCAGCAACGATTCCACTTTGTTCTGGAACGACAGGCTTCAACAACGATTCCACTCTGTTCTGGAACGACGGCTGCACACCAATATTACCAGCTTTGATACCAATTGTTGGTGGAATGGGAGAAAAACAGGAAAAGAAACAGCAAATAAACCACAAATGACCAAGACGTGAAACTGAATCACAAAACTGAATTGAATGGAATTTTATTTAACAATGATTCTCCGTGTTTTTATTTCATGGGCATTTGATAGTTTTATATCACCAACTATCGTTACATAACTAATTATTCGGTATACAACTGTCTATTTACATTTACCTAAAGTTACTAATTCGTTTTCAAACTAACAAAAAGAAGCCTAACAATTTCTGTTAAAAAAAAAGCGAGAGAAGATGGACGGTTATCACTAGGAATGCAGTCCCTTCATGTCACTCCAAAGGCTCCAAATTCCGTCGACCCAAGCAACATCTGGAAGGCCAAATAGATTTTTGGCTTACCCTCTTGAGAATATATAAGGAGAAAATGAAGATGGTATTCTTGTTCTGGACAGAGGTTCAGTTGTGTATTTTCAATTTTGGAAACCAAAGAGGCAACAATTCATGATTTTGTTGCATATATATATAACATAGCATTTCCTTTGTTTATTTAGGGTCCAAATGCGATTATACAAAGTTTGATGGTGTTGCTCAACAATGTTGCATGCCCAAGGGATCTAAAAACTTTTGATTGCAATTTGGTGTTAAGACAGAGTATAGATAAATAGACTAGGTATGCCCAACAATAATGCAGGTCAGTTTAAAATCTACTTACTCCTTCAATGGGATTGATTCTGGTGCCACCTACAAACAATTGTCGAGTCTATACAACTTTATCTATTTAGACTATTCAGAGAAATATTGAACAGAGAGCATTTGTCTACACAACTTTATCTATTTAGACTATTCAGAGAAATCTCGAGTAGAGAGCATTCATGTCTGTTGAATTTTTAAGATCTATTTTGATTAAGTAGAGGAGTAATTCTATATGTAGACTCACTTGGATACATCTTGTAAAATTTAGAAATGGCATTTGTTGTTTTGAATGGTGTTTTAAGCCCCTCAACATCTGCATAAATTTATAGTAGATATAGTGGATAATTGTTTGACATATAAGATCTAAATGGCTAAATGGATTGAATCCTTAAGATTTCCATACGAACCAAACATTTATTTCTGTGATGTTAATGGAACCTGAAAGTTGAAACTAATCCTATGCCATTCTCAAATCTATGCTAAGCTTGACAAAGATTTCAAATTCCATTGTATGGTGTGTATTGGCCTTCACATCTCAAACCTTGGATTGAGTGATTGAAATCTATTTCAAAAATAAGATGCTTTCATGAGAGTAATATATATTAATACTTGGAATGTAGAAAGGAGGACCAACAAAGAACACAAAAAATTTGTACTTTAGATATAAAATAGAAGAAATAAGCAACAATACACCATATAGCATGTCTTGGACAAAAATTTATAAATTTCAGGCCCTAACTGCATTATTTATAAAGATCCTTTTTTCTATATGATATTTGCATCATTAAGTTAGATACACATCAAGGCCTATGTTGTGAATAAAATTTGGATGAGACTATTGCAAAACCCAAGATGTGAAATCTTCTAAGACGCCCATGTTTACATTTTGAAATGCAAGAGCTCCAGTTGTAGAGTGTATAGTAGAAGTAAGCTCATTGCACTTGACAATCATAAGGACAGACGGTTTTAACATATGATTGAACAAAAGAAGACAAATTATTGATACAGTAGTGTTTAGCTGGAGAGACGTGTCTGTGAGATACGCTGTTACAATTATCATAGTTTTTTTTTTAAATATCCAAATCAACTCCCACTTTCCTTATACATCCTTCAATGATTCTTTGCAATACTCACATCCATCATCCATGTAACTAATTATTTTGAGATACTTAGGGTAAAGAGCTCTTGGCCCTCATCTCCTTTACCAGATATATCAAGGAATCTAATGCTCCCTTGTAGAGAACGTCAGCCTAATTCTCATATTTTTGCCTCTAAACAAGTTAGACACTGGAGTCTCTGTTCGGCTCCATTGTTAAGATGGTGCTGCTTAGTTTGGCGTGTTAACAAACGCTAAAAATAACAAGTTCATATTTTGGTTTCAATGATGGAAAATTCATCATCAATATATGTAACAACCAATCAAAATAAAACTTTCGAATAATAGAGTGTTCTCAACAGAGCTCTGGGTCTGTGACTCCCTACCGTTGGTGTTTTTCTGCTCTAGTTAACTGCATGTTTCGTTTTTTGGTGAGTTGTAACCAATACACTGTCACAATTTTCATAGGTTTTTTTTAAAATATCCAAACCAACTCCCAATTTGCTCGTAAATCCTTCAATGATTATCTGCAATACTGACATCCATCATCTATGTGACTAATTATTTTGAGATAGATAGGGTAAAGAGCTCTTGGCCCTCATCTCCTTTACCAGATATATCAAGTAATCTAATGCTCCCTTGTAGAGAACGTCAGCCTAATTATCAGATTTTTGCCTGTGAACAAGTTAGACAATGGAGTCTCTGTTCGGCTCCACTGCTAAGATGGTGCTGCTTAGTTTGGCGTGTTAACATATACTAAACATAACAAGTTCATATTTTGGTTTTTTTGTTAATTAACATTTTGATTGACATATTTCTTCGGTGTATTAGTAAATGGCTGTTACATAAACATGAAGCAGCAGCGTAGAGTAGGTTTTACAGAAATATGAAGTAGCACCATCAATAAAACATGCTATAAAAATTGAAAGAAACAGAGGAAGAGAAAACAAAAGAAACAGAGGAAGGCAGCACAAATACTACAGAGGGAAGTAGACAGAAGGTACCTCTTCTTTTTGGCCAGCAAGAAAGGTTGTAGTTCGACGGATGTTATGAAACTGGTCGTCTTCCTATCAACTTGCTTGGTCATAAACTATTTGCAAGCTGCATCTTATATTACATTATAAGAGTTTCGATGGCGTGTGATAGACCCATAGCTCCATGTGTGTAAGAACCTTCCATGCTGGTTAAATGTGTGTAAGAACCCATCATTGTGGGATGGCGTCCTTTTGCCAAACAACATTCACTTCAGGGAATGTTTGTCAGGAAAGAAAGTACACAAAGTGCAGGTGACATTAACATGGCAAGTGGCGTTGGTAACACTATTAAGTGAATGATGGGGAGTCTTTTCTTGATGTGGGCAGGGTGCGTATTGAACTGAAAGTGGGGTGAACAGAAAGAAAATAAAGAACAACAATAATAGAGATTTTTTTCCCTCTGAGACCACTTGAATTCTCAAAATTCCCAATATTTTATTTCAAGCTTCTTCCTTTTATTTTTTCTGTGACAAAGCCCAAATTCTCAAAATTGCAGTTTTCAGAATATATTGATTAGATTCCACTTGTATTGGCAAAAAATAAGGCGATTCTGTAATTTTCCAGTTGTGTTTGAAAAAAATTGGGCGATTTGATTAATTGTTAGACTGCTTAGCTCCATAAGATAAGCTCGAAACTGGTTAATGCGTATTGAACGGGGGACCGATCAAAGTGAGAACGAATGGCATGTCAGACATGTCATATCATACAATAGGTAAGAGCATAAACGCTCAACGAATTTTACAGCTGCATCACCTGTCGTTTTTAATTTGTCATATCATACAATAGGTGAGAGCATAAACGCTCAACGAATTTTACAGCTGCATCACCTGTCGTTTTTAATTTTTTTTACAATTCTGCAGGAGAAATAAATTAGGCAGAAATTGGACAGATGGCAAGATAAAAGGGCGAACACATGTCACTATTTTATTCACTAGAAGGGCGAAATCTAAGCATTATGATTAGTTGGGTGAATAGTGTTTGCCACCCAAAACCAGCGAAGGAAACGCCTATTAAAGTAATTAAATGTAACTAAATATTTCAATATTATTTTGTATTATCCGTATAAAATTTAATAATTTTGTGTTTTATTTAATATTACAATATTATTATTATTGAAATAGTTTAAGTTGGCATTGTCAAGATTCAAATCTCGAGAGTTAAATTAATAAAGGAAAAACATTATAATATTATTATTTTAATATTAATCAAAATCATTTTTAAAATTTAATGGAAAAAAGGAGTTAATTTTAGTGTGATTTTTTGTATTTGAATCGAAAATATTTAGGTGAAATGTTGATTTGTGTTATTTAAATTAGCTTTTTGAGCGTATATATGGATTCAACACCTTGAAAAACCCATAGGACACTTCTATTATGTAGAGGTTACCCATCAAGCTTGTAATTTCAATAAATTTCTACTAGATTTTAAAGAAATTAGACTAGAAAAATCCACTGGAAAAACTTTCAAAAAATCTCACTCAAAATGACAAAAGATATATAAATTAATCACAAGCAGAAAGAGAAAAATATGCTACTATACAACTATTCAATTTAGAAAAAAAAAATCAAAATTGTTCGTGCAGGCATGAGCCTCATTTCTTGTAACCAAAATAAATATTTCTTGTAACCAAAATAAATAATTTTCCACCGCGTCCATAATTATGGTAATATTCGTATTGCAATTATAGAGTAAATTATAAACTATTATCCTTGGATTGTATAGGTCCTCTTAGACATCAAATAATTAATTATTAGTGTAACAATATCAACCCTTTTTGGAGAGAAAAACCATTATGTTTTGTTAGCTTGACTCTCATGTGTTAAAAACAATTATAAGTCTAAAATAATTAAATTAATTAAAATCGAGAAAGTTGGATTTAATTCTACAATCCTACATTTCTAGATTGACTTTGTTCCTTATGGTTAGGATTCAATTTAGCTAGTTGGTTGAGAGATTCTCTCCAACTAGTTAGGCTCTTAGATTAGTTTTTGGTTGAGAGATTTGCTCAACCACAATGTCCAAGATAAGCGCACTATCTTGAGACAAATTCTCCTCATGTATTTATATGTATCATAAACATTATTTTAATAATGAAAATGTGAGGAATACATCAAGACCAAAGACTTCAGTCGTGTCTGATTTTTATGTCTCTAATATTTTAATGTATGTGTATTGTAAATTATTTATTGTGGTATCATAGCAAAGTTCATAATTGCTGGGTTCATGTGACAAAGCTTGAGTGTTAAAAATTTTGCGTGCAACTGAGGAGAACTTGGCTAGGAATTGATATCTTAATTGGAGCAAGGTTCATCCATGGTGTGTGATAGTGGGTGTTGTGCGAATCACATAAGGATTTTGTGAACATAAGCGTTGTGTTTTGTAGTAGGTCGGCATCGCAGCCTGGAAAATCAATCTGCAAGTTAGAGACGGTCAATGGTGCTACGTTTGTGCTGTTGGAAGCTGTCCAAGTGAGATTTGGCAAAGAGAACCTGCCCATGAAGTTGTGAGTGGGTTGAGAGGAGGTTGGTCAAGTTTTTCGAATAAAAAAGGTCAAGAGATGGAACTTTCATCAGTGTGGGAGGAGTCAGCGTGCGTTCATCTCAACGATTAGAGAATCCACGACATTCCTGAGCATATGTACGGAGTCAAACACTCATCTTCGAAGCTTTTCTTATTTCGAGCACGACGACTACGATTTTCCTTCACTAACTCAGAAATTGAAGGACCTAATGTCAATACGACCCTTGCCCCTACACTTCTGAGGTTTGAAACTTTTTCCTTTCCCAAGAATGATATCTTGTGTGAATAATTAATTCCTCTGAAAATTGCAATCCTTATTGGATTTTGGGGACAGATGTCTGCTCTAACTATATGATTTGAGGCAGTTGTTCTGATGGTGATCAGTCAAAGCTCTTCAAAGAATTAAATAGAACAATCTATCAGCGGAAAATTTTGAGTGAGCCCTGGAAATTATGTTTGAAATTCCCCAAAGAGGAGCGCACTAATTTTTGACACTGTGTTCATTGATGTCTTTCAGAAACCTGGTTGATTGGATGAGCATATGATTTTGTTGAAGCATAACCTCCAAATGATCATGCAATAAGCTGCATTCACATACAAATCCACCAAAACTGAATGAAAAAGGAGCAAAGCTATATCTAAGTGGAAGTAACGGTCCTTTTTTTTGGCTAGTTAGCATAATACTTTCTCTTATAAGAAGTCATTACATTTTTTTATTGCGTAACATTTTTACTGGAGAGAATAATTTGTGAGATGAAAAATAAAAGTATTGTTGGAAATTTCCATGCGTCTCATTTTCGGACCTTCGAAGGTCAATTATTGGGAGAGAATTAATGGAGAAATTAGCTGAAAAGAAAGATCAGCCTTGACCGCCGCCATGGACTCTCTTTTGGAACTGGAAGTTGAAAATAATTAATATTATTTTGTATTAATGGAGAAATGGTTACACAAGTTGTAATGTATCTCCTTAGTTTAGGATTTGTTCCTAGAGTTTAAGAGTTTGGTTGCAATTTCTTGAGTTCTAGTAATGTACTTAATGATGTAATTGCTCATTTGATGTAAGTAGAGTGTACGGAGAGAGTTCTCTTTGTTTGAGTGTAGTCTCCAGGTGCAGTACTCACCTGTGAGCTGTAACTCCTCATTTTTCAATTCAAGTCTGATTTTTATCTTGGTATCAGAGCACAAAGTAGGGATAACCTTAATTTTTTTTTTAGGATGCATCATTGATTAGAGAACTGTAGTGGCGGTGGAGTGTACAGAAGCATTCATAGAATTAGGTGGACTGCAGTAACACCTAAAGACAGGTATCAGATGACTGATCATCTGAGCGGAAAATAGGGTTGGCGCGGTTTCTTCGCGAATAGTCGCGTCATTTTTGAGCGGAACGAAGGGTTGGCACGTTTTATTAAGGAACATTCGCGCCATTTGGAGCGGTTTTGAGAGAGATAGTCGCGCCAGGAAGTGTTATTGGCGCGGAAAATCAAGCGTTAATCGCGCCAATTTCGTAAGATGCATCGATTTTGTTTTCGGCGCGAGTATTTTGCTGTCGAGAAGCGCCAGCCTCTTTTTCTGTGGAAAATTTGCAATTTTGCATATCGACCTTGCCCGGTGGTGGCACTTTGAAGTTCCGGATCTGTTTGGTGGCAACAGATCGGACTTGCCCGGTGGTGGCGCATTGGAGTTCCTGATCTACTCGATGGCAGCAGATCGGATTTTCCCGGTGGTGGCGCATTAGAGTTCCGGATTTGTTAGGTGGCAGTAGATCGGACTTGCCCGGTGGTGGCGCATTAGAGTTCTTGATCTACTCGGTGGCAGCAGATCGGACTTGCCCGGTGGTGGCGCATTGGAGTTCCTAATCTACTCGGTGGTAGCAGATCGGATTTTCCCGGTGGTGGCGCATTGGAGTTCATGATCTACTCGGTGGCAGCAGATCAGACTTGCCCAGTGGTGGCGAATTGGAGTTCCGGATCTGTTTGGTGGTAACAGATCGGACTTGCCCGGTGGTGGCTCATTGAAGATACAATTTTTTTATTTTTATTTTTCTCTCAGCAAAACAGAGGTTAGGATCTGGTATGTGGTGATTCTTTTTTTAGTGTGTCCTGAAAGTGTACAGTTGGATAGATTTATTCATCAAAGGATCAGAAATTTTATCAATCTAATATGAATAACAGTTTAGAATCGTATCTCCACGAGTCTGGCAAACTTGATGGATCGAATTTCACCAACTGGAAATTCAAGATGCAGACTTTACTGGAAAGTGCAAATGTGTGGTCGATTGTTACAGGAAATGAGCTAAGATCAGGATCAGCCACATAAGAACAAGATTGGGATAAAAGGGAGACAAAAGCAAAGGTCATATTGAAGATGTCCGTCAAGGACAATGTTATCCCACATATTAGAGACTGTAAATCGGCCACTAACATTTGGACGACGATCAAAATCCTATACCAGACGCAGAATACAAACCATGTCTTGTCACTTAAAGGAAAGTTGTTTTCATTGAAGATGGAGGAGAATGAGTCCGTTGTTGGATTCATTGCTAGAGTCAAATACCTTAAGGACAGATTGGGAGATATCAGAGAGAAAGTTTCTGATTCAGATCTGGTCACGATCACGTTGACCGGAATGACTGATGAATACCAGACATTTATCATAGGGTTGTCAGCAAGGGAGAAAGCCCCTTCATTTGAAGAGCTGACAGGGATTCTGATATAGGAGGAAGAACGACGACAAAATTTGAAATCACAAAGCAATGACCTTGCTCTGATGGCAAAAAGGAGACAATATAGAGGGAAGCAGCGTCAACAACCGCAACAGTAGCAGAAAGGAGCCAACACATTTCAGAAGAGACCGTTTAAAGGTATGTCTGCTAATAATTTTCCCAGCAAGAAATGTTTTTACTGTGGAAAACCTGGACATCAGATTAAAGATTGTTATAAGAGGCAGGCTGACGAAGGAAGAAACAAACAGAGAAAACATAAGGGTTACTTTGTTAAGGAAGAAGAGGATCATAGCCATGAACTTCGACTATTTATAGTCGATCGTGCCCTTTCAGCTTCAAAGGGAGATGAGGATGACATATGGTATGTTGACTCGGGCGCATCCTCACATATGACTGGTAAGAAGGATTGGTTTGAATTTCTTGAAGAAACTTCATGTGGGTCGAAAATCTATTTAGGAGATGATAGTGGACATGAGATCAAAGGATATGGTGACATTCCTGTAAAATTACCTAGCGGAGACATTAGACACCTTAAAAATGTATTGTATGTTCCAGGAATTAAGAAAAATTTGGTCTCTGTCTTAATGATTACTGATCAGGACATGCAAGTTCAATTCTTTAAGACTAACTGTGCCATTAAGGATAGCCAGATGGAAACAGTTGCAACAAGAGTGCACGTGGGGAACCTATACAGACTAGATGTGAAGAGTATGCCGCAGCAAGCAATGGTTGCAGCTGGATCGACAGCCGAAAATCTCTGGCATCAGAGATTCGACCATCTTAATCTGCAAGACCTCATCCTACTTCAGAGAAAAGTTATGGTTGATGGACTACCTGTTTTCCATAATGATAAGCTGGATTGTGATGGATGTGCATTAGGGAAAATGCATAGAGAAGAGTTGCCTTTGCATGTTAATAGAAAGGAAAGAGACATTTTAGAACTGGTGCATACAGACATCTGTGGACCTATGCAAACCAGGTCATTAGGAGGAGCATATTACTTTCTCTTATTTACAGATGATTGCACTAGATTTTCATGGATATACTTTCTGAGTAAAAAGAGTCAAGCTTTTCAGTATTTTAAAGAGTTTAAATCCATGGTAGAAAACCAGACAGGAAAAAGGATAAAAATTCTCTGCTCGGATCAAGGGGGAGAATACAGGTTGGGAGAGTTCATGGATTTCTGATTGTGCAACAGTTTACAGTGCCCCACACTCCACAGTAGAATGGAGTGGCAGAACGGAAGAACAGAACTCTTGTGGAGTGCGCAAGGAGCATGCTTCAAGGTAAGGGTCTATCAAATGGTCTTTGGGCAGAAGCTATTAACACTGCTGTGTATTTAAAGAATAGGAGTCCTACTAGATGTCTAGGCTTCAAAACCCCTTTTGAAGCATTGTTTGGATTCAAACCAGCAGTGAGTCACTTAAGAATATTTGGGTCAAAATCTTATGCTCATATACCTAAGGCAGATAGGAAGAAGTTAGATCCTAAAGCCCTGAAATGTATATTTGTTGGATATGGCACTGAGTTCAAGGCATATAAGTTATTTAATCCTGTGACTCACAAGGTTTTTGCAAGCAGAGATGTCATATTTCATGAACATGTTGAAGAAGGAAAGAATGACTCTAATAGTGATTGGCACATTCCATTGCTATTGGAAGAAAACAGTGAGGAAGATGAAGAGCAGGAGGAGAAACAAGAAGAAGAAGTAACAGACAATGTAATCAATGAAGATGCAAGCCCAGAAAAGGCTGAAATAGACAGAATTGAGGTAAGTCCCCTACCAAGGAGATCAGGTAGGAAGACTCGATTATCTTCTAAATTGAAAGACTATGCATTAATGTCAAAGATTTTAAACATTGTAGAACCTGCAAATTATGAGGAAGCAAGTAAATCTGATGCATGGAGGGCTGCAATGTATGAGGAAATAGAATCAATAAACAGAAACCATACTTGGGATTTGGTTGAATTGCCTGAAGGTAAAACCCCCATAGGATGCAAATGGCTGTATAAACCAAAAATAAATGCAGATGGGAGTATAGAGAAACTTAAAGCTAGACTGGTAGCAAAGTGTTACTCATAGAAAGAGGGAATAGATTTCGATGACACCTTTGCTCCTGTAGCCAAATTAAACACCATTAGAATGCTAATTTCCTTAGCAACAAAACACAAATGGTAGCTACACCAGCTAGATGTCAAGTCTGCATTTTTGAATGGTGACTTGAAGGAAGAAATTTATTTAGTACAGCCTGAAGGTTTTGTGAAAAAGGGGCAAGAACATCTTGTGTGTAAATTGAAAAAGGCACTTTATGGTTTAAAACAGGCACCCAGGTTGTGGTATGAGAAAATTGACTCATTTTTTGTTCAGCATGGCTTTCATAGGAGCTTGAATGATCCAAATCTGTATACCAAGTATAATAAACAGAGGCAAATTATTTTGATTTCTTTGTATGTAGATGATATGATCATAACATGGAATGCTAACAATCTGATCAAAGAAATCAAACAGCAGATGTCACAAGTGTTTGAGATGAAAGATCTCAGAAACCTTCATTATTGCTTGGGATTTGAGGTATGGAAAGACTCTGGACAAACTTTTCTCACTCAAGGGAAGTATGCCAGAAGCTTGCTGGAAAGATTCAGAATGGAGCAGTGCAGATCAACAACAACACCATTACAACAGAACTTAAAGTTGACCCTTGACGACAGTACTAAAGAGGTGGATGCTACCATGTATAGACAACTAGTTGGTAGTTTGATATATCTGACTATAACTAGGCCAGATTTGGCATATTCTGTTAGTGTGTTGAGCCAGTTCATGTCAAAACCACTCGAAAGTCACTGGGTCACAACAAAAAGTGTGTTGAGGTATCTTAGTGGTACTAGTAATTATGGCATTTTGTACCCTGACACTTCTGATGTTATTCTAGCAGTTTTTTCAGATTCTAATTGGGCAGGTAACTTGTATGATCGAAGATCTATCACAGGTTACGCATTCAACATTGGATCCGGGGTCATAGCATGGAGCAGCAAAAAGCAGCACACTGTAGCTCTATCTTCATGTGAAGCTGAGTACCAAGCATTGTGTGCAGCCACATGTGAAGCTATTTGGTTGAGAAGACTTCTCAACGATGCAGGAGAAGAGCAGAAAGAATCAACTATTATCAAAACTGACAACCAGAGTACCATCAAGCTTGCATACAATCCAGTCTTTCATAAAAATACCAAGCATATCGATACTCAGGTTCATTTTGTTCGAGAGAAACAACAGTCAAAAGAGATATGTGTTGAATATTGTAAAACTTGTGATAACATGGCTGATATTTTTACTAAGCCTCTTGGGCATGTAAAGTTTGAATTGTTTAGAGGGATGCTAGGAGTTCAGGATAATCCTTTCTCCATTAAGGGGGGGAGTTGAAAATAATTAATATTATTTTGTATTAATGGAGAAATGGTTACACAAGTTGTAACGTATCTCCTTAGTTTAGGATTTGTTCCTAGAGTTTAGGAGTTTGGTTGCAACTTCCTGAGTTCTAGTAATGTACTTAATGATGTAATTGCTCATTTGATGTAAGTAGAGTGTACGGAGAGAGTTCTCTTTGTTTGAGTGCAGTCTCCAGGTGCAGTACTCACCTGTGAGCTGTAACTCCTTCTTTTTCAATTCAAGTCTGATTTTTATATGTGGATGCCCATCTCTCTCAAAAATGATGTTGCCTAATTTTCCCAACGAAATATCCCCAACTAAATACATATGCATGGTTTTTATATGCTTAAAGTTTAAAGCTTGAAATCTTCGCTTTTTAAAAGTGATTTCATTGATTTTTTTAAAGTGACTTTATTTTAATGGAATTTTAAAAAAGGATGATCATTAAAGATTTATAATTTGGAAGTGTGATAAGATGTATTTGGTGTCTTGAATAAAGAAGAGAAAGTGGGTATCATCACATATGTCTGATATGCGGAGATTTTAATATGTTTGAGTTTTAAGTGGGAATAAATTAGCGAAAGGATTTTTGGGTGTGATAAAGTGTATTTAGAGTGTTAAGGGATTTTTATTTTTATTTTTTTATATAGAGAAATTCATTGTTGTAATCCAAAATAATGTTTTACTTTGAGAGAGATTGAGTCAGTAAATATCTAGTTTCTGAAAACATTTTGCTTCTAGAGTTTGTGAGTGTGGCATTTTCAATACTTGAGAAGTCTCAACAACGATGTTGTGAAGGTTGATGTACTTCAATATTAAATAAAGACATATTTTTAGTGATGTTGATGTGTTCTAGATCCACCTGAAATTGAATAAGGGGATCTTAGGTACACGTTGTGTAGTGATTGATTGTGCATGTTTTGTGTCTAGTTTTGACACTACAATTATCTTATCTAACACACACAAGGAGTCTAAAGCAAGTGAATGAAACAAGCACATTAATCAAAGCACCTGAAATTAAGAAGTTGCAATAAGCATTCAATCAAGCACAAACAATCACATGCATTTGCCCAACTACAACACATAATCAAAGTTGGAAACATCAACATTCTACGTCAACAAGTAAATTCATGCAAGGCAATCAAGTTAATGCAACTACAAACTCATGCATTTCGAAACACTACATCAACATTCAACGACAATTGGTCATTCTGTAACTTGCAAAATCATAATTTGTAAGTTAATTTGTAAACAAATTCAAATGAAATTGAGTTGAATTGTAAAGGTGAATTCTCTGTCGAAACCGACACCAAAATTGTGAATTTTAAGAGGTAAAGAAAGTCAATTATCCTCAACTGAGTCGATTAAGTGAGTCAATTCTCTTCAAATGAGTCCATATAATTTGAATTTTTCATTGTAAACATTGGGTGCATTTTCGGTGGTATCTGAAGCAATGAAAGACTTTCAAATTGAGCTCGAAGTGAAAGAAAAACTCATTCATGAACTTCAAATTAAGTTGAGTGAAAAGCAATATTTACAAAATGCACAATGTGCAGAAAAGACAAATGCAAGTTGTGAGACAGAAGACCTCATCACAACAACAAATGAAATTTTTGATACAAGTGATCTTATTCATCATATTGATGAAGGTTGCGACATAGATGATCTAAGAAAACAGGTTGATATAAGTTGTGACACACGTGATCTCATCCAATATGTGGTACTACTAAATTACGCAACAAGTGGTACCAAAGATCAAATTGATCAGTTTGATGCAACATGTCAAACATATGAATTGTTAATGCTTCATGCCCAATGTGATACAAAAGGTTTAATAATTCAAGGACATAATATTAGCGGCAACAACAAGTATGAAGAACAACAACAGGTTAGTCTTTCCAAGAAGGTGATCAGACCTTGGGAAGAAATCTCTTTCAACAAAGATTGACATGGTCTAGGATACAACAAAGAAAATACTTGCAACTAATTGATGTTCTCTTCAAAAAATAAAGCCCAAGAAGGGTGAAGCAAGTAACATATTAAAATTGGAAATCCCTTAATATTAATTACAACATTTTCATGCAGAAAATAGTAATCTCAACCACTCTAAGTGTTTGTCTGTAGGGTAAAACCCTAGTATAAATATAACAACCATGAACAAGTTTGAAGTTTGTTGTGGTGTGAAGGACTAAAAAGGATTATTAAGAACCTTTTTCCATTGTAGAAAAATCAAACCCTTGACACTTTCCAGTAAGCTCTCATTCATAAAGAGTAACCCTATTACCAATACAGCGCACTTGTGATGACAACCAACGAATAAGGTAAACAATTGGTCCAATTTCTAAAAGAATTTTTTGAAAGTACAAAAATTAAGAACCTATGTTTGAAGTTATTATTATTATACATGTAGATGTGGAACAAAACCACAGTATTTCTGTGAGAAAGAACAATAATTAGTGCTCAATAATAAGATATACAAGGAACTAAATGAAACCCTTGAGAACGAAAATAATAAGGTTATGGTTGATAAACTTACTATGAAGAAAACTTTCCATTATAACCTCCTGGAGTGGTCGTAGTTGAGCCAAAAACCCTGTGGAAATTTATCATTGTGATAAGAAAAAAATTAACACCGAAATGTGACACCTGCGAACATAGTGAAACAATGGTTAAATATTAATGGAGGATGATGTTAGCTAAATATAAAAAAGAAATGAATGAGAAATGAAAGGGAACAAATTGTCTAAGGAAAATTTACCAAGTGACGAGCCAGAGCCTCACTAAAAACCATGCAAGTGATCACATAATTTGGTCTTGGTGGTTATCCAAGCAAATCCATCCAAATATTGACAGTAAATTCCTTGAGAGAAGAGTAAATAAATCCCCTCATTACGATAGGGTTTAGAATAAAAATTGCAGAGCTCATTTTCACCATTAGTGCCATAACAAAATGAGATAATGAAAGAAGGGTTTAGTCGGGTAGTTACCCTAATCATGACCTAATCAATCCTCACCATCGATCATTCAAGATAAATCACCACTGTAAAACAATGCTAGTTAGATAGGGCACACTTAGACAGTGGGACCCCAAGCCATAAAACCAAAACCACATGATTTCCCTCCTATGTGGCAAACAACGTGGACATTGGGCATAAGAGAAAACATTTTATATATGCTTAATACACAAACAAACTATGCCTTATTCATATGCCTTACCAATGTTTGGTGTATGTGTAATATGTCGAAAGGAACCCCATGATAATGTATCAAAAACATAAGTGTTTAGGAAGTAGAGATAATATGGGCCATCATAAAAATATGTTTAGGAAGTAGAGATAATATGGGCCATCATAAAAGTATGTTTGACAAATATTTTGTATAGAAGACAAGAGGACTTATGTATGTATGTATATATGTTTAAAGAAAAACAAAGAGGAACCTTATACTTGATTTAGTAATTGATCCCCAAAACTTGAACAAATGTTATAAGAATAAGTAAATATGAAGAAAGTTGTTTAGTAATGATTGTTATGAGAACTAGCTAGATGTTGTGTAAAAGTTACTTGGTGTCACCAGTATTGTGAGATTAGGAACTCAAGGGGTGACTTTACATAATGTTGGATTATGCAATTATAGAGGATAATCATTAAGAAACAATGATGAATTTCTAGGAGCTTTACCTAGTAAAGGTAGCCATAGTCAAAACTTTAACAAAAACAACCAATCACCACGAACATAGAACCAGACCCTAGCTACGTGAAAATAGATAGAAATCAGTAATAAGGGAGTTAATATTAAGGATAGGGAACCTTTAAAATATTGGGGTTGCATAGAACCCCATTTGTTGTGAAATTGTCCCTTATGCATAATTATTAATGTATACTCATATGAATAATATGCTTATTGCTCAGCATATTATTTTGTGCAGTTGAATTTGTGTATTGAAAAAGTAACATATTGCGCTGCAGTTGCATGATGGAGTATGAAGCGATGAAGAGGCTTCTCCTAATTGCAACTATATAAGATGAGGAGATGCATTAGTGGGATTAGAAGATGGGGACCAATATGCCTGTTTATAATTTCTATAAAGTTTAATTTAATAGTTAATGCTCTGTCCCCAACCGATCGTTGAACACAACCTCAATCATCTTCACTTCGACCTTTCTGCAATTCTTGTGCAAACACTCTTCAATGGTTTCTGTGTGATTCCAAAGAACAACAATGGATGGGTGAATGACAGTTGTGTGCAATGAAAGGAAATGACTATCGTTTCAAAAACAATATGGAGCGCTCATGGAAGATTGGGGAGGTGACCTCAAAATTGATTGAAATGAATTGACGCCTCTTCTGATTCCACGTCGATTCGCATTGGTGACTAATGAAGTCGGCAAGACCAAAGGATTTTAATTTATTTATTAAAGAAATTTGCAAGCCCACAATTTTTTTCCCGTCGCTCGATCTCCCTCAAGGAGATAGGAGACTAAGACGAAGGATATTTTTGGCATGTTTGCCCCAGAGTTAATTTCAATCCTTCAATTATATTTAAAAGAAACGAGTCAATCAACCTATCTCCATTTGAAATTGAAATAGGAAGCTTTCAGCTCATTAATTTATTGATGTTGAGTTCATTTATATTTGGTGATGCCATTAATAATTTGCTAATAGGAGTGTTTATATCAATCCCACTTGGATGTACCGACGACCGACGTTGACTCTTTTTTTTTTTTTTTTTTTTTTTTTTTTTTTTTTCAGTAGGGGAAAAAATCCCCGTTGAAGAATCATAATACAACATATATCGCCAAAGCGAGCAGATTCATCATACAATATCGCCGAAGCGAGCTGAATACACGGCGAGCTATCGCCAAAGCAAGCTGAATACGTCATCATCGAGCACATCGAGCAGATTACGGCACCATCGAAACTGTTTCATGCATCTGCAGCAACCGCAGCGCGCGCAGGAATCGAACATGGCTGGGGGGTGCGAAAGCCAACCGCCCTAGCCAACACATCATGCACATCATGTGCAACTACTTTTAATTTGTGGACGACTACGATTGAACCCGATCAAATATGCTTCATCTGAGTTCAAGATTGATGATTGTGGTGGTGGGGAGAGTGAAGTGTTGACGCAAAAATTCTTTATGTGATATTTTATTTATTTATTTATTTATTTTTTCGGGGAATATTTAACCCCGCAAGAGTGGAATGACAATGTTTACGACGGTGTGACATGGCAGAATATAAAATGTTGAGTTATCGACACCAATGAGAGAGGGCAGGGTATTAAACCTAAGTAATGAGTATTAAGCTAAAAATATTGAACTTTGCACCTTAAGTTTTAAACTTTACTTTTAGAAATTGTAGGTTAAAATTTAAAATTTAGAATTTAAATTTAAAATTAGTATTAAAATTAAAAATAAAAAATTCAAATCCTAAAATTCAAATTCAAATTCTAAAAGTTAAATTCAAAATCAAAATCTAAAATTAAATTTTAAAATTAAAAATAAAAAATTAAAATTAATACTAATATTTAAAATTAAAATTAAAATTTAAAAGTAAAATTGAAAGCCAGGATTGATTCATAAGATATGTAGAGAGATGAAATGGGCCCACTCTGCTCTTACTAGTAGGCACGTATGGCTGAATGAATGGTGATCTTGAATAGGGGTGAGATCACTGGAATTGGGACTAATTCACTTAATAACTCTTCAACACAAATACCGTGATCCTTCCAGCTCCAAATCGGCCTGGAGGCAACGTCCCACCCAGCTCTACTGCCCTCTCTTTCCACCACCTGGGGCATCATCATGACTCCTGTGATGGCAACACTGGCCCAATTGAAATGAAAAATTTAAATGAATAAAGCTAAAAATTTAAAAGGTTAAAATTTAAAATTAGTTTTGAATTAGTCACCGGAGTTTCCACAGTAAGAATATTTTTCTGCCAACGTTTCGAATCCCAATCGGGATCCATCATCAGGACAACAAGAATGTTTTGATAGAAGAAGAGCAGTTATTTAGGGTTTAAATAGAAATGAGTTCAAGTCAGCTGCTCTTCTTGCTATCTTAGCTCTAGTTTTCTCGAGTAAAATTATATCACTCTAACTTTAAAATTAGTATTAAAGTTAAAATAAAAAAATAAAAAATAAAAAATTTAAATTTAAATTTAAAATTTAATCTGAAAATTCAAATTCAAATTTAAAATTAAAATTCTAAAATTAAAACTAAAATTTTAAATTCTCAATTTAAAATTAAAATTCTAAAATTAAAAATAGTAAAGTTAAATTAAAAATCAAAAATAAAAAATTAAAATTAAAATTTAAAATAGAAAATAAAATATAAAAAATAAAAAATTTAAATTCTAAATTCTAAATTTAAAATTAAAATTAAAATAAAAAATGAAAAATAAAATAAAATTAAAATTAGTATTAAAATTTAAAATTGAAATAAACCAATGAAAATGAAAATGAAAATTTACAATACTTAACGTTAATTTTTAACATTAAAGTTAAAAATTTAAATTTTAAATTGAAATGAAAACTACAACGTAAATGAAATTTTAATATAAATGAAAAAAATAAAATAAAATTTAATGAAAAATTCCTGATATGAAAAATTTAAATTTAAATGAAACGTTGAGTTGAAAAATTTAAATAAAATTTAAAATTTAACATCTAAATTTAAATAAAATTTAAAATTAACATGTAAATTTAAATAAAACATCTAACATATATTTAACATTTGAAGTTTAAAATTTAAGTTTCAAAATTAAAATGCTATAATTTAAACTTTTCATGTTGCAAAAAAAATACATTTAACATATACAAGTTTCAAAATTAAAATGTTATAATTTAAACTTTTCATGTGGCAAAAAGATATATTTAACATATAAAATATATGATTAAGAATAAAATATCTAAATTTTTGCAACTAAATTTAAATTTCCATTTAAGATTTAAAATTGCAAATATAACATAAATGTTAAATTTAAATTTCCACTTAACATTTAAAATTTAAATTAAAAGATGTAAAATATAACATAGCAAATATAAACATTGAGCATATGAAGATATCCATAACATTTAAATTTTCAAATTTCAAGCTTAATTTTTAAAATTTCACATTTAATATTTAGCATTTCTGATCATTTAAAATTTGTATATTAAATTGAAGCATTTAAAAAAATTATGGAATTGAAACATTTCAATACACGCTGGCAATACAATTTTTTTTGGTTCTTTTCCAGAAGGGGAAACAAAGAAGGTGCTTCCAAGAAGGTGTTGCTTTTGGTCTGTTTGATGATTGCTCGATTTCATTGGTGCACTTGGAGGAAGGGAAGTCGAAACTGAATTGATTGAGGTAGCAAGAAATTATATTGGCAGAATGGCATTCCGGAACAACATCCCTGTGCATGTCCCTGTGGTTCGCATTTCCGGGGATTGTTGCCCGGGTCGAGTTGGGAGATTCGTGGTTGGTTGAGAGATTGGTGGTCGGGTCGAGTTCAGAGATTGCTGGGTATCAGAGATTGCTGCATTTCTGGGGATTGTTGCCCGAGTCGAGTTGGGAGACTGGTGGTTGGTTGAGAGATGGGTGGTCGGGTCGAGTTCAGAGATTGCTGAGGGCGTCGGAGATTGCTGGTCGACTCTAGTTGCAGAGAATTGGTTTTCTTGTTGGCTAGCTTGAAAGGGTCAGCGCGAGCCTTGCTATGCTAAGAGAATTGGTTTTCTTGTTCGCTGGCTTGAAAAGGTTGGCGCGAGCCTTGCTATGCTTATATTTAGCAGTATGAAATGCAAAAGAAGAAAAGGTTTTTTTAGGAGTCGTTTTTATATACTGCATACTGAACATTAATCTCTTTTCTTAAATGCTGAACATTTTTTTCTTAAATAAGAAAAACAGTTAGGAAGAAAACCAGAGAGGGGTTGTTAGAAGTTCGAAACCATAGATTTAGGAGAACTCGACCACAATTTAGGTAGTGCAACACTGTTATACTTAAGAGAAAACAATAGTTTTGCAATACTGTATGTTTGATGGAGGAAACACCTAGTCAGGTTGGAGGGTTGGTTCCAGGTTCGAGGGTTAGCTCCTAGACCTAACTATTTCTGACAACCCCATGATAGTCCCTGCACCTGTGATACCAGAGCCAAATCTGGGGAGGGGAAAGTGTGACAGTAAATAGAAACACTCAATACATTGCTACCAGGCATTACAACTTTTACAACTGTATAGTGAAGAAATTAAAACAAAGCCATTTCTAAAATAAGAACAAAACATCTCCACTTTGTGCATGAAATAATTTAGCCTTAAATAAACAATTGTCGACCACACTTAAGGGTGTTTCAAAATATAGAAATTCACGATAAAAATTATACAAAAGTCGAGTCATAGAAATAGAAAGTCGAGTCGTTGAAGTAGAAAGTCGGCCTCTCTGTATAACATTACCATAGGCCTTGAAAAACAAAAGAGAGGGCACAATTAGCAAGGCATTTGTAAAACAAAAACAGAACATCTCCAGCCTGTGTAGGAAAAAAAATGTACCTTTAATACACAGTCCTCGCCCACTGGTCTTAATGGCGTTTGAAAATTAACAAATTCATCATAAAAATGATAGAAAAATTCAGTCATAGAAGTAGAAAGTCAGCCTCTCCATGTAACATTAGGGTCGAAGAGTGACCATAGGCCTTGAAAAACGAAAGAAATGGGAGAATGAACAAACATCATTCGACAATGTTGAAGGTCCTGTCTTGTAGACATCTTCACACCGAAACAGATCCGATAACGAAACATGGCAGAAAGGGAAGGGGTCATTGTATTCGAACTAGATTGACTCAACCATGTTTTGTTTTGTTTTGTTTTTTTTATTTTTATTTTTTAAATTTAGGATAATTGGTAACTGGTGAGAATTATCCTGAACAGATTTAGGGTTAAATCCAATTGGCTACCACTATAACCCTAGCTAGGTGCAACAGCCTGCAAGCCGCACACAATAGCAATTAACTTATGCCTCAACAAGAGTCGAGACCTTTGTCAAGACGTCCGCTCTGGGATCGCCTACTCTTCTAGCCAAGACACAAGAAACTATATACTCTCAACAATGTTATACATATGTATTATAAAATGAAAAGGATAGGTAAGAAAAAATGTAGAGCATGGTAGATATAGTTGTTATACATATGTATTATAAAATGAAAAAGATAGGTTGGAAAAAATGTAGAGCATGGTAGATACAAACTATAGTAGCATGTAAATAAAGCCACGTTATAATCGACCTGTTAAGAGGGCTTCCATGACTGTGACCCAATGATTATAATTTTAAACTCACTGTTATAATTTTGAATAGGTTATGATTTTTTTTACATATATTCAAAGTAAACTTTTAAAAATAACATTAACATTTTTAAATTTAAAACTTTACTAATGATTTTATATAATTATCTTTTAATGTAAATTCCAAAATAAAGATATATTAAAGTAAATTGAAGAAATTGGAATAAGATATACCAGAAGTTTCAAAAAGGTCATCTCGAGTTAGTTTCCGGACCACTATGAAAATAGATTTGTTTTGGGAATATTGTGAAATGCATGTACATTACGCTCCATGGCCTATCTCTCATGCCTTATAGTATTTAACGAGTATTCATGGTGGCTTTCAATACATTATGCATAAAGGGAAGAAAACAAATTAGTGGAAGACATTGAATTTGAGTTAGTGGCTTTATAAATTTATTTGTTTTTATTATAAAATTATAAATTAATTTTTAATTGTAGTTTATTATTTTATTTAATATTTTTAATTTTTTAATTAAATAACTTAGAAATAAGATTATTTAAATAATTCAATTTTATTTAATGATATCATAAATTTTTATTTTAATAAAATAACTTTTGCAAAGTCAACGAAAATTGAGTTATAATATTCAGTTCTTTTCATGTTAGATTTTCTTTGAAAAAATATTTAATATAAATTTAATAGATATACAGTTGAAAATATAAAATTGAATTTATATATTATATAAAAGAAATTAAATATATCTATATATATATTATTGTATTATTATATATTTTTTTCAATTTAAGCTATTAAAAAATATATTTTATAAAAACATAATTGATAAATAGATTTTCTTTGAAAAAATATTTAATATAAATTTAATAGATATACAGTTGAAAATATAAAATTGAATTTATATATTATATAAAAGAAATTAAATATATCTATATATATATTATTGTATTATTATATATTTTTTTCAATTTAAGCTATTAAAAAATATATTTTATAAAAACATAATTGATAGAAAGTTTTATGAGCTATGTATTAGGAAAACAATCTATGTTTAGAATTATTTGTGCAAGGTAGTTTCTACTATTCTGGATCAAGAAAAGGTAAATTGTTTTTTGGCCTTTTGAATCATATCTTTTTTTCTTAAGAGGATTTTGTAAGATAAGTGTTCTGGGAAAGGTGCCATTGCAATTTAAGCAAGTTAATATTTTTTAAAAACATATTTAATTAAAAGTTTCATGAGCCATGTAATACGAAAATAATCCATACTCTGAATTGTTTGTGGCAACTCCTTTGAGATGTTGCTTTACATTGAAGTTGTAAAAGTTACTGTTAAAAATATCACAAACTACTTTAGGTTGTATTTATACGGTATCTAATGTGTTTTTCTTGTTTTGTAATTCACAATAATTTCTTAATTGACAATAATGCTAGGGTTTTTTAATTGCCAATAATGACGGGTAAAGAGAAACTATCTAAGTAATGTATTTTTTTTTTTAATTCACAACAATGATAGGTAAAGAGAAAATGTGCAAGGGGACCTTCACCTTCGTAGGTTTAGAGAAATTGAATTTGTTGGCATCTTTTCCAAAATGTTCATGCATTGTTTTTTACATGGTTCAATGTTGAATATTATGTGTGTTTAACTGACGTCTTTTTTTTTCGTTGTGCCATAAAACTTGCAGCGTCTTCTTTGCTTTCAAAAAAATTCTTCGTGTAACCATGGATGCAGCTATTTGGGAGTTTTTACCATTTGAAATTATTGCACTTGTTTTTCGTTGGCTTCCTTTGTTCGTGTTGATGAGATTTAAGCTGGTTTGAAAACAATGGTGTCTTTTGTTGGAAGATCCATTGTTTCTTACTAGTTGCGATCGTTTTGTTGTGAAAGAGTTTGGCTTTATTGCTTTAGCAGTTCATAGAGGCCATGGTTGTTTCGTTGGGTCTTACCTTAGTGATAAGGGAGTAATATCTTCGATGCTTTTCCCTTTTCTTGAATCTAGATTTCAAATTGAAAGCACTACTGGATTGATGATTCTATTCAGTTCCCCTTCTAATTATATGGGTTTAAAAAGTTTCTTTCTCGCCACCCATTTTACAAAAACGTTTAGAAATATTGCTTCGCGTCATATTGGCGAGCATGGATTCATGTCTGTTTTACAAAAATGTATCCCTTGAAAATATGTTTGGGTTGTTTTGAAAGAAGTCTCTTGTGGCTTGGATCCATGTTATTTACTCTATAGCAGTGATGACATGGTTTGGCAGAGAACAATACTTCCTTATGGTGGTGTCCCATCGCCGAAGGAGGCTATCTTTTATAAAGGAAAATTTTATTGGTTGTATTTGGACAAATATTATGATGATTATCCTATGTATGGGTACACTATATATTGGTTGGACCTAGAAAGGAACAATTGGGGTTTTATGTTTGTGCCTATTTCAGACATACAATGTATGACAATAGGGCACTATAGGAACAAACTTCTTTGTTTTGTGAATAATGGTGCTATGTTTGTTTGGTCACTGGAAGAAATTGATAATTTTGAAATTGGCCAACCTTCAAATGAACGAACTGTTGAATATTTTGAAGATGATTGGGGGTTCAGCTGGACATTGCTTGAGGAGATGTCTGTGGATATAAACAATAAATGCCTGGGGTACATTCCTTTTCATGTTGTGCAAGAAAAAGTGCTTCTTTTTGGTTTGATGGAAGTGAAATTTAAGCTATATGATATGGAAAGCGGGTTTGCACAAAAGAAATTATTGGTGGTGTCTCAATGTTGGAAACATTGAGGTTCCATGTTCCTACTATTGATCATTTCAATGAATACATCGAAAATGGAAATGTATTCTTGCTTCTTCCTAATGTTGATTCTATTGTAGACATCCCACCAGTAACTATGGGTGTCAATATATAGTGTTTGAGCATTGGAGATGTTTGTTATTGCATGTTGTTGGAAATGTAGACTTTATCCAATAATTTCAAATTTGAATTTGAAATCTTTTTTTTTTTTGCATTGTGATGTTATAGTAAGCATATATTTATGTTGAGATTGAAATTTTCTTTCACATATAAATATTGCTTTGTATCATGTTTGACATGATCCAGAATCTCTGTTTGGAAGTTGTTGTTGGAAAAATACATTTCTTTTCGGTAGTTCTTTCAAAAGGAAACATTGCTATTCTTTTTTTCCCAGTTTTTTTATTTATCCTTTCTTTTTTGGCTTATCTTTCATAGTTTGTTAGTTCTTTTTTTCTTCTGTTTATCGAGTGTTCATTTCATTTATTGCTTTCTCTTTTTCAAGTATTGGGGGTTCATTGTGTTGTGAATATGGTTTATTTGCGTACATTGGGGTTATGGAAAATAGAGTGAGAAAAAAGAGTTTAAAATGGTTGTAGAAATGTCGAGCAAGGAAACGAGCAAGCGTGTAGGTAAAAGAGTTCGCTCCCCTTCCTCTCGTGAGAGAAAAAATGAATATCAAAGGGAGTGGTATCGACAGAACAAGGATGCTATAAATGCTCGCAGAAGGGTTGTTTACCAACAAAGGAAAAAAGCTTCAACAAATAATGGACATGTTGGGGTTGACATTCGTGAGTATCGCAATATCATGATTGTGTTTGGAATGATATTTTTTCTTAATGTTTTTTAAATTCATGTTCATTGCACCAAATTATTTCTCTTTATATGGTTTTTTTAATTTGACTTCTTTCTGCACCTTCCTGTTTTGTAAGAGACCCGAAAACCGATGAACAATGAAGAGTCCACTAGATAAAGTCGAGGAAATTTGTCATTGGGAGAAGATCTATCAACTACAAATGCTAATTTTGCGGCCTCTGGTTTGTTTGTTGATAGTGATATGGTTCCTCACATTTTAGAGAATCAATCTACTAGCAATGTTTGTTACAATGTTCCTAGTAGAAACTACTTAGTCAACTTTGTTAGCCTGCCTGAATCTTTGTGTACTACCTCTGCTGAAGCAATACAGGGACTCACAATTTTTTAGTTTAACTTATTTGTTTGTGTTGATTGAAAAACATTTGTTGTTGAGCGTTTTTTTCTCCTTTTATTTTTCCTCACCTCGATCTTTTGGTGACATATTTTCCTGTTTTCTCTTGTTCGATTATGGTGTAATGAGCTTCCTCTGCCAGATTTGAAGCTCAGGGGTTGGGTTCTCAAACAACAATAAATGGAGTGACTGGTGCTCCTGAAGTCAGTGCATATGGAAGATTTGGTGTTTTTTCACACAACCACATGTTTTGGAATATTGAGTTAATCACATCTTTTGCTGCAAAATTTTTTGCACCTCTCTGATATTTTGCTCTTTTTATTGTGTTGTTTCGGTGGATTGTCTTTATAAAGCCCGCGTTCAAAGAAGGGGAATTGCGGGCAATCTCGAAATGATGGGGGAATTGCTACAATGGAAGGTGGCCGACACGAAGGCCTTGAACAAGAAATTGCATCTGATTTGATTGCCAATAGTAGTATTCTTGCTTGGATAGTTGACAATTTGTGACAATCTATTGCGAATGTTGGGTCTGGTTTCCCTCCATGTAACTCTGCTCCTAATGTTGTTCACCAGAGGGAAAGTGTGCAAACTTCCCCTTTGAGGATTGCGCAAATGATTTTTCTACTTTCTTACGTTTTCAATAGTTAAATAAATAATTTGGTTTGTTGTGCTCAATCATTATTTTATTATGTTTAATAACAATTTTTAAATTCAATATTTGACGACACCCATATTTCCGGGCAGTGAAATCTCTATCAGTTCCTCAACTTCTGGTTGGAGAATGCAACAAACAGCGAAATGCATATTGTATTTATTTTGAAATGGTTGGTTAGTTTAGCAAATTGTGTTTTCGTTGTTAGCGTTCTTTGTTTTTACATAGTGTTTTTTACAATTTTTCTTTGCAGAATGAACATGTTTCTAATGAAGTAAGGGTAGTAGATGTTTGTCATTTGATGGGAAGAAATGGCATTGGCCATGCTGAAAACATCCCGATTATTCTTGATCATCAACAAGTCCGCATGCCTTTTGGTAGGGGGAACAAATTTCGTTCTTTTCGTTTTAGCACGGCATGCTTGAAACACAGAAAATTTCGTTTGAGGCTTGATGACTTGTCTGTTGTGAAAATATGCCAAGTGTGTAATGAATGTTATTCAGGTATACAAGTTCTAAGATGGCATGAATGGCCCATATGTAAAAGGTGCAAAGGGGAGAAAGGCTTGCATCATTTTTTTCGTTATAACAATATGGATCTAGGTGAGCAGTGTGAAGTTCTAAGATTTTTTGACAGAAGTGGAAGAAATGCTCATAGAAAGGATGAATCCAATACTTCAAGTGTCGCATGCTCACAGTGGTCAATATAAATAGAGTGGTCATACAATAAGTTTCCCGCAAGTTATATCCACGATTGCAAAGAAACTTCCTCACCGTGTTGAACAACTTGATTATATTATTGTGAGAATACATGGTGTTGAATTGAGATATTATGAATGCTATGTGAAGAGCAAACATGTGATGGATGCATTGCTTTACAAAATTCAAATGGATAAATATTATAGGGATGTTGAAATTGATATGGATTCAGTTGCAACTCTCCCTGAAAGGCCTACTGATGTGTCAAGCATGCTACAACATGTTGATAGAAATTTAGATGAAACAAGTGGGGTTGGGGAGGGCATTGAAAGAGAGGGTGGTGATTCCTTGCATGCCCATACATCGTCTTTTTTGTCTCGCTTACCTAATGATTGCAAGGAGGTTGATCAAATAAGAAGATTTATTGAAAATGCAGAAGCGACAAATGTAGAGCCTTTAGAATGGCCAGATATTGGTACATATCCTATCAATGAATACAATATGGGAGGGTTCCTAGACATGACATTTCCGTTTTTTTCCGACTGAAGATGCTGATTGGTTGCATCTGCATATTTGTAGCATTGAAATGTATGAATATGGTTTGCACTTACTAAGATATTATGATCAAAGATTTGAGAGCCACCCTAGATTTAGATACTTTATTTTGAATATGATTATGCGGCATCGTAATTAGGGAACAAAAACATTTTTTTTTTAAGAAGGGTTTACATGAAAATGCAACTTCAACTGTTGAATAATTGCAGCAAGAACTTTGTGATTTGCCAAATAATAAATTGGCTGAAAAATTGATGCATTTTGGATTGTCCCTTAGGGGTACAAGGGCATATTGGACAAAGTTTCAATCAAAGATGACCAACATTATCACCTAGTTGGGTTTCCCTACTTTGTTTTCATGCTAATCGTAGCTGACACAAAGTCCCTAGACTTGCATAGTGTCATGCCTTTGAATAACCAATATGGACATCAAAATGAGCATGTGAGAAAAGTTTCCAATGTTATTCAGTATCCGCATATTGTTGCTAATTATATGCACCAAAGATTTACTATTTTTTGTGAGGTTGTTTTACAAAAATATCTTGGGGCGAGCAATTTTTGGTACAGGTTTGTTGTGTTGTGTTTTTGTTATGTCGTGCTAGATTTTGAACATATTGTTTGGAATTGTTTTATGTTTATATATGTTAATTTCATGTCTCATTTTGTCATATATGAGTGGAAACATAGAGGCTCTGCACACATCCACGTGTTTCTATGGTTGCCTGGGGCTCCTAATGTTGAGAGAATGGATTGGTCAGACCCTTTGAGTCTCGATGCAACAAAGCAATTTTTTGACAAATATGTTACCACTTGGAATCTGTGTGACATACATCGTCGAAATGTCATGATAACTAGAAGTGTGAATGATGATCCATGCCTCTTAAATACCCATCAAATATTTTCCTGTAACGTTGAAGAAGATTATGAGCATCTGGTTAATTGAGTGCAGAGACACACGAAATGTGGTGTGGATTCATGTTTGAGGAAGAAGGGGTCGATCCTTTGTTTCTGGTATGAATCCCCATGGGAGGTTCATGCGAAATCAAATTTGTATGTCGATGAAAAAGGGAAAAAAATATGTACTCGTTCTGAGGGATGATCATTTAAATGTTCACAATGCAGATATTTTGACTATGTGGCAAGAAAATGTTGATTGTCAACCTATTGTTTCTCATCATGCTGTGTTGAAATATATTGCCAAGTATGCTTCAAAGGCATAAAGAAGATCTGAAAGTTATCATGATATGTTGACAATAATTTCTTCTGGCAGTGCATGTGATGGTCCTACGTTGGCTGCATATAGAAGGTTCCTTGCTGAAACTCTTGTTGAATGTGACATATGAGCATAGGAAAGTTGACATATGTTGTTAAAGTTGCCTCTTGTTGTTCATAGTTGTAAAATTTTCCCTTTGAACGTTAGGAAGAAAGTTTTCCAAAGGCTTAGTACATTCTAATGACATTTCTTATGGGAACAACTTTATACAGGTTTATCAAACAAGGCCACATTTTTTGGCCCATTTGTACTTGATTGAAATAACAAGATCATGGAATTTTGATGTTGGTCGTAAACAAGAGAAATGGAAAGTGTGAGATGACCATGCTATTGTTCGTGTTTGGCCACGTTTTTATGCTGTTCCAGATGAAGAGTATGAAGAGTTCGAAACATTTTTTTGGTCAGAGTTGTTGTTGTACAAGCCATTTCGTGACATTTCTTTGGATATTGGGAACATAAGAGAAACAATCATAGATAACTGGAGGAATTTCAGATATAATGTGTGGCATGTTAATCACACACCTTTGCAAAATGAAAACAATGAAGAAGATGTTGAACCTGTAGTGCATAAGTAAAATATTCATCGAGATTCCAAAGAGAGGAAAATTTTCTCTCGGATAGTCCCCCAAACAATGTGCACATTTCAGATCTTCAAAACCTTGGTAAAAGGGAATTTGATATTCATCATAATTGGTAGGAAAATTTGTTGTCAAATGAAATTATTCAACAAGGAATCCATTTTATAGAAGACGCAAAGTCTTCCGGTGTTCTTAATATAAATTCAGTCGAGGAGACAATTTTATTTCCTTCAAAATTATCGGAGAAACAATGTGCTACTTTTGAAATTTTGTTTCACCACTTTGCCAATGCTCCGGAAGACAATCCTTTATTGTTGATTATTCAAGGAACTGCTGGAACAGGAAAATATGCTCTCATTCATTGTATTTTTCATGCTCTTTCAGCTGTAACAATAAGTGGCAAGAGTCCAATATTATTGCTGCTCCAACTAGTTTGATTGATTTTAATATACATGTGAAAACAATACACTCTACTTTGAAAATACCTATTAAATATATGAAACGACTTAATGGTAAAGCTCTATAAAATTTATAGGAAGAAATGAGGCACGTTTGTTATATTTTAATTGATGAAAATGAGCATTCTTGGGCCTAGGTCATTTCTGAAAATAGATTCGTGTTTGTGAGAGACCTTTCTGGAAAAGAAGGATTCTCCATTTGGTCGCAGGTAAATGATTCTTGTGGATGATATTGGGAAGATTCCTTCGGTTTTGCATAAACCCCTTTATGCACAAAGAACAACCGTGAAGGTGTTGTGGGAAAGATCCAACCTTGTTGTCACATTGGATAAAATTTACAAGTAGCAGGGAGATGAACCAAGACAGACCTCTTTTTGCAAACTTTTAACTAATATAAGAAATGCTGAGCATTTTTTGGATGATTGGGATATTATTATGATGTTTGTTGATAACTTCTTCGATTCTCAACATAAGCATTTATTTGATTCTTCAGTAAACTTGTTTGCAACGAATGATCTTGTTAATTTGCACAATCACAAAATGCTCAAATCCTTGAATTGCCTAGTTACTAGATGTGTTGCGGAATGTGCTAGGAGATCAAATATTGTTGATAGCGATGACGATGTGTTGGATCATGAGGGATGACGATGTGTTGGATCATGAGGTCTTGTTGTGTCATGGTTAGCGTGTCATGATTACGTGTAATTTGTGGGTGGAAGATGGTTTGCTAAATGGTGTTGTTGGGTTTGTAGAAGATATATTTTATTCACGTGGTACACACCCGCCTCAACTTGCGTAGTTTACTATAGTTATTTTCGAGAAGTACGTTGGTGCTGCATTTGACAATGATTTTCCTAATGTTGTGCCGATAGCACCTATTGTAAGAGGGAACCTTAGACAAATGACTTTAAAAATGGCTTGGGGATTGACTATACATAAGTCACAAGGGATGAATTTGCAATGAGCCACTGTAGATATTGGAGAAAGGGAGAGGAAGGGCTTGACCTTTACAGCTATATCGAGAGTGAGATCGATTGATGGTTTACAAATTTCTCAACGTTTTTATTATCAGCGCTATGCAAAAATGAATTTTTTTTTTCTTATGTCACACTTAGGAAAAAAGAGGAGGAGCGATTGAAGTCTATATCATTTTAAGTTTTTTTTAATCTAGAATTGAGTTGACGGGTATGGTAAAGTGGTTGAAAATGCTATAAATGGTTAAATTTTTTTCCTTGCAATGTTTTAGTTTTTGTTTTAAATTTTTTTCCTTGCAATGTTTTAGTTTTTGTTTTAAGGTTTTGTTTCTTTTGATTTTTATGTTGAATGCCTGAAGAAAAAATGTATCCGTGTTGTGGTTCATATGCCTTGGGTTTCTGATCCTTGTTCGTTGGGTTTAATATATATCCCTTTGGTTTACAATGCATTCTGATTTTTATTGTTGATCCCTTTGCTTAATTATTTCAAATCCTTTCGTTTTTTATTAATGGTTTATGTAGGTTTCTTTATCATATCAATTTTTTTATGTTTATTTATGTTTTCGATTGATATTTGAAGGGTTTAATATTGTTTGAATGGTTTAGTGTTTATGCATGTGTTTCAGAAAAATATAAATAGTTCTATACAAATCTTGTTGTTTCTTGCAATTTAAAGATGCAGTGTGATAATTTATTTGTCTTGCTTGCAACCAATTTGTCTTGGTTTCTCATCATTTCAATATATTTGTCAATTGCAAAAGTAAAAAAATGAGCGTTTTCAAAATATTGCATGGGTCTTTGATTTCTTGGTTGTGTTATGGTTGTTTGATTTGTTTAATGTAACCTGTTTTTTCTCTCTTTTCTCCTGGTTTTTAATGCTCTTACATTTATGCCCATTGTTTTTATTTTTTGTTTTGAGAAAACAATATATAAGGGTTTATATACATTGGTTGTATAATTTTAATGTTGTTTTTGCTTTCTTCTCTCCATAATTTGAATTGTATTTGATTTATGTCCAAGAAATTGTTTATTTCCTATTAAAGTAGATAGAAATAAGAAAAAATTCAGGCTATTTTTTGTTTCTTTATATTTGTTTGTTTCTTTCTTTGTGCACTATTTTTTTACTATCTTTGTGTGGTTGAAATGAAAATATGGACAACCATGATGGCATGTATTACATTGAGGTGATCAAATCTATTACTTCAACCTTAAGTTTTGTTTCATATATTCACAAAAAGCTAGATAAAAAACATGGATTCCATCCTTCTTTTATTGATGAGCATATTCGTGTCTTGGGTGTAATGAAATCAGATGTGCAAACATTGTATCATTTGCACGTAAGAGAAGTTGAGAGGAAAACTAGAAGGGATTGGTTGGAGAGCGTTAAGTATCGTGACCATTATGATGTTGATTTGAGCTGGTGTTATTTTTGTCACCATGCAGGGTGTGCTTTGTAAGAGGCTTGCATCAAATAGTTGTGTTATCGTTGAGTATTTGAATTCCATTTTTTGTTTACGAACTTGCAAATGTTCAAAGATGTGAAATAAATCACCATCTATATACAGATTTCAATAAAATGTGAATATTTTTTTATTTTATTTTCCGAGTTGAAATGTGAGGAAATTTGATTTCCTTGTGATTGTTATTGTCATGTGTTATATTGTTTGTCAATTTTATTTGGTTCTTGATTTTTTCATAGTTTGTTTTTCATGTAATTTAATGTTGTTCCATTCTATTCAATATTTTATTCGTTTGTTTTTTGAAAATTTAACTTTTTTGTTAGTTTTGTTGAATGCATTTTGATTTATAGGATAATAAACCCAATTTTTTTTATTGTGAAAAATATCGTTTCTTTTAACAACTTCATATTTTGAAATATTGTCAACAATGGTTCATTGTTGTTTTATGTCGAAAATTGTGTGAAGAGAAAAATAAAGCATGGACAACCATTGTCTCATATTGCATTGTGACAAATCTTGTATGAAAGGTGGTCAACCGTACTCGAGCTTTGCATTGTGAAACCTCTTCTTTAGTGAAAAATGTTCCGTTGTGAACTATTGTCGAAGATTTTTATTTAACGGTTTAACTATTTATGTCTTGAATTTATAATATTTGGGCATAGGTTTACTGTTATTCGCTTCCGTTTATAATCCCTTCGTTTTTAAATTTTGATCCCATGGGTTTATTAATGTGATGGTCCATATTCCTAGGGTTTAATATTATTGATAGGGGTTATAATATTAAGGGTAGAGTTTAATATAAATCTCTTGGGTTTACAATCATGCTCAACTATGGTAAAAAATGGTCCAATGTTACTTTGTGAGAAAGATTATCTGAATATGAAAATCAACAAGCATGATCAACCATGGTTCAACGTTGCATTACGACAAATATTGTCTTTGGGTTGTCTCCATGTGGAAATCAACCAAGGTCAACCATGTATATTTTAGGGTTTATAATATTTATCTTAGGGTTTATATACCTTGGGTTTATAATTTTTGTTCGTTGGGTTAATTGTTCCCTTGGGTTTATTAATGTAAGGGTTCATATTGCTAGGGTTTAATATTATTCCCTTGCCTTTAATATTATTCCATTAGGTTTATAATCCCTTCGATTTTCAATATTAATCCCTTCAAGCATAGTCAACCATGGTCCAATATTGTATTGTGACAAGCATGGAAAGGAACCATGGTCAACCATGTATATTTTATGGTTTCTAATATTTATCTTAGGGTTTATATACCTTGGGTTTATAATTTTTGTCCCTTGGGTTTATTATTCCCTTGGGTTGATAATATCAATCCCTTGGGTTTATTAATCTGAGGGTTGATATTCCTAGGGTTTAATATTATTCCATTGGGTTTATACTCCCTTCGATTTTGAATATTAATCCCTTGGGTTTATAATTACCTTTGGTTTATAATATCAATCACGGTCAACCATGTTTTATAAAATCGAACATGGTAAACCATGGTCAATCATGTTCAATCGTGGTCAACTGTCGCATTGTGACAAAGATTGCCTCGACATGAAAATCAACCATGGTCAAGCATAATTAACCATGGTCCAACATCAATCATGGCCATCTCAGGTCAACCATGGTAAAATGTCACATTGTGACAAAGATTGTCATAATATGAAAATCAAACATGCTCAACCAGGTGCATTGTCACATTGTGACAAAGATTGTGTCGATACAAAAATCAATGAAGCATGGAAAAACCATGCTCCAACGTCGCATTATGACAAAGATTGTCTCCATATGGAAATGAACCATGGTTAAACATGGTCAACCATGTATATATTAAGGTTTATAATATTTATCTTAGGGTTTATAATTTTTATCCCTTGTGTTTATTATTCCCTTGGGTTCATAATATCAATCCCTTTGGTTTATTATCTATTGTGTTTATTGTTCCCTTGGGTTCATCATATCAACCCCTTTCTTTATTGATCTAAGTGTTCATATTACTAGGGTTTAATATTATTCCTTAAGGGTTATTCCCTTGGGTTCATAATCCTAATGGATTATAGTAGTAATCCCTTGGTTTTATTATTCTGTAGGGTTTATAATATCAATCCCTTGGATTTATTATTCCCTTGTGGTTATAATATCAATCATGGTCAACCATGCAAAATTATATGCGATCAAAATCAATGATGGCCAAATGTCGCTTTGTGAAAATTAACCATAGTCAAACATGGTCCAATGAAGCATTGTGCCAAAGATTGTATCGATATGAAAAACACTCATTATCAAGCATGGTCAACCATGGTTGAAGGTCACATTATGACAGGTATTGTGTAAATATGCAAATCAACCATGCTCAACCATATATATTTTAGGGTTTATAATATTTATCTTAGGGTTTAAATACCTTGGGTTTATAATCTTTATCGTTTGTGTTTATTATTCCCTCAGGTTTACAATCCCTTGGGGTTTTAGTATTCACCTATTGGTTATATTACAAAACCTCGGTTTATAATATCAATTCCTTGGGTTTATTAATCTAGGATTCATATTCACAACGTATAATATTATTCAAAGGCTTTGCAATTAATTCCATTGGGTTGATAATCCCTTGTGGTTTTAGCATTAATCCCTTGGGGTTTATTATTGTGTTGAGTTTATATCGATTCCTTTCGTTTTTTAGTCCATGTGTTTAACAATATTCCTAAGGGTTGATAATTAACAACCATATTTATTAATGTGGTTGCTTAGAAACCCAAGCGATTAATAGTAAAAACCGAAAGGATTATACATTACATTAATAAACATTACTATAGATCAATGAACTTTAGTTAATATACATTAGTGTGCATAACAATAACGTACACACCCTAAAGTGCATTAATGCACAATAATGTTCATTTAAATACATTAATATATAGATTAACATTTAAATACATTTGTATAGTTAATATACAATAATGTACATTTGATATATATAAATGGATGGTATTGTATATTCTTGTTCATATAAATGTGTATTTATGTGTATTTATAAATGTGGTTGATAATATAAATTTGTATTTATGTGTATTTATAAATGTGGTTGATATACGCGTATCGACGTTTATCAAACACATTTATTAATGTGTTTGTGCTAGTGTTAATAAATTACTAATAAATTATCTTACTTGATTGAAGTTGTATTTGAAATGACTCTAATTGCTATTTCGGCCAATCGCTAAAAATAGGAAGCTTTCAGCTAATTAGTTATAATGATGGTCAAAATAAAATAAAACACATTTATTTATTTATTAAAATAATTTTATATAAGAATATATATCAATATTAAATTATTTTATACCAAAATAATATATAGTTATATTTATATTGTTAAAGTATATGTATGAATAAAAATTACTATCCTAAATTAGGGATAGATGTTTAAAATCCATTAACATAAATTAGCAAGAGTGTTTTTAAAATAAGTTATTAAAAATTAAAAAAATAAAACAGTAGCAAAAATTGTTTCAAATACATCTTCAATCATGTAAAATAATTCATTACTAATTTATTAACATTTTTGATAACATCATCCAATATAAGTAAATTCAAACATCAATAAACCAAACCAGCACTAAATACTTAAAATCAGTTTTACCTAAATTGAAAGAAATTTTTTTATTGATCAGAATCTGTTTTACCTAAATCAAAAGTAAGAATTTATATTCATCCATAATATTATTTCTCAAATAGTAAACTATTTGAAATCTAAAACATGGAATAATAATAAAAAGCTACTATTTAAAATCTAAAAGATAGAACAATCGTGAGAATTATTTTATATATATGTTTGAAAAACATTTGCCTATCTTTATTTTCAATAATATAAGAAAATGCATTACTATTTTATTGTAATGATGGATGGCATAATTAAATATAAAATTATATAAAACTTTTATAGCATTGACATTTAAATTTATATTAAATAAATTTATATAAAACTTTTATACCATTAACATTTAAATTTATATAAAATTTTATAACATTGATATTTAAAATAAATTCATAAAACATATAGCAAATCTGACATGCTCGTGCTCATGCACATTAATATATAATATTAATCTTATAAATATTATTTTTTTATTATAATTATCTAAATAAAACAAAGTTAGAAACCTTAAACACTTTTGCCATTTTTACTAGTACTATTCTAAATCCACTAGAATTAATTATGGTGTTGGACTTAACCAACACCTTCACTGAGGTATCCAACAAAGAAAACCACCATGACAATAATATGAATAATTTTCATATTATTGTTTCACTAATTAATTAATTCTCACTATTTTTTAGCTTCTTAGGCTGCGCATGGAAACAAGAAAAACATATTCAATAGTATGTACATTGACCTTTTAATAATCTAATGATAAAATAAAAATGAAAGTTATTTCGAATATGTTCAAAAGTGTGATCCCAACAACCAACCATTTTTCTTAGGTTTTTCTCTTCAATCACTTAAAACAACGTATACTTAGGTTTTTCTCTTTAATGACTTAAAACAATGTATCTTTTTTTAATTTATGGGCATTATTGACTAGTATAATCGAATATAAATATATTTAAAAATTTATATTAATTTTGAATAAAATCATAGATCACTACTACAAACATTTAACTTATACATAATATATAGTATTACAAATATCTAACTTACACATATATATAGTATTACAAATATCTAACTTACACATGATGATGATGATGGTAGTTAATGTCCACTGAGATCAAACTTTGGTTTATTGGACTTAAAAAAATGAAATATTTAGTTTGATTTAAGAATTTTCTTCCTATGCTCAAAAAGCTTGGAGAGAAGCCTTCCGAGCTCACTATAATTTTGACATCGTAAAACGCTAGGAAGGTTAGTATTGCAACAAAGATTATGAAATTGAGATCTAATGTGGTTGTAGGCGGGGCACTCTAAGAGGAAGTGATTTTCATCCTCGGTGTTCATATTGTCACAGAGATAGCAGATCCTTTCCATTCATGGTGTTTTAGGAACTTCCCAATGACCTGTTTCACTATGGAGCTCATGAGAGTTCGTTCTAATCTTGGCTATATTAATTTTCTTCTTTGAGCTAGTTAAAACATAGAGATACTTTTGATCTTCTAGGGTGGGGTTGATGACCTCCTTATAATATCTTAATTTTCTTTTAGTTGTTAAATCTTTCTCAAACCACATTTTTTATTTGAACTTAGAAGTAACAATATTTTTAATGTTATTAATGTTTTTCAATGCAACATTCTCGTCGATCTCCCAATGGTTTAACCAGGCCCTGGTGTCTTTATACCAACCTCGTTTAAGCCTTAGGTGGTTTTGGCTGGAATTTAAAGCTAGCTTAGGAAGTTTATGGTCTCCTATGTTATTGAGTTTTTGCTTGTACAACAAAAGCCTAGTCATAGCTAGGCTCTCGATAGGGGAAAGATCCACTTCTATAAGGAGAATAGAATAGGGCGCATTGCTTTTAATTTTGAGGTTATACGTTATAAAACGCTTCTGGATTTGCTCAATCTTTCTCCAGGATTCTCTAGAGATGCTGTAACCCCAAACCTCACATCTATATAAGATAACAGGAGTAACTATAGTTTCAAAGAGGAACTTCTTTCTATCCCACATTACGAGGTTTGCCATTTTACAATTATTTTCAAGACCACAATAAGCTTTCCACCCCCAATTAATCATTTTCTCAATGCTATAGTTCCAGTTGAGCTTGCAATGAATATCAATTCCTAGGTACTTGTAAGAAGATACTTCCTCCAATTACTATTGTCATACATAAAAGTAGCATAAGTGTTGTTCTTGGATTTGATAATCATAACTTTTGTTTTGTTAGTGTTAACAATCATACCCATGGTAGAGCAAAAATCCTTAAGAAGACTAAGTTGCTTATCAAGATCCGATGGGCACCTTGCGAGAAGAACAATATCGTCAGCATAGAGAAGAAGGATGATGACTATCCCAGCCAAGATTGTGCGAGCACAACCTGCTTCCTCTAAACAACCTTCTAGCTTGTCGATGTAAATGCCAAATAGGGTAGGGGAGAGGGGGCAACCTTGTTTAACTTCGACATTACACTTAATATCTTTCAATCACCCCTCATTGCTCTTTAACTTTGAAATTACATTCTCGTATAATATTATAGTGGCAGCTCTCAACTCGAAAGGAACCTTTAGCTCTTCTAATCTATTCCATATGTTGTTTCTAGGAACCGTATCAAAATCCTTTCTAAAGTCCACAAAGAAGCAAAAGAGATTGGATTTATCATTGCGGCATTCCTCCACAATGATCCTAAGTGTAACGAGGTGGTCCGTCCGCTTACCTTCACTTTCAAGCCATATGCTCAACTTCTTTTCCAAAATAATACCATATAACTTGGCTAAGAGAGGGCTGATCATAATTTTCCGATAATTAGAGGGGTTATTTGTATCCCCACTTTTAAAAATAGGGATAATGAGGCTCTGATTCCATGGTTTAGGGAACCCTTACTTGACCGCTTGATTGAAAAGCTTGTGGATGTGGGGAATGAGGACAGGACCTCTAATTTTTAAGATTTCCACCTGGTAACCTTCAATGTCCTTACCTTTCCCATTTGCCACACGTTTAACCCCAAAATCAATGTCTTCTAATGAGAAAACTTCTTTCGTTGTGAGCAGGGTTTCAAAGTTATCCATGGCATTTGGAGATTCATAAAACTTTCTAAGATAGGAATTCGAGTCGTGTAAAGCAATTTTATTATTATCTTTAGTATTCCTAGTTAAAATCCACATCCAGAGTTTTTTAGGAGCTACCTTAGAGAGGTGTAAGAGATTTTGTTGTATTTTACGAATATACTTCTTTTTTTTCCTTTTAGTTAGGGCTTTGTATATTTTTATCTTGCCAATTTTAAAAGATTCATCAACAACTTCCTTAATTGCTCTCCTCACACTTTTACAATCTTTGTCATGCCATGGGTTGGTTTTGCTATTTCTTTTATTACTTGAAACTTCTTTGAGAACTTGTTAATAGAATATGAGAGGGTTGTAGTAAAATTATGATAGAGGTCGTCTATGTTGTCTATACTAGATAAAGGAAGCAAATTAGTTTTTTAACTCATTTAGAAAGAGATCGTTTTTATTTCTATCAAAGATTAAGTTCTTATGGCTATAAGGATTATCTTCTATAAGATATTTATGCATATTATTATTTTTTACTACATTATTTTTTAATTTAATTCTTATTATTTTTAAATTATTATATAAATTTATTAAAAAAAACATGTACACTAGAGATTATATAAATTATTTATTTAATTGATGAAAGTGGATAATAAATATGTTATGATATTATGACATTTTTTAATTAAGTAACGAGTTTAATATACTAAATTTTTATTATGTATATTGTTATTTTTTACTACATTATTATTTAATTTTTAATTCTTATTTTTTAAAATTATTAAATAAATTTATTAAAAAAAACATAATTATACAAATTATTTTAATGGATGAAAGTGGTAATAAATATGTTATGATATTATAATACAAGTAATTAGTTTAATTTAATAATTTTTTATTTTTTTTTGAAAAAAATGTTAAGAATTTATTTAAAAATTAAAATATTTAGAAAACTTAATGAGTATATTGTATTTTGGAGATTTTAATAATATTTTTTTAAGAAAAAAAATTTTTTTTAAATAAAACAAGAAAAGAAAATGACCTTAAATTTAGAAAAACCAAATTAATGGCCAAAACATAATTGTTTTATCATCTATACCAAAAAAAAATGTAACAATTCATAACTTCCGAACTAAAAAAACCTTTATACCATAGTTTAACAACTACACAAAAGGAAAATTGATTGAAAAATTGAGAAAACTAGACCAAATAGAACCTATCATTTAGATTTTGATGCATAAAGCATCCATGGGATGAGTTTCTTCCCACTTCGAAGTGTAGAAATTCCCAGTGTAGATCACCTGATAATGCAATATACTAAAGAAAAATACTAGATCTACTTCTACAATAAAACTTTGCGGAAGCTTAATTAATTTGAGCTAGATCAATCAGAACACATATAACAGAGAAGAAAAAATCATACACATGAAACACAAAGGAATACTCTGGGGAAAGCCTCAGCTAAAAACCCTGATCTTTGTATTATCATACAAGTGGAAATATGTCTGGATTACACAAAGCTTTAGCTCACAAGCTATCCAGCTCTCTGTACAATCCCTCTACTGCTCATAGACAGTTAAAAGCTTCTCACAAACCTTCTCCTTGCCCTCCAAGCCTCCTATTTCCTTGTGCAGTTTCTCCTGGGGTCCAATGATGCCACCTGTGTGAATTCACCTCTCGCACAACTCACCAAACTCAGAAATAATTACGCAATCCTGAAGGAGATAATTCCTTCTGCATTGATGAGTTTCCTATATAGGAAAAATCCTCCAACTGATAGTGCACTGTCCCTTCCTCTGATCTCAACTGGGTCTCTGACTGAACTGACATGCATGAGTTATTTATGAGAGAATATTCAGTATCTGAAGTACACTAGTTACATGCATGTATGCATTAACTAACTGAACTCACAATCAGTTCCACAAACTGTTGGAACTAATCTAACTAGACTTAACTCAATTAACTGAGCTAACTAATTACAACTCAAAGTAAAACTCATCCTGATCTCCTTAATTAAGGGATAACTTCTTTAATCAAAGGGATAACTATTGCATGTCTTCACATAGACTTCATGTTTGATTTTCTCCAACTAATTAACTTAAGATGAATTAATTAAATATTTTTCAAACAACTGCTAAGATCAAATTCGAATTTTAATTCTCAATTTTAGTTCAGGGACTAACTAAAATTGGAATCTATCCCGAAATGCTATTTATAGCAATGTTATTTTTAGCATTTCTATTTTATCATTCCTTGTTTCTATTTCCAACATTGGTACCTGAGATGCTATTTATAGCGATGTTATTTATAACATTTCTTGTTGTTATTTTCAACACTCCCTCTCAACAAGAAAGACATTCAACTCGAACCTGATCCTGAACCTTTGGAATGTTCTGCATGCAACACTTCTCCTAGTGTTGTTGCTCCAGCAACTCTAGAAACAAAAAAATATCCAACCTGAATTAGAATGATGCCTCTATCATCAAAGTCTCTGACTGTTATTGCCTCTGTCGACTGAAAACTCTGCACCTCTGTGCTCTTCAGTATCTGACTGCTCTAGCCTCTGACACTTTGATCTTTGACTGCATCAATCACACTGATTCCTCTACCTACATCTGTGCTGCTGCTGGTCCTGTCTCCCAACACTACATCCGCACTACACATCCTCTCATCATGTTGCATCATGCTACCCACTGCTGCACTACAACTCAGTTACCGAGAAGTAAGTAACTGATCTCCCAACTAACCTCCCTATTGGGCTAGAAACACACTCTAATGCTGAAGCTCCCTTTGCCGCTCCATCTGCATCTGTCTCTACCCACTTAACCAGTCCTGCTACTCCTCGTCGGGGCTCCCATAGCAAAGTCTAATCAAAGAGGTTGGATACCTCAAGGATCCTACCCCTATTTCAGCCTTCTTGGGACTATCACTCCCACCTCCCACCTGGAGGTATGGATGCATGTGATCCCTCTGCCCACTTGGATCAAAATTCCCCCCTACTGGAGGTCTCTGCATGAGTGGATGCCTCCACTCGGTCTCCTCTCATCTTCTCCAGTTGTGGCTACTCCACAACCTCCTATAGCTGCTTCACCAATTGTGGCTCCTCCACAATTGTCTGAGATTTCTTCTGGTGCTGCATGTTGAGAGGTAATGTACTCTCCCTCTCAACCACTAAGTCTCCAACAATTTCCTTGCTCCTCAAGGCTTTGCATGCATCTTGAACCTTAAGAGCATACAGGTTCTTGACTCGTGAATCGATCTGCTTCACCTATCTAGAGGTGATGTGTCTAAGGAAAACATTTCGCTTACTGAAGACGACATCATAGCCTTTGTCTTCCAGCATTGCAATCGATACCAAGTTCTTCTTCAGTCCTGGCACATACTTCACATCTGTCCAAGTAATGCGAGCTCCATGCTCCCTCTGAAAAGAAACCGTGCCCACACCTGAAACACTATACTTTTCATCATTACCCATCGCTATGAGTATCTTGAGGCCTTTCTCCTCCAAGGTACTAAATAGACTCTTATCGCCGGTCATGTGGAATGAGGCTCCACTGTCAAGAAACCAACCACAATCCATCATTGATGAAACTATGCATGCGATGAGGATAAAATCCAATTCGAATTGAGAGGCCAATGCCTCACCTTCAGATCCTTCCTTGGATCCCTTCTTGGATTTCTTTAATGGACAATTGGTTGAATAATGGCCCACCTCATGACAATTAAAGCATTGCACTTTAGATTTGTTAATCTTCTTCCCACCATGAGAAGAACTTGATTTGGTATGAGAATCCTTCTCCTTCCCTTTCTTTGCCTTACTCGCTAAGGCACAATTTTCTTCATCCTCGTGCTTTGATGAATATCCATCTCTGGTGCTTCTCCTTATCTCCTCCTGCATTAGATCCGACCATAGTCGTTCCCAATCTAGAAGTTTCTCTCTTCCATTTACCGAGTCTTGGTAGCTATGCCAGCTCTTAGGAAGATTGAGGAGAGAAAGACTCACCATGTCATCATCGACTGTCGTGATTCCTACACTTCCAAGCTCATCCATGCAGGTGGTGAGTTTGTTCAGATATGTAGAGATCATGTTACCCTTTTCACACTTGATTTTCCGAAGCTTGTCTTTTAGCACCATCTTCCTCTGATCACTGCTGTTCTGATATATATCCTTCAATGTTTTCCACATTGAAAATGGCGTCTCCTTCCCATGGAGACTTGAGACAATGTGGTCTTGAACTCCCTCCAGAAGAATCCTCCTTGCTATAGCCACACATTTCTTCCATTTCGCCAATTCTTGGGCATTAGCAGCTGCTGGCTTTGGGACTTCTTGATCAATGAAGTCCTTCAAACCATTTTCCTCTAATACCACTTCCATGCGATCCTTCCAGGCTATATCATTCGAGCTGCCATCAAGGGCATACTCGAGTCTCAAACTGTTGAATGCCATTGGTGAAATTTGAGATGTGATAAGAATTTGAATTCTATAATCAGGAACTTCAACCTTCGAACTTATCCCTTCTTTTTATATTGTTCTTCGCTTTGATCACCCTTGCTCTGATACCATGTAGAAATTCACACTGTAGATCACCTGATAATGCAATATACTAAAGCAAAATACTAGATCTACTTCTACAATCAAACTTTGTGGAAGCTTAATCAATTTGAGCTAGATCAATCAGAACACATATAACAAAGAAGAAGAAATCGCACACATGAAACACAGAAGAATACTCTAGGGAAAGCCTCAGCTAAAAACCCCGATCTCTGTATTATCATACAAGTGGAAATATGTCTAGATTACACAAAGCTTTAGCTCACAAGCTATCTAGCTCTCTGTACAATCCCTGTACTACTCATAGACAGTTAAAGGCTTCTCACAAACCTTCTCCTTTGCCCTCCAAGCCTCCTATTTCCTTGCGCAATTTCTCATAGGGTCCAATGCTACCACCTATGTGAATTAACCTCTCACACAACTCACCAAACTCAGAAATAATTGCGTAATCCTGAAGGAGATAATTCCTTCTGCATGGATGAGTTTCCTATATAGGAAAAATCCTCCAACTGATAGTACATTGTCCCTTCCTCTGATCTCAATTGGGTCTCTGACTGAACTGACATGCATGAGTTATTTATGAGAGAATATTCAGTTATCTGAAGTACACCAGTTACATGCATGCATGCATTAACTAACTGAACTCACAATCAGTTCCACAATCTGTTGGAACTAATCTAATTGGACTTAGCTCAGTTAACTGAGCTAACTAATTACAACTCAAAGTACAAATCATCCTGATCTCCTTAGTTAAGGAATAACTTCCTCAATCAAAGGGATAACTGTTGCATGTCTTCACATAGACTTCATGTTTGATTTTCTCCAACTAATTAACTCAAGATGAATTAATTAATTATTTTTCAAACAACTGCTAAGATCAAATTAGAATTTTAATTCTCAATTTTAGTTCAGGGACTAACTAAAAATTGGAATCTATCTCGAAATGCTATTTATAGCAATGCTATTTTTAGCATTTATATTTTATCATTCCTTGTTGCTATTTCCAACACTAGTACTTGAGATGCAATTTATAGCAATGGTATTTATATCATTTCTTGTTGCTATTTTCAACACGAAGCAAACATCTAAGATCCGTAGAGAGGCTAAGATGATCTTCAATGCGACCCAAACACCTATCCATACTCCTCATATTGAGCTACATATCATCTAACATAAGAATAATTTCTTCTTTGGCTTCATTTATGTTAGGGAGAACTCAACTTAAGAGGATATTCCTCATATTGAGCTAGATATCATCTAACATAAGAATAATTTCTTCTTTAGTTTCATTTCTGTTAGGGAGAACTCAACTTAAAAGGAGCTTTAAGTGCCATCTAACATAAGAATAATTTCTTCTTTGGCTTCATTTATGTTAGGGAGAACTCAACCATAAAGGAGCTTTAAGTGCCAATAAATGTTGATTATATACATGTATAATTGGTTGTATCGCCCTATACAGTGCACCCAATCTACAATTTCAATTAATACCTCCGTAGCTATATCCTGTTTAGCTTTGGTGATTTCAACTTGGATATCCTCAGGAACACTCTTTTAGTAACGTTGGGTGGAACTTTCAACTCTCTACTAAGCTTGCAAGCCATTGCGCTCACAAAAGTAAGCTGCACCATGGGAGCTTCAAGCCTTTTGACGAGGCATTGTCTGCCGATATTCAATTGGTAACGAAAGCTCAATGAAAGAATAATGGTGGGAGGAAGAGACTAGATGGATCCAAACCTCGAGATGTTATAACAAGGACAAGGGAAAAAGGAGGCCAAAGAGGGAGGAAGTTAGGTTCACTTGAATGAACCATAACTGTCTGCCCCACCAAGCCTAAGTAGAGACAAACTAGAAACTCAATAAGGCCAATAACACTTAGAGAAGGAAGGAAAAAAGCAAGGTTTTGGAGGGTAATTTAAGGAGACAAGAATTAAAATAAGGAAACAACATCCTTAATGTTTCATGTGCTTGTCAACTCCAATTCTTTCTACAACTACTTATAAAAAAAAAAAAAAATTAGAATTTTATGCTTTTAAATAAACCACATTAAAGAAAAATAAATTTAAATATCAAAACTTATAGCCCAAAAAAATCAATAATAAATTGATTATTTTACTTCAATTTTATGTTATTTATTATTATTATTATTATTTATTTATAAAATTTATGTTATTTATTATTATTATTATTATTATTTATTTATAAAATTTATGTTATTTATTATTATTATTATTATTATTATTTATTTATAAAATTTATGTTATTTATTATTATTATTATTATTATTATTATTTATTTATAAAATGTGATGAAATTAACAACATAACACGATGAGAGCACCGCTGCAAGTTTAATTTATATGTATTTTGAATAGAAAACCTAGGACTTATCATCAAAATATATAAAATTACATCACAATCGATCGTAATTTCAGTAGTAAACTCGTTCATATCCTAATATTGTCACTTTTTCTTTTCCTTATATTATCCTTCTTATTAGTTATACTTAGGTTTCATTCATGCTTTCAAGCAGTTATTTTATTTTAGTGATGTAATATGCTAATGGAGTCATTTATGGCAATGACGTGGTTAGTGTTTGGGATTTTAGATGGGTTAATTTTTTTGTGATATTTACCGTTGTATTATGGATGTTTTTTATTTTTAATAATGTTATAAAAAAATATTGTTAAAATATTATTAAAATGGTTTAAGTAAATTTGATTCAGCGAAATTATTAACTAAATTTATTAGAAATATAATTTGTTTAAAGATACAATGATTTTAAGTAAATTGGTTATTTAGGTCATTGGATCTTTACCCAATTTTGTTATTGTGAAAAATATTGTTTTTTTCAACAACCTTATATTTTGAAATATTGTCAATGATGGTTCATTTTTGTTTTATGTCGAAGATTGTGTGAAGAGAAAAATGCATGGACAACCATTGTATGATGTTGCATTGTGATAAATCTTGTACAAAAGGTGCTCAACCATACCCGAGCTTTGCATTGTGAAACCTCTTATTTAGTGAAAAATGTTTTGTTGTGAACTGTTGTCGAAGATGTTAATTTAACGGTTTAAAATTTATGTCTTGACTTTATAATATTTGGGCATAGGTTTATTGTTATTCCTTTCGGTTTATAATCCCTTCTGTTTTGAATTTTGATCCCATGGGTTTATTAATGTAATGGTCCATATTCCTAGGGTTTAATATTATTGATAGGGGTTATAATATTAAGCGTAGAGTTTAATATAAATATCCTGGGTTTATAATCATGCTCAACCATGGTCAACAATGGTCCAATGTTACTTTGTGAGAAAGATTATATGAATATGAAAATCAACAAGCATGGTCAACCATGGTTCAACGTTGCATTACGACAAAGATTGTCTTTGGATTGTCTCCATGCGGAAATCAACCAAGGTCAACCATGTATATTTTAGGGTTTATAATATTTATCTTAGGGTTTATATACCTTGGGTTTATAATTTTTGTTCGTTGGGTTAATTGTTCCCTTGGGTTCATAATATCAATCCCTTAGGTTTATTATGTAAGGGTTCATATTGCTAGTGTTTAATATTATTCCCTTGGCTTTAATATTATTCCATTAGGTTTATAATCCCTTTGATTTTCAATATTAATCCCTTCAAGCATAGTCAACCATGGTCCAACGTTGCATCGTGATAAGCATTGTCTCCATATGGAAAGGAACCATGGTCAACCATGTATATTTTAGGGTTTATAATATTTATCTTAGGGTTTATATACCTTGGGTTTATAATTTTTGTCCCTTGGGGTTGATAATCTCAATCCCTTGGGTTTATTAATCTAAGGGTTTAGGGTCAAACATGGGCAACCAACATTGCATTGTGACAAATATTGTCTCCATATGGAAATGAACCATGGTCAAACATGGTCAACCAACATTGCATTGTGACAAATATTGTCTCCATATGGAAATGAACCATGGTCAAATATGGTCAACCATGTATGTTTTAAGGTTTATAATATTTATCTTAGGGTTTATAATTTTTATCCCTTGTGTTTATTATTTCCTTGGGTTCATAATATCAATCCCTTTCATTTATTGATCTAAGTGTTCATATTGCTAGGGTTTAATATTATTCCCTAAGGGTTATTCCCTTGGGTTCATAATCCCAATGGATTATAGTAGTAATCCCTTGGGTTTATTATCCCTTGTGATTATAATATCAATCATGGTCAACCATGCAAAATCATATCCGATCAAGGTCAACGATGACCAAACGTCGCTTTGTGAAAATTAACCATAGTCAACTATGGTCCAATGAACCATTGTACCAATGATTATATCAATATGAAAAACACTCATTGTCAAGCATGGTCAACCATGGTCAAAGGTCACATTGTGACAGGTATTGTGTAAATATGCAAATCAACCATGCTCAACCATGTATATTTTAGGGTTTATAATATTTATCTTAGGGTTTATATACCTTATAATTTTTGTTTATTGTTCCCTCGGGTTTATTATGCATTGGATTAATATTGTTCCCTCAGGTTTCCAATCCCTTGGGGTTTTAGTATTCACCCATTCGGTATATTACAAAACTTCGGTTTATAATATCAATTCCTTGGGTTTATTAATCTAGGGTTCATATTCGCAACGTATAATATTATTCAAAGGCTTTGCAATTAATTCCATTGGGTTGATAATCCCTTGTGGTTTTAGCATTAACCCCTTGGGTTTATTATTCTGTTGGGTTTATATCGATTCCTTCAGTTTTTTAGTCAAAGTGTTTAACAATATTCCTGAGGGTTGATAATTAGCAACCACATTTATTAATGTGGTTGCTTAGAAACCCAAGTGATTAATAGTAAAAACCGAAGGGATTATACATTACATTAATAAACATTACTATAGATCGATGAACTTTAGTTAATATACATTAGTGTGCATAACAATAATGTACACACAGTAAAGTGCATTAATGCACAATAATGTGCATTTAAATACATTAATATATAGATTAACATTTAAATAAATTTGCATAGTTAATGTACATTAATGTTCATTTGATATATATAAATGGATGATATTGTATACTCATGTTCATATAAATGTGGTTGATAATATAAATGTGTATTTATAAATGTGGTTGATATACACCTATCGACTTTTATCAACCACATTTATTAAAGTGGTTGTGCTAGTGCTAATAAATTAGTAATAAATTATCTTACATTATTGAAATTGTATATGAAATAACTCGAAGGCTAAAAATAAGAAGCTTCCGGATAGTTAGTTATAATGATTTTCAAAACAAAATCAAACACATTTATACATTTATTGAAATAATTTATATAAGAATATATATCAATATTAAATTATTTTATATGGGATTAAATTATTTTATATAGGAATAATATATAGTTATATTTATATTGTTGAAGTATATGTACGAGTAAAACTTATTATCCTTATATTAGGGATAGAGATTTAAAATCCATTAACATAAATTAGCAAAGTATTTCTAAAATAAATTATTAAAAATTTAAAAGATAAAATAGTAGCAAGAGTTGTTTCAAATACATCTTCAATTATGTAAAATAATTCCTTACTAATTTATTAACATTATTGATAACATCACCAAATATAAATGAACTCAACATCAATAAACTAACAATAAATGCTTGAAATATGTTCTACCTAAATTAAAAATATGTTCTACCTAAATTAAAAATTAAAAATTTCTATTCATCCATAATATTATTTCTCATATAGTGAACTATTTAAAATCTAAAAGATAGAATAATAATAAAAATTGTTTTATGTATATTTTTGAAAAATATTTTTCTTATTTTTTTTCAATAATATAAAAAAATGCATTACTAATTTATTGTAATTATTGATGACATAATTAAATATAAATTTATATAAAACTTTTATAAGATTGACATTTAAATTTATATAAAACTTTTATAACATTGACATTTAGATTTATATCAAATAAATTTATATAAAACTTCTAGAGCATTGGTATTTAAATTTATATTGAATAAATCTATATAAAAATTTTATAGTATTGATATTTAAAATAAATTCATAAAATATGTAACAAATCTAAACAAGCACATGCACATTAATATATAATATTAATCTTACGAAGATTATTTTTTATTATAATTATCTAAATAAAACAAAATTAGAAACATTAAACACTTTCTGCCATTCTTACTGGTACTATTCTAAGCCCACTAGAATTAAATATGGTATTTGACTTAACAGACACATTGACTGAGACATCCAACAAAGAAAACCACCTTGAAACAAGGAAAACATATTCAATACTCTATATATATATATATATATCGAATATATTAAAAAAAAGTGTGATACAAACAACCATTTTACTTAGGTTTTTCTCTTTAATCACTTAAAACAATGTATATTTAGGTTTTTATCTTTATTCATTTTTCTCTTTCATTTTAATCATTTTTCTCTTTAATCACTTAAAACAATGTATCTTCCTTCAATTTATGAGCATTGTTGGCTAGAATAACCAAATATAAATATATTTAAATTAATTTGGAATAAAATCATAGATCATTATTACAAACATCTAACTTACATATAATAATCTTGATCCTTTATTAATGATGCAAAGGGGGTTATCTTTGAGTTTTCTACTTTCCTTAAGTTTCTTACTTTGATTTTTTTTTTCTTACTTTCCTTGAGTTTCTTATTTTTTTCTTTGAAAAATAGTTAACTTATCTAATAAAAAAAGTTAACTTATTTACATAATTTTCACTGTGAAGAAAAATCGAGAGTAAAATTTCGATCAACATTCTATCCCCTCTGACTAAAAAGGTGGTTCTTAACCTTCATTTCAGCGGTATCAGGGCGTTGTGTGAACTTTTCCTTACAGGTTTTACCATCATGTACTTATCAGGGTGTGTTGTGTGAATCTCTCCTAAGCTCCATAGTGAAACGGGTCATTGGGCAGTTCCTAAAACACCATGGATGGAAAGGTTCTGCCATCTTTGTGAGAATACGAAAATCGAGGATGAAAATCACTTCCTTTTAGAGTGCCCCCCGTACAACCACATTAGATCTCAGTTTCAAAATCTTTGTTGCAACACTGACCTTCCTAGCCTTTTACATTGTCAAAATTACAGTGAGCTCGGGAAGCTTCTCTCCAAGCTTTTTGAGCATAGGAATAAAATCTTAAATGAAACTAAATAATTCGAAATCTTTGTTGCAATATTGACCTTCCTAGCCTTTTACATTGTCAAAATTACAGTGAGCTCAAGAAGCTTCTCTCCAAGCTTTTTGAGCATAGAAATAAAATCTTAAATGAAACTAAATAATTCGTTTCTTTAGGTCTGATAGACCAAAATTTGATCTCAGTAGACGTTAACCATCATCATTATCATCAATATATAATATTAATATTATGGATATTGTTATTTTTACCACATTATTGTTTATGCATATTATTATTTTACCACACTATTATTTAATTTATTAATTTAATTCTTATGGTCTTTAAAATATTATATAAATTTATTAATAAAACATGTACAATGGAGATTACACAAATTGTTTATTTAATCGACATGTACAATAGAGATTACACAAATTATTTATTTGTTCAAAGTGGGTAATAAATATGTTATGATATTATGATATATATATTTTTTTAATTAAGTAATGAGTAAAATTTAATAATTTTTTATTTTTGGAAAAAAAATGTTAGGAATTTATTTAAAAATTAGAATATTTAGAAGTAATTATTTATTTAATCCATCAAAGTGGGTAATAAATATGTTATGATATTATGATATTTATTTAATTAAGTAATGAGTATAATTTAATAATTTTTTATTTTTAGAAAAAAATGTTAGGAATTTATTTAAAAATTAGAATATTTAGAAAATTTAATGAGTATATTGCATTTTGGAAATTTTACTAATATTTTTTTAAGAAAAAAATGAATTAAGTTTTAAAATAATATAATAAAACAAAATGGCTTTAGATTGCTATTAGAGAAACCAAATTAATGGCCAAAACATAATTGTTTTATCATCTATATTAAAAAATGTAACAATTCATAACTTTTGAACTAAAAAAACCTTTACACCATAGTTTAGCAACTACACAAAAAGAAAATTGATTGAAAATTTGAGAAAACTAGACCAAATAGAACCTATTATTTAGATTTTGATGCATAAGGCATCCATGGGGATGAGCTCCTTACTACTTCCAAGCCAACATCCAAGATCCTTAGAGAGGCCAAGATGATTTTCAATGCGACCCAAAAACCTATTCATATTCATATTGAGCTACATATCATCTAACATAAGAATAATTTATTCTTTGGCTTCATTTATGTTAGGGAGAACTCAACTTATGAGGAGCTTTAAGTGCGAGTAAATGTTGACTATATACATGTATAATTAGTTGTATCACCCTCTACGGTGCACCCAATCTACAATTTCAATCAATACCTCCAAGCTTGTCAAACAACCTCACTCCGTAGCTATATCCTATTTAGCTCTGGTGACTTCCACTTGGATATCCTCAGGAATATTCTTTAGTAATGTTGGGTGGAACTTTCAACTCTCTACCGAGCTTGCAAGCCAATGTGCTCACAGAAGTAAGCTGCACCATGGGAGCTTCAAGCCCTTTGACGAGGCATTGTCAGCCGATATTCAACTGGTAACGAAAGCTCAAGGAAAGAAGAATGGTGGGAGGAAGACTAGATGGATCCAAACCTCGAGATGTTATATCAAGGCCAAGGGAAAAAGGAAGCCAAAGAGGGAGGAAGTTAGGTTTATTGGAATGAATCATAACTGTCTACCCCACCAAGCCTAAGGAGAGACAAATTAAAAACTCGATAAGGCTAATGACACTGAGAGAAGGAAGGAAAAAACCAAGGTTTTGGAGGGTAAGTTGAGGAGATAAGAATAAAAATAAGGAAACAACATCCTTATTGTTTCATGTGCTTGCCAACTCCTCCAATTCTACAATTATTTATAAAAAAATTGATAACCCTAAATTTTCATAATTTAAAGAAAATATACATAAGCCCAAAATAATTAAATAAAAATTTAACTATTTTCCTTTAATTTAATTTAATTTAATCCTAAATTAGATAAAATTAAACAACCTAACTATGAAATCACCTCTGCATGTTTACTTTATATGTATTTTGAATTAAAAAACCTAAAACTTCTCATCAAAATATATAAAATTACATCACGATCGGTCGTAATTTTAGGAGTAAACTCGTTCATATCCTAATATTATCACTTTTTCTTTTCCCTATATTATTCTTCTTATTAGTTATACTTAGGTTTCATTCATGCTTTCAAGCAGTTATTTTATTTTACTGATATAATATGCTAATGGAGTAATTTATGGTATTTACTGATATAATATGCTAATGGAGTAATTTATGGTAATGATGTGGTTAGTGTTTGGGATTTGATATAGGCTTTTTGTTTTTGTTTTTTCTTTTTCTTTTTCTTCTTGTAATTTATCGTTGTATCAGGGCTTGTTTCTTTATTTTTAATATGGTTATTTATAAATAAATAAATAAAAAAATTTTAAAATATTATTAAAATGGTTTAACTAAATTTGATTTAGTGAAGTTATTAATTAAATTTATTAGAAATATAATTTGAGAAATATTGCTTGTTTAAAGACATAATGATTTTAAGTAAATTGGTTATTTAGGCTACAGGGTTTTTAGCCAACTTAATTTGGTGGTGATTGTAATCTTAACAACTAATATCAAAGCCGAGGGTTAAGAAAAAAGGTTCAAAAAGATGCAAAATATGCCAATGTGAATAGTCAGGCATCCATATGTGTCAGGTCAGGGGGTAATTCCTCAAATGAGATTCTGTTTATTCATTTGGGTTGTTCATAGTTATATACATGAGGGAGTGAATCTTGAGTTTCATCTCACGATGACTCTTCATTTTCCCTTATTTATTATTTACAATATTTACAATTGCTCACCCAATCCCTATTATTAGGGGTCAACATTCCCCCCCTTAATTTGAAGGGATGTTGGTGAGTCCAAGCATCGTTATGAATCTTTCAAGCTTTTCTCTTCCAAGCACTTTGGTGAAGATGTCTGCAATCTGCTCATTAGTGGAACAATGGCGGAGATGGATTGTTTTGACCTCAACATGATGTCGAATCAGATGATATTTTGTATTGATGTGCTTCATTCGATCATGGAACTTTGGGTTCTTGGCCAACTTTATTGCAGAGGTGTTGTCAATCATGAGTGGAGTCGAATGTATTTGTTTTACCTACAAATCTTCCAGAATTTTCCTAAGCCACACAATTTCTTTTGTTTCCTTAGCTGTTGCCACCTATTTTGCCTCTATTGTGGAATCTGCTGGAACTGATTGTTTGCATGATCTCTGGGAGACAGTTCCTGATCCAAGACATAGCATAACCAGAAGTAGATACCCCAGTTTCTTTGTCTCCATCGAAGTATGAATCAGATTATCCAATCAAGATGAAGTCACCCACTTGTGTATACTTGAGTTCAAAGTCTTGAGTTCCCTTCAAGTACTTTAGAACTCTTTTTGCAGCAGAACAATGTCCCTCACAAGGATTTTGCATAAACCTAGAGAGGATTCCAACAACAAACTAAATGTCTGGTCTGGTAATATTCAGGTAGTTGAGACTTCCTACAAGCTGTCTATACTTTGTTGCATCCTCAAATTCTTTTCCTTCAATGGATGTGAGCTTTAAGTTTTGTTCCATTGGAGTAGTTAGAAGATTGCATTCAATCATGCCAAACCTATTCAACATATCTCCAATGTACTTCTTTTGAGAAATGAATATAGACTTCGGACGTTGAGTTACTTCAATACCAAGATAGTAATGAACATAGCACAAATGAGTCATTTCAAAACTTTTCCTCAATTCCTTCTTTATGGATGCAATGTAGCTCTCATTGTTCCCTCTCATCAAAAGATCATCTAACCATTTTTCCAACTTTCTTGACAAAGAAAGTTGCATCATCAAGATCATAATGTTTGAAATTGAGTTTCAGAAGATGCTAAGTTAATTTTTCATAGCAGGCTCGCGGTGCTTGCTTGAGGCCATACAAGGATTTCACAAGTTTTCATACTTTATGTTCATGTCCTTTCACAACAAACCCTTTAGGATTGGACATAAAAACATTCTCTTTTAGATCTCCATTCAAGAAAGCACTTTTTACATCCATTTGATGGACTTACCAACTGTTCTGAGTTGCTAGGGCAAAGAGCATCCGGATGGTAGCCCATTTTGCAGTGGGGGAAAAAGTTTCCTCATAATCAACCCCTTCCTTCTGTGCAAAAATGTTTGCCACAAGCCTGGTTTTGTGCTTGTCAAGTGAGTCATCAACTTTATACTTGTTTTTGTAGACCCACTTGCAGCCAATTGGTTTGGTTCCTAATGGAGGATCAACCAGCTTCCAAGTGCCATTCTTTATCAAGGCATCATACTCCTTTTGCATCGCTTATTTCCATTCATCGTGAAAAGTGGCTTCTTTGAAGGAAGTTGGTTCAAAATCTATAGACAAATTCAATTCACAATCATAAGAAACATCCATATCAACAGGGGAATCAGAGTCATCTACATCAACTCCATTTTTCCAGGTTGAATTTCTTGTTCTTGTCTTTCCAACCTCATCAGGATGAACACTTCCAAGTGTCTTTGTCAGCCATTTTGGGGAACCTTTCTGAGATGGTCCAGGCTGCTCGGTTGATTGAGTTGGGACTGAATCAAGATTGAGTCTCCCAATTCTTTCAATCATATCATTCAAAGTATCTTCAGTGGTTGGAGTTTCATGTGGGGGAGAGAATGCTTCAGAAAAAGATTCCACAAGTTGATCTAGTATAGGAATCCTCCCTTCAAGATGTGGAATCTGATTATCAAATTATTGAAGTGATTTTGCATTTCCGAATCTATCCAAGCGATCAAGTTGCCACTCAACAACATTGTCAGCTTTGAAAGATTCAAGAAATATTACATCTCTAGATACAACAAACTTTTTATTAACTTCATCATAGAGACGATATGTTTTGGAGGTGTTTGAATACCCCAAGAAGATACACGTATGACTCCTTGCGCCAAGTTTGTTTCTATGTACCTTTGGTATCAAGGCATAACAGGTGGAACCAAAGACCCTGAGATGCTTTACCAAAGGAACGTGCCCATACCACATTTCATAAGGAGTCTTGTTTCTAATAGCATTAGATGGACATATATTCTTTACATATACATCACATAGAACTGCATCAGCCCAAAACATCAATTTTACATTCTTGAAAAACATCATGGAGCGCACCATATTTAAGATTGTTCTATTCATTCTTTCAGTTACTCTGTTCTGTTGGGTATTATAAGGCATAGTTGTTTGATGTTCGATCCCATGTTGGCGAAGATAGTTTTCAAATTCATTTGAAGTGTATTCTTTTCCATTATCAGTGCGAATAGAGCCAATATGACATTGTGCATCATTTTCAATCCATGTATGAAAGTTCTTGAATGTTTGAAAAACATCAGATTTGTTTTTGAATAAATAAACCCAACACATTCTGGTGTAGTTATCAATAAATGTCATCATATATTTATTTCCATTTGCAGGGAAGAGACATTGGACCACATAAATCTGAATGAATGAGTTCAAGTTTTGTATGTGCTCTAGAATGTGAATCATGAAAACAATGTTTGCTATGCTTTCCTAGAATGCAAGCATCACATTGCTTAAGTTTCCTATGAATTGTAAGCAAACCAATAACACCTTTTTTCTTCAACAAGCAGACATTGTCATAGTTCAAGTGTCCAAATCTAGCATGCCATAATAAACTTGATGGAAATGTACCTTCATCATAATGAGAATTGTATGAGAAATTTTGTGCACAAGAAGAGGTACCTTGTAGCTTGAGAAGCCTTTATTCTTCTATCCCTGTCATGACAAGTGAGTGATTTGATGCTTTTCTCACCTCAACCTTGCCATCAAACATATGAATGGAGTGTCCTCGCTGGCGGATGTGGACCAAGGACAACAAGTTTCTCCTCGATTGTGGGAGATATAAAACATCATGCAGAAGAAAATCTGGAAGACCAAGCAATTTAACACTGATTGTGCCAAGCCCTGACGGCTTGAGTTTTAATTTGTCTGCAAAGCACAATGCTCCATCAACATTGTTAGTGAATTTTTCAAAAAAATATTTTTTAAAGGTCATGTGGCAAGTTGCTCCTGAATCAAGCAACCAATCATTTTTCCAAGAAGCAAGTGAAGCATTAAATAATTCTTCATTTACTCCAATATTACAATGTGCCACAACATAGTGAGTGGATTCAGGTGCTTTACCTTTTTCTTTGTCATTAGTTTTACCTTTGGGTCGGTTTCTTCCCTACTCAATTGCATGTGGATGCATCATGTGATTCATCTCTACTGCAATGTATACAATGCAAATCTGACTTTTCTCCTTGAGAGTGTCTGCCCCCCTGCCTCTAAAATTTCTTATTCCTCTTCCTCTTCGACCACCTCTTCCTCTGGAAGAATCTTGAGTAAGATTCTTCTCTGTGTGTGCAAGACACACCGCCTCTTCAGAAGACTGAGGAGTTGTCTTCTTCCCAAAAGCTTTCTCTTTCTCAACAAATTTATTCATTTGCTTGCTTGCAAGATAATTTGAGTAAGTGAGATAAAGTGCCTCTGATACCATGTCACGCCAAAAGGTAACTCTTACCTCCTCAAATGAGAATCTATTTATTTCTTTGGGCTGTTCATAGTTATATACATGAGGGAGTGACTCTTGAGTTTCATCTCCCTATGACTCTTCATTTTCTCTTATTTATTATTTACACTATTTACAATTGTTCACCCAATCCCTATGATTAGGTGTCAACATTGTGAAAGCAATCGACATCCATGTGAGATATTGTTTTTCCGGTGGTTTAATATTACATTTCTCTAAGGGAGGTATTCTGAGGGTGTCGACATCGTAAGCAATGTTTTCGAGTGTCGACGAGGGTATAAATTCTCTAAATTTATTCTTGGTTGGCTATGTTGTCCTTTATCGGTCTGGTATCGAACATCAACATTTCGTTCTCTCACCAGTCAATTTGCAACAGACACCAACCTCCATTAATGTATTTTTTCAAATTTCTCTTATTGCACGTGGATAATGGAGTGTCTAGATATTATAATATGGCAAGTGGATAATGGAGTATATGGGTAGATTATTATTATTATTTTTTTGAAGTTTACAAGGCGATATCATATGGGATATATTGCTTTTCCATCTAATTCCTATATTTCAACCCTTTTCACAAACTCCTCAATGAATAAATTATCCCAAGTGCTAACTGCTAAAATATCTACATAATTTACCTTATTGTCTTTAAAAACCTCACATTCTAAAATAAAATAATTTTGTTTTACCACTTTCTAAAAAACCAAAAAATACATACTCTATCTCCCCTTCTTTTAAATAAAAATCCGTATACCAGTCGTACTTTTTTTCTCTATGAATTGTTTCTTTCTCTATGAATTGTTTTTGCTTCTTGTAAATAAAAATCCATGTACTTCTCGTAGTTTTTTTCTCTATGAATCGTTTCTGTTTCTGGACACATGGACTTTCCAATCTTATCCAGTGTGGTTTTAGGTGGTACTTATTTGCATTCAGAATTTCCGCCTCTATTTCTGATTTTTCTATGAATTGTTGGTGGATCTCGGTGGCAACACTCGCGTTTTTTTTATTGCACTTGTTGTAGACTGTGTTTCTTCTCAATTTTTTTACAGGTGAAATCAAGTTATAAATTTGACGGCATTTTTTTAAAAATTCTTTTCTTATGCGGTTTGATTTTTATTTTTATTCATCATTTAAATATTATGTGTAATTTGTTTCCTGTAGTTGTAAATATTATTTTTTAGTAGTATAAGTTTTGTGTTTTGTTTTTGCAAATTTTTTAATTATAGTATGATCATAAAATATATGTTTATGTTTTATATTACTTTGAAAATATCAAATAAACTATTTTTATCATAGAAAGATATTTTTTACTATGTATTTAATTTCGTGAATTGTTTGGAGCTTAATTTTCTTTTTATTTTCTTTAAGTCAAGAAAATTATCTTACCTGTATTAAGAGGAGAAAAATAAAATTCCACATAAAAGATTAATTATTTTAATTCATTAAATACTAAAAAGTAAATTAAAATTATGATTTAGCTATGATTTTTTAATAATCATCTTTATCTTATTAGATTATTTATTAAGATTTAAGAACATACTTTTAGTCTTAAGCAATCATTAATTTTCTATGAATAAACGTGACTTAGAAATAAACAAATTTAAATTAAAACTCATTTTTTCTATGAACAAATATGACTCAGAAATAAACAAATTTAAATTAAAACTCATTTACTATGATTTTAAAGTATACTTTCAACCTTAACCAACCATTAACGTTTTATGAATAAACATGACTTTAGAAATAAATAAATTCAAATTATGAGTAGACTATTTTTTGGAATAAGTTATGAGAGGCACATGAAAGGAAAATTTTAAATTATGATTTATTATTATTATTGAATAATCATCTTTATCTTATTAAATTATTTAAAGTATATTTTCAACCTTACACAACCATTAGTTTTTTATGAATAAACATGACTTTAGAAATAAAAAATTTCAAATTAAAACTAAATTAATGTGATTTTAAATCATACTTTGAGTCTTATGCAAACCATTAAAATTTTATGAATAAATTTCCCTTAGAAATAAACAAATTCGAATTAACTTACAAGTACAATTTATAGTGCTCCTCCTGAGACCTCTCCTCTCTTTTGGCTACAACTTTCCCATTGAACAACTTGGTAGCTTCATAATCACAAACAACTATACATTAAATAGAATTCATTTATATCAATTCAAATCAAAATAAATAAATTATTGAGAAAACAAAACCATCTTACAAAAAATTTAAACTAGTTTTAAAAATTACATGTTTTTCATCAACTGAGTGTGTTGTGCTTGACTGGATTGATATATAAAAATGGATTACACTATTACATTCCATATGGATTGACTTCATCATAACAAATACCCACTTCATCATAACAAATACCATGGTCAAAACCATGGGTTGTCAAAACTTGGAGCTAAAAAACCCTCAATGTTAAATTATTAATTTTATTTTTATTTTAATGAGTTAAAATGTTTACATAACATAACAAGGCATTACAACATCTCTTACCTATGTAAAAAATCAAATTCTCTAATATTAATTATGGAAAAGTTATTATCAAAACTACTTACTATTTTTAAAATTGAGATTTTTAGTTGGATCTTGTTGAAGAACAAATCCTTACTTGGGATACTCTTTGCAGAAGGAGTTTTTGAGGACCTCATAGGTGTTTCCTTTGTAGGGACTAAAGTGAAGATGTTTATCATTTTTTTATTTCATGCTTAGTCTCGAGGGCCATCTTACTCAATGATTCAGAGTAAGATGTAAGTGTGTGTTCACCTAGCATAGCTTAGTTTAAAATGTGTAATTTAATATATATATATATATATATATATATATATATGCGTTAAGTTTTTCATATTAATATTTCTTTTTCTTTTATGCAAAATTATTTTTTTATTATTTTTCAAAGCTTGCGAAGTAATATTTTAATTGCATTGTTCACGTAAAAGTTTTTTCAAATTGAAAAACCAAGAGTACCCTTTTGAAGAAGACTGTAAACCAAGATAGTGGTATTTAAAAAAAAAGATCATTGTGTATGTTTTATGATATTGATTTTTTATTCAACCTCTTTAAAACTGTTCAAAAACATTTCAAGCATTATGTTTAAAAAAAATTAGATGAAAAATATCATATGAATTCGAAAATGTCAAACTCATATTCCATTGGATAGGGGATTCCTTCATGAATCCAACATGATTAACTACCATTGGATAGAAGATTCTTTCATGAATCCCAAATGATTAACTCCGCCACCTAAGGACAAATTTTTCCTAATTTGATTAGGGTACAAAATGATGTTACACGGAATGAGTGCTGAAATTGTGGATTTTAAAACTTTAGAAGCTCGATTGTGCAATTCAAATAGCTTAATTGACGGTTTCGTAAACCCTCAATATACGTGGTTAAGAGGGGAATTTAAATTTAAAATTCAAAAATAGCTCGCTTATGGTTTTGTAAACCCTCAATCGAGCCATAGACCTGGTTAATAGGGGCGTTTAAATTTAAAATTCAAATATCTAGATCAAGATTTTCCCTCAATATACGTGGTTAAGAGGGGAATTTAAATTTAAAATTCAAAAATAGCTCGATTATGGTTTTGTAAACCCTCAATCGAGCCATAGACCTAGTTAATAGGGGCGTTTAAATTGAAAATTCAAATATCTAGATCAAGATTTTCGTAAACCCTCAATCGAGCCATATACATCTTTAAGAAGGGCTCAAACGAGCACTATGGTTTTGTAAACCCTCAATCGAGCCATAGACCTAGTTAATAGGGGCGTCTAAATTGAAAATTCAAATATCTAGATCAAGATTTTCGTAAACCCTCAATCGAGCCATATACATCTTTAAGAAGGGCTCAAACGAGCACTATGGCCAATTCTGGTTAGATTGAGCTATATAGCTCAATTGAGCTACTATGCTTGGTCGAACCTTTGTATAAAAAAAATTGAATCCCATAACTTAGATTTTAGAATCAATAAAGATCTAAAATTTAAGTTTTTATCACATTTTAAACTTCCAAATTTTATTATAATTTTTGTTATCATATCAGGTAGAAACCTTATTAAATTTAATATTAATATTAAAAATATATTATTATTATTATTAATAAATTATGAAGTATGATATTAATATAAAAAACTTAAGCCCCGGATGCGGGTGTAATTACTACATGTTAATTGAACCGCATGCAACCGCGACAGCTGTCCGAGCACCTGGACGGATCCAGCAGTCCACACACTTCTGCATCAGTTGATATGAAAGGTGAAGAACGCGGAATTAAGGCTCTGGTTATGGCATTCATTGTGCATCCGGTTCGAGATCCTCAGCAAAGCGATTTAACCATGGCGCGCTCTCCGGTGTTTGCAGATGATATTCGCAACCCCTTCCTCTTCTGCTCGCTTTTTTTTCCGCACCCCTGCTCTGTTCAGGGTGTATGGAAGCCCCTCTGGTCTCTTAATTCGGTTTATTCCGCTTGTGTCTGGGTGCCTTCCTTCCAGTCTGGTCATCCTATCTGCCTAAGCTCCCTGTGCACCCTGCTATGGCTCGACGTCGTGGCATCCCTCGTCGTGGAAGAAATTCTGGTACTCGTGGCGTTTCTCGGCGTCGTGGTGGTTCTGCTCCTCAGAACATCACTCCTTTAGCCTCTGCTTCTCCATCCTCTCCGCCTTCTGATCATTCTCGACCCTCTCTGAATAGTTCCTTTCAAACTACTCGGTTCAAGTTCAGGAGTAGGCTCAATAAGCCTTTAATCTCTGCTACTATCACTGTAATTTTTACGGAGAAGGAAGATGAGCTTACTAGCTCGGACGACATCTCCAGGGCTCAGTCTCAGTCTCAGAATACGAGCGAATTTCAGGGTGAGATGGCTGGAGTAATACTCAATGACAACTTCAAGCAGACTGAGGATGGACTCTAGGAAGCCCCTCAACCCCAGCCAACATCTTCACAGGATCAAATTCGTGCCTGTGAACCAGTGCGCTTTTCTGGAAGCATTCTGAATCTAGTTCTTCCCCCAGACGACAGTATGATGGGCGCTGAAGAAAATGAAATGGTGACTTGGATTGGCTCCCCCAACCAGGCAAACGTGGACGCGACAAACTCTCCTCTGCATGATTAAAGACTTCTGGTTTATATGCCATGACAATAGTCTCCATTTTGATATATGGTACTCAAGTTATGCTTCCATGTTTCTTCTTTTGTTCTATCTGTGCATGTCTCAGGCTTAGTTTTTGATATCAGCATGAATCGTTTTAGTCTTCAGGACAGAAGCACCTACAGCCTCGATAGCCTGGTTTTTGACTTTTTTGTAATAGAAGCTTTAAAAGATAGTATTTCTGCAAGTGAACAGCTACCTCTGAAGCATAGATCAGCTACAGGACAATTCAGTTTTTTGTCTCTCAAGCTTACTTCAATTCTTGCTTCAGAAACTATCAATTATGTAAAAGCACTGAAGTTTGCTATATGCACAAGGTTCTTTGGTGAAGGGCAGGCTACGGCCCCCTCAGAGGTTAAAGCCTCTCTGTAAATATTTTTTATCTTTTTTAATAGAATAGTATTTATCCAGAAAAAAAAAATATAAAAAATTTAAGATTAATATATTTTAATGTTAATATTAAATCTATTAATTTTTTTTTATTAATATAATATTATTAACTTTAGTATAATATAAAATTTGCTATATTATAATATATGTTAGCACAACCACATTAATAAATGTGGTTGATATACACACAAAAAGACTCATACAATTGATTCAATATGTTAATTTTATTTAACCTAAAGTTTTTATAAATTTAACATAATAAAATATATAATATTTTAAAAATCGTGAAGTAATCATAACCTAAAACTACCTAAAGAAATAAAATCTAAACAATTTCAATTAGAAGACATGAAGTGCTCTGTATATCTTTGATGAAGGTAGCTGGAACATTAATATTTTGGAAAATTTTAGATAATATTTCCTTGGAAAATTATTAGTTTCCCTCTAGGTGAATGTGCAACACACATTTGTTTGTATTTGAAATATGTATTATATAAAAAAAATTAAATTGTTGTACAACATAAAATAAAAAAATGTAAACATAATATTATAATTATCAAAATATTTTAAATTTTTTAAAATATAGAGGAGAAAGAGTGGGAGAGAAGGGTAAGAGAGAGATGGGGACATAAAGATGGAGAGAGGGAGATGAGGAGAGAGTCTCTGACAATAAGAGGGAGCTACAGAGATGGAGTTGGAGGAAAAGATAGGGAAGGAAGAAGTCCAAGACATATAAAGAGAGAGGGAGTGACAAGGGAGAGATGGAGAGAGAGTGTGTATGTTTGGGGTGAGATAGAAAGATAAAGGAGAGATGGAGAGAAGGGGGAGAGAGACTGAGAGAGGGAGGAATATAGTCAACAAAGTTGTAGGACGAAGCTCGAGAGAGAGAGAGAGAGAGGTAGAGAGAGAGGTATATATATACAGAGTGAGTGAGTAACGAGGGGGAGAGACAAAGGGAGGTGGGAGAGAAAGGAAGAGAGGGAGAGACAGAGATGGAGTTGGAGGGGGAGAGAGAGGGAGGTAAGAAGAAAGACATATAGAGAGAATGGTGGAGAGACAGAGATGGAGTTGGAGGGGGAGAGAGAGGGAGGTAAGAAGAAAGACATATAGAGAGAATGGTGGAGAGACAGAGAGGGAGTGACAAGGGAGATGGAGAGAGAGGGAGAGAGGAGAGTAGGAGAGGAGAGATAGAAGGGGAAACAAAGGGAGAGAAAGGGAATAGAGAGAGATGGAGAGGGATAGGGAGGGAGATATAGATAGATATGGAGCAATAATGTGTATGTTTGCGTGGTGATATAGAGAGATGAAGAAGGAGAGACAAAGGGTGATAGGGATATAGATGAAAGGGGATGAGAGGGAAGAAGAAAGAGATAAAGGGAGGGAGGGCGACGAAGATAGATATGAAGAGAGAGAGAGAGAGCATGTGTGTCTAGGGGGTGAGATAAAGAGACAAATAAGGAGGGATGGAGGGATATATCGATATAAATGGAGGGGAGAGAGAAAGGGAAGACAATTGCTTGCACTAGATGCATTGATTTTAGTGTACATATGCTGATTTCTAATCATATTTGATTTTTTGCATTAGATGTGTTGGTTTCTGTGTAGATGTTGATTTCTAATTCTATTTCAATGCTTGCATTAATATCATTAAAGATGCTAATTTCTAATCTTGATTAATTGAGTTTGCATTAGATGCATTGATTTGAGTGTAAATGTTGATTCCTAATCCTATTTGATTGCTAGCGATATATGCATTGATTTAAATGTATTTGTTGATTTCTAACCCTATTTGATTTCTTGCAACATTAGATGCATTAATTTCAGTGTAGATGTTGATTTCTAATCCTATTTGATTGTTTGCATTAGATGCATTGATTTTGGTGTAGATGTTGATATCTCATCCTATTTGATTTCTTGCATTAGATGCATTTATTTCAGTGAAGATGTTGATTTATGATTTGATGTAACTAGATATATGGTGTACATTAATTTCAAGGTAATTAGTTTAACATTGTGCATTGATTTTAGTGTAAGCACAAAAAAATTATTGACGACATGCATTATGATTAAGCTTTTGTAGATAACCTCAAACAAAATAAAATAGAATAAAACTTATATTTGTAAATTTTACATCTTCACATCTTTTAAAATTGAATATAACCTATTTCAATCATATTTGAGTTTTTAAAAATTGAATAAAACTTATTTCAATCATAAGGAATTGATTGAAATACTTAGATAACTACTTGTAAATTTATGAAAGTTGATAATATTATATAAAATTATGGAAATGTTGTCATATATTGTTTTTTGACCTATATATTAAATTTCAATACGATTGACTTATATCATGTTATGACTAAGCTCTTGTAGATAATCTCAAAATAAATAATGTTGAATAAAATCTATTTGTTGTTTACATGACATCTTTTAAAATTGAATAAAACTTATTTCAATCTTATTTGTGTTTTTTAATTGAACCTTGAGATAAAAAAATGATTGAAATACTTAAAAAATTTCTCCATGCACTGGTATATTGGTGGGTCACACAAATTTTCATATATATATATATATATATGGATGACTTTATAATTCAAATAATCTATTTTTAAAATCGAATTGTAATAACATACATGTTGACTGCACTAAAACAAAATTTCTATAAGCCAATATGAAGCATGATTGGAATTATTTCCATGCTCAATATTAAATTGATACATGGTATATTTTAGTTCATTTTAAGTATCAAAGTGACTTGCATCATAACTTGAGCTTGTACTTATTTTCTTAGTCTATGAAACTGGAAATCAAAATTTTTATATTTTACCAATAAAAGTTATAGTATATAGATTTTTTTTTTAAATTAGCGAATTAATTTTAACAGATCCATAAATTTAAAAAAATAATGAGCATCCATAAACAAGATTTATACAGATCCATAAATTGAAATAATGAATACATGTATCAATTAACTATCCATATGAAAATATATACAAATTACAAATATCACATGAACATCCATAAACTGAAATAATAAGCATCCATAAACTAAAATAATGTCCATGATGTACATCCATAAACTGTACATGTATGAAAATATGCAAAGTTTGTTCACATGTGAATATGCCCTATGAAAAGAGCTTGAAAATATACAAACTATGACACTCTAAGTACCACCAGGACTCCTATGTGAGTTCCGCCGCACAAAGTGTCCATAAGTCAGTACTACAATATAACACATTCAAATTTAAACTAATTAGATCATTATTTGTACAAAATAAACAATATGGAAATATATAATCTTGAACCACATTTTTAATTACATATACATGAATCTACTAACCTCAGTTGAGTCCAAATGCATGTCAGATATGATGGGGGTTTGATGAATCTGGGTTTGGTGTTGCCCTACCTGTGGCTCAATGAATGGGGCCTTCATTGATGGACCCACATAATTAGTGCCTCTAAATCAAACATCCCACTCATGTCTCCACATAACCACAACATCAATGTCACTATGCACATGGGATTGTGTACACAATGGCAAGGAAAAATTATAATTAGGCTACAAATTAATTAACATGTATATGTGTAACTTAAAAAAAGAAAATGTTCAAATATTAGAAATAAAATGTTGAAATATGTAACTAAGTTCAGTCTTTATAACGACACATATAATCATGATTTTATGTATTTGATGTAAAGAGAAAAATAAATTTATTATTTGATATTCTTGAGGCATGGGTTTCATGCTCAAGGGAAATGTATTTTTTTGGTCAAGCATTCATTGAGTGCTTCTAGGGCTTTTCAATTAGTCTATAAGTCAATTGAATCATGTATAGAAGACCCTTTTGGGCATGTTATATATTGTAAAAGAAAATTTTATTTGAGTCAAACTAGAGTAAAAGACCCTCATAGACCTCGTCATAGTGCAAATAACAAGTTGGACTTCAAAAGAGAATGTCGACCTATCTAGAAGGGCAAGTTAGCCTATTTGAGGACTTAAGGAAGCCTATATATAGGAGCACTCACCCTATTTCAAGGGATCATCAATTAAGAAACAAAAGAGTTCGATCAAGGGAAGAAGGATACCTAAAGAAGAATGAGGAAGAGGAGATAAAACAAGTAGAAGAAAATTAATATTGTTGGGTCTATTTTGGGCTATATTCCTCCACACATATGAAGTTTAGGGAATCACTTTGTTGCAGTGAAGACCGAGTTGCAAGAGCCGAGATTTCATGTGACAAGAAGCCTAATTTTCTAACCAAATTGAAAAGGAAGAGAACACAAGTCAAGTGAAGGAGAAAAGAGGTAAATTGATACATATTCTAGCCACACATGTGAACTAGGGTTTTTGCATAAGAGGCCGAAATTGTAGTCCTACAAAAACAAGCCAAAATTCAAAAGAAGGGTCAAAATTTGAAGTTGTGGAGCAAGTTTTGTTAGAAAGTGTAGCAAGAAAGGCTCAATTTGACTTAGCCTTAGTCAAATTGAGTAAATGGAATTTCCACATCAACATGACAACTTAGAGGCAATTAACTAGTGTGAAATGGCTCTTGTCACTCAGTTAGCTCAGTAAATTCTAGTTAATGAGCTTGGAGTTTAGTCATGCATGTGTTGATTATTGAATTTTAGCAATCTAGTTAATTTATTTTATAGTTAACTAACCTCTAAAAATTAATAGAGTCAGTTGAAGGTCAGTTGTGTAGTGAGACAACATTCTAACTTAGAGATCTATTAGTTAACTAATTAATCATACCAAAATAGCCTAGACATGTATAGAATTCAAATTGCTCAGCTAGAGTGGAGGAGACAAAGGTTAGTGTAATAGTGAGCGTATAGTAGTTGAGTGTACAATTTTCGCAAGGAAATAGGAGGCTAGAGGAGACATAAAGTTGCTAAGTGTTTGCCAGAGGTTCTCATTCAGTAGGAAGAACAATTTTACCTTTGCAAGTGGTGCTAAGCGATGGAGCATGAAATTGTAATAGTTTCTCTATTCAACTAATTAATGGAAAAATGCTTGAGGGGTTTTTCCCAGTTGGGTTCCTCAAGAAATCACTATGTAAATGTGTTTTTGATTATTGCATGTCTATGCATGTATCTCTAAATTTTGATTTCCATTCCACAATATTGTAGAGAAAAATTGTAATCTCTTGTTTTCAATTAAAATTCATTACTAGTAGCAATTTTCTATTAATTTATACATGGTATCAAAGCCTTGAAATCACATTAGAGACTAGTGTTTCGAAATTGTTCTTCAAGAATTTTGAATTACAGCTTCAATGTATCTGTTTTTCTTCAGATTTAGGAGAATGAATTTCAATGGACTGAGATTGGAGTATGCCCTAGAGGGTAGCTTGAATTTCATAGCTTGGAAGGACCAAAGGGAAGCAATTCTTGATGATAATGGTGTGTTAGGATATATTAAAACTGACATTATAAAACCCCAACAATTTGATGCATAACTATTATCCCAATATAAGAAGGACGTTGCTAGAGCTAGGAGGATCATCCTGGAGGGTGTGAGAGACCACATAGTATCGAATTTACATGGCAAGGAGATTCCATTTACTATGTGGAAGACCCTCACTGAGCTATTCAAAAATAGCAATGAAGCCATAAAATTTGGTTTGACGAAAAAATTGAGGATTGAAGAGAAAGGGTATGATGTAGTGTTCCGTAATGGGAAGGCCTACCTCAATAATCTTGGTTTAGGTTAGATCAAGCAGATTGGTGTTAGGATCAATATCCTCTACAAATTTGAGGAAGATGCATGTGAAGCCTTGAGGAGCAATGTAAATATTCCTTAGAGTAGATATGTGATGGTTGAATTAGAGCAGGATAGAGCTCTCAATATGACACCTTCTAGTTCAGAGGGAGAAATTGCAGCCATAACTCCAGAAGTGAGGTGGGGTGATGTCAAGCCTTAACCCCAAAGTTACTAAGATTGGGCAGGATCCATATGAGAGAAGTTGCAGTGTACTTTCCTCATGGATCATTACCTTGCTACAAGGGACCACAATGTTCAGTGGCAAAAGGATTAATGTCAGTTGGTGTAGTCAGATGTTGAGGAGCACAAAGGAGTGTTGATAGCAGTGTAAGAGGCATAATGTAGAATCAACATCAGTGTAGTCTTCCTAGTAGACAGTTGCATAGACACAGTTGATTCAGTGTTTTTGGATGCTTCTCAATTGTAGTTATTGCAGTAGCAATAACGATAGTGAAAGGTAGTGCTACAGTACATTACACAAGTTTTGGATAGGGTGGTGAAAAATCTCTTTGTTGCTATGAGGGAGTGTTAGAAAGTGTAGCAAGAAAGGCTCAATTTGACTTTAGCCTTAGTCAAATTGAGTAAATTGAATTTCCACATTAGCAGGACAAATTGGAAGCAGTGAACTAGTGTGACATGGATCTTGTCACCCAATTAGCTCAATGAATTCGAGTAAATGGGCTTGGAATTCAATCATTCATGTGTTGATTACTGAATTTTAGCAATCTAGTTCAGTTACTTTCAGTTGTACAATTAGCTGACCTCTAACAATTAATAAAGTCATTTGAAGGTCAGTTGTGTAATGAGATAGTAGTCTAACTCGAGATATGTTAGTTAACTAATTAATCAGCTCAAAATAGCCCATACATGCATATAATTTGAATTTCTCAACTAGGGCGGAGGAGGCAAAGGCTAGTGTAATAATAAGTGTATATTAGTTTAGTGTACGATTGTTGCATGCAGTCAAGAGATCAATTCCTTGGAAATTGCGTAAGGAAATAGGAACTTCCCTATTGTTTAGGAGCTCAAATTAGCTCATATTTATGCAAGGAAATAGGAGGTTGGAGGAGGAATAAAGTGGTTAAGTGTTGGCCAAAGGTTCTCATTTAGTAGGGAGAACAATTTTACCTTTGCAAATGGTGCTCAAAGTTGGAGCATGCAATTGTAATAGTTTCTCTATTCAACTGATTAATGAAAAAAAGGCTTGAGGGGTTTTTCCTAATTGGGTTCCCTTAGAAAACACTGTGTACTTGTGGTTTTTTCTATTGCATGTCTATGCACGTGTCTCTAAATTGTTATTTCCATTCCACAAAATTGTAGAGTAGAATTATGTCTCTTGTTTTTCAATTTGAGATCTTGAGTAGTTGCAATATCTATCAAATTTCTACAAGTTTGACCAGCGTTGAATTGGAGGAGGAAAAACTCATCAAGGATAGGTTTTGAATTGATCTTGGAGGAGTCTTGGTCAAGGGTAATAGGTCTTGGAATTCATTAATTGAAGTTCTATAAGAAGAGAATAGTTCTTGTGAGTTTTCCTCTCAAGAGGAGAGGTTCTAGCCCTGACTGATAGCCTGCATCTTGTGTCTCATTGTATCATTGATTTTATTGTTTGGTAGATATTTGGTGATAGAGAACACTAATAATAATAAAGTGAAAGAAGAATTTGATCATTTTAAGTAAAAATACATCACAAGCAGTTATCAAAGAAAAGAGAAATCACCTAATCTAGCTGCCATAGATTTCTCAACATGGTATTAGAGCTAAGTGACAAAACAAGGAAAGGAAGCTTGTAGAAAGACCATCAAAAGGAATATCTAGAAAGGCCAAGGAATCAAAGAGGATATTGAACTATCAAGAAGGGATTTATCAGGGCTGAGCAGTCTAAGGAATATCATAGAAAACCTCAAAACTCTAACCCACCCAAAGAAGGGTACCATACTTGAAGCATTCTTGGGAAGTTCACACATTTTACAATCATCATCTCAAGGAGAATTACATATCAAGGACCCCACCTCCAATCAAAAAAAGAAGGATTACAAATTGAAGCATCTTGAAGTCTTTACATCAAAGAAAGAATCATTTCCATCATCATCAAAAGAATCAAGGTGATCTCCATCTCTTTGAAGAAAGGATCACATCACAAGCATATTTGAAGAAGGATATCCCTAGAAGTATTGTCATTTTCAAGGAACCTATCATCAAAATCAAGAAAGCATCAGGTTGAAGATATCAGTATCAAAGGAGCATCTTCACTTTACAACTAAGTATCCTTATATCTATGATTGAATCTACTATCAAAATGACTTCATTCTACAAGGAGAGTAATAAATTGGTTGGGTCATCAAATTTCCTTGCATGGAAGAAGAGGATAGATTTGATCCTCATAGAAAATGAAGTCATTGGACATGTTAAGGGTTATTTTTTCGAACCACCAAAGGAAGAAGCTAAAGCTCTAGAAAAGTATATAAAGTGGGAGATAAAGGCTCAAAGAATCCTTATAGAATCAATTAAGGATTCTCTCATACCCTATGTAGCAAAATTGGAAAAGTAAAAAAGACATCTATGTGAAACTGGTAGAATTATTCTCTGTATGAACTATATGAGAAGTAATATCTTTGAGAATCGAGCTATATAATATGAAGGTATTTAAGGAAGAAGGGATAGCGTCATATGTTATGAGGGTGCTAGAAATATGATACCAACTACAAGAGTGGTTGGGGGAAATAATGTCTGATAAAGATATGACCACCGTGGTACTCAATGAACTACCTAATGAATGGGGCAACTTTGTATCAAGCATATATGGAAAGAAGGAATCCACCCCATTCGATGAACTTTGTTTATTGTGTAAGATTGAAGAAACTAGGTTAAAATTAGAATGTGAGGTTGGACCAAGTGACCAAGTTCAATAATTTACGACCATGGCTAGGAGGAAAGGAAAATTTGGGAAGTTTGGTCCTCAGAAAAATAAGAAGATTGATATGTCAAAGATAGAATGCTATGGTTATCAAGAATATGGGCAGTACAAGAGAGATTGTTCTAAATTCAAGAAGGACATCAAGAAAAGGAAGCAAAGGAACGAATCACATGTCACTGAATAAGTTGAAGAACTCGAGAAGAAGAAATCAAAGAAGGAGGAGGTGAAAGATATCCACTATGACTGAGATAATATTCTTCACTTAGTTATTTTCAATTTTTGTGAAAGATAACTATCATGGTAGAAAACATTGTAAGTATGATAGGATGCATCATATTAGAAGCATACGATTGAAGCAAGGGCTCATTATAAGCTTGAAATAATAGTTGAAGTAGAATTATACATGGTTGTAGCAATCATCATAGAAAGGAAGTAGCACATGGTTACCTCATTGAAAGCATAAGTAGTATATATGATTGAAAGAAAGTCATCTAACATAATAGAAGAATTCATCATACATCATCATCATTACAGAGGAGCATTCATAGGATGAGGATAATCAAGATCCTCCATTGGAATCTTCATTAGAATGTTCACCTCTACTTGGAAGAAGTAAGTGTTTGAATGATAATTCCACCGTGTATGGGATTTATTGGTTATAAGGATTATGGTATAATGACATAGGAGTGCAACATGGATGAAGTACTTTCAAGCAAGGAAAGGAAGGTTCCGAAGTTAGTCTAGATAACCAAAATAAGAAAAGAGGTAGGTATGCATGTATTTGACATATTAAGTCATGCCATCATATAGTTGCATGTAGCAAGGGTGAATGCTCTATCTTATGAGCATGTTCAAAAAAGAAAGATCTCTTTCTCTAGAAAGATGCATGAAGGCATGGTTCACATATTGACAAGATGAAATCAACATAATATTTCCTCATATGGAATATGAAGTGGTTGAAAAAGATGGAGAAACTACGGATGGAAGTTCTTGAGGAGAAATATGGGAAGAAAGAAAGAAGAGACATTGAAAGATGCAACTATAGTCATGAAATCAACATCTGATGACTAGACGAATTGGCTATGACATCTCCATAGAGAAGGTATGAAGACCCCGATAAGTTTTCATATTTAGAGAGTTTGAAAAAGAGACGAAAAAGAAAACTCCATCATGTCCCTTTTCATAATTTGTCTCTCGAATCCGAAATGGTAGAAAATAATATTCGAGAGAACCTCTTGACCATGTACACCAAGGTGTATCTTTTTTGTAAATAGCCAATCCCAGGCTGAAAAAGGGCTAAACATATATTGAGACAACGTCAATTAATTTAATTTAACGATTTCTAAAGGATAAGTACTCGACAATCTTTTCATATTTAAAGAGTCAGAAAATAGCTTAAATATGACTCTAGGGGGGTTCGTTTTTTGTTTATTTTTAAAAATTCCGAAAAAGAGATAAAACAAAACTCGTGGAATCAGTAAAAAATGATCACTGTAACCGTCGAAAAGAACCTATAACTACACAAAGACAACCACACATCACTGATATCGAGGAAAATAATAAAATATTGTCAAAATGTATTTTAAAACATATAAATAAACTAAAAGTAAAAATGTTTTTACCATTTTCACTCGGAGTAAATTGGAGAGCACATTTTATCCTATTTCCTTGATTCTTCAGGCAAGCAGTGTGGGAGATCCAGGGCATCATTTCACGAACCATCAGTTGTAGGTAAGAGATCTTCCTTTTCCCCTGCTTTTTAGTTTACTTTCATGTAGTTTCTTAGGGTTTTCATCAGCTAGAAGAGAGGATTTCAAAACTTTAAATCGGGGGCGATCAATGCGAGTCTTCTCATTGGATCAACGTTGATCGCCCCTGAGCCAAAAAGGCTCACGCACTGACAGTGCAGAATTAATTAAAATAGACATGTTGGCTACATGGAAAAAAAATGAAAAGAAATATTCTCTCTCGAGTGAAATTTTGCGTCTTTAATCAATGAAAAGGAATTTAATCATTGTTAATGGTTGTTTTTTAGGAGATTTTGACAACAGACAGAAGATCACCAGGCTGCCCAAGATCCTGAATGCATCAATGATTTGAGTAACTGCGGGCTATTGAAATTCTTCCAAAGCCCAGGACTCAGAGCTCAAAATGAGTTGCTACACTATCTGATCAGTTTATGGGATGTTGATCGACAAACTTTCATCATTGGAGACCAAGAAATAGAGTTGGAAGTAGTTGATATTTACTTCATTACAGGATTGTATAGGAGAGGGGAAAGAGTCCAAATCTTTGGATCCCATGGTGGAGGTGAGAGCACCAATTTCATAATCAGAAGGCATTACCTAGGTATAGAGACAACAATGATCGGGAAGGTGAAGATATTGACCATCGAAAATCTTCCCTTGAGGAAAATTCTACACACCATGGCCTGTATAGCTGGGTTGCAAGCTTTACATGAGCTCTCAAAATCACAATTCCAGTATGCAGTGGATTTCCTTACTCCAACAGTGTTCAACTGGTGTGAGGGACTGCTGGCCAACATGAAGAGGCAATTGACCAAAGGAAAGTTGGGAAACTTGAAGCAATTCGACTTTGGTTTGATTTTGGTTACTTTATTTTTGGAGCACATGTCCCTATTTCAGTATTAGTGGACAGAGGTGTCGAATCTTGCTCCACAATATCTAAGGCTGCTCAGATGGAGTGAGATCATGCCTTATGGAGGAGGGGGTCAGCAGATGCATTTCCCTCCACAGTTCTTCAGTTGGATGCGCCGATAACTGATCATTGTGGATGACTATGCCTATGCAGGCACGAACTTCAGATGGGATCCAGATCTACCTCTACCACTAGGTGAATAGTGGATTGATGGAGGTAAAACTTGTTTTTGGAAAATTTTCAAGTTTTATGAGTTTTTTTGTTAAAGTGCATCTGAGAGTTTACTTGTGATAAATGTGCAGATATGGGACTAGAAAGGCCTCCAAGCATGTCACCAATAGCACGACAAGTAGCACGTCAGATAGAGTATGCTCCATATGAGGAAGGAGCATATCCTATGGTAGAGATGGAACAAAATATGGAAGTGATCACCTAAGGGATTCCAGAGTACATGACTATAGATGAAGGCCAATGCGATACCAGAGGCATATAATAGGAGTGTCTATGAGATTGTGTTTGGTTTTAGGCCAAGTGATCAGAGTGGTCTCATGCTATCGAGAGCATCATGTGGGTGAATAGTCTTTTATAGTCATGTTTTTTACACTATTGTAGGCTTTGAAAGCCATGTGTCTCAGAACACTTATTTTTTGTGATTTTGATGAACAAACTTTGACAGATGCGATATATATATATATATATATATATATATATACATATGCATGTTTTATTTGATACTTATGTGTCCATGTATCATGATGATGTGATCAGTTTTATAAGTTATGCAAATGTCTATCAAGAACATAATTTCTAATGCACCTGTTAGTGTATTCAAATTTTGTGGAATGTGTTGATATGTGAAATAATAAATATTTCTTTCCAGTAATCGAACACATAGATACATATGCAAAATTTTTGGATTTCTTACTGAGCAATGATTATTTAATTGTAACACAACGAATTTTGAATCTAACTTAAAATCTAAATTTCTAATGCCAAGAGCAACTGATTCTGATAATAGTTCAATAACCGCACTGTACTTGGCAATATTATTAGTTGTTCATCCCAGGCAAATACCTTGTAAATTGATCAACTCACCATCAGGGGAAAATAGTGCCCAAGGTGTGGAAGATATGTTCCATGTGATATGCCAAGCACCATCACCAAAACCAACATAATGGTTTGACAACATCTGCAAACCGGTTGGAACACGAGGTAAATAGAAGGAACATGTCTGCAAAGCAAAAAATTAGACCAAAAAATCAAAACTGCACACCAATGAATTCACACACTAATGTACAAAAGTACTTACAAAATTCATGCATAATACGTTTTTAGATAAAGCCCGTTGCGGGGCTGCGATAATGCATTACCTTCATAGTCAACTAGATTATAGGCGCCTTTTCGCAAGACATGTTTAATGATATATGACCCATGCCACATAGGTTTGAACTTCCCAGCTCCAAAATTATCGTTGGCTTGGTCATACATTAAGACCAAGTCACCATCACAGCAATACGGTGGGCATCATCAAGTCTTTTGCGATAAAGTAACCATTCCTCTTCAGGTGAGGTATCGGGGGGTAGTTCAATAGCTAATTAACGAATTAATTTCACATTCAATCGAGAGTGTCGCCTCTAAACCGTAAACCAACTAGAATGGAGTGAAACTAGTGGCTATCTTAGCCGATGTCTGATAGGCCCAAAGATTTGTGAATACCATGAGATGCCAATCCTTTTTATGCTTCCCAATGGTTCGTTGAAGCATAGTAATCAAGACTTTGTTATTTGCTTCAACTTGGCCATTGAACTATGAGTAGTAAGGAGTTGAGCTATCATGGCGAAGACCCAATTGAGCAGCCATCTCTATAATCATGTACTAATGAAAATGTGATCCATGATCAGTGACTAAGGCTTGAGGGATGCCAAAACGGGCTATGACATGATTAAAGAGGAATTGAGCAACAATGGTACCGTCAACATTATATGTAAGCATCACCTCTACCCATTTAGTAAAATAGTCAACGGCAACGATGATATAGCCATGCCCCCCGGCTGAGTGAGGGTTACATGTCATGAAATCTATGCCCCATGTATAAAATGGGCCAATGGTAATGACTAGGTGTAAGGGTGTTGGTGGGGCAAGCTGTTTGTGGTTATAAATGTGACATTCATGGCATTTCTGAATGACCATAATACAATCTTTAAAGATAGAAGGCCAAAAAATACTAGCGAGAAGGATCTTCTGAGCATTGGCATAGCCTGATATGTGACCACCACATGCCCCAGTGTGGTAGTCATTCAAGACTTGTTCAGCCTCTTCAAGTTTTATACATCTGCGAAGAACATAATCAACACTGACTCAGCACAACGTTTCACCAATAATTCGATAAGGTTGAGATTGATGTTGGATGTAACGTCGGTCAAATAGAGAGAACTCAGATCAGAAATTTTGGGTCTGAAGATAAAAATGATATCTTCGTACCACGGGTTGAGAGTGCTGATGAGGAACAAAGTTTCATCAAGAATCTTCTCAATAAAATCAGTGGAGGTGTTTGTGGAAGGAAGGGCACAGATCAATTCCAAAAAAACGAGTGATTTCTTTAATTTGGAAGAAGTGAAATCCAAATCAAACTCTTGCAAGATAAAAATCCATATAGAGTATCTTCCCCTAAGCAATTGACGAGCCAGAATATAAGTCATGGGGTTACAATCAGAAATCACTATGGTATTCCATAGAAGAATGTAATGGCGAAATCGTTGAACAACATGGATTGGTGCCAAGGAAAGCTTCTCGACATGAGCATATCGATTTTCTGTGTCAATGATATTTTGAATCAAATAATAAACCACGTTTTCATTGCCATTGTAATCATCCTGGACCAACACCATAGCAATGGTACTGTCAATCATGACCAAGTATAAGAAATAATCACGATGATAGTCAGGGGGATGCAATAAAGGAGCACTGATGAGCATTTTCTTTAGAGAATCGAAATAATTTTAGCCAATTCCATCCCAAATGAATGGGATCCCCTTTTTGAGCAAGCGAGTAAATCCCTTTGCAAGCTTGGCATAATTCAGGACAAAGCAATGAAGAAAATTAGCCTCTCCTTGCAAACTCTACAATTGATGTAGTGATGAAGGAGGGGGAAGATTTACAATAGCCTCAGCTTTCAGAGCATCGATTCAGATACCTTATTTGGACACAACAAAACCTAAGAGTTGACCAGATTCTACGCAGAAGTCACATTTATGCAGATTGAGATGGATTTTATAGTGTCGACAACACAGAAGTATTATTCGAAGGTGGTTCAGATGGTCACGATGCTTAGTAGAATGAGCTGGTAAGTCATCTAGATAAGGTTGAAAAATGTGTTTAATATCATGAAAGGCATATGAAATTTCTCTATGAAAGGTAGCACCAACATTTTTAAGACCGAAAGGGAATTTTTTATAAGAAAAAGTCCCCCGTGGACAAATGAAATTCGTCTTGTGCTGATAAGCAGGTAATATGTTAATCTGGTTGTAACGAGAAAAACCATCTATAAAAGATAAGGTCTCACTCCCAGTGCACTCATCAATGATTTGATCAATAAAGGGACTAGGATAGTTATCTTTAGGACACACGTGGTTGATTTCATGGTAATCAACACAAACTCAGATCGTTCCTTTCTTTTTAGTAAAAGGTACAATATTAGAGACCCAATTTGTCAATGGGATAGGGTAAATAAAACTAGCTTTTAGAAGTTTTTCAACTTCTCCTTCAATAACAATGGCCTTCCCGAGATGCACGAGATGGAGCCGTTGGAAAACGAGCTTCACATTAGGATACATAGGTATTTCATGCACCACAATAGCTGGATCAATACCAGGAATTTCCTCATACGACCAAGCAAAGACATCTTGAAATTATTTGAAAAGGTCAATGTAAACACTGATCTCATAACGAGAATAGGAAACCCCAATGTGAATGTTCTCAACAAATCCAAGATTAATGGAACTGTTGATTGGCATGGTTACAATAATATTTCCCATATTACCTTCGGACAAAAATTCATGCACTAGAACAGGTGTTTGAAGTGGGTGCATCAGGTTATGTGAAACCAAAGCTTCAAGAGATGAACAGATCTCACTTAGGTTTAGAAGAAACGAGGAATGATGATGGATATCATTCCAAGGAGTTTCGTCAAGAGACATAACCTCAACAATACTCTTGTCGGTGGGGGATACCTCTTTTAAAGGATCCAGAGAATCCCAAGAGCCAAGCCAAGGAGATTGCAAATAGGTATCTAGGTACATACTAATAACATCATGAATTTTTGAAGCAGCCACAGAAGCCGAGACAATTTCATGATAATTTCCAAAGGACTTAGCAGCATCACGTCACCAAATGAATCAACCTGATATGTAGAAGGAATGATCCATGGGTCTGTAGAAATAGAGATCATGTTGATTGAGATGACATTCGGAGGTGGGAGAGAAAAATTTCCCATTAAAGAAGAATCTTTGAAAAGACCTGCCCCACGCTCTCATATGGAATATCAATATTTCCCACATATGGGACATTTCCATTTGAGATCCCAGAAGAGAAAAAGTACAATTGATCGACGGTGACAATTTTTTCTTCATGAGGAAAACATAGCACCCAGAAGAGGAAACCACATGAAACATGGCATGGGTCCAACTTTCCCAAGTAGAAGGTTGTAATTCAGTTTTGTATCTACAAATTCCACTTCTAACTCAACAATCCTCCCTTCCAAAGTGATAGGAAAAATCATGAGAATACCATAAGGACAGGAGCCTCTTCCATCAAAGGCCCTCCAAAGTATTCGGGGATTGGTTAAGAGGTGGAGAACCAATAGCATTCCAACATGAAACATACATGATGCAGGTGGAAGCACCTTCATCAATGAAAGTTTGATGGATCATCTTTCCTTTTATAATGACTTGGATAAAAAAGGCAATATGACGAGGACGAGGAGGAACATGGTTTTTGAGATTGAAAGTAATCAAGTTTGAATCAACAAGATAAATTCCTCCAATAGAAGACAATAATGATTTCCTCTACGTTGGACAAGTGTGGAGAACTTCCAAAGAAGACATTGCCGAAGGCACTTGAGCTAAATCTTCGAAAATATTATAATGTTGAGAAGCTCTAGCATTCAAATTATAGGATGATTTTCGAAGCACACCTTTGGGAGGAAATCAGATAACAAATTCATTATTAGGTTTCTCGATATGGAGAGGACTAGAACTAGGTGGAGCAGAAGTAGAAGGTATATTTGTGGCTTCTTTTTCCACCATCTTCTTTTGAGGGGTTTGATAATATTTCGATCGAGTGGCAACAAAGATAGTCAATGAACCCATTATCATGTAAACCTAAGAACTCGATGAGGTAGAGGATTTTGGTTGGTCTACCAACTGAGTCTGCTGAGATGGGAATGGATCTTTCAAAATAGTCAGGTCCCTTTCAATAAATGACTAACTTCTGCACGTTGGAGACAATCCTTGGTATAATGATCTTCCTCACAAATGAGGCAAGGATATTTCGATTTTCGTTTGGAGGCATCATCAACAAATGACTTAGGAGGATCCTTTTTCGGGGTATTAAATTTTGCTTTACCTTTACCCTTCTTCTTACCTTTCGAGGCTTTATCTGTTGTGGTAGACTGAATGGAATTGACCTCAGAGGTTTTACTAGGATTCATTGGGTTTTTCGAAGGATGACTAGAACTAGTATTTGAAATAGATTTTTGCTTCGAAGAAAATTTGGTGGAAGTTTGGGATATTGATCCAATTATACCATCAACAGGTGGTATATTGAGAGACTTTAAATATGCCAAATCTGAAGATGGTCTTGGAGCATCAGGCAACATTTCATATAGCATGCTAGATTGGGAATAGACTAAATCCAAAACTGGGCATGGGAAATGGCCTCGTCCTTGGTAACACAACCACCCATGGCTATATCTTTAGTGATTTTTTTTACGAATGAATTGGTAAACCATTCGATCAACAACTCATCAGGGATTTCAAATTTGATGAGGTGACGCCAATGTCTCCATTCATGAATTTGATCGGAGATATGGGTCACGATATCTTGCTTCAGAGATGTGAGCAAATGAGTACTAGTTTCATAACGAACTAGCAACTGGAAGTGGGTGAGGAAGGCCATAGCCAAAGAGTTGAAGTCTGCGTACGTACCTCGAGGCTACTCAACATGCCACTTTGAGGCTGCACTTGTCAAGGTTCACTGAAAGAGGTGAAGACAAACATAATTGTCAATGTAGGAATTGGAAGAACACCATAACTAATATGTCATCACATGGACCTGAGGGTCCTCTTTAGCTTTTCCTTCAAATTTCAAGCAATCGCTTGGAATTTTAGTGGTAAATGGAGGCCAATAAGGGGAATGAAGAATTGGATCATTAGTAAGACTCAAGACATCGAGCAGTTCCAACGTCACTAAAAATAGAAATTGCGGGTTAAAAGGCATATAAGGCCTTTGATAAGGCCCAACTTGTGGATTCCAACCTTGTTGGTAAGGATTATTCCCCCAAACTGGAGGATTTTGACCATAAAGGGCTTGATTTTGGCCCCAACGAGGGGTACCTTGACCATAAGGTGGATTTTGTCCACGGTAGGGTAGATATTGACCTGCCATAGGCCATTCGTAACCATAAGGAGGATAAAAATTATGTGTGGCATATGGATTGTGAGGTTGTTTCACCTGCTAACCCTAGTAATAAAGTTGTTGGCCCTGTTGCTACAGGGGCTGGCCTTGTGCCTACAAGGTTTGACCTTGTTAATATACATGTTGAGCTTGCTGCTGCAAGGGTTGACCTTGCTACTGCAATGGTTTACCTTGCGGATTCAAGGGTTGGTTGGGTTGTTGAAAAAATTGCATTTTCTGTTGCAAAACCTGTTGAAACTGCTGCAAAGGTGGCCCCTACTACTGCAAAGGTTTCCCTTGCTGATGTGAAGTTTTCCCTTACTGCAGTAAAGGTTTTTGAACAGTTCCTTGAGGGATTCCCTGCTGGTACTGATAATTTCCAATTGGGATTTGACCATATGCACTTGGAATAGGGTTTTGACCAGGTTTCACATAGGGCCAACTTGTGGAACGCAAGGTGGATTTTGTAGTGCTTGTGAACCATATGGAACATAATACTGTTGGAGAGGTATTTGGGCCATATAAGGTTGTTGATACTGGATATTACCTACCCCTGATGTATCGATGGAATTAGGAATACCACTAGGATTAGGTTGACTCACTCCAACCATGTGAGGTTGTGATCCACTCACATGGGTTCCACTAGACACAAGAGGAAAATTTGGATTCCCCCCCCCCCAGGCTGTGAATGAGGTGGTGGTACATTTTGTCCACTTGATGGAGGGACTGAAGAACTTATAGACGTATAAACTGAAATTTTTGGTTGCACCAGAATGGAAGGCTGAAATGATGGTAACAGTTGTGATGGAATCATCGGTTGAATCATAACTGAAGTAACGACAGTTTGCACAGGTATCTGAGAGGTCATGTTAGAAATAAACATGCCAGAATTAGCATAGCATTTGACGACCAAATAATATTTTGGTATAAAGAGGAAGCACTGGGAGTTCCTAAAACTAATTGAGCTAAGGTTGTATAACCATGTGGAAGCATAGGTCCACTGTTTTTAGGAGGTGGTTGAAATGGAACTCTTCCTACATAAGGAAAGCCTTCTGGAGGAAAGTCATATTCAAACTCATCATCAACATTAGGAGTGTGAGTAGCGAACACTTTTGGAGGACCTCGAGGAGATATTCGAATATCACCTTCTGAAGCCATAGGTGGAAACAACTGGTGAGGAGAAATCCGAGACGGATGAGGAGATAACTACAAAGAAACACTCGATTGATCATATGGACTATAAGGGTGCTGAGGAGATATCACAATTAGATTAAATAACGGATTCAGAGGGTATAAAAAAAACCTATGTGTGTGGTGAAGTAAAATTATGAGTGCAGACACAAACAATTCCTCTAGCCCGATAATGGGTCTAGCCACAAATAATACATTCTATGGAATATTTCCTTAGGTTAGAAACAATTAATAGGGCATACCTCTTAGTACGCTTATCTCGTTTGATGATGTCCTTGCTTTCTCACTCCAGATGTCTCTCGCTTCCTTCTTCAAACACCTGAAACAAGTAAACAACAACAAACAACAACCGTGCGAATAGACAAATTGTAATTCAACCTACTTAACAAGTCAAGAAACATTAAGCCATGAACATTTAAGATGAAAAATCATGTAGGAAATCAATTGATAGTTGCATATATATTGAATCAAGAAGAGATTACAACCATTGTCTTGACGTTGCCATTCTCCTCTGACAAAACCAGGTTCCCACACACTTCTGGTAGCATTCCATGATGCCTCAACAAAATTAGTTTTAAGGCTCTTCCCTTTAGGCTTCACTCTAAACCAAATTCACACTTCTCCCTCACACAACTAAAGAGCTACAACTATGAATAGCTTGATGTTTACTCCAAACTTAATTAGCACTAGCACACCAACCTTAACACTACAACACTAACAATGTGCTTTGGAAAAATGGAGGTTTATATAGCATTAATGGATGGGAGATGGATCCTCTTCTCATGGGAGAAGGTCTTATCTCTTGAGGTAGTTCCATCCTTATATGGGAAAGGAGCCCAAACTGATATCCTCGACCCCATTCGACCAAACCATTTACCAAATTTATGTTATGAATCTTCTAGAGCTGGAAGCTTCAACTCTTTATTTATAAAACTTTCCATAAGAGGAACGACGTGACTGGAACAAAGCTTAGTCTCTTTTGTTGGTGCTAGGGACAGTGTTAATCCTTGTATATCAATGCGAGGAGGACAAGGGCCATTAGCGTCGGTCTTGTAAACTTGGAAAAACAGAAGATTTTGGGGAAATGGTGCAAAAGGGAATTGCTCTGCTTATGAAGAGGGACAAAATGAGAGTTTCTTCATGAAGGGTAAACATATAGGGTTCACTATAGAGGTCCTCCAAGATCAAGGAATGGGGAGTACAAGGATAGTGACAAAATGTTATGTAACAGATTGTCTTGTAAACAGCGAAAAACAGAAGATTTTGGGGAAATGGTGCAAAGGGAATTTCTCTTCTCATGAAGAGGGACAAAATGAGAGTTTCTTCGTGAAGGGTAAGCATATATGGTTCATTTTAGAGGTCCTCCAGGATCAAGGAACAAGGAGTACAAGGACAATGACAAAATGTTGTGTAACAATGTGGACTCTCATGGGTTTCTAGATCAGACTCTTGAGATGACGATGAATCTCGAGGTGGAGGACAAGAAGCAAGGGATTGGATGCTTGGTACAATTCCAAGTTCAATGCCTTGATCTTCAAGTGACTGTGGAAGTTTAGGATGAATTCCTTGTGAAGACCCTTTAGTATCAGACAACAAAGGGGAACTGTGAGGTGAACTCAATGGTTTACCCACGGTGACTTTCTCTCAAGAGCAGAAGGAAAATAGATGATTCGTTGAGGGCTGATTAAAATTAAAATTTACAAGGAATTTAGTCAATATGGGGCCAAGAAGCAATTGCATGGGTTCGACATGTTATTGTTGGCAATTAATTTTATGACATGAAACAACAAATAAATCAAAACAGGTAATTATAGGCAAGATGATTTACCAAGTATCCATGAACCGTTATATACACCTTAGCTGAAACCAAGGACTTGGCATACGAAGACTGATCTCCCCGAATGTTGTGTTCGGTGTATCACATTTACAAGGCAGCTAACTCGGTTACCTGTGGATAAAAGATAGCCACATAGTGGGGTCTCCCAATATATACTAGACGGTACGGGGAGCGATTAGGGGAATTTTTAGGTCTAAAATGGGCCTCCTAAGGAAATTATAAAATAATAGTGGAAATAATAAAATAAGATGACGAGCCTCGATATTGCAACAAGAATGCTGCAACTCCTAAGGCGACTGACTTTAATTATCAACTCGGGGTTCGTACAAACTTAAGAGGTATCAAAACTATATGTGCGGCATACAATGTGTCCTGAATTTTCTGTCATGATGTAATTGAGTGCATGTACTGAAGTCAAGTCCTAAACTAATTGCAGAAAAGGAAATGTTCGAAATGGAACCTTAACCTATTGCAAAAAAGAAAGTACAAGGAAAGAAATTGAAATCAAATGCTAAAACACACCATTTTCTAACTAACTGCCAAGAAACTATGCTTTGCAATAATGCTAAATTATCGTGAACCAAATGCTACTATCTAAGCATGGAAGTAAGAAGCATCAAACATCACTAATGTGAAAGTAAAGGGACTGAAATAAATATGTTTTTATCTTTTTGTCTTTTCATGCAAAATCAAGTATGCAAACTAATTTCCTTTGGTGATGGGCAAGTGAATTTAAGGATGTTGAAGGTTGTATGGAGGGGTTAGGAGATGGTTGGATGGTGTGAGAGACCCTTGGGAGGCTTTTGGTGACTTCCTAGAGGATTTCCATCAATTCTTCCTCAAAACATGCCATTTTAGGAAAACCTACATGATGTACTAGAAACCTACAGGACGATCCTGTAGGAATTACAGGAAACCTAGAGGATACAGATGAGAGAAAAATGTGAGGTGTTGGAGGTGATGGGAGGCCCAGGAAAGGTGTGTGATGAGTGGAATGGAGTGGTAAAATTCCTAGGATCACTCAGAACTCAAAACAAAAGTTGGGAGATGGATGGATTCACTCAAAAAGCTTGGAGAAGTTTCCTTGTGAAATGATGAAACTGGTCAGGGTTTAATGAACAAGAAAATAAAATCCAAATTGGATGGGGCAATTTTTTTTATTAACTAGGATTTCTTAGGTCCCTATTCCAAGTGGAATCACTCAAAAAGACCTATGTTAATCCATGCGAAAAAATAAAAAAAACATTACTAGTCGAAAATCTAGAAATTCGAGAACTAGTGAGCTAGTAAATCTAAGAAATGCCTAACCAAATCAAGTGAAAATGCTATGGGGCAATTTTTTTTATGAGCTAGAATGTCTTTGTGATCTAATTCAAGTGGAATCAAGTCTATTGAAGCTCATTAGCATGCTCTAAAAAATGGCAGAAATTTACTGTTCTTTGCTAAAAAGGAGGTCCAACAATCTGGATTTGGGAATAAGAAGACTAATACAGGTCAACTCAATGATTATTATGAACTTCCAATGTTTTTCCAAGGATGAAATAATGCTTTTGATCCTACAAAGGAACTTACATAAACCATTTAACTCAATCCTACAACAAGAAATCATTAATACTAAATGCAGAAGTAGAAAGAAATAAAAACTAGAGATGCACGTGAATAAGCAATGAAAAGAAGGAAAGAAAATGATACAAAAGGGATTTGAGGCTCCTGGGATGGCCAAGCCCAAGGAAACTTAGAGACCTATGGAGGAGAATAAGATTTAGAAGTTGAACATGACACCAATCTTCATTATTTTCATCAAAAGAATTACATCCCTGCAAGAAAATACAATGGAGCTGCAAAAATACAAGCTCTATCCACAATAACACTAATGAAAAACTCCACTAAGAGGAAAATTAGACTTGGTACTTATACAAAATGATTAGGAATCATTCCCCATAAATGGAGGAAGCTTTTCCCACTAAAATCCCTTGATTAGTGGATCTAGTCCCCAATACTAAGAATTTGCATTAAATGACAGGGAACCCATTCCTAGATTTTCTCAATCATTCCCTAGAGGCAAATTCGACTTGGTACTTATACAAAATGATTAAGAATCATTCCCCATGAATGGAGGAAGCTTTCCCCACCGAAATCCCTTGATTAGTGGATTTTCTCCCTTGATTGGTGGATCTGCTCCCTTGATTAATGGAACACATTCCTATATTTTCTCAATCATTGGAGTTCCACAATTTGTGTCATAATTCCATAATATTTTATTGACTTATTTATTTATTATTGATCCTCTAGTAGTAGGGAACAAGTCCCTAAATTCTCTCCTCCTCCAACTCTTCATAACATGCCCAATATTTTCATAATATTCCACAAAATATAAATAATATTAGGCACAAATATTCAATTATTCATAAAGCTTCCTAATGAATATATTAAAGTTAAAAATAAATTATCTAATTCAAAAAGAGAGGTTTAATGTGCTGAAGGATGGTCATAGGCCTTAATTTATATTTTAAATTAGAGGCATGGGACTTAATTTATGTCTAATTTAGAGGCCAATCATAAGATTAGATTACATCATCAAATTTTAGAGTGAAAAGAAGAAAAACACTATTTTTTCAACTCATATTTTCAACTTATCTCCCTATGTGTTTACTCAAATTTCGAGCGGAAACACTCGTTGGATGAAAATTTTGATTCTTCATCCAAGGAGTATCCATATTTCATACTTTTGGTGGAGCCTACTACACGAAAAATGAGAAATACATGAAAAACGTGATTGCAATCACGTTTTTTCTTGTATTTCTCATTTTTTATGTAGTAGGGCCCATCAGAAATATGGAAAATGGGTACTTCTTGGACGAGGAATTAAAATTTGCATCCAACGAGTACACTTGCTCGAAATTTGAGTAAAATCTTAGGGAGATAAGTTGAAAATATGAGTTGAAAAAAGTATTTTCATTATTCTATTATTTTTTAATATATATTTTTTTTACTTCAAAAATGGTGAATCATCCCCCATGGTTGACATCATCATCTTGAATCCTATTGGTTCTTATAAAGTTTATTTTGGTTGTACATTTTTCTTAGGAGGCCCATTTTAGACCTCAAAATTCCCCTAATGACAAGTTCGTGTTAGCATTGCCTAATTCATAACCATTCAATGAGAGTGCCCCTATATACTTGCCATACTGAAGTGCCTCCTATATAACTGAAATTACTAGAGAACCTTCTATATACTTCCGTACCGGGACGGAATTTCACCCTCTGGATACAATGTATGAAATTAACGACAACTACTATGTTTAAAGATGCCAGAACACGTCTCTAGCCTAGACCTTTAGATATTTGTGTTAGGTTACAAATGCTACTTAGGTTAATTGACGTAAATTTTAAATTTATCTTCAATTAAGTTTTAGTTTGATGGCTCAATGATGTCACCTATACCTATGATGTAAGTAAATGATGAAATGAAATTTTTTCATTCAAAGGCTAAACTAATGAAGGAAGAGAGGCAACCAAATAATGCATCAATCAAGAAAAATGCATTAAAGCACAACTCTTTATCTTTCACATGCAAAAAATGAAAAAATGAGATCTAATCTTTCACTTTCACAACCAAATGCAATGCCAAGATGCAATCCTAAGAGAAAAAAAAAATTCACTTTTCTTTCACTAAGATGCACTAATTTTTATCTTTTTTCTTTTCACTTTTATTCAACAATTCAAACTAATGCAATGAGAAAAAGAGAAAATGCAATCCAAAACAACCAAAATGAAAATTTCATTCACTTATGGTTTCGAATGCAAATTGTTTCAAAAATACTTAAATGAGGAAATCATTCACTTTTATTTTTGAAACAAAGAAATCAAACAAGAATTCACTTTCAATCCTTCCAAAGCATGCAACTGTAATCTATGCTTGACAATGGAGCAAAAGTAATCTTCAAAGCATCAAAATGACTCAATACTAATGAAAATAACTTCACAATCATGAACCGAAAGAAACTTGAGAACAATGTCCTAACTGAAGTAAGACTCCTGAATGGAATCAATCAATCTCAAAGAGACAAACCAAGAAATGAGCGGAGGGTGACTTAGAAACCCTAGAAACCCTAGAAAATACTCAAACTTCAAAAACACTTCAGCAAAGCCAAGAGACAAATTGCAATCACACAAGGATGTCAATCAAGACAAATACATTGTAGTCACACTGGAAAATCACTGACAGAGGTAAAAAAACACTGAAAACAAGAAGAAACCCTAATTTTCTTCTATCATTTGGAATCAGTGCACCTGTTAAAGGAAAAAGTGTGATGAAAAGTAGATCAATGCAACTATAAATTTAAAATCAGCACTGGTAGTGCTTCTGTTAGAGAAGAAAACACACTGGGTGAGAAAACTAAGGAAAAAATAAAAAATCTTCAAGATCAGAGCAGGCTAAACATTCTTAGGCAATAACCAGTGATTGAAAATAGCTACAGTGATAGACACAAGCCAAGAAATTAATGGTTGGTCAAACTCATTAGAGCATCTGATTGAAGGAATGGATGGAAAGGGATATAACTTCCCTAGTGGAGTCACCATCATGGAAAATTTTAGGGGCTAATGTTCACCCAGTGGGTTAATTTTCCATGATTTTTCCACAAAAAAGATTCACCAATTTCCAATTTTATAAAAGACGATTTGCCCAAATTTTAGAATATAAAATTATTTTACCTTAAAAATCGCTAACATTATATAGAGACTATATATAAAACCATTATAAATTTGAATAATTTTACAAATATATCAATAAACATTTTATAGTTTTCATATTAGGGATTAGTGAGATTCGCCAATGTTTTTAAACTTTAAGAAAATTTTCCATCCTTAAAATTTTCCTTGCTCGCCATTTTGTTGTCTAGGAAAATCCTCTCTGCGGACATATATGATCCCTGTATCCAAATGAGTGGGACTAGCAACCTATGTGATAATCTTCAAGGACATTTTCTTAAATTACAATCAAAACGAGAGAAGAGGAATATGGCCTACCTCGTTCTGATCCTATAACATACTCCTTTGTTGAATACCTCGAATCGCCGTGCCTCAAGCTCAGCTCTATTGCTCACAACGTTTGGATACCTGCACAACATTTTAGGGAGGACCTGAACTATATGTCATGATGGGTACACTACATGATTGCCAAGTTTTAGGCACTTCGGGGTATGACACATGGAAGTGCAGGAGGGGTGAAAAAATACTGTGTAATAGATAAAACATGTTATTGCCATCAAAATAGATGTGGAGTCAGCTAGAGAAAGACAGATACCTGTTAATATTGCTTTTGAAGCAACCATTTGCAAATAAATAGAAAAAAATGATGAATGCACATATAAATTTTCGTGTCAAATATTCAAAATGGGTTGCTAATCCAGTTCCGGTTAGAAAAAAGAATGGGGATATTCTCCTTTGTGTTGATTATAGGTATTTGAACAAGTTAGTGTGAAGGAAAATTTCCCCTTTCCAAACATGGACCAAATTTTACAATAGGTTACTAGATCCCAAATGATGTCACTCCTAGATGGGTTCTCTTGCTACAACCAAATCCGCCTCAAAAAGGCAGATAAATTCAAAAACACCTTTACCACACCTTGGGGTACCTTTTCTTACGAACGCATGCCTTTCAGTCTAAGCAACGTAGGTGCCACCTTCCAAAGATCCATGCAATTGGATTTTGATGATCTCATCGGGAAGATCATCTAGATCTATCTCGATGACATGACTATTTATTCTAAAAATTGAGCTAATCTCTTTTAAGACATGTCTTTTATGATGTACATGATTTGATATTTCTCTTAACCCTAAAACGAGTATCTTCAGAGTTACTACACATAAATTACTAGGACATATTGTCTCAGTGGAAGGGATCAATATTGCTCTTGATTGAGTTGTTGTAATAAAAAATCTTCCACCTTCAAAATCCAAAAAGGAAATTGAATCCTTAATGGGAAATATTAATTTTTTTCATAGTTTTATTAAATATTTTTCTAAAATTGTAAAAATTATTCATAACCCAACTAAGCAAGATCACGAGTTCAAATGGAATGATTTTAGTCAAAAATATTTTGTTGACATTAAGAAATAAATAAAATCTACTCTTGTCTTGGAAAAATCTGATTACACAAAATATTTCATCATCTACTCTAAGGGAAAGAGGCCATTTCAAGTATCTCGATGCAAAAAAGTTATCAAGGGAAAGAACACTCGTTTTCCTTTATGATTCAAATTTTATCTGATAATGAATTCAAATACTCCCTGATTGAGAAACATGCTTTCTCATTGGTTAATAAAATCAAGAAGTTTAAGGTCCCTTCACCCGCTATTAAATTATTATTATCACAGACTCTACTCTCAAGAAAGCTAGCACACTAGCTCTCCAAGATACAAGAACATGATTTAAGAATTTCTACATCAAAAAATATAAAGGGACGTGATTTAGCTTTACATTTGGCTCAACATCCATAGCCAACCAGTTCCAATAATGATGATGATGATTGTTTGTCTTCTCTATTCCTAATCAATGAACAATCAATCAATGTGGAAAATCATCCATGATATAGTGACTTGAATTTTTATCTTGAAAATTTAAAATGGCCTGAATATTTAGATAAGGTCCAACATAGATGCTTACTACTCAACTCTTCTATATATTCGATCTTAAAAAATATGCTATATCTAAGATCTTATTATGGTGCGTTGATGACAGGTCCACTCCTAGACTGTTATCAACTTGTCACAGTTCCGCTAGAGAAGACCTGTATATTGGAGATCACTTTACAACCAAAGCCACCACTTGTAAGTTGATGATATTAGGCTTTTATTAGCCTACCATTTTCATCGATTTTTTTAAATACGTTCATAACTGCAAATATTTCCAACAAGCAACTGGAAGAGAGAAATTCATGCTATTCCCCTTTGTCCCGTGACTCCTAAATTTCCATTTGAAAAATGGGGATTAGACTTTATTGGACCCATCAATCCTCCTTCGTTGACAAGTCATATTTTCATAGTAACTGCTATTGATTATTTCACCAGATAATCAAAAGATGTCCACTTGAAAAATGCACATGACGAGTAAGTGATTGAGCTTTTGGAAAGAAACCATTTCTCACATTTTGTATTACCTCTAAAATTAATCACAGATAATGAACCTACTTTCATATCTACTCATTTCACTCAATTTTGTAATCAGTACAATGTCAGACACTCTACCTCTTCAATATATTACCTGCAAGGCAATGGCCTTGCCGAATCTGCTAATAAAAATATTGTTAAGATTCTAAATTAATCAATGATAAACCTCAAACTTGGAATAAATTTTTGAAATTTACACTATGGGAAGATCGTACTACTTTCATATCTAGCACAATAGCTACTACCTTTCAATTAGTGTATGGATAGGAAGCTATTATTCTTGCTGAATTGGAACTGTTATCGCTCCGCCTAACTGTCCAAGCCGAAGAACTATCTTCAAATAATGTTTCTAAAAGGGTCTTAGCTCTCCTAGCCCTTAAAGAACAATGAAACCGAAAATCTGCAATTCAAAATGAAAACTCTGAAAATATAATTTGATAATAAATCTAAAAATTTATAAGAGGAGTTTCGGCGTAAATCACATGTAGAAAACCTTTGTCGACGCGTTTCGAACCAACTAGTGTGGTTCATCGTGAGGACAACTTGTTGGTTCGAAACGCGTCGACAAAGGTTTTCTACATGTGATTTACGCCGAAACTCTTCTTATAAATGTTATGGATCACAGAAGCCTCAATTCAACAAATCTAAAAATTTGAATTTCACTCATGATAAAAAGGTTCTCTTATGGGATGTTTGCGGTGTTGATAAGGCCAAACATAAAAAATTTCAAAAATTGTGGATTGGAACTTTCAAAATTGCAGCTATTGTTGGACCAAATACTTATCTATTGAAATATCATGATAATCAAATTGTGCCATATACAACCGATGGTTCTCACCTAAAGCCATTTTTGGAGGTAGAACCTTAATCAAATAATCTCTTCAATCATTTGTACATATTTTGAATTTTTTTCCTTCTTCTTTCTCCTTCTTTTCTATATTTCAGTTCTCTTTTTTTTTGGTTCCCTCAATTTCCTTTTTAAATTGCAACTGCATTGGCATTGTTAAATTGTTTTTCTTATCAGTATTGGTTTTTACACAGCCTAATAAATCTCTAGAGGAAACAAACAATCCTTCAACAAGTATAATGTTGTATAGCGGTATTTTTTTTTTAATTGTTAGCTAATATTCTTACCCTTCTGCAATAATTATTTTACAAAAATAAAGAAACCACTTTCTATTCCCAAATGGATCATTTTTAGTCTTGTTTTAACCTAAAATATTTATTGCACAACTCAATGAAATGGATATCTCTTCTATTCCATTTTCTTACAACCCTTACTTCCATCCCCCATAACAACCTACAACCTACTCCCCAACATTAAAATTATATCAATACTAACCAGAGTTTTGAGTTATGTCTTGCTTGCAAAGCAAGCCTCCCTGTGGAGTCCCCAATGTTGACAATTTTCGACACTAAAAAATTTCACAAACCATTGCGAGGTCTAAAATAATCCCACCTTTAATTAATATCCCTTTCTAGAAGGCTTAAAATGGAATTTGATTTATGTATAATGGTTTGGATATATGTGATCATATGGCTTATGGTATGATTGAAGGGTGCTCAAAATTATTGTTTAAGAGCATGAGCACACACCTGTTATATGGGGTTATAAATTTATGTGTTGTAAACATTATGGTAATACATATATGATTTTTTTGTAAATTTGTATGTGTAAATTGTAGCTCCCATACATCACATAACATTAAAATGTTACATAGCTTGCGCTCCAACTATCAAATCTTTCAACTTTTGATTAACATATATTCGAGCAACATGTTAGAGATTTTTTTTTCAGCATCAGTACATTAGAACTCCAAATATTATCATTGCAACGATTTGTTACCTGGCAACATAATTTCAATTTAATTAAATGTTACACATTCCAATACAATGCCCACCCCATCGTGCATTAATGCAGTTTTTTGATTCACATTGATAGAGTGACTGAGAAAGTGACATGGTTCATTCTAATTGGTTTGATTGATCAGTTTGTTGGTTGGTGGCTCTCTACTAGCATATTGTAGACTTGAGTCAGCTCTTGGACATATAAATTATAGACTTGGGAAACTCAATACTCACCTCGCTCTTCTCCTGCATTCACTCCACAACCATTCGGTTCTTTTCTCTATTTTAGGCATTTTGAAAACCCTATGTTGCTGTCATTCATTCTGTTGCAAACCCCGTTACCCATGAGGTTGGTTTCATGAGCTACTATTAGGAAGTTTCACTACTTTAAGGGTTCAATAGTGTGGCGTGGAATTGAGCGTATAAACTCAATTTCTTGTTTGCACATTGCACTAGGTATGTATCTACACAGAGCCATTTTTTTCATGTGAAGCATACATAGTTTTCATCCTGACTCTTTCATCTTATTCCCCTTGATTGGTTTTTCTTGGTCGGTTGTAGAATTTATTTTCTAGGTTGTGTGTCTCTTAGGGTTCTGTCAATATGTCTTCACATGGTTTCATAAGCTTAGTCGCTGCGCATTAGAGACCTAGAGCCTTTGAGCCCTTCGAGCCTTGGGCCAGTTGGTTTGGCATTTACTGAGGTGATACCATAATGGACATGGTAATTTTTGGTCATTGTAATTGTTAGTTAAAAGATAGGGATTAATCCCTACTTACAATATGTTGGCTTGAACAAAAATGTTATTATTTTATCTCCTCAGAACTGTCAACACATATCATTAAATTTTGTGTCTTGTTACGATTTATGTTTATGGTTAAAAATAGTTTTATTGTTATTATTCATCATTGAGTGTATTGTTCTTTGTTTACTCTAAATAATTACATGCGGGAGCTCTTGGGCCTGAGGGTCCAGAGCACAAAACCCATGTGAAGTTCATGCACAGGGAACTGCCCAAACATTTGTTTGGTCTGGTCACTGGAAAATTTGAATGCACAGTCCATGTGAATAAATGAACCCCCCACTCTTAAGGTTTATATGCTTCTTGAGCAATTATGTATGGTTGTGTTAAACATTCTTTGAGTCTATTTTAGCCCCTACCCTATTATGACTTCCTATGAGGCAACCCGCGAGCGTTTTACCATCAAAATGTAATGGAGCATTGCATTAGGGTTCTTGATTTAGCAATGTGTTGAAAACTGTATAATTTTGTTGTTGGGATCTTTTGATTATGATGTTTCACTTTGTTTTCGTCTCCTCCATTACATTTTTGTTTTGAAAATTGTAAAATATAAATGGGATGGACCCTTCACGTTGGTTCTCTCACTGCTATTCTATATTACAAAGAATCATGAATCCATACATTTGTTGGATTTTTTTTGGTTGGTTTAGAAATAAAATAAAAGAGAAAAGGAATTTGTTTTGAATTGACCATTATATTTGTTTAAAATTTCATGTTGTTACTTTGATTGGTCTTTCTGCATAAGATGTTTTTTCATGTCCCTATTTGATTACTTTTTCCCTCTGTTTTTCTTCAAGCTTAGTATTTCGTTCTTGAAATAAAAAATGGCATTGAATCATTAATCACCTATGCGTAATTAGTCATTCATTTATGCAAAATGATTTTTCTCAATTGGAACAAAGGGAGAGGTAGGGTTAGAGGGACCGAAATTAAAGATCAACGTTTTGGTGTAAGAAGGGATAGGAGACCAAGGGTCTCTATCCACTTTGATATAGATCCCCAACAACTAAGACAATTACGTAACAATGGTGTCATTACTTTGTTGGGCCATATAGAACCTTAGTGTATGATATAGTCACAAACACAACAACCTCCTTCAGTACAACAACATTTTATAGGCGTTCTCATGCCCCCACATGTTTCCACCCCTCTTGTTAACCCAGAAAATGATGGTTGGAGACTAGTGAATTCTACATAATTTGTGCAATCTATACATGGTTGGCTCATTTTTTTGCCACCTAATCCCCCTCGCCGCTCCCACATATCACACTTACGATCTGTTTCCTCACATATAGCTCATACTCCTTCTGAAATACCACAACAATATACCCTTGATACTCATCACACCCCTTTTGCACATCATAATTATGAGTAGCCTGTAATTCTTGTTGGCCAGACATAAAAATTCCCAGTCATTCTCATGCCAACTTCCACTGAACAAAAACAAGATGCAAAAGCCTCACCCTCTGGTTCTTGTCATGCATCGTCTCACTTAATCACTTCACATCCACAACATGAGGAGAAACAAGTAGAATTTAACTCCTCATGGGTAGAGGAAATGATCAAGGTTATCTATAGTGCAGGTTATCACTTATGCTATAGTGTAGGTTATCTTACTTGGTTTGCAATTTTGTTTATATGCTTATGAGGTGGAGCTATTAATGTAAACTGATCACGAGATATTGTACTTATAATTTTGACAACTTATCAGTTTGAGGAGAATGGTTATATTTATATTCATATTATGCTTTGTATTATGTGGGATCACTTGGATATAAATTTTATGGAGTAATAAGGAGAATGGAGGTATAAGGAGTCATTTTTCTTAGTTAATGTGATGTTTACTTTAATGCTGAATTATATGCAATGGATGTTTGTTTATGATGGTTAATTCTTATTTGTGTTATATTCTACAACAAACAATTTTATTTGAAATGAAAAAGGTCAATAGATAAATGATACATAATGACTATTTATGATAAAAAGAAAGAGGAAACTTGATTGAATGGATTAGAGAGGGTCCCACCTATTAGAGACTAGTCTTAATTTAATTATTTTAATAATATTTAGAAGTTTCTCCTCTTATTTATCTAATCATATTTTGTTAGAGATCCAACTAATTCAATCTTTAAGCCTAAAGAAAAACTCGCAAAATTGCTCAAAGTTAAAAAGTGGAAAAATCTATGAGGGCAAAGAGGGCACTATTGAGGGAGAGATATGATATAACATTTTGGATGTTATAATTCTGCTGATTTTTCTTGTTTCTCACAAAGTCTAAGGCTAATCCCGATGGTGACAATAGTTCTATATCATCAAGGGGCAACAAACTAGGTGACTAACTCCATTGAAATTACTAATTATTATTAAGGTATCTTGTGTCTTTCGGATTATTTTTATTGATGTTTGAAGGACAAACTAATATACTACCAACATTAACAACTACTTATTTGCAGAAACGCAAGCTGCCCACATCTTACTCGCCTGAAGGATTTCATTTTCCTGCTACTCTTGTTTCTTGCACATATTATTGTATATGATAGATTTACATTGCAATAGTCTATGATTGAGCTAGTCAAAAGTCTCCACAGAGGATTTCCTTTCAGGATTTTGGTTGTAATTTATCTCATTTTAATCAAACTCATCCTTTGATTCATAAAATACATGTTTATATATCTCTCTATGCTTGATTTTTTATACTATTTCTCAGTAGTTTACTTATTTATTTTTAGTAGCTTATTCTCTACAGGATACAAGGCTCTTGCCCCCTGACTAGCTTGCTTCCTCATTTGTAATTATAAAAACTTATGCTTTACGAAACCTTGGGCTTCAAGCCTAGGATCTGATTAGTTTGTTGCTTCTATCTAATCCTCATTTTTTTTTTTGTTTCAATGTTTCAAATTTGTTTATTTTGATTGTAAATCCTGTAATTAATGTATATACAAATATTTTATTTGTCATCTTAATTGTTGATTTGTTTTTTTGTATTTGCTAAAAATCCAAAAAAATCATAAAATACACAAAATAACCCCACACCCCTTCATATCTGAGCTAGCGTGTCTTATTATCGCGTTGTGATAACGAGATTCAAGGGAGTTGATTTGTTAGGATTTGTTAATCTTACAATAACATCAATATAATAATAAAATTTCTACCCCTTTTACAACATTATTAATAATATTATATTACAACATTACATTGTTATATTATGTTATTTATAATGTAACAAAGAAAAATATTAGTAATTGTGTAGGGTTTAATAATTTTTTTTTTTTAAATTATGATTTAAATTTTATAGAATGGAGTTGAAAGTAAAAGTTAAATATGGAAAATTCAAATTATTTCAAGAAACATCCAAACTTGATTAAGGTAATAACGATATCTCACAAATAAAAAGTTCATTATTCTAATTCAATATTTAAAATTAACCCTCCATGTAATTAAAAAAAATAAAAATGAAAACACTCTCTCTCTCTCTCTCACACATGCACATATACACCATATGATTCTCTTTCATTGACATAATAGATAAAAAACAACATATATTATATGTCGTAGTCTAATTTATAGATGAAATTGTCTTTTTATTAGAATCCAATGATAGAGAATAAGATTTTTTGTTGTTTAAAATAAATTTTTGAATGCATAGATGCATTCAACACCTTGAAAAACCCTTAGGGCACTCAAAGTCTATAGATTTAACAACTTAAACTTAAGTTTCTAAAAATCTTTGTTGGATTTTGATTAAAATTAACTAGAACAATGCTATGAAAAAATGTCATTTTTGTCTATACGTTAGGTTACACCTATACTATATTATTTTTTTCTGTTTCATGCAACTTCATAATTTAAAAACACAAAATTGGGGATGACCTTTTCTTTATAACATAGTCAAATTGAGCTGGGAGGTTCATTCTACAATCTGGTATGAGTTCAATGTATAATTCTGTCCATGATCAATGCAGAGTTGACACGTAACCCTTTTAAAATAAAAAATATATATTTTTAAATAAATTAAAAAATAATGTAACAACAATAAAATATTTCAAAGTGAAAAAAGAAGAAGTAATTGAAAGTAAAAAGATCCAATTCCTTCTTCAATAAGAGGGAGATGTGTAATTAATAGAATTCTTAATATAAAAGTAATATGTGACATTTAAAAAGTATTAATAGTAATTAAAAAATTCAATGTGGATCTAAATAAAATATTTTAATATATAAAATTAAATAATCTTTTTTTTGGTGAATTTAAAAGCTTTGTATTAATCAAGAGAGTTGGATTACATAAATAGAATTATGCATATAGAGGGAGTACTGATGATCCAGGTGGATATTAGTGGCCACCTTCTTATTCCACTTGGATCCACCATTGTTTCTTTTAGTTTTTTTTTTCTTAATTGTAGCACAATTTACTTTTTTTGGCTGTTTTGAGGGCCTAAACGACATTTTTTTGGAAAACGGGAAAATTTGTGTTATTAAGTAATTATTGTAGTTGAAATTTATAGTCCTCAGATAGATCTTTCCAATGAGGTATCGTGTGTGTCAAATGAAGATCGTATGCCAACGTTACGACCCTGAGAAGTTGATTTACCATTTTAGCCCAATGAGGCCCATAGTTTTGGTGCTTCATCTCCTAAGGTTAGGTTTTTGGATGTTTATGCTTTTCCATTATTTCGCAATAATAATTAGGCCTTAAAGCCTCATTGTAACACAGTTCAAAGGGATGTAGTTGTCACATCTCTTCTCAGAGATAAGCTACCATCGCCCGAGCTAGTTTATTTTCGTTATGTATATAAGCATATTTAAGTTGTTTGATATTAATGAAATGAAGTTTTATTTGTGCTACATCTCAGTGTTTATGTTTATATGTATATTCTGTTGTGTTTCTACATAAGTTTGGATCAATGGCATCTAAGTGGCCTGCTCTTTATTTGTTTTTCTTTGCATGTCCCCAACAAGGTTAGGGTATAAGGAGTTAGGGCTCAAACTAGTTGAACCTTTGCAAGGCCAACCTCACAAAGCAGGACGTCCTCCCATGGCAGAATAGAAGAAAGGCAAAGGAGAAAGATATCCCTTCAAAATATTGCTTGAAGAAGCCCTTAAGCGACAACAGAACGAGATGATGGAAAACGTTTCCCATATCCTTCGGTAGATGCCCATAGGGGACACATCTTCATCCGACAGCCACTCTAGAGGCACCACTCCCTTCAAGGTACAAGTCAAATTTATATTCCCATATTTGAAGGTTAGATAGATTAAAATGCCATAGATAAATGGTTAAATATGTTGGAAGGGTATTTTTTGGTTCATGATTTTTCCAATAGGGAAAAGAGTACTTTTTCACTCCTCAAAGCTTCTCCCCATGTTAAGGACAAGTGGGAAAACTAATGTGAGAAGAAGGACAAGTGGGAACCCTCACTTTTTTCAATCACACCCACTTGGAACTCTTTCTGAGACACCATCAAGGAGTAGTATTACCATATTGGGGCCTATGAATATAATGACATAAAGTCGACCACACTACGATAGGGAAGCAACTAAGACATGCCAGAGTTCATAAATATTTTTCATACCCTTCACACAAAGTTGGGTATCAAGGATTCTGAGTGGCATCTAGTACTCAAGTACTGCAGTTGTCTGCATAAATACATCCAGGATGAGATGCAATTCCTAGACATCTCCTTGGTTGGCACCGCTTATAGATACACTGTCAAGACCGAGTAGAAGTTTAAACAAAAGAAGCGATAATTTGGATTTGTGAATCTGAAGCAAAGGAAAGGTGCACCCAAACAACAAAACAAAGGACAAAGCCAAGGTGGGGTGACCCAGGACAACCAGTCGAAGCCAAAATCAAATAACAACACCACGAAGACAAAGAAGGACACATGAAAGTGGTGTGAGTTCCATAAGAGCCCCACTCACAACACAAGTGATTGTTGAGACAAGCATTCATTGGTGGCCGAGTAGAAGGATTCAAAATCAGATGCATGTTCTAACTTTGAGTTAGAACCTGACAAGGGGAAAGAAAAACGGAAGAATATTATTGATGCAGAGCCCAACGCCACTTTTTCCACCACCAAGATCTAGAATATTGAGCGCGATGATCTAAATGAGGGGGAGTGTCTCTTCCACTCACAGACGTGGGTGAAGGGTTCACTGTTGCAATTCATTGTCAACAACAGGATTTAAAAGGACCTTATTTCAGCAGAGATCGTGAATTGTTTGGTCCTACTAAACACACCACGTCCATAGTCATACACCATCTAGGTGGCTTCATCAAGGATGAGATCTCCGTGTTAGCCAATAGTGTTGCCTTCCCTATAACATCAATCCCTTCACGAATGAGGTATTGTGTGATGTTTCTCCTCTTTATGTTTGTGATGTATTATTATGTCCACCATACTTGTGGAAGTGTCATGCTATATATGAGTTGAGGCCTCACATTATTATTATTTTTTTGGGTAATAAGTTATACAAGATACCAGAGGTAGGCCCGCCTACTGCCATCTCTTTGATCTCTGCTAAGCAATGCAGTAATATCATCTCCCAAACTGGGAATTTATTTTTCTTTCTGATTCACTCTCAAATTAAGGGGAATATTGTGGCCACATCCATGGCCCCCGAGAAGGGTTCCTCCATGGAACAGAAGTAGGTGGATAAGGTTGTGGAGAAATACAAGGACATCTTCTCCTCACCCATAGGGGTACCCTTTCAATGTCAGGTCAAGCATTTGATTAATTTGACTTCCGAACCACCTATACCCAATGGGTTGATATATGCTACTCCATTTTGGAAAATGAAGAGATCAAGCAGAAAATCCAGAAGTTGCTGCAAAAAGGGCACATCTGACCAAGTTCCTCGCCTTGTGGGAGCTTAATTGTACTTGTACAGAAGAAGGATGGGACTTGGAGGCTCTGCATTGATTATCGAGCACTAAACAAAATCATTGTTAGGAACAGGTATCCAATCCCATGGATTGATGACCTTCTAGAACAACTCAAGAGGACCAAGTATTTCAGCAAGATCGATCTAAAGTCTAGATATCACCAAGTTCCAATATAGCCCACAGATGTATGGAAGACTGCCTTGAAATCCTAGGAGTCATTTTTGAATGGTTGGTTATGCCCTTCGGGTTGAAAAATTCCCCTGCTACTCTTATGAGGCTAATGGATGACATCTTGCTTCCCTTCACCAACTCATTCATGGTTGTTTATATGGATGACATCCTCATCTTCAACAAGAGTTGGGAAGAACACTTGCAACACATTAGGTAGGTCCTTTTAACCCTGCGGAAACACAAACTATGTGCCAACTTGGAGAAATGCACATTTTACATGAGTCAGATCCAATATCTATGTTACATCAAATATGAGTGAGGCATGCATGTGGATTCGACTAAGATTCAAGTCATTTGGGATTGGCTAGCCCTAACCACTCTAATAGAGCTTCACATATTTTTTGGCCTTGCAAATATTTATTGGAGGTTCATGTTGGGATTGTCCCATATCACTTGGACTTTGAGTCAGATTACCAAGCGTAGAGAGAAAGTAAAGTTTTCCTAGTCAAAGTCCCAACAAAAGGCATTCATTGAGTTGAAGCACCGCCTATGCTCTGCATCGATACTCACATTTCCAGACTTGCAGAAGCCATTTGAATTTCAGAGAGACACCTCCGATTATGATATTGATGGAATCCTCCCCTAGCATAGGCAGCTAGTGGCCTATCATAGTGAGACACTTTCTGACACAATTCAAAACTACCCAACCTATGATAAAGAGATTTATTCCATCGTGCAATATTTCTGACAATGGAAGCATTACATTTTGGGGAAGGAGACAATAATCCACATCGATCACTGTCCTCTTTAGTTTATACAGACATAAGGGAAGTTGGTGAACGATCGCCATCAGAAGTGGTCTACATATCTGCAAAAATTCCACTTGAACATTAAATACAAGAATGGAAACACCAATCATGTTACAGACTGCCTCAGCCGACCCCTAGTTGCAACTCTAACTACTGTTCTCAACTCTTGTGGCCATGAGACATCTGGATGGCTGAAACTATACAAAAATGATCTAGAGTTCTCCTCCACATACCAGATGCTAGTAGATGGCAATCAAGTTCCTAATTTCCACCTCCAAGACACATTATTATGCGACCTAAAACACCTTTTTCTTCCTTCAAGTAAGCGTGCTGAGTTGATTTAGGAGGCACACTATAGTCAGGTCACAAGTTGCTTTGGTGTGGAGAAAACTATGGTTTTACTACAAAAGTACTTGTATTGGTCAAAAATCCAACAGGATGTTGGGAAATATATCAAATCCTGCACTGCCTGCACCATCGCCTAGCCAACCATCAAGAAGCAAGCCCTGTACATTCCTCTTCCTACTCCCAGCCAACCTTGGGAATCCATATCCATGGACTATTTGTTTAGCCTCCCTTCTACCAAGAATGATAACGACTATGTATTTGTGGTCATGGACAAATTTTCTAATATGTCTATATTGGCAGCCTACAAGAAGAGTATCATAACAGAGGACATTTCAAAACTCTTCTTTGAAACAGTGTGGGTACATTTTGGGATCCTGCAAACCATTATATCAAATTGGGATTGCAGGTTCTTGAGCACATTCTGTTCAAGCCTCTAGACACTATTGGACACCAAGCTCACCAAGTTGACTGCATTCCATCCCCAGACTAATGGCTAGATAGAGGTCGTCAACAAGATGATAGTGCACATACTCCGCATGTATAACTCCAAGCATCCATGAACTTGGGATAAGATCCTTCCCTATGTGAACCACAGTTATAATAAAGCTCTCCATAGCTCGACTGGTCGTAGTCTGTTTCAAGTGGATCTAGGATTTCAACCATTGTGTTTGATTGATGTTTCCATGCCTCATGCGAATGCAAAGACAAAATCCACACATGTATTGTCTGAGTTTGATAAAGAACCCATATTTATTGAATGCATCTAAGACATCCGCCAGCAGGTTCACAACATCTTGGAGAAGTCTAATGGCAAGTACAAGCAACGACATTATCAACATCGGGTGCCACACAAGTTTTAGTTGGGCGATAAAGTTTTGTTTCTTTCCAGAATCAACACCTTATCGGAGCCCATCGAAAGGTAATACCACTCCAATATGGGCCTTACACCATTACCAAGATTATGGGATATAATTATTTTGAGCTCAAAATTCCCCCATTCCTTGGCCTGCACCTAGTGTTCAATGTGGACCGCCTTCAACCATACTTTCCACCATTATTGGATACATCAAACATTGCAGAACAACTCACACCAATATAGTTAAACCCAGACTACATGGAACAAGCCACAAATGATCAAATCATGGACACATAGATCAAGAACACTCGCTAGTAGAATATCCAACTATATTGGGTTGTTAACATTGTCCAACTCTTGCACCAAGGCAAGTGGCTCACCAGGGTACAAGTTCAGCAGAGGTTTCCCCATCTCATGGAGGCACTCAACACAATGGAGACCATTGCTTCCTAAGGGGGGAGGACTTATCTAGGTGGATATTGGTGTCCACTCACCTATTCCACTTGGACCCCCACCATTGTTTTTTGTTTGTTTGTTTTGTTTGTTTTTTTGTTTTTGTTTGTTTGTTTGCTTTTTTTTTTTGTTTTGTTTGTTTTCTTTTTTTTCTTCAGTTTCCTTAATTGTAGGATTGTTTACTCTTTTTGGCAGTTTTTTATGGTCCTAAACTTCCGGAACCGTTTTAAGGCCCTAAATGATGTATTTTTGGAAAATGGGAAAAAGTGATTCATTACCTAATGCTTGCATTCAAAAGTTATATTCCTTGGATATATATTTATAATAAGGTATCGTGCGCATCAAACAAAGATCATATGACAAAGTTACGACCCCAGGAAGTTGGTGTACCAATTTACCCCAACGGGGCCCATAGTTTTGGCGTTTCATCTCCCAGGGTTAGGTTTTTGGATGTTTAGGGTTTTCCATTGTTTTTAAATAATAAATAATCCTTCGAGCCTCATTGTAACATAATTCAGAGGCATGCATCTGCCACATCTCTTCTCAGAGATAAGCTACCATCGCCTGAGCTAGTTTATTTCATTTCTGTATGTAATCATATTTCAGTTCTTTGATATTAATGAAATTAAGTTTTATTTTTGCTGCATCTCTATGTTTGTATTTATATATGTATTATGTTATGTTCCTACATAAGTCTTGATCAATCAAAACTTAGTTCTCAACCTCTGTCACTTATATGAGCTACTACTAATCACATATATACAAAAACCATTACATCTGGGTCTTTCTAGGCCAAAAACCCCTCAAAAAAAGAAAGCATTAAAACCTAGGAAAAATCCCTACCCAAGAAATTGAGTCAGACCATGCCATGAAAACTCCTTGGTCATCCATAAGATCTAACCCAAACGCTATGAAAAAAATCCCTCAAGGGCATCACTAAAGCTTCCGTCCCATTGAAAATGAGACACCTTCGTTGACCCATCATTAGAGAAATTTTGAGGTAAAAAATTGGTCTCAAAACAAAAATGCACAAAAAAAATCAACTTAATATGAATCAATAGGATTCATACGACGATGTCAACCATGGGGGATGATTCACCATTTTTGGAGTAAAATGGTAAAAGGATAAAAATAAGTTAAAAAAAAACTATTTTTTCAACTCGTATTTTCTATTTATCTCCTTACGATTTTACTAAAATTTCGAGTAGGAGTACTTGTTGGATGTAGAATTTATTTTTTCATCCAATGAATACCCATGTTGTAGAATTTCAATGGACCCTACTAGATGAAAAGTGTGAAATACATGAACAATGTGATTGCAATCACATTTTTTTTTAATTTTATTATTTTATCTTATTTATTTATTTATTTTAATTTATTTCACATTTTTTGTGTTGCAGGGTTCATCAAAATTATGCAACATGGGTGCTCCTTGGATAAAAAATTAAATTCCACATCTAATGAGCAATCCCACTCAAAATTTTAGTAAAATCATAGGGAGATAAGTTGAAAATACGAGTTGAAAAAGTAGTTTTTCTTTTTCCCCTCCAAAACTTGATGAGGTAATCTAATCTTATCTTATTATTTCCACTATGATTTTATAATATTCCTTAGGAGTCCCATTTTTTACCTCAAAAATTCTCTAATGGAACCAACATACCACCATTGTAAAACACCTCTGCCAAATGAGCACTAAAATTTCAAGCCCCAAAAAAGATGGGATGTACCAGAGCCTAAAAAAGGATACACACCTAGCTAAAAAAAACATGACCGCAACTCTAATATGTCTTTGTAATCCAAAGATCGAAAGGCCATCCAAGGGCCTTCCAAAACCAAAAAAGAATAATTTCAAGACAAAACCATATACCGTCACCCACCACCCTAGATGATTATTCATTGTTTGAAGACGAAAAAATTGTTAGAACTCGTGCAATTGAGTTAGGAGGGTCCCTCGTGTCTTTGTCATCAGAATTGTAAGGAACATGGTTGTTCAATTGCATGAGGTGAGCATCAATTTTTCCATATAAAACCTCATATTTCTCAACATTCTTTTAAAATCCTTCAAGGAGGTGAAGATGTTGTATTTATCTACTTGTTTATCCCTCAGTACCAAGCCCCGTAATGTCTTCATTTTCCAATGAAGCACAACTAAGTTTAGGTACTGCTTCTTTCTACCCGTGGTGTTCCCAGGGTCAACCACCCACTTTGCCAAGTCCTCAAGCAATTCATAGTGAGACACAAACTACCTCTCCTCCCTAGATTTGATATCTAGATCCCTTATCGCTTGGCACATTTCTGGAAAAATTGCATTGAAGTATGTCACTACAGAGTTTTGGGAAAAGAGCCTTTCTCATCTATGTCTAGGTTGTATTCTTCCTCCACCACCCCTCTTACTAATATGTCTTTGTCTTGGATACATTTCCAAGTCACGAAGAGACAACTTGGTTTCCCTATGGGGATTACCCCTACATGAAAAAGAGCCCATGGATTGACCCAAACCCTCCTCAACCAAGCCTGGGTACTAACACACAATCTCATCACAGTAACACTAGACGTAGGTTTGAAGCTTTGGTGAGAATCCACAAGAGAAGGAAAAAAGAATTGTACTTCATCCACAACATTATCTCTCTCAACCATTGGACAAAAAAAACACCGCCCCAAGACTGCATAATAAAAACAACTTGACAAATAAAGATCCAACTCCAAATCCCACCTACAACACCAGAACCAATATGAAACTAAAACTACCCAAGCCAATTCCTTCCATATACCAAGGATGGAAAACTGACATAGACCCATACACCAAACAAACCCATAGGACTCACGAAAAATACAAGAATTCAAAGGGAAATTGACGTGTCGCAACTGAGAAAAATGCCACTTAAGACCCAATTTACCAAAAGGACACTGTAGGTCACCATCAAAGACCATACATGAGAATGAAGCAAACAAAATGAACTTACATGAAAGGTGCTCTAGCCCTAATTAAGATGAGTCAAGCTCTACTACCTAGCATGACCAATCTATGAATACCCCCACCATGTCCACACACCAGAGGGAAAGAGGTCTCATAATTTCTCTACTTATTGTGCAAAACACTGAATCTTTCCACACTAGTGTTATTACCCACATCACCCTCTCAAACAAGAAAATCTAGGAGGTCGAGGTCTCCCCCTCATCTCTCGCTTTCTCCCCATGGACAAACTTACCAAATTTCCTTGCCATATCAAATAAAACCAGCCAACTATATATTTGTATTCTCTTGCATGTGAAGAACCATCCACATACCAATGTCATTTAATGAGGGATTAAAGGCTTGAGGGTGATGGGATCAAATTCCTAGACCTTATCTCATCTATCATAACACCCCCTTCAAAGGATAAAATTAATTGATATTGAAATGTATTTAAAAACATATTAATATGAGAAAAAGATTTAATGTGGACAATGTAATCAATAAATAAAATATCTCAATGCTCATGTTAAATAAATTATTTCAATTTCAACGATTTAAATATTATATATCATTTAAAATAATAATGATAATCTAAGTCACCTGGCAACACAACCCACGAAATTACGAGAGTCTGACATGGGACATAGAGACCACCCGGAATAGGACACATAGGACATCTATATATAGATATATAGATATATATAAGTTTGTCCATACAAAACCTCAGATTTCTCGACATTCTTTTAAAATCCTTCAAGGAGGCGAAGATGTTGTATTTCTCTATCTATTTATCCCTCAACACCAAGCCTAGTAATGTCTTCATTTTCCAATGAAGCACAAATAAATTTAGGTACTACTTCTTTCTACCCCTGGTGTGCCCAGGGTCAAGTTCTCACCTTGCCAAGTCCTCAAGAAATTTAGAGTTAGACATAGAATGCATCTCCTCCCTAGTTTTAATCTCTATATCCCTTATCCCTTGGCACATTTATGGAAAAATTGCATTGAATTATGTCCTATAGAGTTTTGGGAAAATATCCTTGCCCATATCTATCCAGGTTGGATTCTACCTCCACCAGCCCTCCTACTAATCTATCTTTGTATTGACGACATTTCCAAGTCACGAAGAGACAACTTGGTTTCCCTATGGGGATTTCCCCTACCTGAAAAAGGCCACATGGATTGACCCAAACCCTCTTCACCCAAGGCTAGGTACCAATACACAATCTCATCACAATAACACTAAACATAGGATTGAAGCTTTGGAGAGAATCCACCAGAGAAGGAAAAAAGCATTGTACTTCATCCACAACATTATCCACCTCAACCATTGGACAAAATAAACACCACCCCAAGACTGCGGAATAAACACAACTTGACAAACAAAGAGCCAAATCCTAACCCCACCTACAACACTAGACTCAATACACAACTAAAACTACCCAAGCTAATCCTTTCCACATACCAATGATGGAAAATTGACATAGACCCATACACAAAAAAACCCATAGGACTCTGGAAAAAAACAAGAATTCAAAGGGAAATTGATGTGTCGCAACTGAGACAAATGCCTCTTAAGACCCAATTTTGCAAAAGGACACTGTAAGACACCATCAAAGACCATACATGAGAATGAAATAAACAAAATTAACTTACATGCCAATTGATCTAGCCCTAAATAAGATGAGTAAAGCTCCACTACCCAGCATGACCAATCTACGAAGGCCACCACAACTACCACACACCAGAGGGAAAGAGGTCTCAAAATTTCTCTATTCCTTGTGTAAAACAACAAAGCTTTCCACATTAGGGTTTTTACCCACATCACCCTCTCAAAGAAAAAAATATAGGAGGTTGAGTTCTCCCCTTAGCTCTCGCTTTCTCCTCGCGGACAGACTTACCATCTTTCCTTTCCATATCAAATGAACCTTGCCAACTGTATATTTGTATGATCTTGCATGCGAAGCACCATACACATATCAATGTCATTTAATGAGGGATTAAGGGCTTGAGGGTGGTGGGATCAAATCCATAGATCCTATCCAATCTATAATAACACCCCCATCGAAGGATAAAATTAATTGATATTGAAATGTATTTAAAAATATATTAATACAGAAAAAATACTTAATGTGGAGAAAGTAATCAATAAATAAAATATCTCAATGCTCACATTAACTAAATTATTTCAATGTCAACAATTTACATATTATATATAGTTTAAAATAATAATGATAATATAAGTCACCTGGCATGGGGACACGAGACACACAAGACATGAAAATACAAGATTCTGACATGGGACTTAGAGACCCCCCCAAATATCTATCTATATATATATAGATAACACAAATCCTCATGATGATATAAGTAAAAAATTCAATCATAGATTCATACATGTATATTGTAAGCTTGTAGTATTATGCATACAATCATGATTCATCAATGATATAAGTTTAAAAATAGAAATTAAACATAAACTATGGTTTTCTCATTAATTCATCAAAATCAAAATGTATTACATAGGTATTGAGTCCTAAGGACTTGTGAGTAGGAATGCCAATGGAAAATAGAAAATATAAAGCAAGGTAGACACTAGAACTCAAAACTGTAGAATAGGAAGGAATAATCTCATAGGTTGTTAGTTGTTGCTTATAACTTAAAGTCATCAAAATCAGAATCAAGATCAATACACCACTGCTTTCTTCTACATCCTCCTCATTTGTATCCAATGTAATCTTTGCATCTCCAGGTGTGGAGAATGAATCCTCAAGAGTATCACCATCATCCGAAAAGTGACAAGATTTATCACTAGGTCATTAAGATCCAAGTTGAACAGTGCCAACTCAAAACTGTTGTCCAAACCCATGTCATCAGGAAACACATCCCACATCTTTTATTTCCCCTTCAACCACTCCTCTCTCTTCTTGTAAATAAGACGAAGGTTGGTGTGCACTTACACCATTGTCTCTGCCCTAAACTGCTAAGCTTTCTCTTCTTCAAATTGTATAGATTCGCATACATGTTCCAATTCCTCTTGCAACAATATGATGAAGTAACATGAGAGAGAAGCCTCATGGATAAATGCTATAGAGGATGGCATGTTGCCACATGAGTTTCCCACCAAGAATAGGGATTATTATTCCCCATATCTCTAATAACATCATAACTTGTAAATTGCACAGTGCCAATGGAAAAATATGCAAAGGCATCCTACACCTCATTAAGGGATGTTCTATCCTAAAATATATATCTCAATGGATGCTTCCTCCCCTTTGAAATCTCACCATCCATGTGAGGAGGGAATTTGTGTGAAGGTCCACAATTCAACCAATCATGGGTATAGTGTTTTGGATTCAATGAGAAATCCAAGCAATGAAAAAGTGTGCAATTCTTGTCCCACCCGCTAACAAGAATATCATGTATGGTGGTGAAGAAGGCCTCTATTGATGTCTCATACTCAGGGCACTCACTCTTAAAAATAATGGTCCTCACAAACTAAATCATGGAATCCCATCCCTCATAAGCCTCTACTAGGATGGGTTTGTCTATATCTACAAATTGCAACAAAGAAATGATAGGGTCCATGATACTAATAGTAATATATACCCTCTCCCACCAAGCATCGTGATTATAATACTGTGTCCTTGACTCTTTTTGAGGTTGTTTGATTTGTATTTATCTGAAAAGACAAAAAATGTGAAATAGCCATGGAGCCAAGAGTGGTCTTGACCTCCCTCAACCTCTTCAATATGATGAATGTGGAGCCAAACCATGTCTCTGAAATGTTTAACGATGATAGATGCATGTACTCATTGTAGATTGTGAGGGAATTGGTATGATTTTGTATAAATTTGCGGATATGCCATGCATCCTCAATAAGAGTTCCAATCCAAGGTACATCAAAAGAAATATATTTAAGTGCTAAGTTCAAGGAATGGATAATGCAAGGTGTCCAAAGTACTTGTGGATATTTAGCTTCCACAATCATGCCGATAGCCTTACAAATAGGTGACTTTTTTGTAATAATTTGCACACAAGAATCAACACCTACATCTTCAATAACTTTTTTGAAACTCACACATATATTGTGCATCCTTGTATTTTACAAGAGCATCCACTGCTTTCAAGTAAATTGGTCCATTCAAGGAAGACATCATGAAGGTTATGAGTGGACGGTTGCATCTTTCCATCTATCAAAAATAGTACTAACCCTAGACGTTGGCCATTCTGATTTAATAGGCTCAAGTAGTTTATCCACCTCCTTCTTTGCCTTACTAAAAAATGTAGTTCTAAGCCTCTCTAACCTAGGAGGTACATACCTTGATGGATTCCCTTAAGTTAGAGCTCAACCCATCTTAATAAATAAAGGTGAGTGTGTGACATTAAATGATATGAATTTGAGAAAGAAAAAGGCAATGGTGATATCAAGCTCTTCTTTCCTCTCTCGCTGAAATATCTTGTCTATTGGACCAAGTGCCCTCCTTTTCACCACTTGACCTGCACCCCCACTGGAACCTCCAAATGGATAATTGGCAATTATTATCCTCAATAATGGAAGGGGATCATCATCCTTGGTTTTCTTAGATGATGCAACCACCATTGCCACATCAACATTGGACTCTCTTTCTAATTATTTCCTCTTAGATGCAGTCACTCCTAAACACACTCCAATTTCACAAGATGGTAAGACAAACAAATGTGATTTTCACACGGAAATATATGCCCTTGAATTGAGCGTTGAAAATTTTGAATTTCCAAATAACATTGCCTCCTCTCTTAAACTTGTTTCTTGGCCCTTGATCTCTTGTAACATACTTCCATAAGGGATATTTTATTTCTTGAGATTGTTGTCTCATTAGATTGAGGTTTCTCTTAAAATTTGAGGTTGTTGTTGTAGCCCCACTTCCAACAGATGGAACACTAGCAGACCCCCATGAAATTGAAAGAGGAGGGAATTACCAATGGGGATATTCCTCCCCTTTTTCCCCTTCCCCACTACCATTTATTGAGCTATGACTACTGTAAAAATAAGTAAAAAATGTAAATGTTGGGTCTCCATATTGTTGCCTTTAATACCCTATATTGTCCTCTATTTTTGACCAACTTTACCTCGAAACCTATTCACCACTTGCCCACCTTCTTCAAAAACATGAATTTTAGCATCCTTGTGTATATATGAGGTAATTTATATTTAAATCATCGTTTTTGTGTTTTGTTATATAGTAGAAATAGAATTATTGATTCTTTATATTCTCTAATTAATTGGATTGGCTCACATAGATGTTTAGACCATGTTCCTACTCATATGGTACCAACCCAAAAATATGGTACCAGTGCAAAATTTCGATAGTCGCGTACACTCATCCGGCACCAACAACAGTGGTCCAACACCTGCGGTCATTTGGGGCCAACCCTACGTTCCTCTGGTACCAATATTCCAGTACTTTGTGATTCTGATACCAATATTCCAGTACTGTGTCATTCCGGTACCAGTATTCTAGCACTGTGTGGTTTGGGTACCAATATTCCAGAATTGTGTGATTTGGGTATGAGTTTTCCAACACTGTGCTCATTCGGTACTGAGTTCAAGTCGAAATTTTGGAATCTTCTATAAAAAAATTGGGGACATGGGTTTTGTCGAGAATGACGTCGACATGTGGAATCTTATGTCAGAATTCACCCATATCACACGTGTGGACCTCCAGCTCAGGGGGGAATGTTTTCTGTGCTATTCTGGTGCCAGATTGTAAAAATAGTAAAAATCTCAAACTACCAATTGGCGCCTTGATTTTTGTGAAAATGGAAAACTAAATTTCCAAACAGCCAAATGGGTTTCGAAAAACCACAACCCACTACAAAACCTAGAAGTCGTTTCTGACAATACACAAAGAATATAGATATATCGAAGGGTCTTTAACTTGAATTTGTAATTTCTGCATAGAAACCTAGATTTTTGAGATTTCATTCTAAAAATTGTAAAATTGGTTTTAACCAAAATATGAGTTGGGAGAATTCATTTCTATCCATTCCTCCATGGATTTCATGTATAAATAAGCCTCATAGGGTTGTGTGAGAGAGCATTTTGTTATTATGATCATTCTTTTGTAATGGAGGAGGAAGAGAGTTATGATTTCATTATTGTAATTTGAGCTTAGTTTTCAATATATGTAAAGTGACTTATTCCATATTTGTGGTGCATCCTCATAGTTCATCTGAAGTGCCTCTAGTAGCAATTTCTAGATTGGGAAGGCCTCTCAAGATTGGTAACATGCTACTCATTGTACTTTTAATTTAAATTTATTATTTTCTCTCTTTGCATGCATCTAATATCATAGATTTCTTTGCAAACTCTATTTCTCGGATTGTATGTTAGAATTATTGTTTGTTATCTTGAAGAACATGAAGAGTTAAGAACGGAAATCTCACCATTCACCGACATGTGTTGTTCGTGAAGACTCTTGTCATACATTTCCTGTACTAGAATGCAGAATTTATTTCAAAACTAGTTAAATTAGGAATGGTTGCTTTGCTTAATATTGAAGTACAATGAGTTGATTTTAATTAGTTGCTACAGGAAAACAAAGTTGAATACATATTTCTATTTCATGAGCCTGTAAATGGACAACCTTATTACCTGAGCAAGAAATTTTTAGATCATATGCTTGCTGGAATTTTGTTTATGCGTTTTTGATCTTTGAATTGTGTGATGAAATTAGATTAATTATAAAATGGAAGTTTCCTATATAGGTTATACTCAATAGACATAGGAACTTACCTATTATCGACACATATAGTGCATCAGCTCTACTGATTACAACTCCCTGGTTGACAATTTAATTTGTGGCAATATATCATTCATATAATTGCCCCAATAGTAAACAAAATGACATGCACACTATTGTAACAAAAATATAAAAAAATGGAAGGAAAATCCACATACTTATAGCTTGAATCACCTCCAAAACATGCCTTTATCCTTTGTTGGTCACTGCCATAGTCCTTTAGCTCCAAAACCACAATTGTAAATGAGGAAAAATGACCCAAATCCATTTTTTACCAAGCCCGTAAGTCCCTTTTTTCCAGACACGTGTTTGAAAATCACAATTCACTATGGGAGTGAATTGGACTATCGTGGGACACCAATCATGATTTCATGACTTGCTCTAGCCTCAAATCAGGGATGTGTACCTTGAGAATCATGTCTAACGTATTCGGTTTGTGACACGAGGGGGGGGGGAATCTGATTACTTAGCTGCTAATAATAAAATGCTATATATTATATATAGAAAAAAAAATCTTAATGTTATATCATTTAAGTATCATTATTTACATTTTGACCCTTTTTATTAAGGGTTAATTTTGAATGGAGAAAATATTTGTTGGAACTTTATGTCTTAAGATATTTATTCTATGTATTTAAGAGATTTTCAAGGGGTTGAATTCATTTATACATTAAATAATGCAATTTAAGAAATGAAAAATGGTTTTCACCTCAAAATATTTGATCCCTCTTGGTTCTTACTAGATCCGTGATTAAGATGGATCTATATTGGTTAGTTAAAAACAAAAAAGTAGGGATGACCTTTTAACTATAACATAGTCAAATTTGGTGTAAATCCATTATTTAAAACCACAAAACTAAATATGACCTTTTCACAATGGAAGTCAATTTCGTGTAACATCATTATGTAAAAACATTTTTCACTATAACTGAGTCACGAGAGGTGAAGTGATCATGGGTATCATGCTGAGAGGTGATCTATCTTATAAGTGGTATAATATCATATCGAATATCAATATATAGCCTATTGTGGAACCCATTACATTATGGAAAAAAATAAATATGGCATATGCAAGAGCTATATGGAAAATATAATCCATGATCGTGACTGAGAAAAAGTTACATAATGTAAGATCCCACCTTAGCAACCATCAATAATATAGATAAGTGAAGGTCACATTGGATGTTAGTAGTCAATGGATTTTTTTCATTATATGACTAACTTAGTTTTCATGTAATCATGTTCCTTCCTCTATTTCAACATGAGGAGTGAGCGATAATCTTCCTTAAAACTATTTCCAAAACATATTTCTCCACAAATTTAAAAGAAGAATGTGCTATTTTCATACTTATACATGAGCTCTAAGTAAGACTAGAAATAAATTCCACCATAATGCCATGTGCGAACATTAATCTAGATCAACCTATTTGATTCCCTATATTGTGTTAAATAAGCTTCACTTATTGAATTTTGATATCATAACCACAAAATTATGTCACAAGAACCTAAAATATCATGCTTCTATTACAAAAATCACATATAAGGGTATGAGTATTAACCTACCTATAACAAGGTAACTGAAGGAGGATTATACCTCTCTTCATCATAAAATATAATAAATATGATATGTTAATGAAATGGAAAAATGGAATCATGAAAGATATTGACCCAAACACATTTCCAAATTCATCAACTACAAATTCTCAATCCCAATTACTAAGGCAAACAATTATTTGCAAAATGGCATTGCTTCAATCATTAGACTTGAAAAATAAATGTTTCAACAAGAGAAACTATTGTTGCAAATTTAGAAGCATATTATTCTTCAAAAGGTGCCAAGTAAAAAAATGGGCTTGCAAAAGTTGGGCACAAATAATTTTTTCACTACAGCCATTGAAGCATACGACTGCATCCTTGAATACATGAAACTCTAACAACGTATTATGCTCACGTGCACAAGTAATTAAATCCTATAGAATTGGTTATTGTAAAAATGGTTTCCAACAACAACCCCCCATTTTTAATGATATATTTAGATAATAAAAGTAACAACTGTCCTATTCTCTATTCGCACTTCAAAAAATTAAATTAATTTCACATTCACACAAAATCTTGCATACATAGGAACCTACATCCATTAAATAATTTGTTCAGAAATTTCTAGCACATCAAAACTTCAGTTAGTAATACATTTACTGTGACAATTTATATGCACAAAATATACACCCATTGAGGTCTTTTGAAAATCACTTTGCAAACATGCAATCTACAACAATTGCAGCCTTTGGACAAACACTTTTCTTGCACGAAATTTACAACCATTGAGGCATTTTGTCAAACACTTTGCAAGCCATAATCTCAAGGAAATTTTGACACGAATCTAAGATTTTTCCTCTACCTATTTAGCTCATAAAATTTATAAATTAATTCTTCAAATGTTAGAATATTAAAACATGGACTAAATCATCTTATTCTTTCACCAAAAACTTGATAACAAGCGCACATAGTTGGCAGCAACAATCTGCAAAATCGCCCAGATTTACGATTTAGGTTATGAAAAGCCTTATTTTTTCGGAATCAAGTGGGGGGTTATAGGTCCTAAATGTATGGATACCTTGTGATGTTGTCTTGAATCATTACGAAACCACCCATGAATGCATTTTTTTTTAAACTAGCAAATATTCTGACTCCTAGAATTTCATTTACAATTTTTTTCAAACAGATGGTATGAAGACTTTAATATACAACCATGCATAAAAAATAACATAGAATTAAGATATAATTACTTATGCATTGTCTAAATGATTTTCTAAACCATGTCATCTACTGTAAGTGAATTGAAGGGTTTGAGATTCATCAAACATTATTTTCATTCTATCATTCTTACAAACACATGGAAAGCATCCTGAGCTATTGTAATACATATAGAAAAACACTCAAGATTTAATCAATGATGATTCTTTTAATGCATTATGTATCCTTACTTGTTATCGACATTTGCAAGAATTGCAAGCACATAATGACTGGAAATTATCTCAATTATTTTCTTTGAAACTCTTGGCTGCCATCAATTTTTTGCATTCTTATTTTAAGGGTTGATCTAGTGAATCCTCCAGGTCTATTTTGGGTATGCATTCATTTCCTACTTCTCTGGTAGGCTACAAGTTAATACTTATTCATGCAAAATAATTAAAAAAAATAACATTTCCTGTTCAAGGATTTTATCAAACAATTGGCAACATATCCTAAAAAACTTTCTGAAACATGCCTCCATTTACCTATTTCAATTAAAATGAAGTAAAACCATAACACATGAAACTCTTACCCAATTCCTTTGGACATTATTTTTTTCAATTAATTTCAACAATATTTGGCTTTCCTTTCTCAAATGCTACACTACCAACATTAGTACCATAAACTACACCAATAATAATTCCAATCTTGAGATCTAAACATCCATCCATATAGATCACTCTTAGTCTTGATTTTCAACTAGCCAAAGAGATTCTAGATAACATAAGCTTAAACCAAAATTAGATGCTTACCACAATTTAAAATTCTACTTTTTCTTTTATGTTAATGCTATACTACAATTTTAGGACAATTAAAATTATACCCGATGAGATATTCAACTCCAATCACTAAGAATATCATCCATCTCTGATTACTTAACCAAATCATTTGAGCCATCCAGTTTTCCACCCAGCCATGTCCAAGGATAACTTCTCTCCCTAGAACCCCTGAGTTGTAAGAGCTCACAAGAAGTACCAAAATATAACAGTAGAGAGATATATATGGCACGTTGAGGAAGGTAATTTTCACTTCCTCTCAATACCACTTATGTTCAACTCCATTGGGTAGAGCTACCTGGTAATTTATATTAGAATTTGGCTACTCTCCAAGTCTCTCCCTCTCACAATCTTCTTTAAATCTCTCCAACTCTTGGTATCACAATGCACCTCTCCTTCCCAAGTGAGAAGACATGAGACACATATATAAGAGGATCAACAAATTATTTTCATAAAGGAGGAGTAATATCCATGTCTTGAGAAAGAGTAACATATTCCATTTAGAGAGGTGTAATTCATGCCATTAAGGAGAGGTATGCAGACCTTAGTTAAGGAGAGTGTAGCATATGCATTAAAGAGATTGTAAGATGAATATTCTATGGCATACTTTTAATGAGTGTAAGAGGAATATGCCATGTATTTGATGAGTGTGTAAGGGAGAGTATGATGCATCATTAAGAGAGAGAGAGAGAGAGAGAGAGAGAGAGAGAGAGAGAGAGAGATAGTTACGTCGAGACATGAGATTCATCAAGGAGAGAGGTGTGAAGTGACTTGTAATTCCTTTAAATAATAAAATCATAGTCTCATAGAGGATAATAATAATAATAATATTAATGATATTGATGATTAAGTCAATATTGAACTATTAGGATTTATTATAGATAAGTTAAGTGATCTTCCTTCAACTATACTTGATTACCAATTGATGCAAGGAGATTTACTATTTTTTGAAAGTCATACATGAGATGTTAGACCTGACTTTCTATTTTTAGAAAGTCACTCTAGAATTGGTAGAAATGAGATTTTATTAGGGAAACATCCCTGAGTTGCCCATAAGTGGTATTATTCTTTTCGAGAATAGGGATTTTTCACCCCTATTGCATGCATCTTCATTCCTTAGTAGATTGAGGACTTGACGCCTCGATCTACTCCAAAGATCCAAGATTCCATACCTTGATTTTCTAAAATATTCAGGATTCTAAACCCTAAATTTTTTATCATAGATCCAAGACTCCACGTATTTATCTTTCATGGATTTAGGACTCCATGCCCTAATTTCCATTCTTCTCATCTACTATGCTTTGAAAATTTTCACTTCACCTTAAGGTACTAATTGTGAGCTCATACCCATCTAATGGTTCTTTGGTAAGGTGTAGTTCTCAGACCAAGAATTGTGCATGAGTACCACAATCATTTTTGTTTTGAAGAAATGACTTCCACAATCATTTATAATTTGAGAATATTTGTTTGCAAATAACTATGCTCCCTGCCATATCCTTCTCAGTACAATATTAAGTATATATAATCATACAAATCATGTATCATGACTTCCACAATCATTTATAATTTGAGCATCCTTGTTTGAAAATAACTAGGTCCCCTGCCACATCCTTCTTAGTACAAGATTAAGCATATATAATCATACAAATCATCACCCAGAAGTCATAATTAACCATATGTTCCACATAACCATGATCATCCATGGATCTATGTGTCTCAATATTGGATCACCATCCATGTCATACATTTATGCCCAAACTAGGATACCAAAAGAGAAAACATCGATAATATGCAATTAACCAAAATTAGTCTTTATCATAACCACATAAAAACTATGTGATCCTAACCAGGTCTATAACATACAATCATATAAATAAGTTTGACATGCATAATCTTTATATCATTGCATAAAAATCACCCTCTCTAAGTGTCATCAAAGCCATCTCACTAAGAAGGGACACTACATACTCCCCCCTCTTGGGATAAGCTTGGCTTAAAGTTTTCTTATAGTTGTCGGATATATCTATATCTATATCTATATCTGTATCTGTATATATATCTGTATTTGTATCTGTATCTGTATCTGTATCTGTATCTGTATCTGTATCTGTATCTGTATCTATATATATATATATATATATATATATATATATATATATATATATATATAGATATATATATATATATATATATATATATATATATATATAATCCAATCGGGTTGTCCATGAATACAAAAATACCATTTTTAATCAAGTACCATGTATAGTCACACCATACTAGACGGGTTTTGACATACACTGCAATACAGACTATATCAAAACAATCATTTAATCAAGCATTTTATATCTGGATACTATGATATCACAATGATCTCATTTACAAATGATTTCCTTTTCCCTATATAATGTATTAATAATTCAATAATATTTATTGTGTCATTCTCTTAGGTTTCTATAGAAAAATTAAGCTTTCCAAGTCACAAACAACTCCCACATTAGTTGTATAAATAGCAATGATGGTCCATTCCATCTCACAATCAAATTTGCATATAAGAAGCATCAAATCATCCACATTCAATTGCCATTGAAGCTACACAACAAAACATGTCATATATATAACCCACTCTAACATTCCACTTGATTAATGTCTTCTCAATCCAAGTTTTTCCCTTTTCATTCCATAAGACACCCTTGCAATCAAAATCTTTAGGACCTACCAACAATTTTTACTAATTGTTCTCTTTAGGAAAAATCATAATTTTAGGTTCAAGATATTTTTTTTTTAATAATAAGCTATGGTTCCATACAATCCTCATTGACCCACTTTTGTATTATAGACCATTCCTTAAATTCCCATAATATTCATTATTATTCACTTCTGTTACTTGAGAATCAATTATGAATGACTCAGTTAGAAGATATTCATTCCAAAACAATTAAAGATATATTTTTGCAAGCTTGTAATCAAGAACAACTCTCATAATTATGCAAATATGATATCTATATTTTTGAATCTATCATGATAAATGCGAGTCAACCTGTATTCTGACTATAAATTTGCTCATGAATTTTATTCAATAATTAATCAATTCATTTGGTAGTAAGTTATTATTCCTTACTACTAATATATACACGAAAAACATCTATGGAAACAATACACTTCTCAAACTATGATGAATAAGATTTAGACTATCACAAAGGCATTTCTAGCCTAAAGGTAAGTTTTTTTTTAGGAGAATTACCATCCTCTCAAAATATTAAAACCTTTTGTAGGGCTTCTCATACAACTATACATCCAAGCACAAAATTCCTAGTTCCAACAATCTCTTCCATTGCCACATAAAATACAACCATCTTAGGTTTCTAAATCATGCAACAATTCCAATGCATCAAAATGTGATCTTACTCTCCAATTTCTCCCTCACAAATATCACAAGCACATATTCTTGTAAAACAAGAACTCAAATAATCTTTTCATTAATCATAGACCTTTTACTTTAAGTTCAAATAAAACAAAGTTCTCACCATAGAAAATGTTTATCTTTAAGCATGTTATTCTCTTAACAATTTATAAGTTAATCAAATTTAAAGAAAGAAATTTATCAAGTTCATAAAAAATATGAATTTTGACTCTATCACCTAACTAACAATAGTTTAGAGTAGTTCATGAGTTCATTCCTCATAACTTATATAATTAATTTAGTTGAATACAATTCAACCAATATGTAATTGATAAAATCATTAAGGAGACTATTATGGCTTTCCTATACACAACAATATGACATCTTCTTTAAATATGCTAGTCCTAATTTGTCTTAAGAAAATAGAAAAGATATTTTATTAAATTATCACAATAATATTTTTATACATTTTCAAGCATTTGAAAATCAATTTAATTCATCTACCTAAATCACTTACAAAATAATTACAGTACTAGAGGATAGAGTTCACACTTGACTACATATATCAAAATCAGTTATTACAAACATTCTAAACCACCTAATGGTGTTCACTATACCAATCTTAGTATCTTCATTTGTAATAAAAATAAAATAATGGATTTAAATCTCAAGAAAATTCATGTTACGAATGTCTATCCATTTAACTTTGATTACACATAATCAATCCTCCTTAATCATGTCTATGAGATTCCATCAAAGTATTTTGTTCATTCTAACCAGAAGAATTACTTATCTCATACATATATGTTAGTATGGATTCCACACCCATACCTTACGCCATTACTTAGCTCATAGATATATATGCTAGTATGGATTCCACACCCATACATAACTTAAGGAAAACATAACCTTCAAGTGTTCCTTAAAATGGCTTCCATAACTATTAGCTTTGTGGGGCCTGATCCAGGTTCAGTGTTAGTTAGCCAAACAAAACCCTACACTACTAGCCCTTTCGGCATCAGCCTGTGGAGCACTGACCGAAGTCTCACCCGAAGCAATATGGGGGGATGTTGGGACCAAGTTTCCCCACCTTGAGATGGTCGTGATGTTGGTTTATACCCTTTGTTCCTACTTTCGTGCAGGTCACTCAGATTTAGGGCTCTGTCATTCTACCCTTTATTCCACCCTTCAGTACCTCCACGAAGGGGTACAATTGACCTTCGCATAGCCTTAACCTGTGATCCAAGTAATTCTGTGCAGCTATGACAACATATTGTATAAGTTCCCAAGTTCTCTTAGGTGTTTTAATTATCTTACTAATAAATCAAAGTTAGTGTCATGTAAACTGATATTCTTACTTGCGTTCAATTAACCAATACAATCAAATATATTCACGCATTACATAAACATTGTAAATTAAACCCAAAACGAAATATACTTCAAATGTAGTAACAAGAAGTAAATACACAGAATTTGTAGAATACTTCTCTTTATTGATATCTTTAAGTTAATATGGACTCTATCCTCCTTGCGCACACAGCTGCAGGGGTCTGCACACTCAGCTATAGACTTCTACCCTAGGCCTCTGCGCACTTAGCTGCAGAGCCTCTACATACGCTAAGACCTGAAAACATAGTCTTCTCTACCAAAACGCTTCACTTCATTCTTCGTTATCCACTGCTAACTACTTAGAGCTTACTTACTTAGCTCCTTTTTATACAATCCAATGGTCCGTGGACCATGGGTGGATCTTTACAACCGAATTTACATGTTAGAAAATAAGGGCGGACAACCCTTTATGACTCTTGACACCTTTGCGCTCCGTGGCCACAAAATGTGGAGAATTTACAGCTTTATTACAAAATTGTCCCAAAAACATGGGATTTTAGCCCCAAAACTGTCCTTGGGGGAACCTGTTCCCAACAGACCCCCAACACAAACATGGTGACTTTCCCTCGAGTCACTATGCAGGTGCGGAGATCTTAGCGCGAAGACCTCTCAACTCGACATGTATGACAAAAACCTCGACAATGCACTGTGTGGCCGCCTGCTTCACTTTTTCAACCAACTGCTCTGTCGCTAGTCCTAAACTGTCAGCCTGAAGCTTCTGCTGAGTTGCTTGCAGATTAGCAAGATTGCCTTTAATAGAGGCCGTGACCGAATAAGCCACATCCAACCAGGGCTTCAAGCACATCTTCAACACTAACTCTTTGTGTTATGCTGCATCTACCTGTCTTTCAGTGCTTTGGCCTCATACAACTTCTCCAGTCTCTGAGTGATAGTGATGATGCGCGTTGTACATTTTACTTCGTCATAGAACTGCTACAGTTCTCGTTCCTCTGTCTCTAGTCGTTGTACATTAGGGTCCTCATGCAGGCTCATCAGGACCTTGAATGACTATTCAAACAACGGTGTGTAGTCTGCTACTGCACTATCTACCGCTGTTATCAGCGCTATGACAGCGGTTGCGTGTTGCTCCTTTACTTTTGGTGGAGTTGAAGGCTGGGCCTTCAACTGTAAATCTACAATCTATAGGTTCATCTTGTTGGCTTATTGGGCACTGACTCAAGTTCAGAAGAGTTATTAGCCAAAAAAATATTGTAGCTACCGGCCCTTTCGGCAACAACCCGTGGAGCGTTGACTGAGGTCTCACCCAAGGTAGCAGGGGAGGGTGCTGGAACCAGGTTTCCGCACCCTTGGGATCTCTTAATGTGGTTTGGAGGGGTCGAAACTCGTTCTGTGGCCTCACGCTACTCTTGATTATTATTGGCTTTCGTGAAGATCCATGCGGTGTTTCCTTTTTAATGAAATTATTATAGATTTGATCTTTTGATTACAGTCTTTAAGCAACCATTTAACAATAAAACCCAGTGCGCACAATTATAAAAAGATATAAACTCATATAATAGATGCATAAATCAAAACACAATATATCTGCGATACTTCATAAACCACTTATATTTATTGAGATCTTTTGCTAATACAACCAAATCTGCCCTGCGCACTTAGCTACAGGGGTCCACGCACATAGTTATGGACTCTACCAGGCCTCTGCGCATACAGTTGCAAAGCCTCTATCTGCCCACCAACACCCTTGACTCGGATTCACAGATGCGGAAAATACTGTCTTCACAAACCCATAGCACTAAGATCCATAAAAAACAAGAACTACCTTCTACCCTTAGAGCCCTGCTGTATTTATACATTCGCATGGTTCGCGAACCATGGGCAGGCTGACTTACTTCCTATTATTCTATATTATTTCTAGGCAGACAACCCTTTGACTCGACCTATTACATTTTGCGCTCCGCGCATTTCAGAGATTTACAATATTATCATCCTAGCTTGTAGGCTTCAATCCCCAAAACTATTACGCGGGGCCTCTGCTACCCAACAAACCCACAACACAATCATCATGACTCGTCTCGAGTCAGTCGTCAGTGCGACGGTGTGCACTTCCTTGGCTTCGCGGTCCACCATCCCTGTGAGCGACACACTTCGTTCTATTGCTCCCTCTTTGACTCCTACAACTCTTCTTCTCACTCCTGCTCCATTGCATCCACTAATTTGCGCAACCGATGATTCTCATTTTGCTTTGTTCGGTTAACATAGAGAACCCCCTCATAGGATGTTAGCTCTAGCTAGGGTGTTGCATACATGACCTCTTTGTACCAACGCAACCAATTTCCAATTTTGTATCTTCTATACGCACTGTCTATCGCAGCTTGTCTTGCAATTTTGCAAGACAATTGCTGCTATTTGCAAGATCCCAATCTTCAAGTTGCATCAGATACGACTTGTTAACTACAATTCCACCATTTGTCTCCATATTTACAGCCTTTCCCTTAATGTTTATGGTTTGCCGACCAGCCCATGGGTTAGGAAGCAGCATCTGGACTAGTTTTGCTTCGTGTCTACAAATTTTTGGCACATCCCCTACCGTCGATGCTGAACTCTGCATGGTGCCCGCAGCCATCAACTCCATACTAGTCAAAAAGTCCTGCATCTCCATTGGCTGTATCACAACCCTGAGCCTTACTCCTTGAGTGTAGATAATTAATGGTTCCATAGTGGTGGGAAGGCACACTAGCATACTTTTCTCAGAAGTGCAGCTCATTCAATGGATGCCCCTTGTGATTTATAAGCATTTCGAAATTCAAATTCGTTGGTTCCCTCCTTTTCTGGTGCCATAACGTTAAGCCTGTGACAGATCATTCCAGATCTGGCTCGTACCTTGTCTCTTAATTTCCTGCTGCCCGCTCCCTTTTGCCATAACTCAGACATCTTGTCAGGAATAGAGTCAGCAACAGTCACCTCTCTGCTTGTCCACGCAGTAGCCCAGCCCCTTCTGTGCGACTACGAACTCATACCAATTCGGTGCGCCCCCTGATTGTCGCGCAGCTCCCCTGCAAATTGCTTTAATGTCCCGCACTCTCTTCCAAATTCCTGGAGCGATGGGACTGTCTTGCGGTTGGTTAGTCAGGCGGTTGGCCCACCTGTGTAGAGCTTCAGGTGATTTCAATTTACTCTGCCTGGGAAGGGTTCCCCATTTGACTTAGCAAGATGGACCGCACCTCCATCTATGACTTCTCTGACAACATAGGGTCCCAACCAATGCATTCAGAGTTTTCCAGGGAATTTCTTGCACTTGCTGCCATATAGTAATACTAGATCATTTTCTTTGAATGTTCACATCTTGATATGGTGATCATGCCAAGCTTTTTCCCACTACTTCTATACCTGCTGATGGAATCCTTCCAGAAACCATTCCTCTTCAAGTTCTTCCAGTTGGGCGATCCTCTCTTCCAAATCAACGTGGTTTGCCATGCCTATCGTCACTATTATTCACAAACTGGGTACAATGTTTTCCATTGGCATGATGGCTTCCTTTCCATAGACTAACCGGAATGGTGTCTGGCCCGTCAACTTCTTGCACATTGTTCGATATGCCCATAGCATAGTAGGTATGCGCAAATCCCAATCATTCCGTTGCGCATTACATACAATTGTCAACGCAGTCTCCAAGATTTTGTTGAAAGCATCAATGGTCCCGTTTGCTTGCGGATGGTATGGTGTCCTTTTGTTGATGATAGATCTGGAACTCTTCAGTGAGCGCGTTGATGGTCTCATTTAGGAAATGCGTTTTGCGGTCGCTCATTAGAATTTTAGGACATCCAAATCACGTTAACACATTCTCGAACAAGAATTTCACAGCTGTATCGGCCGTGAAATCTTTAACCGGATGTGCTTCCGCCCATTGGGTCAAGTATTCTGTCACTGTGATGATATAGCGCGCCCCCGTTTTTCCAAGAGGTGTGATCGGCCCCACAAAATCGATCGCCCATTTCTCAAATGGTTGCAGTGTCATTTGTAGTTTGAGTGACATTTCAGCCCTCCGCGATGGTTTCCCAGTCCGTTGACATACGTCGTAGGACAGACAGTATGCTTTCGAGTCTTGATGCAAAGTTGGCCACCATAGTCCGGCGTGAAGAATCTTTTGTGCTGTGGTGTGGCCCGCATAATGTCCTCCAGCAACCCTCGCATGTGCTTCGGCCAGGATCTTCCCTCGCTCAAATTCAAGCACATATCTGCATAATATTTGGTCATTGCCCATTTTGTAGAGGTGCCCTACAATAACAGTAAAGTCTGCTGCACGTATCACCAATTCTTTCTTTTGCTGAACGGAATATCCCTGCGGCGCGATTCCTGTGGTTAAGAAGTGGATTATATCCTCAAAGTGCCCATCTGTGACACGTACTGCATAAAGCTATGCATCAAGTAGTCCCTCCTCCAGGTTTGTGGGTTCTTCACCATTCTCAATTCAGGACAGGTGATCTGGGCCCGCGTTTAGACGTCCTGGCTTTACAATGACTTCAAAATCATATTCCTGAAACAATAACAACCATCTACAAATGTGCCCCCCCAACACAGGCTTATTCACTAGGTATTTTAGCGTAGAGTGATTAGTATACATATTAAAGTGTCCTCCGAGTAGGTAGTGGCAGTATTTCTGGAGTGCGTATACCATTGCCAATCCCTCACGCTCAATAGTGGAGTAGTTCTTCTCAGCTTTGGACAATCGTCGACTTGCGAACGTGATCGAGTGATCAATTCCTTCCGCTCCTTCCTGTGTGAGTACCACTCCTAGTGCGATACATGACGCGTCAACATGCATGTGAAATTCAATGTCCCATTTTGGAAAGACCAATATAGGAGCTGATGCCATCTTTTCCTTGAGCATTTCCAGACTTTTGTTACATTCCTCATTCCAGCAATAAGTAGCGTCCTTCTTCAACAACTGTTCCATTGGTGCCGTGATCTGCACGTAGCTCTTGATGAACTTTCGATAGTAACCAGTGTGTCCCAACGTGGCATGCAGCTGCTTGACACTTTGCGGCGCTTGCAGATTGAGTATGACAACAATCTTTTCCGGGTCTACCATCAGGCCTTGCTTGCAGACCACATGGCCGAGCAAGTTCCCGAAGGGGATGAGGAAAGTACACTTCTTTATATTTAGCACAATCTGGTGTCGTCGGCAAGTATCCAACATTAACTGTAAGCTTGCGGTATGTTTCTTAACCAGCCCAAATACGGTCCAATCATCAAGATATACCTTTAAGAACTTGTGTATAAAATCCTTGAATGCAGCTACCACAACGCATGAGAATATTGCCAGTGCATTCTTTAGTCCAAAGGGCATCATCATATACTAAAAACAACCCCATTTGATATCGAACATTGTTTTACTTCTATCCTCCGGTGCAATCTTGATCTGGTGGTACCTTGAGAAACCGTCCATAAAGGAGTAGTCTTCTTGTCCCCCAACATTTTCCAGGACTTCATCTGTAAATAGCGTTGGGAATGGATCATTAACACATGCATCATTGAGCTTCTTGAGATCTACATAGATGCGAATTTATCCCTTCTGTTTTTTCTCCTGTACAACCATAGGAATTACCCAGTTGGATTCCTCTATTGGTTCGATTATTCCTGTTGTAAGCATTTTATCCAATTCTTCGCAGACCTTTGCTTTATATTTTGGATTCAACTGATAGGGTCACTACTTGACTGGCTTCGTATCCGGCTTCGACGTTATCTTCATCATCACCAGGTCGCCGAGGATTCCTTCTAGATCCGTGATTTTGGTCGAGAATAAATCCTGATGTTCACGAAGTAACTCGACAACCTTTTCCACTGTTGCATCATCCAAATAGTCCCCAAGTGTTGCATACTTTGGTTCCTCCTCTGTGCCAATGTTTTCAGTGGTGCGGTGATGTCGGGGTCCTCGATTGCTGGTCCGCACACCTCGCGAATCCCCTCTGTTTCTAGAATATTGATGTTTCTGGGATCATCCTCATCATCTTCAATTTGTACATTGTAACATTCAAGGGCCCGGCTCAGCTGGTGCGACTAGTCTGGCTGCACTATTTCTTCCGGTTCCAATGGTACTTTGAAAATGGCAGCCTTTACTACTTGCAACACATCGTCAATAGTTTCCATCAATTGGTCCTCAAATAAGAATATTAATAAAAATCCTTCGCGCAATATATCCCATTCGCCTGTACCATGTCGGAGCTCAGTTTCAGTGTACCAGTTCCTTGGAATGACATCCAGGGTATGATAAAATAAGTGTACCCACTCGAATTGAGGCTCTTCTCCATAGGCTTGGACCCATTTGGTAAGGTGCATCGGCAGGTCATCACGTTCATCGTATTTCTCAATTATTCGTAATTCTGGCTTCCCAAATATTATTTGCATCATGCGTTTGCAACCACGCCAATCTTCGAAGGTCCCTTCATGTGTACCCCACAAATGCACAGGCGTCGTGCGTAATTCCCATTTCAACGCATCAAACCGTTGGCACTCTGGTACCGTGCTTTCAAACTTGGTCAGGAATTCATCTACTCCTGTTAGCCCATCATACATCGGAAGTTCGCGATCCTGAGCTTTGACGCAATATAGCGATCTAGTCATCATATTGCAGTTTAACGTGGTTACTTCATTCAACTGATTATGCCACTGCTCATTTTCCTCATCTGAATCTTCGGTGTAGGACTCTGCATGGCCCCACGATATTCTTCCTTCCGCGTTCAGATTGACCCAATCTTGATTTCGTGCAGTAATCTTGTAGATGCAATCTAGTTCATCATCACTTCCTTCGTTTCGCATGGGTTTAGTGTAACGTGGTCCTTCAGCTGGGTCTAGTGGAATGACTTCTTCTCAAATATCATTTTTTGCTTCTTTAAATTAATAACCCCATTCATATTGGTGGCCTAGTCGATCCCTAATGACACAGGGTAAGGGCTGCTTTCATCCACGATTTCTATTACCTCAAAGTTTGTTCGGGTGCTCGCACCTTCTATATCTACTGTAATTCCTTACAATCTTCCCATGGGTAGGATTTTCTGTTGGTTCGCCATTTGCAATTGAATAGGAGACCATTGTAGTGTGGGGTTTCCCATGCGCTCCCAAGTTTGTTTAGCTAGTACATTTGCATCTGAGCCCAAGTCCAGAATGATTTGATCAATCTCATAGTCGCCAATCTATGCCGTTAATCGCATTTCCCACCCAGTACGCGAAGCATGTTTTCCCAATTTTCGAACCACGCGAGGTTCACCTGACCCTGCGCACCTAGTTATCAACTCTTGTAATCCTTTCACCACCCTGTTGTCGCAAAGCAATTTCATGCATGTCTCTAAAAGGGTAGTTAGCATCGAGGGATCTATTTCTGGCTCGGGTTGATCCTTACTACCTGGGGTAGAGACCTTTGCGAAGCTCTTCCTAGCTTCCAGATCTATCTCCTTGCGAACCCTGTCATCGTCCTTGGTTACTTTCCTCTTATCCTCCCCTGTAGTTGTGCCACTTCTGAGCACCATGTTTACGTTGGGATCTTCCTTGCATGGTTCGGCCCTCATCATTTGGACATTCTGCATTGTTGTAGGTTGCGCATCCCTATTCTCACATATGTGTGCTATCCACATGGTCCAATCTATCATTTCATGATCAAACTACTCGCAGTAAGGGCTCGATATTCTGGTCGAGTTGGTACAGTCTCGCGCGTAGTGTCCTAGTCCTCCGCAGTTGTAACAGATTAGTTGCCCACGACCCCTTCCTTGCCCCTTCCCCATCCTCGTCCATGTCCCTAGAACCTACCACGTGCTATCACCGCGGCTAGATCCTGACCCCATGCTTCAGTCTGCATTCTATAGGCAGGTGACCAGTCCATCAATACTTGATAACTATGATAGTCTTGCTCCTTGTGGCCCACTGATATGAAAAAGTTGCAAAATAACTGCTGGGGGGTCTGGTTAAATTTTGTTAGTAGATAGTTATTTTTGTTGTGCTCTCCTCCCACCTGATAGATTGCGCACTAGAGCGAGGGTGCTGTGCTTGGCCTTGCTTGTGCCTCTGTTCGCAACGACATTGGTTCCCCCAGTTTCAAGTAGTTTGTGAATATCAAAGAATGATCCTTATCATGGCCCTGGCCTTTACACTTTACACACCAAACCTCCTCACGCACTTTTGGCCTAAGCGCCTTCTCCTATTTTAGACTCTGCATTTTTGTATTTGCACATGGATTTGCTGAACTCCCAACCTTGGATCCTGTATTGGAGTTTCATGCAACCTCATCGCTGTCTCCTACGCTTCAGCTTGGGTTGAGATCTTTTGCTGTGACAGTTCTGTCCTCAGATGTGGTGTCAATGATGCCACAAACCACGTGCAGTGTTTCACATCCATCAATGTCATGTTAGCCTCGCGGATTGTACCCTTCAATCTCTGATCCAGATCCCACGGGGTTTTGCCAGGTAGCATCGCGATATCTTTGAACTCGATGATCTGCTGCGTCTCTGATTTCGGCTGGCTAAATTCTTTTTTCAATTCAGCCTGGATCTCCGTTGTTCCTGCATTCGAGTGATCGCTTGAGTACTTTATATACCATGTCAGCGTGCGGTCCTGTAGTGTGCTAACCAGGGTAACCTTTTTGATGTTATCGTCTGTAACTTCGTGCCCTTCCCATACTGCCCTTACCAGGAACCAAAATTGTTCTGGATCTTCACTTCCTGCTCCTTTGAATACTAGAAACTAGATCACGCTTGTCATGTTTAACCTCTGTTTTGCGCGTCGGTGTGCTAGGACCTACTATGAACTCGTACCGCTCTTGATCCAATCAATCCTTAAGCTTTTTCTTCATACGGTTCCAGCGTTCCGACATCAAATATCCCTTAGGTAGATCCTGGTCTCAACAACGAAACCATTTGTTGTCTTATTGGGCCCTGACCCAAGTTCAGAAGAGTTATTAGCCAAACAATCCCATAGCTACCGGCTCTTTCGGCAATAGCCCCCGAGTGCGGACTGAGGTCTCACCCGAGGTAGCAGGGGAGGGTGCTGGAACTAGGTTTCTGCACCCTTGGGATGTCTTGATGTGGTCTGGAGGGATCGTGACCTATTTTGTGGCCTCGTGCCACTCTTGACTATTATCAGCTTTTGTGAAGATCCGTGCAGTTTTTCCTTTTTAATGAAATTATTATAGATTTGATCTTCTGATTACAGTCTTTAAGCAACCATTTAATAATAAAACCCAGTGCACACAATTATAAAAAGATATAAGCTCATATAACAAATGCATAAATCAGAACATAATAGATCTGCGATACTTCAGAAACCACTTGTCTTTATTGATATCTTTTGCCAATACAACCATATCTGCCCTGCGCACTCAGCTGCAAGGGTCCGCACACAAAGATGCGGACTCTACCAGGCCTCTGTGCACACAAATACAAAGCCTCTATCTACCCACAAACACCCTTGACTCGGACTCACAGAAATATTGTCTTCACAAACCCATAGCACTAAGATCCATAAAAAACAAGAACTACCTTCTACCCTTAGAGCCCCGCTCTATTTATACATTCCCATGGTCCGTGAACCATGGGTAGGCCTACTTACTTCCTATTATTTTATATTATTTCTAGGTGGACAACCCTTTGACTCGACCTATTACATTTCGTGCTCTGCGCATTTCGAAGATTTACAATATTATCATCGTAACTTGTAGGTTTTAAGCCCCAAAACTATTACGCGGGGCCTCCGCTACCCAACACATCTCTAGATGGACCTTATCCAACTCTGTGCGAGCATCGCACACCCTTGTAGTAAGCGAATGTGCACCTTGACCAGTTCTTCCTTGGGAATGGCCAACTCTGGGACCATTCAGCATGCCTCCTCCACGACCTTAACTATGTGTTTGTTACGGTCGGTTACGGCGGCGATAGAAGAGTCTTGCTATAGGGCCAGCTGCACATTATTGATCTATTGTTCACTGACTACCTACACAGTGTGGTGTTCGTCGGACCTCAGCTCCGGGATCACTCCATCCTATAATAGGTGGAGCGCCTTGCTAGGGAGCACTACCAAGTTCAAACCCACTCCCTTGAGGGCACTGACAGTGGGTCTGTCAGCTTCATTTTCTATGGTTAGTGCTCCATCTGGTAGCACTATCGCTCGAGAGACCATTACACGCAGCATCTCGACAACTTCTGAAGTATCGATAGAGAGGCTGGTGGACACCGTGATAACCTGTAATGCGTGGGTCTACAGCTCCTATAGACCCATCTCGATGGCCCCCAATAGTATCCTTTTTTGTTGCTTGAACTGTTGTAGCGCCTCCGTGGTGACATCCCGCACCATGTCTCCAATGTCATGCAAATATCCTTCTGTGAGGGTGATTGGGTCCAGCGACGCCTTACTGGTCTTGAATTTCTTCCTCGACCCCACATTTTCTTATTCCCTTGGATGCGAAGCGGCCCGATGTCATCTGCGGGTCTACTCCATGCTGCTTTATTTGCTCGTCCACTTCTTCCTCTGTTTCGGGCAAAGGCGACCTCGCACCTTTGTGAGAGCCACACTTTGTTTCACTTGTCTGATTTTCCATCTGCTATGCGGTATCGTGCTCTGCTAGGGCCTTGTTAGTGGCCTCCTTCCTCTTCTCATCCAACTGTGTCATCTTGAGCTTGGCCTCCTCCTTTTTGCGTTGCGCGCAGAGTTGCTCGACCCCACTGCCAAGTCTGATGTAGTGCACCACTCTATCAGCTAGTGATCAAGTATTGCATCAATCGCGTCATCCGTTGCCAAGTAAGGCAAGTCATACCATGTCTGTTTAGGGTCCTTCCGTTCCCTGATTGATACGCGGTGAAAGTCTGCCCTGAACTCTGCGTACCCCTACAGTTTGTCAAACATAGTAGGAAACAATCGCAGTTTGCAATTGATAGTCATGCAGATGTTCATTTCCATCAAGATCCAAAAGATCTTGCTATCCATGATGCATTGATCATCCTTGGTCACCCACAACGAAGCATACTTCGCTGCTTTTGGTAGGTCTGGCACGACTGAGGGGAATTGATTACCTTTCGGCAGTTCCCAGGCTGCCAGCACAATAGACAGCAAGAGCCACGCATAATGGAATGTCTTGCTGAGATCATGTGCCTTGCGGCAGTTCGCAAGGAACTCACCGCAGAGATAATATGCCCAATTAAACTAGAATCCTTCGATGCATTGGGATGCAAGAGCAAAGACTGGTGCTGACACTACATTTGCGTGACACTTCCTCATAATCTTTCCTGCCAAAATCTACGTGGCCACCTTGATTGCAGGGTCACAGATACTCGAGATGGCATAGTTGCGTGGCTTCTTTACGAGCTTGAATTTCTCCTTCATGGCCTCAACAAGGGCCTGCTCGCCACCTTTTCCGCTAAAAATCATGGCCGACTTTTCCCCTGTGTAGGGAAGCTGCGTGATCCTATGGATAATTTGTCAGTGATGGGTATTGGCTCCTCCAACCATACACCCATTGTGCACCAAGCATAGGAGTTTCTTGATTACCAATACTGTAATGGGGGTGCGGTTTTAGTGTGGCACCCATATCAAGTTGAGCAGACCTAGCTTGTCTACTCCTCTGAGCCACTTCTGTGGTTCCAATGTAGTCATCCCAGTGGTTGTGTCAATAATGTGATGCATTAGCTGCTTTGTCGCCAAGTGCGAGAACTTTTCATGGTCAAATAAGTCCCAATCTTCTAGTTTTAATAGAGGAACCCACCCCAATTGTGGTCCTTCAAAGAAAATTTCATCCGGCAGTAGAGGTGTGTGCAAGGTGACCTTGCTTTTGTCAATGTCCTTCGGCACTTTGGTCTTGCCCTTGCATAGAGGGACATATTCGAGAAACTTCATGATAGGTTTAGAACCCTTGAATTCAACTTCCTCCACTTCTACCCCCAAGTCCTCATCATCCATAGGGACATCCTCAATTTCTTCCTCCTCCGTCTCCATGTTAATGGTTTTTCCCTTTTCCTATGCGGTGGGCTTGTCCTTCTGTGGGTTTCGTATAGGAAACGCACGCACCGGTATCCTAGCCTACTTTCCCTTCTTATCCTTTACACTTTCCTTGGTTGGGGTTAGCTTCGGTCCAGGCATCTGTGGTGTTTTGGAACTTCAGTTAATATCTCTGCAACCTTTAGAGAAACTCCCTCTGCTTCCCTAACAACCTCTTGCACAGTCCCCTCGGTTGTCACTACTTCAGTGCTCGTAGCTTCTGTGGGCATCGACACGATGCTATGCAACAACTCCTGTGTCTCCTTTGGCAATGTCTCAAATACTGAACTTGCTAGCAAAGGTTCAATGTTTTCACGGTTCATGTGCATCTAAGAGCTCAACAACTCAATTCTCAAAATTCCAAGTGTTTTTTGCTGGGAAGCCACCTGTAATTTATAGGCACTTTCAAGTTCAAATCTGATAGTTCCCCCTACATTTGGTTCATTAATGCCGGATTGGCGGCAGATTTCCAAGGATCTTACCCATAAAGATTGTCTTAAATGATAGTCTCCCACTCCATTTGGCTGCATTCCTACCATCAAATCATGAACAGTGACTTTAATGGTCACTTTCCAGCTGATTTGCGCAATTTCTCCCTGGGTAGTGCAACTCTCTTCACGCTTTCATGAATCATGTCACATTTCCTTGTCCTACACAATCCTCCAATCGCACAGTTCCCTAACTCGGGCAGTGTAGTTTATAGTCTCACGCCTCCTTTTAGCTGCCTGGAGCACTAAGACTATGCTACCCTCATATAGTCACTTGGCTGGATCACCAGTGTATGGCTTCAATCGGCTGCCATTCACCTTTCCTAGGAAGGGACCTACATTAAATTTAACCAAATTAACTGCTCCACCATCGGTAATCTCCTTAATTACATAGGGCCCTAACCAGTGCATTCTGAATTTCCCTGGAAATTTATCAAACTTACTGTCATATAACAAAACCAGATCATTTACGTTAAAGTTACACAACTTAATGTGCCGATCATGCCATGCTTTTTTGCGCTGCTTTTGGACTTGTTGGTGAAATCCAACTAGAAATCTCTCTTCCTCAAGCTCACCAAGCTGCACGAGCCTCTCTTCCAGGGCTACGCAATCCATCATACTCATGAGTGCCACTATGTGTAGACTAGGCACAATGTATTCCATGGGCATCACTACTTCAACACCATATACAAACCTAAAGGGTGTCTATCAAGTCAAATTTTTGTATGTCGTCTGATAGGCCCATAGTACTACAGGTATGCGTAGGTCCGAATCACTTTGCTGAGCAATGAAAAACTTTGTTAAAGCATTTTCCAGAACCTTATTAAATGTTTCCACCATGTTGTTAGCCCATGGGTGACAAGGCGTGATTTTCTAGTGATATACCTGAAATTCCTTTGTCAGTGCAATGATTGTCTCGTTCAGAAAGTGCACACCACGATCACTCATCAAAATATTTGGACACTCAAATTGCGTCAGTACATACTCAAAGAGGAACTTTGCAGCAGTTGTGCCTGTGAAATCTTTCACCGGATGTGCCTCCTCCCATCGAGTCAAATACTCAATCGCAGTGATAATGTACCACGCTCTCGTCTTCTTTCCTTGGGGCTGAATGAGTCCCACAAAATGTATCACCCATTTCCCAAAAGGTTGTAATGTCATTTGTGGGTTCAGAGGTAGCTCATCTCTCTGTGATGGCCTGCCAGTCCTTTGACACACATCACACGCCTTGCAGTAAGCTTTTGAATCCTGATGGAGGGTTGTTCACCACAACCCTACGCGTAGAATCTTCTGTGCAGTTTCTCTTCCTGCATAATGGCCTCCCACGATGCCCCCATGAACTTCCATGAGGATATTTCTCCTTCCAAACTCAGGTACATATCGTCGTAATACTTCATCAGACCCCATTTTGTACAGATGTCCGACAATGACAAAAAAGTCTTCCGCACGTAACACTAGCTCCTTCTACTTGACGGTGTAGCCTTTTGGGGTGGTTCCTGTCGTTAGGGAGTGTATGATGTCTTCAAAGTGACCATCCACAATGTGCACTACAAATATCTATGCATCAGGCAATCCCTCCTCCAAATTAGTGGGCTCTTCCCCTGTTTCGATGTGCGACAAATGGTCTGGTCCCATGTTCAATCATCCAGGCTTCACAATAACTTCAAAATCATACTCTTGGAACAATAAAAACCACCTACATATTCACCCCCTAACACAAGCTTATTGATCAGGTATTTCAACGTAGAATGATCTGTATACATCTTAAAATGTACCCCCAACAAATAGTGTCTAAACTTCTGGAGCGCATATACCATGGCTAACCCTTCGCGCTTGGTGGTGGAGTAGTTCTTCTCAACCTTGGATAACCTCCTGCTTGCGAATGCTATAGGATGGTCCAATTCTCCTATGCCAACCTATGTTAGTACTGCTCCCAGTGCTATACATGACGCGTCTACATGTACATGAAACTCCTTATTCCAATTCAGAAAGACTAAAATTGGCACAATGACCATTTTTCCTTTCAATACATCCAATCTCTTCTCACAGTCCTCATTCCAATAGAACGTGACATCATTTTTCAACAACTTCTCCATAGGCGCGGTGATCTGGGCATAGCCCTTGATAAACTTCCTGTAATACCCAACATATCCTAAGGTTGCGCATAGCTATTTTACACTCCTCGTCGCCTCCAAGTTAAGTACCACTGTGATCTTCACGGGATCTACCATCAGTCCCTGTCTATAAACCACATGACCCAGAAGAGTCCCAAAAGGAACATAAAATAGGAATTTCTTCAGATTGAGTGCAATATGGTACCTTCGACAAGTATCTAGCATCAGGCACAAACTTTCCACATGGCGTTTTACCAAACCAAACACATTCCAATCATCAAAGTACACCTCCAGAAACTTATGAATAAATTCGTTGAACACAACAATGACTACGCATGAAAAAATTGCAGGTGCATTCTTCAATCCGAAAGGCATTACAGTGTACTGAAAACATCCCCACTCAGTTGCAAAGGTCATCTTGCTTCTATCTTCAGGTGTGATGTTAATCTGATGGTACCCAGAGAACCCATCAGTGAAGGACTACGCTTCTTGGCCACCTACAATATCCAATACCTCACCAGTGAACACAGTCGGGAAGGGATCATGTACGCAAGCGTCATTCAACTTCTTGAGATCTTCACATATCCTTATTTCATCCTTCTGTTTCTTTTCTTGTACCACCATTGGGTTCACCCAATGAGATTCTTCTATGGGCTCAATGATGCTTATTGTGAGCATCTTGTTTAGCTCTAAGCGAATTCCTTATACTTCGAATTGAGACAGTAAGGTCTTTGCTTAACCAGCTTCGCATCGGGTTTTAACGCGATCTTCATAATGCCCAGGTCTCCTATTATCCCCTTTAGTTCTATAAACTTGGTAGGGAACAAATCTTGGTATTCACGGAGCAATTCGGTGACCTTATCTACCATCGTGTCATCCTAGTAATCTATAATATTCACTAATTTGGGCTTTGCCTCCTTACCAATATTTACCTGTTTCGTTTTCAGTGGCGTAGTTATATCAGGATTCTCAATCTTCAGTCCCTCAACCTCGCGGTGACCCTCGGTTTCAAGGATATTAATCTTTCGAGGATCCTCATCTTCTTCTTTAGCAGTCACGTTATAGCATTCTAGCATGTGGCTTAGTGATCTGGATTTTAAACAGGAACACAAAAAATTATAGAGATAACAATATGCATAAAGATGCAGCGGAAATAATACTTCATTTCATTAATGGAAAATACTGAAATATGTTTACAACCAGAAATGGAAATAAACTAGCTAGGGCGATGGTAGCTTATCTCTGAGAAGAGATGTGGTGGTTACATGCCTTTGAACTATGTTACAATGAGGCTCGAAGGCCTATTTATTGTTGAGAAACAATGGAAAACCCCTCACATCCCAAAACCTAACCCTAGAAGATGAAACGCCAAATTGTGGGTTCCGTTTGGGTAAATTGGTACATCAATTTCCCGGGGTCGTAACTTTGGCATACGATCTCCGTTTGACGCGTACAATAGCTCGTTAGAAAGATCTATCTAAGCACTATCACTTTGGGAAGGGCAACATCGATCCATCAACCCATGTTTCCCCCATATTTCCCAAAAAGCGTCGCTTAGGGCCTCAAAACGGCTCCGAAAGTTCAGGACCCGAAAAAACTGCTAAAAATAGTAAATTGTGCTACAATTACGGAACTGAAAAACTGAAAAAGACAGTTGCGGGGGTCCAAATGGGATATGTGGGTGGCCACCAACATCCACCTGGATCATTCCTCCCCCCTTGGGAAGCAATGGTCCCCATTGCGTTGAGTTCCTCCATCTGCTGAACTTGTCCTGCAATCTCTGATGTGTCCAGTAATGGTGGGAAGCATGGTCGACGATGGTCCACATTGAACACTTGGTGCAGGCGAAGGAATGGAGGAATGATGTGCTCCAAAGAATTGTTCCCCATAGCCTTGGTAGTGCTGTAAGGACCATGACGGAGTGGTCTGAGCTTCTGATGGGTTCTAGTAAGGCGTTCTTTCTATCAATGTAACCAGAATTTGTTGCCCACCTGAAACTTGTGTGGTACCCCTGTGGGTGAGGAGAAGTTGTTACTCTGTTCTATCATGACCGTATCCCTTTGTTGTTTCTACTGTGTGGAGGAACTCGTTGCGGGGGTCATGGATGTAGCAACGATCTTCCCCTTACTTTGGGAGCGAACCAGACAGAAAATGAATTTCCTAGTCTGGGAGATGAGCTTGTTGCCTTTCTTGGCAGTGATAAAAGAGGTGGTGGTAGGTGGGGCTACCTCCGGTATCCTGTATAATGAATTATCCAAAGAAATAATGACAGCGCGAGGCCTTGACTCATACAAAACATGTCGCCTCCACAAGTATGGCTATCCTAATAATACATCACAAACATCCAGAGGTGTAACATCACACAATACCTCATCTGTGAAGGGTTTGATGTTGTAGGGAAGGCGGCACTGCTGGCGAAATTTGAGATCTCGTCCTTCATGAAGCCACCTGATACTGTACGGCTGCAAGTGTGGTGTAGTCGGTAGGCCCAACCACTTCACGACCTCTACTGAAATGAGGTTCTTTTGGCTGCCACTGTCAACAATGAATTGCAACGGCGAACCCTTCACCCACATTTGTGAGTGGGAAAGGCGCTCCCCCTCCTCTGGGTCTTCAGGCTCATTCTTCTGGATCTTGGCGATGGCAACAGTGGCGCTGGGCTCCACATCAATGATCTGCTTCCCTTTGCCATTCCCCTTGTCGAGTTTTGGCTCAGGGTCAGAACATGCATCTGATTCAGAAGCCTTCAACTCGGCCACTAGCGACTGCTTGGTCCGACACTCACTTGTGTTATGAGTGGGACTCTTGTGGAACTCACACCACTTTCCTGTGTCCTTCTTCGGCTTCGTGGTGTTGTTCTTTTCTTGCAGCTTCGATGGGTTGTCTTGGGTCACCCCACCTTGGCTTTGTCCTTTGGGCTTCGGATTTGCAGATCCAAAGTCTCGCTTCTTCTGTTTGAACTTTTGCTCGATTTTGACAGCATATCGGTATGCTGTGCCGAGTGAGGAGATGTTCAAGAACTCCATCTCTTCCTGGATGTATCTGTGTAGGCAGCCACGGTATTTGAGTACTAGATGCAGTTCAGAATATTTGATACCCAACTATGTGCAAAGGGTATGAAAAATGTTTGTGAACTCTGACACATATTGGTCTCGTCCCTGCCGCAGTGTGGTCCATTTGGTGTATTTGTACTCATAGCATTTGACAGGGTAGTATTGCTCCTTGATGGCATCCCGGAAGTCATTCCAAGTGGGTGCGGCTGAAAATAGTGAGCCTGTACTTTCATCCTTCTACTCGCAGTAGGTTTCCCACCAGTCCTTGACGTGGGGGGTTGCTTTGAGAAGAGTGAAAACAATCTTTTCCTGATTCGAAAATTCATGAACAGAAAAATATCCTTCTAGAAGATTTAACCATTTATCTATGGCATCCGCATCTATTTGACCCTCAAAGATGGGGATTTCAAAATTAACTTGTACCTTAAACGGTGTAGCGTTTCCAGAGTAGCTACTGGAAGCCGATGCATCTCTTTTGGGTAGCCATTGAAGGATCTAGGCAAAGCTGTCCATCATCACGTTCCGTTGTCGCTCGAGGGCTTCTTCGAGCAAGATTTTGATAGGATCTCTTGCCCCCTCGTCTTTCTTCCCATCCGCCATGGGAGGCCGTCGGGATTTGCGAGGCTGTTCCTGCAAGGGTTCGACCAGTTCAAGCCCTTACTCCTTATATCCCGACCTCATTGGGGACATGCAAAGAAAAACAGAGAAAAAGCAGATTGCTCTGATACCAATGATCTGGATTTTAAATAGGAACGCAACAAATTATAGAGATAACATTATACACAAAGATGCAGCGGAAATAATACTTCATTTCATTAATGGAAAATACTGAAATATGTTTACAACCATAAATAGAAATAAACCGGCTAGGGCGATGGTAGCTTATCTCTGAGAAGAGATGTGGTGGCTACATGCCTCTGAACAGTCTTACAATGCGGCTCAAAGGCCTATTTATTGTTGAGAAACAATGGAAAACCCCTCACATCCCAAAACCTAACCCTAGAAGATGAAACACCAAATTGTGGGTCCCGTTTGGGTAAATTGGTACATCAATTTCTCGGGGTCGTAACTTTGGCATACGATCTCCATTTGACGCGTACAATAGCTCGTTAGAAAGATCTATCCGAGCACTATCACTTTGGGAAGAGAAACATTGGTCTATGGACCCATGTTGCCCCCAGATTTCCCCAAAAAAACGTCGTTTAGGGCCTCAAAACGGCTCTGGAAGTTCAGGACCCAGAAAAACTGCTAAAAATAGTAAATTGTGCTACAATTACGGAACTGAAAAACTGAAAGAGACAGTTGTGGGGGTCCAAATGGGATTGGTGGGTGGCCACCAACATCCACCTGGATCACTTAACTAGTAGTCTAATCGAGTTGAATCATATCCAAAGGATCCTATGGTATCCTAAAGATTGCTGCTTTAACTTCTTATAGCACTTCGTCAATACAGTCAAACCCATATTCAAAGCTGAACATCATTATGAATCCTCCACGCAAAATATCCCATTCACCTATGCTAGGGCAGAGCTCTGTATCCAATTACCAGTTCATCGGGATGACATCCAGGGTATGATAGAGAAAGTACACCCATTTAGGTTGGGGATTCGCTCCATAAGCCTTAGCCCATTTAGCCAAGTGTGCGCACGGGTCATCCTTCTCGTCATATTTTTTTGTCATTCGTACCTTCAGCTTCCCAAAGTGTTTTCTCATCATCCTCCTACACTCATGCCAATCATTAAAAATATCCTTTTGCGTGCCCCACGATCTTGTGGGCATAGCGCGCAGTGCCCAGTCCAAAGCCTGGAAGTGCTGCTTCTCTGGCACTTACCTCTCAAATGCATCCAAAAATACATCTACATCATTTAAGCCATCGTAAGTAGGTAGATTTCTTACCTCTGACGATACGCAGTGTAGTGACCGGGTCATCATGTTACAACTCAGCGTGGTTACTTCATGTAGTTGATTCTGCCAGTGCTGTAATTCTTCATTAGAGTCTGAGGCGCAGGAACTCTCGCGATCCCATATAACTCCTCCATTTGTTGTCGGGTTCACCCAATCTTGGTCTCACGCTATTATTTTATATATGCAGTCCAAATCGTCATCGCTTTCGTAATCACGGACTCATTCAGTATAGCGAGATCCTTCAGCATGATCTAGGGGTACTATTACACAAAGCGATTTATTTTCAAATATCATCTTTCGATTCTTTAGGTTGATTACCCCATTCATGTCAGTAGCCCAATCAATGCCAACGAGCGCAGGGTAGGGGTTGCTGTCATCCACACTTTCTATCACTTCAAAGTCAACCAATGCGCTCACGCCTTCAATATCTACAGTTACTCCTTGCAGTCGTCCCATGGGGATGATCTTCTGCTGGTTGGCCATCCTTAACTGAATCAGAGACCATTGCAGTGTGGGTCTCCCCATCCGCTCCCAAGTTTGCTTCGGCAAAACATTCGCATTTGACCCCAGATCCAGAATAACCTAATCCATTTCATATTCTCCTATTTGTGCGGTCAGTCTCATCTCTTGTTTTTTCCTTGCTTTATGCTTACTAATATTCTGTACAATACGTGGTTTAGCTGGAGTGCTTCCGACGCATCTATTTATAAGCTCCTTTAACCCCTTCACAACCCTGCTATTGTGCAACAACTTCATGCGGGTCTCTAGAAAGGTTGTAATAATAGAAGGGTATATTTCCTCATCAGGCTTATCCCTGCTCCCTGAGATAGAGGCCTCAACAAAGCTCTTCTTTTCTTCCACGAACGTTTTGCGTGTGCGCTCCAAATCAAATTCAGCCTCCTTCGCAGGAGCTTTGGACCCATGTGCTATCTTCGGGCCATTTCCCCTTATCATCGCCCTTTGAAATTCCACTTCGGAGCACTATATTCACATTCGAATCCTCCTCGCAAGGCTTAGCCCTCATCATCTATAGGTTCTGAGTCGGTTGAGGTGGTAGCACCCCTTTGTATCATATCCTCACTATTAGCGTAGGACAGTCTTCTGTCTCATGATCAAACTGAGTACAATATTTGCACGATGGACATGTTGGGTTAGTGCATTCATAGGCATAGTGTCCTGGTCCTCCACAATTGTAACAGATCAGCTGTCCCCGACCTCTACCAGGTCCTCCTCCGTCTCGGCCTCGTCCGTGCCCCTGAAAGCTTGTTTCCACCATCCCAACGCTTTGGTTAGGAGGCCACATTTCTTCCTGAACTCTATAGTCGGGTTTTCTATCCATAGTCAATACATAACTTCGGCAATTGCACTCATCATGCTCTACTGGCCTGCAGAAGTTACAAAATAATTGTTGCGATGTTTGTACAAACTTCTGTAGCAAATGGAAATTATCAGTTGTATGTTTCCCTGCTACCTGACATATAGCACACCACAACGTAGGCCCTGCGCTTTGTCCTGCATGGGTTTCCAGCTTTAAAGGCATCATTTCTCCTCCTACAATATAGTTCACAAAGACCGGGCAGTGGTATTTTTCATGCCCCTAACCTTTACATTTCAGGCACCATATCTCTTCACACACCTCCAATCAAACTGTTCTGTCCTGGTTCAAAATTTGCATTTCAAGGAAAATATTTTGTAACTACGCATGGATCTACTGAACCCCCAGATTTAGATCTTGCATTGGCGTTTCATGCAGTCTCATGGAAATTTCCAAGGCCGTTTCTTGAGTCGTAATCTTTAGTTGTGACAGTGCAAACCTTAGGTGTTGCAGGAGCGTAGCCACAGACCACTCGCAGCGTTGTCCATCTGTTAAGTTCATATTAGCTTCACAGATTTTACACTTCAATCTCAGATCCAATTCCCAAGGTGTCTCACCTGGTTTCATCGCGATTTCCTTGAACCCGACAATCGATTGTGCCTCGGATTTAGGCCTACTGAACTCTTTATTCAACGCGGTCTAGATTTCTGCCAACCCAGTGTTTGGGTTATCATTAGAGTAAATGATGTACCAAGTTAGCGCATGATCCTGCAAAGCACTAACCAATGTTTCCTTCTTCATGTGATCATCTTAGATGCCCTGAGCTTCCCATACAACTTTCATGATGAACCAAAACTGGTCCGGGTCCTCATTTCCCAAGCCCTTAAACAAAGACAGCTTCACTGAATTTCCCACGTTGAACTACGGTGGAGGTGGTGGCAGTATGGGAAAAGTCGTAGGTGATGGTGGTGAAGTTGGAGGTGGTGTAGGTGGGGGTGGCAGTCGTGGGAATCCTTGTCTTATTAACTGAACTACACTTCGCAGAGAAGCCTGCGCTACTCCCTCTTCATCACCCAATGGCGGTGAAATCAATGGGCTATATTCAGGGCCCTTTCTTCCTTCATTTTTGTAAGTATTTCCACTTCGCGTAGATCCGAACATCAAGGTAGCTTCATAACCCGTTTTTTGCACAATAACATCTTAATCCAGGTATTTAAAGATTTCAATTACTTACCTCGCAAACCTTTGAAAACGCGTTGCTCTACCTCACTGTAACTAACTAAGGTATCAACTGCGAGTTCAGTCACAAATCCTCCTATGATGTGATCAAGCCAATGATCGACAACACGGGTGATCTTATCCTCAGAGGCTTCTAGTCTCTGTACTAACTCCTGGGTCCAGACAATATGACCATCAAGTCTCCACCTTCCTTGGTTATCCGCTAGCTTCGCGATCCACTCGTATAACTCAACTGGAAAGGAACATAAAAAGATCTCGTGAATTTCTGTATATAGGTACCTATCCACCCACTATTCCTTTGTCAGTCGTGGATTTCTGTTCTCCTTCGCCATGAATTCGCGGGTCTTCTTATCCAACTAGTCTTCAACCTCTTTCTTAGTTGGATTCCAGTTATACAACACCACACATCTCTCATGTAGATTCATGTCCTGGAAATGGAACCATTTGTTGGCTTTGTGGGGGCTGACCCAGGTTCAACGTTAGTTAACCAAACAAATCCCTACACTACTGGCCCTTTCGGCATCAGCTCGTGGAGCGCGGATTGAAGTCTCACTCGAAGAAGTATGGGGGGATGTTGGAACTAAGTTTTCGCACTGTGAGATGGTTGTGATGTCATTTTATACCCTCTGTTCCTACTTTCGTGTAGGTCACTCAGCTTTACCCCTTATTCCACCCTTCAGTGCCTCTGCGAAGGGGTACGATCAACCTTCGCGCAACCTTAACCTGTGATCCAAGTACTTCTGCGCAACTATGATAGCGTATTGTATAAGTTCCCAAGTTTTCTTAGGTGTTTTACTTATCTTACTAATCAATCACGGTTAGTGCCGCGTAAACTGATATCCTTACTTGCGTTCAATTAACAAATACAATCATATATATTAGCACATTACATAAACATTGTAAATTAAACCCAAAATGCAATATACTTCAGATGCAATAACAAGAACTAAATACACATAATTTGTAGAATACTTCTCTTTATTGATATCTTTAAGTTAATACAGACTCTATCCACCCTGCGCACACAGTTGTAGGGGTCCGCGCACTCGGCTGTGGATTTCTACCTTATGCCTTTGCACACTCAGCTGCAGAACCTCTACCTACGCTAAGACCCAAAGACTTAGACTCCTCTACCAAGACTCTTCACTTCATTCTTCGTTATCCACTGCTAACTACTTAGAGCTTACTTAGCTCATTGTTATACAATTCCATGGTCCACGGACTATGGGTGGATATTTACAGTTGACTTTACACTTTACAAAATAAGGGCAGACAATCCTTTATGACTCTTGACACCTTCGTGGTCCGCGACCATAAAATGCAGAGACTTTACAACTTTATTACAAAATTGTCCCAAAACATGGGCTTTAGCCCCAAAACTATCCTTGGGGGAACCCATTCTCAACAACAACCATTCATGCACAAGTCATTTAAGCCTCTTTTTTATCTGGAAGGTCATAGCACACCTAGTATTTGAGTAATTTGAAGTTATTTGATTTAAAATGTCAACCCAAAATTCACAAATTAACAACTAAAGAAAATCATGTCAAAGAAATCATAGGAATTCCATTCTTACTTGTTAAGAATGCATTTCCAAATCATATTTTTAACACATCAATTTAATGCACATACATTACTTGTGAATCTACATTCACAGTTAAAAGTGATGTCATTCAATATAACTTTTGTTAAGTTTCCATTAGTGAAGATAATAAAAGAGTCGAAATTAGCATGATGAACTCAATCATCACATTAATTGAATCTCAACCTTACACTTGTTACACATTCCCAAATAATACACACCAAAGTCATCATACTATAGCCCAGATTAAGCCAATATTTTTTTTGGTAGATACGATTTCAACTAGTAAAGATGGCTACCAAGCCCATATGACATTGATAAATATGCATCAAACATTTATGCAACCATGCATGCACTTCACCTATGTCACCCACTGATTAAAAATAAAGCCATTCACATGCTTGGGTTTAAACCCAACTTTCTCAAGTGCATCTTTTATCAGCATGTATTTAAGTCTTTTAACATATTTCTAATAATTTATCTTAACAAAAATATAAATGAATATAAAAAATAATTATTTTTCTAGTATTAAGGGGGTTTTCGCAATGCATTATATTAGATATCATTTTTTCTTTCATGAGTTTCTAAATGACATAATAATAATAATAATATCCCCTATGCAACCAATATGCTTCCAAGTCAACATACACAACAGTTCAACATGCATGCAAAATCAACATTCATACATCATCAACCTACAAGCAAGCATGTTGGCCCATTAGGATATAGTGTTGTAACCTACTCTGATACCATATGTAAGGTCCCACCTTACCAACCATCAATAATATAGAGAAGTAAAGGTCACATTTAACGATAGTACTCAATGTTATTTATTTTTCTTCATTATATGACTAAATAGTTTTCATGTAATCGTGTTACTTCACCTATTTCAACATAAGGAGAGAGGGATAAAATTCCGTTAAAACAATCCAAAACATATTTCTTCTCAAGTTTACAAGAAGCATGTGTTCTTTTCATACTTATACATGAGCTTTAAGTAAGACTAGAAATAAATTCCACCACAATTCCATGTGCAAACATTAAGCTATATCAACCTATTTGATTTCATCTATTATGCTAAATAAGCTTCACTTATTGACTCTTGATATCATAAACACAAAATTATGCCACAAGAAGCTAAAATGTCACGCTTCTATTACAAAAGTCACATATAAGGGTATGAGTATTAACCTACCTATAACAAGGTAAATCAAGGAGGAATATACCTCTCTTCATCAGAAAATATAATAAATATGATATGTTTATGAAATGGAAAAATGGAATCACAAAAGATATTGACCCAACCACATTTACAAATTCATAGGCTAAAAATTCCCAATCCCAATTAGTAAGGAAAACAATAATTTGCAAAATGACATTGCTTCAATCATGAGACTTGTATAATAATTGTTTCAACAAGAGCAACTACTATTACAAATAATGTTACAAATTCATGAGCATATTATTCTTCAAAAAATGCTAAGTAAAACAATGGACTTGATAAAATTGGGCACAAATAGATTTTTTGCTACAATCATTGAAGCATAAGACTGCAACCATGGATACATGCAACTTACACAACTTATTATGCTCACCTCAACAAGTAACTAAATCCTACATAATTGGTCGTTGTAAAAATTGTTTCCAACAACAACTCTCCCTTTTTATGATAGATTTGGATAATAAAAGTAACAAATTTCCTATTCTCTATTCACACTTCAACAAATTATTAAATTCATTTTCACATTCATACAAAAACTTGTAGACATAGGAAGCTACATCCATTAAACAATATATTCATAAGTTTCTAGTACGTAAAAACTACAGTGAGTAAGACATTTAGTCTAACAATTTATATGCACAAAAGCGATAGCCATTGAGGCCTTTTGACGAACACTTTGCAAACGTACAATCTACAGTGAATGAGGCCTTTTGACAAACACTTTTCAAGCATGAAATTTACAAACATTGAGGCATTTTGTCAAACACTTTGCAAGCCATAGTCTCTTAAGGCAATTTTGACATGAATCTAAGATTCTTCCTCAACCTATTTAGCGAATAAAATTTATAAATTAATTCTTCAAATGTTGGAATACTAAAATAGGGACTAAATCATCTTATTCTTTCACCAAAACTCAATAATAGGCATGCATAGTTAGAAACAACAATCTACAAAATCAACTAGATTTATGGTTTAGGCTCTAAAAAGTGTTTTTTTGGAATCAAGTGGGGGGTTAATGGTACAAATGGTACGAATACCCCCTGATGTTGTCTTGAATCATTACGAAACCACCCATGGATGTAATTTTTTTAAACTAGAAAATATTCCAACTCTTGGAATTTCATTTACAAATTTTGTCACACAAATGGCATGAAAACTTTAATATACAACCATGCATAAAAAATAACAACATAGAATTAAGCTATAATTACTTATGCATTGTCTAAATGCTTTCTAAACCATCTCATCTACTGTAAGTGAACTAAAAGGCTTGGGATACATCAACCATTATTTTCATTCTATCATTCCTACAAACACATAGGAAACATCCTCAACTATTGTAATACATATAGAAAAACACTCCAAAGTAAGATTTAACCAATGATGATTGTTTTAATGCATTATGTATCCTTGTTATGTACATTTGCAAGGATTCAAGCACCTAATTACTGAAAATTACCTCAATTATTTTCTTTGAAACTCTTGGCTGCCATCATTTTTTTGCATTTTTATTTTAAGGGCTGATCTAAAGAAGGGCCTCCAGGTATATTTTGGGTATGCATTCGTTTCCTACTTATTTGGTAGGCTTGAAGTTAACACTTATTCATGCATAATAATTAAAAACTAATAGCATTGCACATTCAGGTATTTTGTAAAGCACTTGGCAACATATCATGAAACCATTTCTAAAACATGTCTCTAATTACCTATTTCAATTAAAATGAAGCAAAAACATAACTCATGAAACTCTTACCCATGTCGTTTGGAAATTCTTTATTATAATTACCTTCAACAATATTTGGATTTCCTTTCTCAAATGCTATAATACCAACGTTATTACCATAAAATACACCAATAATAATTTCAATCTTCAGATCCAAACATCCATACATATAGACTACTCTTAGCCTTTATTTTCAACTAGCCAATAAGATTCCAGGTACAGGGAAAATTTTAGGGGCTAATATTCACAGGTGGGATAATTTTCTATGTTTTCTCCAAAAAAAAGATTCACTAATTTCCATTTTTCCTAAAATATGATTCGCCCAAATTTTATATCATAAAATTGTCTTACCTTAAAAATCGCCAAAGTTTTATAGAGACTATATAAAATCATTAGAAATTTGAATATTTTTACAAACATATCACTAAATAGTTTATAGTTTACATGTTAAGGACTAGTAAGATTCGCCAAGGTTTCTAAACTTTAACAAAAAATTCCAGCCTTAAAATTTTCCCTGTCTAGGTAACGTATGCTTAAACTAAAATTAGATGCTTACCATAATTTAAATTTCTACTTTTTCTTTCATGCTAATGGTATACTACAATTTTAGGACAATTAAAATTATACCTGATGAGATATTCAACTCCAATCGCTAATAATATGATCCATCTTTGATTCCTTAACCAACTCGTTTGAGCCATCCAGATTTCCACCCAACCATATCCAAGGAGAAATTCTCCCCCTGGAACCCCCGAGATGTAAGAGCTCACAAGCAGTACCAAAATATAACATCAGGGAGATATACAACGCAAGGTGAGGAAGATAAGTTTCACTTCCTCTCAATACCATGCATGGTCAACTCTATTGGGTAGAGCTACTTGGAAATTTAGATTAGCATTTTTCTACTCTCCGAGTCTCTCCCTATCACAATATTCTTTAAATCTCTTTGCACCTCTCCTTCCCAGGTGAGAAGACATGAGACAAATATATAGGAGGAGCAGCAAATTATTGTCATAAGGGAGGAGTCATATGCATGCCTTGAGAAAGAGTAACATATTCCATTTGGATGAGTGTAACTCATGTCATTAAGGAGAGGTATGCATGTCTTAGTTAAGGAGAGTGTAACGTATGCATTAAAGAGAGCGTAAGAGGAATATGGCATGTCTTTGATGAGTTCTTAAGAGAGAGTGTAATGTATCATTAAGAGAGAGAGAGAGAGTTCCATAGACCCATGAGAGTCATTAAGGAGAGAGGTGTGAAGTAACTCGTAATTCCTTTTAATAATAATATCATAGTCTCACAGAGGATAATAATAATAATAATAATATAAATAATATTGTTGATTAAGCCAAGATTTAACTATTAGGATTGATTATAGATAAGTTGAGTGATTTTAATTCAAATATACTTGATTACCAATTCATGCAAGGAGATTTACTATTTTTGGAAATTCATACTTGAGATGCTAGACATGACTTTCTATTTTTATAAATTCACTCGAGAATTGTCAGAAAATAGATTCTATCAAGGAAATTCATCCTTGAGATGCCCATGAGAGGTATTTTTCTTCTAGATAATAGGGATTCCACATCCTTATTGCATGCATCACTGTGCCTTAGTAGATTAAGGACTTCGCGCCTTGATATACTCTAAAGATCCAAGATTCCATACCTTTATCTTTTTTAATATTCACGACTCCATGCCCTAAAATGTTTAGTATAGGTCCAAGAGTCCACGTATTTATGTTTCATGGATTTAGGACTCCATGTCCTAATTTCCATGGCTTCTCATCTACTTTACTTTGAAACTTTGTGCTTCTCCTTAAGGTATTGATTGTAATCTCATACCCATATGATGGTTCATTAGTAAGGTCTAGTTCCAAGACCAAGAATTGTTCATGACTTCTACAGTCATTTTGGTTTTGAAGAACTAACTTCCACAATCGTTTATATTTTGAAAATCCTTGTTTGAAAATAACCACATCCCCTACCACATCTTGCTCAGTACAATATTAAGCATATATAATCATACAAATCATGTATCATGACTTCCACAATAATTTATAGTTTGAGCATCATTGTTTGCAAATAACTAGGTCCCTTGCCACATCCTGCTTAGTACAAGATTAATCATATATAAGCATATAAATCATGTATCATCCGTAAATCATAATTAACCATATTTTCCACATAACCATGATCATCCATGGATCTATGTGTCTCAATATTTGATCAACATCCATGTCATACATTTATGCCCAAACTAGGATACGAAAAGAGAAAACATCGATAATATGCACTTAACCAAAATCAGTCTTTATCATAACCACATAAGAACCATGTGACCCTAACTAGGTCTATAACATACAAGAATATACATAAGTTTAACATGCATAATCTTTATGTCATTGCATCAAAATCACCCTCTCCAAGTGTCATGAAAGTCATCTCACCAAGAAGGGACACTACAGACTCCCCCACGTGCTAAATTTTTATGTCCCGACCATATTTTGCATTTTGTGGTACATTTCCTATTGAGAGTAGAAAAATTATTCGTTTTCTTTATTTTTAGTTGCATCAACCTCTAGGGCATCATACCTGGCCTGACCCAAGGTGTGGACAAGGGGAGGGGGAGGTTAACGCTATGTGGACCCAGTGGACACATGTGGACCTAGATGGGAAAATAGATAAATGGGGCTAAAATTAGTGGAAGGGGGTGATGTAGGTGGTATGGGAAGCGGGACTATGCAACCAAAATCAATATTTCCAATGTAATGCCAATCCAATATCTAAAACATCAGTAAATGAGATCCCATGGACTAGGATACAAGGGTAACCATGAAATCGATGTTAGGTCCCTATAATACTAGTGTATTCCCTCATTATTATTGTCATTGTAACACTTAATGTTATTATTGTGGCCATGTTGTCCCCATATTGTTATTATTGTGCCCCATAGAAGCCCACTATTGTTATTTTTGTGCCCTTACATTATTATTGTTATGCGAACTCTGATTATATTGTGACCCCTTAGACTCCTATATATAGAAAGGATGTTTTGTCATTTGAATCATCCAATAATTGTTAATTTATGTAATTTAAAGGAGGTTTCCTCCTCAAAGAGGCTTATTTTGAAGTCGTTTATCTATATTTTCCATCTTTTTGTGAGATGGTTACATAACATTTGGTATTAGAGGTTTGGATTCCAGGGTTTCATTGCTTCAAACAGGTCCTCATGAAATTTTCACTATAACCTTTTTTAATACGAAGATTAAGAAACTGAAAAAAAAAACCCATTTGAGACGAAATCATGATGAACATCGTACCCAAATTTCATATCTTGTATCGCTATATTTTCTTAGATAGGATCCAAGGAAGTTAGGGTTTTGGCAGACTCTCGCATTCCAACTCAAACATGTGACCTTGGAAAAATTGTCACTTTCTCTCTGAGAATCAAACTCTAATTTTGTAAAAAATTCCAAAACAAGGACAGACTATAGTTTGTTGGTAACTTTTTCAATTCTGAAGGTTGAAACAGTGACATGTGGCACTTCGTACAAGTTCACTCTAAAGAACCAGACTATAATCAGGTCATTGTGGGAGATTGGGCATAACACTTTCTTGGAGAATCCAATCTCAATTAGATTTGTAGGGTTGGAAAGAGGACTCACAGGTATAACACAAGAAGATATTTCAAACCTTGAAGATCCGCCATTACATAGATACAATAGATTCAATATTGAGCTCCTACAAAGAAAAAAATGGTGTGTATTATTTTAAAAATTGCATAAGTTTTGTTTGAAAAAATAATTTGAAGTGATTCAAAGGGAATAGTGAAGAATAATACTCATTATTTGACGCCCGAAGAAATAAAATGGAAACACCTAGTAAGCAACCTGAAATTTCTACTATGACGCATGAAGAAGAAGAAGAAATGCAACATGATATATCAAAATTACAAGACAAAGTGCAACAATTTTCGCTCTCACAAAGAGTAACCAAAAATGAAATGGAAGCTAAGATAGATGATTTGAAGAATAGCTTAAAATCAGACATGGAAGGATTGAATAATAAAATGAAAGCTAATATGGATGACATGAAATCTAATATGGTTGACATGAATGATAATATGGAAGATTTTAAGAATGGTTTAAAATAATACATGGAAGGTTTCAAGGAAGGTTGGACAAGGTTGCTATAATAAATGCTTCCTAATGGCGAAAAGGTGTTAGATGAAACTCATGATGAGAATAAAATAAATTTTAATAATGATTTCATAGACTCTAACATTGGATCAACGACCCACCATGTTCCAAAGATCAATATGAGGAAGTTTGATGATAAGGACCCCATAACATGGATACTACAGATGGAGCAATATTTCGATCTCCATAATGTGAAAAACACAAAGGTACGCATTTCAACTTTATATTTGTAACCCAATCAGTTTGTATGGAATCGATGGCTTTTCTCTCATAAATAAATTGTCACTTGGTCAATTTTTACAGAGGAAATAATGGCACATTATGAGGATACAAAGAGAAACACCTTCTTTAGTCAATTGATAAATATCAAACAAAAGGGTTCAATGGTGGAGCACATTGAGGACTTCCAAAAATTGAATATGAGGGTAAATGATATTCTAGAGGAGCATAGGATTGATTTGTTCATAGGGACATTAAAGGATAACATCCAAGATGATGTTCACCTTTGGGAACCTAATTCATTGGAAAAGGCATTCAAGTTGGCAAGAAAAATTGAAAGAAAAATTATGGAAACAAGGAAGCCTACCACTCACAACTATAAAGATGGAAGTATTGCTACCCCTAGCCTTCCACAACCTATAAGGTTGACACCACAACAATTGGAAGAAAAAAGAGCAAAAGGTTTTTGTTATAGTTGTGATAGCTAATACACTAAAGGTCATAAGTGTGATGAGAAGAAATGATTTTACATATATTGTGAAGAGGAGGAAGAAAAGGAAAAAGAAACGTCAAAAGAAGAGGATATACACTAGGAACCAAACCTAGAGAAAGAAGAAATGAATCCAACCATATCTTGTAATGCATTGGCAGAAATTACCACTCCTCAAACTATCAAGATAGAAGAACATATCAAGAAGAAAAGGGTAATGTTGTTGATTTATTCGGGTAGTATCCATAATTTCATTCATTGTAAGATAGCTAAGGAATTGAATTGCTTCCTATATCCAACACCAGAGTGTCAAGTGATGGTTGCAAATGGAGGAACCATAAATTGCTATGGAAAGTTCCATAATATCAAGCTATCCATGGGAGAATATGTATTGAATAGTCCAATGCTTTCCATTCCAATGGGTGGTGTTGATGTTGTAATAGGAGTCCAATTTATACAATCTTTGGGTACAATAGCTTTTAATTTTCAAGAAATTTTCTTGAAATTGTTTTGGGAATGAAAGGAAGTTGAATTAATGGGTATCGCAGGGAAACCAAAAAAGATAATCAAGTCTAGTGGCACGAAAAAGCTTCTAAAGAAAGAACAACGAGGCATAATTACACATTTATGTTCACTACAGGTTCCACATTGAAATCATCTATTTCTTCAGATCTCCAAAAAGCCTTGGAAAATTATTCCAAGGTATTTGAGACTCCCAAAGGCCTCCCACCTATTCATGATCATGACCATACTATTAATTTGATTAATGGAAGTTTTCCTCCTGTTATAGTTTGGATCTACCTTAGGCTGAAGGAAGGTAGGTCTAGGGTAACTTCAAACCACGCTTAACTTGGTAGCTAGCCTTACAAGGCCGGGAGAGGGCTCTCTCCTTGTAAATCTCAACAAGAATATGGAAACTAAGGATTGAGATGATAGAAAATAATGCTGATTTTAGGCTAGGTATATTTTCTCAAAGGATTTTGATTGATTTTAATGGTTGGTTGTTGTATCAGATGAGGAAGGCAGCTTTGGGTCCGGGAAATCAACTCAGATTTGCAGAGGTTTCTGTGGGGCGAGGTAGGCAAGTGTTTTAGCACTTTGAAATGAGTGTGATGGTGAGTCTAAAGACTAGTGAGGAGTTGGAGAGGGCATGCAAGGTTCATGAGTCCTCTTCAAACAACAGAAAACATTTAGAACTAAATAAACCCCAAGGTTGAGCATTGAAACACCGATGGATTCCACCCTTTAATCTTGATTCATTTAGTTACGAAGAAAAAGAGAGATGATGGCACATATACACATAAGATAAACTGAAAAACAGAGGAGAGAACAATGCTAATTCACCTTGCCACAAGAATCCCACAAAATGTTGCAAAACCCTGGTTCATTTCCTTGCCAAACTGCAGAAGTGATTTACAATAGTGCTCAATACATCCATAAGAGTCCAACCTTGACAAATGACTAAGAAAGTACAAGATATAGGCATCAAACCACCTATGCTAGCCATCAGGGTTCGAATCCATGATTTAAGGAGCTGTTTCAACAAGATCTAAACTAGGAACTGAAAAATAGGCTGTGGAACAACTTGCCTCTAAAACTATGGAAACTGATTCATTCATCCTTAAACCAACTCTAAACTAATGTATCTACCTCCTCAAGTCATATTTCATCATATTTACATCATAGTACATCAATTTACATCATATTACATCATCAATTTACCAAAGAGAGAAGAAAAATTCAAACTGACAACAAACTGAGCGAAATTTTAAACAAACAGGCAAAACTAGCAAATTTTTCTCCTATGCGTAGTGCCTTTTTCAAGCCAGTTTTGGAAGGCTTCCTGAAGTTCAAATCAGGTGCAGAATAGCTCATTGGAAAGCTTGGTAAGTCTACTTTCTGGGACAACTTGAAGTTTTTGATTTGGAGTCCATTTTCCCATCCAAAAATGGAATCTCCCAAGACTGCTTCCTCTGTGGCAAAAAAGTGGTAGAGAGGGCACTTTTTGGGTGTTTTTGGCCCTTTTGGAGGTCCAGAACTTATCAAAATTTCTTAGACATTTTTGAGCAAGCATAAATTTTCATGTTGATTCCAAAAATTTAAACTTTTTTTCAAATGGAGGCCCCCATCAAAAACGTAGCGTTAGTGGCGCTACGCAGCTGCTGAAAAAACCTATTTTTTGCTTCAAAAATTTCAAAAATGAAAAAAAATTCACCAAATTTCTTGAAATTTGGCATGAGTGATTATTTTTATGTGCTATGCTAGGCTAATGATGCTTCAGCCAAGATCTTGAGCTTGTCTTTCTCCTTTTTTCTTCTCAAATCTCTCTTTAGTTTCGCCTTTAACCTCTTCACCCTTGTTTTGCAAATCTTATTCCGGGTTAAGTAGTGATAGGCCATATGGCGCAACATTCTCTTTTCCTTGTTGGATTTCTCAAGAAATTTCTCCATATGAATATTTTTCCTCTCTAACCATGATTCCTGGTTAGCCTCAATTTCTTGCTCAAGGGGTGTCATTTTGATTTTTCTTCTTTTTGCCACTTGCCGGTTTTCTCTAATTGTGTGCAGCTCCATGATTGCTTGTTTGTCCTCCAGTTGCTTGTTCTCTTGTTCAAGGAAGTTAATAATCCATTTAGCCCTCTCAAGGTCAAGTGATAAGGCCCGAATTTCATCCTCCTTCTCTCTGATGATCATATCCTTGAGTCTTGAGCTTTGAGGGCCCAAATCAATGACATCCTCCTCAACCAAGACAAAATATTTGTCTTTCCCTTTAGTAGGGCCTTCATCCTACACTTGTTTCTTTCCTTTGTCTTTGTCCCATATCTACTCAGATGAAGAAGAAGGCAAAGCCCCTTTCACCCCTAGTGAAGATAGAATTTGCCTGTGGTTTGGTGAAGAAAACGAGACCCCTTCCACCCCTGGGGGAGATAGTACTCGTTTGGCAACTGCAAAAAGTATCCTGATGCCTTTATCATAAGTGACAAACACTGGCACACCTGTAGTTTCAGTCTCATGAACATCTGGCTAGTTTGAAGGCCCTCCTTCCTCATGAAGCGCTGATGAAGTCACCTGAGGACCTTTGAAAATCTCATGTGCAGTTAAGGTATCCCATGACATATTCAACAAGCTTCGCTGATGCAAAACAACAATTTTAATCAATGAGAAATGATAAATACTACTGAATTGCTAAGGAAGAGGTTTCCTTTGCACATATAGAGCCATCTTCTCAATATTCCTGCATGTAAAGTATGGTAGGTTCATCATCCTTACTCTTGTGAAATGCATCAACAATCTGACATGGTAGGTATAAAGAAGAGAAAACCTCCCTTCACAGGTGAAATACTTGATGATGAGTTTCATGAGAGGAACATAAGTGTCCTGCAGGTATTTGAAAGGAAAAACCCTACTGATTTTCCTCTGATAACCAGCCTTGATGTAAGGCTCATAATTCTCTCTGCCCACATGTTGCTCCTTATTCCACTGTTCACCCACATTAGGGATGCTTGTTGCTGCTGCAATGGTTTCAGGTGTCAAGGTGAAAGAGACACTAGATAGGTTCACCTGGTCATTATGAAGATGAAGAACAAAGAACCTAGCCAGCTTATGATGATACTTCACCCTTTCTACCATTTCACAAAATTGATAACAATATTGATGTTTAAAATAGGCTATAGCAAGAGGGAAAGCAAGTAATTCTGTGAGAGTGGTGGGCTCTTCCCGGATATGTTTTCCTCCTTTATGTGGTTTTCTGGGCACATGGGCTTCTTGGGAAGAATCACGAATAGTCTCATCATCCCTCTCATATGCTGAGTCTGTCTCCATGCTTGTGAATTTGGAATGAAAACTGATGAGTATGAAGAGATTTTTAAAAGTATGTGGGTGAACAATTTATGTAGGAAATGACTGCTGTTTTTCTTTTGGGAAATGAGGGAATGACTGATATTATGACTGTAAATGAGGGTTTGATGGTGGAAGGAATGTAATGAGGGAACAAGAAATGGGAATTAGGGTTTTGGGAATGTATAGGGTTAGGGTTTGGGAATAGGGAATGAGTACCAATTATTTGGGAGAGGGAAAGAGAAAGGAGTTTAGTGAAATTTAGTTAAAGGGCATGGGATGTAGAAAAATAATAAAAGGGGAATAAAAATAGCAGAAGACAATACCCTATGCAAATTTTTCAAGCCAATTCAGAGACAGCTAGGGTTTAGTTTTTAGACACACAAATCACCACCACTGACGAAAAAATCCCTTGCTAGACCAGATGAGAGGCTTCACTTACTTGCTGAGAGACTAATTGTGAATTTGGAGGAAGAGGAAAATGATGAAAATCAATTTGGAGCTCAACAGGCAGGTGCGTAGCACTGCCTCCCAGGTGCGTAGCGCACTTTGTATGCGTAGCGCATGACTAAAACTCAATGTAAAACCTACGCCAGGTAGATGCATAGCGCTGGTGCCCAGTTGCGTAGCGCCGGTGAAATTTCCAGTTTTTTGCTCAATTTCGCCTCTTTCTCCCAAAAACACGATTTTTCCCTTTGAGCTCACTCACTTGCAAAAAATGAAGACCTTCAAATACATAGATGAGCTTTATATCCCCTTGGCTTTAATTTTTCATTTAACAAACCCACTTTCCTAAAGTCTTATTCACTTTTGCTTTAAAAACTTTGTTTTTCATTTGCAGTTTGACTTTTCTTGATCACTTGATGAATTAATGCATTGATGTTTTTGTTTCTTTCAGTGGCTAGAGTTGGCAAGGTGAGAAAGGGCAGCAACTGGAACTTATTACATATAAAAACATTGAAATTACATAAAATTTGTACATGAAATGGAAAAAACCCCGTTTTCACCTCAAAATAGAGTTTTGAGGTAAAAACCATTTATGAAGCATATCCTTAGTAAATTTATGATCTTATGAACTTATAAAACCTCCTCATGTGCCTGTTGACCTTTTATTGAGTTTTGGATGACCATGGTGGCAAACCATAGACCTAGTGAGACCTAAAACCCTAAAACTGGCTTTTGCAAATGAAATGACACAAAATGACAATAAATGACCTAAACATGTGAAAACAAGCCAGCAGGTAAATGCCATGAGGGAAATTAACAATGAACCACTACCATCAGTTGATCCATGACCTAATGGAATGCATCTGATCAGATGGGACACCTAATATGCATGCAAAAAAGAGAAATTTGATCACTGATGGAGGGATGAAGATACTGACACTAACACCTCCAAACATCAAGCCTTACAGATATCCCTATGCCCAAAAGAGTGAAATTGAACATATGGTTACAAAAATTCTAAAGGCTCGAATAATTCAAGCTAGTCAAAGTTCTTTCTTTGCTCCATTAGTATTGGTGCATAGGAAGGATGGATCATGGCACATGTGTCCGGATTATATGGAGCTCGACAAGCTCACTATGAAAGATAAATTTCCCATTCCAGTCATTGATGAATTACATGGAGAAATTTACTTCACCAACTTGGATCTTCCTTCTGGATATCATCAAATCATAATGAAGATTGAAGACATTCTAAAAAAAACATTCATAACTCATGAGGGTCGTTATGAATTCTTGGTCATGCCTTTTGGCATTACCAATGCACCTTTTACATTTCAAGGTTTGGTGAATTCCATTTTCAAACCATTCCTTAGAAAATCTGTGTTAGTATTGTTTGATGATATACTAATCTACAAAAAGTCATGGAAGGATCATGTTCAACATGTTGAAAGGGTGCTCAAAGTATTATAGGAGAAATAATTATATGCAAAAACTTCCAAATTTTTATTTGGAGTATAGGAGGTGGAATATCTAGGTCATATTGTATCCCATGAAGGTGTTAAGGTAGACCCTAGCAAAATTAATGCCATTAAGGAATGAAAAATTCCCACATCCATAAAGCATATGCGAGGATTTCCCAGGTTGACAGGGTATTATCACAACTTTGTTAAGAATTATGGGACAATAGCGTTGGCACAAAAATGTCATTAGGGAAAAGACCCTGGGTTTAGGCAGAAGGGGCCAACAAGGATCCATTGTAGTCTAGGCCAACGTCGACATTTTCACCTTATCCAAGGGGCAAGGAGTCTCATCCGAGGTGTGCCGTGACGAGAACTAAGAAGGGCTAGAGGAATATCAAGGGTGATTCAGACATTAACTATTATTAGCTTAAAGAGATCATTCATCACAACACTAGGTTGTTACAATTACCATATTCATCCAATAAAAGGCCATTAATTAAAATTTTGAGAAGGTCTATAAACTAGAATAATGCACTTAATCATAATGCCATTCAGAATATCTCATTCATTCCTTAGTATCAAATTAAGGAAGATTCATTACAATATACATCAAGTGTAAATCCCTTCAATAGATACATAGAATACTATGCCACAGGATGCCTTAGACCTCTGACCGAGTCTAGCTCGAGACATTTTGAAACTGCTTAGGTCCTCGGGACCCTGTTCTTATTCACTTATAACCCCTAATAGATACCAAAACCCTCTCCTTTTTTGTCTTATGATTTTATCTTATCTTCTGTCATTCCCACTGCTAGTTCTATTAAGTTGTGCTTTCCCTCGGCTTATTTCCCTCTCCTTCTTGTCCGCTTGGTTGTTCCTGTTTGCTCTCAACACCTTGCTGGAACTGCCTATTTGTTGTCTGTTCCTTATTCCATCCTCGAATTTCATCTTCGTAAATTGACTATTGTTCTCGCCACCTGTTCTTTGCCTTGATTCTCTCAAACTTCAAAATTAAAATTTAAGGCCCCAATAGGCCCTGACCACAGTTCTTTGACTCATTGCCAAGTCAATCTATCTCAAGCGTTGTGGGTCCTATCTCTGGTCTTGCGGATATTTCTGTTGTTTCTGCCTGCCACTGCGCCAATCCTTCCTTATGCGGGGCTACTACTCTAGCTTCTTCTACTACATGCAAGGCCTTCTTTTCTAAATGAAGGCCCCAATTCAGGGGTAATCGTGGTTGTTTCTTATCTAATGCGGATGTAATAGTCGAGCACTTTTTTCCATGAAGTCATGATTGATTCAGTTTGCTTAATGAAATCATCCATCATGGTGGAGGTTGGCTGATTTGACATGCTTCTCTATAACATGTTCCACTGTACTTCACTACATTTGTAGACCTCCCACATAGCAAGAACATGATGGCAGACCAGTGGTCGAAGGTCATGAATTTTATTTTTGGTCTTTGTAGACTCTTCCTCTATTTGACGGAATTGTGCCTCAATGGAGGCAATTTCTTCATCAATCTTCTGCAATCAAACTGAGTTCGTGCATGTTTTGTTGCCCATGATGTATTTTTGTAGTTGCTCGCGAAGGGGATAGACCGCCTGATTATTTTGATCTAGGTTGTCTGACTAGTTGTGCACCTATTCCATTAGGGCATATCCATCTGTGAGGGCTTCAGTAGGGGACTATTTTATAACAGACACTGTGCTGAGCATCTCATCAATTTCCTAGGTGCAGCTCTTAGTTGAATCAGGCAACGATGATGGACTAGTGTGCAGGATGTAAAGTCTTTAGGATCTTCGATGAAAAGGTCTAAAATTGTTGAGAAAAGACCCCAAAACTTATTTGTGAATTGATCTACTTGTGCTTGGAGATCCATGCTTACCTATCTGAGCTTATCCATTTCCTTCATGACCATTTGCAATTGTCATTTATGTTGCTCATGCTTTTGGATGAGGTCATCATGTATTTTCTCTGCTCATTGTGCAGCTAGTTGGATAAATCCAAATAATTGCGAGTATGAATAGTGTTGTAGAGTCTATACTTGCATGGTATTTGGATCTGGGAAGTTACTCTGAAGGGGTAGGCCGCTCGCAATGGATTTTTGTGAGTGGGCACATGACGAGGTCACTAGCTGGGAAGTTGTGGTGAATTAAGGAATGGGAGGAATAATAACCAGGTTTGGGATCATTGGGAAATTTATTGGAAAGGTAGACTGGTAGGGTTCAGTTCCCATAGACTCTGGCATGGAGGCAATTGGTTCCTCGCCTGATAGTGGGCCCAACCCTAGGAGTAGGGATATCAGTCAGGATGTTCAAGTGTCACTACCCTAGAGGGATCCATTGTACTAATGTATCGAGTCAGCTTCCATTTCTTCTGTGGCCACTTGAGTACCAGAGGGGATGGATTCAGACAGGGTTGTAGAGGTGGAGGCTGTATGTGGCGATGGATCCTTTGAACCTGGTGAGAATGTATACGTTGATGGAGTATTTTCTTTGATTATGGGTGAAGTAGATAATAATTGAGTTACCTCTCTAGTGAGGTCAACAACCTGAACTATAGGGGTTGTCTTAGGTTTCTTAGTAGGTGGCTTTTTGGTTCCTCTTTTCTGTTTTGGCTTAGGAATGGTTGGCTTAGGTTGTGCATGAGGGCCGATGTGAGGAATTGCTATTGATAACAGGGTGGTTATAATTGGATTAAACAATGTAGATCCTTGAAAAGGTATGGATTGTGTGCTCTTACCTGAGGGTTTTGTGAAACTTGCAATTTTCTATTTGAGGGAAGATATCCATTTTCCATTTGAGTAAACATGGGCTCCAACTCATCCTCTACTACTCTCCTCATGCTCCTTCTTGGTGCTTCCCCTGTTGATGGTTGCGGTTGCATGCCTACAAATAGGTACCTGTATCTTCCCTCCGTAATCTCACATGCAACCCCTGGCTATGAACCAAATTTAGTGTGGAATGATGCCTCAGCTAAAGTAAACTTTTGTGGGCTCATTTGGAATGTCTCTAGATAAAGACATCATGGTCTTATATAGGTATACCTGTGGGTAACCCCGAGCCAGATATTCTTCGGAAACGTGTCCAACAACACTTTGGGTATGTGCTCCACCTCTATGATTGTAGCAAGAATCATTGAATACCATTCGATGAACACTGCTTCATTGACCTCTTTACTACTCGAGTCTCCTGAGGTTCTCCATGGGTTGTACCTCAGGGATACGGGTTGGTCTTCTCTAATTTGAACCAGCTCCCTTTCTCTTGGTGGATGCCACTTCCACATTGCTAATGTCATGAGTGGATATCCAAAGATAATGTTGGTGCTTCTCTTTTATATGTCTATGCAAGCTTCGAAGAGTTCATTCAGTAGGAAGGCCAACCAGTTGAGCAATGTTCCTTCATAGCAATATTCCGCAACCGAGATGGTGTCTCGAGTACACTCATTCCTTGAAACGTGTCTCATTGTCTTCCCTGCTATGATATAACAGGCGAATTGTATCTCTTCCTTGCTGATGAGGTCAACATTTGCACCTTTTCCTCATGCTTGGTTTTATACTTTTCATAGTAATCATTGTCACTTTCTTTCTTTTCCAGTTTCATTCCTCCGTGGAACGTTGAAGAAATTGCATTTCCTATCACCGAGAGTCCTGTTAATTGCTAGATGTCGTCCACATGAATTGGGTATTCTCTGTGTAGCCACAGTGATCCACCATGTATCCTACTTGCTAGGATCTTGGTACATTACATCGCAGTAAATTTCATACCAAAACCTGGTAAACTTTTGAGATTAATCAATGTTTATCGCTGGAGGCCCTTGAATGTAGCTTTAACTTTTGTTGTCATGGTGCCATCTACCTTGGGAACCTCCTCTATGTAGACTTCTCAGTTCAAGGTTGGGAATTGGAAATAGTTTGAAAGATCGTTGTCCACTACCATTTCCTTATCATACTTGCCATATAGAGTTTCGAGAACTGCAATTCATTCATTCAATCTATCCTCCAGGACTAAGATAATTGCCTTTGTCATCTTGTTGCACCTCTGATAGAATATTGTTGTTAGAGGTTTATAGTTTCCACATCTCTACTGCTGCTGGTACTCACTACTCAGACTGAATTTTGAGCTCTTCTATCACCTGCATTTGAAACTTTGGAACTTCCTACGTATCCATGCAGATTAAGTAGACCAGCTTTGACACGACATTTCTGATGATACTCGCTAACTAATTACTATGACAACTTTCCCTATGCATGCTTAATCATGTTACTCTGCCGTCGGCTGACCTGGATCTGACTCGGATGACGTAGCATGGGAAAGGATAGAGTGGGGCACATGGGTAATAAAGTTTCCATAATGGCAGACACTTATTAGTTAATTTCTTCCCCAATGGGAAAATATCCTACGAAAATTTGTCTGACAGGTGTATTATTGCCTACTTATTTTGGAAAAGACTTGGAGTACGGCAAATAAGACTCGTAAAACGTGTGACTACCTACCCCGACCATAAGTGGGTTGCGGTGTCATGGCATTGATGTCGCCACCCAACTGACATGTGCTATTTATTTGTTGGAAAAAGAAATTAAAATGCAACTGACTATGCAAATGAATAATTTTTATTGACTCTAAACCTACCTATGGGCCCGTTTCCGAGACCCTTTCAATTTGGTGACATGAATTTGTAATTCTGGAAAGGTTTCAAGCATGTGCCATTCAACCATCCTGGTAGTAGTATCCCATCTAGTTTTGCTAACTTCACCGCACCAGACTCTTTGATCTCTGCAACTATGAATGGCCCTAACCAATGCATTTGTAGCTTGCCTAGGAATTTTTGAAATTTGTTGTCATATAATAGAATGTGATCTCTCACCATGAAATCCTTGTTCTTAATGTTCATGTCATGCCAAGCCTTCTATCTCTATTTTCGATTGATTGGTGGAACTCGGCTAAAAATATTGATTCATCTAACTCCATTAGCTCTTCCAACCTCTCTTTTAAGGATGCATCGTGTGTCATTTTGGTGGCCTGAGAAATAAAGATGTTTGGTACAATGAACGTCATTGGTACTACCACCTCTTTCCCATATACCAATTGGAACGATGTTTTTTTGTGTGATCACTTTACCATTGTTCTGTAAGCCCACAATGTGGCTCACACCCGCTCATTGCAGTCATCTCAATTTGCTGAAACAATCTATGTCATGCCCTTCTCAGGTATATTATTGAAAGCTTCGACCATTCCATTGGCCTGAGGATGGTAAGTGCTACTCTTATGAGGTTGGATTAGGAGATTCTTCAAGAGAGAGGCAACTGTATCTTTTATGAAATGAGCCCTTTGATCGCTAGTTAGGCTCTTCGGACATCCAAACCTGGATATTATGTTTTCAAAGATGAACCTTTCCATTGTATCAGTTGTACAATCCTTTACCAGCACTACCTCTACCCATTGGGTGAGGTACTCGGTAGCTACAATAATGTATCTCGCATGGGAATGATGCACTGGCGATGTAATTGGGCCGATAATGTCTACTGCCCATTTTTCGAAAATTTGTACTATGTGTACCAGATGTAAAGGCAATTCATCTTGATGCAATGGATTTCCAATTCTCTATGAAACATCAAATCCCTTTGCATACTCCTTAGCGTCCTTGTGGATGGTGGGCCACCACAACCCGACTTGTAAGATTTTCCTTGCAGTAGCTTTTCCCCCTGACATGGCCCCCCATAACCCTAGAGTGGCATTTCGACAACACATTTTTCCTTTTGTACCGAAGGAGACAATGTCATAGAACTTGATCAAGTCTTAACTTGTATAGATGTCCTACAATTAGTTGATAATCTGCCACTCTTACTATTAGGCGCATTTTGTACATCACTGTGTATCCCTCCGGGCAATGTCTTGTTGCCAATAAAGTAGCATTCTCCTCCAGGTAATTTGGTATGCCCTCTATTCGAAACAAGTCAACCTCTGACAATTCGTCATCTAATGATCCTTCATTTTATCCTGATTCCAATCTTGATAGGTGGTCTGGCACCACATTTAACCTTCCCGGTTTAATAAAAACTTCAAATGTGAACTTTTGGAACAATAACAACCATATACAAATCCTTCCCTCCAGGGCTGGCTTATTTACCATATATTTCAAAGTTGGATGGTTCGTGAAGAACTTGAATGGATCTCCCAGTAGATAGTGCTTGAAATTTTGTGTGTAGAGCATGACCAACACTTCTCATTCCATTGTGGTGTAATTCTTCTCTGTAATTGACAATTTCCTACTGGAAAAATAAATTGGGTGGTCAAGGTTATCTTCTCTGGGTTGTGCCAGTACTGGTCCTAGTGCAATTCCTGATGTGTCAATGTGTACATGGAACTGTTTATTCTAGTTTGGATAAACCAGGATGGGAGCGCTCACCAAATTTCCCTTTAGTTTGTTCAGCGCTACTTGACAGACCTTTGTCCATTTGAAGGCTTCCGTCTTATTTAGTAGTCTCTCCGTGGGAGCAGTAACCGATGTGTACTTGCATATGAATCAGTAGTAATATCTTGTGTGGCCTAGTGGTGATCGTTGTTGCTTCACATTGTTTGGTGGATCCATATTTATGATGGCCGCAACTTTTGTGGGATATACACAAACACCATCCTTGCAAATGATATGGCCTATCAATGTTCCAAATGGAACTGCAAAGATGCCTTTCTTCAGGTTTAAAGAGATCTGCAACGGTTTGTACCACTCAAACATCACTCGAAGGAGGCTGGTATGTTTCTTAAGAAAGTTGTAAGTAGTTCAATTATCCATGTATACTTCTAAGAATCAATGGATGTAATCTCTGAAGGCAACTATGATAATTCAGGAGAAAACAACAGGTGCATTTTTCAGACCGAATGGCATGACATGTATAAGATCCCCATTCTATGGTGAATTTTGTTTTCTTCTTATCTTCTTCTGGTATGCGAACTTGATATATCTTCAAAATCCATCGGTGAAAGAGTAGGTTTAATTCCCCGCAACGTTATCAAGGACCTCATCACTAAAGGGCATTGGAAACGATTCATGTACACACGCATTATTTAAGCTCCTGTAGTCTATGCAGACCCTGATTTCCATGGCATCCTTCTTATTTTTTATTATAATTGGGCTGATCCATTCTATTTTGTCTACTGGGAATATAAGTCCTACTTCTAACATCTTATCAAATTTTCTCTTGACCTTCTATTTTACCCTTGGGTTGAGCCTGTATGGTCTATGCTTTACTAGTCGTGCATCTAGCTTCAGCATAATCTTCATTTCCCCAACAAATAAAAAATTTCCTTAGTTTTTTTCTCATCCCAATAATCCCTAATGGACGCCATCTTATGTTTATCTTCTGAGCCAATTTTTTGCTTCCACAACTTTACTGGGAGAAAATGGGGGGTGTCCGTTGTTGTTCCCTCTTGAATATCTCATTCTCCTTCAGTTTCTTGAAATGTTAGGTGTCTGAGTCCTTCCAAATCATCCTCCTCTGTATCCATGCTAACTTTTCCGCAAGACATGAACTCTGGATACCTTGCTTCATAGAAATATTGTAGGAACCTCTCATCAATGCACCCTTCCCATAGTTGTCCTGGAGTAAATAGAATCCTTTTAATGGCATGCAGGGTTTCAGTTAATCGTCAATCACTATCTCCAAATGAGAAATTGATGTTGAACTTTTTAGCCAGAGCATCCTAGTCTCTAGTTTGTCTTCAGAGTTCCTCATATCTATACCATGCTTGGGGAATTGTAACCAAAGTATGTATGAACATATGTACCCAAAACTCCTTTGGGACTCAGTCTTGTATCCATCTCTCGGTATAGTCCTCTAGATATTTCCTAGGATCAGAGTTCCCCTTATACTTCACCATCTCCTACGGGCGGTCTGCTTCTCATCTAAACCTTTCCCACATGGCCTGCTTGATTTTATCCCAGTCACATAGGGTGTTGTGGTGTTCTCCCCACCATCTTATTGGGGTGTCTTGCAATGCAATATCCAATAAAGGGATCTTATGGCTCTCCCTTATAGTTCTATCAACCTTATTCAGAAAAGAATCTACTGATTTTATGCCATGGAAGGTTGGGTAATTAATTACCTTTGTCACAATCTAGTTTACTTGGCATATCTTCGCACATTGTTTTGTATCAACCTCGTATCCTCCTTGTTTCCAAGCATCCCAAGTGGCTTTCGAGCTGAATTTTGAACTTTGTATGCTTCTCCATCTCATCGATCCTCTTGTTGTGGGATTGATGTAGTCTTCTATTTTTCCTGCAGTTATCTTGTACAACTGATCTAGCATTCTAGGCTCATCTTGATCATCTACAGGTTTGATGAAACTTGCTCCCTGATATGGATCTAGTGGTTGTATTACTTGCATCCCCTCTACTTCAAAAATCATCAACTCCTTCTTTAGATCAATAAAGGCATAGTTCTCATATTCCCATTCAATACAAAGGAGTGCTGGGTAAGGGTTATTTTCACCCATTATATCTATTACTTTTAATTTAGCATGAGTCTTTACCCCTTCTACATTTATTTCCATGTATTCTAGCCTCCCGATGGGTAAGATGCAATACTATTTTTCCATCAACAATTGAATTGGTGAATACTTCAGTTGCGGTTTCCCCAGCGCTTCCCGTGTTTTTCTGGGTAGGATATTAACATCTGACCCCAAATCTAGCATTGTATCTTTAATCTAAAACCTTGCAACTTGAACATCAATCTGGAATTCCCTACTAGTCCTTTTCTTGTTCCTCCGGATTGTCCTCGTATGTCTTTCAAGTAGATTTGATTATATTTCTTCTCTTCTCGCTTCTTCTTCTGGCAATGCTGCTTTTAGACTTCTACTAAACTCCCTTAGCATTTGTTCATTATCAACAATTTGTTGCAGGAATAGCCTAAACCATTCTTCAATTGGTTGAGAACTTGCAGCTATGCCTTAGTCCTACCCCCTGTCCCTTTTAGCTTTTGTTAAGTTATCAAACAACTTGGTTGTTTCCTGATAGTATTTATTCTGTTGAGTGGGGTCACATGACTTCTTTGGGGATGCCACCCGAAAAATTGAATATTTGTATGCTACTCCCCGATCATCTCCTACCTTCTTAACCCCTCTGGTAACTATGTTTATATTAGTTAGTGGGAGAGTGTCAATGGTCCATGGTTATGCGTTGATAAAGGTATTTCCCTGTTGTCTAGACCGTTCTTCCCATCTTGTAATCAGCTCGGGGAAATCTTCCATGGCATGTGCATTGACCCAACACTATGATCACCAAGGTTTTCTTGGGAGTGGTCAGTCTCTGGTGACATGTCCCTCCTGATCGTAGGTGTAGCACCTTACAGGTCCTCTACCCCCTGTTATTCCTCCTCTCATACTTCCTCCCCATCATCCACGACCAGTTTCATTAATTATGAACGTTGACTGCTCCAATCGTTCTGCTAAGGTTTCTAACGCCCAACACTGGTTGGTGTGGTGAGTTGTGGATGCACATAACTCACAAAATTTGTAGTTGGTTACATTGGAGTACTTATGAAATATTGGACATATTCGTGACAGATGTCCATAGTTTCTACAGACTTCATAGTAGCCTTGTTAATTCAAGATTGGGAATGCTCCTTGAGATCCTACCACTGCAACAACTACTATTGGAAAGGTCCCTGATGATCCTTCAAGGCCCACTGAACTACTTGTGCCTCTCAGTATTGGGCATTCAGTTTCTACATGGCATTCTATTAGGCAGTGATTGCACCATACATTGGGTATCACCAGTCGAACCAAGTGTAAGTCTTTTAGTTTATTTGTTAGAATGGCATTATGATTTTGGAGGCCGACGATCGATGGATCTTGAGATCCAATTCCTCCCTGATACTCATGGGGGTATCCTTCCATGGCCTCTATACACATTTCTTTCTCCAGATCATCTTGGAGGGTTTCAATATTCTGTTGTATCAACAGTGTTTTGGTAAGGGGTAGGAGTGATTTAATGAACCAATCCCTCCGCTGATTATGATCTATTGTATAGCTTAACTTGTTGACTTCATATTTGAACCTCTGCATTAATTCCCAAGCAGTATCTCCTTCCTTCTGCTTAATCTCCCATAGTTCTGACAGTCCTTGCTGATCTGTTTGAGTTACTTTGAACTCTTGCACAAAGCTCTTCTTGATGTCGTCCACAGAGGGATTCTGATTTAGCTTTGCCCATTTGAAAAACCACCATATATATCTCTCCCTCAATATATTCTAGGACTCAATCGACTTCACATAGGTAACAATGTTGTTCCACATCTTCATTCCCTCTACCAGATAACTTCGTATATCTAGTAAAGGATCCTGTCATGTTGGTTCAAGTATGTGCTAGGAGCACAAATCGTTGGTCTATGGGTTGCTGAGAGCCTTTCAATTCTAGGTTACTAACACTTCTAACCCCACTACTACTATATGTATCAAAGCTCGTCTTATATCTATCATGCACACTGTGTAATCGTATCACTTTAAGCAACTTAGAAACAAATTTATCAAGGATATTGTAAAGCACCAGGGGAAGGTTGAGGTGAAAACTACCTGAACTTTAGGGATTCTACTACCGAACTTCATCTGACATATCATCCTCTGCGAATAATATCCTCATCACATTGCACATTTCATCTTCCATCACTTCCCCGTAAATGCTGTGATTTCTTCCTTTTGGTATCTTCCCCGCAACCTGGGAGGGAGGGTTTCGGTCACTCTCCCGGCTCCCATCTATCCTATCGACATCCATCTCTTTCTTTGGGTCCTTTTCCATCTTATTTCCCTCTTTCATACTCTCTGACACCGCTCCTTCTTGGTGGGGTCCTATAAGTCTCTCTTTCAATGCCTATACCACTCTTTCCTGCCACTTTTCTACTATCAACGCTCTCCTTTGTTCTCTAACATCTCTAGCTCTTCGCGATCCTTTTATATATATTCCTTCAATAGCATACAAGTTCCCCAAATGGTAGCATTCTCCCCTTAGATCCTTCCCCCATCAATGGGGTTTTACACTACCATACTTACTCCATGTAAAGGTATCAACCCTTCCTCCACCATCAACATCTTAATCCAAAAGGGTACCTCTTTCACTAGTTTTCCTCTCAACCCTGATTTGAACACCGCATCGACTTTCAAGAAATATCGATAGCTCTCTACTGCAAACTTGACAACATACCCCTTTATGGTAGTATGTACCCATAAATATACTGCCCTCGTTAGGTCACTATCCAGGTGTTGGAGCGTCGTGAGATCTACAAGAACCCAATCGTGACGTGCTGGTATAGGCCCTTCTAGTCAGTTCTTCAATTTTAGTCTCCTTAGCTGGTTGTACAACTCTATTGGAAATTTACACTAGAAGATCTCTTACTGATTGCTTAAAGCCTCCGAGTACAATATTTCTTCGTTCACGTTAGTAGTAGATTGGCTTCGAAGGGTAGCCTATTCTGACACAAACCAATCCACTTGATTATCCCACCAATCTCGTATCTCCTTCTTAAATATCCTTGATACCATATTCCAAACTTCTTCTTGTGATTTCAGGTCCTGGAAATGGAACCATTTTTTGGCACAAAAATGTCATCACGGAAAATACCCTGGGTTTAGGCACAATGGGCCAACAAGGATCTACGATAGTTTAGGCCAACTTTGGCATTTTCACCTTACCCAAGGGGCAAGGAGTCTCACTTGAGGCGTGGAGTGGCCATAACTAAGAAAGGTTAGAGGAATATCAAGGGTGATCTAGACATTAACTATCAGTATCTTAAAGAGATCATTCATCACCACACTAGGTTGTTACGATTACCATATTCATCAAATAAAAGGCCATTAATTAAAATTTTGAGCCAGTTTATAAACTAGAAAAATGCACTTGATCATAACATCATTCAAACTATATCATTCATTCATTAGCATCAACTTAAGGAAGATTCATTACAATATACATTAGACATAAAAACTTTTAATATATACATAAAATACCATAGCCACAGGATGCCTTAGACGTCTGACCAGGTCTAGCTCTAGCCATTTGACAACTGCTTGGGTCCTCGAGACCTTGTTCTTCTACACTTCTGACCCCTGCTAGATACCAACCCACTCTCCCTTGTTGTCTTTTGCTTTTATTTTCTCTTCCGTCGTTGCCACTACTTTTGTTCGCCTATCCTTTCCCTCGACTGCTTTCTGCTCTCCTTCTTGTCCGCTCGGTTGTTCATATTTTCTCTCAAGACCTTGCCACAACTGCTCATCTATTGTATGTTCATGATTGCATCCTCGGCTGTCATCTCAGCAACTCGATTATTGCTCCTACCAGCTATTATCCGCCTTAATTCTCTCAAAACTTTGAAATTCAAAACGAAGGCCCTAACAAATATCAGCAGCTCTAACAACATTACAAAAGAAAGATGCATTTTCTTGGACTCGAAAAGCAATGATGGCCTTTGAACATCTTAAAGAGGCAATGTGCCAAGCACCGGTATTACCTACTCCAGTCTTCACAAAAACCTTTATTGTGGAATGTGATGCCTCAGGAAATGGAATTGGTGCAATTTTAATGCAAGAAGGAAGACACGTTTCTTTTGAAAGTCATCCAATTAAAGGAAAGTATTTAAACAAAGCTATTTATGAAAAGGAAATGTTGGCAATACTACATGCACTTAAGAAATGACGACCTTTCCTAATGGGAAGATGATTCTAGGTAAAAACAGATCATGATAGTCTTAAATACTTTTTAGAACAAAGATTTTCTTCGGAAGAGCAACAAAAATGGGTCACAAAGATGTTGGGTTATGACTTTAAAATCATCTATAAAAATAGGAAGCAAAATGTTGTGTCAGATGCACTCTTAAGAAAGGATGAGGATGTGGAATCATTGTTTTGTGCCATTTCTATTATCCAACTAGATTGGATAAATGAAGCAAGGGATGAATGGAAGAATGACGAAGAAGTGTGGGCACTCATTCAAAAGTTGCAACAAGATCCTAGTACATTTGACATGTTTAGCTGGAAAAATGATTCGTTATGGTACAAAGATCACTTATACCTCTGGAAGAATTCCCAACTCAAACAAAATATTCTTCTTGAATTGCACACCTCTCCATTAGGAGGGCACTCAGGATTCTTAAAAAATTATCACAAGGTTAAGAAGGATTTTTGTTGGGATGGCCTTATATCTAATATTCAAAATTTTGTGGCAGAATGTTTGGTTTTCAATCAAATAAATTTGAAACAATTAAGACCCCAGGTCTGTTACAACCTTTATCCATTCCAATTCAACCTTGGGAGGAGGTTTCAATGGATTTTATCACAAGTCTACCCAAGTTTGAAGGAAAAGAGTGTCATCATGGTGGTAGTTGATAGGCTTATCAAGTATGCATGCTTTTGTGCATTATCTCATCCATTTAAAGCAAATACATTTGCTACTGCATTTATGGAAACAATACAAAAGCTACATGGAAACCCAAAGATTAGTGTAAGTGACAAAGATCCCATTTTCACTGGAAATTTTTGGATGGAATTATTTTCTTGTTTGGGTACTCAGTTATCTCATAGCTCATCTTATCATCCTCAATCTGATGGTCAAACTGAGATAGTGTAAAAATGTTTGGAAGGATATATTTGTTTCTTTGTAACCAATAAATAGACACAATGGTTCATGTTGGGTTGGGTTTTATTCTTTCCACATAGTTAACAAGGGGTTTGAGGGGCACCCGTAACCCCACTTTATGGGGTCCAGGGCAGCGCCCTGGAAAATTTTGGTTTTGGACCCTATGTTAGGTTGGGCGGACCCACCTATGGTTTTGTGCATGATTTTCACATATGTTTTTTGGACGTGATGGTTTTCGGTCCATGGTATTGGATGCTTCGGCATGTATAAATATGTATTATAACATTGAAAGGAACATAATGAAAAATCAAGTTGGTAGTCCCGGTTATGGGATCCAGTGGGAAAATCTCTGTGTATATGTGTTATGCTCTCGCTTTGTTTATTTTTCTGTGTTTTAGAATTTGTATGCAGGTAATTTCTGTACGGGGTTAAAACCTACAGTTCAAGTGGTTACCTTTGGCTGAATTTTGGTATAACACTTCCTTCCATAGTGCAGAAAAATGACCCCATTTATGGCACTTTATGGATATCATCCACTGTTCATCACATCATCTTTAAGAGAAATTGTAAGGTTCAAGAAGTGCAATATCACATCGAGCATCAACAACAAGTTCTTCAAGTCTTAAAGGATAACCTCACTTTAGCACATAATAGAATGAAACAACAAGAAGATCAACATCACAGTGAAAGAAGTTTTGATGTAGGTGACTAGGTATTTCTATGACTACAACCATACAAACAAATGTCCCTCAAGCAAGCTAAGAAGGATAATAAATTATCACCAAATTATTATGGTGTGTACAAGGTGTTTCAAAAGGTTGGTCCTCTGGCATATGAGTTGGATCTTCATGCATCTTCTCAAGTGCACCTAGTTTTCCATGTTTCATGCTTAACGAAGGTTATAGGTGACAAGGTCCCAGCTTAAAAAATATTGCCAGAACATGACGAGGAAGGAAAATTCATATTGGAACTTGAAGCAATCACAGAAACAAAAAATCGATAGTTACGAAATCGATCAATTTAAGAGTATCTCATCAAGTGGAAGAACTTACCCACTGAATATTCCACATGCGAAGATGAGAATTTTATACAGAAGCATCTAGAACTACTCAAGCGTTGAGGACAAAACTTTTTTGAAGGAGAGGGGCATGTTAGGTCCCTATAATACTAGTGCATTCCCCCATTATTATTGTCATTGTAGCCCTTATTGTTATTGTTGTTCCCATGTTGTCCCCATATTGCTATTATTGTGCTCCGTAGAAGCCCAATATTGTTATTGTTGTGCCATTACATTATTATTATTATGTCAGCTTTGATTATATTATGACCCCATAGACTCATATATATAGAAAGGAGGTTTTGTCATTTGAATCATCCAAGAATTGTTCATTTGTGTAATGTAAAGGAGGTTGCCCCCTTGAAGAGGCTGATTTTGAAGTTGTTGATATATCTTTTCTATCTTTTTGTGAGATGGTTGCATAAAAATCGGGAAATGGAGACAAGAATACAAGCCTAACCCACTCTTTCCACTGAATCCCCCCACCAATCCATGCCCAAAAGTTCCTATGATAAGTAAGGAAAATTAGTCAAATATTCCAATTAAAATCCATACCTTTGGGATTGAATGACCCACCTTCAAAAATACATTCATAACAAGTGGTTGAGGGACCACATGGCTATCTCAAGTGGCAGAGAAAATGGAGCATCAAGCTATTTGGCTGCTGCAAGGAGTTGCTGGCTGCTGGTAGAGGACCATCTAGGAGAAAAAATTTCTCCTATATACACTACCCACAGGTGGTGGGTAACAAATCCTAGATCAACATCAATGTCATATACCTATGTACAAACAAGGATACTAAAAGAGAAAACATCGATGATATGCACTTATCCAAAATCAGTATTTATCATAAGCACATGGTAACCGTGTGACCATAATCATGTCTATAGAATACAATCGTATACATAAGTCTGACATGCATAATATTTATATCACTGCATCAAAATCACACTCTCCAAGTGTCATCAAAGATATCTCACCAAGAAGGGACAGTACACATAACACATAATCTAGCCAAACAATCTACACAATAATCTTACTTTCTCACATAAAAAAATCTCAGCATAAAAATCACAACCGAAAAAATTCTTCCATCTTAGCTTTCATGTGGAATTCACACTCAAAATTATGCATGTGATATTTCGAGTAGAAGTGGAAACATGAAAAAACTACTTTTTCAACATGTATTTTCAACCTATCTTCCTATGATTGTACTCAATTTTTGAGTGGGAGAACTCATTGGATGTGGAATTTAATTTAACATCCAAAGAGTAACCATGTTTAATACTTTTGATGGATCCTACTACACAAAAAATGAGAAATACATGAAAAAAATGATTGCAAACATGTTTTTCTCATTTTTCGTGTAGTGGGATCCATTGAAAGTATTCAACATGGGTTCTCCTTGGATGAAAAATTAAATTCTACATCCAATGAGTGCTCCGACTTGAAATTTGAGTAAGAATGGAGGGAGATAAGTTGAAAAAGTAGTTTTTTCATTTTTTTTAATCATTTTATCTTTTTACTCCAAAAATGGTGAATCATCCCCCATGGTTGGGATCATTATCTTCAATTTTGCTGGTTCTTATAAAGTTAATTTTTGTTATACATTTTTGTTTTGAGGCCCATTTTTTACCTGAAAAATTCTCTAATTTGGTTGAAGATCCAAAATATGTTCCTAACATCAAATACACAAGATTTTGAATTGTAACTTCCCAAATTATTTTACTCATAATGTCATGAATGGTAGTTTTAATTATTAGGGTTTATTTCCCAGTTTCATCCAATTCGACAACATTATTAAAGCCCTGGTTCATCCCTTGTTGAGAATATGAAATACATTTTTCAAAATAAGTACATATTATGAATAATTATTTGTGGGAGATTCATTCCTGCATACAACAACTTCAAGACTATCAATCTCTTTTCCAAACTTTGTTTTTAAAAGATCACTTGAATTACCAATCACTACACAACATCCATATTGTTGTGGGATATAAGGTGGTCTATCTAGGAGTACTAATGCAAGTTTTTATTTTGACATTTAATAGCTCAAAAACATATGAACCAAGTGACCACAATAGAATCCACCTGTTAATTATTTTCCATGCATATTCCTCCCATCCTTGTGGCAATGCATCAATTTCGTTCTTCTCATGCACTGCCTAAAGTTGTTGGAAAAGTCTCCAATGCATTAATTTTATCCTTTGAAATAAATCCCAGATATCTATAGTTGTCAGGTCATTTATATAGATAGTAATTGCAAGCAAGCTAGGTGATATTGATATTTCTAAAGCCAATTGTAATATCTTCATCCTTTGCACTCTATTCTAATTTTTCAAGAACATTCTATGTTACAACATTTTCTATAGATGGAAGAATCTCGTCATGCATGTCAATTTCCCTATTATGTCATTACTTGTGCCGACATCATGTTAATTTTATGGAAAACCTAACATCCGAAAATTCATTGAGCTAGCATAATACAACTATACTAAACAAAACTACAACTATGTTCTTAAGTTTATTGATTCAAGTAAAAATCACATTAGCCAATCTCAATCACAATGAAACAAACATATTTTTCCAAATCAACATATCTTCATTAAAAACTCAAAACTTACTTCATCTATCATCCTGGGATAATGGCCTAACTAGGAAAATGTAGATTACAATATGATCTAGTAGATTAGGCCCTAGATTTGTCCTCAATCACCTTGGTTGATATAGATATCAAAGCTCTCCTTTTGCACTTCCTTGGACCCAACACACTAGAGTAACACCCCTCACTAACATGCCTTCATCAATCTTGCGATATTGTATGGTGTGTTTTTTCCATCTTATTATCCTTGATTTTATACTTTACATGGAGCTAAATCCCTAACCCTAATATCCAAAGTGATTAACAGTCGAGATTAGATTTTGGCTCACTTGAGATCAAGACACCATTACTAAAGTAATTATTTCACCTTTTTTAAGTTTATTTTATCTCAATTAGCTTGTCGTTGCATAAAATAACTAGCCTAGTATATAGGCTAGAGCTAGAGGACACAACAACAATTTGGGACAAAGGCCCAATATCACCACAAACTATGTTCCCTTCTCTTCTTATATTTTCACCAATGGGAAGAGTTCTAGCATCCCTCACTTGTGATTAATATGTATACACTAGGGTTCGAAGTGAGGCAAGGATGGATTATTCAATGGAAAGGCTAAATTGAGGTGTGAGCTTTGGGATAAGCTAGGATGGCTTTCCACAAAAAACCGCTTGAGATAAATATTATACGGGACCTACGGTTGAGGTATTTGTCGAGATAAGAGTTCATCCATTGTTAATATAGCCAGGAGAAAAGGTTTCAAATGATATGCTAATAAAGTGAAAACCTTAAAGAAATCCCTAATTTGAAGGGAAACTTCAAGGGTTCCCACTTGGTATGCAAGCTAGGGCATCAAATAAAATGAGATTCCATTGTCAGAATTTGTTCAAAACTTGTGGATTCCTAGAGGATACAATGAGGAAGAGTCTTGTCTAGATGGAATCCAAAAAATTCTTCTCCCTAAAATTTTGCACCAAGCCCTAGAGAGGCTCCCTTATCCTTGAGGGATAAGACAAAAAAAAGAGAGAGAAGTGTTGAAAATGCAATAAGAAAAATCCCGATTTAATTTTCCCTTGAATTAATTTAGGAGCAAAATTGTAATTCCACATCACAAGACAACTTGCATGAGTCAACTAAGTTAATTTGACTTAGTTGGTTCAATTAATTCAATTTAAGGGTCTAACTTGAGTCATGTAGAGTGCCCCTACTTTATAGGAACCCTAGTTGAGTTTATTTTGAGTTGTAATTAATTAATTCAGTTTATCTAAGTTAAATTTAGTTAAACTAGTTCCAACTAATGGAGGAACTATTATGAGGTCTAATAGTGGCATGTTGCTTCATGTGTTTAACTAGTTAACTGATAATTCAGCCATAAATAACTCATGCATGTCAGATCTGAGAGTTACCCAGTTGAGATTGGAGTTCAAGGGTAGTGTACTCTCAGTTGTATAATCATCCAAATTGTACAAGTAGTTTATGCAGTCAGAGGAATTTCACTAATTAATAGGGGTTAAATCCCAAGGAAACAATGCAAGGAAATAAGGACTTGGGTAAGACGAAAATTGGTTAAGTATTGGTCAAGGCTTGTCTATGAAGTAGTGAGACTGATAGAGATAGTGCAAAGGTTGCTAGGTCTTGAGAAAAGCATTGTAATCTTCTCATATTTTCTGACTAATGTAATATATAAATAGCAGGGTTTTTTAGTTGTGGCTTTCCCCAGGAAATCATTGTGTAATGTGTTGATTGGATTCTTTCTCTTGTATTCTTCGTGAATTCTCGATTGATTAATTTTTTCTGCTGATGAGCAGAGTAGATACAAGTCTTTTGTTTAAGAAAACTACATGAGAAGTTTGAATCTACAAGGAATTTCTACATGGTATCAAAGTAGAAATCACACTAGAAGAGAAGAATATGGGTTTGTCTTTGCATGTGAAATCGGATTTTCAGAATCATTCTTTAGAGACAATAAGATGTCATTATATGGATTGAGACTCAAGTATGCCCTTGAGGATGACTCAAATTATATTGCTTGGAAGGACAATATGGAGGCAGTGTTGGAAGACAACAGGATGAAGTAATTCATAGACAATTATATTCCTAAGCCTCCAACAATCGATGATCAAGATCTAGCAGAGTGGAAGAAATGTGTGGAAAAGGTGAGGAAGATCATACTAGAAGGAGTTCGAGATCATATTGTCTTGAATCTCTACAGGAAGGATACACCATATGCAATGTGGCAAGCCTTGATAGACTTGTTTCAGAACAACAGTGGCCACAAGAAGTTGGCACTAAAGGACAAGCTTCGAAAGATCAAAATGGAGAAGGGTGACACAATTTTATCAATTTTACCCAATGTCAGGATGAGCTTGGGAGAATTGGTATTACAGTTTCTGAAGATGATTTGGTTAGCCTAGCACTTATAGGCCTTTCCAAGAGTTGGCATAGCTACCAGGATTCGATAAATGGGAGGTAGCATCTACCAAAGTGTGAGAATATGTGGTTTGACTTGATGCAAGAAGAGATAAGGCAGAACACCAGAGATGGAACGTCATCCAAGCATTATGAGGAGGAGAATTGTGTCTTGTATGGAAAGGAAACGAAATGGAAAGGGACAAAATCCCAATCCAAAGGAGATTATAGTTAGGGTGGAAAGAAGAAGGACTTGTCAAAGATTAAATGTTTTCATTGTCATGAGCTGGGGCACTATGCCACGAAGTGTCTGCACAAGAAGACCGGCAGGAAGCCCTCAGGAGGAGTGGAAGGTGAAGCTCTAACTTCACAATTCGAGTTGGATTTCACCCTCATTTCATGCATGGTGACAATGGTAATGGGTAGTGTATGCTATCTAGATAGTGGAGCCTCATTCCATATGACAGTGTTGGTCTCCATAATTGTCCTAATTTTGACCCTAAACTTGTCCTAATCCTACACTTTAAACCCTTTGTTTCACAATTGGAACTCAATTTTTTACACATATTCCTGGGATCTTCACGACTTTGGTAAATATGGGTTATATAGGCTTAATCATTATTTAAAAGGTTAAATAATTTTATGTTTCTTTGTAACTTACTTATTTTCCATTAAGGCATGACGAAGTAAAATTCATTAATCAAAGTAAGGGTTGGTTGATGCAGGTAGGTTCTTTTACCTTTCGCCATTCGTGTACTTGAAGACAACAAAAAAATGTACCTTTCTCATTGCCAAAAATATTGTATATGTTGAGAAAATGAGGCACATTCCTCGCCAAGGATCAACTTTATACTCTAAAATAAGCTCAGAGTGTTGAGGAAAGCGCAAAAACAGGAGGTCGGGTTTTGAATAGCACATCCCTGATTAAGTAAAGTTGTGGCTAAGAGTCAAATTTATGTATATAAATAGGGTCTTTAGGCTAGAACTAAGGAGTGATACTTTGGGGAAATTTTTATACTATGTAGACTGTGTTTTGTATTGCCTGTCTCTAGGCTAGAACAATGAAATTTTGATGTATATTTGCAGAAAACTTTAATAATAAAAGCAACAATTCCAGTTCGATCTATTTTTGGTTATTATCTTATGTGATGATCCTTTCGCACAGTTGATCTTCAAGCTTTCATAAAGGGAAACAAGTTGGTTGACTAGGGCCCAGTCAACCCAACTCGTTCTCCCTATATCTCGTAGGTGTGCTATATCTTATCATACTGGTTTGAGTAGAAGAGTGTTTATTTCATTTACTTAAATTGCAGATTAATGGATTATTTTTGAAAACGCGTGTGCATCTCAGATCTGAGGGCTTGTGGTATGTAAGTGTGTTGGTCAATCTCATTTACAATATTTTCTTAGTCTTCCTTTTTGAGCATTTCACGATTGTCTTTTTGATACAAGTTTTGACCTACATTTCTGCAAGTTGAGATTGAATTATGATTCATTTCCAGTTAAATCATTTACAGTCGATTTTCTTTCAGTTAAATTATTTACAAGTCGATTTACTTTCAATTGAATTATTTTCAATCTATTCGAATGTGTTCTGGTTTAAACAATAACTCTGATCACAACATAAGTAAATCTCTATGTGAAGATAACTGTAATATTTTCCTTGAAGAGATATAAGAACTTATCAAACGACTGGGGATTATTTAAATCATTTTTTGAGTTTAAATATTTTTTTTGAGAAAACAAAGTTTACTCATGTTGTAACAGAAATCTAAAGGAAAGGAGCACTTTGCCCTTTTAAGTAGACATTTATTGTTTTCATGCAAAAGTCTTTCTGTCGATTAAGGGTTTTCTTCAGCTTTCATAGTACTTCTATTTCAAATGCTTGATTGTTGAAGGATCTTTGTTTCTTCTGAATGATTGAGTTAATATTTCCTTTCTGCTCGAATTGATTCACAATTGGTTAATATTAGCACACTTTATGTGTGGTAAAAGTGATTGAAGATAAAATTGCTTTGTTATAGGAACAATAGAACCCAGTACAAGAACACCGATTCCTTAATATAGGAACAATTAGTTCTGAGTACATGAACAAATGTTTTGGTACAGGAACATACAACTCTAGTATAGGAACTTGGAGTTCCAATACTAAGTCAGAACACCTAGTGCAAGAACTTAATTCGTTGCTAATATAGGAACATTGTTTCAGTACAGGAATGAAACATTTGCAATAGAGGCAGATTTAATCATATTCATAATTATTCATTATGTTTATTAAATAATTTGAGACTCAATCACAAGGACCTATTCTTCAATTTCTTTCCCATATTTCTTTGAATCTAGTTGCAGAGCTGTTTCAATTCCTTTCTGTTAAATTTTGGCAAGTATTTCTTTCAGTTGATTCCAATACCAAATTTTCTTGGTGTTGTTGCTTTTCATTCTTTTGATTCTGCAAATGAAAATAGAGAAGATAGAAGTATATCTTACAGAAGTAAATACCAATGTCATTTGGAATTTCCTGTGCTATGCCTCTAAGCTTATGTAGCCTTGGGTTGAAATAAGTGTTGAAGGAGTTTGTTAAATTACAAATCTGACACCCAACATTTCAACACCATTGTTGTGGAGGCGTTGAAAAGATCTAGTAAGAACTTTATGATTTTTCTAGAATAGGGGTAAGTATGATTGTATTTTTTATACATTGTGCTTCTATTGCTTGAGGGATGTTATCTTGATTTTTGCGGGTGCTACTTTTTTTTTGCAGCATTCGATTGAAATTTATTTATTTATTTTATTTTTTTTTTTTTATTTTTTTTTATTTTATTATTATTATTATTATTTTATTATTTTATTTTATTTTATTTTTTTATTTATTTTTTTTTTTTTCAGAAATTTTTTCATTTGGTTATTCTTTTCTGGTTGATTTGTTTTAAAATGTATGACTAAAAAGGGTAAGGGCCAAGGAAATAATGATAAATCTAATTTTTTTTTCTCATATTGGGCCTTCTTTTGCAGGAAGAAAGTCCAAACAAACACAGACTCATCATGTAGGAACTGTCCACTTGGACTCTGGAAATAGTAGTTCAGGGGTGACACAACCAACAAAGGGAAAGAAGGAAACTATTGGAATTCAAAAGACCAACTTAATCCATAGTCAACCTTCTCATTATGTTAAGAGTGGTTCAATTGGAGGTACAAGAATGGAAGATCATGAGGACCATGCTGAGGAGACTGGTGAGAATCAGTTAAATGAGGAACAATCCACCTTTGGGTTTCCAATCGTGGATCCGAAAGAAACTATACAAATGAAGAACATTCCACCATCGAATCTTCCTCATTTTCATGGTAAGGTACATGAGGATCCAGATTCGTTCTTATTTGAATTTGATATATTATGTAGAAGCTATGATTACTCTACAGATGCCCAGAAGTTAAAACTATTTCTTGCAACTCTCAAGAATTTAGCCCTATGTTGGTTCATGGGATCAGGAGGGAACAAATGAAGGGAGTATTTTTGATTAAATATCATGAGTATTGTAAAACTAGAGAAACACTAGAATATTATCTAGAAAGGTTTCTATATATCCTCCAAAGGTCAAAACATAAATTTGATCCAAGTACTATTAGAACCTTGTTCTTATGTGGGCTTACCGATGATGCTAGAAATAATATGAATTTATTAGGACAAGGGGATATTTCTAAGAAAACTTTTGATCAGATTTGTGACTTGTGCAGGAAGCTCTCATGGAATCAATCTAGATCCGGTAGAGGAGTTCAAAGTAGAAATAATAAACTTGGATCTACAGATGTTATGATCATTGGTTTGAAAAATAAATGGAAAATATGAAAATTGAAATTATGAATACTGTTAGTAAACAAATAGACTCTTTGGAATTTCAACAAAAGTTGGTAGAGGAACAAGAGTCGTTGTTTATTTATTGTCCAAATTGTATAGAAAATCATATTTTAAGAGAATGTACTGCCGATGTTAAAAGTGCTAATAAATGTATTATTTGTACATAAAAACATCCTATGGAGGAATGTCATTCTATATCGGGATTGAAAGCAGCATTTGAAGGAGAGCAATCCAAACCTGAGCCATTGCATGCTATGGGAGCATGGAAAGCTTGGCCTCAGGTAGGTATAGGTATGATTCCTGAACATGCACCACATTTTTTTGGTTATAATGCACCATCATATTCCTATCATAATGCAAATCACTCTCAACCTTGGCAGCATGGGAATCACTTTCAGTATGGACAACCTCCTCAACCTTGGCAACAAGGATGGAGGGGATCATCCCATCCTCATTATTCCTATCCTACACCTATGTAATCATATCCTACTACATATGCACCTTATCCAATGTCACAACCATCATTACCAACTTTACCTCAGCAGAGTCAACCTATGCCACCATTGCCTTTACCACCACCCTTTCAACCACCCCAACTTCCTGCTCAACCGGTACCAAACCCCAATAATAAGGTGGTACAATTGATCCATTCCATTGGACCGCTCCCTTATCCCATTTATCAGGCCATGCCAGTTGGGGTCAATGACCTTCAACTAAGATCAGGAAGGGTAGTAAAACCAGAAAAACAAAACAGCCTAGGGTGATTATCGAGGAGAAAAGTGAGGAGGGAAATCTTGATCATTCAAAGAGATATGTCACCATTCGACCCATTCCCACAAATTTGGAGCCTTTACCATCTTATTCAAACTGACCTCCCTATCCGGAGAGGCTATTTGTGGATAAGAATGACCCCACACCCTGTTAAAAATAGCAACAAGAAATGCTAAACATAGAAGTGCTAAAAATAGAACTGCTATAAATAGCAGTTTGAGTACCAGTGCTGGATTGGGCAATAGGGAATGAAAAATGGAAATGCTAAAATTAGAATTGCTATTTTTAGAAGTTCAGGATGGATTCTTATTTTAGTCAGTCCCTAGACTAAAAATAGGAAGTAAAATTCGAATTTGAAATTAACAGCTCTTTGAAAATAAATTAATTAATTCTCCATGAGTTAATTAGTTGTGAAAAATCAAACATGAAGTCTATATTATGAAATGCAATAGTTTCTCTATTAATTAAGGAATTTATCCATCAATTAAAGAAATAAGGATGAGTTCTAATTTGAGTAGTAATTATTTGGCTCAGTTAGTTGAGTTAAGTCCAGTTATAATTGATTTAAACAGTTTGTTTAAATTAGTGTGAGTTCAGTTTGTTAATGCATGCTACCATATAATTGTTTTACTTCAGACAACTAAAGATTCTCTCATGAATAACTCATGCATGTCAGTTCAGACAGAGACCCAGTTGAGATCTAAGAAGGGACATTGTACTATCAGTTGGATGAGTGTTTTTCCTATAAAGGAAGCTTATCCATGATGAGGATTTATCTCCTTCAAGACTGCGTAGTTGGATCAGAGGTTAGTGAGCATGCAAAGAGGCAAATTCACACAAGTGGCTACACTAGACCCCAATCAAAATTGCGCAAAGAAATAGGAGGCTTGGAGGGCAGATCAAGAGGTTTGAGAGAGGTCTTTAACTGTCTATGAGTAGTAGAGGTATTGCATAGAGAGAAGGAAAGATTTTGAGATGATTCTTTTTGTAATACTGGCTATATTTACACTTGTATGATAATACAAAGTTGGGGTTTTAGGCTGAGGCTTTCCCCTGGTTATATCTTCTATGTTATGTGTGATTAATTTCTCCATATCAGTTATATGTGTTCTTATTGATGTTGATCATGTTCGATTAAGCTTCCGCTAAATTGGTTGTAGAAGTAGATCAAGTATTTTGCATTAGTGTATTGCATTATCAGGTGATCTATAGGTGGGAATTTATACATGGTATCAGAGTGAGGTTTTGTATAAAACATTCTACATGGTATTGGAGCAAAGGAGATCAAAGGAGAGAACAATATACTGAGAAGAGATTTCAACGTTTTGAGTTTTGGGCCGAGAGTTTGCAGAGCACATATGAACATTTATGTACAAAATCTTTAGAAACAAATAGTAGATTTAGATTCCTTGTGGAAAAATACCCAAAAAAAAAAAATCGGTTGAACCTGAGTTCGGATGAGGAAGATATCACTGATTTAAAATCAGCTCTTTTTCTAGAAAAGTTAGTGGCAACGGGAAATATGAAACAGATTAGTGTGCTAGCCAAGAACCTGTATGCACTTGAGGTACAAGAAGCATGCAAAGCCTTGAGGAGCAAGCCAAAGGTTAGATACTTGGTTGTTGAGAGGGAGAGTAAATTACTTCTCAACATGCAGCGCCAGACGAAGTCTTAGACAATTGTGGAGGAGCCACGATTGGTGAAGCAGCTTCAGGAGGTTGTGGAGTAGCCACAACTGGGGACGCTGAGAGGATACATAGTGGAGGCATCCACTCATGAAAAGACTTCCAGAAGGGGGAAATTTTGAGCCAAGTGGGTAGAGGGATCACATGCATCCATACCTCCAGGTAGGAGGTGGGGCGATGTGGAGTGATCATCCCACGAAGGTTGATATGGGGGCAGGATCCTTGAGGTACCCAACCTCTTTGATTCGAATTTGATACAAGAGCCCTGAAAAAGAGTAGCAGGACTGACTGATTGGGTAGAGAGAGATGCGGATGGAGTGGCAAAGAGAGCTACAATGCAAGAGTCCGAGGACCGTGTAGAGCTAGCAGGCTGCAACAGTGCGAGAGGCACAGGAGTGTTGCACCAGTGCAGGATGGCACAAAGAGGTGTGCAACGATGTGAGATGCATGGAGTTTTGCAGTAGCTCAGAGGTTATAGAGGGAGCACTTGTCAGCAGCAGGTAGAGCTTCAGCATCAAAGTATGTTTCTAGCCCAACAGAGAGGTCAGTTGGCAGTCTTTTTTGTTCTGAGAGTTGCTGGAGCAACCACACTTGGTAGAAATGTTGCATGTAGAAAATTCCAAAGGTACAGGATCGGGTTCGAGTTGAATGCCTTTCTTGTTGAGAGGGAGTGTTGAAAATAGCAACAAGAAATGCTAAAAATAGCACTGCTATAAATAAAAGTTTGAGTACCAGTGCTGGATTGGGCAACAGGGAATGAAAATTGGAAGTGCTAAAAATAGAATTGCTATTTTTAGCAGTTTAGGATGTATTCCTATTTTAGTCAATCCCTCGACTAAAAATAGGAAGTAAAATTCAAATTTAAACTTAACAGCTATTTGAAAATAAATTAATTAATTCTCCATGAGTTAATTAGTTGTGAAAAATCAAACATGAAGTCTATGTGAGGACATGCAACAGTTTCTCTATTAATTGAGGAATTTATCCATCAGTTAAAGAGATAAGGATGAGTTCTAATTTGAGTAGTAATTAGTTGGCTCAGTTAACTGAGTCAAGTCTAGTTATAATTGATTTAAACAATTTGTTTAAATTAATGTGAGTTCAGTTAGTTAATGCATGCTAGCATATAACTGTTGTACTTCAGATAACTAAAGACTCTCTCATGAATAACTCATGCATGTCAGTTCAGACAGAGACCTATTTGAGATCAGAGAAGGGACATTGTACTGTTAGTTGGATGAGTATTTTTCCTATAAAGGAAGCTTATCCATGATGAGGATTTATCTCCTTCAGGACTGTGTAGTTGGATCAGAGGTTAGTGAGTGTGCAAAGAGGCCAATTCACACAAGTGGCTACATTGGACCCCAATCAAAATTGCACAAAGAAATAGGAGGCTTGGAGGGTAGATTAGGAGGTTTGAGAGAGGCCTTTAACTGTCTATGAGCAGCAGAGGTATTGCAGAGGGAGCAGGATAGATTTTGAGCTGATTCTTTTTGTAATACTGGTTATATTTCCACTTGTATGATAATACTGAGTTGGGGTTTTTGGTTGAGGCTTTCCCTTGGTTATAACTTCTGTGTTATGTGTGATTGATTTCTCCATATCAGTTATATGTGTTCTTATTGATGTTGCTCATGTTTTATTAAGCTTCCGCTAAATTGTTTGTAGAAGTAGATCAAGTATTTTGCTTTAGTCTATTGCATTATTAGGTGATCTACAGGTGGGAATTTCTATACTCCCGAGTCTAGTCTGGTTTCTGAGCTTAGGAATCATTGTATAAAGGTCCCTTTGCCTAAGGTGATTAAATAGATCCCCATCTATACAAAAATCATTTAGGAACTCTATCTTAAGAAGCCAAGAAGGAAAAGAGTAGAACCTCAAACCATTCAGTTCATTGGAAAAGCATTCGAGTTGATGACAAGATGCGTGCAAATGGAAACGTATACATATCCTCGAAACTCAATTGTTTCTGTTCATATAGGTGATATCCTTGTTTTGCCATTATGATACAAGTGTTGTCCTTGATGGCAACTCACTCAGATGAAATATCACAGTGCAACATGTCAACAACAAAGAATTACAGATCAAACTACAAAGAATGAAGAAAGAGAGGTATACACAGGTTCACCTTGACCAAGCTGTTAGAAAATTATATATTACAGAGCAATGGGACACATAGAATATAGCATAAATATAAACATAGAAAACGCATAAAACCAGAGAGACACAGATATACGTGGTTTACTTAGTTTGGGCTACGTCCACCTCGAACAACTAATCCTTCCTTTTTATTATCCAGCAAAATGTATTATCCAGCAAAATGAAGAGACACAACCTACAACAGATCCACTATAATATCCTCTATTTTCTCTCACAGTATTGCCTCTTTGTTTTTTGCTCGGAGTATACACCTCTATTACATAGCCTCAATACAATGCCCTCATAGAAAGAGAGGGGGTTGCTTTCTAGGGAAAAAAACCCTAAACTAAACATAAGTTCTACCGTCAGATCATCCGCCTAATGAGCGGCCCAGATTGACTAGAAATTACTATACTTTTACAAGGCAATTTTACATCTGTTTTTAGCTTCGGGGGCGCTGCCCCGAACCCTCACGGGGGGGGACAAGTCCCCCCCGCACCCCTCCACGTGGAGGGGTGTACAAACTTCCTGGGCTATACATCTGGCTGAAACAAAGACCTCTAAATAATCATGCTCCACACCCAACAATCTCCCACTTGGAGAATGATTGTAGCAACTCCACCGCTACTTCATTTGCTGGACAATGACTCCTCTTTGGATTTGGTTGTTTCTCATCTTCATCATCATCCTTGAAGACCAATTGAAACTGAGCATATTATTAGTTTCTCCCTGGTTACAACTTTTGTTAGCATATCTGTAGGATTATGGCTAGTGTGTATCTTTTCCAGCTTTAACTCTCCATCTTCCAATACTGATCGTATGAAATGGCACTTGAGCTGTATGTGTTTAGTCTTGGAATGAAATGTTGAGTTCTTTTCAAGATGAATGGCACTTTGGCTATCACTGTATAATGTGCCCATATCATTCTCCTTACCCAATTCACCCATAAACCTTTGTAACCAAATCATTTCTTTACTACCCTCTGTAGCAGCAACATACTATGATTATGTTGTTGAAAGTGCAACAACACTTTGGATTTTTGAAACCCAACTGACAGTTGTTCCACCTACAGTAAGTACATATCCTGTAGTGCTCCTCCTATTATCTCTGTCACCTGCCATATCTGCATAAACATATCCCTGTAGATAAATGTTTGAACCACAAAAGCATAATGCTTGATTTGTGGTGCCTTTCAAATATCTGAGAATCCATTTCACTACCACCCAATGTTCCTTTCCTGGATTTTTCATGTACCTGCTTACAACTCTTACTGCATGTGCAATATCAGGCCTTGTCTAGACCATTGCATACATTAAGCTTCCAACTGCTGATGCATATGGAACTTTAGACATATAATCCATGTCTTCTTGGGTCTTTGGGCACATTTCCTTACCAAGTTTTAAATGGCTAGCAAAAGGTGTACTAACTGGTTTTGCATTGTGCATATTAAATCTTTTCAACACCTTTTGTATGTACTCATTCTGAGACAATGTTAATTTGCGATTTTTCTTGTCTCTAGTTATTCTCATACCAAGGATTTGTTTTGCAACTCCCAAATCCTTCATTGCAAATGAATTTTCCAATTTTCTTTTGAGCACATTTATTTCCTGCATGTTAGACCCTGCCACAAGCATGTCATCCACATATAATAACAATATAACATAGCTGCCATCATTTTTCTTTTTCAGATAAACACAATGATCAGAGTGACATCTAGTATAACCTTGTTCAGACATACACTTGTCAAATTTTAGATGCCACTGCCTTGGAGCCTGTTTTAAGCCATACAAGCTCTTCTTCAACCTACACACTAGTTTCTCCTTCCCTTTTACCTCAAATCCTTGTGGCTGCTGCATATATATCTCTTCCTCCAAATCCCCATGGAGAAAGGTTGTCTTTACATCTAACTTCTCAAGATACAAATATTCAACTGCTACTAGACTTAAAATAGTTCTGATTGAAGTCATTTTAACAACAGGAGAAAATATTTCATCAAAATCAATACCTTTCTTCTGTGCAAACCCCTTCACCACAATTCTAGCTTTGTACCTTTGTTTTCCTCCATATTCTTCCTTCAGCCTGTAAGCCCATTTATTCTTCAATGTAGTTTTTCCTACAGGCAACTTGACTAAGTCCCAACTCTGGTTATGCATTAAGGAGTCCATCGCTTCTTCCATGGCTACTTCTCACTTCTTCCTGCTTTTAGCCTGCATTGCTTCTTCATAACATTCGGGTTCACCAGAATCAGTCAATAATAAATAATATAATGAAGGAGAGTATCGTTCAGGGGGTATACTTATCCTGGTAGATCTTCTAACACCACTTTCAAGTGTTTTGGGTGTCTGTTGCTGTTGTGGTGGTTGTTGATTACTATTATTTTCAGGCACCTTTACTTTTTCAATGATCTCATCAAGAACTGTGTATTCCTTGTTTTATTTTTTTGTTTCTTTTCTTGCAACTGATTCTTATACAAGACCTTTTCATTGAATATTACATCTCTGTTCCTAATGATTTTGTGATTTTCATAATCATATAAGCGATAACAAAAATCATTAACACCATAGCCAATAAAGGTACATTTCTTTGATTTTGCCTCAAAATTTGTTCTATTTTCTTTATTAATATGGACAAAGGCCTCAAACCAAAAGGCTTTAAAAAAGAGTAGTTTACATTTTTACCTGTCCATGCTTCCTCTGGAACACCACCATCCAAGGAACTTGAAGGCCCTCTACGTATTAGATAAACAACAGTATCTACAACATCTGCCCAAAATTGTAAAGGCAATCTTGCATGTAATCTCATGCACCTTGCATGCTCCATGATTGTTCTGTTCATCCTTTCTGACACACCATTTTCTTGTGGTGTTCTTGGAACTGTCTTCTCTCTGCAAATTCCATGCTCTAAAAAATACCTATCAAACTCTTTGCTGCAATATTCAACTCCATTGTCTGATCTAAGACACTTCAATTTATTTCCTGTCTCAATCTCAACCCAAGCTTTCCATTTCTTGAAAGTATCAAACACATCAGATTTATTCTTAATACAATAGATCCAAGTTTTTCTAGTTGCATCATCAATAAAAGTAACATAATAATGAGAGCCACTGAGAGATGATACCTGAGAAGGTCCCCATACATCTGTATGCACAAGCTCTAATTTTTCGCTCTTCTTATCTTTCCCAACTCTAAGAAATCTGACTCTCTTCTGTTTTCCATAAATTCAATTCTCACAGAAGTCCAAATCAACATTCTTCAAACCCGGCAACAAATTCCTTGAGTGAAGAATCTTCATCCCCTTGTCACTCATGTGTCTGAGCCTATGATGCCATAATGTTGCATCTACTCCTTTGGAAGTTAAAGCATTAACAGAGTTAGAAATACCATTGCATAAATACAATGTACCAACCTTTTCGCCTTTTGCTATTACTAGGTCTCCTTTGGTGACCTTCCAAGCTTTATCTGTGAAAGTTGTCACACAACCTTCACTGCCTAACTACCGTGTTGAAATCAGATTTTTCTTCAGATCTGTAACATGCCTTACCTCCTTTTGTAGCCATTGGTTTCCATTCTGCTATTTACAAGAACCTTACCCATTCCAACAATTTTATAGGGTTTATCATCACCCAAACGAACTTGTCCAAAATCTCCTTGAACATAGTCATGAAAATATTTCTTATTAGGTGTGACATGGAATGAGGCCCCTGAATCTACCACCCAGGAATCAACAATATTTTCGAAAGAAAGAATCAAAGCATCTTGTAACACCTCACCTGTCACATTTGCTTCATGATTATTTTCTTGTTGTGCATCTCCTTATTTTCCCTTTTGAGATCTACAGTCTTTCTTTAGGTGTCCTTTCTTTTCACATTTCCAGCACACTATCCCTGATCTGGATTTGGATCTTCCTTTCCTTGATTTACTGCGATATCCTGAGCTCTTTCCTCTTTCCATTTTTCTTCCCCTAGACTCTGCACTTAAAGCATTACCTGATTTCTCACCGGAGCTTTTCTGTCGCATTTTCTCGCCAAGGATAGCATCGACAACATCATCAAACTTTAAAGTACTAGATCCAGAAACAGAGTTACTAATGGCCATTACTAAACCATTCCAACTTTCTGGCAATGAGCACAAGAATAACATAGCTATAACTTCATCATCAAAGTTTAATCCTACAGAACTTAAATGACTTGTAACAGTATTAAAATCATTTAAATGGTCTGCAACAGATCCACCTTCTGACATCTTCATATGAAATAATTGTTTCATAAGAAATACCTTGTTTGAGGCCGAGGGTTTTTCATATAGTTTTGCCAATGCCTTAATCAAACCCTTTGTCGTTGTTTCCTTCGAAATGTTGAAGGCGACCAACGCTACGAGGCACAACCATACAGTTCCGAGTGCCTTTCTATCGAGAAGGTTCCATTCTTCATCTGTCATACCCGTCAGCATCTTTGTTTTTCCGCCCAATGGTAGGTACAAATCTTTCTGATACAAATAATCTTCCGTCTGCATCTTCCACAGCGAGAAGTTTTGGCCATTAAATTTCTCGACCCTAAACTTACCATCTTCCGCCATTGCTCCCACTCAAATGAGGAACCCTTCTTTCCTGCAAGTTTATCAACCAAATAGACCTTCGGCTTTGATACCAGTTTTTAGAAAATTATATATTACGGAGCAATGGAACACATAGAATATAGCATAAATATAAACATAGAAAATGCATAAAACCAGAGAGACATAGATATACGTGGTTCACCCAGTTTTGGCTACGTCCACCTCAAACAGCTAGTCCTTCTTTTTTATTATCCAGCAAAATGAAGAGACACAACCTACGACAGATCTGTTGTAATATCCTCTATTTTCTCTCATAGTCTCGCCTCTCTGTTTCTCGCTCGGAGAATACACCTCTATTACACAGCCTCAATACAATGCCCTCATACAAAGAGAGGGGGTTTCCTTCTCGAGCAAAAAAACCCTAACTAAACATAAGTTCTACTGTCAGATCATCCGCCTAATGAATGGCCCAGATTGACTAGAAATTACTAACTTTTACAAGGCAATTTTACATCTGTTTTTAGCTTCGGGGGCGTTGCCCCCGAATCCCCTCGGGGGGGACAAACCCCCCCACACCCCCCCCCCTCATGGTGGGGTGTACAAACTTCCTGGGTATACATTTGGCTGAAACAAAGACCTTTAAATAATCATTCTCCACACCCAACACAAGCTGCGTATTCACACAGGTTTACTGAACACAAGTGCGTATACGTACACATGCACTTTCACAGAAGGAAAAGCACGTATATCTTGGAAAAAAAAAAATTTGGTCCAAGGTATTGTTGGAAGTAATACTAAGGGGGGGGGGGTGAATCAGTATTAGCAAATCAACGATCTTTTCATTTCCATTATTAGATTCATATATGCTACTTCAGTTAAGGCAACCCACGTGTATACACAACTATGTTTAATGCAACTAGCGTATATCCAACAAACTTATGATTCAGTTAATTCATCATATGTTGATCTTTAATGAGTGCATCAAAACATTATCAACCATATAAACAACAAACAGGTGCATTAAAATAGAACAGATCATCACTCATAGGAAGCACACATGAACACCATGATATAAGGTGGAAACCTAATGCGGGACAAACACCACCTGCTGCTGTTTTCTTTAAGATAAGAAAAACCTGTTTACAATATTGTACTGACGCAGACTCATACCAATACGTAGGCACCCACCTGCAGAAGGCTATAGCCTTCTCTTGTTTTCCAGCTTCTACTAGAAGGGAGCTACAACCCCCTAGCTCTTGTACTAGCCGTTTCGTTTACTAGTATGTAGGCACCGACCTACTGAAGGCTCCAACCTTTACTCATTTTCCAGCTACTACTGGAAAGGAGCTCTAACCCCCTGGCTCTTGTACTGGCCGATATGTTTACCAATATGTATGCATTGGCCTACTGAAGGGTACCACCTTCACTCTTCCTCTAGGGACCACGTTTCATAAATTTTTAGACTGGATCCATCAACAACATCAATCAAACATAAAATATATCTGCATCGACCAATCTCCTTTGCACCAATCAAAACTGAATCACTGAAACCCTGTCATCAAAACACAGTCACTAAAACACATAGTAGAACATAGAACTCTGCAACAACAACCAGACCCAACTACAACTTCAAATATCATATCTCATAATGTATACGCTACTATGATGAACCAAAATAGCATGTATACGCGCTTTTACCAAAGCCAACCCATGTAAATATCTGCAAATATTTACTCATAACTTTGCAGCTATTCCAAACATCAGTCATACCCAGATCATAACATTTATACAGTAAAACATGTGTCAATAATTCAAATCTAGTCTATCCATGATCAAACCACATAGTGATAATACATTCCAAGCCTTATGATCTTGATCCATCATCCATCATCAACCGCATAGGTGCATCCTTGGTTCAGATCAAGCAAGGCATCAGAAACCCATAACCATCATACTAGATCTCACACTTCATCAGGTATTCAGTCCTTGCACACTTTCCATTTGGCCTAATGATCTTCTTCTCCTTATATAGGTTTAGGCCTCTCTCAATACCATGGTCCAAAACCACATAGGACCAATACCTTGGACCCAATACCTGGGGTCAATACCTCGGACCAAATACCATGGACCAAAACTTAGTTTTCCAACATGTACGTGCCTTTCCTTCTGTGAAGGTGTGTGTGTACAATATACACGCCTTTTGGTCTACGAACCCGTGTGTATACGCTGCTTGGTCAATGGGGAACCTGCGTATACCTCTCTTTCTTCATTCTATGAGTCTGATCTGTGATCTGTCATCTGAGTGAGTTTCCATCAAGGACAACACTTGTGTCATACATGTATCATAATGTCAACAGGTATTTGAACCAAGGTAATTGGTCTGAGGTATTTGGTCCAAGGTATTGGTCCTAAGTAGTTTTGGTCCATGGTATTGAGAAAGGCCTAAAATTATATAAGGAGGAGAAGATCATTAGGCCAAGGTGTGCAAGTAATTTGAATATCTTATGAGGGGTTGGATCATATATGCAGGTTCATGAGCCTTTGATGGTTTGCTTGATCTGATCTAAGGAGGCACCTATATGGTTGATGAAGTTTGATGAACTGGGATCATAAAGGCTTAAAAGTATTCTCATTATGTGGTTTGACCTTGAACAGTCTAGATCTGAATACTAACACGTGTTTTATTATGTAAATGTGATGATCTAGGTATGGCTAAAGTCTGGAATAATTGTGATATTTTAAGTTAGCATTTACAGATTTGTACACAGGTTCACTTTAGTAAAAGAGCATATGCACACTGGTTTTAGCATATCAAAGTAGCGTATACATCATAAATTGAAATTTGCAGATCTGTATGCCGGTTCCCTTTGGTAAAAGTGCATATACACGTAGGTTCGACACATGGAAGTAGCGTATACCTTATGAAGTATGATGTTTAAAGTTTCAGTTATTTCTGTTTGTTGTTGCAAAGTTTTGGGTTTTGCTTTGTGTTCTGGTGACCGTGTTTTGAATGATCAGATTGATTGATTGTGATTTGCTTCAGTGATGATGGGTTGTCAGTGATTGATTGATTTAGTTGTGGTTGATTCAGAAAGTGATGATTGAGTTTCAGTGATTGGTTGATGCAGATGTATTTGATGGTTGTATTGTAGTTATGGTTTTCTGAGTTTTAATGTTGTTGATGGGTCCAGTATGAAAATTGGATGAAACGTGGCCTTGATATTGTGGTTTTGTGTTCCAGGAGTATCCAATCTGAAAATTCATGAAACGTGGTCCTTGGTAAAAGAGTGGAGTTTTCTGTAGGCTGGCACCTACGTACAAGTAAACATATTTGGCTATTACAAGAGCTATGGGTTTGTAACTCCCTTCCAGTAGTAGCTGGAGAATGAGAGAAGGTTGTAGCCTTCTGCAGGTGGGTGCCTACGTACTAGTATGAGTTTGCACCAATACAAGATTGTAAACATATTTTCTTATTATTAAAAGAAGACAGAGACGACAACAGTAGGTGGTTTTTACCCACATTGGGTTTCCACCTTATATCTTTGTGTTCATGTGTGTTTCTTATGTGTGATGCTTTATTCTTCTTTTACTACACTGTCTAATAAATCTCTGATATACTAGTTAAAGATCAATACATGACAAATTGTCTAAATCATAAGTTCTTTGCATATACGCTAGTTGCTTTAAGTATAGTCGTGTGTACACACTAGTTCACTTAGCTGAAGTAGCGTATATAAATTTGTTTGGGAAATAAAACTATTGATTTGATAATACTGATTCACCCCCCCACTCAGTATTATTTTAAACAATTGGTATCATAGCAGATCCTTCAGAAGAAGATTGATCACTTGAAGGGAGATTCATCATCATGAGTAATCAATAAAGCGTGGGATCCATCAGACCGCCAATCTTTGATGGGAGAAATTTTATATATTGGAAAATAAGAACCACAAACTATCTACAATCACTTGGAACAGATATCTAGGAAATTGTGGAAGGAGGATATGCATTTCCAACAACAATTCCTACAGATACGGCAGGTAAAAAGCAATATGAAACCAATGCTAGAGCTGTCGATACTTTATTGGGAAGTCTGTCATAATTAGAGTTTGTCAAAGTCATGCAACTCAAATCAGCCAAAGAAATATGGGACAAAATCATTTTAAGCTATGAGGGAAACTTTCAGGTAAAACGTGTTAAGCTTCAAACTCTCAGAATTTAGTATGAAACTCTTAAGATGCATAGTGATGAAAGTATAGCTAGTTACTTCTTACGTATAGATGAGGTTGTTAATTGTATGAAGAATCTGGGTGAAGAAATAAAGGAAGTTACTTTAGTTGAGAAATTTTTGAGATCCTTGTTTGCTAAATTTGAATCAAAAGTGTCTGCCATAGAAGAAAAACAGGATATGCAGACTATCACTATGACACGGCTTCACGGAATCTTAACTGCCTTCGAGATGAGAAAAGGGGGATCATCAGATATGAGAGAAACCGCATTTAAAGTTTCAGCAAAAGGAAAGGAAGAACACAATGAATCAGGACATATTTCAGAAGAAGAAGACGAGGTAAACTTTGTGAATAAGCTTCAACGGGGTTCCGGAAGATTTAGAGGTAAGCTACCCTTCAAATTCTTTGCCTGTGGTAGAGTCGGTCATTATGCTGCCGAATTTCCTCATAAAGATAAATATGAAAAAGGGAAGGAATATGCAAAATGGAATAGAAAACAAGTTGTAAATAGAAGGGGTTACTATACTCATGAAGATAGTGATGGTTTATCAAATAGTGATGAAGATGAAAATAGTAATGATTATAGACTTATAATGGCTTATGACGATGATAATTTTTGGGATGCTTTAGAAGAGGATGACCTTCATGAAGAAATATCTAAACTCAAAATATGTTTAGAAGAAAAGAATATGATTATAGATACCTTGACATACCAACTTGCTAAAAAAGAAAAACACAATGAAAAACTAGAATGTGAAATTGTGGGTATAAGAAAGGATCTTGAGAAAATGAAATCTCTCAATCTTAGATTTGCTAAAGGATCAGAAACTTTAAATGAAATTATCAAAGTGCAATGTTCTCCTCTGATAAAGACAGGTATGGGATATACTGAAGAATCATCTCAATCACAGAAGCCATCAACCTCCACCAAAAGCTATCTTGATGCAGCAAAGACCACTAAACAGAATGAAAATCGTTAGCAAAGGCATAAATTATATCACCAGGTAAATCAGACTCAATTTAATCCAAGAATGAATACAAGCCACAACCAACCTTAGGTAAATGATACTTAATTTGCTCCAAAGATGAATATCAATAGAAACTACAATCACTAGGTCAATGGATTCGGTAGTCGCAGGAACTTCTTTGATGGGAAATGTTTTTCATGTCATAATTTTGGACACAAAGCTGCTCAATGTGTTTCTTACAAAACCATTATGACTAGAGAAGCATGATATCAAAGGGATGTGACAGGGATCAGGAAAATTTCCTATAATAATTTTTCTCTTCTTGAAAATGAAATAGAATGCTCAATCTGTAACAACTTTGGTCATGAAGAATCTGAATGAAGGAGAAAATTTCAGAAAATATCTCAAAAGGAGAAAATTCCATTAAATCCCAAGATATGGAAAAGGAAAGAATCTCAAACAAAAAGATGTGGTATAGCCTTGTATGCAGAAGGACAAGAAAATCAGTGGTACATCGACAGTGGATGCTCAAAACACATGACAGGTGACAAATAAAAACTTCACTCATATAATGCCTTAGAAAAGGAAAAGAATGTCTCATTTGGAAACGACACTCCTGTTGTCATAAAAGGTAAAGTCTCTGTTTTCTTGAAAGAAAAGGTTAAAGCTGGAAATGTTATGTATGTAGACGATTTAAAACATAACCTGTTGAGTGTCAGTCAAATGTGTGATCAAGTAAATGAAGTGGTATTTCAATCAAACGGATGTGTTGTTTGTGAGCTTTATACAGGAGAGACCGTGATCAAAGGTACAATAACTCCAAACAACTTATACATACTCAAGGGAGGACAACAACAGTGCTATCGAAGCAAAAATGATGAAAAATGGTTGTGGCATAGAATATTGGGACATCTAAGCTTTTCTCAAATAAGAAAAGCATGCAGATTCAAGGCTGTTCGTGATCTTCTAGATATCAGCATCCCTGAAAATACAATATACAAACCATGTCAAATCGGTAATCAAACCAAAGCTCACATCATTGAAAAAGAAGGGTCAACTAGTAAGCCTCTTGAACTTGTCCATACTGATTTATGTGGACTATCAAGGAAAAGCCTCGTGGAGAAGAATACGTTATTTTGTTCATTGATGATTTTTCCAAAATGTGTTGGATAGGTCTTCTAAAGCATAAAGATGAATCATTTGAAAAGTTCCAAGCCTTCAAAGCTTTGGTTGAAAATGAATCACATTGAAAAATCAAATGTCTCAGATCTGATCAAGGAGGGTAATTTACCTTGGATGAATTCTTTGATTTTTGTGAACGACATGGAATAAAAAGGAAATTCTCCACCGCAAGGACTCTTCAGAAAAATGGAGTGGTAGAAAGCATGAACAAAAATTTTCAACAAATGGCTCGAGCTATGCTAGATGAATCTGGAACTCCTGCAACCTTCTGGGGTGAAGCTGCATTCTCTGTCGTAACTATTCTCAACCAAGCAAATGTTCCGGTAAATAGCACTCAAACTCCACATGAACTTTGGTATGGTAAGACTCCTACTGTAAAATACTTTAAAGTTTTTGGAAGCAAATTTTATATCAAAAGGACTGATGCAAAAATTGGTAAGTTTGAGCCCAGAGCAGATGAAGGTATTCTTCTTGGTTACTCTTCCTAAAGTGAAGGATATAAATGTTATAATAAAAGACTTGGGAAAATTGTTGAAATTATTGATGTTGTATTTGATGAAGCATGCAAAAATCCAAAGCAGATAAAAACAGAAGATTATGACAATGAATAAGATGGGGATTATTTTCCCACATCAAATCACAATGATATTGAAGAAGAAACCAATGAAGCACCAGAAGAAGAGATAACGGTAGAAGAAAAGACTTCGTCCAGTTATGCTCATAAAAATCATCCAAAAACTCAAATTTTAGGGGAAAAAGAGGTAGGTGTACATACAAGAAGAACTATTACAGAAACCTCAAGCTATCTAGCATTACTATCCTCCACAGAACCTCAAAATGTAAATGAAGCATGCAAAGATGAATGTTGGGTCAAGTCCATGAATGAATAACTTGAGCAAATTGAAAAGAATAATACTTGGGAATTAGTTCCTAGACCTCATAATAAAAATATTATAGGAACTAAATGGATATTCAAAAATAGCTTAATGAAAATGGAGAAGTCATTAGAAACAAGGCCAGACTTGTTTGTAAAGGTTATGCTCAACAAGAAAGTATAGATTTTGAAGAAACTTTTGCACCTGTTGCTAGACTTGAAGCCATAAGGATGTTTCTTGCTCTTTCTATATTTCAGAAATTCAAAGTATACCAAATGGATGTAAAATCTGCTTTCCTTAATGGAGATTTAGAAGAAGAAGTTTATATTGAACAACCAAAAAGATTCATTCTTGGAAATGATGCAAAACTTGTATGATGACTTAGAAAGGCTCTCTATGGTCTGAAACAGGCTCCAAGGGCCTGGTGTTACTGCCTTGACAAATATCTACACCAACAAGGTTTTACAAAAGGTTCAACAGATAGCAATATATATACAAAGATTGAAACTGATAAATTGCTAATTATTGTTGTTTATGTTCATGATATCATTTTTGGTAGCAATGAAGAATCCATGAGTCAGAATTTTTCTTCAGTAATGCAACAAGAATTTGAAATGTCCTTGCTTGGTGAACTTACCTATTTTCTTGGTCTACAAGTTCAACAAAATAAAGATGGTATTTTTCTTTCACAAACCAAATATCTCAAATAGATCTTGAAAAGGTACGGCATGGAAGATTCTAAACCTATATGTACCACAATGGTAATAGGATGCAATCTCAGCTCAAATGATGAATTAGTAGTAGTACATCAACCAACTTACAGATCCATGATTGGAAGTCTGCTTTATCTAATAGGCACCTGACTTGACATCATGCATGGAGTAGGAATAGTTGGAAGATTCCAAGTAAATCCAAATGGATCACACCTTCAGGCAGTCAAAAGAATTTTCAAATATCTTCAAGGAACTCAAAACTTTGGTTTATGGTATCCTAGAGATACAGATATTACTCTTCATGCATATACAGATGCAAATTGGGCAGGAAGTGTTGATGACAGAAAAATCACTAGTGGTGGTGCATTCTATATGAATTTCAGCTTAGTGTCTTGGTTCAACAAGAAACAAAGTTCAATTGCTTTATCTACAGCTAAAGCAAAATATGTGGCTGCTGCATCTTGCTGCACACAACTACTTTGGAAGATGCAAACCTTACAAGACATTCAGATCACATGTACTTCATCCATCTCCATTCTATGTGATAATACAAGTGCCATCAGTATTTCAAAGAATCCAGTCATGCACTACAAGACCAAGCACATACCCATCAAATACCATTTTCTACGTGAACAAGTGCTTGAACAAAAGGTCAAATTGGAGTATGTTCCCTCCAAAGAACAGGTTTATGATATATTCACTAAACCACTACCCAGAGATACATTTGAATATCTTAGACAAAAGTTGGGAGTAGTTGCTACATCATCCTACTGCTAAATCCAATTTTTCAAAGAAAGGTTATTATACGTGTGTTTCATGGAGTATAGTTGCGTACACATGCGAGTTTCTATGGGTCAAGGAGCGTATATGTGTTTCATGTTATACTCCTATAGTTATAGGTGTCATATTTCATGATTGACTGGTTGAGCTCTGTAATATGTTCATCCTTTCCTTGCTGTAAAGGTTTCCATATTATCAAAAAATCAAAAAAATAAAAAAATTAAAAGAGGGCATACCCTAAAAGAAAAATCAAAGGGTGAAAAAAAAAAAATGGTCAAAAGAAAAAATGAAAAGAAATGAACCCAAAATAAAAAAGACCAAGAAAGTGTGCAAGTCCAAAATGCCACTACTATTTCATTTTCTGTAAACAAAGCATTATGTACAGCTTGTTGAAACTTTTTTCCACAATGGATGAATGGCCAAAAAGCTTAATCTTGGCCAGTTCACGTTTGAATTTCATGTTTTAGAGATAGAGAACAAAAATTTGTCCAAACTGTTTAATCTTGGCAGATAAGTAGATAGGTAGAGAAGCAAAGGAGCTCAACTATTTAATATGAGCCCTTGGAAGAAATATGTGCATAATTAGGTAGGCTTGCTATGTAAAGAAAAGAAAGATAGATAAGGGTTTGTCAGTCTAAGTGCACCCAAGAAAGAAAAAAAAATGCTAGGCCAAATAGGCTGGGTAGGTAGATGATGTTGCAGAATGAGACTTGTGATAGGTTTTGTCTCTTAAAATGTGTTAATCTCACCTCTATCACAAGTGCATTGGCAGATATTTTATTTGAAACGGGCTCAAGCGAGGTAGATTTTATAACTAACTCCCCTTTAGTTTTCCCCAAAACATTTGCTAATTCCCCCCAATGATATTAATATTTTCTTAATATCACTAAGCCATCTCACTCCATTCCATATCAATTGCCTGAGTAAAAACCCAATTTTACTTAGGAAATTTGTACAAATATAAAAAAAAACCTCTTTTTCCCTTTAAGCCTAAGTTTCCTAACATTAAACTTAGCGCTTTCTTTCATTCATTTTTTTATATTAACAAAATTAACTTTTATTATTTAAATCCCATATGCCATTGTTCCCCTCTCCTGTATTATGTATATATAACATAAAAAACCCCATGTATTAATATTCCCCGCCCCGGTTTAATTATAAACCATAGTATTGCTTAAAAAGGGATTAATTAACCCCCGATTAAATAATAACCTCCCCCCGCACCATTCAAAGGATTAATTAACATTTGGTTAATTAATAACTTAACCAAAGCCCCGAGAACCAATAAAATCACACCCGAAATGGTTTATTAACGTTAAAAATGATCGGGCCCTCACGCATTAAACTCCTTGCCATCTCCTATAAGCGCCCGTTGTCCGATGTGCTCCTATACATCCAATGGACCATAACCATTTCGCGACCCCCCCGACTGCTGATGTTTAAGTCGCTGGGAATTGTCGGTATTACCGCCCATACAAGTCGATGCATCATGCTCTCGGCCTGTTCGCTGCCCCTCTGCCCAAAATCACCCAAGCCCAAAGGCGGTGCGGGCGAAACAACTTACCACGCTCCCGCTGACCCTCACTGATGTCACCCGCCATTTCATCATCCGTCTCGCACCCCCGTTGACATCATGCTGACGTCATCTGTCATTTGAACCAAAATTTCCCGCCAAAATCATTTTTGCTCAATATATGGTAAAAAGGTCATTTTTGTTATAATTTTGCTGCAAAATAGTGCTCCGGGTGTAAAAGGGATCGTCGTAGTTTTAGGTCCTCAACTGTCTCCCTACTATTAAGGCTACACCAATGAGGTCGCGCCCTCAACAATCCTGCCCAGTACAGTTTTCTTCCTCTTTTAATACAGTTAAAAGCAAACCGAGGGATTTTCGAAGCTTGCAGAAGAGAAAAAACAGAGATTTACAGGGATACTTGCTACAGCCAGTATGAAATTTCCAAGACATGAATTGCCAGAGAAAGGCGGTGAAAGGACACGCAAGCAGTCTTACTTTTTCCAGAAAAGCAGTGAGCAGGGGTTAGATCAGCGATAAAGAGTATCAGAGGAAGCATTAAAGAGGATCCAAACAAGTCAAAGAGTATTAGTGGAGAATTAAAAGGCAAATCAAATCATAACTAAAGAGTATCAGAGCCGACAAAGAAGAGCAGATCAGCAGTTAAGAGCAGTTAAGACAAATAGTTGGCAAAGAGCTACTACAGGACAGCTGCAAGTCGAACCCTAAAGAGCTTGCCTCCAGCACATCATAAGTTAGTTGTTTCTACTTTTGTTTTATATTACTTTAGGTTAAAATCTAGATATTATCTCATAGTTTTGATGAGATACCTGTTGTACATATTTTGTTATATAAATACCCCCTTCATCAGAGTTTTGAAGAGGTTGGGTATGTGTAGATTTCCTAGACTTTGCTGTAACACTGAACCTTGGAATAAAACGCTGTTGGAAACAAACTATTGTCTGGCCTATTGGATGAAGAATTGATGCAGAAGACTTGTCACAGAATTCTTGAATCAAACGCCGATCAATAAATCCCCTATATCTTATGTTTTACAGTTTTCTGAGTTATTATATCACGTGTTTCATAATCTGAATGGTAAAGAAAAAGATTAATTCAAAATTTTCTTAGCTGCACTCTATTTTCAGTCTTTATTATTCTCTGTGTTTTCTTCAGAATTAGTATAAACAGTGAATTCTTAATTGCTCCTATTTCCCCTGGTTCTTTCACATTTAGTATTTGCTAAGGAATTCTTAAATGCTCCTTAACAGTAATCATCCATTTTCCCTCTGTCAATATGTTGAAGGATTCTTAACTGCCCTTCACCCATTTGAGTCCATTCCATCTGATTCCATCCTTTTAATTGTTCCATGTTTGACTATCTTGCTCTGTGATGCCATCCTATGTTAGAAACCAAATCCAGGAAGCCAGTTCCTTTTGACTCCATCATGCCCAATGGACCAAACTATTCAGTTTTACCTCACTGTTCTATTGAATCTCACCACCCAAATTCAAACGAAACCCTTGAACTTCATAACTAGCATAAAACCTTCAAAAAACAAAGCTAAATCATAAAGAGAGAGCCCTCTCTGGATGCAGATTGGCTAGAATCTGTATCTAAAAGATTGGAATGTGGTTACCTTGACCGTATTCCCTTTCTTACAACTTTTGGGAACAACCTGAGAGAACATCATTGGCGACTCCACTGGGGATCTGAATAATTGTTTGTAACTATTGTTTGTTTCATAAGCTACAGATGGAGTTTGAAGTTAGCCAGGTAGCCTTTGAAAGTACTTTTGCCTTGCAATTGCAAAAGTAAATAAATTCTGCTTCATTCTATCTCCATTCTGGTTTATGTTTTGAATAGTTGGTTCCAAATACTTGATCAGTTCCTTATTTCAATAAATCTTTAGGAAAGTTCAAAACTCCCACATTCAAAACCTCCTAGAAGAGACTGTTAAAAGTTGTATTGTCAAAACTATTTCAAAAAAAAAAAAAAAAAAAAAACAAAAACATACCTAGAAACTTGGCATCAAAAAAGATTCGTTACACCAGATCAAATCCTGATCCAAATCCTCCACCTGTGTATGAAAATCCTAATCTTATTCTTAGGATCCTTAGCAGCCAAGAGAGCCAAGAAAATTCTGCTAGTTCACACCTTGACAAACATTTGTAGAACCCGGTTCCATATGAGCTTACCTCTGAAAAAACACCAAACCTTTCTGTCATTGTTGTAGCTTCTCCAAGTTCCCCATCAGCTCCTCAAACTATCTTTTCACTCCTCCATTTTCAACATGCACTCCTACTGTTATCCATGCTCTTCCAGCTATCACAGTTATTTCTACAACCATGGCAAACCAATATACTCCCCTGAACTTACCTGCAAATCCATGGGCTATGCCTCAAGATGATCAAAGTAAAATCACCTATTTTGATGGTACTAGCACTTACACAGCTCAACAACATACCAAGAAAATGCCGAGTATTTTGAAAACTATGAGATTGATGATGATGATGTCAGAATGAAAGTATTTGTTCAAAGTTTAACTGGTGATGTTAGAACCTGATTTAGAGCCCTCCCTGCAAATAGTATCAATGACCCACAAGCTCTTTATCAGAACTTCTTGAACAGATGGGAAAAGAAGAAAGATCCTCTCCACGTTTTATCAGAATATGAAAACCTAAGAAGAGGCACACAAGAAACTGTCCAAGATTACTGTACTAGATTCAATAATATCTATAATGCTATTCCTCAGAATCTTAGACCTCCTCCAGATTTGGCCTTGATCAAATTCCTTGATGCATTTGATTATGATATGGCATACCAACTTAGGGAAAGAGCTCCTCGAAACTTAGATGAAATGCAGAGCATAGCTGTCAGTGTTGAAGCCAACCTGATATCTAAACGGTCCAGAGCCAGAGCTGAAAGAAGAACACCTTTCAAAGAAGAACCTTCTGCCTTTGAACAGAAATTGGATGCTATCATTAAAGGAATGAATAGACTTGGAGATAGAGTAGAAACAATCCAGAGAAAATCCCCTTGGGATGGTCAACCAAACAATACGGGAAGAAATCCAAATTTCAGGAAGAATAAAAAATCCTATCACTGGAAAGTCAAGGCTTGACCAAAACATTAGGCCCCAATTTCAAGAAAATTATGCTGAAGCCTCAACCTTTGATGAACCAGCTGAAGACACTCAAATTAATTTGATGGGACTCAACAATGAACAACAAGTTCTCTTGACCCATGAAGATCAAGAAGCTCACATTGTGAAACAATTCCAAACTCAGTCAGGTGAATCATTTGACTTTAGGGAGGGATATGATACAACCATTTATGAAATCCACAAATAACAAAATCTGAGGAGCAGAAGGATAGATGTCCCTGAAATCAGCAAACAGAAAGGTACCAAGTAGCCTAACAAAGGTAAGATCAATAACCCCCCTGTACATATTCTTTCTAAAACATACCCTAACCCAACTAATCCAATTGTGGAAGATATATCAGACAATCAAATACCTAACAGACAACCTTCCACTGCTATTCCTGCTGAAGGAAAAGAAGAATAGCCTCCAGGACATGATTTGGAAAATAGTTCAACACATAATCCCATGCCTAAAGAAGAGAAAAATGCAGAAAATTCAGCTGTCTGAAATAAAAGAAGTCAGACCGAAAAACCTTTCAATCTTGAGACAGAAGTAGGCAAACTAAAGATAGCTGTTCCATTATCAGAATTAGCTAAACATGATGTCTACAGAAGTCAAATCAGCAGATCACTCAGAATTTCTGTCAATGAAGATTCAGTAAACGTTTTTGATGACCAGCCTGAACTGATATTTGGCCCAGAAGCAAATGGAATAACAGTAGAGAGACAAGTTCCTCCTTTTTATGTGGCTTTAAAAATACATGAGAAAATACTCCATAATGCCATGTTCGATTCTGGCGCTTTCCATAACTTAATGCCTAAATATGTAATGGAGAAACTTGACCTTGACATCACCGGGCCATATAAAGATATTTTCTCTTTTGATTCAAGTCAGGTCAAATGTTTAGGTTTAATCAAAGATTTGTGTGTGTCACTAGTCCAATATCCTGCCAAAACCATCTTAATGGACATAGTAGTAGCTGATATTCCACCAAAGTATGGTATATTAATGTCTAGATCTTGGGGTGCAAAGCTTCAAGGATCCCTACAATTAGATATGTCTTATGCTACTATTTCAGTGTTCGGCCAACCCAAAAGACTGTACAGAGAAACTTTAATGAAGTATGTAGTAAGTAGTCAAGAGAAACCTCAAAATTTCCCTATCTACTCAATACATTCTGATATGGATTCTTTTATCCTTTACAATGCTAAAGTTGGTCCCTCACATGGAATAAAAGTTCTGGCAGATGAAACAGAAGAAACAAATGAAAATTCTAGTGCCTGAATCTAAGAAATTTCTGAAAATCATGAAACGTTGGATAAACCAAAACAGTTTGAAAAACCAAATCTCCCTGCTGAAAAGGTCCTTGCGAATCCAAATACTAACTATAAACATGAAATCTTGTGGTATTTAGAATTTGATGGTTCAGTGAACAAATTAGGAGCATGGGCAGGGGTCTGGGTGCACAACCTTGAAAACAATCATGCTGAAGGCTACGCCTACAAATTAAACTTTAGGTGCACTAATAATATGGTTGAATATGAAGCTCTATTGCTAGGTCTTAAACTGTTGAAGAAATTAGGAGCAACTAGAGTGTCAGTCCTAGGAGATTCTGATTTGATTATTCAATAGATAAAAGGCAAGTTCTTGACAAATGATCCCAGATTGAAAGAATACAGAGGAACAACCATAGAGATCCTCAACACATTTTTGGAAACTCAACTTGCCAAAATCCCAAGAAAACATAACTTGCAAGCTCATAGCCTAGCAATTTTTGCCAGCACCTGTAAATTTCCACTTGAACCAAATCATCAATTCACAGTGGAAATTAGACACAGGCCAACCATACCTGATAATTTGAAGGACTGGAAAGTGTTTGAAAATGATAAACAGATCAACAATTTTTTGAATTTAGCAGAGGAATTCTCTAGCACTAACGCATATGAAGACATAGTTAGTGAGTTTGATCAAATAAGTCAGATACAAACAGACATTTTAGCAAAAAATACAAGTCAAATGCTTCATCCAACAAAATTCACCAGAGTCGAAATTCAAGAGCTTAAACAAACAGATGTTGATGAGATCGTTGAAGAAGAATCTGAAATTATTAATTTAAAAGATAAGCATTTACCTAAAGGATTAACTCCTTTGGAAGATCTCTTTGATTTTAACGACATTCGAAAGAAACCTCAGATGGAACCTCCAAAAGCAGACATTGAAGACTACAACATAGGAACTGAAGAGAACCCAAAAATGATAAAATTGTCCAAAACTTTGCCCCTTAATCAAAGGCTGAAGTATGCTGAACTGATCAAATAATTCCAAGATGTTTTTGCCTGGAGCTATGAAGACCTAAAATCTTATGACACCTCTATCATTCAACATACAATACCCCTCAAGGAAAATCAAAAACCATTCAAACAGAAACTCAGAAGAATCAACCTTGTACTGCTTCCTTTAATTGAAAAAGAAATCAGACGAATGCATGATGCAGGGATAATTGCTCCAATCAGATTTTCAGAGTGGGTGTCTAATTTAGTGCCTACCAGGAAGAAAACAAGGGAAATCAAGTTAAGCGTTGACTTGAGAAATTTAAACAAGGTTTCTTTGAAAGATAACTACCATTTACCAAAAATGGATCATATTTTACAAAGGGTAGTAGGTGCTTCTAGAATTTCACTTTTGGATGGGTTTTTGGGTTTCAATCAAATTCTAGTTCATGTTGATGACCAAGAAAAAATTGAATTTACAACACCATGGGGTACATTCAAATATGTTAAAATTCCATTTGGACTTAAGAACGCAGGGGGAACCTTTCAACGAGCAATGGACATAGGTTTTGCAAAAGAGATACATGATTTTCTGGTTGTATATGTAGATGACCTCATTGTGTTTTCCAAATCAGATCAACAACATTTAGACCATTTGAGACAAGTGTTCCTAAAATGCAGACAGTATGGTATTTCATTAAATCCTTAAAAATCTGTGTTTGGCCTAGAAGAAGGCAAACTCTTAGGTCATATCATCTCCAAATATGGCATCCGAATTGATCCTGCTAGGATAGAAGCTATTCTGCAAATACCTCACCCTAGAAATGTCAAAGAACTTCAAGCTTTCTTAGGGAAGATTAACTTTTTGAGAAGATTCATATCCAATTTCGCTGAACTAATAAGATTATTGAACAACATGTTGAGAAAGGATTCAAAGGTTAAATGGACAGTAGAAGCCAAGCAAGCATTCGAAGAAATCAAAATGGCTTTGACCAAAACACTAGTCCTCACAAGTCCAAAGTTCGATAGAGACTTCATAATTTTCTCATTTACATGAGAACACACCATAGCAGCTGTTTTACTTCAAAAAGATGATCAACGATGTGAAAAACCCATAGCCTTTTTTAGTAAAACACTTAGAGATGCACCTCTGAATTACAAAATCATGGAAAAACAGGCCTATGCACTTGTGAAAGCCATTCAAGACTTCAGAGTCTACATACTGTACTCCCACGTGGTAGCTTATGTGCCAAATGCTGTTGTCAAAGATATCCTAACTTAGGACAGAAATGAAGGAAAACGAGGTAAATGAATAGCTAAAATACTGGAGTATGACATTGAAATAAAACCTACAAAGCCGATAAAAGGACAGGGATTAGCTAAACTCATGACTGAAACAAACTTTCAAGCTCTAGATATTAATGAACTGGATAACAAACAGGAGATGGCGACTCCACAAATTAGCCAGGCCTTATTAGAATCACCTTGGTATGCTGATATAATTCATGTATTATTAAACCTGTAGGCTCCTACAGGGTTATCTAGAACAAAGAAAAGGTTCTTAAAGATGAAAGCTTCAAAATTCTGTGTTTTAGATGGTGCTCCTTTTTGGAAAAATCATGAATGTATTTTATTGAACTATTTAATAAAAGAAGAAGCTGACAAGGTTCTCAAATAATTTCATGCAGGGGATTGTGGTGGACACTTGTACTGGAAGTCAACTGCAGACAAAATCCTAAGGGTTGGATTTTACTGGCCAACCTTGTTCGTTGATGTAAAGAAGTTTGTCACTTCTTGCCACAAATGCCAAATTTTTGAAGGCAAAAGAAAACTGTTCCCCTTACCTTTGAGACCAATTTCCACTGAAAAACCATTTCAACAACGGGGTTTAGACTTCATTGGAGAAATCCATCCTCCCTCATCTGGCCAGCATAAATGGATCCTTACTGCTACAGACTATTTTACCAAGTGGATAGAAGCCATTCCTACTAGACAAGATGATGATACAGTAATCATAGAATTCTTAGAGACCAACATCTTGTCTAGGTTTGGCTGTCTTGAAAAGATCATAACCAACAATGATGCTGCCTTCAAAACCAAGAAACTAATAAATTTCTGCAGCAAATACCATATCACTTTAGGCCATTCCACGACCTATTACCCTCAAGGTAATGGTCTAGCTGAATCCTCCAATAAAATCCTGATCAATATTATTAAGAAACTACTGGAGGAGAACAAGAAAAATTGGCACAAGAAGCTCACAAATGCATTGTGGGCAGATAGACTTACTACAAAAAGATCAATTGGAACTAGCCCTTATGAGCTAGTTTATGGCATGGAGGTTGTATTTCCTTCATCTTTAGGAGTTCTTGTGATGAAGTTACTACAAGAAGCTCTGGTGGAACCAAATTCCATTCAAAGAAGAATAAATCATACCATCTATTTGCAACAGAACAGAGAAGAAGTGCACCAAAGATCCCAAGTGTTACAAGAAAAACTCAAGAAGATATTTGATAAAACGACCAAAGCAGAAGATTTCTACATTAGAGACAAAGTTCTAAAGTGGGATTCTAGGAGAGAAGACAAAGGAAAACATGGGAAGTTTGACTTCCTGTGGAAAGGGCCATTTATCATCCAAGCATTGTAAGGGAACAATACTTACTTTTTGAAGAGCCTGGATGGTACAGAAACAGAAGAAGGACAAGTGAATGGTCGAATGCTGAAACATTACTTTGATCCAGTTTTTTGATATATTCTGACTCTAACATGTACATAAGGAAATTCAGGTTCAACAGCTTGAAAGACATGATCAACTTGTTCATTTCAGCAGTGGGAATGAGGAGGAAAGGGCAGTAAATGTTGAAATCAGTGAAGTAACTTTATCATTTTTGTTTTGCCTCATTTCAGTTTATCAGAGCCCCAAAATGCCATTGAATGTCTCATTGCAGGAGAATACTTGTGAGAAGGAACATAAGATCAAATAATTCAAGTGAAAGCTATCCAAAACAGATATACAGTTGTTTGAATCAGCTCAAGAAAAGTGTATATATTTTACAACATCCTTTTGTATAGTTTCTACATTCAGCAAAGGAAGATTTCAGAGCACAACAAAAGGTATTCATAAGGCCATCTGACCTGCTGTTCTTGACTTTCCACCAGGGAAAGCCATCCCAAAGTGGAGCCAGTGTTATACTCCTATAGTTATAGGTTTATATTTCATGATTGACTGGTTGAGCTCTGTAATATGTTCATCCTTTCTTGCTGTAAAGGTTTCCATATTATCAAAAAATAAAAAAAATTAAAAAATGTAAAGAGGGCATACCCTAAAAGAAAAATCAAAGGGTGAAAAAAATAAATGGTCAAAAGAAAAATTGAAAAGAAATGAACCCCAAATAAAAAAGACCAGGAAAGTGTGCAAGTCCAAAATGCCACTACTATTTCATTTTCTGTAAATAAAGCATCATGTATAGCTTGTTGAAACTTTTTGCCACAATGGATGAATGGCCAAACAGCTTAATCTTGGCCATTTCATGTTTGAATTTCATGTTTTAGAGATAGAGAATAAAAATATGTCCAAACTATTTAATCTTGGCAGATAAGTAGATAGGTAGAGAAGCAAAGGAGCTCAACTGTTTAATCTAAGCCCTTGGAAGAAATAAGTGCAGAATTAGGTAGGCTTGCCATGTAAAGAAAAGAAAGATAGATAAGGGTTTACCAGTCTAAGTGCACCCAAGAAAGAATAAAAAATGCTAGGCCAAATAGGCTGGGTAGGTAGATGATGTTGCAGAATGAGACTTGTGATAGGTTTTGTCTCTTAAAATGTGTTAATCTCACCTCTATCACAAGTGCAGTGGCAAATATTTTATTTGAAACAGGCTCAAGCGAGGCAGATTTTATAACTAACTCCCCTTCAGTTTTCCCCAAAACATTAACTAATTTCCCCCAATGATATTAAGATTTTCTTAATATCACTGAGCCATCTCAATCCATTTCATATCAATTGCCTAAGTAAAAACTCCATTTTACTTAAGAAATTTGTACAAATATCACAAAAAACCTCTTTTTCTCTTTAAGCCTAAGTTTCCTAACATTAAACTTAGTGCTTTCTTTCATTCATTTTTTTATATTAACAAAATTAACTTTTATTATTTAAATCTCATATGCGATTGTTCCCCTCCCCTGTATTATGTATATATAACATCAAAAACCCCATGTATTAATATTCCCCACCCCGGTTTAATTATAAACCATAGAACTGCTTAAAAAGGGATTAATTAACCCCCGGTTAAATAATAACCTCCCCCTGCGTTATTCAAAGGATTAATTAACATTTGGTTAGTTAATAACTTAACCAAAACCCCGAGAACCAATAAAATCATGCCCGAAATGGTTTATTAACGTTAAAAATGATCGGGGCCCGGCGCATTAAACTCCTCGCCATCTCCTATAAGCGCCTGTCGTCTGATCTGCTCCTATACATCCAATGAACCATAACCATTTCACAACCCCCCTGAATGCCGATGTTTAAGTCGCGGGGAACCGCCAGTATTACCACCCGTACAAGTCCATGCGTCATGCTCTCGGCCTGCTCGCTGCCCCTCCGCCCGAAACCGCCCAAGCCCAAAGGTGGTGCGGGCAAAATAGCTTACCACCCTCCCGCTGACCCTCGTTGACGTCACCCGCCATGTCACCATCCGTACTGCCACGTCATCCGTCTCGTACCCCTCGCTAATGTCATGCTGACGTCATTCGTCCTTTGAACCAAAATTTCCCACCAAAATCATTTTTGTTCAATATATGGTAAAAAGGTCATTTTTGTTATAATTTTCCTGTAAAATAGTGCTCCAGGTGTAAAAGGGACTAGCGTAGTTTCAGGTCCTCGACTATCTCCCGACCAGTAATGCTGCACCAATGAGCTCGCACCCTCAACAAACCTACCCAATATAGTTTTCTCCCTCTTTTAATACAGTTAAAATCAAATCGAGGGATTTCCAAAGCCCGCAGAAGAGAAAAAAATAGAGATTTACAAGGATACTTGTTACAGCCAGTATGAAATTTCCAAGACATGAATTTCCAGAGAAAGGCGGTGAAAGGATACGCAAGCAGTCTTATTTTTGCCATAAAAGCAGTGAGAAGGGGTCAGATTAGCGATAAAAAGTATCAGAGGAAGCATTAAAGAGGATACAAACAAGTCAAAGAGTATCAATGGAGAATTAAAAGGCAAATAAAATCAGAATTAAAGAGTATCAGAGCCGACAAAGAAGAGCAGATCAGAAGTTAAGAGCAGTTAAGACAAAAAGTCGGCAGAGAGCTACTACAGGACAGCTGCAAGCCGAACCCTAAAGAGCTTGCCTCTAGCATAGCATAAGTTAGCTGTTTCTACTTTTCTTGTATATTACTTGGTTAAAATCCAGGTATTATCTCATAGTTTTGATGAGATACCTGTTGTACATATTTTGTTATATAAATACCCCCTTCATCAGAGTTTTGAAGAGGTTGGGTATGTGTAGATTTCCTAGAATTTGCTGTAACACTGAACCTTGGAATAAAAAGTTGTTGGAAACAAACTGTTGTCTGGCCTACTGGATGAAGAATTGATGCAGAAGACTTGTCATAGAATTCTTGAATCAAACACCGGATCAATAAGTCACCTATATCTTACGTTTTAAAGTTTTCTGAGTTATTATATCACCAATGTTCCATAATCTGAATGGTAAAGAAAAAGATTAATTCAGAATTTTATTAGTTGCACTCTGTTTTTAGTCTTTATTATTCTCTGTGTTTTCTTTAGAATTAGTATAAATAGTGAATTCTTAATTGCTCTTGTTTCCCTTGATTCTTTCACGTTGAGTATTTGCTAAGGAATTCTTAAATTCTCCTTAACAGTAATCATCCATTTTCCCTCTGTCAATATGTTGAAGGATTCTTAACTGCCCTTCATCTATTTGAATCCATTCCATTTGATTCCAGCCTTTTAATTGTTCCATGTTTGACAATCTTGCTCTGTGATGCCATCCTCTTTTAGAAACCGAATCCAAGAAGCCAGTTCCTTTTGACTCCATCATGCCCAATGGACAGAACTATTCAGTTTTACCTCACTGTTCTATACCCAAATTCAAACAAAACCCTTGAACTTCATAACTAGCCTAAAACCTTCAAAAAAAAAACTAAATCATAAAGAGAGAGCCCTCTCTAGATGTAGATTGGCTAGAATCTGTATCTAAAAGATTGGTCTGTGGTTACCTCAGCTGTATTCCCTTTCTTACAACTTTTGGGAACAACCTGAGTGAGAACATTTCAAACAAGAAAAATAGTGGGACAGGCTCTGATATGGGTAGCACAGGTTCAGGGGGAGCATTAGCCTTCACATACATTCAACATTATTGGCATTATGGTTGCTGAGTCTAGCTATAGCTTCAGATATTTATACCATTTGTTGCTTAATTCATGTAAAATTCTAGGGTGTGATATGTCTTCTCATACATTTGAATGAGTCCTCTTGGACAAATGATGTAATTTGTATCCCCACTTTACATGGGATGGATGATGTAATATTTATTGTGTCTATTATGTATAAACAATTGGTATAACCCCACTTGGTTGGGTCGATGAGTCAAATTTGGTATATCCCCACTTGGTTGGGAGATGGATGTATGTATGAGTCATTGGTGATAGGAAGGTCATCCTCACATAGTTGAGTTATAGATTCATGTTATTCTTTTAGAAAATATTTTTTTGCAGACTCTACTTTTGCTTAGGAGGAGCATGGATGGTTTCAGTGCATCTCATCATGTACAAAAGGGGAGCTCAATCAAAGAATTCAGCATGTACTCAGGGGGAGCATGACCAGCATAATGTATGTCAAAGGGAGAAATTATCTTGGTCCACCCTTTTCCCTTGATGTCAAAGGGGGAGAGTGACTTGGTGTTGTTGTTGCGATCAAGTCCAAAGGGGGAGATTGTTGGCATTGTGATACAGGTGTTGTCCTTGATGGCAACTCACTCAAATGAAAGATCACAGTGCAACATGTCAACAACAAACAATTACAGATCAGATTACAAAGAATGAAGAAAGAGAGGTATATGCAGGTTCACCTTGACCAAGCTGCGTATACACGCAGGTTTACTAAACACAAGTAGTGTATACATACACACACACTTTCATAGAAGGAAAAGCACGCATATCTTGGAAAAACAAAGTTTTTGGTCCAAGGTATTTCTCGGTCCAAGGTATTTGACCCAAGGTAATTGGTCCAAGGTATTTGGTCCAAGGTATGGGTCCTAAGTAGTTTTGGTCCATGGTATTGAGAAAGGCCTAAAAATATATAAGGAGGATAAGATCATTAGGCCAGGGTGTGCAAGTAATTTGAATATCTTATGATGGGTTGGATCATATATGCAAGTTAATGAGCCTCTGATGGTTTGCCTGATCTAATCTAAGGAGGCACCTATATGGCTAATGAAGGTTGATGAACCGGGATCATAAAGGCTTAAACGTATTCTCATTATGTGGTTTGATCTTGAACAGTCTAGATCTGAATATTGACGCGTGTTTTACTATGTAAATGTGATGATCTAGGTATGACTGAAGTCTGGAATAATTGTGATATTTTAAGTTAGCATTTATAGATATGTACGTGTTGTGGGGAAAAATGCCTATGCAGGACGATCCTATCCACCTAAGGTGTGACAGTGCCTTAGCAACAAACGAGTACAGCTATGCTGGTTTCTTCCTTTATGAAATGCGAAAGAAGAGAGATCAATAGACTTACGGGTGTCTTCCGTTTGTCCCTCGATCTGGTATCTCTTCTCTTTGGGTGTTCACAGCTACTTGCCTTCTTGCTTATCCAGCTTCAACCTGCAAGATCACAAGAGAACAGCTGCTTGCGACAAGAGAAGAACACTACACAAAGACAGATATTCACATTCATAACTAGTTTAGGATCAGAAATAAACCAAATACACTAATACATTCATACATCAAAACACATCAGCATATAGGAGAAACCAAGATAGCTTTATTGATGAATAACAAGGTTCAGGAAGAGATACAACCCAGAGGGCTCCAATCCAGCATTTCCTTCCCAGCAAATGGAATTCCTCTCTTTCCCCCCTTCAAAGCATTAAGCACCCAATGATTCCAGTCTCAAACCAACAGCAATTCTTTGCAATAACAAAATTCCAGCCTCTAACCTCTGGATCTCTGGGATGAGAGATCTATATATAGATATTTGTAGAGGTGTGAGTCAGCTCTGGGTTTTTGATTAGTGTCTTCTCTCTGATAGTTCTTGATGCCACTTGGAGATCTCATTGATCTCTTACTCATCCTTGGGCGATTTTGAGAGGCAAGTGTCCCATGAGAAGTTTCTAGAAGATTCCATGATCAACCACCTCGCAAACTGTCTCTGCCACTTGTCTTTTCCTGATCAGCGCACCCTCACAAGTTATTTAGGTGCACTGAAATGCAATTCCCGTGTGTACAACCTGCGCTGAATGTCAAAACCTCTGTGTTGAGGGTGCACTGATCTAGATTTGACCAATTTTGAGTAGTTTCTGGTGGAGAACTTCTGGGAGAAGCTGTAATTTGTTGACCTTGTTCCTCTAGGGGTAGGAACAACATGTTTAGGGACTTTGGATCCCTTAGATTATGGACATTTCATGCTTATAGCTGCAAGGCACAAAAATGTCTATAACAGTTGCCCCCTAAAGTATGAGGCCGTTTATCGGGTGAAATGCTTTATCAGGAGGATCCGAAGTTCATTCATTGCTGGGAGGAGACCTGTAATACAATACAATACAATACATTATTTTTCATACTGCTTTCATGATCTAGCTGAGGTGGGCATTCCCATGCTCAGCTTTATAAATTCATTTTTCTGTACATAGAACAGACAATCGTCTGATGGTAGACTGATAATTTTGATGAAATTATCATCCTTTGGGTAGGATGATTATCTGCTGCAATGATGTACATGTCAATGTATTTATCTTTCCTGAATATATATCGCATCCTAGATGGATGAAACTAGATTCGGGGTCTTCAAACTCGTTCGATCTTCACTCTAAGTACAAGTCGATCCATGTGAGAAATGTTCTGAAGTCAAACATGGAAAGACATCGCTTGATTACCGGTCAATGATGTAAACCGTTAACAAGCGCGAGAGGAATCACCGATAATGATAATGACCCTCAAGATACTGCAGTACAATTCACGTGGTGTGAATAAAGGACTTGGCGTCGAACACCACACAAAATCTTTCGGTCGAAGGTCATTGATGTATACCTGTCGCCGGAAGTGAGAAACTTGCCATTGAGGCATGCAAGCTTCAAAGTACTGAAGGGGTTGTTCCTAGATCAACTTCTTGGATAATGAGCTGATGTCGACAAGAAGCGATCCGTCAAAGGAGGGCCTTAATGAATCCCACATCAGTGACACAGAACGGAGCTAATGATTTTAATGGAGGTGAAAACGATCTGTGACATATGATTCAGGGTGGCGGTCATGAAAGGATGAAGGATAATGTATGGCAGTGGATGGGACACGGTTGACTTTTCTGAACGACTTCTCTTGAACATATGGCGACACTGATGCGACGGATTGGTAGCATTACCCCAAATATGGATGGTATGGCGAGACCATGGATGTGACCGGTGAATGAAACAACCCAACCCGATTGTGGTACGAAGGAAAAGTGTCATGTTCAAGAGCGACTTGCTACCATCAAAGTTTTCTTTAGTTTCTCCCAATTTTTCCCCAGTCATTGCTGACCAATACCTCTTTATTTTTGTCAAGCTTGAGGAGGATAACATATGCTTGTTCTATACTGCCCTTCGGGCAAGCCCATCGCTATATTTTAACGAGCTTAGCGATAGTGAAACTCGTTCTCGTCTAAAGACAAGTTTGTCGCTATTTAATGATTTTAACGAGTCTAACAACAAGGATAACTCGGTCCTTTTCATTTTTAGAGAGTCTGAAAAGGTACATAATGTTAACTCCAAAAGTCCTTTTTCATCATCTAATCCCTTAAGTCCGAAAAAGTATAAAACAATACAGAAGGGATGAGTTTTCGATAGTTTTAACGAGCCGAACAAAACAAGCGCTCGATCTTTTTGTGCAATAATCCCTCAGGTCCAAAAAGATTAAAATCTAGAGGAGGGATAGCTCTTCATGTCCCTTTAACGAGCTGGAAGGCCAAGGACTCGGCAATCTTTTCATATTTTACGAGTCAGTTGAAAAGAGCTTAAAGAAGACTCGTCTTTTGAGGAACGAGTGATAAACAGGGTTAGCAGTTGATTCCAGGTACAGGTTGGAATTTTCCAATCACGACAGAGTCACAAGGATGGCTAGGTGAAATCACTCTTCGCAGCTGTCCCTCAAAATGGGTAAACAATCATATGGAGGTGAATGATCGGCCAAATGAAAAGTGGAGGTGATGGTGCAAACACGACCAAGGCTTTAATGGCTGATGATATTACATTCACTGTGGTTATTTACCGGGATAGTTCATTTTTTAACGAGCTTAAACGCGGGTGGAAACATTTGCTCGATCTTATGTTTATTTTTTAACGAGCATGAACTATGCGCTAAAACTGCTCGGATCTTGCGTTTATTTTTTAACGAGCATGAACTGTGTGCTAAAACTGCTCGATAAGTTTGCATGCCCCCAGAATAATAACGCAAATCGAGGTGCATGCCCCCCAAGCTTCATTGCATTCAACTTGGTGGTTGGAATGAAGGTTTACCTTTGAGATTTGGAAAGGGGATTGTTTCATTTTTTAATGAGATTGACACAGTAAACGAACTATCCTCATGACTTCCTTGTTTCATTTTTTAACGAGGTTGACACGAGATTATAACCATCCTCGGAGCCCACTGTATTTATAGTATTTCTATTAGGGCGATGATCCACGCTGACAAAATGTTTAGGAATCTTCCGAATCCATTAGATATAGAGGATTTCATATTGTAGGTTTCCACTGTGGCCACTTCCGCCAGATTACTTGCAGGCGATAGGGTAAAAGTACCCATTAATGCATGGTCTTTTAGGAGACCTACTCCAATATTTTGAAGCGAATGATTGCTTCCATGGATCATTGGAATGCTTCCCGTAACTTGTGAACTGTCGGGGAGGAAAGTTTGTTGGTCGACGACTGTAATTCCTCCTTGAAAGGGAAATGCAATCTTCCTGAAGTAGGTCGACACAACTGCGGCTATGGCATATATCCAGGGCCTTCCCAGTAGGATGTTGTAATCGAGGTTTCCATCAATTACTTCAACATCAATTCCTACTGTTTTGCCCCCTAGTTCAACTTGCAAGTTACTTAAAATCCCGTATGGAGTGTATGATCATCCATCAAATGCTTTTAACGTCGTTGACGATCTCGACAAGGGTGGTGAGCCTAAATTCTTCCAGCAACTCATCGACATAATACACGTAGATGCCCCCTCATCAATAATTGTTCGATGAACAGTTTTGTTGAGGGCTTTCACTTGAATAAGGAAAGCTAGTTGAGCTGGTAACTGAGGGTCATATCCTTTATGATCAAAGGCCACTAGATTGGAGTCCATTGGGTCAATTTCACCTATTGCTGATAATAAAGCTTGCTCTTGCGGTACCTCAAGCATCGACATAGCGGACGGCGATTGGGCTAGGTCCTCTATTATATTATAATTCTGTGCTATTTTTGCACGAGGATTAAATGTCGACTTGTACACTACTCCCTTTGGCGACTTTATCATTTGTTCAGGAATGGTGGGTGGCACAACTTTGGTCAAAGTTGTTGTCGAACTACTAGGTTGTTCATTAGCCTTGTTATTCGACACCTGTGGATTCCCGTAATCTTTATTCCTTGCCAAAGCATCATTTTGCTGCTTTGAGATAGACAACATAAGCACTTGGGATCGGGAAGCATTTTGATTAGCAACCAGTTTGGTACCCGGGCTTGGAAACGGATCAGTTAATACTGCTGAGGTTTTTGAACTCTTAAAGAGTTTCTTAACTTCAGCTATATGTGGACAATCTCTCGTCCAATGATCCTCATCGCATATATGACACCCCGCAGGGGGTTTCCTTTTTCTCCCTTTCTTTTTCTTCTTTCCCCCTGGTTGCTTCAGTTGTTTGCCCTTGTCGGTCAACGCGGCATTTACTTCCGAGGCAAGAAGTTCCTCATTTTCATTTTGACTGGAAATCTTACAGGCCCTTTTAGATGTAGACTTTGTCGATTTCGTGTCTGTCGTGCCAATCACACCATCGATGGCATGAGAGTCATTGTTTGATTTAGGAGGAGGAGGAATTGAGAATTCCAGTTTAGGGGCGTCAGGTATTTTGTCGTAGAGCGTGCCAAACTGAGTATAGACCAAGTCTAGATATTGCGCACGAGCGATGACTTGCTCTTCCGTTACGACTCCCCCCTTTGCCACATCTTCCATGATTGTAGGAAGTAAGGATTTGATAAACCATTCAGCTAATAGCTGATCGGGAACGTACGTTTTTACCATCCTACGACGATGTCGCCACTCATGTATATGATCAGATATGTGAGTGGCCGTTGTCTGTTTCAAGTTGGTTAGGAGTTCCGTTCCCGTTTCATACCTTATCGGTAATTGAAAATGGGTTAAGAAAGTCGTGGCTAAGGTACTGAAGTTGTTGAACGAAGCTTTAGGCAATTCAATATACCATTTTGCCGCTGGACCATTTAACGTCCTCTGAAAAAGGTGAAGCCTAATCGAATCATTGTTTAGGGTGTTTGATGAACACCACAGATGAAATGTCATCACATGATTCGACGGATCTTCACCCGGATTTCCATTAAATTTAGGAATATCGGATGGAAGTTTATGCGGAATCGTTGGCCACCAAGGGGCATAAGCAATTGGATCATTCGTCAGCCGGTTTAGATCTGGTAATTCTAGAGTTGCTACAAAGGGCAACTGTTGATTCAGGTTAGGCGAAGCATACACAAGATAAGATGGAATCGCCTTAGCAGTGGGTCTTTGCGTACCAGCATAATGTATTTGATGCTGGCAACTTTGACAAGGTTGATGGGCATAACCATTATAATATGGTTGTTGATTACCGCTTTGGAAATGCGATTGCCCATTACTTACAAAGACTTGTTTCTCAGGTCCTTGATATGATTGCTAGAATGGGGGTTGTTGAGTTTGAACCAGCTCTGGTTGTTGAACCATTTGCTGTTGACCAATACTGGATGATTGACCAGTGGAGTCGCCAATTTGTTGTGGGGAAAAATGCCTATGCAAGACGATCCTATCCACCTAAGCTGTGACAGTGCCTTAGCAACAAACGAGTACAGCTATGCTGGTTTCTTCCTTTATGAAATGCGAAAGAAGAGAGATCAATAGACTTACCGGTGTCTTCCGTTTGTCCCTCGATCCGGTCTCTCTTCTCTTTGGGTGTTCACAGCTACTTGCCTTCTTGCTTATCCAGCTTCAACCTACAAGATCACAAGAGAATAACTACTTGCGACAAGAGAAGAACACTACACAAAGACAGATATTCACATTCATAACTAGTTTAGGATCAGAAATAAACCAAATACATTAATACATTCATACATCAAAACACATCATCATATAGGAGAAACTAAGATAGATTTATTGATGAATAACAAGGTTCAGGAAGAGATACAACCCAGAGGGCTCCAATCCAGCATCTCCTTCCCAGCAAATGGAATTCCTCTCTTTTCCCCCTTCAAAGCATTAAGCACCCAATGATTCCAGTCTCAAACCAACAGCAATTCTTTGCAATAACAAAATTCCAGCCTCTAACCTCTGGATCTCTGGGATGAGAGATCTATATATAGATATTTGTAGAGGTGTGAGTCAGCTCTGGGTTTTTGATTAGTGTCTTCTCTCTGATAGTTCTTGATGCCACTTGGAGATCTCATTGATCTCTTACTCATCCTTGGGCGATTTTGAGAGGCAAGTGTCCCATGAGAAGTTTCTAGAAGATTCCATGATCAACCACCTCGCAAATTGTCTCCGCCACTTGTCTTTTCCTGATCAGCGCACCCTCACAGTGTATTTAGGTGCACTGAAACGCAATTCCCGTGTGTACAGCCTGCGCTGAATGTCAAAACCTCTGTGTTGAGGGTGCACTGATCCAGTTTTGACCAATTTTGAGTAGTTTCTGGTGGAGAACTTCTGGGAGAAGCTGTAATTTGTTGACCTTGTTCCTCTAGGGGTAGGAACAACATGTTTAGGGACTTTGGATCCCTTAGATTATGGACATTTCATGCTTATAGCTGTAAGGCACAAAAATGTCTATAACAGTACGCAAGTTTGCTTTATTAAAAGAGTATGTGCACACTGGTTCAACATATCAAAGTAGCGTATACATCATAAATTAAAATTTGCAGATCTGTACGCTGGTTCCCTTTGGTAAAAGTGCATATACATGCTAGTTCGACACATGGAAGTAGTGTATACCTTATGAAGTATGATGTTTAAAGTTTCAATTGTTTCTGTTGGCTGTTTCAGAGTTCTGGGTTCTGCTTTGTGTTATGGTGACAGTGTTCTGAATGATCAGATTGATTGATTGTGATTTGCTTTAGTGATGATGGGTTGTCAGTGATTGATTGATTTAGTTGTGGTTGATTCAGAAAGTCATGATTGAGTTTCAGTGATTGGTTGATGCAGATGTATTTGATGGTTGTATTGCAGTTATGATTTTGTAAGTTTCAATGTTGTTGATGGGTCCAGTATGAAAATTGGATGAAACGTGGCCTTCATATTGTGGTGTTGTGTTCCAGGAGTATCCAGTCTGAAAATTCATGAAACGTGGTCCCTGGTAGAAGAGTGGAGTTTTTTGTAGGCTGGCACCTACGTACTAGTAAACATATTTGGCTAGTACAAGAGCTAGGGGGTTGTAGCTCCCTTCCAGTAGTAGCTGGAGAACGAGAGAAGGTTGTAGCCTTCTGCAGGTGAGTGCTTGCATACTGGTATGAGTCTGCACCAGTACAAGATTGTAAACATATTTTCTTATTATTAAAAGAAGATAGAGACGACAACAACAGGTGGTTTTTACCCACATTGGGTTTCCACCTTATATCTTTGTGTTCATGTGTGTTGCTTATGTGTGATGCTTTATTATGCTTTTGTTGCACTATCTAATAAATATCTGATATACTGGTTAAAGCTCAATACATGATGAATTGTCTAAATCATAATTTCTCTGCATATACGCTGGTTTATTTAAGTACAGACGCATGTACACGCTAGTTCACTTAGCTGAAGTAGCATATATAAATCTGTTTGGGAAATAAAATTATTGACCTGATAATACTGATTCACCTCCCCTCTTAGCATTATTTCCAACACCTTGTCCCTAATGTGTTAATAGACCTAGGGGCAACTATTAATGCTATGAATGGGAAAACCGTGGATCAACTTGGTTTGGTTCATATTCGTCCTACCCCTATTGTGCTTGAACTTGCAGACATATCTAAAATCAAACCAGAAGGTGTGTTGGATGATGTGGTTGTTTCAATTGATTCTTGGGAATACCCCATGAATTTTATTTTTCTTTAGCCAAAAAATCTTGTTGGAGGGCATCCCTTGATTTTGGGATGACCATGGCTTGCCACATCAGATGCTTATATTGGGTGTCACTCTGGTGATATGTATATTTCCCATGGAGAGGCTAGGAAGAAAGTCACTTTGTATCCACCTACTATATCTATCCATGAGCTTTGAGATACCTTATGGATAGACTATGACAGTAGTGATGAGGATACTCGATCTGTTTCTTTGATTCACCATCACACCGAGTCAACCCAGGAGGGTGAGATATGAGACTTCTTGAATAATCTAGACACAATGCCAAATTTTGATTCACTTCGTCAGATCTTTAGTCTAGATTTTCAAGAAAGTTACAATTCTCAACCTTCTTCATCACAAACTCTAGCAGCACCTACCTGTACTCTCGAACTTGAAACCACTCTCGTTGAGATTAGTCCAGGAAAATCCTTACACATTAGTTCAAACCTAGATTCATCCCAACAAGAGTAGCTTGTGAGTTTGTTGCGAGACCATCTTGGTGCCTTTGCATGGAGTTATGAGGACATGAAAGGAATCCCTCCTGAAACTTGCACTCATCATATTTATATTCAGGAGGGAGCCCGACCTATTTGACAACCCCAAAGGCATATGAATCCCACACTAAGAGAAGTTGTGAAAGAAGAATTACAAAAACTCTTAGATGCTAATTTCATTTATCCTATATCTGACAGCCAATGGGTCTCCCCATTGGTGATAGTCCCGAAGAAAGATGGGAGATGGTATATTTTCATTGATTACAGAGAATTAAATAAAGCCACTCTTAAGGACTATTTTCCCCTTCCCTTTATTGATCAGGTGCTAGATACCCTTGCCAACAAAAAGTACTTTTCATTTTTAGATGGCTTTAGCAGTTATAACCAAATACAAATCACACCTGAGGATCAAGATAAGACTACCTTCACATGTCCCTGGGGGACATTTTCCTATCGAGTGCTTCCCTTTGGGCTGTGTAATGCACCAACTACCTTTCAAAGGGTAGTTTTGGCTATTTTTGTTGACCTTGAGTGTGTAGAAATTTATATGGATGATTTTTCAGTATTTGGTGATTCATTCCAAGAAACCCTAAAAAATTTAGAGAAATTTCTTTTTCGTTGCCAAGAAGCTCACCTCACTTTGAGTGATAAAAATTGCAGATTGATGTGTAAAGTGGGGGTGGTTCTTTGCCATCTTATTTTTAACAAAGGTATCTATTAGCACTCCAGGAAACTCTCCTAGGTTGCAGCTCGGAGATGCCTGGTAACATATAATCTTCAATATTTTTCTCAGAACTATTGGAATGGATGATGGTTTGGATCAAGTCAGATGACCATTTCAGCTCTATTCTCACTCAAGACATGCATGAATACACTCAACAACACAAGGATTTAGACTACTAATTCTCAATAGTTTGTAGATGTAATGGATAGATGGAGAATACTAACTATATCAATAGATTTCATATATAAACATAAATGAATGACTAGCTACAGGCAGCAAAAGTGAATGCTGACTGTACTGGCAGATGCATATATGACCACATATGAATGGTTAGCTACAGGCAACAAAGAAGCTTGCAATTCTAAGTTATTAAAGTAGAGATAAGATGACAATTATCTAGCCTTAGACACAAGGAAACATGAACATAATTGTTCAAGTGCAAGCATAGAACAACAAAGAGAATGGAAGTTGAAAATATAATGGTAAAAGAAGCTTATATTTCTAGAATGAAGATGAGAAACTTGAAGGAACAGAGAAGGAATAATCTCCAGAAGTTGAACCTGTATTACATCTTGTTTTCAGCTATTTATAGCTTGTTCACAATGCTCCTGAGCTCTAAGAGGCTCAGAGTCTTAGTCTGCTTGATATGCATCGTTAGCTGATTTGATGCCCTCTAAGCAAGCATGGGATCAGAGTTTTTTGCTGCTGACAACAGATTAACTACTTTCAGATATTCTGGTAGGTTGTTGCGCTGTCTCGGAGTTCTCTTGAGCCAGAGATGCTCCATGATTTTGTTTGATTTGGCTGTGTCGCACTGTCTATTCCACCTGATCAATTCTGTTTAGGGCTAGTTGCGTGTGCTCCATGACTGTTTCTGTTAGGGCGAGCTATGCTGCGAAAGGAGAGAAACCGGGCCTCTATTCTCCCTTTAGATATTTAGAATGATTTTTCTTTTTGTTAAACACAAAAAAACACAGCAACCTTGTGAAAATCCCGCTCATCTCTGTCCTTTTCGGACTTAAAAAATTACTAGATACGGCTTATCAATCTCTCGGGTCCGCCCTTGTCGCCATTGCAAGTTGTGTTCATCCCTGTTCCTGTGTATTTTGTTTATACAACGAAAACACTAAAAAATGCATGAAAAATGCTTTGGGTGAACTTCAAATTTCATATATTCCACTTCCCGGATCCTCTCAGGTTCGGGCTTCATTGCTATCGGTGCTGCTAGGCTTCCTTTCTATTTTCATTATATAACGAAAATACATGAAAAATGCTTTAAAAACCGCTTTGGTGCAGACCTAAAAAGTTATCAAATATCACATATAATTACATCGGGTCCAACCCATCTGGTCACAAACATGCCAGTGCCTAGGCCCCGCCCCATGGTATAGTGCCGATGCGATATAGCGATGCAATTCGATCGTAATCGCTGATCGCTCAATTCCCGGGCCTTATATATATATATATATATATATATATATATATATATATATATATATATATATATATATATATATATATATATATATATATCGTATGCTTCCCGCCGATGTGACTTGCTGATCCAGTCATCGACGATTGCTGATCGGCTGTGTCATGTGCCCGCCTGTAAAATCCCCTCTGCTTGGTCAATTGTGATTAGCCACCTAGAACTAGGACGTTGATCGGCCAGATCTAATGGTGGCTGTTCCTTCTCTGTTTAAACCTGCGTTTGTGGGTTTTTCACTAATCTCTAAGCATTTTAGCCTCTCGATAGTGATTTTTAGCCCTTCCAACGGCTTTCCTCCCTTGCTTGTTTCGATCGATGGATGATCTTTGAGCACTTTTGAAGACTTGGGGAGTGCTTTGGAGCATATTTGGATCCAATTTTGGGCCTTTTGTCAATGAAGCTAACATTTTCTCCTTCTGGCAATGAAATCCTCCCTGTGAGGTTTCAAGAATTGCAGATCAATGCCTTTCCTATAAAACAAAAATTAAATATTCCTTCTAGTGTTCCTTTCGGCATGGAGTCTTTTTAGCATAAAAATAAAAACTGAAAGAAAAATATATTTACAATACCAAGGATTTAAGGCCTTAAATGAAATAGAGTTTCAAGAACTGCCCTTTTACTAGGCTACCAAAAGTATCTCCTCCTTCCAGATTGTGCAGGATGAATGTATTGTTGTGCTGAACTTGAGCAATGACAAAAGGACCTGTCCACAAGGAGTCAAACTTGCCCCGATTACCTCTCTTTTCCTTAAATGCATTCCATTTAAGCACCCAATCACCAACTTGGAACTTGTCCACTTTTTCCTTCCTGTCAAAAGTTTCTTTGATTGCCTTCGGATGAGCCTTTGATTTCTCAACCAATTGCTCTCTTATCTGATGTAGTTCAACCAGGTTATTCATTCTTCTTACCATATCATCCTCTGCATCTTGTTCTTCTTGCAAGAACTTAGCCATAGGGAGAATTAGCCAGATGGGGAAAACAACATCAACACCATAAACTAGTTTGAATGGAGAATTCCCTATGGACTTTTTGGTGGTAACTCTATCAGCCCATAGTGCAAATTTCAACTTGGAATCCTAGCTCTTTTTGTTGTCCTCTAATAGCTTTTTGATTACCCTTACCAGAATTTTGTTAGATGATTATGCTAGGCCATTGCCTTGAGGATAATATGAGGTAGAATGCACCACTTGAATGCCCATGGATTCAGTCACATCCATCAATTCTTTTGCCTTGAATGTTGCTACATTATCAGTGACTAGTATGGTTGGGCAACCAAATCTAGTGAAAATATTATCATTCAAGAATGTTATGACAACCTGATGATTTGCATTCTTAGTGGGTATAGCCTCAATCCACCTCGTGAAATAATCGGTGGCTACTAAAATCCATTTGTGTTGGCCACTAGAATGTGGGTTGATTTCACCTATAAAGTCTAAGCCCCACTGTTGGAAGGGACCATTGACATGTACTGGCTTCAGGGGCAGAGATTTTAGCTATTGTCTTCCTGTAAACCTCTGACACTTGTCACAAGCTTTTACAAAAAAAAACACATTAGAGAATAGAGTAGGCCAATAATATCTAGCCCTCAAGGTTTTGTGAGCTGTGGTTTTCCAATAATTATGCCCCCCACAGATTGTAAAATGGAATTGGTGTATGACCTCCACAGATTATTCTTTATCTAGACACCTCAAGAGGATTATTGATGGGTCTTTCCAATAAATTAGATTCCTATCAATGCAGAATTTTGCTGATTTGAGTTTAATGGCACGAGCTTGATTTGAGCTAAGCCCTGGAGGGACTTCTAGCTTTTGCAAAAAATGAACTATGTTGTAATACAATTCACATGTAGCTAGATTTTCAACCAAAGACTGATTCTGCTTTTGCTCTTTTGTTGTTCCCTCTATTTTTTCATTATTTGAATTTAGACCTATGCAATTTATATCTAAAAAGCTGCAATTTTCTTCAGCCATAAGCTTAGCCAAGCCCTGACCTTTGACAAGCTTAGTGGGCTTCACCTCTATGTCAAATTCTATGAATTTTGCAATCCATTTTGCCCTCTTTCCATTAATATCTAGCTAAGTTAAGATATCTTTTACTGAGGCTGAAGGTACATATGCAATTACTTTGGTATGCGGAATATAAATTCTGAATGCTTTCAAAGATTTAATGAGATCATAATCTTGTTTTTCAATAAGGTCATACCTTAATTCAGCATCCCTTAGAGTTTTGCTGAAAAGGGCCATGGGGTGCTCTATTCCTTCATCATTTTTTTGCAACAGAATTGCTGCAAGAATATCATAAGAGGAAAAAGGGAAGATGAAAAACCCTTTAGTGTAATCTGGGCTGATTAGAGTGGGAGCTTCCATGATAGCTTCAAAATAGCTTCTTGAAGCAACTGTCCATTTTATTTCTGATCCTGTCTTCAGCATGGAAGTGATATTCTTTACTAGCTCTGCAAATTTTGGAATGAACCTCCTTACAAAGTTAATCTTACCCAGGAAGATTTGGATGTCCTTTTTCGACCCTGGGATGGACAATATCTGAATGGCTTGAACCCTTGCTGGATCAATCTTCACACCTTCAGCAGAAATAATATGTCCCAACAGTTTTCCTTCTTCTAGAGCAAACTGTGACTTCTTTGGGTTTACTGAGATTCCAAACTGTCTGCACTTTAGGAAGACCTTCTTTAAATGTTGTAAATGGTCTTTGTGTCTACTGGAGAACACTGTTATGTCATCAAGATAAATAAGGACAAATTTGTCCTTCTCTCCCACGAAGGATATGTCCATGGCCCTCTGAAAAGTAGCCCTAACATTCATCAGTCTGAAAGGCATCTTGGAGTATATGAAAGTGCCCCAAGGAGTAGTGAAGACGGTCTTTTCCTGATCTTCAAGATGTACAACAATCTGATTGTAACCTGAAAACCCATCTAAGAAAGACATGACTCTAGCCCCTGAAACTTTTTGCAGCAAGTGTTCCATCTTGGGCAGGAGATAGTTATCTTTTTTAGAGCACTTGTTCAGATTTTTTAAGTCAACACAAAGCCTGATTTCTCCATTTTTCTTTCTCACTACCACAAGGTTGGCTATCCGCTTTGAATACCTCAGGGGAGCTATGATTTTGGCATCCAACAGCTTCTTGATTTCTTTCTCAATCAAAGGCAATAAGAGAGGGCTGACAGGTCTTAACTTTTGCTTAAAAGGTATGGTGTTCTTTTCCAATGGGATCTTATGCTGAATGATGTCTGCATCACAGGTTTTAAGATCTCTGTATTCCAAGGAAAAAATGTCAGTGAATTTCTTCATGACGGTGCAATACTTGGAATTCTAGGCAGAGGACAAATGCGTGGACAGATTTATGTTTTTTGGATGGGCTGGGATGCCTATATTATATTTACGGACAATAGACTCCTTCTCTATTTTGGCCGCATTATAGGGCACACCATTATGATCGAAAAGCCTCTCTAGAGGCACCAATCCTTTTGGTATGTGATTGTTGGGTAGTTGGACGATGCTTCTTTGGCCGACTTCACTTTTCAGCTTGGATTGGCTGCATTCTTCCATGGTTTCATTTTCCTGATCGATGTACGCTTTAGAAAATTCCCCAACGACTTGCAAAAACCTGTTAATTTCCTCATCATCTTCAAAAACCCTCCAATATTTGACATTGTCAGGTAGAGACGGTCTATATTTTATCTAAACTTCATATGTCAATTTAGGAGGCCAAGGAGGAATAAACATGCTAGCAGAGACATCAACGGAGTCGACAAGTTGGTTCTTCATTCTTGAAATATAAGAAATGTTGAAATCATTAAAAGAATCCTTGAGCCTCCATACCTCATCTCTGTATGCCTTCAGCCTTGGATGCTTAGCTTGGAAAGTTTTATTTACCTGCTGAATAATGAGGTCTCCATCTCCAAACACTTTTAGGCCTTTGATACCCATTTCTTTAGCTGTGCTCAAGCCCAGAATCAAATATTCGTACTCTGCGATGTTGTTTGTGACCTGAAAGGTCAATTTGAAAGATAAATGAATATATTCCTATGTTGGAGACACAAGGACTATGCCTGCCCCTACAGCTTCTTTAGAGCAAGCCCCATCAAAAAACATATCCCAAATCTGTGGGTTTTCTTCCTTAGCGATTTGGAAAACTGGTTTCCCGAGCTGTGTGGAGCCCAACCAAGATTCTTCAATATGAAGGATACAATCTCAAAAATCAATGTCAATAGCATATATGGGATGATTGGTGGGATTCTTTTCATCAATGATTATATAAGCCAACTGCGCTTCTCTGTATAATCTCTTGCTCTCACCTCCAAAGCTGGGACAATAGCATAAGATAGATCATTTTGTAATGATCCACCTACTCTCTTGATCCAACCTCTGGAAAGTAACATGCCAAACTTGGGGGGTACATTGGCTACCACAATATCCATCATCATGCTTTTCATGGGAAGCTGAGACAAAGTGATGGCTAGGTCTTTGATTAATCCCAGACATTTCACTTCTCTATAGTCAAAAGAGAAAAGGTCATGATAAGGCTTGGTAATGTCCAGACCCAGCTCATCCATGACAGCCTTGGGTATTAGATTATGGCTGGCTCCAGTATCCAGAAGGCAGTTGTGAAGGATTTTATCATGAATAGTTAGAGAGACATAGAATGATGGGGAGTTGTCTTCACAATTTTCAATCATTGGGCTAAGAATAACAACTGGCTTGTCATCTTGGAGATTCACACGGTCAGTGGAGGCTTGGATGGCTTTAGGCTCAAGGGCCTCGAGGATGGATCTTTTGAAGGACTCATTCTTCAATAGTTCAATCAGAGGCATGGGTATCTTTAGCTTCTGAATTTCTGATTGAAAATTGAAAGGAGAAGGAGACTTTTCAAGACCTCTTACCTCATGAGCTGGAGCTTGGAGGACAATGGGATCAACTGCCAGTTGTTTTTTATTATTAGCTTTTTGTATTGTAGGGAAAACAACTCTTTGAATAGGAGTTTCCTTGGCATTATTTATGTTTGACCTCAAATTATATCTTTGCTGATCTATAGTTCGTAGAATAGCTTTACCATCCCATTCTTGGTTGATCTGGTCATTGCATAATGACTTTTCATAGGAAGTTGAGGTCAAAAAGGAAGCATTGCCTTTGTCTTCTAGACAATGGATCTCATCATCTTATTCAAACTACTCTTCTTCCATGACTGCATTTTGAAAAGAAGCCTTCACCCTTTGGTCTTCATTAGCATCTTTGTTTCTTTGCAAAATCTACAACTGCTCATTAGTTCTTCTATATGGATTCGGATTTGGATTTCTAGGAGAAAAGGTATTAGGAGCTCTCCCTTTCCCTGGGTGATGCTCAACCTTTAATTTGGAGATTTCATAGGCTAATGACTTGATAATTTTTGTCATTTTATCTATCTTAGGATTAGAGGATGATGAAGACTCGCCCCTCTATATTCTTCTATCAACATTTCCCTTGAGCTTCTCTGCAGCTGTGCTGTTTGATTCCACTTCCAAGGCTGCATCCTGCATGTCAGCCAAAGTAGCACACCGCCTCTCTCTCAATAGTAGGTAGAAGTCAGATTCAAAAGCACTGGCATAGGTGAGTTTAGCAGAGGTAGTAGTGGGTTTTACTTCAGTTGGTATCTTGTTGTACATTCGGTTAAACCTCTTATTAAAATCAGATAGCAACTCACCATTTTCTTAAGTTTCCAAACTCAGTGTGGTAGTAGAGGAGGTCCTTTTTATCCCCCCAATGCTTTAGAAATGCATCATCTAAAGCTTCAATATCTGCTATAGATCTTGGGGTTAGTTCTCTGAACCATTTTCTAGCCTCTCCATCTAGGATTTGGACAAAGACTCTCATCCACACATCATCCTCACTAATGTCCAGATAATCAGCATAGCTATAGAATGACTCAAGATGTTCTTTAGCAGTAACACCTTCAGTTCCAATGAATTTAGGCCTATATTTATGATATTCTCTAGTAGGCATGGCATTTAGAGGAGTGGGCAGTATTAGAGGCCCATACCTAGCAACTATGATTATTTCCATTTTTGTAGGTGTTGTGGACTTGCCATAGTTGTGGTGGCTGAAAGAGTACTAGCAGTTTGAATGATAGAGGGCTAAGGGGTGACTGACAGGACTAAAGGAGTATGATGGATAGGAGGTGAGGTTTCCTTAAGGCTTAAAGCAAAAGGAGAACCTAAAGAATAAGGAGCTTTATGAATCTCTAAGAGTTTTTCTTCACTGCTAGTATTAGACGCTATACTATCAACATGTATTTGTTTTATTACAAGCCTTTCTTGAAGAGATATAGAAGATTATTTAGGTTTACCTGAAAATGATGCTCCTTACTAAAATACCTTTCTCTCTTTGATGATTTTTTTAAGATCAGGCACTGGGTCAGCTTGTAGCTTTTGAGGATTTCTCTGAGTATGCCTCACAAGCTGAGCTAGAACTATTAAGTGGAGTTGCCAAGAGGTTCGGCCTCCAGTAGAGTCACCAGATAGATGATTACAACCAAAAAAGTGCCGAGACTTTGTCTATCATTAAAGCTGAATCTATGTCATTTCCCAGGGAAGCTGAGCTTCAGTTTCCTCTCCCCGGCAGCGGCGCCAATTATGTTAGCACTCCAGGAAACTCTCCTAGGTTGCAGCTCGGAGATGCCTGGTAACATATAATCTTCAATATTGTTCTTAGAACTATTCAATGAATGATAGTTTGGATCAAGTCAAATGACCATTTTAGCCCTATTCTCACTCAAGACATACAAGAACACCCTCAACAACACAAGGCTTTAGACCACTAATGCTCAATAGTTTGTAGATTTAATGGATAGATGGAGAAAACTAATTGTATCAGCAGATTGCATATATAAACATAAATGAATGACTAGCTACAGGCAGCAAAAGCGAATATTGATTGTATTGGCAGATGCATATATGACCACATATGAATGGTTAGCTACAGGAAACAAAGAAGCTTGCAATTCTAAGTTATTAAAGCAGAGATAAGATGACAATTATTTGGCCTTAGACACAAGTAAACATGAACATAATTGTTCAAGTGCAAGCATAGAACAACAAATAGAATGGATGTTGAACATATAATGGTAAAAGAAGCTTATATTTCTAGAATGAAGATGAGAAACTTGAAGGAACAGAGGAGGAATAATCTCCAGAAGTTGAACCTGTATTACATCTTGTTTTCAGCTATTTATAGCTTATTTACAATGCTCCTGAGCTCTAAGAGGCTTAGAGTCTTAGTCAGCCTGATATGCATCATTAACTGATTTAATGCCCTCTAAGCAAGCATGGGATCAGATTTTTTTGCTTCTGACAGTAGGTTGTTGTGCTATCTAGGAGTTCTCTTGAGCCAGAGATGCTCCATGATGTTTGTTTGATTTGGTTGTGTCACACTGTCTATGCCACTTGATCGATTCTGTTTAGGGCTAGCTGCGCGTGCTCCATGACTGTTTCTATTAGGGTGAGCTATGCTGTGAAGGGAGAGCTACCAGGCCTCTATTCTCCCTTTAGATATTTAGAATGATTATTCTTTCTATTAAACATAGAAAAACACAACAACCTTGTGAAAATCTCGCCCATCTCTGTCCTTTTCGGACTTAAAAAATGATTAGATACGGCTTATCAATCTCTCAGGTCTGCCCTTGTCGCCATCGCAAGTCGCGTTCAACCTTGTTCCTGTGTATTTTGTTTATACAACAAAAACACTGAAAAATGCATGAAAAATGCTTTGGGTGGACTTCAAATTTCATATATTCCACTTCTCGGATCCTCTCGGGTCTAGGCTTCATCGCTATCGGCACTGCCAGGCTTCCTTTGTATTTTCGTTATATAACGAAAATACATGAAAAATGATTTAAAAACCGCTTTGGCGTGGACCTAAAAAGTTATCAAATATCGCATATAATTACGTTGGGTCTGACCCATCGGGTCGCAAACATGCCCGTGCCTAGGCCCCGCCCCTTGGTATAGTGTCGATGTGATCTGATCATAATTGCTGATCGCTCAATGCCCGAGCCTTATATATATATATATATATATATATATATATATATATATATATAGATATAGATATAGATATAGATATAGATATAGATATAGATATAGATATAGATATAGATATCTATATCTATATCTATATCTATATCTATATCTATATCTATATCTATATCTATATCTATATATATATATATATATATATATATATATATATATATAGATATATATATATATATATATATATATATATATATATATATATATATATATATATATATATGCCTCCCGCCGATGCTGTTGAAAAATGTGCAACAAGAAATGTTAAATTTCGAATGTTCTAAAAATAGACCTGCTAAAAATAACATGGCTAAAAATAGCATGTCTAAAAATAACAGTTTGGCCAGTGAGGTCATTGGCCACATTGGGTGAGAGGTGAAACTTCTAAAAATAGAAAGTTCTAAAAATAGCATTTCTGGGTCCCTTCCTATTTATAGCAGTCCCTAGTCTATCTATATGAAGTAAAATTAATTTTGGTCTTAACAACAGTTGGAAATATTAATTAATTAATTTAGTCGAGTTAATTAGTTAAGAAAATTCGAATTTGAAGTCTTTGTGAGCATGCACGAGTTGTCCCACTGATTGAGGAATTTATCCTTAATTTCCTCCACTGATTAAGGGAATAAGTATGAGTTATATAATGAGAGAATCAGTTGACTTAGTTCTAACTAGTCAAGTCCAGTTAGATTATTTTAACAAGTTGTTAAAATAATAAAATATAGTTTGTTAATGCTTGCATGCATGTGACAACTATTATTTTAGATAACTGAGGATTCACTCATGGATAACTGTTGCATGTCAGTTCTGTCAGAGACCCAGTTGAGATCAGATGTGGGACAATGTACTATCAGATGCTTGACTATTTCTAGTAAGTAGTTTTTGCATGGTTGAGGAACTAGTGTCCTCAAGGATTGTGTAGTTGGACCATTGGTTAATTTGGTATGCTTGGAATCAATATCTTATGCTTTTGCTATTATTTCCTAAGAAAACTACGCAAGGACCATAGGTAAAGCCTATATAAACAGGGCTTGGTTGGTTCATGAGACATATCTTCATATCTTCATAGTTCATTGAGAACTGAATAGCTTGAGAGCTAATTCTTTTTGTATTGTGAAGAGGATTTCCACTTGATTGATAATACATGGTTGGGGTTTTATGTTGGTGCTTTCCCCTAGATATATCTTGTGTTATGTGTGATTGTTTCTCTTGATCAGTTATGCATGTTTCTACTTGATGTTGCTCATGAATTCGATTATGCTTCCGCTTAATGTTTTGTAGAAGTCTAACAAGTATTATGCTTTAGGACATTGCATATAGAACAAGTATTATGCTTTAGGACATTGCATATATCGGTTTGTTCTACAGGTGAAATTTCTACAGATGCGACCCATCGATCCAATCATCAGCGATCGCTGATCGATGGTGTCATGTGCTCCCCTGTAAATTGTCCCCTTTGCTTGGCCGATTGCGATTAGCCACCTAGAACTGGGCCGTTAATCGGCCAGATCTAATGGTGGTTGTTCCTTCTCTGTTTAAGCCTGCGTTTGTGGGTTTTTCACTGATCTTTGAGCATTTTAGCCTCCCGATAGTGATTTTCATCCCTTCCAAGGGATTTCCTCGCTTGTTTTGATCGATGGATGATCTTTAAGCACTTTTGAAGACTTAGGGAGTGCTTTGGAGCATATTTGGATCCAATTTTGGGCCTTTTGTCAGTGAAGCTAACAGTATCTAGGTAGACCTAACCAAAGTAGAAGTTATTTTACATCTTCCTGCACCAAAATCACAAACATAAGTGAGAGGATTATTGGAACATGCATGTTATTACCAATGATTCATTGAGCATTTTTCTAGGATATCTACCCCACTTTTCCAATTGTTAGCTAAGGATAGTGAGTTCTCTTGGACTATGGCTTGCCAACAAGCTTTTGAGGCACTGAAGGAAAAAATAGTACAAGCACCAGTTCTGCGAGGGCCTAATTGGTCCCTCCCATTTCATATTTCTTCAAATGCCTCAGATACTGCTATTGGCACAACCTTAGGACAGGAAGAGAACCAACAATCCTATGCTATTTACTTCATTAGTAAAAACTTGTCACCTGCCGAATTGAATTATACAGTAACTGAGAAAGAGTTTTTAGCCATGATATTTGCTATTAATAAATTCAGACACTATATTACAGGTTATGAAGTATTTGTACATACAGATCATTTCACCATAAGATATTTGATGAATAAACCTTTGACTAGTGGTAGAGTGACTCGGTGGTTACTTTTATTACAGGAATTTAATATTACTATTATTGATAGACCAGGAAAATCTAATGTTGTAGCTGATTATCTTTTGAGATTAAATAATCCTGGTGAAACAATTCCTGTAGATGATTATTTTCCTGATGAGCATATTTTTGCAGTATCAACGAATTCCCCATGGTTCGCTGATATAGCTAACTATTTAGTGACATGAAAAACACCACCTCACTTATCCACTCGAGAGAGGCAGAATATTATTCAAAAAAGTGCTTCATATTCCTGGATCCAAGGAGATCTCTTTTACACAGGACCCGACCTTATTATTTGTAGATGTGTGAGAGAAGAAGAAGTGTTTGAAATATTGAAATCTGCCCATGATGAGCCTTGTGGGGGCCATTTTTCTAATAGGAGATCTGCATATGTTAAACAATATGTTAAACGTTGTGATAAATGTTAGCGAATGGACCAACCTGGCCAAGCCAATGAAATGCCTTTGTGTCCTCAAGTTATGATTGAACCCTTTGAAAAATGGGCCATTGATTTTGTAGGACCTATAGCTCCAACATCATTAAACAAAAGACATATCTTGGTTTGTACAGATTTTGTAACTAAATGGGTAGAGGCTAAAGTTGTTTCTTTTGCTACCGAAAAAGTTGTTGATTTTTTGTTTAATGATATTTTTACTAGATTTGGTGTTCCTAGAGAAATTGTTACTAACAATGGACCGCAGTTTATTTCTAATATGGTTAAAGGTATTATGGAGCAATATAAAATTCGGCACAAGAAATCAACACCATATCACCCGCAAGCAAATGACCAGGTAGAATCTACAAATAAAGTGATCGAATCAATCCTTACCAAAACAGTAAATCTTCACAAGAAGGATTGGGCCAATAGATTACCTGAAGCACTATGGGCCTATAGAACTACCTGGAGGAATAGCACGGGTCACACACCTTATGAGCTGGTATATGGAAAACAAGTCCTATTACCGATTGAATTCCAGATAAAAACTTTCAGAACTGCAGTCCAATTGGGACTAGATCTCTCGGAAGCACAACAACAATGTCTATTGCAGTTGAATGAGCTTGATGAATTTAGAAGGGATGTTGTTCAAAAAAATGTGTTAATACAACAACAACGAAGGAAATGGCATGACAAGTTGATCAAGAAAAGACAGTTCCAACCAGGTGATTGGGTACTCCTTTATGACTCTAAATTTAAACATTTCAAAGGGAAATTTTGTACACGTTGGATGGGACTATATGAAGTAATTAAATTTTTTGAGAATGGGGCAGTAGAGATCAAAACTATTGATGGATAGGAATTATTCTTTCTGGTGAATGGGCATAGACTTAAGGCATATTTTTAACCCCTCACCAAGGAAGATTTTATGCAACAAGTACAACAACAGTCGGAGTTAAGGATGGTAGGTGGTGATTCCAACCTACTTTGAATCTGATCATCTCTTTTCCAATAAAAAAAAAAACCAGGTTATTAACAAATTGAAAAAATATTTACCTATGATTGTGAAAATTAACTTGCTGACATGATCATGGAAGGATCTGCCTAAAAACTAGCATGTTGGTGGGTAGATCAATCTCTAATAAAAGGGGAATGTTGCTTGATTATTATAAATGATGATTGTCACTGAAAAGAAGCAGGTCTTTGTAAAAGTTTTGGTGCAACAGGATGATTAGTAGGACCAAGCCCTTATCCAAGTTCAGAACAGTTGACATGGCAGATTTTGTGCAAGTAACACACAATTCCCATTGCAATTATTTTTAGCACTACTTGGCAGAAAAATTGAGGTGATAATTCTACCTTTCTTCCTTTTCCTTTTTCATAATTTTCCTCTAAATTCTTCCTTTGTCCTGTCAAAAATTTTCCCCATCCCATTTTTATTCTTCCCTCTATTTCCCTGAAGAATTTTTTTCCCTATCCCTTTTTCTTATGTCCCCCTGGTGGATTGGTCTCATTCTTAAGTGCCCTTGATAATATCCTTCCCTTTCTAAATTTTTTTACCCCTATCCCACTTCTTTCTTCCCTCATGATTTTATTGCAGGATCTGATGGGCCATCAAAGAATTTATTAATCAGATCGGAAAAGCACAATGGCACTAGAAACTAGCGAAGGAGACTCCTTTGAATTCTGCAAAAAAAATTAAAGTTAAGCCTGTATATTACTCAAAAGATTTGTAAAAACCATTTTCAGTACAAGAACCACAATATTTTCTTGGTGCAGGAATATAAGTTTCAATACAGGAAAGGCGGGTTCAGGAACAGGAATTTTGTCTAAGTACAGGAACCCTATCAATTCATGAATTTTAATACACCAGCTCTAAGTTTGAAATGCAATGATTTTAAGATTGTATATTGTACTTTTGATTAGACTGTTATTTTTATCATTTCTTACAGGAATGACATTTTAAGTGCAAAGAACATTATAGACTTGGCTAACCTTATTTTTATTTGAGCACTAATATATACCCCAATCGGAGTCATGATGAAAATAGGACTTGTGTGAAAGCCTTCCTTACAAGTACCAACCTTCTGAGCTTTGTTAACTTTTGATGATTGGGCCGTTATCATATAGAACCTTGCGTCCTTTTTTAAAATTTCCTATAAACTGTCACCTTTATCTATCATTATTACTCCACTCACCTCGAAATGATACCCATATCTGCAGCCTTTTCAAATCGAATTTTCATAAGGTACAACCGTTTGGATTGCTGAGATAATTGGAAAAGATGTTGTATATGCAATTCAAAAATTGGTAAATTCAGAACCTCCTGAGCCATAACCCCGAAATTTGTGTGTTTAGTAGTCTTTAGAATTCACAGAGGAAAGAGTCAGTGTAACCCTTGAAGTGTTATGGCGTTGGTTCATATCGAGCCTTGGTCCATGAAGGAGTTGGAGGGAATAGTTGAATATGAGGGTAGTTTACCTTTGTTGCACGAGATGGGATTCCTTCCTTTCCTACTGAAGTTTGATGGGTTTGATTCTGCTGTCACTCTAGAATTTGCATGCACTTTCAATGGGAAGACAACCAAGATTGGCTCTCTAGAATTCCAAGTCACCGAGCAGTCCATCTCTTGGGCCATGAAGTTAGCAGCCATGGGTGAGAAGTGGTTTAAGAAAGAGGAGGTTGAAAAAGGAGTATGGCGCTGATTTCTAATTGAAGAAAACCATGTTATAGACTGGAAGGTTGGGTTGCAAAGGAATGCCATGGTGGAGAAGTGGAAACACCTGCTATATATTTTGCAGAAGTTCCTCACCTATGAAGGGAGGTACTCTCTGACTTACCTCTACCACATTCACCTTCTGCTTCACTTCGAATCAGGTAAACTAATCAACTTTCCTCATTTTTTGTTGAAATGTTTGGAGAAAATGTCTAGAAGTGTGTAGAAGAGTCAAGGGAATCAAGTAGGTCTCAAATTATGTCATTATGGCTTAATAAAAATCTTAGTTAAGAAGAGTTAGAGGAGAAGGGCACTACGTGGGAAGCATTCTTGAAAATGCTCTAGGAGGGGGATATTGTGAAACGGCATCGGAAAGGAAGTAGCAGAGCTACCAAGTCTAAGTCTGACCAAAAGAAGAAATTTCCAACCTCGAAGACTGGCAAAAGTGAAAAGAAGAATATTAAAAAGTATCAGCTTGAGAGGTTGACAGCTAAAAAGGAGCAGAAAAAGGAGTAAAAAGATGAGAACCCTAGTCCTTCGAGAAGATTGACCAGAGGCTCGTTGAAAAGATAATATGCTTCCTTGGGAGGAGACCCTGCTATAATGACCACTCCAATAGAAATTGATGATTCAAAAGAACGAGTTCCCTCTAGGGATTCTCCTGTAGGAAATCCTCCAGGGAATTCACCAATACATAATGGTCTCTCTCTTTTGGCAGATATTGCAGCTCAGGATTGTTCAGTTTTCAGTGCAGGATATGTGGATGAAGAGGATGATATTCCTCTATCATCCCTTCTTAAAAAATTCAAGAAGAAAAAGGTAGCCAGTGTACAAGATGTAAGCTCAGAGACAGTAAAAGACCCAACAATGGAAAAGAATGAGGATGCTGTTCCTTAGAATTTTGAAACACAAGGTTGTGAAAAAGGTTTTGATGATATTGATACCTTTTATGAGTCAGTTTTTGAAAAGATGCTAGCACAAGAGGAAGCCGAAGAAGGAGGCTATATTTTTGATGTGTAAAGTCAAGTTGAAGAGTTAAAGCAGTAGATATATGAACTTGAAACGTTAAATCATTGTGTGATGGAGCAAAATACGATGATGAAGAACAAGAATGAAAAACTGATAAAGGAAGTGTAGAAAAGGAAACAAAAAGTAAAGGTATGGAATTTTTGTGCATCCAAATACAACATTCGCCTGAAGAAAGCAGTGAAACGTTTAAGGAAAGCCCACAATGGAGAATTGAGAGTAGGAAGGCCAAGAATCAATATACAAATCCCATTAGGGGAATTTTGAGGTATAAAATGGATATCCTAAGGAAATTATAAAATAATAGTGGAAATAATAAAATAAGATTAGATTACATCATCAAATTTTAGAGGGAAAAAAGAAGAAACTATTTTTTCAACTCGTATTTTCAAGTTATCTCCCTATGGGTTTAATCAAATTTTGAGAGGAAACACTCATTGGATGGAAAATGTGATTCCTCCTCGAGTACCCATGTTGCATACTTTAGATGGACCCTACTACATGAAAAATGAAAAATGTGATTGCAATCACGTTTTTTCATGCATTTCTCATTTTCCATGTAGTAGGGTCCATCGAAAGTATGCAACATGGGTATTCCTTGGATGAGGAATTAAAATTTTCATCTAACGAGTACCTCGGCTCGAAATTTGAGTAAAACTTTAGAGAGATAAGTTGAAAATACGAGTTGAAAAAGTAGTTTTATTACTTTATTATTTTTTAATATTTTTACTTTGTTACTCTAAAAATGGTGAATCATCCCCCATGGTTGAAATCAACATCTTGAATCCTATTGGTTCTTATAAATTTCATTTTGGTTGTACATTTTTCTCAGGAGGCCCAATTTAGACCTCAAAATTCCCCTAATGAGAACTCAAGGAAGATTTCTAATTTTGTTTTTTGCAGAAGGTCAGTAAGTTGTGTGAGGACACACAAAAAGATGAGGTTGGTGTTGGGTTGTGTTATATTCTTTCCACGACTAGCCCATGTAGTTAACTGGTGGTTTAGAGGGGGGGCGGAATCCCCCTTCCTTGCGTCGATTGTGTAGCGGGGGGGGGGGGGGGGGGGTCAAAGGGGGTTTGAGGCGTACCTGTAACCCCACTTTATGGGGTCTGGAGCAGCGCCCTAGAAAATTTTGGTTTTGGACCCTATGTTAAGTTGGGCGGACCCACCTATGGTTTTGTGCATGATTTTCGCATATGTTTTTTGGACGCGATGGTTTTCGGTCCATGGTATTGGATGCTTCGGCATGCATAAATATGTATTATAACATTGAAAGGAACATAATGAAAAATCAAGCTGGTAGTCCCAGTTTTGGGATCTAGGGGAAAATCTCTCTGTATATGTGTTTTATGTGTTATGCTCTCACATTGTTTATTTTATGTGTTTTAGAATTCGTATGCAGGTAATTTCTATATGGGGTTAAAACCTACATTTGGTATCAGAGTTGTTTTGGCTTCAAGGGGATGCCTTTGTTGTTTAGGGGTTTCTCTCGAGCCTGTGGTAGACCCTATTTAGTGGGAGATCTACGAGATTCATTCTGTTGGTGAAGAAGATGGAAAGCGGTGGAAAGATAGAGATCGAGAAATTTAATGGTCAGAGTTTTGAGTTGTGGAAACTCAAGATGGAGGATCTGTTGGTGGATAAAGATTAGTGGATTGTGGTAGATCCAGGTACTAAACCAACGGGAGTGTCTGATGAAGAATGGAAGAAGTTGAATCGGAAGGCAAAGAGCACAATATGACTGTGTGTCTCAAATTCAGTATTGCTAAACCTATCAGGGGAAGCTACGGCGAAGGCTTTGTGGGACAAGTTAGGGACTTTGTACCAATCTAAGTCTCCAGTGAATAAACTATTCCTGTGGAAAATGTTGTATAACCTGAGGATGAAAGATGGAGACTCGGTGACAGAGCATCTGAATGCATTTAACACTGTTCTAAGTCAGTTAGCATCTGTTGATATTAACATTTCAGATGAAGATAAGTGCATCAGTTTGTTGTGTTCTCTACCAGATTTGTGGGATAGTCTGGTTATTGTAATAGGTAGCAATGAAACTGCCTTGCAGTTTGATGAAATAGTCTCATCTTTGCTGACAAAGGAGATGAGGCGAAAAAATATGGAGAGCTAGAATGGTGATGCCTTTCCTGTACGAGGATGGTCCCAGAACATAAACAAAAATAAGTCATCGAGTGGGAGAACTAAATCTAGATGGAGATCTAAATCTCTAGGAAAACCTGTAAAGGTGGTGTGCTAGAAATGCGGAAAGGAAAGGCACTTCAAAAGGGATTGTAAATATAAAGCTCCTGATAAAGGAAAGGGATCTGATGATGCTCCTTCTGTAGAGACAAAAACCACCTCAGATGATGGTGGGGATGTGTACTTGGCTTCTTCAAGTACACATGTAGATCATGAGGCATGCTTGATTGACTCAGGTGCATCCTTTCACTTCACTCCCCATAGAGAGTGGTTCTGCGAGTATGAGAAATACGATGGTGGTGATGTCTTCTTAGGGGATGATAGGAAGGCTAGAATCATTGGTCATGGAAAAGTAAAGTTGAAGTTGCAAGGTGGAAGGGTTAGAACATTTCCGGGTGTTCTACATATTCCTGTATTGGCCAGAAATCTGATTTTTGTAAGCAAGCTGGATGATGCAGGTGTAAAATAGTGTTCGAGAAGGATACCTACAAAATTGTTTGGGGAGCACTGGTATTGATGTGGGGAGTTCGAATTGGAACTCTGTACAATCTACAAGGTAGCACTGTTATTGATGGGTGCAACAGTTCTGTGGTTCCTAAAAGCGGAGCAGAAAATCTAGTGGTCTCTGGAGAGAAGACCATGTTGTGGCATCAAAGGCTTGGACATATTGGAGAGAAGGGCCTTCAAATACTTCATGGTAAAGGTATGGTAGAAGGTAAGAGTAATAGCTCTCTGGATTTTGATTTCTGTGAAAATGTGTCTATGGGAAGCAGAATTGGGTGAGTTTCCCCTCTGGTAGTAAGAGGGAGAAACAGATATTAGAACTTGTGCACAATGATGTGTTTGGACCTGTTCATCACTGGGTAAGTCTGTGTACTATGTATCATTTATAGATGACTTCTCAAGGAATACATGGATATATTTCCTTAAGAAGAAATATGAAGCCTTTGACAAGTTTAAAGAATTTAAGGCTCTCGTGGAAAATCAGACAAAGAAGAAGATAAAGGTGCCGAGGACAGATAATGGTGAAGAGTTTTGTAGCAAGGAATTTGAAGAATTCTGTAAGAAGTGTGGTATAGCACGATAGAATACTACTCCATATACACCTCAGCAAAATGGAGTTTCAGAAAGAATGAATAAGACATTGATGGACAGGGCAAGAAGCATGCTCAGTGGTGCTGGGTTAGGACAGGAATTATGGGCAGAGGCGGTGGATATTGCATGTTACCTGGTCAGCAGGTCACCTTCATCAGCATTGGAGGATAAGACTGCACAAGAGGTATGGACTGGTAAGAAACCCTCTCTTTCACATCTGAGGGTATTTGGATGTGATGCATATGTACATGTTCCAAAGGAGAAACGAACCAAGTTGGATAGTAAATCTTAAAAGTGCATCTTTATTGGGTATAAGGATGGTTTAAAGGGTTATAAGATTTGGAACCCAGTCACACGAAAGGTTGTGTATAGTCGAGATGTGGTGTTCAAAGAGGTAAAAGATGTTATTAAACATGAAGTCCAACCAAAGGAACCCGAGAAGATAGATTTTGAGCTAAAGGAGGAAGAATCAAACTCTACAGTGGAGGAAGAATCAGAAGATGAAGAGCCACAAACTCTGAGTGTGAGAAGATCAGTTCGAGAAAGAAGGCAGCCAGAAAGGTATAGTCCATCTACTTTCTTTTCAAATTTTACTTTATCTATTACTGACGATGATCCCAAAACTGTGAAGGAAGCAGTATATTCAGAGGATGGAAAACTCTGGAAGGAGGCCATGGTTGATGAAATGGCATCTTTGCACAAAAATGAGGCTTGGGATCTGGTGGAGTTGCATGTTGGAAGGAAACCCATTGGCAACAAATGGGTGTTTAAAAGGAAGACAAATGCAGAAGGAAAAGTGGAGAAATACAAAGCTCAGTTGGTAGCAAAAGGTTATTCCTAGGTGTTGGGAATTGATTTTGGTGATATTTTTCCTCCTGTTGCCAAAGTAACTTCTATTAGATTACTTTTATCTATTGCTACTGCTTTTGATTTTGAGATAGAACAGATGGATGTGAAGGCAACATTTCTTCACGGGGATCTAGAAGAGGAAATATACATGAAGAAACCTAAAGGCTTTGCGGTGAAGGGTAAGAAAGCACTAGTATGCAAGTTAAAAAGGTCTCTGTATGGGTTAAAACATTCACCAAGGATGTGGTATCAGAAATTTGATACATTTATATGGGGACTTGGCTTCACCAGAAGCAAAGCAGATCAATGTTTTTATTTTAAATTAATTGGTGACCGTGTTATTTATCTGGTCTTATATGTGGATGATATGTTGCTGGTTTGAAATGACAGAAATTATCTAGGATTTGAAGACCCAATTGTCCTCCAAATTCGACATGAAAGATCTTGGTGTTGCAAACTATATTTTGGGCATGGAAATTAAAAGAGATTGGGCAAAGAGGAAGCTCTGGTTAAATCAGAGGAAGTATGTCGATACAATACTGTAGAGGTTCAATATGAAGGATAATAAACCGGTGAAGGTTCCTATTCCTGTAGGTGTGAGGTTATCTACTGAATAGTGTCCCAAGACACAAGAAGAGGAAGAGGACATGTCCTGTGTTCCATATGCAAGTCCAGTCAGTAGCCTGATGTATACAATGGTCTATACTAGACCAGACATTGCACATGCAGTGGGAGTATTGAGCAAGTTTATGTCAAAACCAGGAAAGGAGCATTGAACAGCAGTGAAGCGGGTTTTCAAGTATTTGCGTGGCACTAGTGATTATAGTTTGTGCTGCCAAGGAAGATCACGATTGGATAGAGTGTTGGATATTCATGGCTTCGTTGATGCAAACTGCGCTGGAGATCTGGATCAGAGAAGATCTACAAGTGGGTATGTGTTTAACCTATTTGGAGGTGCAGTCAGTTGGATGAGTAAGAAACAATCTGTAGTGGCACTATCAACTACAGAGGCAGAATACATGGCAACCACTCATGCAAGCAAGGAAGCAGTTTGGTTGCAGAGATTGTGTTCAAGTATGGGGTTAGTACAAGGAGCTATAAGGATAGATTGTGATAGCCAAAGTGCAATTTTCTTGGCAAAGAGCCTCGCATATCATTCAAAGACAAAGCACATTGATGTTCAATATCACTTTGTGAGGGATATGATAGAAGAAAAAAAGGTGTTGTTGGTAAAGATGGACATTTTGAAGAATACTGTAGATGCATTGACAAAATCTGTGAGCTCTAAGAAGTTCTCTTGGTGTAGAGAGACAATGGGCATTTCAAGGTTGGAAAAATGACTAAGCTCTCTTGTGGCCCCCTGTGGAAAGAAAAAAACAAGTGGGAGAATGTTGGGTTGTGTTATATTCTTTCCATGACTAGCCCACGTAGTTAACCGAGGGGTTAGAGGGGGGGCAGAACCCCCCTTCGTTGCGCTGATAGTGTAGCGAGGGGGAGGTCATAGGGGGTTTAATGGGTACCCGTAACCCCACTTTATGGGGTATGGGGAGCGCCCCTGAAAATTTTGGTTTTGGACCCTATGTTAGGTTGGGCAGACCCACCTATGGTTTTGTGCATGATTTTCGCACATGTTTTTTGGACGCGATGGTTTTCGATCCATGGTATTGGACGTGATGGTTTTCAGTCCATGGTATTGGATGCTTCGGCATGTATAAATATGTATTATAACATTGAAAGGAACATAATGAAAAATCAAGATGGTAGTCTCAGTTATGGGATCCAGGGGAAAATCTCTATGTATATGTGTTTTATGTGTTATGCTCTCAGATTGTTTATTTTATGCGTTTTAGAATTCATACGTAGGTAATTTCTGTACGGGGTTAAAACCTACAATCGGGGGGATGTTGGTATCCATAATTGTCCTAATTTTGACCATAAACTTGTCCTAATCCTACCCTTTAAACCCTCTGTTTCACAATTGGAACTTAGTCTTTTACAAATATTCCTTGACTCTTCATGACTTTGGTAAATATGGGTTATATAGGCTTAGTTGTTATTTAAAAGGTTAAATAAGTTTATGTGTCTTTTTAACTTACATATTTTCCATTTCCTTAAAGGCATGATGAAGTAAAAGTCATTAACCAAAGTAAAACTTGGTTGGTATAGTTAGGTTATTGTACCATCTGCCAAATGCCAGTATATAAATAGGGTTTTTAGGCTAGAACTAGGGAGCGATACTTTGGGGAATTTTTTCTACTATGTAGACTATGTGTTGTATTGCCTGTTTCTGGTATGGAACAATGAAGTTTTTATGTATACTTGCAGAAAAATTTAATAATAGAAGGAGAAATGCCAATTCTATCTATTTTGGGTTATTATCTTATGTGATGATCCTTTCACGCAGTTGATCTTCAAATTTTCATAGAGGGAAACAAGCTGGTTGGCTACGGATCAGCCAACCTAGCTCGTTCTCCCTCTATCTCATAGGTGTAATATATCTTATCATACCGATTTAAGCAGGATAGTGTTTAGTTCATTTACATAAATCACATATTAATGAATTCTTTGTGAAGATGTGTGTGTATCTCATATCTTAGGGCTTGTGGTATGTAAGTGTGTTGGTCGATCTCATTTACAATATTTTCTTAGTCTTCCTTTCTGAGTATTTCAGGATTGTCTTTCTTAGAGAAGTGTTGCCTTACATTTCTACAAGTTGAGATTGGGTTATGAGTCATTTCCAGTTAAATCATTACAATCGATTTTATTTTAGTTAAATCATTTACAGTCGATTTGCTTTCTGTTAAATTGTTTACAAGTCAATTTACTTTCAGTTGACTTATTTTCAATCTATTCGAATGTGTTCTGGTTTAAACAATAACTCTGATCACAACATGAGTAAATATCTATGTGAAGATAATTGTAATATGTTCCTTGAAGAGTTATAAGAATTGATCAAACGACTGGGGATTATTCACAACATTTTTCGAGTTTAAGTATTTGTTTTGAGAAAACAAAGTTTATTCATGTTGTAATAGAAATCTAAGGAAAGGAGCACTTTTCCCTTCTAAGTAGAAATTTATTGTTTTCATGCAAAGTATTTCTCCCAATTAAGCATTTTCATCATCTTTCATAATACTTCTATTTCGAATGCTTGATTGTTGAAGGATCTTTGTTTCTTATGAATGATTGAGTTAAGATGTCCTTTCTGATTAGATTTATTCATAGTTGGTTAATATTAGCACACTTTATGTGTGGTAAAAGTGATTGAAGATAAAGCTGCTCTGTTATAGGAGCAGTAGAACTTAGTACAGGAACATCGATTCCTTAGTATAGGAAAATCTAGTTCTTAGTACAGGAACAAATGTTTTGGTACATGAATAGAGCACTCTAGTACAGGAACTTGGAGTTCCAATACTACGTCAGAACACCTAGTGCAGGAACTTAATTCATTGTTGGTACAGGAACACTATTTTGGTACAGGAATGAAACATTTGTAATAGAGGCAAATTTAATCATATTCATAATTATTCATTCTGTTTCTTAAAGCATTTGAGACTTAATCACAAGGATTTGTTCTTCTATTTCTTTCCCATGTTTCTTTGAAGATGGTTGCAGAGTTGTTTCAATTCCTTTCTATTACATTTTGGCAAGTATTTCTTTTAGTTGATTCTATTACCAGATTTTCTTGGTGTTGTTGCTTTTCATTTTTTTGATTCTGCAAGTGCAAGTACATAAGATAGAAGTAGATCTTACAGAAGTAAATACCAAAATCATTTGCCATTTCCTGTGCTATGCCTCTAAGCTTACGTAGCCTCAGGTTGACAAATTAAGTGTTGAAGGAGTTTGTTGAACTACAACTCCAACACCCAACAAATGTGAAACAAGGAATTTTTCAGTGACATGGAGGAGAAGGACCTCCATATGCACATTGATATGGGAGATGATGGAAAGTATAATATGACCAACATCGGTACTGTTACATTTCAGAGGGAGTCTAGTTCTCCTCTCACATTAAAAGATGTCATGTATGTTTTGGGTCTGAAGAAGAATTTAGTTTCAGTTGCTATGTTGGAAGACCGTGGCTATGATGTGATATTTAGCAAAGGAAAGTATGTCATTCATCACATAGCCATAGTACAAGTGAAGCATATTAGGGTTCGGGTGAAGAACCTCTACAAATTGGATGCAGAAGACTATGTTGCCTTGAGCACAAAATCGCAGAAGGTGGAGAACCAAGACATCGATGAATTATGGCATAGAAGATTGGGCCATTTTCACTGTGGACCCTTGAAGATCATGCAACATAGTTCTACAGGACTTCCCAAGGGTGCATTAGAACAATGAGATACTTGCAAAGGGTGTACACTGGGGAAGTACACCAAATCCACCTTTCATGATAGGGACAATCGAGCATAAGCAATCCTTGAAAGAGTTCACTGAGATGTGTGTGGACCATTCTCAAAAGCCTCCATGACCAAACAAAGGTATTATGTGATATTTGTAGATGATTTCTCATGTAAGTGTTGAATTTTATTTATGCAGAAGAAAGATCAAACATTCTCTAAATTTTCTGAATTTAAAGCACTTGTTGAGAAAGACACAGGCAGAAAAGTGAAGGCTCTGAGGAGTGATAATAGTGGAGAATATGTTTCGAATGAGTTGAAGAAATTTTTTGCATTAGAAGGAGTTTGACACGAGTTAATAACACCCCATAACCTACAACAAAATGGGGTTGTTGAAATGAAGAACAAAGGTATTGTGGGAGCTGCACGGATAACACCCCATAACCTACAACAAAATGGGGTTGTTGAAATGAAGAACAAAAGTATTGTGGGAGCTGCACGGGTGATGTTACATGATCAAGGTGTTAAAATTGGAAACTAGGGCCAAATTCCACATTGGGACAAATCATTTGATGGAGATGATGATTTCATTAAATTCTTCTTTTCGAGATGAGCAAAATGGATATAAAGATCATCCAATTTGGACAAGGAGAATTTTGTTTTTGAATTTATGCCCACACATGTGCAAATTGTTCAGGTTGGCGACATCATCATGTAGCCTCATGAAGCCCAATGGACATGAATCTTCACCTTCAACGACTTGTATAACAAAAAGTGTCGTCTCACCTCGTTTGGAATCATCATCACACACATTTCTTCTCTCTCCTTCGATCATTGGTTTGTACAGCTATTGGGAATATCTTCTCTCTCTCACATGTGTGGCAGAAGGACGTATTTTCTAAGCAAATTGTAGGGCCAAATTTCAGGATTGTTGTAGGATATTGAAAATTTTTGATCGAGCACTTTGACTCATCCTTTTACTATTATTTTTGTGGGAAAATTTCGTTTTTGGCAGGTCGTACAATTTGGCACATGAACTAAGAATGTCTGGGTACTTTAACCGTAGGGCTAACTGCAGAGTTGACCAAGTTTGACCAGAGTTTTTAGGACTATTTTGGGCTGACTTTGACCAAATTATCAGGTCGATTTTGACTGGGTATGACCGAGCTCTAAAAAGGAAGATTTGCTGCTGCGTTGACCATATTTGACTTTATGGTTAGGGCTGAATTTGACTGCAGTTGAATGAAAAATTTCACAAGTTTGTTTTTATTGTGATTTGGCAAGTTAAATTTTAACTTTGTGCTCTGTCTCTCTGCTGAAAATTTGATATAATAATAAGAAGAATTGGTTGATAGGTTTTCCCCACATTTCAGTTTTTCCCTAGCATCCACCAAATCTCATGCCCTCTTGTATTGACTTGTCTTCTTCATTTTGTTTCATATTTTATCTACTTTTATTGTCAAGCTACTAAAGGAACATTGAAGTAATTGTGTTAAGCATTGAACATACGATTTTTAACTAAAATTAACATGGAATCAAAGCTCAGGTGAAGACGAAGGCCAAGCAAGAGAGAGAAAATAAACCACTAAGGGAGAGTTGTTAGACAAGATTATTGGACTATCTTCAATGTCTACTACATCTTACTTCAAATCTGAGGATAAGCTCAAGGAAAAATTTGACTATCATGCATGAAAGATGACTTTGGATTTACCTTTATAAGAGCATGATGTCATGGACTATGTGTAGGGTAAATTCATAGAGACTCCTTCAAATGCACCTATTGCTGCAAAGACAAAGTACAAGAAAGGTGAGGTCAAAGCTAAAAGAATTATCAGACTCCATTCAAAAGAATTTGGTTGCCTATATTTTCGATTTGGAAACATCTAAGGAGATGTATGATAAGTTGATTGGGATGTTCAAAGTAAATAATGCAAATAAAATCCTCTTTCTCAAGAACAATTTGAAGGACATCAAGATGGGTAATAGGGAGTCTATCCAATCCTACTTCATGAGGATCATACAAATCAAGAATGAACTTCTATCCATTGGTGAAGTTATTACTGACAGGGAGGTCACTCTCATTTCACTTGGAGGTCTTTGAAGAGCATGGTATGTGTTTAGCACAACCATGCGCAACAATGACATGATTCCTAGTTTCGATGAATTGTTGGCTAGAAGAGATGAGGATGATGGAGAGAGCCAAGACCTCAAATGGAAATGAACCTACTTCCTTCTCCGCTCATGATAAGAGGAATAATAATGTTGTTCCAAGGATATTGGGTCGAGGGTTCAAGCAGGGATTCAAAGAAGGAAGGAAAGGAAGGTGCTACAATTGTAATAGGTTTGGACATTATGTTAGATAATTCCTTCATAAGAATAATTCTCCATGGGATGATGACAACAACAACCACAAAAATTTCAAAGGAAATGGAAATCAAAGGAACAATAAAGGAAAGAGGAATTCTCCCATTGCTTGATATGGAATTGGTTGACCCCCCAAAAGGACGATAAATTCTAGGTATGAAGAAAGTAATGTTGTAGAAAAACAAAAGGAATTTTATCTTATTTCTTCTCTATCTACTACCTTTCCTCTTGATACTTTGGATCATTGGTTGATTTATAGTGGAGCCTCAAGGCATTTCACTGGGTACAAGGAAGCCCTCTCAAATTTTGTTGAAAATAAGACTAATTTGGAGATCATACTTAGAGATAATGCCACTTATCCCATGAAAGGAATGGGTATTGTCACTCTTCACTTAAATTGAGGTCAAACCATTCATCTACAAGAAGTATTGTATGTAATCAATTTGAAGTCATGGTGTCTATTTCTGCAATGTAATATAAAGGCTTCAAAGTAGCATTCATTGATTGAAAGGTACGTATTTGGAAAAGAAACCCTAAATATGAATTCACACTTGGATTTAGGTTTAAAGGTCTCTATCAAGTTGGAGGAAGTCCTTTGGGAGCTTTGACTTGCAATACTTCTCTTCAATCTGAATTATGACACCGAAGATTTTCTCACCTTCACTACAAAGCCTTACCGAGGGTAAGAAATATGGTCATATGTATGCTTGAGTTAAACATGAATCATGAAGGAGCTTGTCAAGGTTGTGCAGCTGAGAAACTGACAAGGGGACCATTTCCTTCAAGTGAAATCCAAACTACTGATATTCTTCAATTGGTCCATTCTGACCTATCTGGAAAGTTGCATGTAACATCATTGGGAGGATACTTATATTATGCAATTTTTGTGGATGAATTTTCTCGCAAAACATGCATCTAGTTCTTGAAGAAGAAGGATGAAGTGCTCAAATGGTTTTGTTCTTTCAAAGCCTTGGTGGAAAAGAAAATAGGGAAGAAGATCAAAATATTAAGGAACAACAATGGAACCGAATATGAATCAAATGAATTCAATGAGTTTTGTAGAGAGGCTAGAATTAAGAGGGAGACAATCATTCCATACACTCCTAAGAAAAATGGAGTTGCTGAAAGAAATAATCGAACAATCAAGGAAGCCACCCATACCATGCTCCATGATCAAGGTTTACCGAAGTTATTATGGGGAGAAGCTACAAACACTCTCGTATATGTTCAAAATAGGAGTTTCCATCAAGCACTAGATTTCAAGACACCCGAAGATGTTTTCACTAGTAATAATCCTAATGTTTCTCATTTTAAAATATTTTTTTGTCCCATGTATTTTCATGTGACTAAAGGGAAAAGAAACAATCTAGAAGACTCTAGGAAGAAAGGTATATCTATGGACTACAGTGAAAATTCAAAGGCATATAGAATTTATGTGCCTGGACAAAGATATGTGGAAGTTAGCCATGATGTCACCTTTGATGAAGCTATTGCACTTGGGAAGTCAATAGCTCTCCCTATTCTAAGGAAGGATAATGATGATGTTGCAAAAACGTAGGATGAACCTCCGACATATGAGCTTATGATCGATGTTGAAGGCCTGATGGATCACATTTAACCACCCCCTGGTGATCTCTCTACCTCAATAAAAAGACCTTTCTAGCTCAAAGATACTCTTAAAGATGCGGAAAGACATATTTATCCAAGAGGGCTATTCCATGAAAGCAAGAAGTCAAACAGGTACCAAGGGAACTTAGTTTCTATGAGTACTATGTTTAATCTAAGCCATGTATGTTTGAAGAAGATGTAAAGCACTAAGTTTGGAAGAATGCAATTAATGAAGAATATGAATCTATCATGAAAAATGATGTTTGGGATGTGGTGCCTAGACCTAAGGACAAGTCTGTAGTCACCTCAAAATGGATATATAAAATTAAACATGGAGTTGATGGGAGAGCTGAAAAATATGTCCAGTTTTGTTGCTTGAGGCTTCTCTCAAAAGGAGGGAGTGGACTATGAAAAGGATTTTTCACCAGTTTCTCAATATACCACTATTCGATCGATTATTTCTCTCGCTTCCTCTCAAGGATGGAGCCTACATCAAATGGACATTAGGACTGCTTTCTTTCATGGCTCACTTAAGGAGGAAGTCTACTTGGAACAACCTTAGGGGTTTGAAGGACAAGATCAAAGGACACATGTATGCAGGTTGAAGAAATCCCTCTATGGTTGAAGCAAGCCCCTAGGACTTGGTATGAGAGGATTGATAATTATCGTATGAAGCTAGGATTTACAAGGACCGATGTTGATCCTAACCTATACTTCAAGGTTTAAAAGGACATGCCTCTCATTTTGGTCCTTTACATAGATGATCTCATTCTGACAGTGCAGACCCTCTCATTTATCAATCCAAGAGGGACTTGGCTTCCAAATTTGAAATGAATGACCTATGTTTGATGCATTACTACCTAGGTTTATAGGTCTGGAAAAATCCAGGTGAGATTTTTCTTTCTCAAGGAAAATACATTGTGAAGCTGCTCGAGAGATGTGGGATGGTAGATTGCAAGTTTGTGTCTACTCCAATGGAACTCAACTTCAAGAAACTATGTGGAAGTGCTATTGAGACCGAATTGGCAAACCCTTCTAAGTATGGATAACTTATGGAGGCCCTGATGTTCTTGGTAAACTCCTGACTAGATATATGCTTCGTTGTGAATATGTTGAGTCAATTTATGGTCAAGCCTCTTCACGTACATTGGATTGCTGCTAAGAATATCTTGAGATATCTTTGTGGCAAAATCAACTATGGACTGAGATACACTGCCAGGAATTTGAGGCTATATGGATATAATGATGCTGACTGGGCTGGAAGTGTGGTTTATCATAATAGCACATCTGGATGTTGCTTCTCATTGGGGTCTGCATCAATTTCTTGGATGAGCGGGAAGCAGAAAGTGATTTCTCTAAGCATTGTCGAGACCGAATACATTACTACTAATATGGCGTGTTGTGAAGTTTTTTGGTTGAGGAAGCTCTTTAGTGAGCTATTTGAGTATGTGTTGGATATCACCATGATCTACTATGAAAACTAGATTGGGATTATCCTTTCAGAGAATCTCGTGTTCCACGACCGCTCTAAGCACATTGATATCAGGTACAACTTTATCCAGGATATGGTACAACGGGGAGAAATAAGGCTCCAACACATTAGGAAGGCCAAATTCTTAGCCTTCTGAGAGAGACTTGGAGTCATGGAAAGACCCCCCATGAGGGTCCCACTTGAGTTGGACATTGGCTTTGGGAGCTCCTAGGATCTTGGGGTACTTCTTTGATATATGAACGACCATAAGATAAGTGGTTCACCTTCCCCTCTTGGTGCATTGTGTACAAGGTACCCCATGATGATTGACATGAGTGTAGGGTGACTAAATCACCTTCCCCTATGATACATGTGTGTAGGGTGAGTGGTTCACCTTACCTTATGATTGACATATGTATAGGATGAGTGGTTCACCTTCTCCTATGGCATATGAGTAGGATGAGTTGTTCACCTACTCCTGTTGATGCCCCAACATACATCTTACCCATGTAGTCTGGGACTCATGGGAAGTATCTCTCATTTGGACAATGATTTTGGAAAAGTGTCTAGGCACCATAGCACTACCAATGGACGTGTTGTGTACTACCATACTCCCTACGTCTAAGATGCATGGTGTTCAACAACTTGATTTGGGATCAAGTCTGATTGAGGTTCTACCTCTAGACTGACTTTTGTTAGTGGATAGATGTAAGGCCGTGTGACTCACTTTCATTCAATTATTCTTCATTATTCATATCAATGTTCAATATAGTAGAGATGAGATGAGATGAAATGATGGCACATGATGATTGGATGGCATGATGATAGATTATGATGGATGGATTGGGAGGTGTAACTAGGGCCAAATTCCACCTTGGGACAACTCATTTGATGGAGATGATTATTGCATTAAATTCCTATTTTAGATAAGACCTAAATTAATATAAATATCATCCAATTTGGACAAGCAGAAGTGTGTTTTTAATTTATGCCCACACATGTGCAAATTATTCAGGTCGACCACATAATCATGTAGGCTCGTGGAGCCCAATGGATGTGACTCTTCACCCTCAATGGCTTGTATAAATACACGTTCCCTCTCACCTCATTTGGAATCATCATCACACACATTTGTTCTCTCTCCTCTCATTGGTCCATACAACTGTTGGGCAGATCTTCTCTCTCTCACACGTGTGGCAGAAGGATGAATTTTCTGGGCAAACTGTAGGGCCGAATTTCAGGACTGTTGCAAGCATTTGACCAACTTTGATCGAGAACTTTGACCCATCCTTCGACTGTGATTTTTTTGGGAAATTTTCAATTTTGGTGGGACATACAATTTGGCATAGGAACGGAGAATTTTTGGCACTTTGACAGTAGGGCTGACTATAGGGTTGACCGCGGACTTGATCGCAGAGTTTACCACAAATTTTACCATGATTGACCACAATTTTCAGGATTTTTTTGGGCTGGATTTGAATACCTTACCAGGACACTTTTGAATGGGTATGACTGAGCTCCAAAATGGAAGATTTGTTGTTGCGTTGACCATCTTTGACTTCTTGGTTAGGGATGAATTTGAGTGTAGTTGACTGCAGATTTGACAGGGTTGTTTTTACTGTGATTTGGAAAGTCAAATTTTCACTTTTGTACTCTCTCTCTACTGAACATTTGATATATAATTATAATAATTGATCAAAGGGTTTTCCCCACATAGGGTTTTTCCCTGGAATCCGCCAAATCTGGTGTCCTCTTGTCTTGGATTGTCTTCTGCATTTTGTTTCATGTTCTATCTACTTTTACTGTCAAGATGCTAAAGGAACATTGAAGTAATTGTGCTAAGCATAGAACATACCATTTTTAACTAAAATTAACACAGGGCCTACCATTGCACTTGTAGGCTAAAGCATGCAACACAATTGTATATGTGTAGAACATGAGTTCTCATGAGATTCTTGGGATGGGTACACTAGAAGAATATTTTTCAGGGAAGAAATTAGATTTGTCACAATTTAGGATCTTTGGTTCATCATTTTACTATCACGTTACCAAGGATGCAAGGAAAAATCTAGAGTCGACAACTGAGTTGGCCATATTTGTGGGGTACACTAATAAATCTCACAACTATCAGGCATACCTTCCATCTCACATGATGATAATTATTCGTAGATATGTGAAATTTGATGAAGAGAAGGCCATGATATGTTCCGTTGAGAGGGAGCTTCAATTACATGAAGATGAGGAGATTTTAGCTCCAAAGGAAGAACCTCATGATGATGTGGCGCAACCACATCTAGAGGAGCAAAGAGTGGAAGCACCCAATCATTCAGAGACATCCAGAGATGGAAGGAAGTGAACTAGAGAAGATGACAGATTGATTCTTGATGCTAGAGAGAATGTGGAAGCACCCACATCAAAACACAAAAAGGAGGTCACCGGATCGGTACACTGGCTACATGGCTTTGATGAGAGAGAGTGTAGTGATTGAGCCATTCGCATGCATGAAAGAAGTGCAATAACCAGTATGGTTTGATGCCATGTTAGAGGAGTATGACTCCATTATTGGGAGTAGTGCTTCGGAAGTTTTCCCAAGGCGAGAGGACAAGCCAATGGTAGGTGTCAGGTGGATCTACAAGGTGAAGCAAGTAGCATATGGGAGTGTCAAGAAACCCAAGGCCATATTTGTGGCCAAGGGGTTCTATTAGGTGGAGGGAATTGATTATGAGCATACATTTGCTCCAGTAGCAAGGTACTCTTCAATCAAATCTATTCTATCATTTTCAACACATTTGGGATGGAAGATACATCAGATGGATGTGAAGACAACCTTCCTCAACTGAGTAGTTGAGGAAGAGGTGTACATAGAGCATCCAAAAAATTTTGAAGCCTTCAATTGAGAGTCGCATGTGTGTAGACTCAAGAGAATGTTGTATGGATTGAAACAAGCACCCTGTGCTTGGTATACTAGGATCAACAACTACTTCACTAGGTTGGGCTTCAGCAAAAGTGAAGCACATGCAAACCTTTACCATATTGTGGTTGAAGGTAAATTATTAATAATAGTATTATATGTTGATGATTTAATTCTAATAGGTGATGAGAAGTTGGTCAAATATTACAAAGAGGATCTTGCAAGAGAATTTGATATGAAGGGCCTAGGGCTCCGTTGAAGGTTTGAAACATCGCTTCCTCAACATTGAGGATAACCACCTGTTCGGGAACTTGAACACCGTTCCTTTTCCATTTGGAATAGTGGCTTCGACTGGGGATAATGGTACCATTTTCCCTTTAAAAATATATAGTGGATGTGAGGTATAAATAAAGTGAAAAAGATGTGATGAATAGAAATGAAAGCATATATATGTCTAACTATCTATATCCCAGGACTTAACTTGTCTTTATATGTGCAATTTTAAATATTCTCTAATATGCAAGATAATGTAGATCATCCAACATTTCAAGAAGTAAATACAAGTAAGATAATTAATTTGATTAAATAGTTAATCAAATTAATTGTTAACGCATATCGCATAAAATATCTCGTTGTTTTCCACATACATTCAAAGATAACAATTTCGCACTTTCAATAGTGAATAAGTGTTTAACTGCATTCAAAGCTCATATATAGAAAAATAATTTAGAAAATATGACTATTAATAAGATATAAACACAACAATAACATAGAGATAGAAGTACCCGATATATCAGTGCTCTGCTCATGAGAAAAATAGTCTTGGTTCAAATTTTCTATTAAGATGATTGAAAAAGTACAGTAGTGCAACTTTCTTAAGTCTTCTTTACAAAAATTCAGAACCCCTTTCTAAAAGACATGAAAGGGTATTTATAACTCAGAAATCGAACTGTAAAAATAGCAAATACATGAAATGTTGAGGAGGTTTAAACAAACCATCCTTAAAATAAAATCAAAAGGACAAAAATAGAGTCTGTTTCAACAATTCATCAGGAATGAGAAGTTTGTTGCCCTCCCATTTGTTGCCTTAGTTCATAGATATCCACCATGGGCTTTAATTCAGGAGGATGAGCTGGCTTTAGATGCATTTGTCCCACATACACAACATCAGAGAGCGTTGGGAGCATATGAGAAGTGGTATTAGCTAGGCACCGTAACATTAGCCATTGGCTATGCGGTTTGACCAAGTATTGCCAATAATGTTCTAGATTTAACTTTGATAAATTTTTAATGTTATCTTTCTTTGTCTTGGGCCAATCTTGCCAATATTTCATCAATTTCTTGACATCGGGAAAAATATCAACTAGGCATTCTCAAATTATATTAGCACCAAAAATATTCTCGCAGATGGTTTCAGTAAGGTTTCTTGCAATTTCCATTGCACTAAAAATGGCTCCTTCAGCTTGCTTTAGTTTCATATCCCAATCCCTAAAAATGGTTTCTTCTTGGGAATCCTAAATCCTTGAAGGATTTGATGTTATTTCATCTGCACTGTCCTGTCATGTGCTATAATCAAAAAATTTCTCTTCAATGTCATCAAAGTATGTCCTCAGATTGGACAATTGATTCATTAGTGAATCACTTGTTTGACATAGATCATTGACTGTTGTTAATTTCTGGCAAAAGACCACCTGTTGCTGAGCAAGGAGAGTCCCAAGTTCTTTTGCTTCTTTTTTGAAATATTCGAGTTTAGGATTATCTTTTAATTGATCAATCCTAAGTTGGAGTTGTTGTAACTAATCATTTTTTCTTTTGATGTCAGCTTCATGTTGAAGCTTCATCTCATCAAATCTTTTCTGTAATTGGGTTACCTTTTCCTACCATCCTTCATCAATACTTTGTTTTGCATTAAGTAATGCCTATTCTAACTATAGGATCTTGTCATCCTTTTCTTTGATCAACTATTGTACTTCTGAGGCCTTATCAATAGTGGTTGTAGCATATGCTCCTACAAACTGTGATAACTTGGTTAGATCATCATAAGGGTTTGTTTGTGGATATTTCCACACAACATCTAGTGGTATATCTCCAGGAACTAGTGCCTGGGATTGTTCAACTCTCTTTCTCTTCCTCTGTCTACTCATAACAACCCTATGTTTTAGACTGTAAAATACATCGAGAGGAGGTATTTATTCAATTCTAAGAAAAACTTCAGACGTAGGGTGAACTAGGATGACTTCCAAGTCATCAGTGTTGACAACTTTATCTGAAGACCCAATAGTGAGTGAGATCTTCTTAGTGATCTTAGGGGTATTAAGTGTTTCTTTTGGAGTTGAAACTTGTACCTCCTCTGATCCTGTATTTTTCATTTGTTCAAATTGTTACCATAGTTTATCTAAATCGATGGCAGATTGTGATTCATGAGTGTGCTGCACTGGTGTTGTGCTTTCTTCATTTCCCTGATTTGCCTCTGAATCCTTTGAAAATTGGGCTGAAACCTGTTCCTGCTGAATGGTTGGTTGTGAAATATTTAATACATCGAGAGGGAGGTTCTCCAACCTTTTTCTTCTGTATTCCTTAAATTTATTTAATTTCTTTGGATTTAGGTGAGCCTTGACTAACTTTTCCACATGTTGATAATCTCGAGCAGTTTCAAATAAGTCATCAAAAACATCATGTTCATGTTGGAATTGTCTAACTTTGACCTGAGCGGTGAAATTTTGAGCCACTTTGCTTGGGTCATATTGTCGAGGTGGGATAGTGGGAAAGTTTAAGCATAGTATGTGTTCAATCTCAAGCATTGCGTGTCTAAAATTTTCCAAAGTATATACTCCACAATGAACAGGGAATGATGACTAGATGGACTTCTTGGCTTCCTTAAGGGATTTAGCTAGGCCATTTCCCACATTTGGATATGAAACCTCTCGGGCTAAAAGCTTTCTAGGTACATAAAGGGGGAGAACATGTGGGGTATCTAGGCTACCAAAAATCCTAACATAGGTGAAATATTCCTCACCAAACCATTTACCTATAGTTGTAAGGTCATCGCGAGCTTCTCTGGAAAATCTAGGGGGTTTTTCATCAAAAATATCTTGGTATAAAGGCAACATTACTCCATGACAAATTTTGTAAAAATGGGGTTGGAAATTGGACTCCCATAGGATATTATGATAGATGTGGATAGGGGTAGGTTCTTCTAGGGTCCATTTCCATCCCATGGATGGAAAATCAGAGGTAAAACAAACTACATCCATGATGTATGCACTCATATAGAAATGCGGCATAGTCCTAGTGGAAATGTTGTGCTTTCTTCTGTAGGCTAGGATCTGGGAAGCTAAATTATTTGATAAGATAGTGGCCCAATCCATAATATAGGCATTTGAGGCAGCTTCAATCAAGGGAACCCATTCAACCATAAATTTATGTGTATTGGGATATCCAAACAATCTACATAACATAGTAGTAGCTTGGCAATGAGGACCAGAAAGGGAAGCTATAGAATACATACCCTTGTCTTCATGCTTGTGTTTTCTCAGATCGTGCCTCCATTGCCTTATTGGCTCTGATTGAACTATGTTTTTTGCTACGAACTTCTGAAGAAATTGTGCATTATATATCTTTTGTAGCTCTGGTAGATGGTACATATTTCTCAAGTCCTCAACTATGAATGACCCAATTAGCGTATGTTTCCTCAAGGTTAGGAAGGTCCTATCCACAATTTCCAACTCGTCAATGACCCATTTGACCAAACCAGTGTAAGGTAGAATCTATGAACTCATCGATAATGTGTTATTTAGAAAAAATTATGATTCAATTTTATTAAGATTCTTAGAAAAATATGAGGAACAAAGGGTTTTGTAGGAATTACATGATGGACCAGCTAGTGGACACTTTGGAGAAGACACCACTGCTCACAAAATCCTGCATTCCAGGTACTACTGGCCAACTCTTTTTAAGGATACACATGCCTATGTGAGAAAATTTAAAATTTTCCAAACTGCTACATGAAGATAGAGAAAACCTGCCTTACCTCTTCAATGAGTCAACATTGAAAAACCCTTTGAACAATGGGGATTGGATATAATTGGTGAGATTGTTCCTCATTCTTCTAAGCAACATAAGTTCATCCTTACTGCTACCAATTATTTCACAAAGTGGGTAGAAGAAATACCACTTAAGGTAGCCAACATTGACAATATTACTAAATTCATTAATTAACACATTATCACTAGGTTTGGTTTACCTAATGCACTATTTTTTTATAATGCATCTTTCTTTTTAGGAAATAGCATGACTGAGTTTTCTTTAAAAAGAGGATTTAAACTTAAATACTCTGCTAATTACTATCCTCAAGAAAATGGTTTAGCATAATCAAATAAAAAAAACCTCATTAGCATTATTAAACGAACTGTTGATCAAAGCCAAAAGAGTTCTCATAAATCCCTAATTTTTTCTCTATGGGCTGATAGAATAACTAAGAAGGCCTCCATAAGTGCTTCTCCTTTTAATATAGTATATGGGAAAGAGGGTATACTTCCTCTGAATCTAGTCCTCCCCTCATCAGCCTTGGTACAATTTATCAAAGAAAAACCTTCTTCTACTCTGCAATTAAGGATATCGAAAATACTTAAAATAGAAGAGGAAAGGAAAAAATCCAAACAAATTCATGCTCACCATCAACAACTAGTAAAATATTCGTTTGATGCAAACTTAGTCGATAAGAAAATTTTTCAAGTTGGATAGGTAGTCCTGAAATGGGACAAGGCACATGAAGAGAAAGGAAAGCATACTAAATTTCAAAATTGTGGTTTGGACAATTTCAATTCATTGAGCAATTAGGTCCATCAACTTTTATTTTATAATATTTGCAAGGAAAGAGGGATGCTCTTCCTGTTAATGGGATAATTCTCAGAAAAAACTTTTCTTAAAGGAAAATTTGTCATGATGTAAATATTAATATGTACATACCAGTGTCTTTTAGTATAAATAATGCTAGGTAACACATAATTGGATTTTTATCATTATCTCCAATCATTTTCGGATTTTTGACTTTTCAAGGTATAATTTTTTTAGGAAATAATACAAAATTGAGATTTGGGTAATTAGTATTGATCCAAACTTAAACAAGAACACAAAAACTTATAGATATAATTATAAACACAAAGATGCAGTTGAAAAACACTTCATTTCATTAATAGAAAAATATTATGCTTACAAACAGAATGGAAATAAGATAGCTCGGTCGATGGTAGCTTATCTCTAAGAAGTGATGTGGTGGCTACATGCCTCTGAAATGTGTTACAATGAGTCTCAAGGGCCTATTTATTATTGGAAAACATGATAAAAACCTAAACAACCAAAACCCTAACCCCAGGAGATGTAACATCAAAAGTTGTGGGCCCCGTTGGGGTTAGTTGGGCAACCAACTTCTTGGGGTCGTAACTTGGTCATATTATCTTCGTTTGGGGCATATGATACCTTGTTAGAAAGGTCTCTCCAAGTGCTATAGGCTTCATTGCAAGCCCTTGCCAATGGCTATGGGCTTGCTGCGGACCCCAAAAATATGTTGTTTAAGGGGTCAAAACTGCTCCGGAAGTTGAGGACCCGAAACACTGCTAAAAGTAGTAAATTTTGAAATGAACAAGGAACCATATGAAATTGATTGGGGGGTCTAGGTGGAATAGGCAGGTGACCACAAATATCCACTTGGATCATTCCTCCAATGTTAGGAAACAATGGTCCCCATTGCATGCAGAGCCTACATGAGGTGAGGAAATTTCCATTGAATCTGGTCACTGGTGAACCACTTGCTTTGACAACTCAATATAATTATATCCTCTATTGATGAGTGTTATTGATCTGTGTGTCCATGATCTGATCAATTGTGGCCTATTTAATGGAGTCTGGGATGAGATCTGTTTGTGTGATTTGTTCTGCAATGTTAGATGTGTCTAACAATGGTGGAAATTATGGCCGAAGGCGTTCTACATTGAACAATGGGTGCAAACCAAGGAATGGTGGGATGTTGACCTCAAATGCATTGTCACAGATGGCCTTGGTTATGTTTTATGGCCCATATCGAAGCAGTTGAGGCTTGCAATGGGGTCCAACAAGGTGCTTCTTCTACAAATGTAGCCAAACTTTGTCGCCCACCTAGAACTTGTGCGACACTCGATGTTGATCATGGCGTTTCTTGTACTTAGCATTGGATCTATCCAAGATACCATGGACCTGCTGACAGATGTGTTGAATGTGCTTAATGAATTTGTTAGCCCTTTCAACTTCCGATTAAACATGAGCTGAATCTATCTGAGTAGCTACAAATGGTATGGCCACATCAACAGGGCATCATGGATGAAATCCCATCCATACCTGAAAGGGGATGTGGCCTGTCAATATGTGGAGAGCTTTGTTGTAGCTATTTTGGACATAGGGGAGACTTTCATCCTACGTGCGTGGATGCTTCAAGTTGTAAATGCACATAATTTGTACAATCATTATGTTGAAAACCTCTGTTTGGCCATCAGTTTGGATATGGAAATCCATGGACTTAGTAATTTTTGTATCCAACATCGACCAGATACTTGACCAAAATGCACTCAGGAATTGTTGTCCTGATTTGAGACAGTGGACTGTGGTATCCCAAAGTGTACCCACACTATCTCAAAGAATATCTTAGCATTGGCCTCTACTATGATACTCTTCTTGCAGGCCACCATGATGACCATCTTAGAGAATCAGTCGACGACCATGAAAACGCAATCGTTGCCTCACTTAGTAGAATGAAGGACCAACATGTAATCCATGGAAACATATTCCAAAGGCCATCTAGAAGTAGGTAGAGGAGTATACATGCCATTCTTCTTGATGGTTGGTTTGGAAATGGCGCAAGTGTTGCAGGATCTAATGTACTTCCAAACATCCTGACAAAGTTTTGGCCAATAAAATTACTTCTGCAATAACAACACCATTTTCTCTATTCTGAAATTTTCAACAACCCGACTATAGTGTGCCTCCAAAATCATCTTGGAAAATTCACTTAAAGGAACATAGATGTGTCCCAAGTGGCATAATAGTGCATTTTGAAGGTGAAAATTTGGAACTCTCTTCCCTTCTAGGAGTGTTTGGTATATGTTGTTGAATTTTGGATCGCTCTTGTAAATATGCAACCACCCCAATGTCTCATTCCCATAGGATTCGAGCACAATGATCAGCGCCATGACCGGTGATTGATTGTGGAAATCAACGACATTATTGGTGCTATCATTCATATACTTAATGTTCAAATGGAACTGTTGGAGATAGGTGGACCATTTCTGATGGTGATCATTCTACAAATTCCCTTGTGTCTATATGAATTGTAGAGGTTAGTTGTCTGTGTGGATGACCTTTTCTTCACCAGAATGTAATTATTCCATTGATGGCAAGCCTGCACAATGGAATACATTTCTTTGTTGTAAGTGGGTACTTTTAGACTATGTCTGAAAGCATCTCACTGTGGTAAGCCATTGGATGCCCATGTTGAGTAAGAACCGCACCAATATCATAGTCGGAGGCATCTGTCTCAATCTCAAATGGTTGTTGCAGGTTTGGTAATGTGAGTACTAGTGCATAAAGGAGGAGATTCTTCCACTCAGAGAATGCTCGTTATTGGGTTTCCAACCAAAAAAATTTTCTTTCACTCTACCCTTGGTGACTTGACTTAAATGCCAAGTGATATGAGAGAACCCCAACACGAATCTACGATAGAAATTGGAAAGACCCAAAAAGTTGTGGAGCTCTGTTAGATTAGTTGGGGCTATCCAATCTCGAATGACTTGTATCTTGGATGGATCCACATGTACACCCTGCTCATCAATGATGTACCCCATATATGTACCCTAGATATTGAACCTGGGTCAGGCCAAAGGTGCATTTCACCAAGTTAGCACACAACTTGTGTTGTCACAGGGTTTGAAGGACCTGTCAGATATGGTGGAGGTGCTCTTCCTAACTCTAGATGAAGATCAAGATGTCATCTAAATACACCACCATGAATGCATTGGTGAAGGGTCGCAAGATGTTTTCCATCAGTATCATGAGGTTGCAGGGGCGTTTGTTGATTTGAATGGCATGACCAACCATTCGAAAAGGCCCTCCTTGGATTTGAAGGCATTATTCCACACATCTAAGGGTTCGATAGGCACTTGGTGATAATCTGAATTCAACTCAATCTTGATAAAATATTTTCCCCCTTGAGCTGACCCAAAAGGTCATCAATCTGCGGGATTGGGTGCGTATTTTGAAAAATGATCTTGTTTAGCACCCGATAGTCAATACATAGCCTATAGGTCCCATCCTTCTTCTGTACCAATATAATCAAGTTCCCACAAGGTGATGAGCTTGGCATGATGTGCCCTTTTTGCAATAGTTCCTGAACTTGCCTCTTGATCTCATAATTCTCCAGAACAGAGCATCAATATATCGGTCCATTGGGTAGTGGCATTCCCAAGGTCAGATTGATGGAGTGCTTGACCTGACAGTGGAAAGGTACCCCTGTGGGTGAGGCAAAAATATCCCTGTACTCATCCATGACCTTGTCCATCTGCTGCAACTGTGCAAAGGAGCCATGCCTGGAAGCCATGGTCACAACCTTATTCTTGCCCTGGGGGCGAATCATAAGGAAAAAAATTTCTAGATCTACGAAATGATCTTACTACATTTATTTGTAGTGATAAAGGAGATGGTAGTAGGAGGGGCTACCTCCAGTATCCTCTACAAATTATTAGCCAAAGTAATAACCACAGAGCGAGGTCTAGACTCATATACAACATGTCGCTTCCACAAGTATGGTTTTCCTAGTAATACATCACAAACTTCAAGAGGAGAAATGTCACACAATACCTCATCCATGAAGGGCTTGATACTATAGGAAGGCGACAATGTTGGCCGACGCGAAGATCTCATCCTTGGTGAAGCCACTCGATGATGTAAGGCTGTGGATGTGTTGTAGTATTTAGGCCTAGCCGCTTCACAAACTCTACTGAAATGAGGTTATTTTGGCTCTCGTTGTTGACAATGAACTGCACTGGAGAGCCCTTCACCCACATCTATGAATGGAAGAGGTGTTCCCCCTCCTTTGGATCTTTAGGCTCAATATTCTAGATCTTGGTGGTGGCCACGATGGCACTAGGCTCTGCATAAATGATCTACTTCCCTTTGTCAGTTCCCTTTTTGGGTTCTAATTCAAAGTTGAAACCCACGTTTGATTTGAAAGCCTTCATCTCAACCACTAGTGATTGCTTGATCTGACACTCACTTGTATTGTGAGTGAAGCGCTTATGGAACTCACACCATTTTCCTATGTGCTTCTTTGTCTTTAGGGTGTTGTTATTTACTTGTGGCTTCGGTGGGTTGTCCTGGGTGGCCTCACCATGGATTGGTCCTTTATTTTGGGTTTGGGGGTGCCTTTTCCTTACTTTGTATTTGTAGATCCAAAGTCCCGCTTCTTCTGTTTAAAATTCTGCTCAATCTTGACAGCATATTGATATGTTGTACCGAGCGAGAGAATGTATAGTAACTCCATCCCATGTTGGATGTACTTATGTAGGCATTCGTGGTACTTGAGCACCAAATTTCTCTTAGTATCCTTGATACCCGGTTTCGTGCAAAGTGCATGGAAACTATTTGTGAACTCTGGCACATCGTGGTCCCTTCCCTATCCTAGAGTGGTCCAGTTTATGTACTTGTCTTCATAGATCCCGATAGGGTAATATTGTTCCTTGGTGGCATATCGAAAAGAATTCCAAGAGGGTGCAGTTGAAAACATTGAGGGTTGACTCTCTTCCTTTTGTTCACAATAGGTTTCCCACCAGTCCTTGATGTGTCAGACAGCTTTGAGAAGTGCAAAAGTAATCATTTCTTGATTAGAAAAGCCATGAACTGAAAAATATTCTTCCAACATAATTAACCATTTATCTACGACATTTTCATCTATCAGGCCTTTGAATATGGGAATATCAAAGTTAAATCTTACCTTAAAATAAGTGGTTCCTCAAGAGTGGCTACTGGATGAATATGCATTACCTGTGGGTAACTGTCGAAGGATCTCGGCAAAGTTATCCATCATCGCGTCCCTCTTTCGCTCGAGGTCTTCCTCAAGAAACATTTTGTAAGGATATCCTGCCCTATCATCTTTATTTTCTTCCGCCATGGGAGGTCATCGGGTTTTGCAAGGCTAATCTTGCAATGGTTCAACCAGATCAAGCCCTAACTCCTTATACCCTGACCTAGTTGGGGATATGCAAAGAAAAAAAGAGGAAGAGCAGACTACTCTGATACCACTGATCCAAACTTAAAAAAAATGTAACAAATTATAGATATCATTAGAAACATAGAGATGTAGTAGAAAACACTTCATTTCATTAATAGAAAAATATTGAAGTATGCTTACAAACAAAATGGAGATAAGATAGCTCAGGCGATGGTATCTTATCTCTAAGAAGAGGCGTGGCGCTAGATGCCATTGAACTATGTTATAATGAGGCTCAAGGGCCTATTTATTATTGGAAAACATGAGAAAACCTTAAACAACCAAAACCCTAACCCCAGGAGATGTAACACCAAGAGTTTGTGGGCCTCATTTGGGTTAGTTGGGTACCCAACTTCCCGCGGTTGTAACTTGGTCATATTATCTTCGCTTGGTGCATACGATACCTTGTTGGAAAGGTATCTCTGCGTACTACAGGTTTCATCATAGGTCATTGCCTATGGCTATAGGCCTTCTACGGACTCCAAAAAATGTCGTTTATGGGTTCAAAACGGATTTGTAAGTTTAGAACCCAAAAAACTACTAAAAATAGTAAACGTTGAAATGAACAAGGAAAAAGATGAAACTGACTGGGGGGTCTAGGTGGAATAGGCAGCTGGCCACCAATATCCACCTGGATCAATTATAAAGCTCTAAAATCTTTCACCCGTTAAACTTGTAGCCTTTTAAGACCTAAAAAGCTTATAAAATCTTTGATCTAGTTATCAGTCAGGAAATGTTTTCTTTAAAAAGTAAAGACTATTCAGAGCTTTAGCACCTTAAAATTTGATTGTCATCCATCACTCTTAAGGAGTAAATGGACCTCCCCATCCATTAATCATATATTTTTAGAGTGTAATTCAAAAATATAAGAAATTTAGAAGATAAGAGGTCTCATCACGAGCCTACTTACCATGATCATGGGAAAATAATAGGTTGACATTATCATTACTGGCTACCAAACCAGGATAATGGCTTATGGTTATATAACCATAGGACAAGGAGTCTCATCACGAGCTAGCTTGTTCAGCTTTATTACAACCTGTGAATGGCATTGTCATCATCTGGTCACCAAACTAGGACAGTGGCTTTTAAGTATCTTCAAAGAAAAAGAAAAAGTTTAACACATTACCTCTAAAGATTACAACTATAAGTGGATGGGATACTGGTTCATTATTGGTTAAAAGGTAACCTTGTCGAGGCTATGGATGCCTACTGGCAGCAGTGGCTCTACCTATGACAAAGCAAGTTCATCTAAAAAGCTAAGCTTCAATAGCCCCCTACTTTATCTTTATAACTAATTAATGACTGATTCAGATAGTGAATATTTTCATCTATAAAAGGTTGCAAGTAAGTTACAATGAAATGAGTTTTTTTATTCAGAGTAATCTTATTTACCTAATATTTCAAGATAGTTTTTCTTTCCTAATTATTTTTTCTTTTGATTAAGTTTAAATTTCATAATATATATATTTTTCAGAGATAACTGGTTCTTCCAGTGAATCGCCAATTGTTGTGTCACTCAACAACCCCCATTATGATTAGATAAGTTAACTTAGCCAATAATGGGGACCCTTTTTAATTTTTAATTTAGAGTCTTTTTAGCAATTAAATAAGACAAAATATTCCTAAAAAACCAAAAATTATGTCATCCGAACCTAAGTCTTAAGTCTAATGGCATTAAAAAATGACTTAAGAAAAAAGTTGTATAGACCTTTCGCATATCGCATCTCGCTAATCGCAAAAGGTCAAAACATCCTACCAAGGAAAAGCATGATGCGACTTGCCCAACCTTAATGAATTAATGGAAAGTCTTTCATAACTTTAATAAAGGAAAACCTTCTGTACATACAAATGTCAGACCTGGTCCCACCAACAAGCCACGTCATCATTGCAATACTTATATCACAAGAGGAATATTGACGTTCCTTGTTGTTGAACAACCCCGACCTTCCGATAAAGCTCTTCTCTGATATCGTGAAATACTCCATCGCAGTTTCCTCATCGCGATACTAATATCGCATCACAAAATTCAAATTGTGCCTTGCCTTAAGAAATTCCAATGCGATAAACCCCACCATAAGCCTTTCGCCACATATTTTAATGATTATTCAATCGCATATTAGCAAAGGGTTAATCTCACAGATTAAAAGATATGCATCGCAAAGAAACTTGCGATGTGAAAAACCCGATGAAGCGTTGACCTGTATCACAGACCATGTGAACACACGTTTTCCATTTATGATCAGTTATAATGGTATTTATGATTCTCGATAATGTAAATGATTTGATCGTTATCATTTAGTGCTTCATGATTTTGCATTAATCGTCAATTTTGATACTATTTTGTCATTCTTGCCATAGGTTTCAAGCTCTAAGTGTTTTCTCCTCATTCTTTGCATTCTCTCTTCCACAGGCTAGTCCCAATAAGTAGAACCTGGGTGAAATGTCAAGAGATACTAAGAAAACAAAGAAACCTGTGGTGCCACCACAATCAGCTCCTCCTACTCTAGAAGTAACTAAGATGCCCTCGCTATCTCCGATACCACATGCACCATAGATTCAGGAAGTTCTTCCTGGGAAGCCATGTACAAATTGTTTGAAGAGGAAGAACCTAGAGTGGTTACAAGACAAGTCACAGTGGATGACTCAACATCAACTTCTGAAACTACTTGGGCAGATGTTGCTAATTCTCACCTCCATCGAATTGCTACTCGGCCCAAGATTCTACCCTACATTGATTTGGTCAAATGGGTCATCGACAAGGTGGACATTGCAGATAGGACCTTCCTAACCTTGAGGAAACAGACGCTAATTGGGTCATTCAGAGCTGAGGACTTGAGAAATATGTACCATCTTCCAGAGCTGCAAAATATATATAATGCACAATTTCTTCAGAAGTTCACAGCCAAAAACATAGTTCAATCAACCAAAAAGGTAGTGGAGGCACGATTTGATAAAACACAAGAATGAAGACAAGGGTATGTATTCTATAGCTTCCCTTTCTGGTCCTCATTTCCAAGTTATTTCTTTATTATGTAGACTATTTGGATATCCCAATACATAGAAACTTACGGTTGAATGGGTTCCCCTGATTGAAGCCACCTTAGATACCTATATTATGGATTGGGCCACTATCTTATCAAATAATTTAGCTTCCCATATCCTAGCCTACAGAAGAAAGCACAATATTTCCACTAAGACTGTGCCCCCTTTCTATATGAGTGCATACATCATGGATTCATTTTGTTTTACCTTTGATTTTCCATCCATGGGATGGAAATGGAGCCTAGAAGAGCCTACCCCTATCTACATCAATCATAATATCCTCTAGGAGTCCATTTTCCAACCCCCATTTTTACAAAATCTATCATGGAGTAATGTTGCCTTTATACCAAGATATTTTTATGAAAACCCCCTAGATTTTCCAGAGAAGCTCGTGATGATCTTACAACAATAGGTAAATGGTATGGTGAGGAATATTTCACCTATGTTAGAATTTTTTTAGCCTAGATTCCCCACATGTTCTCCCCCTTTATGTACCTGACAAGCTTTTAGCCCGAGAGGTTGCCTATCAAATTATGGGCAATGGCCTAGCTAAATCCCTCAAGGAAGCCAAGAAGTCCATCTGGCCATCATTCCCTGTTCGTTGTGGAGTATATACTTTGGAAAATTTTAGACACACAGCACTTGAGATTGAACACATACTATGCTTAAACTTTCCCACTATCCCACCTTCGTAATATGACCCAAGCAAAGTGGCTCAAAATTTCACCGCTCAGGTCAAAGTCAGACAGTTCCAACATGAACTTGATGTTTTTGATGACTTATTTGAAACCACCCGAGACTATGAACAGGTGGAAAAGTTAGCTGAGGCTCGCCTAAATCTAGAGGAATTAAATAAATTCAAGGAATACATAAGCAAAAGGTTGGAGAACCTCCCTCTTGATGTATTAAATATTTCACAACCATCCATTCAGCAAGAACATGTTTCAACCCAATTTTCAAAGGATTCTGAGGCCAATCAAGGAAACAAAGAAAGCACAACATCAGCATAACACACTGATGAATCGCAGTCTGCTAGTGATTTGGATAAAGTATGGAAACAATTTGACCAAATGATCAATACAAGATCACAAGAGGCACATGTTTCAACTCCAAAAGAAACACTTAATACCCCTAAGATCACTAAGAATATATCGCTCACTATTGGGTCTTCAAATAAATCTGTCAACACTGATGACTTGGAAGTCATCCTAGTTCACCCTACTTCTGAAGTTTTTCTTATAATTGAAGAAATACCTCCTCTCGATGTATTTTACAGTTCGAAAAACAGGGTTTTTATGAGTAGACAGAGGAAGATAAAAAGAAGTGAACAATCCCAGACACTAGTTCCTAGAGGTATACCAATGGATGCTGTGTGGAAAGATCCATAAACAAATCCTTTTGATGATCTAACCAAGTTATCATAGTTTTCAGGAGCATATGCTACAACCACTATTGATAAGGCCTCAAAAGTACAATAATTGATCAAAGAAAAGGATGACAGGATCCTATAGTTAGAAGAGGTATTACTTAATGAAAAACAGAGTATTAATGAAGGATGGTAGGAAAAGGTAACCCAATTACAGAAAAGATTTGATGAGATGAAGCTTCAGCATGAAGCTAACATCAAAAGAAAAAATGATTAGTTACAACAACTCCAACTTAGGATTGATCAATTGAAAGATAATCCTAAACTTGAAGATTTCAAAAAAGAAGCAAGAGAACTTAACACTCTCCTTGCTCAACAATAGGTGGTCTTTTTCCAGAAATTAACAATAATCAATGATCTATGTCAAACAAGTGATTCACTAATGAATCAGTTGTCTAATCTGAGGACATACTTTGATGACATTGAAGAGAAAATATTGATTATATTACATGGAAGGACAGTGTAGATTGAATAACAACAAATCCTCCAAGGATTCAGGATTCAAAAAAATAAATCATTTTAGGGATTGGGATATGAAACTAAATCAAGTTGAAGGAGCCATTTTTAGTGCAAGGGACATTGCAAGAAACCTTATTGAAACCATCTGTGAGAATATTTTTGGTGCTAATATAATTCGAGAATGCCTAGTTGATGCTTTTCTCGATGTCAAGACATTGATGAAATATTGGCAGGATTGGTCCAATATAAAGGAGTATAACATTAAAATATTATCAAAATTAAATCTAGAACATTATTGGAAATACTTGGTCAAACCACATAGCCAATGGCTAATTTTATGGTACCTAGCTAATACAACTTCTCATATGATTCCAATGCTCTCTGCTACTGTGTATGTAGGAAAGATGCATCTAAATCCAAATCAACCTCCTAAATTGAAGCTCATGGTGGATATTTATGAACTAAGGCAGCAAATGAGAGGGCAACAAGCTTCTCGTTCCAGATGAATTACTGAAACAAACTCTATTTTGGTCCTTCTGATTTTATTTTGAGGATGGTTTGTTTAAACCTCCCCAACATTTCATGTATTTTCTATTTTTATAGTTCAACATCTGAATTATAAATACCCTTTCATGTCTTTTAGAACAGGGTCCTGAATTTTTGTAAAGAAGACTTGAGAAAGTTGCACTACTATACTTTTCAATCATCCTAATAGAAAAGTTGATCCAAGACTATTTTTCTCATGAGCAGAGCACTGATGTATCAGATACTTCTTTCTCTATGTTATTTTTGTGTTTATATCTGATTAATAGTCATATTTTCTAAATTGCTTTTCTATATATGATCTTTGAATGCAGTTAAACACTTATTCACTTTTGGAAGTGTGAAATTGTTATCTTTGAATGTATGTGGAAAACAACGATATCTTTTATGAGATATGCGTTAACAATTAATTAGATTAGGTATTTAATCAAATTAGTTATCTTACTTGTATTTACTTTCTGAAATGTTGGATGATCTACATTGTCTTGAATATTAGATAATCTTTAAAATATCACATATAAAGGCAAGTTAAGTCCCAGGATATAGATAATTACACACACACACACACACATATATTGCTTTCATTTCTATTCATCACATGTTTTTTTCTTTCTTTATGCCTCACATTCCACTATATATTTTTAAAGGGAAACTGGTCCCATTATCCCCAGTCGGAGCCACTATTCCAAATAGAAAAGGAACAATTTTCAGGTTCCCGACCAATTGTTTATCCCCGATGTTGAGGCAACAAAATTTCAAGCGTTCAACAAGCTTATGCATTATTTCCTTGGTATGGAAGTATGGCAAGGAGATAGGGAGTTTTTTATCTCTCAGGGAAAGTATGCCAATGAGATACTGAAGAATTTCCACATGGAGAGAAGCAAACCCATGGAGACTACTCTTGCAGGGAATTGGAGGAAGGAAGATTCCACATGGAGAGAAGAAAACCCATGGAGACTCCTCTTGCAGGTAATTGGAGGAAGGAAGATACTACTTTAGGTGAAGTAGTGGAGGCTACTATTTACATGTAGTTTGTGTGTTCACTTATGTATTTGGTGAAAACACAATCGAACTTGTGTTTTGTAGTTAACGAACATAGTCAAGCAATGGATAAGCCAACCAAACTATATTGGACAACAACTAAAAAAGTGTTGAGATACCTGTAGAACCTCTATTCTACACCTACTTGTCTACCATTTTCCTCAATTTTTCCTTATCTTTCCTTCACTTTTGCCTCATTTTCACCATAAAACCTCTCAGATCATTACATTAGGTGTTAATAAGCATGATCAAGCAAGTTTTGCTAATGAATGACTATTTGTTTAGATTTTGACTTACTTGCAGGAATCCCGCGGCTATCTGATGATCCCGCAGCTATCTGAAGATCCTGCAGCCTTTTTGTTAAACACAATGATCCACGTGTCGGTTTGCTAGACGATTCACATGGGCACTCAGGTATCAACGTGCTCGAGGTTCCTGTCCCATTGTTCCAGCCATCCACGTCATCTTCACCCATGGTCAAAGCTGGTTAAGTTACGGTCAACTCAAGGCTGTTTAAACGGTGATTGTGAGCTGCTTGGTCACGTCATCTTAAACGGTGATTTGTCCATGATCTACAGGTGGCAGGGGACACAATCCAACATGGGATTCATGACCCATGACGACAGAACCACTAAACTCGTCCACACAGCCGTGATGTGTCAAGGGACCATTAATACGCATGACTGTTTATTGTTTTTCTGTTAATTAGCTGTACGAGTAGGCTATCTTAGGAACCTCTATAAATTGCTGCGTCTGCGTACGCTCAAGGAACTTTTGATTAGTTGTAATTTTCTGCACTTGTGTTGAATTTAGAAGCATTGTGAACTCTGTTTTCTAGTGCTATTCCAGCACTCTGTTTTGTATACTTTTTGCAAATGGAGGAATAGATATAGCACCGTTTTGAAGTTTCCAGATCTCTGAGTTTTCTTGTGGCTGAATGAACAGAGGGCCCCTGCTCATCTCAGCCTTTGTAAAGTATTTTATGTGCAGTATTTCGTTATTTTCTTATTTATTTCCTTAAGCATGTATAGTTTCATTTACTTGTTTTCCTTTCTTTCAAGCTGATCAGTGTTATTTCTTTGCAGGTTTCTTTTAGCCCGGGATTTATTTTTATATGTGTGTGTTTTCTTTATAAGCTAATGGTATTTGAAGTTGACAAATTCAAGTGCTGCCTTTGTCTTTATAGTTGATTTTTAATCTTATTTCTCAAAGAGCTGTTAACATATATGAATGATCTTCATCATAAACTATTATCTTTTAAGATCAAAATATCACTAATTTGCAGCTAGTTTGGGTGCTTTTTGGACTGTTCTTTCACTACTTTCTATCCGTGCTTTACACAGTACATGTGCTTTGAAGCATCGAGTTAGAAAGAGCAAATCATTACCACTAGTCTTTAAAGTAGAAGTTTTGATTTTAAAGTGCTTCCTAGACTATTTCCTCACTACTTTCTAATCATGCTTTCCATAGTACATATGGCTGAAGTAGAGAATTAGAAATAGCAAATCATTATCATTAGTCTTTCAAGCATATTTTTCTCACTTTTCTAATTCCACTTAAGCTACTTTCTTTCCGTGCTTTACACAGTACATGTGCTTTGAAGCATCGAGTTAGAGAGAGATAATCTTTATTTTTGGGTTTTAAAAGTGACTCTCTTTTCTTTTATTAGCAGCAACTTGGACGGTGTCTAGTGCCATTGGTAGTGGTCATTTGCTTTCAAGTTTATTTCAAGTCATTTCAATTCATTTATTCTTTTCAAGCATTTCCTTTCAAGCAAGTAGTTAGAGATCACTCAACACACACTTCCACTCATTTAGGATTCACTCTACACACACACCATCACTCACTTGTTTATAAATTTTCACTCCATCTTAGGAACATAATTAACCACAACAACACCCCCAACGATAAGAAAAACTCTAAGAGGTTACTTAAGTACATATAGTACACCTTCACTTCATCAGCTTACGAGCCCCGGGTTGACAATAAATACTAGCAATTTAGATAACACTAAATTGACTAAACATTTTGGCGCCGTTGCCGGGGAAGTGAAATTAAGTAGCCATATTCTTAGAAGGAAAAAAAAAATAAAAAAAAAACTTCAAGAAAAGAAGTTAATAACCTATCTAAGTATGCTCTCCTCTTGCACTTTGAAGTGATCTGGAGGATCAGAAAGGAGAAAGTTATTGATTTGATAGTTTCTTGAGTATGCTCTCTTCTTGCACCTAGAGTGAACTGGAAGATCAGAAAAAGAACTATTTAACTTGACTTGAAGATAAAATAAAAATGACATGCATAGAGCTAGAGATTCTAGGGGAAGGTTTTTAGCTAGAGCTCGAAGTTCAATTTTTACAAGTCCATCTGCTTCAAGAGATAGACAAGAGACACCTCCCTTATCTCCAACCGAAACTCCTAGTCCTGAAATTCAAGAGCCAAGAGTTGACTCTCCTATACCTTCTATTGAGTTTGAACTAGGAAGAGACTCTTCTCTTTCTCCTACCAGAAAACCAATTGTAATTGAGGAAATAGACTCACCTGAAGAGGAAGGAGAAATCTCTTCTCATTCACCCTTTGTAGAAGAACCAGAAGATTTTGAAATCCCTAGGAGAATCATCATGGCCGAGGAAGAAGGAGGCGGTAGAGGTAGAGGTAGAGGAGGAGGAGGAAATAACAATAACAATGGAGGAGGTAGAGGTCCCATTGGAGGAAATAGAGATGGGGATAACTCATTTGGGTTTCCCATTGTTGATGAGGACTCCCGAGCCACCATGAAAAACATATCACCATCCGTCCTCCCAAATTTTCATGGATTAAGAACTGAGGACCCTGAAACATTCTTGTTTGAATTTGAAGTTGTGTGTCGAACTTATGACTATCTGGATGATACTCAGAAACTCAAACTGTTCCCATCAACATTAAAAGATCAAGCTTTGAAATGGTTCATGGGGTTACTTACTCAGTCCATTAGGACCTGGGATGAAATGAAACAAACCTTTTTGGATAGGTATTTGGACTATTGTATGCCTACTAATCATAAGGATGAGGTTTTCAAAATGATGCAAAAAGAAGATGAGAGCTTAGAAGATTTACTTGAGAGATTTCAATATAATTAAAAAGAGCAAAAATGAGTACCTTGGATGAAGAGACCTTAAAAGCCCTCTTATTAAAAGCCATTAAGGATGAATGGATAGATATCTTAAACATGATGGGGAAAGGGGATATTTCTCAACTTTCTCTCAATGATATAGCAGAACTTTGTATCCATCTCTCAAGGGGCAAATCAAAAACTCAAAAAGGGCCTAGAAATCCTTCTCTCCTTAGGGCAAATAAATCTGCAACAGGATCAGTGAGTAGGGCTGAAATCGGTAATATGCTAGATGAATTTAAAACTGACATCTTAGGGAGTCTTAGTGAACAAATTGATACCCTTAAGATTCAGAATAAACAAAAAGCAGAAGCCGAGGCTATGACCATCTTTTGCCCGAAGTGTAGAAAGAAGCATGCTTTAAGGGAATGTCCCTTGGAAGCACAAGTTGTGGAAACCTGTGTAATTTGCTCAGAAACCCATGAGACCAAGGAATGTCCTTCAATCCCTGGCCTCAAAGCAGTCTTTCAAGAAGATCCAAGTACGCTTGAATCTCTTTGTTTTGTTGCAAGAAGACCTTGGCAGGGGCAGCAAAATCAAGGGTTTAATAACTCTATGAATTTCCAGCCCCCACCAAATTGGAATCCTTGGAAACAACCTTGGTCACAACCACAAAATCCTTTCCAAGCATGGTTGCAAAGCATGCAAATGCAAAATCCTTATGGGAGATTTGCCCAATTCTACCAATATCCTCAATCTTTTCAGAATCAGCAAGCTCCCCAACTTCCAAATCAAGGTCAACAATTGTCATTACCATTCCCTCAACAACAACAACAACCTCTTCCACAAAATCAAAATTCTCAACTCTTGTTGCAATCTCAACAGAGGCCAAATCAACTTCCCTCTCAACCTCAACCAAACCCCAATAATAGGAATCCTCAAAGTGCTTATGTGATGGAAGGTCAACCATTCCCTACCTATATGGTTGTCCCTCTCAATGAGGTCCAACTCAGATCAGGTAGAATCCTAGACCAACCTTCTACAAGTGCTCAACAACCAAGCATTTCTGAGGAGGAATCTCTGAAAGCCAATAAGGGTTCTGAAGTATCCCTTCAAAACCCAAGCATTAAAGAAAAAGAAAAAGAATCAACTCCCTTAGTAGAGCAACCTACATCTTCAGCTATTCCTCCTTTTCCCGAAAGATTGCAAATTGATAAAGGAGTGGAGAAGCAGATTTGGTTGCCTGACTATAGCTTTCTAGATGAATTGAAAAATGTCTGTATCAAGATTCCCTTGTTAACAGCCATTAAGGAGATTCCCATTCTAGCAAAGACAATAAAGGAGATGAGTTTGAAAAAAACAATAAAAAGAACCAGAGACACCAAAAGGATACATCTAGTTGGAAAAATTGCAGACATTATGATGGGTAAAATTACCATGCAAAAATATGTAGATCCCGGTAGCCCTATTGTTAAAACTCATATTAATGGGGTTGAAATCCCAAATACCTTGATTGACTTAGGAGCCGCTATCAACATTATGAGTAGACAGACCATGGATCAGTTAAAACTTCCTAACCTTCTCTTTACACCTACTCTGTTGCAACTTGCAGATAGATCAATCATTAAACCTGATGGTGTATTGGAAGATATTCCAGTCTCATTAGACTCTTGGGAATATCCAGTTGACTTTATGATTTTAACTCCCAAGAACAATCTAGGAGGACATCCTCTTATTCTAGGAAGACCTTGGCTGGCCACAGCTGATGCTTTCATAAGTTGTAGGTCGGGAGACATGTATATATCAGATGGTAATTCTACCAAGAGATTCAACTTGTATCCTCCCGCAAAGGAAATAACAGAAATAGGAGAAGATGAGTGGATTGATGATGAGGATACTCTTCAACCTGTTCTAACCATCTCTGAAATCAGTGAGGACAGTCAAATTCTAAATACATTAGAAAATTTTGAGGCACCTTTAGAATATGACTCTTCACAATTCTAGTTAGATGCAGATATTGAATATCTCTCCTCTAGACAGATGTCTCTCTTCTCAATGGAAGAGTTTGGTAGTTCTACAGTTGAAATCTTTCCAGGAAAAACATTAAACATCAACAAGAACTTGGAAAGACTACAACAAGAAGAATTAACTAAACTGTTGCAAAAACATTCCACTGCCTTTGCATGGGAATATACTGACATGAAAGGAATCGACCCTAAGACTTGTATTCATCATATTTACATTGAAGAAAACAGCAGACCTATTAGGCAGCCACAAAGACGGATGAATCCAAATCTTAGGGAAATTGTGAAAGAAGAACTTCAGAAATTGCTCAAGGTAAACTTCATTTACCCCATTTCAGATAGCCAATGGGTTTCTCCCTTGGTTATAGTGCCCAAAAAGAATGGTAAATGGAGAGTTTACATTGACTATCGAGAATTGAACAAGGCAACCTTAAAGGATCATTTTCCTCTACCTTTTATTGATCAGGTATTAGACACTTTAGCAGGTAAAAAGTATTTCTCATTCTTGGATGGTTTTAGTGGTTACAATCAGATTCAGGTAGCACCTGAAGATCAAGACAAAACCACCTTTACTTGTCCTTGGGGGACTTTTGCCTATCGAGTACTCCCTTTTGGTTTGTGCAATGCACCTGCTACATTTCAAAGGGTTGTACTAGGAATCTTCTCAGATCTGATTCATGATTGTGTAGAGGTATACATGGACGATTTCACAGTCTATGGTAATACATTTGAAGAAGCTTTGGCAAATTTGGAAAAAGTACTGGTAAGATGTAAGGAAACAAATCTTTCTTTAAGTCATGAAAAGTGTTTTATGATGTTTACTGAAGGGATTGTTTTAGGACATCATATTTCAGGAGATGGAATCAAAGTTGATAGATCTAAAGTAGAAGTCATCTCTAAGTTACCTGTTCCAAATTGCCAAAGAGATGTTAGAAGTTTTCTTGGGTTTACTGGTTATTACAGAAGATTTATTGAAAACTTCACTAAAATAGCATCCCCTCTTTTCAAACTACTTAATAAAGATTGTGAATTTAAGTGGGATCCTGAATGTCAATCTGCCTTTGAAGCTTTAAAGACTAGAATATCTGAAGCACCCATTTTAAGGGTTCCAAATTGGAAACTCCCTTTCCACATTTCTACTGATGCTTCAGATACAGCTTTAGGAGCTGTTTTGGGACAAAAGGATTTGATCCCTTATGCCATTTATTACACGAGTAATAATTTGACTCCTACTGAGTTAAATTATACTGTTACTGAAAAGGAGTTTCTAGCTGTTGTGCATGCTATAAACAAGTTTAGACACTATATAACCGGCTATGAAACCTTTGTCCACACTGATCACTCTGCCATTAGATACCTCATGAACAAACCAGTCACTAATGGTAGAGTTACAAGATGGCTTTTGCTCTTACAGGAATTCAACATAACTGTGTTAGATCGACCAGGTAAACAGAACACAGTAGCTGACTTCTTGTCCAGAATCCAAAACACTAATGAGGACTCTCCTGTAGAGGATAAATTTCCAGATGAGTATTTGTTTGCAGTAACCACCAAAACCCCTTGGTATGCTGATATTGCTAATTATTTAGTTACTGGAAAATTACCTTTACATTTATTTCCTAATGAGAAAAGGAAAATCATTCAGGATAGTTCACTTTATTCTTGGATTTCTAATGAATTGTTCAGAACAGGGCCAGATTTGATGATCAGAAGATGTGTACGGGAGGATGAGATGCCTGACATCCTTAAGGCATGTCATGACGAACCTTGTGGCGGACATTTTTCTGATAAGAGGACTGCCTATAAAATCCTTTCATCAGGATATTATTGGCCTTCTCTCTTTAAGGATGCAAAGCAATATGTTAAAAGGTGTGACAGTTGTCAAAGAACTGGGAGACCAACTCTTTCAAATGAAATGCCACTACAGCCACAGGTATGCATCGAACCTTTCGAGAAATGGGCTCTAGATTTTGTTGGACCAATTAATCCGCCATCCAAGCAAAATAGATATATACTGGTTTGTACTGATTATGTTACCAAGTGGGTAGAAGCTATAGCATTAACTTCTGCTACTGAAAATTCAGTTGTTCAATTTCTTTTCAAGGATATTTTCACTCGTTTTGGTGTCCCAAGAGAAATTGTAACAGATCAGGGAAGCCAATTTACATCAAGGATGGTGGAAAAGCTGATGGAAGAATATAAGATTAAGCATAGAACATCTACTCCATACCATCCGCAAGCGAATGGTCAAGTAGAATCTACAAATAAAGTTCTTGAAAGCATCATCACAAAGACTGTTCATATTCATAGAAGAGATTGGGCAGAAAGGCTTCCTGAAGCCTTATGGGCCTATAGAACTACATGGAGGAACACCACAGGACATTCTCCCTATGAACTTGTTTATGGGAAGGAAGTCCTGTTCCCCATTGAGTTCCAAATCAAGACCTTCAAGACAGCAGTTCAATTGGGGATGAGCTTATCAGAAGCCCAGAAGCACAGAATGGACCAGTTAAATGAACTAGATGAAATGAGACAAGATGCAATTCTAAGGACCGATCTAGTTCAGCACCAAAGAAGCAAATGGCATGATCGACATATCAAAGAAAAGAAGTTTCAAAAGGGTGATTGGACACTCTTGTTTGATTCAAAATTTAAGGACTTCAAAGGAAAATTTCAAACTCATTGGCTTGGGCCATATGAGATTGATGAAGTCTTTAATAATGGAGCAGTTAGAGTGAAGACTATTGATGAACTTCAAACTCCCTTTATTGTGAATGGCCACCGGTTAAAAGTCTACCACAAGCCACTCTCAAAAGAGGAGTTTGTTAAGTTATTCCAAGGCGATTCTGAAATGAGGCTGGTGGAGAAGAATTCTTCTCCTCCATCAGCCTAATCTCTGTTTCTTTCAATTTCAATAAAAAAAAAAAAAAAAAAAAAAAAAAAAAAAAAAAAAAGAGAAAGAAAAAAAAATGAATAAAAGTATGAGCCTGAAAACCAATCTCTGATTGGCAGTCTCATGCAGAAAACATGAGGTGAAAATCAGGGTCACCTGACACCTCATGTTTTCCAAAAAAAAAAAAATCTCTCTCTTTCATTTCCATTTCATTTATTTCATCTCACCATTTTCTTCCATCTTACCATCTTCACTTCACCTCACTGCTTTCCACTCACTCATTCATTCATCCCTTCATTCCATTTCACTTCATTAATAAAGTTTTTTTTGGACAACTAAAGTATTTTATGCAGCTGGAAGACTTCATTACAGTTCCTGCAGCTATTTGACAATTCTGCAGCCGTTTAGCCTTTCTGCAGCCTTCTGCACCTGCACAAGAAACACAGTTTGTCTGAAGAAAATATTTACAGTTCAAAATCATCAAAGACAAGGAGGAAAGATCATGTGCTAGCAATAAAGTTAACAAAAGGTTAGTAGCAAATCATCAGAAGCCAAATCAAATGTGAATCCGAGGTATGTTCAAAACTCTAAACCTATAGTTATTTCATTATGCGGAATTTTCTGGGTTATGTCTTGTTGGCCACTAATCGTAATGATTACCCATTTTCTTTTCCCATGCGACCACAAATCTACGAATCCTCCACGTCTACCAGCTCATAATAACCATGATTTTTGAAATTACATATGGCTGTTTCGGTCATTAAGGTCTCGTACCCTAATGACGTAACCTACCGTATTACGTCTCTCAGTTCTCGTCCCGCAGCCATGTGTCAATCCACAGCCGAAATTGGAGAATGTAGCTGTTCCATTCATCATTTCAAAACCCTCTGTGCTCATAACACCCCATTCCTCGCTATCATCTCCCTTATTCCGTTTCACTCACTACGATTACCTCCATAAACCATCCTCTGTTTTCCCTCTGCCGTATAGCCCGTAAACCTGTGATACAGTCGTATTACGACTGTTAGTCACCGTTTTCACTGTGTCCACACTGTTATCCACCGCTTAACTCTAATTCAAGCCGTGAATTCTCGGTGTCTGAGGCTGTTGATGCACCGTATACCCTCTGTTCCACAAAGTCTGAACAGGAACCGAGGAGTTACTGTGTAAAGTTACGGAGTTACTGTGTAAGGTCACCATCAAATTCGTGTTTTAAACAGAGCTGAGGAGTCGATGGGAAAGCTTTTAAGGGCTGAACCGGAAGGTTCGAAATTCTTAGAGGCATACCCTCAGGTTGAGGAGGCACTACAAAAAGCCAATTGGTTACAATGCATCAGAAAGTTTAAGGGCTACCATAAAGAAGTAACCAAAGCCTTTGCAAGATCATTTAAGGATAAAGACAGTCAAGCAGAGGTGGGTGATTTAACATTTACAGTCAGCGAAGGAAGCATAGCAAGGGCTACCTCTCTTCCACAAACCGGTGAACGTTGGTTCAAAAACCGGGCAGTCCAGGATCAACAATGGAAGCGGATTTTTAAAAACCCAGGTATGGACACAAGTGTTTTCACCAAAGGAATTCCAATCTCCCATGTTAAAGAAGAATGGAAAATTCTATTGTTATTAGTACAAAAAATTTTCACCTGTGAAGGGAGATTTGGAGTGTTGTATGTTTATCATGGTAAAATTATGCTGCAATTTCAAGGAGAACATGATATAAATCTTCCTTATTTCCTATTTCAAAGCCTTAGGAAAATGTGTTCCATGGCTCAACGAAATCCACGAAATGTAGAAGCTTACCTCTGCCACCATAGTCTTGTGAAGTTATTGATAGAAGAACAGTTAAAAGAAAAACAAGACACATGGGAGAAATTCCTTGTAAGGAATCATTTTGCAGAACCTGGAGAGTCTTCTATACCTAGAAAAAGCAGAAGGAAGAGAAAAGAAAGTATCTCTGAGACTGATATCTTAGAGGAAACTGTTCAAGGACAAACTGTAGAGGAAATAGAAGTCCATCATCCTGAACCTGAGATTGAACCCACTGAAGACAGTGCTCAAGAGGTCATCTCAGAAACCCTCGCTGAACTTGCCAAGGAAGCTGCCAAAAAGAGAAAAGAAGACAAAAAGAAACAAAAACAAGACAAGGGGAAATCCATAATCCAAGAAACTGACCAGACCCCAGAGCATTCTAGTGGTGAAGAAAGAGATAACCAGCCCTTAGCACAAAGGGTAGCTAAACTCCATGAGAAAATTGCCCTCTCTGAGAAAGTAAAAGTACAAAAACCAAAGGAAAAGGCACAAAAAGAAACACAGAGTGCTGCCACTGTAAGAAGGAGTAGTAGATTGCAGAATAAAGGGAAAGCCACAAGGACACTCTTCGTTGATCTTAGCACACCTGAGAAGGGTGCTACAAAAGCAGACCTTGAGGATAGTCCATCACGTGAGGCAGCTACTCCTCCAAGAGAAGACAGTCCATTTCAGCCGGAGTTTGAAACTGAAATTGAGCATGAATATAGTCCAAGGAAGTCACCAATTGTTGACCCAATTCAACAAGAGGTGTACAACTATTTTGAAACATTGGAGCAAAACACTGCTGGCCCAAGTAATGTCATACCTCATGAGCAGCAAATAGATTTACTTAAACAAGAAATCTATGAACTTGAAGTGCTAAACCGTCACATTAAACAGAGAAATGAAGAAATGAAGCAGCAAGCTGATATTGCCAAAGCAATCCAAGATAACACTTTTCTTCACATGAGCATGTGGCAGAAGAAACACAGCAGACTCAAGAAGAGATGTAGAAGGCTGAACAGAGCCTTAATCAATTTAAAATTCAGATGCATGTTCAAGAGGCCAAAGGTTAATGTTTCTACACAAAGGAAGAGAAGGAGATTGGATGTCCTAGCTGAGGCATCCCAGCAGATGGACTGAATTGTGTTTTCATTGCATGAGGACATGCAATACCCTCGGAGTGGGGGTATGTAGAACCTCTATTCTACACCTACTTGTCTACCATTTTCCTCAATTTTTCCTTATCTTTCCTTCACTTTTGCCTCATTTTCACCATAAAACCTCTCAGATCATTACATTAGGTGTTAATAAGCATGATCAAGCAATTTTTGCTAATGAATGACTATTTGTTTAGATTTTGACTTACTTGCAGGAATCCCGCAGCTATCTGATGATCCCGCAGCTATCTGAAGATCCTGCAGCCTTTTTGTTAAACACAATGATCCACGTGTCAGTTTGCTAGACGAGCCACATGGGCACTCAGGTATCAACGTGCTCAAGGTTCCTGTCCCATTGTTCCAGCGATCCACGTCATCTTCACCCATGGTCAAAGCTGGTTAAGTTACGGTCAACTCAAGGCTGTTTAAACGGTGATTGTGAGCTGCTTGGTCACGTCATCTTAAACGGTGATTTGTCCATGATCTACAGGTGGCAGGGGACACAATCCAACATGGGATTCATGACCCATGACGACAGAACCACTAAACTCGTCCACACAGCCGTGATGTGTCAAGGGACCATTAATACGCATGACTGTTTATTGTTTTTCTGTTAATTAGCTGTACGAGTAGGCTATCTTAGGAACCTCTATAAATTGCTGCGTCTGCGTACGCTCAAGGAACTTTTGATTAGTTGTAATTTTCTGCACTTGTGTTGAATTTAGAAGCATTGTGAACTCTGTTTTCTAGTGCTATTCCAGCACTCTGTTTTGTATACTTTTTGCAAATGGAGGAATAGATATAGCACCGTTTTGAAGTTTCCAGATCTCTGAGTTTTCTTGTGGCTGAATGAACAGAGGGCCCCTGCTCATCTCAGCCTTTGTAAAGTATTTTATGTGTAGTATTTCGTTATTTTCTTATTTATTTCCTTAAGCATGTATAGTTTCATTTACTTGTTTTCCTTTCTTTCAAGCTGATCAGTGTTATTTCTTTGCAGGTTTCTTTTAGCCCGGGATTTATTTTTATATGTGTGTGTTTGCTTTATAAGCTAATGGTATTTGAAGTTGACAAATTCAAGTGCTGCCTTTGTCTTTATAGTTGATTTTTAATCTTATTTCTCAAAGAGCTGTTAACATATATGAATGATCTTCATCATAAACTATTATCTTTTAAGATCAAAATATCACTAATTTGCAGCTAGTTTGGGTGCTTTTTGGACTGTTCTTTCACTACTTTCTATCCGTGCTTTACACAGTACATGTGCTTTGAAGCATCGAGTTAGAAAGAGCAAATCATTACCACTAGTCTTTAAAGTAGAAGTTTTGATTTTAAAGTGCTTCCTAGACTATTTCCTCACTACTTTCTAATCATGCTTTCCATAGTACATATGGCTGAAGTAGAGAATTAGAAATAGCAAATCATTATCATTAGTCTTTCAAGCATATTTTTCTCACTTTTCTAATTCCACTTAAGCTACTTTCTTTCCGTGCTTTACACAGTACATGTGCTTTGAAGCATCGAGTTAGAGAGAGATAATCTTTATTTTTGGGTTTTAAAAGTGACTCTCTTTTCTTTTATTAGCAGCAACTTGGACGGTGTCTAGTGCCATTGGTAGTGGTCATTTGCTTTCAAGTTTATTTCAAGTCATTTCAATTCATTTATTCTTTTCAAGCATTTCCTTTCAAGCAAGTAGTTAGAGATCACTCAACACACACTTCCACTCATTTAGGATTCACTCTACACACACACCATCACTCACTTGTTTATAAATTTTCACTCCATCTTAGGAACATAATTAACCACAACAACACCCCCAACGATAAGAAAAACTCTAAGAGGTTACTTAAGTACATATAGTACACCTTCACTTCATCAGCTTACGAGCCCCGGGTTGACAATAAATACTAGCAATTTAGATAACACTAAATTGACTAAACATTTTGGCGCCGTTGCCGGGGAAGTGAAATTAAGTAGCCATATTCTTAGAAGGAAAAAAAAAATAAAAAAAAAACTTCAAGAAAAGAAGTTAATAACCTATCTAAGTATGCTCTCCTCTTGCACTTTGAAGTGATCTGCAGGATCAGAAAGGAGAAAGTTATTGATTTGATAGTTTCTTGAGTATGCTCTCTTCTTGCACCTAGAGTGAACTGGAAGATCAGAAAAAGAACTATTTAACTTGACTTGAAGATAAAATAAAAATGACATGCATAGAGCTAGAGATTCTAGGGGAAGGTTTTTAGCTAGAGCTCGAAGTTCAATTTTTACAAGTCCATCTGCTTCAAGAGATAGACAAGAGACACCTCCCTTATCTCCAACCGAAACTCCTAGTCCTGAAATTCAAGAGCCAAGAGTTGACTCTCCTATACCTTCTATTGAGTTTGAACTAGGAAGAGACTCTTCTCTTTCTCCTACCAGAAAACCAATTGTAATTGAGGAAATAGACTCACCTGAAGAGGAAGGAGAAATCTCTTCTCATTCACCCTTTGTAGAAGAACTAGAAGATTTTGAAATCCCTAGGAGAATCATCATGGCCGAGGAAGAAGGAGGCGGTAGAGGTAGAGGTAGAGGAGGAGGAGGAAATAACAATAACAATGGAGGAGGTAGAGGTCCCATTGGAGGAAATAGAGATGGGGATAACTCATTTGGGTTTCCCATTGTTGATGAGGACTCCCGAGCCACCATGAAAAACATATCACCATCCGTCCTCCCAAATTTTCATGGATTAAGAACTGAGGACCCTGAAACATTCTTGTTTGAATTTGAAGTTGTGTGTCGAACTTATGACTATCTGGATGATACTCAGAAACTCAAACTGTTCCCATCAACATTAAAAGATCAAGCTTTGAAATGGTTCATGGGGTTACTTACTCAGTCCATTAGGACCTGGGATGAAATGAAACAAACCTTTTTGGATAGGTATTTGGACTATTGTATGCCTACTAATCATAAGGATGAGGTTTTCAAAATGATGCAAAAAGAAGATGAGAGCTTAGAAGATTTACTTGAGAGATTTCAATATAATTTAAAAAGAGCAAAAATGAGTACCTTGGATGAAGAGACCTTAAAAGCCCTCTTATTAAAAGCCATTAAGGATGAATGGATAGATATCTTAAACATGATGGGGAAAGGGGATATTTCTCAACTTTCTCTCAATGATATAGCAGAACTTTGTATCCATCTCTCAAGGGGCAAATCAAAAACTCAAAAAGGGCCTAGAAATCCTTCTCTCCTTAGGGCAAATAAATCTGCAACAGGATCAGTGAGTAGGGCTGAAATCGGTAATATGCTAGATGAATTTAAAACTGACATCTTAGGGAGTCTTAGTGAACAAATTGATACCCTTAAGATTCAGAATAAACAAAAAGCAGAAGCCGAGGCTATGACCATCTTTTGCCCGAAGTGTAGAAAGAAGCATGCTTTAAGGGAATGTCCCTTGGAAGCACAAGTTGTGGAAACCTGTGTAATTTGCTCAGAAACCCATGAGACCAAGGAATGTCCTTCAATCCCTGGCCTCAAAGCAGTCTTTCAAGAAGATCCAAGTACGCTTGAATCTCTTTGTTTTGTTGCAAGAAGACCTTGGCAGGGACAGCAAAATCAAGGGTTTAATAACTCTATGAATTTCCAGCCCCCACCAAATTGGAATCCTTGGAAACAACCTTGGTCACAACCACAAAATCCTTTCCAAGCATGGTTGCAAAGCATGCAAATGCAAAATCCTTATGGGAGATTTGCCCAATTCTACCAATATCCTCAATCTTTTCAGAATCAGCAAGCTCCCCAACTTCCAAATCAAGGTCAACAATTGTCATTACCATTCCCTCAACAACAACAACAACCTCTTCCACAAAATCAAAATTCTCAACTCTTGTTGCAATCTCAACAGAGGCCAAATCAACTTCCCTCTCAATCTCAACCAAACCCCAATAATAGGAATCCTCAAAGTGCTTATGTGATGGAAGGTCAACCATTCCCTACCTATATGGTTGTCCCTCTCAATGAGGTCCAACTCAGATCAGGTAGAATCCTAGACCAACCTTCTACAAGTGCTCAACAACCAAGCATTTCTGAGGAGGAATCTCTGAAAGCCAATAAGGGTTCTGAAGTATCCCTTCAAAACCCAAGCATTAAAGAAAAAGAAAAAGAATCAACTCCCTTAGTAGAGCAACCTACATCTTCAGCTATTCCTCCTTTTCCCGAAAGATTGCAAATTGATAAAGGAGTGGAGAAGCAGATTTGGTTGCCTGACTATAGCTTTCTAGATGAATTGAAAAATGTCTGTATCAAGATTCCCTTGTTAACAGCCATTAAGGAGATTCCCATTCTAGCAAAGACAATAAAGGAGATGAGTTTGAAAAAAACAATAAAAAGAACCAGAGACACCAAAAGGATACATCTAGTTGGAAAAATTGCAGAAATTATGATGGGTAAAATTACCATGCAAAAATATGTAGATCCCGGTAGCCCTATTGTTAAAACTCATATTAATGGGGTTGAAATCCCAAATACCTTGATTGACTTAGGAGCCGCTATCAACATTATGAGTAGACAGACCATGGATCAGTTAAAACTTCCTAACCTTCTCTTTACACCTACTCTGTTGCAACTTGCAGATAGATCAATCATTAAACCTGATGGTGTATTGGAAGATATTCCAGTCTCATTAGACTCTTGGGAATATCCAGTTGACTTTATGATTTTAACTCCCAAGAACAATCTAGGAGGACATCCTCTTATTCTAGGAAGACCTTGGCTGGCCACAGCTGATGCTTTCATAAGTTGTAGGTCGGGAGACATGTATATATCAGATGGTAATTCTACCAAGAGATTCAACTTGTATCCTCCCGCAAAGGCAATAACAGAAATAGGAGAAGATGAGTGGATTGATGATGAGGATACTCTTCAACCTGTTCTAACCATCTCTGAAATCAGTGAGGACAGTCAAATTCTAAATACATTAGAAAATTTTGAGGCACCTTTAGAATATGACTCTTCACAATTCTAGTTAGATGCAGATATTGAATATCTCTCCTCTAGACAGATGTCTCTCTTCTCAATGGAAGAGTTTGGTAGTTCTACAGTTGAAATCTTTCCAGGAAAAACATTAAACATCAACAAGAACTTGGAAAGACTACAACAAGAAGAATTAACTAAACTGTTGCAAAAACATTCCACTGCCTTTGCATGGGAATATACTGACATGAAAGGAATCGACCCTAAGACTTGTATTCATCATATTTACATTGAAGAAAACAGCAGACCTATTAGGCAGCCACAAAGACGGATGAATCCAAATCTTAGGGAAATTGTGAAAGAAGAACTTCAGAAATTGCTCAAGGTAAACTTCATTTACCCCATTTCAGATAGCCAATGGGTTTCTCCCTTGGTTATAGTGCCCAAAAAGAATGGTAAATGGAGACCCCTCCAAATGCATTAACCTTGCCTTTTTCATAATAAATTGCTCCGATGAGAAAGAAGTCTTTTTGGTCCCCCTTCGATGCGATATCACAGTCGGGAGGGGGCAGCGATTAATGTTGGCCCATATATATGCCCCATCATATTTCCCTTTGTATATATATATCTCTGCATTTTTGTAAAAAACTAATTTATCGTTTAAACTTAAGTTTCTTTTAAAACTTAAGTTATAACGTTAAAACCCACATTTTCCGAAATATCGCATCGCATTACATATAAAGCCCCACCCCCGGGTTTCCCCGATTGCAATTAAATCGTTGCCGTCCGATTACCCCTCCCATCCGACGACCCAGATCTTGTCGGCGATCGCCCCATTTCGGCGATCGCACAATAATAAAGCTGTCCCCATGACCCCGCCGATAGCGAATAGCGATTTAATCGCAGCCATCCATCAGGGCCCCAGATCAATGGCCCGCATTTAATCGCATCGCTCCCATGTATCGCTCCGAATGGCCGGAGCCGAAATAATAATAAAGGTGCGGCTTATAAAGTTTTCGGGTCCGTAAGAGCCCGTTGCACAGCGAAATGGAGAGGCTCCAATATGTCGGAGCCGAAATACAATAAAGGGCAGTTAAAAGAATATCGGGTCCGCTTATATGTTTTATTAAAATCCGCCGATTGAACTCGCCGATGGGCCGGACCCGATATCAATAAAAAGTGGGCTTATAATAGCATATCGGGTCCGCGCAGTTCGGCGATTCTATATGGCCGCCCCCCAGTCCGCCCCGATGGGATTTAGCGATAGCCGTTGGATCGGCCCGCGCCGGATCCAACGGCCAGGATTTAATGATCGCTACAGTGTCTGCCCAGCGCCAATTTTTCAATGAAATTCATGTTTTTGGGCATTTCGCCTGTATTATAATAAAAGGGTCATTTTTAATGTTTTGTGTGCGGCGCCCGTGCCCTCCCAGATATAAAGAAAACATGGTTTTCTCAGGCCATTTTGAGATCGCTCCGGGCCCAAATATTTCCAAATGCTGGGATTTCTTCTCGGCATGCCTCCAAGAGCTCCTTTATTCGACCCAGTGTTGCAAATTTATCAGATTAAAGCCATTTTTGATCGGCCATGCGTCGATAGCATCCCAAAGGCCACGGAAAGCACTTGCAGCAGTTATTTTGCATTAAAGAGCAGAATGGGGCGATTTTGACATCAAAGTGTATCAGCTAAAGGACAAAGGGGTGATCTTGACAGTTAAAGAGTATCAGAGAGAGAAAGTGGTCCAATTCAAATGTCAGAGAAGATCAGAGGAAGCGGCAAAGTGTATCAGTGGAGATCCTCCAAAGCTGATGAAATCAAAAGGCCCCAACAGATATAGCAAAGCATCATTGAGGCATAAAAGCTCACCAACTCATAGTTTTTGCCATTTAAGGCAGCAGGACCACTTAAAGGCACGGATAAAGGGAGTTTAAGGCAGAGTTATTACAGAACAATGTATCAAGCCACATTTTGGAGCAGCGCTATTAAGCCCCATGCGTAGTTATGACAATGAGGACAGCGCATGGCTCGAGGAACCATAATTTATTCATTCTTATGGCTGCTGCCCCTGTGCAGCTGGCAGATAGGCATTCTTTCATTTATTTGCAATAAAAGTTAGGTTAGAATCATTCATTTATCCAGATCTACTATCAAATATGCTATTGTAGATATTTTGTAGATATTTTCTCTATTTATACCACCCTCTGTATAGTGTAAAGGGTTAGTTGGTTGATTCACTCCAAGAGAGACTCGCACTGTATATCTGATATTTTCTATAATCAAAGTATGCTTACAGGCTTGGAGAATGGATTGTTTGCTATGTCTAAATGGTTGCAGAGTGATTGTGGAATTCTCGTGCTGCTACATGACTCAATAAGTGTCTCTTACCTCTGTTTTCCATTCATATATGCTTATATTGCCCATGTATCACCATCTAAGTTACAGAACGAAAGATTAGCTTAGAATTTGCTTGGCTGCACTCTATGCTCAGTTTCTGTAGCTTCTTTATGTTTTCCTCTTGATTTAGGCATGAAGTATGAATTCCTGTTGGCCCATATTTCCCCTATTTCATCATGTATGACAGTTATCTAGGAATTCTTAACTGCTCCTAGATAGAGCTCATTCACTTTCCCTCTGTTAAGTCGAATGAGAGATTCTTAATTGCCTCTCATCACTTAGCCTTCATTCCATCTCTATCTAGCTTTAATGTTGTTTTATGTGTAGCTATCTTGCTCCATATTCCTCTTGTCACCAAGAAAACGCACCAGCAGTCTTACTCCATGACTCCATGCCCAATGGTTTGAACTTATCACACTATGCATGCCTCTCTGCTTGAAAGCTTCATCCTTCCCACCAAACTCAATCAAAACCCCTGTGCATCATATCTAGCCTAAAACCATCCCTTTCAACAAAGCTAAATCATAAAGAGAGAGCCCTCTCTGACTGCAGGTAGGCTAGGACCTGTAGTCCAAAGTTGGTTTGTGGTTACCTCGGTCGTATCCCTTTAGGAGTCAAAAGGGACAACTTGAGTGATAACATAATGGCGACTCCACTGGGGAAGAATCATCTGTTTAGTACTATAAATCCCCAATTTTGATCAGTTTGCCTTGTTTTCTGGAGAAAGTGTTCCTTTTCTTCAGAGCTTTTCATGTTTAGCTCTGATCTGTGACGGTGGACAGAGATCAGGCACTTCAAGGTTAATTCGTCCACCTAGCGACTCCACATCATCCTCATAATAAAGACTCCACTGGAGAAATGAACCCAAAAGAGATATATGAGCAGATCAGGCTTTTGACCTGGATTATTATCCAAGAGGTCATGTTTTTTTTTCTCCATAAAGTTTTGCTGTGCATATTGTATTTTAAGGACGATTTTATATCAGATTTTTATGTTTTTCCTTTGGAAAATGTTGTTGAAGATACTCCTTGCACATTAGAGCAGCAGCCTTCAAATGCTGTTGAAGATCATCATACAGCCAAGGAGGAACCAAAAATAGAGCCCAGTCTTACAGTTCGTGTATATACTCCTGTGTCTCGAAAAGTTCCTGATAGATACAAACCACTCATTTTGCCTCCTGTGCTAAATCCTTTGCCTGCAAATCATCCTGAATATCTCCCTAGATTTGATGGAGAGAATGGTATTACTGCCCATAAACATATCCAGGCTTTTGAAGATTATCTTAATATATTTGAAGTGGAAGATGAAGATGTCAGTCTTAGACTATTGCCCTTTCTTTGCAAGGCGAAGTTAGGACCTGGTTTAAAGCATTTCCTGAGGCCAGCATCTCTAATCCTCAGCAGTGTGCTAAGCTCTTCCTTGATAGATGGATGATCAAAGTTAGTGTGCTCTCGCTCATTTAAGATTATGATGAGTTAAAAAGGCTTCCAAGTGAATATGTTCAACAATTTTCTGATCGATTCAATCAAGTCTATCAGTCCATGCCTTTGAATATAAGACCTCCCCCTGATTTAGCTCTATTGCAATATCCAAGAGCTTTTGATCCAGAAATGGAATTCCGTCTGAGAGAAAGATGCCCGTCCACTTTGAAACAGATGCAAGACATAGCTGTGGACGTGCAGGCAAATCTAAAGAGGAGGGAAGAACAGCGCAAAGCAGAGTAAGAAGAAAGACTTCATAGCGTGTTACAAAAGTCAGAGGAAATGATGCAGTTGATCACAATGAAAGTTGAATACTTAGAGCACAAGAAAACATCTGTTGTGCATGAGGAAAGTAGTGACATTCACGAACAAACCTACCACAGAACAGATGATGTATTCATACAGCCATACATGAAGGAGTAGTCTCCGGATATGCTATATGAATATAATAGCTCCCCCTCTTTCAGCTGCTTGCCAAAATATGATGAGTATGATGATGATTATGAGCCTAACGACCAAATCAGCCTTGCAGAGGAATCAGGTCCTATTTTGGCAGGAAGCGAAATTCAGGCTCAGCAGCTTGAATCCAATGATCAGCGTGCTCATTTCAGCTATGAAGAGGAGGAGGAAAATGCAGCAAATGTTGAATTCAAAGAAGGAACTTTACCTTTTTGTTTTGAGTCTTTTCAATTTATCAAGGATAACTATCATGCTGTATATGATCAAGTGTCACCGTGTGTTGCTATTGACCGCCTGGAGGTTAATCAAGATATTGTTCCAAAGGTATTGCCTCTAGTTTTGCAGCCCCCAAGAGCCATCAAATATCAGATTGAGGAAGACCTAGAAGCAGCAGCATATGACCAAATGATCCAAGTGGATCCCCTGCCTCTTTGTTTTCATCCATCTGAGTTGTTCGAAGAAGAAGAAGACCAGCAGCCTACGCAGATCAGTCAAGTCCTATTCGAGCCAGAGTGTAATAAATTGCAAGCACCTCTGCAAGTTTTGAATGACCTATCTACTGGCAGGCAGAATGATGAAAGAGATCAGCGCTTTTCTCCATTAGCAGGCTACAAGGCTCAGTATCGAGTTGTTGATGATCTCCCGACTCCAAGGCATGGTAGCGATCCTGAAACTTTGTACAGTTCTTTATTTCAGCCTAGCAATTGTATACATATGTTGCAGGACAGTTTTGTACAGTGTTTAAACACAGCGAAGGAGGTCAGTAGCTTCCTGATCTTCTCAAATATTAACAAAGCCACATCAGATTGCAAGATCTCAGTTTTTCTCACCGGCAAGCACAAGCAGCAAAGCCCACTCATGTTTTTATTGCTTAAGTGGCTGCACTGGTTATTTCATTTCACCTAACAGCAAAGTAAGTGCTGGTTAGGGTAGGTAGGTAGGTAGGATCAATAAGGCAGCCAGCCAAGAGAATTTTGCAGAATACAGCAACAATTGAATACAAGGCAGTCTGACCTACTGTTCTTGGCTTTTCACAAGGAAAAGCCATCCCCAAGTGGAGCCACTGTTAGCCTCCTGCTGCAGCAGGTTAATCATCTTTCATGATCGACATTTTCACATTCCAAATATGTCGTTCTATGCATGCTGCAATGCTCCATATTTGCTACTGCCACTGCTGTGTTCCAATTTTGATAAGCAATCCATTTTTTGGTTTGAGGCAGTTTTTCAGTTGGAGGACTTCAAGCGAGGCATGTCTAACTCCCCCCTTCTTCCTCTTTCCCCAAGTCACTCACTAACTTCCCCTAAAAGAGGTCAAGATCTGCTTGATACCTCTTAGTTTCATCATTCTCCATATCGTTTGCCTTGGTGAAGATCTGCTTCACTCAAGGAATGTTCACACTTCTTCTATCAGTCATTTTCCCCCATTTGATAGCCTAAGACATCATTCTTAGCGCTTTCTCTCATCATTGTCATATTAACTACTAACTTTATTATGTAACTCCCTATTTGTTTACCCCTCCCCTACTAAAAATATGTTATAAATCCCTATATATACATATCCCCTCCCCTTGGTTGAAATATAACCATGAGTATCCTTCGGGAATTGCTAGGATTATCTAAAACTTAGTAAGAACCCTCATTGTCCCCCTCTAAACATCTCCCAAATGCATAAGGACTCATTCCTTTGCATAGTTTCCCTCCGCATGTATAAAAATCATCCTTTTGGCCTTGGTTTACCTTCTTAAGGCATAAACCCCTTTTTGGGCCATTAAACCCCTCTCAAACCACATTGAAATCCTCCCAAGTGCCTTTGGAATCCTTCCAAGGCATGAATTCCTCCTTTTTGGGCCATTGGACCCCTTCCGATGGCTTATAAACCATTTAACATGCCAAAAGAGACCCCTCCGAATGCATTAACCTTGCCTTTTTCATAATAAATTGCTCAGATGAGAAAGAAGTCTTTTTGGTCCCCCTTCGATGCGATATCACAGTCGGGAGGGGGCATCGATCAATGTTGGCCCATATATATGCCCCATCATATTTCCCTTTGTATATATATATCTCTGCATTTTTGTAAAAAGCCGCTTTATCGTTTAAACTTAAGTTTTTTTTAAAACTTAAGTTATAACGTTAAAACCCACATTTTCCGAAATATCGCATCGCATTACATATAAATCCCCACCCCCGGGCTTCCCAGATTGCGATTAAATCACTGCCGTCCAATTACCCCTCCCATCGGACGGCCCAGATCTTGTTGGCGATCGCCCCATTTCGGCGATCGCACAATAATAAAGCTGTCCCCATGACCCCGCTGACAGCGAATAGTGATTTAATCGCAGCCATCCATCAGGGCCCCAGATCAACGACCTGCATTTAATCGCATCGCTCCAAGGTATCGCTCCGAATGGCCGGAGCCGAAATAATAATAAAGGCGTGGCTTATAAAGTTTTATGGTCCGTAAGAGCCCGTTGCACAGCGAAATGGAGAGGCTCCGATATGTCTGAGATGAAATACAATAAAGGGCAGTTAAAAGAATATCAGGTCCGCTTATATGTTTTATTAAAATCCGCCGATTGAACTCGCTGATGGGCCGGACCTGATATCAATAAAAAGTGGGCTTATAATAGCATATCGGGTCCGTGCAGTTCGGCGATTCTATATGGCCGCCCCCCGATCCGCCCCGATGCGATTTAGCGATAGCCGTTGGATCGGCCCGCGCCGAATCCAACGGCCAGGATTTAATGATCGCTACAGTGTCCGCCCAACGCCATTTTTTCAATGAAATTCATGTTTTTGGGCATTTCGCCTGTATTATAATAAAAGGGCCATTTTTAATGTTTTGTGTGCGGCACCCGTGCCCGCCCAGGTATAAAGAAAACATGGTTTTCTTAGGCCATTTTGAGATCGCTCCGGGCCCAAATATTTCCAAATGCTGGGATTTCTCCTCGGCATGCCTCCAAGAGCTCCTTTATTCGACCCAGTGTTGCAAATTTATCAGATTAAAGCCATTTTTGATCGGCCATGCGCCGATAGCATCCCAAAGGCCACAGAAAGCACTTGCAGCAGTTATTTTGCATTAAAGAGCAGAATGGGGCGATTTTGACATCAAAGTGTATCAGCTAAAGGACAAAGGGGTGATCTTGACAATTAAAGAGTATCAGAGAGAGAAAGTGGTCCAATTCAAATGTCAGAGAATATCAGAGGAAGCGGCAAAGTGTATCAGTGGAGATCCTCCAAAGCTGATGAAATCAAAAGGCCCCAACAGATATAGCAAAGCATCAATGAGGCATAAAAGCTCACCAACTCACATTTTTTTCCATTTAAGGTAGCATGACCACTTAAAGGCGCGGATAAAGGGAGTTTAAGGCAGAGTTATTACAGAACAGTGTATCAAGCCACATTTTGGAGCAGCACTGTTGAGCCCCATGCGCAGTTATGACAATGAGGACAACGCATGGCTCGAGGAACCATAATTTATTCATTCTTATGGCTGCTGCCCCTGCGCAGCTGGAAGATAGGAATTCTTTCATTTATTTGCAATAAAAGTTACGTTAGAATCATTCATTTATCCAGATCTGCTATCAGATCTGCTATTGTAGATATTTTCTCTATTTATACCACCCTCTGTATAGTGTAAAGGGTTGGTTGGTTGATTCACTCCAAGAGAGACTCGCACTGTATATCTGATATTTTCTATAATCAAAGACTGCTTACAGGCTTGGAGAATGGACTGTTTGCTATGTCTAAATGGTTGCAGAGTGATTGTGGAATTCTCGTGCTGTTACATGACTCAATAAGTGTCTCTTACCTCTGTTTTCCATTCATATATGCTTATATTGCCCATGTATCACCATCTAAGTTACAGAACGAAAGATTAGCTTAGAATTTGCTTGGTTGCACTCTATGCTCAGTTTCTGTAGCTTCTTTATGTTTTCCTCTTGACTTAGGCATGAAGTATGAATTCCTGTTGGCTCATATTTCCCCTATTTCATCATGTATGACAGTTATCTAGGAATTCTTAACTGCTCCTAGATAGAGCTCATTCACTTTCCCTCTGTTAAGTCGAATGAGAGATTCTTAATTGCCTCTCATCACTTAGCCTTCATTCCATCTCTATCTAGCTTTAATGTTGTTTTATGTGTAGCTATCTTGCTCCATATTCCTCTTGTCACCAAGAAAACGCACCAGCAGTCTTACTCCATGACTCCATGCCCAATGGTTTGAACTTATCACACTATGCATGCCTCTCTGCTTGAAAGCTTCATCCTTCCCACCAAACTCAATCAAAACCCCTGTGCATCATATCTAGCCTAAAACCATCCCTTTCAACAAAGCTAAATCATAAAGAGAGAGCCCTCTCTGACTGCAGGTAGGCTAAGACCTGCAGTCCAAAGTTGGTTTGTGGTTACCTCGGCCGTATCCCTTTAGGAGTCAAAAGGGACAACCTGAGTGTTAACAGAGGCAAGAGCTCAAAGGATTATAATAGAATCAATCAAAGACTATTTCATTCCTTATGCATCCAAATTTGAAACATCAAAAGAAATTTATGATAATCTAATAGAGCTATTCTCGGTATCCACATCTAGAGAAGTAATATATATAAGGAATGAATTGTACAAGATGAAGATAACAAAGGAAGGAATAGCTCCCTACTTCATGAAAATCTTTGAACTGAGAGATCAAATTCAAGAGCTTGGGGAAGTCATGTTTGACAGAGAAATGACAATCGTAGTACTCAATGCTCTACCTGAGGATCAGGGAAACTTCACATCAAGCATATGTGCCAAGAAGGAAGCCACCCCAGTAAGTGAAATGTGGTCTCTATGCAAGAGAGGGGAAACAAGACTCAAAGAAAAGGAAGATGTAGGATCAAAGGAGCAAGAATTTGCTACCATGGCCAAGAGAAAGGGAAAATTTGGAAAATTTGGTCCACGAAGAACAATCAATAAAGATATGTACACTGTCTAATGCTTTGGATGCCAAGAATATGGACACTACAAAAGGAATTGTCAAAAACTTAAGAAGGACAACAACAACAAAAGAAGAGTGGAAGAGGTTGACATAACTTAAGAGGTGAAAGAAGAAGAAAAGAAGAAAAAGAAGGAAGATCCTCTGGATCTCTACTATGACTAAGTCTACTTCTTTACTTAAAGTCTTATTTCAAATTTTTGAGTAGTATAGGAGCATGTAGGAATAAAATAAAATTGCATGGCTAAAAACACCTTCTAGAATCTTGAAGCATGATGTACATAGAGTTCAAAATACTCATGTAGAAGGAGCATTTATAAATAGAACAAAATGCATGATTATAAATATCTTCTAGAACATAGGATCATGGTAGATATAGCTCAAGATATTTATGTATAAGGAGCATACCTAGTATAGGACCTCATCCACAATGACATAAAATTGATCATGATTAAAAATCTTAGAAGACATCCATCATCAAAAAGAAAGAAACATTTGCAGGGTAAGGGTCTTGAAGATCCTCTAATGGAATTTCCAAAAGAATATTCATAAACAAAAGAAGATGTCTCATTGGGAGTCCCATTCATGGAATTCAAGAAAAGGATGATATACAGGAAATCTAAGATGAATAAAGAAGGGCCACACCAAGGACAACCTAACGAAGTTAAGATGATCAAATTAGAATCAATATGAGGTATGTATGCATCAAAGTTTAGTCATTTTATCATTTGTATATTGTTGAGTCATGGGAATAGTTCTATAACATGATAAATTATGAAAGAATCTCTTTCACCAAGGACATGCTCGAAGGCATGTACTTTAATGCAATGAAGGTCAACAGAAGTATATGTTCAAATAAGGATTATAAGATTGTTGACTTAGAAGCAAGAAGAAATGTTGACTAGTCCAGGAAGAAATAAATGAAGAAGTAATCTCACAAGGAGCATAAGGTGATTGACCAATCGATCCAAGTAGAAGAAAATGAAGAAAAAGATCAAGCATGTGAAGAACACCATGGTCATAAGGAATCAATATCTAACAATGAACCAATGAATATATCTCCCGAAATAAGGCAAGACCACTCTAACAAAGGAAGGAAGGAACCTAGACATGTATGAAGGCCTTGGAGATATGAAAGATGCAGATAACTAATTCTACTCTACAAAGATGTCGTGATGAAGAAGCCATTTAGGAGAAGAAAAAGAAATGCTGAAGCTATATTAGGATAAAGTCATGATGGGCTACTAGGTCGAAGCATGTAAAAAAGCTAGTATAAAAAAGCATCCATGAGAAGTTTATTTTGAAGCATGGACATATGCGAAAGGAGTAGCCAGATGACAAGAAAACATGATGTATGATAAGAAAGCCACTTTCCACGAAGGAAGAAATGACATGACAAACCAGGAAGGAAAGTGATTGATGGATGGTTCCCTACCTAGAAGAAGTTCGAACAAAGACTTCATGACATCTAAGAAAGGAAGGAGATCAAGCAACTGAAGGACCCACAAAGAAGCAGTTGTTGATGAATGAAAAAGTACCTAGTTAAGAAGGATCTCTGACAAGTCCCTGATTAAGGGGAGTTTTGGATCACTCCTAATTACAAAGGAGTGACAATTGTGTTTTTCCATTTCATGGGTCATGCATTAGACCAAGACTAACAATCATAAGTCTAGATGAAGGCCATGAATGGAAATGTAGACACAAGACAAACACAACATTCTTGTCTTCACTTGGGAAGAAAAAATGGGAGGGTTGGATAATCATCTGGCATCTGATATTGTTTGAGGATGTGTAGGGAATCCAAGACAAGAGTAGGCAAGAGGACCGATATTCTTTGAGGGTTGGGAACCTAAGACAAGAATATTCCTAGAAGGTCATACTCAATGAACACCCAGGTGGGTATGTACATTGAGATACAATGATGAAGGTGTCTATAAATCATTGGTCTTGCCAGCATTGTAGCTCATGATCTCATGAAGAGATGGAGTTGTTAGTCAAGGCCTTGCACTATGACAATGCTGATTGATATGATGCTATAACAGATGGATTGCAAATCCAGTTTCTCTTATGCGAATTCTTTAGAAATTGATAATAGCCAAACACCTTGTAATATTGCATGAATACCTCCCTAGTTAAGAGGGAGTGTTGAAGGAAGTGTAACTAGGTTCGATCTTCATAAATTTACTTTTGATATTTGTATTTATTCAAGAAAAGAAATATTATTTTTATAATGTATGTCAATGAGTTTCTTGCTCATTGAAATAGGTCTAGCACTAGGTAAAGTGATATAGGTGAGTCAAATAGTCAAAATAAAATGTTGAAGACCTTAAGGGCATGTTACACCTTTTATGTTTATGTATTAGAGTCAAGAGAATACCTCCAAGCAAAGTCAACAAGTCTCCTCCATGAAAAAACACCTACAAAGAAGAACTCTGAATTAAATAAGTCAAGTCGGCCTATAAACTTCAAGTCAGCCTAAAGGAGGGACATACCTCTATATATAGAGGTTGTACACTCCATCAAAAGATAATGCGATCCTCTATGAAATTAGCGAAGTGAAGGGACGAGAAGAAGGTGGAAAAGAGTGAAGGAAAAGGGTGTCCAAGTGCAGCGAGGAAGAAGGGTACATAACAGAGTTTGAGGAGACTGTTTCTAGGGAAGCTACAACCACATGTGCGAGGAAAGGGAAGGTTCGATGCGGTCATAACAACCGTGCTATATCAACACCACCTCTTACATTGTTTGGTCTATAAATATAGGCCTAAAGGGCCTCCCACTCAAATGATGGACCAAGTAAGAAAATCGAAGGTAATAGGGTTGTTCTAAAGCCTATTACAGTCACACATGTGAGGAAAGGAGGTTTCCTTTGCTGTCATAACAACCCTCCCATGACAGTCATAAAATGTTTGTTGGTTGGCTAAGAGAAGGAATGGATCATCATAAGGGAAGGGTCTCATCAAATTAATATCTTCTAGAGCAAGTATAACAAGACTTACCAAACAGTTGAAAGGAGAACGAAGTTCTAGAAGAAGGAAGACAAAGTGTCAGGGAACGAAGTGCCGAAAGAAGGAAGTGTCGGGAAACAAAGTGTAGAAAGGAGCAAGGACTTGACCTGTTGCTTGGAGGATATTCTTGTCAGGGGTCTAGGGTTTGGCATTGATCAATAAGAATCTTAAATATGAGAAACTTACTAAAGGGTTTTCCTCTCAAGAGAAGATAGGTTTTGGCCCTGGAAGAGAGCCAACATCTTGTGTTCTTGTTCTTATGTTTTGGTAGCAGTTTTATGAAGTACACACCCAGTCCTGATGATGAGTCTTGATCTAGGCTCAAAACGTCGACCAATGAAAAGATGAACACTGTGGAATATCCAAATTCAGCCTCTCAGAAACCACTCCATAGAAATCTACAAACCAAGAAGAAGAATATTAAGCTAACAAGAAAAATTGTAAAAATACTTCACAAATCAAGTCAAGAAGAATCACATTACACTTATTTTCCCTAGATTCTTCAATGGCGCGAAGCAGAGATCAGTTGCACCCATTTCAGCAGAAGAAGAGTACATGGTTGCTAGTCAAGTAGATTGTGAGGCTATATGGATGAGGAAGATCCTTTCTAGATTATTTGGTCAGTATATCGATCCTACAATCATTTATTGTGATAATCAAAGTTGTATCAAACTCTCTGAGAATCTAGTTTTTCATGATTGGTCCAAGCACATTGACATCTATTATCACCATCTATGAGATTGTGTGCAGAGGAGAATCATGTTACTGGAGTACATTCCTACAATTGAACAAGGTTCATAAATCTTGACTATGGAACTATCAAAAGGAAAATTCGAGTTCCATAGAGGAAGGATTGGGGTATCTTCTAATCCATTTCTCGTTGAGAGGGAGTGTTGAAAATGCAACAAGAAAAATCCTGATTTAATTTTCCCTTGAATTAAATTAGGAGAAAAGTGTAATTCCATATCATAAGACAACTTCTATGAGTTAACTAAGTTAATTTTACTTAGTTGGTTTAGTTAATTCGAGTTGAGAATCTAACTTGAGTCATTTAGAGTGTCTCTTACTTTATAGGAACCCTAACTAAGTTCATTTTGAGTTGTAACTAATTAATTAATTCAATTTATCTGAGCTAAAGTTAGCTAAACTAGTTCCAACTAATGGAGGAATTATTATAAGGTCTAACAGTGGGGTGTCGCTTCATGTGTTCAACCAGTTAACTGATAATTCAGCCATAAATAACTCATACAAGTCAAATTTGAGAGTTACCTAGTTGATATTGGAGTTCAAGGGTAACGTACTATTAGTTGCATAATCATCCAAATTGTACAGAGGTGCATGGAGTCAGAGGAAGGTCTATGGTGGATTTCACAATTCCAAATGAGAAATTTCCTTAATTAATAGGGGTTAGTTACCAAGGAAACAATGGAAGGAAATAAAATCTTGGGCAAGAAACAAATTGGTTTAGTATTGGCCAAGACATGTATAGGAAGCAATAAGACAAATAAAGATAGTGAAGAGGTTTCTTGGGCTTACGAAAAGCATTGTAATCTTCTCGTATTTTCTAACTAATGCAATATACAGATAGCAGGGGTTTTTAGTTTTTGCTTTCCCCAAGAAATAATTATGTAATGTGTTGATTGAATTATTTCTCTTGTATGCTTCATGATTTCTCAATCGATTAATTGTTTCCATGAATGAGTAGAGGATATTCAAGTCTTTTGTTTTAGAAAATTACGTAAGCATTTTGAATCTACAAGGAATTTCTACAGGAAGAAGGTGAAGAAAAAGATATTTGTCAATGACAAGGTGATCACCAAGTCTTCCTAGGCTAGTGCCTACCTATTGGGATAACTGGAGTCAACAATTACTTAGATTTGATGATTTCACTCATTATGGAGACCTAATGCAGCTTTGCTAACCCTAGAAGAGGCAACTTCAAAACTACAAAAGAATTTTATACTTTGTTTTCAATATTTGATGGAGTTTCAAGGTTTAAATATGCAAGGCTAACCCCTAGGAACATCCATTCATCATTTTCCATGAGTGATGAATTCAATAATTTCAGTAATTTTAATGTTGTCACAATTTCGCATTAATTAGGGCAAATTAATAACCATGAAAATCCATTCCACACATTAGACATTAATCATTGTTAAAATATAACATCAAATGTACTTACCAGATAATGATAGTATATCCATCCATCATTATTGAAAAAATAATTTCCAATAAAAAATAGAGAAATTTTCCAAATGTGAAGGTGCATCCCAACATCCAAAATTTCATATAAAATTGCATGTTCAAGTTTCTCAAGTAGAGAGATCGAAATCCAAGTGATGATGAACAATACAAATGAGGCCTCTTCTATTTATATGAGGCTCCTCAAGTTCAAAATTTCCTAATTTAGCCTAATTCAGCCCTTAATAATATTTTAATGTGAAAATAATATGACTCTACTAACAAGTCCACCAAATGGCTACTAAAGTGAATAATAAGTCATCCCAAGAGGGCCAAAATAGTGAAAAATGGAGTAAGAAGGGTCGTTAGAAGGAAAATATGAGTCCTCTAAGTGCCATGATGAAGAGGAGGGATCCATAGATGGTGATCAAGGGGTTGGCCCCTTGATTTCTAAGCAAAACATCATGTGGTGCTCCTAAGTGGCTACAGGACACAACCAATGGTCTCATGGGTCTTCAGTGGCTCAATAACAAGACAATGATCCATTAGTGAGGGGTAGAATATGATACATGCCCTCCCATGTATCTTTCGATAAGACAAAACCTCATATGGGCCCTGAATCATTTTTTGAGTGCTAGATGCATATGTGTGGTTGATTGGGAAATGCGGTCCAAGTGCAACATCATCTTTGTATGCATGGGGTACAAACAAGAAATTTGTTTTGCTAAAGAAGCCCATGGTATAGTAATGGATGTTTTGTGATGATGGAGTCCCATGGCTCTCAATGATCACCCTACAAGTTCCATTAAGACCCTTTGGAGGGCTTGGACCCTGTATAGGGAGACCGAGTCCAAGATGAAGATCCACCTACAATTTTTCATAAGATCCAATGTGTCTCCTCACCTTCCAATACAAATAATCATTAGTTCAATTCAGTAGTTAGGTTTTCTAATCAAGGATAGAAGTGAACACTTCATAGTGGCATGCCCTTCCAAATGGGCTTCGAAATGTACAGGTGTTTCCTTGTTCGATAAGAGAGGTTAGTAAAGGACCCTATTAAGTGGTTTCAACCTCTAAGGGAGTGACATGTCCATGGTAAATCCATGAAATGGCAGGTGTCATGTGAAATGATGATGGAATAGAATGGGGCTATAGGGAAGGCTCCAAGCCACATATCATGGTATAAGGGAAGCTAGAATGAGGAAAGTCCATATTTTGGGTAAATGAATGTAGGAGGGAGAAATCATGGTACATGAGTTACCTCAGCCTTTTCTTTTCCACCATTCTTCATATGCCTTTTTCCTTTTATTTATTTTTCTTCATTTTACTGCTTGGGGTTCTAGTGGATGAGAGCATGATTCATATGATGAAGCAGTGATTACCCCTTTAAGTTTGGGCAGCTCATAGCACACTAGGGGTTGGGATAATCATGGGTTCCTTAACGATGAAAGTGGCACTCATAGGGACCTTAGGAACTAGGGTGATGGCCAGAGTAACAAGGGGTAGAGCTCATGTTTGGATTTTTCCCATGCACTAAATTTTTATGTCTCGACGTTCTTTTGCATTTTTCTTACATTTCCTATGGTAAGTGGCCAATTTATGGTTTTATCTTTGTTTTTAGTTGCATCTACCTACAGGGCATCATTCCAGACCCGACCCAAAGTTTGGACAAAGGGAGGAGAGGGATAAGACCTTATGGACCCACTAGACAAATGTCGACCCAGATGGGGAACATGTTAAAATGGTTTGTAATGAATGGAATGGAGTGAGATATATGATATCAAGAAGTGGGATCATGAAACCAAAATTAAGGTTTCTCATGTAGTTCCACTCCAAAATCTAGTACTCAATAGAGGAGTTCCATGGGACTAGGATGCAATATTAACCTCCAGGTTGAGATAAGGGAACAAGGGTACAATCCAAGCCCATTATTTCCGCTGAATCCCCCCACTAATCCATGTCCAAATGTCCCAAGAAAAGAAACCATAAACACCAAATTACATAATGAAAATTCATGCCTCCGGGGTTGGAAGACCCCTTTTCAAACATGCAATCATAATAGATGAGTGAGGGCACACAATGGTTGGCTTAGGTGGAAACGAATGGTGGCACATCATGCTATCAGGTGGCTACAAGGGGTTGTTGGCCGCTGGCTGAAGATAAAATCTAGGAGAAAATTTCTCCTATAGGGGTCACCCACTAGTGGTGGGTTACATCTGGCTCCAATTGGGACATGAGATCTAATTAGAATTCACGAACCATGTGCTTGAACTTGGAGGTCATGATCACACCAACAATCTTCTGGAACTGTAGATCGATTACCTACACATCACAAATAAATCAAAGGAGGAAACATGTTTTGATGACGTCCTTTGATCGCCCATGTTTTTGTTAGTTCATAAAAAGAAATCAATAGGAAATAAAACATATGTTAAAATGAAAATCTAATATACATGTACCTAATCTATCATAATAACATAACATGATATTAAATTCTAATGAAAAAATCAATATGTAATGCATCCTACTCTAACATGCATATTACAGCATGCTAATACTAAGTACAATCATACAACCAATGTAACCAACATATTAGTATATAGATATATTAACACTTCCCCTATGATCACTCATGCAATAAATCCAAGAGCAAGCATAGGAACAATCACATGAAAGGTCACAAGGGTGAGAGGCGAGAAAATATGATATCCATATATTATCAAAGGGAGTCATTAATGAAGGCAAGGGCACCAACTTGGAAAGCCAAATCGTTTCCTACAAACACAGAATGGATGAATGGATAATTGAATTCATGAACTCTCTATCACGATTTTTTTTAATTGGGTAGTGCTCCATGGGATCCTTAGGGGTATGGTAATAAAATTTTTCTAACTTCCCATTATTTATATGTGTGAAGCTACCAAGGTCACATTCCGAGGGAGAAATGACATCTACCTTTGCTAGATCCTCATGAAGGACATCACCCAACTCTCTCTCTTGATCAAAGGGCCAACGTTATCAGGTTCATCATCCTAGACTATTGATCTTTCATTGTTTTCATTATAAAAATCTTCAATAAGTTCTTTTATTGTTGTATTACCTTGGGAATTATGATCTTGAATATTTGTGGCTTGGTCATGATTTTCATTGATCCTTTCATCTTGGTGGCCCATTCTAGAGACTACCACTTATTTTTCATACAAGTCACCATATATCTTTTGCACAATGGAACATAAGATGTTGACCTCCTAGTGTCTTTGCAAGGTATCCTCATATAGCTCTTTTGAAGGATTATTATTGTATTCAAGTTTCATTTTAGATATTGCATTTCTTCCTCTAACACATACATTGAGTAGGTAACTTTCATTTGTGCATTCTTCGATGAATTTCCTACATTTCTTCATATACTTATTGAAATAGTTTCTGATGGGATCGAATTCATCTTCATCTCCTTGTTAATCATGGAGTAAAAAAATGTGAGGCATTTATTTGGCCTTTGCATAACAATAATTGTAGAGTCGCCAGGGTGAATTCAAATATTCTTAAAAATATGCTTGCTTCACCCTACAAGCATTGACTTTTGAGTTAATTAGGAACTAGGGCTTTGTTCCTCTAATGGAGTCTCAATAATATATGTCAATATTGTCGTAAGGGAACAAGGAACATGTCTCGTATCCCTGGAAACGATGACAAAAATGTTGCTACACGAACTAGCAGGCCTATAATATAGGCTAGAGCTAGAGGGAACAACTAAAATTTGGGACAAAGGCCCACTATCACTACATCCTATGTCCCCTTCTCTTCTCAATTTTTTACCAATGAGAGGAGTCCCATTATCCCTCAGTTGTGATTAATATGTATACACTAGGGTTCAAAGTGAGGCAAGGATAGTTCATTCAATGGAAAGGCTCAATTAAGGTGTGAGTTTTAGGAGAAGTTAGAATGGCTTTCCATAAAAAAAAACTTCAGATAAATACTATAAGAGACCTAGGGTTGAGGTATTGGACAAAATAGGAGTTCATCCAAGTTCAAGATAGTCAGGAGAAAAGGTTTTGAATGATATGCTACAAAAGTGAAAACCTTCAATAAATCCCTAAGTTGAAGGGAAAATTCAAGGGTTCCCACTTGGTATGAAAGCTAGGTCATCAAATAAAATGAGATTCCACTATTGGAATTATTGCACAACTTTTCGATGCCTAGAGGAGACAATAAGGAAGAGTCTTGTCTAGACAAAATCCAAAAAATCCTCCTCCCTAAAATTTCGCACCAAGCCCTAGAGAGGCTCCCTCAACCTTGAGGGATGAGAAGAAAAAAAGAGAAAAGAAGGTGAATAAAAGTAAATTTGTCAATGAGAAGGTGATTTCCAAGGATTTATATACTAGTGCTTGCATATTGGGAAAAATGGAGTCAAAAAATACTTATGTTTTATTATTTCTCTCTTTAAGGAGACCTAGTGCAACTTCACTGACCTTAGAAGACGCAACTTCACAACTACAAAAGAATTTAATACATTTTTGTCAATATTTGATGGAGTTTTAAGGTTGCAATATGAGAGGCTAACTCGTAGGAACATTCATTCATCATTTTACATGAGTAATGCATGTTATAGTAATTTTAATGTTCTCACAATTTTACATTAATTAGGGCACATTAAAGATCATGAAAAGTCAGTCCAAAAATTGGACATTAATCATTGTAAAATATAGCATCAAATGTACTTACAATACAATGAGAGTATATCCATCCATCAATATTGAAAAAAGAATCTCCAAGAAAATATAGCAAAATTTTCCAAATGTCAAAGTGCATCCCAACATCCAAATTTCATCAAAAATTGCAGGTCTGAATTTCTCAAGAAGAGAGATCTAAATCCAAGTGATTATGAACAATAAAAATGAGGCCTCCTCTATTTATATGAGCCTCCTCAAGTTCAATATTCCTAATTTATCCTAATTAACTCCTAATAATATTTTAATGTGAAAATAGAATGTCGTTGGTGTCAATCCCATCGAATAGCTACTAAAGTGAATGATAATCCATCCCATTGTTGAGAAATATATAGTGTTGCAATTAGAATGATTTCTCTTAAACTTGATAACTCCTTGTGATGTATTTTTACTTTTCTTAATTATTAGATTCTTTTATTATTATTATGTTTTTTCTTATGATAAAACAACTACCAAAACAAGAACATCAAAAGTACACAAGAACACAGGATGTAGGTTGCAAGTCATGGCCAAAGCCTCTCCACTTGAGAGGAAAACCTGCAAATCTATTCTCTTCTTCTAAATTCTTCCAATGAAGAATTCCAATACCTCTATAAAAATACCAATACCCTTCCAAGACCAATTCCAACTTCCTTGATGATGTGCTTTCTCTTTCCAAGTGAAACTCAATCGAATATATTCCAACTACACAACTTCAACCCCAAACTATAGAATTTCGGCCTCCACCACAGGTCTGAAATTTTTGGCCCTTGCAATTGTTACAGATTTCACATGTGTGATGAATTTCAAGGCTTTCAAGGCTTCCCTTGACCTTCTCTTGGGTTCTTCCTTCTTATAGGGCTTGTAGGTGACCTAATTGACCTTCCTTCGTCCTTCTTCTTGCAATTTCCTCAAGTTTGAACTTGCAGCTGCAAAACCTTATCCTTATTTTCACACATGTGAGAGAGAGAAAGAGAGATAACCCAAAAAACTCATCCTTCATCCTTCTATCCTTGTTCACTAACCTTTCTTCTACTTCTTCTTCACTTGGATGATGAGAAGTGAGTGTGTATTAAAATGAGGTCAAGTTCTCTCCTCTATATAGGTTTCCAAAGAGGATGGCATGCCCTAATGAGGCCGACTTCTTAGCTGCCAAGCTGACATGGTCTTGGAGGGTACTCCAACACTTTCAAATACAAAAATAATTATTTTGACATGTTACAATGTTCCCAATTGGGTCTTCCTTATATGACAATGACTCTATTTACTTCTTGAACCTATGACAAACCCTAGAAGGACTCAATGGGTGCTTGACCTCTAAATAAAAATGACCTTGAGCATGAAACCCATGCTACAAGAATAACAATAATATTTTTTCTTTCATTTTACAATATACAAGAATCAAAATTACATTTCATATGTATGAAGACTAAACCTAGTTACACATTTCAACACTCCATCTTAACTAGGGAGGTATTCATAATAGTACATGGGCATTCTCAAACTGAAGAGATCTCATAATAAGAGTCGGATTGGTAAGCCATCTCATAAGATATCATTTTAGCTTATCTCGTTGCATCATATCAACCAACATTGTCACATAGTAATGCCTTGACTAATAAATTTATCTCTCCACAAGATCAAAGCATAATGTTGGCAAGACCAATGACCAATAGACACCATCATCATTGTCTCTCAAGGCACATACCCCACCTAGGTGTTCATAGGGTATTTCCTTTTAGGATAATTCCTATCTTGGAATACCACATGCTCAACAAATTCCCTCTTCGACTACTCTTATCTTGGATGCCCTACCTTGTACTCAAAGAGTATTGGAAGCCAAATGCTTACCCAATCCTCCATTCTTTCTTCACAATTTGAAGACAAGAATGATGTATCTATATCTCCCTTTCAAATAGGGAGGATATATCAATCAATAAAAGCTTGTCTCTCAAATACACAATATTCTTATTAGGAAAATAGTTTTTCAAGATGTCAGCAACCTGCTCATCGGTGGATATATATTGTAGTTTCAACACTCCATCTTGTACCAAATTTTGTATATAATTATACGTTTTTTTGATGTGATTTTTCTTTCCATGGAACAATGGGTCTTCATACAACCTTATACATCTGGTGTTTTCATAATTTATCACCATATGGTCCACCAGTCCTTCAAACAAGTCGAACAACAACTTCCTCAACCAAACAAATTCTTCTCTTACTTTACTGGCCGCAATGTACTCAGCCTCAACACTACTCAAAGCAATTGATTCTTGCTTTATACTTATCCAGGATATCATGGAGGTTCCCAAACTAAAACATCCTCCAACAATGCATCTTCCATCCATCTCACTACCTCCCGAGTCGGAATATGTATATCCAAGCAAGTGGATATCATTCCTTTTATCATACTTCAGGAAGTAGTGGATTATTCCTTGCAGATATTGCAGGATATGATTGGATGATATCCAATGATCATTATTGGGCTCTACCTAGAAATGAATGAGAATATTAATTGCAAAACAAATGTCTAGTCTATTATTCACCAGGTACATCAGAAAGCCAACGAACTATCTATACCTTGTGAGATCCACAGGCCTTGAATCAAAATTTCTCAGCCTATTCAAATTTGTGACCATAGGTGTTGACATAGGTTTTCAATCCATCATGTCAAACATTTTCAGCATCTCAATCACATATTTCCCTTGACCTAGATATTCTCATCAGGTCCTTACTATACTTCCAACCCCAAATAATAGTGCATCAACCCTAAATCCTTCATAGCAAATTTTTCTACTATTTTCTTCTTACACTCTTGAATACGACCTTCCATGCATGTCATGATAATATCGTCCACATATAGAAGAATGTTTACCGACTCATTCTTCACAACCTTGATATGGAGATTTGGATCAACATAACTATTCAAGAAGCCCAACCTTTGAAAATATGTGTTCATTCTATCATACCAAGCCCTTGGTGCTTGCTTAAGGCCATAAAGTTCCTTATTTAGCCCACATACATGGGTCTCTCTATATTTCACTTCAAATCCCAATTGTTGTTCTATATAAAATTCTTCATCGATAGTGCCATTTAGGAATGTTGTCTTGAAATCCATTTGATGGATGTTCTGTCCCATTGATGCAACCAAAGAGACCAGTGAACATATTGTTGTATACCTAGTTGTAAGTGAAAATGTATCTTCATAATCAATGCCTTCTTGTTAAGAAAACCCCCTAGCAACAAACATTTCCTTATATTTGTCAATACTTTCATTTGTTGCATGCTTAATCTTGTAGAGCTACTTGGAAGTTACCACAGATTTGTCTTCAGGCCCAGGATTGATTTCCCAAACTCCATTCATCCTTATCGACTGATATTTTTCATTCATGGAACCTTTCCACTCTTGATGTTTGAAAAAATATTCGAAGATGGTGGTTTTTCTTCAATTAACTTCATCATATAGGATGCATACCTTAAATATCTTTTGGGCTTCTTGATTTCCCTAAATGTTCCCTTGGTTGCTCCATGTCCCTCTACATCGAGAAGAGTATACTTTAACCAATTAGGTCTCTATATATTCTTGAGGATGATGACTTGTTGCATAGGTTCACTAGGACCTTCTTCTTCATGATTTGAATCCTCTTCCTCCCTAGTGCACTCTTCTCTGAATATTGGAAATTCTTCATCATCATAGTTAATTAGGAGTTCCTTTAATTTCTTGAATGCAATAATTTCATCAAAGATCACATCTTGACTAACTTGTATTCAGTTCCCTTCCTTTATGTAGATCCTATATGCCTTTGAAGTGTTAAAATAGCCAACAAATATTCCCTTCATGCTTGTAGAATACAACTTCCTCTTATCTTTTAGAATGTGAATATAGACGGGACATCCAAATATTCAAAGATGGTATACACTTGGCTTCTTCCCAGTCAATGCTTATTCAAGGGTCATGTTGTCTAGAGACCTGTCAAGGCTTCGATCTTTAATGTAGATAAAAATTGTTGTTCCTTCTCCCCACAAAAACTTCAGCAAGTCTTGATCATGTCTCTTACACTTTCTTCAATTGACCGATTCTTTTTTTCAACAACTCCATTTTGGTCAAGATTATATGGTACTATTAGCTCCCTTTTAATCCCATTCTTATAGAAATATATGAGTTCCTTAGATGTGTATTCTCCTCCATTGTCAGATTTTAGTACCTTCATCCTTCTTTATGTAAGTTTCTCTACTTCAACTTTGAATTCTGGAAATTTTTCAAATACTTCATCCTTGGACTTTAGCAAATAGATCCATGTTTTCCTTGAGTGGTCATCATTGAATGTTACATAATATAGATGAGCACCAAGATATTTTGTATACATAGGACCATAGACATCATAATAATAAATATCCAAGTTTTCTTTTGACCTTTAAGCGCCACTTCAAAATGGTCCCTTGACATTTTTCCTTAATTCACATCCCTTACATACTTTTTCATGATCTTATTTGAGTTCAGGGAGGCCATTCAACATTGGGTTTAGAGTTTGTAATATTTTGTAGTGAAGGTTTCCAAGCCTTCAATGCCAAAATTCACATGGAATTACTTCAATGTGAGCGAATGCTTGAGAGAGAGGTCTTAGCGATCTATAGAGTCTTCCTTCATGAATCCCAATGAATTTTGCATTTTTGATACTAGAGTCTTTGTCCCATACTAAAACCTTTCCATATATGAAAGTGACTCTATCTCCATTATCTTCTATACATGAAATAGAAAGTAAATTCTTTTGCAAACCTGGTACAAATAGTATATTGTTGAGATGAATGTTTCCTCCATTCTCCAACTCCAGCGAGGTTGATCCAATTCCTCTTACAAGATAGATTTTCTTGTCACCAAGTTCAACAGAGTACGAGTATTTTCCTCTTGATAAGGTCTTTACTTGTTTTTTCTTACCTATAATATGTCTGGATTCTCCACTCTCAATCACCCATTTATTTTCATCTTCAAATGTACCGGTAAATGTTGAGAACAATACTTCATCTTTTGTAGTTGAAGTCTTGGTCATATGGTTATTCATAGATAATAGAAGATTATAAACTTATTTTATGCCTTTCTTGAGGTGGATTGATATATGCTTCAACTATTTCTTCAAGAAGGTAGTGAACTTCATCATTCCCTTAGAAAACCTTAGCTTTGAAACCATGTTGAGAAATATATAGGGCTGCAATTAGAATGATTTCTCTTAAACTTGATAACTACTTGTGATGTCTTTTTACTTTTCTTAATTATTAGCTTATTATCTTATTATTATGTTTGTTCTTATCATAAAAAAACTACCGAAACAAGAAGATCAAAAGTACACAAGAACACATGATGCAGGCTACAAGCTAGGGCCAAAACCTCTCCACTTGAGAGGAAAACCTGCAAATATCTTCTCTTCTGATAGATTATTCAAATGATGAATTCCAAGACCTCTAGACCAAGACCAATTCCCTTCCAAGGCCAATTTTGACCTCCTTGATGATGTGCTTCCTCTGTCCAAGTTAAACCCAGTCAAATCTCTTCCAACTGCATAACTTTGACCCCTAGCTACAGAATTTCGGACTCCACTCCAGGTCTGAAATTTTTGTCCCCTTCAACTGTTAATTCTTGCACACATTGGAGCAATTTCAAGGTTTCCAAGGATTCTCTTGACCTTCTCTTGGGTTCCTCCTTCTTCTAGGTCTTGTAGGTGACATAATAGACCTTCTTTCGTCCTTCTTCCTACAATTTCGTCAAGTTCGAACTTGTAGATGCAAAATCCTAGCATTCCTTTCACACATGTGAGGGAGAGAAAGAGAGATAACCCAAACAAATCATTCTTTGTCCTTTTATCCTCCTTCACTAGCCTTTCTTCTACTTCTCCTTCACTTGGATGATGAGAAGTGAGTGTGTGTCCGAATGAGACAAAACCTCAATTGGGCCCTGAATCTATTGCGATGTGTTGGATGTAAATGTATGACCAGGTTCACAACATGGTCCATGTGTATCATCATCTCTCTATGTTTGGGGTACGAAAAAGCAATGTGTGGTGCTAAAGAAGGCCATGGTATAGTAATGGATGCTTTACGATGGTGGAGTCCCATGCCTCTCAATGCTCACCCTACAAGTGCTATTAAAACCATTTGGAGAGATTAGACCCCATATAGGGATACCAAGTCCAAGATGAAGACCCAGTTTCAATCTTATATAAGATACAATGCATCTCCTAACCTTAAATTACAATTAATCATTAGTGCAATTCAATAAATAAGCCTTTTAATAAAGGGAAGAAGTGGAAACTTCATAGTGGAATTCCCTTCCAAATGGGCTTGAAAAGGTACATGTGTTTCCTTTCTTGACATGAGAGGTTAATAAAGGATCCTATTAAGTGGTATCAACCTCTAAGGGACTGAAATGTCCATGGTACATCCATCAAATGGCATGTGTCATGTTAAATGATGATGGTGTTGAATAAAGTGTAACTAGGTTCGGTCTTCATAAATGTAGTTTTGATATGTGTATTTATTCAAGAAAAGAAATATTATTTTTATATTTATCAATGATTTTCTTTCTCATTGAAATAATTCTAGAACATGTTAAAGTGCTATACGTAAGTAAAAGAGTCAAAAGAAATTTTGAAGACCCTTAAGGGAATGTTACACCATGTATATATTTGTGTAAGAGTCAAAGAATATCCCTCAAAGAAAATACAAGTCCTCTCCATGCAACGACATCACCAAAAGGAGCAAAAACAATGAAGAAAATGCAAGTCATCCTACTGTCCTCATGTTGGCCTAAGGGAGGGAAAATCCTCTACATATAGAGGTTGTACACTCCTCCAATGACAAGCATTCTTCACCTATAAAATCAATGAAGGTAGAAGGAAAGATAAAGGGAAGTGAAGGTAAGAGAGGGACGAAAGAAGAGTCTAGAAGGGTAGTGAAGAAAGGAGGAAGAAGACTGAAGTGTAATAGGGTTGTGTTTAAGCCTATTACAGTCACATGTGCAAATAAAGGAGCCTCTTTCTACGGTCATTACAACAATACTATCATAGTCATATAATCTCATTAGTTGGGCTAGATAATTAGGCCTATAAGGCCTCTCACTCAAGCGAAGAAGGATCTCTCTCGAGCGAAGGAGGAAGAGGTCAATTTAACAAAGAATCCCCTCACACATGTGAAGAAATAAAGTTTCATTGTTGTCGCAACAAATCTGAAACTATATCTCAAGAAAGAGCTCAATTGGGCAAGAGAGAAAGGTATCCTCATATGTTAAATAATCCACTAAGGATCAAGGATAAATATCTCTTCTAGATTTAGAATAAACAAGGTCTATCACCAATTGTTGAAGGGAGAAGGAGGATGAAGTGTTAGGAACGAAGGGATGGAAGAAGGAGGACAAAGTACCAGGGAAAAAAGGTGCAGGAAGGAGGAATGACTTGACTTGTGCTTAGAGGATATTCTTGTCAAGGGTCTAGGGTTTGGAATTGATCAATAGAAGCTTCAATAAGCGAAATTATGAAAGGGTTTTTCTCCCTGGCAGAGAGCCAACATTTTGTGTTCTTGTTTCTTGTGTTTTGGTAGGATTTTTATGAAGTAAACACACATGCATTAATAATAAGATAATAATATTAAGCTAATAAAATAAATTGTAAAAATGATTCACAAATTGTTATCAAGTCTAGAAGAATCCTACTATATCTAATTGCCTTAGATTCTTCAACATGGTATCAGAGCTAAGGTGACACATCAAGGAAACGAAATCTCAAGAACAATCATAAGGTGACTCATCTATGAAGGACATCTCAAGAACATCTACAAGGTTGAAGCATCAAACTAAGAAGTATCAATCACATCAAGGAAAAGAAGGTCTACTATCTACTATTCATTAAGGAAGACTACAAAACAAGAAGAAAAGCCTTATATAAAGGAACCTACAAGAAGAGAAAATTAAAGAGGGACCTACATCAAGCTACAATTCATCAAGCAAATCTCATCATCAAGCAAGTCCATTTGGAGAAATAAACTTGAATAACATCAAAATTGAAGGAATACAATCCATCAAGTCTTTAAGAAGAAAGCAAGTCCACTACATCTAAAACTCTATCAAGTAAGTATATGTCCCCTTTTGAATATAAATCAATGTCTTTTTTCAAGGAAAGAAACAAATTGGTTGGGACCAATAACTTCCTTGCATGGAAGAAGAGGATTGATTTACTTCTCAAAGAGAATGAACTTCTAGATCACATCAATGGGAATATCACTATCCCTGCTAAGGAAAAAACTCAAGCCTTAGACAAGTAAAATAAGGATGAGACAAGAGCTCAAAGGATTCTAATAGAATCTATCAAGGACTCTCTCATTCCTTATGTCTCCAAATTTGAAACATCAAAATAAATCTATTACAAGATAATAGATATATTCTCGGTAAGCACTGTTGGAGAAGTGATATCTCTATGAAATTATTTGTACAAGATGAAGATATAAAAGGAAGGAATATCTCCCTACTTCATGAAGATATTTGAGATGATGGATCAACTTCAAGAGCTAGAAGAAGTCATGTCTGACAGAGAAATGACAAATGTAGTACTCAATGCTCTACTTGAGGATTGGGGCAAATTGACATCAAGCATATATTCCAAGAAGGAAGCTACCCCACTAAGTGAACTATGGTCTTTATGCAATATAGAGGAAACTATACTCAAAGAAAAATATTATGTGGGATCAAAGGAGCAAGAATTTTCTACCATGGTCAAGAGAAAGGGGAAATTTGGAAAATTTGGTCCATGAAGATCAAGCAATAGAGATATGTCCAAAGAATAATGTTTTGGATGCCAATAATATGGACACTACAAAAGGGATTTTTCTAAATTTAAGAACGACAAAATCAAAAATAGAATAAGAGAAGAAGCTCATGTAACTCAAGAAGTGAACGAAGAAGACAAGAAGCAAAAAAATGAAGATACTCCAGATCTCTACTATGACTAAGTCAACCTCTTTACTTAAAGTCTTCTTTCAAAGTTTTGAGTAGTATAGGAGCATATAGAAATATAATATATTGCATGGTTAAATATATATATTCTAGAATAGGAGAATTGTGTAGATATATCTCAAGAGATTCATATAGAAGGAGCATACCTATTATAGGACCTCATTCACAATGAAAGAATAATTGATCTTGAATAAAATTCTTAGAAGGCCTCCATCATCAAAAGGAAGAAACATTTGCAAGATAAGGGTCTTCAAGCTCCTCTGATAGAACCTTCAAAAGAAGGTTCATACATAAGAGGATATGTCTCATTGGGAGTCCCATTTATGGGATTGAAGAAAGGCTGATATGAAAGCAAGAGAAGATGAAGCAAGAAAGGCTACACCAATAGAGGAGAACTATCAAATGAAGTCGAGATGATCAATGCAAAATCAAGATGAGGTATGTATGAATCAAATTTTAAATCATGTCATCACATATATTGGGTCATGGGAAAAGTTCTAGAAGAATTATCAAGAATAAAAGGATCTCTTTCACCAATGACATGCTCGAAGGCATGTACTACAATGAAATAAAGGTCAACATGAAGAAGTGCTCTCATAAGGACTATAAGGTGGTTGACTAATCAATCCAAGAAGAAGAAAATGAAGAAAGAGATCATGAAGGAGAATTTTTCCATTCTATTTTTTTGAGGTTGAGGGAGTAAACACATAGGGCAGCATCAAAACCACTTTGGAAGCTGGGATCTAGCCTTGCTAGCTTCAGAGAGGGATCTCTCTCTAAAATTTAAATATATTTTTATGTGAATTTTAGGCTAGTTATGAGTGTACTTATTGTTATTATTTGATTGATTTGGTTGATTTAAGTGTTATAATTCCATTGGGATATGGAGTCTATAAATTAAACTGGATTTTGCATCAATTTTTAGAGGAGTTCTCATAGGGTAAGCTAGGTTGCACTATTTGGATCTTTTCAGAAATTAAGTGGATGGTGGAATAGAAGAAGTGTAAGGTTCAGTAGAAATCAAGGAGAAATTAAGAATTCCTTGATTTGAATTCAGTGGAAAAAATTAAAATTAGCAACAACCAAAATAGGGTACTCTAAGTAACAAATCTTATTTATCATAATTTTTTTTAGTAATTCAGATAATCAGAATAACAGAGAAAGAAAAACAATGTTTAAACCAATAAACATAAGAGACACATCACCATTTGGTACACCACATGAATCTTGTGAAAGGTCCTTGTATTATTGATGCTCCAACACTTTGAAAATTACAATATGCAAAAGAAATTACATTCAGAAATCAACCCTTAATACTTCAAACAGTGAAGTATTTATACTGAAAATTACAAAAATCTTTACAAAATCATTGTAAAACCGACAGTGTATTATTAGCCTAATTACAAACAATATGATATAATCCTGGCTGAAAAATAGGCCACATAGATAGCTAAAAAGAAACGTGGCCCTGTTTTGATGGTTTCAATTGTTGAATCAACCTGAAATTGTGTTGCATTGGTGAACTGACTGTCGTGTTGGCTGATGTGTTGGTCGTTGTCTTACTGCTCCCAAATTACATTTTTAATCCAGCAAATCGACCAGTTATTCCCGTCCCTTTTCATCTCGTATGGTCAATTTTGTTAACCTACGGTAAATTTCATCTACCTCTGTGTATTTGGAAAAAGTTGACTTCACAGTAAAAATGTGGTTTACCTCATTCTGTATGTAGAAATCATTTGACATGGTTCCCAAAAACACCCTTGATGTCATATTGCCTTTTATTCCACTGACTTTGATACTGCTTCTAGCCATTTCTTTCATCTTCAAGACATAGTCTTCCTGAGTGATTAATTTGTCATTTATTACATAAATGTTGGGCAGTCCTTTCTGGATCAATGCTTCAATTTTGTTAGTGAACCTGTTTACTTGCAGCTCCAAGGTTTCACATCTTTCTTCCAACTGATCAATAAGGTTCCTCTTTGTCAAGACTTTCTTGACTTCCAAAATAGTAGCAGTTCTGTTGTTGATTCCTACTTCTTCAAGTTTATATTTGGACTTAGAATTCAGGAACCTGATAATGTTGGAGGCTTCTGTGGGCATCTCTCCCAGATTCTCTCTTCCCTACATAAGATAGTTTATGTAGCATTTTCTATCAGCTCTTTCTGCTCAAAGATGATTTGGATAGAAGGCCAAATCTCATTCATAGAGTCTACTACATTCATCAAAATGGTTTCCTTGGTTGGGGCCAAGGTATTACTAATTGAATTGCCCCTTCCCACCTTTTGCAACTTCTCCAACAATCTCTATGATTTCTGCATTTCAGTGACACGAGAAACTTCAACTTTGGCCTTTTGTACTTCTAAAGCTTTGCGTTGATCTTGCAAAGTCTTGATCTCTTTTGACTGGAGTTACATATTCTCTAGTGTCTTGGTCACCTGTTCAGCACTTGTAGTATGAGTGGAAGAAGTAGCTACAATGGCTATTCCTATTGCTGGGAACTGAGAAATGGGTATGGCATCCAGGGGGATAATTTTCATCTTCTTACTTTATTCCTTCTCCTTTGTCAGTTTTTCCATCTCTGCCTCCATTTGTCTAATCTATATATTCTGCTCCATGATCAACTTCATCATATCAGCCTTTTTTGCTCAATTTTCTTCAATTTCCTTGGTCAATGGATCCTCTGTGGCTGGAAGCTTAAGCTATTTTCTCAATGCTGCAATGTCCACATTCTTCTTTTTAATAATTTCCTCAGTAGCGTTGACATCTTTGGTATCATATCCTATCTTTAACACCAATTCATCCAAAGATTTGATCATGTTATCTTTTGCCAAGGAGGAGACTTTATCCATTTTCAACTGTGACTGAACATTGGCAAATGAAACCTACAATTTAGATAGTGACAAAGCGGTGTTAGTTAAAGTAGAGGATATAATTTCACTAGATTTCTTATGCAACTCCATTTGATCAATGGGATGAATGTCTTTAGTGATGAACTCAAATGTGGTGCTCATGTAGTTTGCTGTTGTTTTTTGCTATGAATTTTGGGCTTAAAGACAATCCATTTGCATCTTCCCATGCTCTATGTCAAATACTGACAACAACTTGTTGTGTGAGCTGGTGGTGTGTTTTGAAAATTGATTATAGGTACTACTTTTTAGAATCTCATTTCTGAGCTTAATCTCCCTGTACCGGTCAAAAATTGTCTTCTCTTTTTCTGTTTAGACATTCTATGAATCTAGCTCAGTTTCCTTCTAACCTTATGATGATGAAGGTCCAGTAGGAGATGTTGTGAATTTTCTGGTTGAGGTGGTGAATTTGTGATTATGATGGCAGCCTGCTCTTCAATCTCATTGTCCACCTCTACTCTAGGAGTCAACTTTGTTCTCTTCCTGTATCTAATTCTAAACTCTTTGGCTTCACTTCCTGTTGTCTATGATGATCCTTCCTCCCTTTGTCCTTTTCTTGATTTTTCCTGAGGAGTGGGAGTCTGCAGACTGGAAGTGGAAAAGAGTTGTTCTTCAACTTCTTGCAAATTGTTTTCTCTCCATTCCAGTTGATTGGCATATTGCTTTATTTCAGGCCTTGAATTATGAATGTAAGGAGTGCTTTTATTCTCCACTCTGAGCTTTGAAATAATACCACAAGGGTCACAAGACCAAGTAAAACTTAGACTGAACTTCATTTCTTTAAACATCTTATCAGCTTCTTCACCTACTGTCCTGGTATTACATACAAATGGGCCCACATGTGCCTTTATTCTGAACTGTGATTTCTTCTTGGCCACTACAAAATGGATCTCATCCAAATTTAGCATCTGTCTAATATACTCTAGGGAAAAAATACTCATGGGGAGGTATTTGGGGAGTTTGTATGGTGCCAATTCACAACCATACACACTGATCTCTGTGTAATTTTGGTATAAATACCAATCCTCAGCCTTTTCTTTCCACTGTCAGGTGCAAAATTATCTTGACTTCTTCACTAATCCTGCGTTGTACTGCACTGTTAAGAATGTTCATGGCTGGGTGAACAAAATCTTCAATGAATTGCTTATAAGGAAACTCATTATGTTATTTCATGACCAAGGATGTCCAAAATATCACTGGCTGATGATTTCTTGCATCATCAAGCTTCTACATCGTAAAACAAAATTTATTTGACTAACAGTAAAGGAACATATAAATAAAAATGGAGGTGTAATTAAACACCTGTTCTATGGGAAACTTTATGAATTGTTCATGAATACTGTCAGCCAAGAATTAATTGAAATTAAACATAATGGAAGGCTTGTTGTCTATGGAAAATATGGAGAGGGATCCTAAAATGGGCTCATCTACCCACTGATCATAATAATAATAACCTAAAATGTAGGAAATTGTGGATATACTTTTTTTGTCTTGATCAGGGAAGATGGAGGAAGGATATGGAGGATCCTTTTTAGGTAATTGGACATTCTTAGGCAAGAATATTTCGAATATTTTAGCTTTGGTATTAAAATCAAATTTCTGATAAAGGTGGGTGAGGGTTTCTAAAGAGAAAGGAGTAATATTTTCCACAGTGGGAGCTAGCATCATTTGGTCAATGGACTGGGTAGTAATTGTGAAGAGAATGTCACCTAAAGGGGCCATGATATCTCTTTGAGTAGGGACGTAGCATGCTTGACACTTTCTGGTAAACTCAGGGGTTTGGAATGTCAAGGGGAAAATGTAATGGGGAAGGTTAGACTCCCAAAGCCCAATTTCATTGGTCTTATCTGCATGTTTGTCTTCTAACCAGCAATATAATTCAAGAAAATCACAGTCACATTGGGTTTCATTAATATTGTAATCCTGTCAGCTAGAGGAATATGATCTAAGTCTACAGAAGGGGGAATCAAAGGATTAATAGGTTTGTCTTGGGTTTTAGCCTTCGGAGGCATGACTGTAACAATGTAAAAAAAAAAGGAGGAATTGACAGAAGAGCTTATCGGGGAAAGTGTTTGGGTAACGAACTATTAGGTGAAAGAAACATGGAACCATTAGCTTTTGTGTTGTTCTGGTCATGGAATAGCTCTGAGAGTGATCATTGTGTGAAGTTGTCAGTTTATAGAGAATCAAGAGTGAAAAGGGAAGAGAGAAATGTGTTCAGAATATTTTTAAACATTGCTGCGAACGTTCTGCTGAAAATGGCGCAGGACCGTTAGGCCTAAATGGTTACTCGGGAATTACAAATCAATGTCAAATGGTCGTTTGTCAAGAATGCATTTAATTGGCTAACGGTTATGTGATGTGGCGGGAGGAGAATGGCAGAGGAATTCGTGGTGGGGCGTGGTAAATAGGGTGAGGGGACAGTGGTTTTGAAGGGGGTGGCAAGCGGTATGTGGTTTCGGTGAGGAGGGGTGTGAAATCACGAGAGGGTGACACATAGGGGATGGGACCTGGCGAGAGAAACAACTTTTCGGACCAACACCCCCCCCGCGGCGGTAAAGGCAGGATGGGTAGGGGAGCTAAAGTCAGATGAGGACCAAGGATGCTTAGTGGGAACAGATCTTGAGGCCTTTGACCATGCAGTTGATTAACCATATGTGACAAAGAAGCTTTGTTTGTTTTCACTTTTACATTTTGCATGTCGGACATAGGATAAAGGTTAATAATAAAACATATGAAAACACTTTATTCAATTACACCCATTTTTCCTTTTCCCATATCCTTAAAACTTAGGATAAAAATGACATAATCATATATTTGTAAAATCATCTTATTTACCTACCCATGACTAAACTAGCATTTTTTATTCTTCAAAAGGGTGCACTTAGACTAGAAAACCCACTTTATTTTATTTTATACATCATGAAAACTATCTAACCTATCTCTTATTTCTCCTATTGATTCAGATTAAACAATTGAATCAATTTCATTTTCTACCTAGCACTGATTTACCCAGATTAAATTGTTGGGTAAGTCTTTATTCTCTAACCTAATTTACAGAAATTTAAACAAGTTTAACCATGATTACATTGTATGATTAAACCAAAAGCTAGGGATTGTGGCATTTTGAACAAGCTACACACAACCTTTATTTAACAATGATGAAGAAAACTAACTATTAGTATTGGCAATTAGACTTGCAACACTTTCAATATTATTCCTTTTTTTATTTTTCTTTCTTTTGGTGTGGTTCAATATTTTCTTTCTTTTTCAATATTTTTGTTTTTTCTCTTTTCTTATTTATACCCTCTTTTCATTTTTTATTCTATTTTTTTTTTGGAAATCATTGGTAGATTGACAAGTATTTACAAAATAAGATTCCTGAGATACAATACTCAATTACCTTGAGATCCTATAAATTACAGGACCCTAATAGTGGCCCCAGCTGGGGTTGACACTCTCCCTGTGAGGTGCCAAGAATATTTGATTAGTAGCCTTGATTGTTCTATTTGAGCAATATATACCTCTGATTTCTTTGTTGCGGTACTTTTGATAACATATCAATGGAATCTTAGGACCTTATCTACAGGCTTCAACTTTTTTTAATAGGTCATCCAATCCAAATAATAAAGACAATGAATTTACAATGATAAATGCTAGAAAAAATCTATATTTCTTAGAGAAATAATGTTTGAGCATCCTGCCATTGACAGGTCCACCAGGTAATTTTTTCCCACCTAAGTTTCTGAGAAAGAATGCATTATTCCCTCTGAAAGCATAAATGACATAAGGCCCCATCCATACATTGTCAAATTTTCCATGCTTCCCTTTGTCTTCTCTTCTGGAATCCCACTTTAAAACTTTATCACCCAATATGAAATCATCTTCTTTTGTTCTTCTATCAAAAACCTTCTTGATATTCTCATGGATGACCTGAGCCTTATTATAAACTTCTTCCCTAGATTGTTGCAACTGGATTGTCTGATCAATTCTCCTTTGAATGTCATTTGGCTCGACCTACAATTCCTGAATTAACTTCATGACTGGAACTCCCAAAGGGGATGGAAAAACTGCATCCATTCCATTAACTAATTGGTATGGTGACATGCTAATTGATTTCTTAGTTGTGAGCCTATCAACCCAAAGTGCATTTATCAGCTTGTTGTGCCAAGACTTTTTGTTGTCTGCTAATAGCTTCTTAATAATATTTACCACACTTTTATTTGAAGATTCAGCCAACCCATTACCCTGTGGGTTATAAGCATTTGAATTCCCCAAAGTAATATGGTCTTTGTTACAGAAATCTATCATCTTCTTAGATCTAGAAGCTGTAGCATTGTCTATAATAAGCTTATTTGGATAGCTAAATCTAGATAGGATATTGGTTTCTAAGAATTTGATGATAACAACATATGTGGCTAGACTAGAAGGAGTGGCCTCAATAGATTTGGTGAAGTAGTCAATAGCGATAAGGATCCATTTATGTTGAGCAGAGGATGGTGTATGGATTTCTCCAATGAAATCCAATCCCCACTATTGGAAAGGGCTTTCAATAGATATGGACTTCAAAGGTAGAGGTAAAAGATTTCTTTTCCCCTCAAAGATTTGACATTTATGGCAAGAAGTTACATTTTTATGAACATCTTGGAAAAGTGTAGGCCTATAAAAACCAGCTCTAAGGATATTATTGGCAACGGTTTTCCAATATAGATGACCACCACAGTCACCTTCATGGAATTCCTCCATTGTTCTTTCCGCATCATCTCTCAATAGACACTTTAGTAGAATACCACCAACATCTTTCCAATATAAAACATTTTCTATGATGCAAAATCTAACTTCTTTTAGCTTCAGAAATCTAGCCTTTGTCTTAGTTAGACCAATAGGAGCATTTAAATTGAATAAAACATAAATAAGACCTGCATACCAAGGCGAGGTCATGAAATCTGCCTCTAATTGTGGAGTCGCATGTTCCTCTTGATCATCCAATTCAGCTATAAAGTTGATGTCCAAAGAATTAAAGTTAGATTCAACCATCAATTTGGCTAATCCTTGTCCTTTGATAAGCTTGGTTGGCTTGATTTCCATATCATATTCAAGAATGATGGAAATCCATTTGCCTCTTTTTCCATCCGGTTCATCTTGTGTCAAAATATCCTTAACTAAAAGATTTGGTACATAAGAAATTATGTGAGAATGAAGGATATATACTCTGAAATATTTAATTGCTTTTATCAATGTGAAAGACTATTTTTCCATAATATTATACTTGAGTGAAACATCTCTCAAAGATTTGCTAAAGAAAGCAATGGGATGTTCAAATCCTTCATCATTTTTCTGTAAAAGGAAAGTTGCAACAATATGTTTAGAAGCAAATGAAAAAATTATAAAATCCTTAGTGAAATCTGGACTGATAAGGACTGGTGCTTTTGTCAACGCTTGTTTAACTTGATCAAACAATTTCCTAGCTTCAATGTTCCATCTAATTTATGAATCTCATTTTAGCATGTTTGTGATGTTTCTGAGAAGTTATGCAAGGTTAGGGATAAATCTTCTAAGGAAGTTTATTATGCCAATAAATGATTGAAGTTCCTTAAAGTTTCTAGGATGATTGATTTTCAAAATGGCTTCAATCCTTTTAGGATAAATTTTAATACCTTCCTTAGAGATGATATGACCAAGAAGTTTCCTCTCTTCAAGGCCAAACACTGTTTTATTAGGATTTAGTGAAATCCCAAACCTTCTACATTTTTCAAATAGTCTTCTCAGATGCAAGAAATGTTCTTCATCAATTTTAGAATATATAGTGATTTCATATAGAGAGATCACAATAAATCTTCCAATTTCATCAGCAAAAGCAATATCCATTTCTCTTTGAAATGTGGCTCCAGCATTCATTAACCCAAAAGGCATCTTCATATACATGAAGGTAACCCATGGAGTAGTAAAGGTTGTTTCATCTTGATCATCTGGGTGGACTAAAACCTTATTATAACCTGAGAAACCATCTAATAAATAAATCCTAGAAGATCTAACTACCTTTTGCAGAATATGGTCCATTTTAGGTAAAGGATAGTTGTCCTTTAGGGAGACTTTATTAAGGTTCCTAAAATCTATGCACAATCTAATTTCACATTTTTTCTTCCTAGTTGGTACAATATTGGAAACCCATTTAGAGTACCTAAGAGAAACTATGATTTTAGAATCATACATTCTTTTAATTTCCTTCTTAATTAAAGGCATCATAACAGGATTTATTCTTCGAAGTTTTTGTTAAAATGGTTTTTGATCTTCTTTAATTAGAATTTTGTGTTGTATAATTTTTGTATCATATGTTTTAAGATCTTCATAGCTACAGACAAAAACATCACTAAATTCCTTGAATAAAGAAATATATTTTTGTTTTCTAGAAGTTCGGAGTGATTTAGAAAGTTTATGATTTTTGAATCATTTTCAGTACCTAAATTACATTATTCAATTGTTGTTCCTGTGGGTTCAATTTTAGGTTTTTTTCCACATCATTGAAATCAAATAATTCTTCTAGTGGAACTAGACCTCTAGGTAAAACATTATCTTTTCGCTGAATTGTTTCAAACTCTTCCTGTTCTGGGTCTATCTCAAGAAATTCTAATTTATTTACAACTTTATCTATGGGTGTATTTACATCTGAATTTTCTAATTTCCTTTCTAGATTAGAATGTACAACTATTTGATTATCTACTTCAGATTCCAAATCAATACTATCATCTTGAAATTCATCTTTAGATTGCAGAAAACTTTCAATTTGTTTATCATTTCCAAACACCTACCAATACCTCATGTTATCTGGTACAACTAGTCAATGTTTCTCCTCGAGTACATATTCTTGATTAGGACAAGGCATTTTACAGGACCTTGATGAAAAGGCTAGATTGTTTGGAATGATTTTTTTTTCTAGGAATGGTGAAAAGGTCATATTCAATAAAAATTTCTAGAAAATCAAGCATGGCATTTCTGTATGCTCTCATCCTAGGGTGTTTAGCTGAATATTCTCCTTTAATTTGTTTTATAATTAATTCAACATCCCCTTGAATGGAGATTCTTTTGGCACCTAATTTTTTCAACAACTGCAATCCTAATATAAGGGCTTCATACTCTGCTATGTTATTGGTACATTGGAAATTAAGCCTGTATGAATGACCTTCAGCATGATTGTTTCCTGTGTTAACCACCCAAATTCTTGCTCTAGAACCATCTTTGCTACAAGAGCCATCAAAACTCATGTTCCAAAGAGGTTCAAGAGGAGTATTTAGTTCTGTTATTTGTGTTTGGGTTGGGTCTGTTTTAGAAATTTCAATTTCAGCATTGATCACCTGAGTGTTGATATCTCCATCATTGTAAAGAATGAAAGAATCCAAATATGAGTGGATAGAATAAAGAGGATAGTTGTGAGGTTTCTCTTGACTACTCACCATGAATTTCATCAAGGTTTCCCTATATAATCTTCTTTGCTGCCCAAAAACTGGTATGGTGGCAAAGGTCATATCCATCTATAGGGTTCCTTGTAATTTTTCTCCCCATGAGCGTGACAACAACATGCCATACTTAGGGGGAATATCTACAACCACTATATCCATTACAAGACTTTTGGTTGGGATTTGTCCTAAAGTAACACACAGGTCTTTGATGAGACCTAAACATCTTACTTTACTGGAATCAAAGGAGTATAAGTCTTTATAAGGTCTGGTAATGTCAAGTCCTAATTTCTCCATAACAGCTTTAGGCATTAAGTTGTGGGAAGCTCCTAAATCTAACATAGCATTATGGAGGATTTTATCAAGAATATTTAGGCTAACATAGAATGGAGGAACACCCCCTTCTTGTGGTTTTCCCTCAACTTCCAGTCCAAATAAGAGTTCAGGTTGGTCATCATTTAGATTTACAGAGTTTGTGTTTTCCCCTATGTTTAAAGCTTTCATTACTTGGGGTCTATACATGTTTTTGTTCATTAACTCTGTGAGAGGAATAGGGATTTTCAATTTTTCTAATTCATTCTCAATGTTGAATGATGTTTGAATCTTAATCAAGTTGGGAAGTTTAGATTGATCTATGATTTGTTTTGTTATAGGCTCTTTTTGTTGACTGGTGGTTGGGATATATATTTGAGTAGTTTTAGAAACACTATCAACTATCTTCTTGAAAAGAATTTTTACTTTCTTTTTACCAAAATTATCCACAGTTTTCTTAGGAAGACTGTTTGTGGTTTTCCTAGGATCAATTTCAGATGATTTTTTAGTAGGATTATCAGAATTTTTGGTGTTGAGAGTGTCTAAATTCTTTTTTCTCCTAAGGTTATACTGCCTATGTACTTCCATGATGCCAGTTTCAAAACCTTGCTTATTTTCTTCTGATTCTTCATAATCTAGTTTGGTTTGAGCTAGGAGAAAACGTTCTTTCTCCTCTTGAGTGAGGAAAATTGTTTCATCATCGTTTATTCCCATAATATTTATTTAATTTTCTTCCAAATATTCAATAATATTTCCCTCGTCATCAGTGTAATTTTCCTGAAAAGGAGGTTGAACCTGTTTGTCTGGCCCCTTTCATTCTCTTTGTTTGATTTGGAGAGCATTTCTCCTGAAGTTTTGGTTTCTATTTTGAGGATAATTTCGATTCTCTCTCACTTGATTTTGATCATTTATGTTTACTCTTTGCATCATCTGATTCACTACCCTCGCTAAGTTATCAATTTTATGATCAATAACAGAAGTGGAAGGTTCTTCTTTTATTGTAACCCTACGTTCACATTTTAATTTGGCCTTCTTGGCTAAGATGTTAGCTTCAACTTTGATAGCATTAGCTTGCATTTCTTCCCAATTTTCCGGGTCTCTCCCTCTCTAAGTTGATATTCCATGTCTACATCAAAAACAACAGGAAAATAAATTAAAGTTAGGCCAGTGGATGGCTTGATGTCTTTTGGAATGACATTGTAAATAGTATTAAACCGTTCACAGTGTTCTTCCACGCTTTCATTTGGTTTTCTTTTCAATATTTTATATTCATTTAGGAGTTGAAGTGGATTTTTCTTGATTTCCCATCTAGCTAAGAAAGTTTGATGGAAAGCATCAAGGTTGGCTATACTTCCTAGAGGTAAACTCCTAAACCATTTTTTGACTCACCTCCTAAACTTTGAGCAAACAATCTCATTTTTACATCGGTTTCATCTACCTCTTGAAGGTCAAACACATCATTCATTCTATCGACATGTTTTTGGTCAGTATGAGAACTAGTGTTATCGAAGGTCATAATTTTATATTTGTAATCTCCAGGTATAGCATTTAGCTGGCATGGTAACACCAAAGGTGCATACCTACCTACCATAATTGGTCTGGAAGATTGACTGGAAGATGGACTTGATGTAGGTGTAGTTGTGATAACTACAGGGATAGTAGGAATAACAACTTGAGATATCACAAGTGAGGAAGTTGAGATTATAGAATGAGTAGGAATGGGAGGTTGTAGATGAACATTATGGGAATATTGGGTGGATAAAGAGGTTGTTGCAACTGTTAAAGTGGAAAATTCAACAAATTATTGAATATAAGATTCTTTAATAGCTTGGTCCAAAACTGAAACTAGACCTTGTAATTTGTCAAATTGTCGTGGGGATTCAAGATCAGGATCTGTTTCAAGAAGATGGTTTTTGGGTATGTATGGTTGCAGTATGGCTTTATCAATGACAGTCTGATCTACAAAAGTCTCAGGTTTTCTTCTAAACAAACTATGATGGAAAGGAAAATCAAACTCTATATCCTGAATAGTTTCAAATTTCTCTGGAAGAGAGTTAGACCTTGAAAAAGGACTATTCTCAGGAAGATAATTGAATCTAGACAAAGTACTATTACTACATTGACTCTCTGTAAGAATTTTCTTTCTCACCAATTTTTCTGGATTATCTACAAATTCAACAGGGTTGGGATCAGGGTGAGCTGTAGTGAAAATTATTTATGGAGCCAGGTCTATTAAAAATCATCACACAAGTAAAAATAAAAATCAATTACATAATAAATATTTACAAAATAACAAACTCAAATCATGTATTTCATAATGATATATAAGTTTTAATTTGTAAAAATACCGATAAAATACCAGTAAATAATGAATTTTCAATCTAAAGAGTTTTCTTCCCAAGTATCGTCGCCACTATGTTGTCATTCTGTATTTTTGAGGTTGAGGGAGAAAACACATAGGACAACATCAAAACCATTTTGGAAGTTGGGATCTAGCCTTACTAGCTTCAGAGAGGGATCTCTCTGTAAAATTTAGCTATGTTTTATATGAATTTTAGGCTAGTTATGACTGTACTGAATTTTTTGATTTGATTGATTTGGATGATTTAAGTGTTATAATTCCATTGGTTTATGGAGTCTATAAATTAAAATGGATTTTTCATCAATTTTTAGAGGAGTTCTAACAAGGAAAGCTAGGTTGCACTATTTGGATCTTTTTAGAAATTAAATGGATGGTGGAATAGAAGAAGTGTAAGGTTCAGTAGAAATCAAGGAGAAATTAAGAATTCCTTGATTTGACTTCAATGGAAAACATTAAAATTACCAACAGCCAAAATAGGGTGCTCTAAGTAACAAATCCTATTTATCACAGTTTCTATTTATTAATTCAGATATTCAGAATAATAGAGAAAGAAAAACAATGTTTAAATCAATAAAAAGAAGAGACATATCACCATTTGGTACACCACATGAATCTTGTGAAAGGTCCTTGTACTATTGATGCTCCGGCACTTTGAAAATTACAATATGCAGAAGAAATTACATTCAGAAATCAACCCTTAATACTTCAAACAGTGAAGTATTTATACTGCAAATTACAAAAATCCTTTACAAAATCGTTGTCAAACCTACAATGTATTATTATCATAATTACAAAAAATATGATCTAATCCTGGCTGAAAAATAGGCCACGTAGATAGCTAAAAATAAAGGTGGCCCTATTTTGAAGGTTTCGGTTGCTAAGTCAACCAGAAACTGTGTTGCGTTGCTAAACTGACTATCGTGTTGGTTGATGTGCTGGTCGATGTCTTACTGCTCCCAAATTACCTTTATAATCTAGTAAATTGACCAGTTCTTCCCATCTCTTTTCATATAGTATGGTCAATTTTGATACCCTGCAGTAAATTTCATCTACCTCTGTGTATTTGGCAAAAGTCAGCTTCACAGTAAAAATGTGTTTTACCTCATTCTGTATGTAGAAATCATTTGACAGGGTTTCCAAAACTCCCTTGATGTCATACTACCTTTTATTCCACTGACCTTGATACTGCTTCTATCCATTTCTTTCATCTTTAGGACATAGCCTTCATGAATGATTAATTTGTCATTTATTACATAAATGTTGGGCAGTCCTTTCTGGATCAATGCTTCAATTCAGTTAGTGAACCTATTTACTTGCAGCTCCAAGGTTTCACATCTTTCTTCCAACTGATCAATAAGGTTCCTCTTTGTCAATACTTTCTTGACTTCCAAAATAGTAGCAGTTCTATCGCTCTTTCCTACTTCTTCAAGTTCATATTTAGAATTAGAATTTAGTAACTTGATAATGTTGGAGACTTTTGTGGGCATCTCTCCAAGCTTCTCTCTTCCCTGCACAATAGTTTCTGTAGCCTTTTCTATTAGCTCTTTCTTCTCAAAGATGATTTGGATAGAAGGCCAAATCTCATTAATAGAGTCTAGTATATTCATCCAAATGTTTTCCTTGGCTTGGGCCAAGGTCTGACCAATTGAAGTGTCCCTTTCCACCTTCTGCAACTTCTCCAACAATCTCTGTGATTTCTACATTTTGGTGACACGAGCAGCTTCAGCTTTGGCCTTTTGTACTTCTGAATCTTTGAGTTGATCTTGCAAAGTCTTGATCTCTTTTGACTGAAGTGACATATTCTTTAGTGTATTGGTCACCTATTCAGCACTTGCAGTATGAGTGCAAGAAGTAGTTGCAGTGGTTGTTCCTATTGCTAGGAGCTGAGAAATGGGTATGGCATCTAGGGGGATAATTGCCATCTTCTGTCTTTCTGCCTTCTCCTTTATCATTTTTTCCATCTTTGCCTCCATTTGTCTAATCTGTATATTTTTCTCTAAGATCAACTTCATGATATAAGCCTTTTATGTTTCATTTTCTTCAATTTCCTTGGTCAATGGATCCTTTGCGGCTGGAAGATTAAGCTGTTTTCTCATTGCTGCAATGTCCAAGTTTTTATTTTTAATAATTTCCTCAGCAGCATTGACATCTTTGGGATCATATCCTATCTTTAGCACCAAGTCCTCCAAATATTTGGTCCTGTTATATTTTGCCAAGGAGGACACTTTCTCCATTTTCAAGTGTGACTGAACATTGGAAAATGAAACCTGGAATTTAGGTAAGTGACATAGCAGTGTTAGTTAAAGTAGAAGATATCATTTCACTAGTTTTCTTGTGCATCTGCATTTGATCAATGGGATGAATATCTTTAGTGATGAACTCAAATGTGGTTCTCTTGTAGTCTGTTGTTGTTTGCTATGAAGTTTGGGCTTCAAGAAAATCCATTTGCATCTTCCCATGCCATGTGTCAAATACTGACAACAACCTACTCTGTGAGATGGAGGTCTATTTCCAAAAGTTATTATAGGTACTATTTTTTAGAATCTCATTTATGAGCTTAATCTACCTGTACTTGTAAAAAATTATCTTCTCTTTTTCTATTTGGACATTCTGTGACTCTAGCTTAGATTCCTTCTGACCTTGTGATGATCAAGGTCTAGTAGGAGATGTTTTGAATTTGATGGTCGTAGGTGGTGAATCTGTGATTATGGTGGCAACCTGCTTTTCAGTCTCTTTGTCCACCTCTACTCTAGGAGTCAACTTTTTTCTCTTCCTGTAACTGATTCTAAACTCTTTGGCTTCACTTCCTGTTGTCAATGATGATCCCTCCTCCCTTTGTCATTTGCTTGATTTTTCCTGAGGAGTGGGAGTCTACAAGCTGGAAGTGGAAAAGAGTTGTTCTTCAACTTCCTACAAAGTGTTTTCTGTCCATTCCAATTGATAGGCATATTGCTCTATTTTAGACCCTAAAGTATGAATGCAAGGAGTGCTTTTATTCTCCACTCTGAGATTTTAAATAATGTCACAAGGGTCATAAGACCAAGTAAAACTTAGATTGAACTTCATTTCTTTAAGCATCTTATCAGCTTCTTCACCTACTGTCTTGGTATTACATAAAATGCGCCCACCTATGTCTTTATTCTGAAATGTGATTTCTTCTGGCCACTACAAAATGGATCTCATCTGAATTCAAAATCTTTCTAATATACCCGAGGGAAAAAATCCTCATGGGGAGGTATTTGGTGACTTTATATGGTGCCAATTCACAACCACACGCCTTGATCTCTATGTAATTTTTGTATAAATACCAATCCCCAGTATTTGCTTGATCTGTCAGGTGCAAAATTCTCTTGAATTCTTCATTGGTCCTAGGTTGTACTGCACTGTTCAAAATGTTCATGGCTAGGTGAACAAAATCTTCAATGAAATACTTATAAGGAAACTCTTTTTATTATTATTTCCTACATCATCAAGCTTTTGCATTGCAAAATTGAATTTATCTGACTAACAGTAAAGGAACATATAAATCAAAATGGAGGTGTAATTAAACAATTGTTCTGTAGGAAGCTTTATGAATTGTTCATTAATACTGTCAGCCAAGAATTGACTAAAATTAAACATAGTGGAAGGTTTGATTCTGTGGAAAATATGGAGAGGAATCCTAAAATGGGCTCATCTACCCATTGATTAGAATAATAACCTAAAATGTAGGAAATCATGGATACAATTTGTTTGGCTTGATCAGGGAAGATGGAGAAATGATATGGAGGATTCTTTTCAGGTAATTGGGCATTCTCAAGAAAGAAGATTTTAAAGATTTTAGCTCTAGTAGTGAAATCTAGCTTCTGATAAAGGTGGGTGAGGGCTTCTAAAGTGAAAGGGGTATTATTTTCCATAGTGAGAGCTAGCACCATTTGGTCAATGGACTAGGTAGTAATTGTGAAGAGAATGTCACTTGAAGGGGTCATGATAGCTCTTTGAGTAGTGACATAGCATGCCTGAAACTTTCTTGTAAACTCAGGGGTTTGGAATATGAAGGGGAAAATGTAGTGGGAAAGTTTGGACTCCTAGAGCCCAATCTCATTGGTCTTATTTACATGTGTGTCTTCTAATCAGCAATATAATTCAAGAAAATCACAGTCACATTGGGTTTCATTAATCCTGTAATCCCTGTCAGCCAGAGGGATATGATCTAAGTCTAAATAAGGGGGAATCTAAGGATTAACATGTTTTTCTTGGGTTTTAGCCTTCGAAGGCATGACTATAACAATCTGAAAAACAAGAGGAATTGACAAAAGAGCTTAGCGAGGAAAGTGTTTAGGTAACGAACTATGAGATGAAAGAAATAGGGAACTGTCAATTTTTGTGTTGGTCTGGTCGCACAATAGCTCTAAGGGTGATTGTTGTGCGAAGCTATCAGTTTACAGATAATCAGGAGTGAAAATGGAGGAGATTGATGGGTTCAGAAGATTTTAAACATTGCTGCAAACGTTTTGTTGAAAATGGTGTGGGATCGTTAGGCCTAAATGGTTACCTAGGAATTACAAATTAATGTTGAACGGTCATTTTCCTGGAATGCATTTAATTGGCTAATGGTTATGTGATGTGGCGGGAGGAGAATGGTGGAGGAATTCATGGTGGGGCGCAATAAAGCGGGCGAGGAGCGGTGGTTTCGGAAGGGGTAGCAAGCAGTATGTGGTTTCGGTGGGGGGGGGTGCGAAATCGCGAGAGGGTGACACATAGGGGATGGGGTCTGGCGGGAGAAACAACTTTTCGTACCCCCCCCCCAGTGGTAAAGGAAGGATGGAGAGGGGTGGCCGAAGGTGGATTAGGATCATGGATGCTGAGCGGAAACAGATCCCAAGGCCTTTAACCATGCGGTTGATTAACCATATGTGACAAAGAAGCTTTCTCCATCTGCACTTTTATATTTTTCTTGTCGGAATTAGGATAAAGGTTAATAATAAAACGTATGAAAAAAATTTATTCCATTGCACCCATTTTTCCTTTTCCCATATCCTTAAAACTTATGATAAAAATGACATAATCATATATTTGTAAAATCATCTAATTTACCTACCCATGACTAAACTATCATTTTTTATTCTTTAAAAGGGTGCACTTAAACTAGCAAACCCACTTTATTTTCTTTTATACATAATGAAAACTATCTAACCTATCTATTATTTATCCTATTGATTCAGATTAAAAAATTGAATCAATTTCATTTTCTACCTAACTACTGATTTACCTAGATTAAACTGTTAGGTAAGTCTTTATTCTCCAACCTAATTTATAGAAATTTAAACAAGTTTAACCATGATTACACTGTATGATTAAACCAAAAGCTAGTGATTGTGGCATTTTGAACAAGCTACACAAAACCTTTATTTAACAATGATGAAGAAAACTTACTATCAGTAGTGGCATTTAGACTTGCAAGACTTTCAGTATTATTTCTTATTTCTTATTTTTCTTTCTTTTGGTGGGGTTCAATATTTTCTTTCTTTTTCAATGTTTTTGTTTTTTCTCTTTTCTTATTTATACTGTCTTTTCATTTTTTATTATATTTTTTTTGGAAATCATTCGCAAACTGACAAGTATTTAGAAAAAAAAGATTCCTGAGATACGATACTCAATAACCTTGAGATCCTATAAATTATAGGACCCTACCAAAGCAAATGAAGAAAGAGATCAAGCATGTGAAGAACACTGTGGTCACAAAGAATCAATATCTGACAAGATTCATTAACATATCCCGAAAGAAGGCATGGCAGCTCTAACAAGGGAAGAAAAATATCAAAGGACCCTTGACACCTGTGAAGGCCTTGGAGATATTAAGGTGCATATAACTGATTTAAATCTACAAAGATGTCATGATGAAGAAGCCATCTAGCAAAATCACTATTTAATGTTGAAGCAATGTTAGGATGAAGTCATGAAGGGCTACTAAATCAAAGTATAGGAACAAGCAAGTAGAACTAAACATCTATGTGATAAGTATTATGGATCATAGCCATATGACAAGGGAGTAGCTAGATGACAAAAGTACCTGGCATACATAAAAAAGGCCAATTTCCACGAAGGATCAATAACATGACAAGCCAGGAAGGAAAGTGATCGATGGTTAGTTCCCACCAAGAAGAAGTTCAAACAAAGACTTCATGACATCAAAGGAAAGAAGGAGATCAAGAAGCTGAAGGAACCATGAAGAAGAATTTGTTGATGAATGGACAAGTCCCTAGCTAAGAGGGAGTTATAACAACTTCCCAATTACAAAGGAGCTTGGAAAAGTTCCTTGCCAGAGGAAACTTGGGCATGTCTTCCTAAATTAAGAGGAAGAGATAAACATAAAATTCTTGTCTTCGCTTGGGAAGAAAGAATTTGAGGATTGGGTAATCATCCGGCATCCGATACTCTTTGAGGATCATTGGCTGGGAACCCAAGACAATAATATTCTTTTTAGGTCATACTCAGTCAACATCCAAGTTGGTATGTACCTTGAGAGACAATGAATAAAGTGTCTATAGTTCATTTGTCTCGCCAACATTGTGCTCTGGTCTTATGAGAGATAGAGTTGTTAGTCAAGACCTTGCTATGAAAAATTTTGGTTACTATGATGCTATAGCAGATGGATTGCCAATCCTGTTTCTCTTATGTGAATTCTTCAAGATTGAAAAATAGTCAAACACCTTCTAATGATTTATGAATACCTACCTATTATTGATTTTAGACTTCTGCGATCTGTGTTCTGTGTGGTTGTATCTTCCGGATTCATCGCATCTGTTTTTTAAAGTGCATCGACGTTTCGAACCAGCCTCTGTGGTTCATCATCAGGATGAGAATTCTCATCCTGATGATGAACCACAGAGGCTGGTTCGAAACGTCGATGCACTTTAAAAAATAGGTGCGATGAATCCGGAAGATACAACCACACAAATACCTACCTAGTTAAGAGGGAGTGTTCAGAAAGTGTACCTAGGTTCAGTCTTCATAAATGTACTTTTGATATTTGTATTTATTCAAGAAAAGAAATATTATTTTTATATTTATCAATGAGCTTCTTTCTCATTGAAATAGGTCTAGCACATGTTAAAGTGATATAGGTAAGTCAAAGAGTCAAAAGAAAGTTTGAAGACCCTTAAGGATGTGTTACACCATGTATATATTTGTGTAAGAGTCAAATAATATCCCTCCAAGAAAATAAAAGTCCTCTCAATGGAACGACATAACCAAAAGGAGAAAAAACGATGAAGAGAACTCAAGTTGGCCTACTATCCTCAAATTGGCTTCAAATCGGCCTAAGGGAGGGAAAATCCTCTCTATATAGAGGCTATCCACTCCTCCAACGACAAGAATTCTTCACCTCTAAAATCAACGAAGGTAGAAGGAAAGATAAAGGGAATCAAAGGTAATAGAAGGATGGAAGAAGAGTCTACAAGGGCAACGAAGAAAGGAGGAAGAAGACCGAAGTGCCATAGGGTTGTCTTAAAGCCTATTGTAGTCACATGTGTGAATAATGCAACCTCTTCCTGTGGTCATTACAACACTACTATCATAGTCATATAATCTCATTGGTTGGGCTAGATAATTAGACCTATAAGGCCTCTCACTCAAGCGAAGGAGGAAGAGGTCAATTTCACAAAGAATCCCCTCACACATGTGAAGAAATAAGGTTGGACTGTTGTCACAACAAGTCTGCAACTATATCTCAAGAGAGAGCTATGTTGGGCAAGATAGAAGGTCTCCTCATATGTGAAAGAATATACTAAGGGTCAAGGATAAATATATCTTCTAGAGTTAGCATAAACAATGTCTATCACCAATTTTCGAACGAAGGAGGAGGACGAAGTGTCAAAAGAAGGAGGAAAAAGTTTTGGGGAAATTAAGTGTAGGAAGGAGGAAGGACTTGACTTGTGCTTGGAGGATGTTCTTGTCAAGGGTATATGGTTTTGCATTAATCAATAGGAGCTTCAATAAGAGAAATTACGAAATGGTTTTCCTCTCTAAGGGAGAGAGGTTTTTCCCTGGAAGAGAGCCAACATATAGTGTTCTTGTTTCTTGTGTTTTGTTAGCAGTTTTATGAAGTAAACACACATGAATTAATAAGAAGAGAAGAAGATTAAGATAACAACATAAATTGTAAAAGTGCTTCACAAATTATTATCAAGTCTAAAGGAATCCTACTATATCTAATTGCCCTAGATCATTTAATAGATGAAACGAAGTGGGGAAATAATGAAGGTTCCAAGCCACATGCCATGGTATAAGGGAAGTTAGAATGAGGGAAGCCCACACCTTAGGTATATGAATGTAAGAGGGAGAAATATCAGTACATGAGTTACCCCAAACTTGTTTTTCTTCCATTCGCCATATGCCTTTTCCCTTTTATTTATTTTTCCTCATTTTACTACTTGAAGCTCCAAGGGGTGAGAGCATGATGTGTATGCTGAATCAATGATTACCTCCTTAAGGTTGGGAAGTTCATTGGCCACTAGGGGTTGGTACAATAATGGGCCCCTTAATTATGCAAGGGGCACTCATAGGGGCCCTAGGAACTAGGGTGGTGGACATAGTGATAGGGGGTGGAGCTCATGTTTGGATTTTTCCCATGTGCTAAATTTTTATGTCTCGACCATCTTTTGAATTTTTTGGTACATTTCCTATTGTAAGTGGGAAAATTGGACTGTATGTTTCTTTTTCGCTGCATGAACCTTTGGGGCATCATTCAAGGCCTGACCCAAAGTGTGGACAAAGGGAGGATCAGGCTAACATGTTCTGGAAGGGAGTGAGATATATGGTATCAGGAAGTGGGACCACGCAACCAAAATTAGGGTTTCTCATGTAGTACCACTCCTAAAGCTAGTAGCCAATAGATGATTTCCCATAGGACTAGGATACAAGATTAACACCTAGGTTTAGATAAGGGAACAAGGGTATAGTCCAAGCCCATTGTTTCTACTAAATCCCCCTACTAATCCATGTCCAAATATGCCTAAGAAAAGATAGCATAAACACCCAATTACATAAATAAAATTCATACCTTCGAGGTTGGAAGGCCCACCTTCAAAAATATGATCATAAAAGATGAGAGAGGGCACACAATGGATGGCTTAGGTGGAAGAGAACAATGTCACATCGAGCTATCAAGTGGCTGAAAAGGGTTGCTAGCTACTGGATGAAGACAAATATGGGAGAAAATTTATCCTATAGGGGTCACCCGCTGGTGGTGGGTAACATCTGGCTTCCACTAGGACATGAGATTTCATTAGAGTAAAAGAACCATTTACTCAAATGGGAAGTTCATGAGAACACAAACAATCTCTTGGGACCTATTGAAGCCTTGAAAATCGTTGCCTCAACATGGGGGAAAACTACCCAGTTCGGACCAATTTCCCAATATGTTTAATGCTTGTGCTAAATGGGGTGATGTGTGATGTTTTCGAGTAATGTTTAAGCTAACAATAATCTAGTCTAAACTAATCAATCACAAATGCATTTAACTTCTAATTTTAAAAAAACTATCTAATCATAATATACCCAGGATAAACTTGATATATGTGATCTAGAATAATTTGTAAAGAAATTGGTAATAAAGATCATTAAATTATGATTAGAAGTGAACCCGTTTTAACAATAATGGTTTCGTATAAAAAGTTAGCCAAAACGATTGTGAGAAATATATCGCATTAAGAGTTATTCATATATTCAGCATAAAATAAAGATCATCATCATACAAAAGTGCAATAATGGTAATCAAAATTCAAACCTGCATACATAAATAATTTGGAAAGAAATGATTGTTTAATACATAAGTAAAAAGGATTACGAGATAAAAGTACCATTTATAATACGTACTACTCATGTGTTTCACCAATATTGATCTATCTTCAATCCATTCAACATCATCTAAGAGTACAAAAGTGCAATTTCAGTAGAAGATGCTAAATCATATAAAAATAAATCTTGTTCCATATATTTCACCAGAACTTCCTCAAAGGGACAGAAGTGCATGTTTTGAAGAGAGTTTTTGATAAAATTCTGGACCCCTCTCTATATGCATGAGAGGGGTTTAAATACTAAAACTATAAAACTAAAAATAGATTATTACAATAATAGTTGAGGAGGTTTAAAGGACATGCCTCAATTTATGCAAAAATAAAATAAAAATTAAGGTAAACAAGGTGACTAACTATGTTACATTTGATCCTTCAGATCGCAAATGTCCACCATAGGCTTCAACTGTGTAGGCTGGCCGACTTCAGCTTTCAACTATCCATTGAATACGGCATCGGTCAGTGCTGGCACCATTTTCTTGGCAGAAGTGGTTAGGAATTGTAGGGTCATCCATTGGCTGTGAGGCTTAACCAAATGTTGCCAATACGCCTCCCAGTCTAGCCTGGTCGTTTGCCTTATCACTTCCTCTTTTTCTTCTGCTACATGTTTCCATTGTTGTTCGAGCTATTTCACATCTGGAAGGAACCCTAGAATGGACTCTGCCACTGAATTGGCACCATGATAATTATCATTGATATTTTATATGATAATGTTTGTTGTTTTCGTCATGTCCACTATTACCTTTTTCGCTTCTTTAAGACGAGAATCCCAACTTGCAAACAAAATTTCCTTATGTGATTCTTCTAGCTTGGGCAGGTCGGATCTTCTCCCCTCCTCTGTATTTTGCCAGGACATGAAATCAGAGACCTTTTTAAAGATCTCATCATATTCAAGTCGCATTTCTACGACTTGACTTTTTAGTTTATCACTAGTTTCACAATAGGATTTCCAGTGTGAAATATTCTAGCACAGTAATTCTTTCTGATGTGTCACTGGGAATTAAGTCTGAGTGCTTTGGAAATAAACTGATCAATTTTTGGATCGTCTTTATGTAGATCAGTGATTGCTTGCACCTCTACTTCCTTCTCGGCTAAGCTGGTTCAATGTTCTATTTTCATATGTTCAAATACTTGTTGAAGCTTGGCCAGCTGTATCCCTACCTGTTGGTCGGATTTGACTTGCTGTAATTATTGCTCAAGCGACGTTATTTTATTTTCCTTTTCTCTAAGCAACATTTGGACTTCTGTTTCTTTGTCTATGGTCGTTGTAGCATAAGCACCTGCAAACTTCGAGAGTCTAGTTAGGTTGGCAGATGGATCAACATGCGAGTCCTTCCATTAAACATCCATTAGTTCATTTTCAGGGGTAGTAATAGCTATAGAGTCCAATTTTCTTTTCTTTCTTTGCCTTTTCACCATAGCCTTATGTTGTGGGTTATAGAATACATCTAGAGGGGGTATTTTTTCAATTCTCAAAATTATTTCGGAGGTGGGGGTAACAGGGATATGGTCTACTTCTTGTTCATTTGTAGTTTCTTCCACTGTAATTTCCAGAGTTGTTTTCTATTGTGGATTTTGCAACTCTAGCACCTGTTCCTCTATATTGAGACTTTTATTAAAATTATCCCACTCTTCCTCTAAGTCAATTACCATGGGGTTTATTGGTTGTGCAAAGGTAGTAGGGATTTCAACCTGCTTTCAAGCTGAAGCTTCTTCAGTTATCTTCTGTGTAGATTGGGATGTATCCCTTATTGACTTGATACTTCTGCTTTTTCCATTTTGTGATGACTGTCGCAATTCCCCGATAGATTTTTCTTGAGACTCTACCCCAGAATCGGATTTTGAATTTTCTTTGGAGTCACCTTCTATAGTCACAATGGGAGTAGGCTCCCTTATTGGTTCAATTAATAATTGGTCCAATGGGACCATTGGCAACCTTCTTTCTCTGTAACTGTAAAACTTTTCCAGAACTTCATGGTCAAAAAGTAGTTGTTCCATATTCTTCACCTTTGTAAAGGTATTTTTCTGCAAAAAGATATCATCAAAAACATCCTCCTCATTAGTGAATACTTTTATTTTCACCAAAGTGGTCAAATTCTTAACAGTGCCAAACGGGTCATATTGTCGTCCAGGGAATTTGGGTAATTGCAGAGATAGCATGTTCTCTGCTTCTTTGAACATGTGTCCTAGGTCGTGTAATGAAAATGCTCCACATTGTATATGGAATGCAGGCCAAATGGCCTTTTTTGACTCTTTCAATGTATGGCTCATTCCTCCCTCACTAGCTGTTTGATAAGCTATCTCCCTAGCCATTAATTTATCTGGAACATATTATGGGAGGATATGGGGGGAGGTGATGCTGCCAAAAACTCTAATATATGTAAAAATTTCCTCCCCGAACCATCTGGCCATCGGGAGGATGTCAACTTCAGCTTCTTAGGAAAACTTGGGGGCATCTCGGTTATAAAGCCGCTTGTGAATAGGGAGCATAAATCCATGGCAAATCTTGAAAAAATGTGGTTGAAAATTGGATTCCCACATGACCTTGTGGTACATGTGAATGGGAAGTGGATTTCAAACAGTCCATTTCCATCCCATGATGGGGAACTTTGAACTAAAACAAATAGCATCCATAACATAGGCGCTCATAAAAAATGGAGGGTAAACCCTCGAAGCAATACTTCTTCTCCTTCTATACTCGATAATTTTTTTTGCTAAATTGTCTGACAAGATTTGGGCCCAATTCATTATAGTTGCGTTAATGACTATGTCTATTAATGGCAACTACTCTGAGGAGAACTTAGTATTATCCGGTTTGCCAAACAGTTTACATAACATAGTCGCTGCAAAACTATAAGGGGGACAAAGAGACGTAGTAGTGTACATACCAATTTTGTCTTTCTTGATTTTATCTTCATTATTCAACTAGGTGTGGGTGCAATCTGCTGGGTCATTGTTCTCATTAGCAAAATTCTCTATGAATTGCCTGTTGTAGATGACCTATGGCTCTGGTAGGTGGTACATAAGCCGTAGGTTATCCGGGGTAAAATATCTGATGACCTCTTGGCTTCTCGCCTTGAATTCTCTGTCTGAGATGTCGGCTTCATCGATAACCCATTTTACCATGTCAGTAAAAGGCATTATCTTCGGTCGAGTGGCTATGCAGTACAAGAATGAGCAATCTGTCTCTAGCATGGAAGTGTCTGAGGAATATCATCGATCAACTGTAATGCTTGTTTCCATAATCCTCAGTTGTTCCTCCTCCACTATGTTGTACATAGCCTCCCATGTAGAGGTTCCTCCCTCTCTACTGCATGTGGTATCTGTCAATAGGGGAGTCATCTTTGTCTTCTTAGAGGCTATAGCGTTGCCTTTCTCCCCCATTGTTCTCAACACTATGTTCTATGGGTTTTTCCTAAAATGAATAACAACAGCTATTGGACACACAAAGATGAACGTAAAAATGAAATAATGCAGATAGCTTGTAAAGGTGGTAAAATAAGAATTATTTGAATGCACGTAACAAGATATTGTATCAAGCTAAATGGCTTTTCACACATAAATGCAGTTATTTCCCACTAATGCCTACTAATGATTCGTTATCCCTTAGCTTTATTTCTCATAAATGTTTGCGTCGTAAAACAAGATGAAAACTTCTAGGGTGGAAAGCCTTTGTACTGCGATGATAGTGATTGTGTGATTTGCGAAGCAATATCACAAATCACAATATCGTAAGATGTGCCTTTTGGCATTCTTACCTCCTGCTGTGTTTCTGCGAGATGTGAGATATGAGCCATCGGTTAGTTGTTTGATGTATAGCTAATCGCTAGGTTTATCCTATGCAATAGACTTGATGGACTTGAAATATTTACTTTTAATATTCTAAGGTGTGGGTCCAGGCGCCAATCGCATTTCGCAATATCGGCTGGTGGTAAGTGCAAAGTGTTTGCTTGAATGCTCGAATGTGATGCGATAAAAGTCAAAGTGTCATCGCAGTTTTGCATCTTACAAATTTTGCTATATTGTCTTTAGGAGAGATTTCTTTATAAGTCGTGATATGTGATGCGAGACTTAAGCCTAAAAGCTTAAGGACTTCTATTTTCATCGGATTTTATGATAATTTAGACCATGGAGCCCTTATGTAATCATTTTACTTGATTTTGGAGGTTTTTTAGAAAGGTCCTTTGGTGAGTTTTAGACATGCTATATATGAAAAGGTAAGTCTTTAGTAGTTCACAAAAAGGTTTTGATTGTTATCTTTGCTTTATTCAAAAAAAATTCAAGAAATGACTAAGTGCTAAGTTTTGTTTTTTGGATGAAACTTTTTAAAGGGTCCCCATTTATAAATGTAACATTAACTACTATCATTAACAAATGGGGGTTGTTGAATACCACAACAGGACCATAGACCTGTTCCCTGTGCATCACAAATAATCAAATGGGGTAGCATGTTCTGATGGAATCCTTTGATGATCCATGCTTTTGTTATTTCATAAAAATAAATCAACAAGAATTAAAATCAATGTTAAAATGCAAATATAATCTACATGCACCTAATCTAGCATGATAACATAACATGATATTAAATTCTAATTCAAAAATCAATATGCAATGCATCCTAATTTAACATGCATATTACACTATGCTAATATTATGTATGATCATACAACCAATGTAACTAACATAGAAGTAGATCAACATAAGAACACTTTCCCCTATGATCACTCATGCAATAAATCTAAGAGAAAGGATAGGAACAATCATATGGAAGGTCATAAGAGTGGGAGGTGGAAAAATATGATATACATATATTATCGAAGAGAGTCATGGATGGAGGGAAGGGCACAAACTTGGAAATTTGGATCCTTTTTTACAAACACAAAATGGGTGATTGGATAATTCAATTCATGAACTCTCTATAATGCTCCATGGGATCCTTAGGTGTATGATAAGAAAATTTTTCCAACTTCCCTTTATTTACATGTGTGAAGCTACCAAGGTGGCATTTCAGGGGAGAAATGACATCTAAATTTCCTAGATCCTCATGAAGGACATCACCTAACTCTCTCTTATAGATCAAAGGGCTAGATTTATTAGGTTCCTCATCCTAGACTATTGAGCTTTCATTGTTGTCACTATAAAACTCTTCAATAAGTTATTTTTTGGTTGGATTTCCTTGGGAATTATGATCTTGACTATTTGTGGCTTGGTCATGATTTTCAATGATTCTTTCATCTTGGTGACCTAGGCTAGAGACTCCCACTTGTTTTTCGTACAAGTCACCATGTATCTCTCACACAATGTCACACAAGATGTTGACCTCTTAGTGTCTTTGCAAGGTATCCTCATATAGCTCTTTTGAAGGATTATTTTTGTATTGGAGTTGCATTTTAGATACTTCATTTCTTCCCTTAATGCACAAATTAACTAAATTTTATTTGTGCATTCCTCGATGAAATTTCTACAGTCCTTCCTATACTTATAAAAATATTTCTTTATGAGAATGAATTCATCTTCATCACCTTGTTCATCATGGGGAGTAACCATGTGAGGTATTTATTTGGCCTTTGCATAACAAGTAATTGTGGAGTCACCAGGGTGAATTCAAAGATGCCTTAAGAGATTCTTTCTTCACCCTACAAGCATTGACTTTGGAGTTTAATAAGGAACTAGGGATCCATTCCTCTTATGATGTCACTAATATCTATGTCAACATTGTCATAAGGGAACAAGACACACATCTCGTGTCCCCAATAATGAAGCCAAAAATGTTGTTCCACAAACTAATAGGCCTGGTATATAGGCTAGAGCTAGAGGGAACAACAACAATTTGGGACAAATTCCCACTCTCACCACATCCTATGTCCCATTCTCTTCTCAGATTTTCATTGACAAGATGAGTCCATGTATCCCTCAGTTGTGATAGCTGTTATATTAAGTAGTTTTTTTCCTACGGAAAACCACAATAGCTCATACACTAACAATTCCCAACTAAAAACTACATGCCACAAAGAAAACTACACGCAATAAAGAACAAGCACACAGAGTTGAGGTTAGGGAGCCAAGGTATATCCTTGCCTCAATAGTTGTGGCGCCACTCGTCCAGGTGATACAATGTTGGACCTGAGGGGACTGACTTGTAATATGTATACAATAGGGTTCAAAATGAGGCAAGTATGGTTCATTCAATGGAAAGGCTCAATTGAGGTGTGAGCTTTGGGAGAATATAGGATGACTTTCCATGAAAAACCCATTGATATAAACACTATAAAATACCTAGGGTTGAGGTATTTGATGAGAAAAGAGTTCATTTAAGGTCAATATAGTTAGGAGAAAAGGTTTTGGATGATATGCTACTAGAGTGAAAACCTTCATGAAATCCCTAAGTTGAAGGGAAACTTCAAGGATTCCCACTTGATATGAAAGCTAGGGAATCAAATAAAATGAGAATCCACTCTCAGAATTCATTCAAAACTTGTGGATGCCTAGAGGAGACACTAAGGAAGAGTCATGTCTAGACAAAATCCAAACATTGATCCTACCTAAAATTTCACATCAAGCCCTAGAGTCCCTCAGCCTTGAGGGATGAGAAAAAAAAAAAAGAGAGAGAAGAAGGCGAAGAAAAAGATATTTGTAAATGAAGAGTAATCACCAAGGATTTATAGACATGTGCTTGCTAATTGGGAATTGTAGAAATTGCAAGAAATTTTCTATTGCTAATGAAATCAAACTGAAACAATAGACACAAATTTATTCAACTATTTTGTGGAAAGGAAAACACATGATAGAAACACATGCAATAACATGAAACCATCAAAACACAAGGAACAAAATAAATTTAGAGGGGAACCCAGCTAGGAAAAACCCCTCCATTGCTTTGCATTAATTTAGATGAGAAAGGAAATAATTACAATGTCTTGGTTCAACTCTGAAGAACACCATGCGCTATAAAATTGTTCTCCTGCTTCCTGACCTACTTTGGACAACACTTATCCAATTAAAGCCTCAACCAACCTCCTATTTTCTTGCGCAATCATGGAGGAATTAATTTCATAAATAATAGGAAAATTCCCTATTTCCTTGCCCAAATCCAAGGGGAATTGATCTCCTTCTTAGTGAAAAATCAATGCACAACCAACAGTATACAATTATAAATACAAGTGTGCCTTTTCCATCCACTCAACTAGGCAATTCAAATCCCACGTGTGACTAGGTCTATTTTTTACCTAATTGACTAGTTAACTAAGAGATGAGTCAGTTAACAGTAGTTATAACTACTCAACTGGCCTTCAACTGACTCAACTAATGACTAGAGCTCAGTTAATTGAGTTCAACTAACAATAACTCAACTAGATTGTTATATCTTAGCAATCAAATCATGCACAACTCTACTTCTAACCTACAAACTCGAATTTATTGACTTAACTAGTAGATAAGGCCATGTAACTCTAGCTAACTGCAATCCAATTCATCCTGCTGATGTGGAAAATCAAATTTTCTCCACTTAACTAAGGCATTAGTCAAATCAAGCCTTTTCTTGGTACAATTTCAATAATCCGTCTTAGAAAGAAAAGGATTATGCACAATCCCAATCCTGCTCTAGTGGAATGTATTGTAACACAATTAGCATTCCCTCTCATTGTTGTTGTTGCTATTGCAATGAATGCAATTGAGAAGCATCCAAAATACTAGACCAACTATGTCTCTAAGCCGCAACTGTCTCCTAAGTCTCTGAATGCTACTAGCCTACAACTACCATTGAAGATTTGACTGCATCAACTAACATTGATCCTTACACTACTAAATATTGTGGGCTCCTGTAGAAAGGGTAATGATCCAAGATAGTATTATACTGCAACTGTTGTTGCCCCACCTCACTCCTAGATGTATAGCTGCATGCATGATGAAATCTACCTCTAGCTTGTAGATATTTTTCACTCTAACTCCAATTTGTTTCACATGTCTAGTAGCAACATGATTCAGAAAATATTTTCCCTCACTGAACACGACATCATAATATCTTTCTAGCAATATAGCTATAGAAATCATTTTTTTCTTCAGTCGAGGCACATACACTACATTTTATAGGTGAAGAGGGGAGCCATACTCCCTCTTAAAGGTGATATTGTCAATCCCTTTGGTACTATACCTTCCATCATCTCCAAATTCTATGTGCAATTTGAGATCCTTCTCCTCTAGGATACTAAAGAATTCTTTCTTTCCTACTATATGATACGAGGAACTAGAATCTAGGTACCACTCACTCCCTCTTACTTTGGTTTACATGCAAGAAAAGAGGGTGAAATCTAACTCAAAGTGAGATTCTAGAGCATCTCCTCCTGCTCCTACTACAGGATCTTTGTTGGATTTCTTATAAGGACTCTTAGTTAGATAGCGTCTATATTCATGGCAGTGAAAACATTTTATTTTTCTGAGGTCCTTCTTGTCATTATTCTGGATGGACTCTACCTCACCTTAGGCCTTCTTTCCCTTGGAATTATTTCTTTTACCAACAAGAGCACAATATTCTTCCTCATCTGCAATGGATGTGACACAATATCTAATGTTTCTCATGATCTCCTTCTACACCAAATCAAACCAAAGTCTCTCCCAGTTTGGTAGCTTGTCTCTTCCATTAGCTGGATCCTGATAGTTGTGTAGGATTTTGGAAGGCCAAAGAGTGCTAAACTCACAAGTTCAAATGATGGAAAATTTTCTCCTACTCCTCCAAGTTCATCTCAAACCTGAGTGAATCGGGAGAGGTATTGTGGAATGGTTTCATTTTTCTGCATTCCAGTTCTCCTATATTTATCTCTCAATGCCAATTTTCTGGCATCACTGCTACTCTGGAAGAGATCTGTGAGAGTTTTCCACATTGCAAAAGGATTCTCCTTTCCATGCAAATTTAAAACCACATGAGCTTTAAAACTATCCAGAATAATTCTCCTGGACCTTTTTGTGTCTTTCTTCCACTAAGAAAGTGCTTGTGCATATGATGTTCTTGGTTTTGAAATATTAGTTTGTGTATATTCCCATAGTCCATTATCATCCAGGACAAATTCCATCTTGTCGTTCCAAGAAAAAATATTCGAGGTACCGTCCAATGCATACTGTAACCTCAATTCGTTGAAAGAAATCTTTCCTGCACTAAAGAGAAGATGCACCAAAAAATCTACAAATCAAAATTTTTCTAAGAGAATATCTGCAACAAGATTTCTATGTAGTCTTTCGAGACTTTGGTACCATGTAGAAATTGTAAGAATTTTTTTGCTACTAACGAAATTGAATTGAAACCAAGAGACACAAATTTCTTTTGTTATTCTACAGAAAGGAAAAAACATGATAGAAACACATGAAATAACATGAAACCATCAAAACAGAAGGAACACAATGATTTTACAGATGAACCCAAAAAGGGAAAACAACTCCATTTCTTTCCATTAATTCAGATGAGAAAGAGAAACAATTACAATGTCTTGCATCAATTCTGAAGCACACCATGCACTGTAAAAATTTTCTCTTGGTTCATGACCTATTATGACAACCACTTAGCCAATTCAAACGTCATCTAACCTCCTATTTCCTTGCATAATATTGGAGGAATTAAGCTCCTAAATAATAGGGAAATTCCTTATTTCCTAGTGGAAATCCAAGGGGACTTGATCAACTGCACAGAGCAAAAGAATTGTACACTCAACAATATACAATTATAAATACAAATGTTCCTTTTCCATCCACTCAACTAGGAAATTCGAATTACATGCATGAATGGGTCTATTTTTAGCTGATTGAATTGTTAATTGAGAGATGAGTGAATTAACAACAGTCATAACTACTCAATTGACCTTCAACTGACTCAAATAATGACAAGAGCTCAGTTAAGTGAGTTCAACTAACAATAACTCAATTATATTTCTATATCATAGCAATCAACTCATGCACAACTCTATTTCTAGCCTACAAACTCTAATTTACTGACTTAACTAGTCAAAAAGGCCATGTCACTCTCGCTAACCGCAATCTGAGTCATCTTGCTGATGTGGAAAATAAAATTTTCCCCATTTGACTAAAGAATTAGTCAAATGAATAATTTTCTTGCTACAATTTCAACACTCCCTAGTGGCAAGAAAAGGATTATACACAATCCCAATCATGCTCCCATAGAATGTATAGTAACACATTTAACACTCCCTCTCACTGTTGTTGTTTATACTGCAACAACTGCAACTGAGAAGTATCCAAAATATTGAACCAACTTTGCCTTTAAGTTGCAAGTGAATTCTGAGTATCTGACTACTACTAGCCTGCAACTATCACCTCATAGCTGATTGCATCAAATGAAACTGATGCTTCTTCTACTGAATACTATGGCCCCCTGTAGGAAGGGTAATGATCCATGAGAAGAGTATAATGAAATTTTTTTTGCTCTCCTATGGACCGTGCCAAAATCTTTGAAACTCTAGGACTAATTCCTTACATTACCCCACCTCACTCCTGGAGGTATAGCTACATGCACATAGAAATCTACCTCTAGCTTGTAGAGAATTTTCACTCTAGCTCCATTATGTTTCACATGTCCTATAGCAACATGCTTCAAAAAATATTTTCTGTTACTGAACACCACATCATAACCATTTTCCTCCAATATAGCTACAACAATAAAAAAAATCTTTAACCGAGGCACATACATTACATTTTTCAGGTGAACATGGGAGCCTGACGCCTTCTTAAAAGTGATAGTGCCAATCCCTTTCGTACTATACCTCCCATCATGTTCAAATTCTATCTGCAATTTGAGATCCTTCTTGTCTAGGCTACTAAATAATTCCTTATTTCCTGTCATATGATATGAAGCACCAAAATGTAGGTATCACTCACTCCCTCTTAATGTGATTGTCATGCAAGCAAAGAGGGTTAAATCTAACTGGAATCGACATGTCAAAGCATTTCCTCCTGCTCCTGCTGCAATATCCTTGCTGGATTTCATGTGCGAATACTTGGTTCCATAACGTCCATATTCATGGTAGTGAAAAAATTTTATTTTGATGAGGTCCTTGTTCTTGCCATTGTTATGGCTGGTCTCTACCTCACCTTGGGCCTTATTTCCCTTGGAATTCTTTCCTTTACCAACAAGAGCACATTATTCTTCTTCATTTGCAATGAATGTGACACCATATATAGTGTTTCTTTTGATCTCCTCCTTCACCAAATCAAACCAAAGTCTCTCCCAATATGGTAGCTTGTCTCTTCCATTAACTGAATCATCATAGTTGTTCCAAGATTTCAGAAGGTCGAGTGTTAAACTCACAAGTTCAAATGATGGCACATTTTATCCTACTCCTCCAAGTTCATCTCGAACCTGAGTGCATATGAAGAGGTATTATGGAATGGTTTCATTTTTCTGCATTCGAATGCTCCTAAGTTGATCTCTCAATGCCAATTTCCTGGTAATATTACTACTCTACAAGAGAGCTGTGAGATTTTCCAAATTGCAAAATGAGTCTCCTTTCCATGCAAGTTCGAAACCACATGGTCTCTGACACCCTCCAAAATAATTCTCATGGCTCTTGTTGTGTCTTTATTCCACTGAGAAAGTTCTTGTACATCTGATGCTGATGGTTTTTGAATATTATTTTATGTATATTCCTATACTCCATTATCATCAAGGACAATTTCCATCATGTCTTCCCAATCACAAAAATTTCAGGTATCCTCCAATGCATAATCCAACCTCAATCTGTTGAAAGAAATTTTTCCCGCACTGAAGAGAATCTGCACCAAAAATATTGCAAATTGAAATTTCTCTGAAAGAATATCTGCAACAAGGTTTCTATGTAGTATTCTGAAGCTTTGATACCATGTAGAAATTGCAAGAAATTTTATATTTCTAATGAAATCGAACTAAAATCAAGAGAAACAAATTTCTTCTACTATTCTACAGAAAGGAAAACACACAATAGAAACACATGCAATAACATGCAACCATCAAAACACAAGGAACACAATTATTTTACAGGGGAACCCAACTAGGAAAAATCCCTCCATTGATTTGCATTAATTTTGATGAGAAAAAGGAACAATTACAATGTCTTGCTTCAACTCTAAAGCACACCATACACTGTAAAATTGTTCCTCTACATCTTGACCTACTCTGGCTAACACTTAGCTAATTCAAGCCTCAACCAACCTCCTATTTCCTTGCACAATCTTGGAGGAATTAAGCTCCTAAATAATAGGGAAATTCCCTATTTCCTTGTGCAAACCCAAGGGGAATTGATCACGTGGTTAGTGCAAATGCATTGTACACTCAATATTATACAATTATAGATAAAAATATGCCTTTTCCATCCACTCAATTAGGCAATTTGAATTTCATGCATGGATGGGTCTATTTTTAGTTGATTGACTAGTTAACTGAGAGATCAGTGAGTTAATAATAGTCATAACTACTCAACTAACTCAACTGATGCCTAGAGCTTATTTAACTGAGTTCAACTAATAATAACTCAACTAGATTGATATGCCTTAGTAATCAACTCCTGCGAAACTCTACTTCTATCCTACAAACTTGAATTTACTAACTTAACTAGTAGACAAGGTCATGTCACTCTAATGTGGAAAATCAAATTTTCTACATTTGACTAAGGCACTAGTCAAATGGAACCTTTTGTTTCTAAAATTTCAACAAAATGGAGTCAAGAATTACGTATATTTGATGATTTCACTCTTCAAGGAGACCTAATGTAGCTTTGCGAACCTGAGAAGAGGTAACTTAAGAACTACAAAAGAATTTATACTTCATTGTCGATATTTGATTGAGTTTCAAGGTTGCAATATGCAAGGCTAATGCCTAGGAACATTCATTCATCATTTTCCATGAGTAATGCATGCAATAATTTCAGTAATTTTAATGTTCTCACAATTTTGCATTGATTAGGGCACATTAAAGATCACGAAAATCCATTCCATACATTAGACATTAATCATTGTAAAATATAACATCAAATTTACTTAAGATATAATGAGATTATATTGATCCATCAATATTGCAAAAATAATCTCCAAGAAAAGATAGTGAAGGTTTCCAAATGTCAAATTGCATCCAAACATTAAAATTTCATCCAAAATCACAGGTCCAAGTTTCTCAAGAAGAGAGATCAAAATCCAAGTGATGATGTACAATACAAATGAGACCTCTTCTATTTATATGAGGCTCCTAAAGTTCAAATTTTCCTAATTTAGCCTAATTAAGCCCCTAATAATATTTTAATGTGAAAATAACATGCCTTTGGTGACAAGACCACCAAATAACTACTAAAGTGAATGATAAGCCATCCTAAGAGGGTAAAAATAGTGAAAAATGGGGTAAGAAGGGTCGTTGGAAGGCTAGGATGAGTCCTCTAAGTTCCATGAAGAAGAGGACGGTTCCATAAATGATGATCAAGGGGGTGGCCCCTTAATTTCCAAGCAAAACATCATATGGTGCTCCCAAGCAGCTGTGGGGCATAATAAATTGTCTCATGGGTCTCCAGTGGCTCAATAACAAGTTAATGCTCCACTAGTGAGGGATAAAAGATGACACATGCCCACCCATGTATCTCTAGATGAGATAAAACCTCATCTGGGCTTTGGATGTGTTGCCAAGTGTTGGCAGAAAATGTCTGTCCAGCTGGGAAATGTGGTCCAAGTGCGTCATCATCTCTATATGGTTGGGGCATGAAAAGTAATGTGTGGTGTTGAAGAAGCCCATGGTATAGTAATGGATGCTCTGTGATGGTAGAGGCCCATGGTTCTCAACGCTCACCCTATAAGTTCCATTAAGACACTTTGGAGGGTTTAGACCTTGTATATGGAGACCAAGTCCAAGATGAATACCCACCTACAATCATGTATAAGATCCAATGTGTCTCCTTAACTTCCTATACAATTAATCATTAGTGAAATTGAGTAAATAAGCTTGCTAATCAAGGGAAAAAGTGGACACTTCTATTGGCTTGTATGGGCCTGACCCAGGCTCAAAGGTGATTTAGCCAAATAAATCCTTGTACTACTGACCCTTTCGGAAATAGTCCGCAGAGCGTGGACTGAGGTCTCACCCAAAGTAGTATGGGATGGTGCTAGAACCAAGTTTCCACACCTTGGGGATGTCTGATGAGCTTTTGGTGGTCCACAGTTTGACCCTATGTGCACGTTGCTACACGCATCTATTAGTGTCTCGCAACTTGTGATGTTGCCTTCGCGTAGCCCTACTCGGGGTGCAATCTGTATTATACCCAAGTTCCTTACTATTTAACATGTTATTACCCGATTACTTAACTTATCTATGTAATACTAGTGATAATTAATAGTATATCCAACAAACATATAAGTGCGTGCAATAAACAAAACAAAACAATATAAATGTATATAATGCAATACACAAGTAGATGCACAGAATTTGGAATCAATTTCTCTTTATTAGTCTTCGTTCAGGGTTACAAACTTGACACCACCCTGCACACTCAGCTGTAGGGGTCCACGCACTTAGTTGCGGACTCTACTAGGCCTCTACGCACTCAGCTGTAAGGGCCTGCGCACTCAGCTGCGGACTCTACTAAGCCTCTGTGCACTCAGCTACAGAGCCTCTTCCTACTACTATGACCCAATACACTTAGACTCTTATTCTATGCTCTATATATTTCTTCGCTCATCCACTTGCTCTCTTTACAACTTAGAGCCTCGCTCTATTTATACAATCCCATGGTCTGCGGACCACGGGTAGGCTGACATGTCATTACATTACATTACAATACTTAAGGGCGGACAACCCTATGACTCAACCTATCCTTCGCGCTATGCGCCCGTAATTCGCGGAGTTTTACAATACATTTGACCAAAACTTGGGCTTTGAGCCCCAAAACATGTTGTGGGGGATCCGATGCCCAATAACTCATAGTGTCATGCCTTTCCAAATGGGCTTCCAAATGTACAGGTGTTTCCTTGCTAGGAAATAGAAGTTAATAAAGGACTTTATTAAGTGGTTTCAACCTCTAAAGGAGTGACATTTCCATGGTACATCCATAAAATGGCAGGTGTCATGTGAAATAATGATGGGTAAAAAGTGGGGCAATAGGGAAGGCTCCAAGCCACATGCCATGGTACAAGGGAAGCTAGAATGAGGGAATCCCAAACCTAGGGTATATGAATGTAGGAGGGAGAAATTATGGTATATGAGTTACCCCAACCTTTGGTTCCACCCATCTTAATATAAGTTTTTCCTTTTATTGATGTTTATTCATTTTAATGCTCATAGGTCTAGAGAATGAGAGCATGATGCGTATGATGAAGCAATGATTACCCCCTTATGGTTGGGTAGTTCATTTCCCACTAGGGATTGGGAAAATCATGGGTTCCTTAATGATGTAGGGAGCACTCATAGGGGCCCTAGGAACTAGGGTGATGGCCATAGTGATAGGGGTAGAGCTTATGTTTGAATTTTTCTCACACACTAAATTTTTATGTCCTGACCATCTTTTGTATTTTGTGGTACATTTCCTGTTGTAAGTGGCTAAATTATTCTTTTATCTTTATTTTTAGTTGCATCAACCTCTAGGGTATCATTCCAATCCTGAACCTACGTGTGGACAAAGGAAGGAGGAGGCTAACACCTTGTGGACCCAATGGAAAAATCTGGACCCAAATGGGGAAAATATGAAAAGGAATTATTATGAGCGAAAGGGAGTGAGATATATGGTATCGGTAAGTGGGACCACGTAGTGAAAATTAGGGTTTCTCATGCAGTGGCACTCCTAAATATTGTAACTGATATAGGAGTTCCCAAGGGAATAGGATACAATATTAACCCCGAGGTTGAGATAAAGGAAAAAGGATACAATCCAAGCCCATTCTTCCCATCAGATCCCCCCCACTAATCATGTCCAAATGTGCCCAAGAAAATAGAGCATAAACACTCAATTAGATAATGAAATGCATACCTCTAGGGTTGGAATCTGACCTTCAAACAAATTATTATAACAGATGAGTGAGGGAACACAATGGTTGACTCAGGTGGCAGAGAATGGTGGCACATCGAGCTATCAGGTGGTTGCAAGGGGTTGCTGGCTGGAGACAAATCTAGGAGAAAATTTCTCCTATATGGGTCACCATTTGGTGGTAGGTAACATAGCCAAAATAATAATTATGTGCTTTCCTAATTTAAAATTTAGGTTGTCATAAATGTAACTTTCTCACACCAGAGAAATATTTTAAGGAGATATTGGATGGCTTCTCCATACTTAGACACTTATGCTTGTGTAAAAGTACTTTCCCAAACTACAAACATCAACACTCCCTATTATATAGGGAGATAGTTTCCCCGCCTATAATCAACTTCAATCCTATAATTACATGCATTGCTTCAATTGCACCCTCTAAAGTAAAAGCATTCCCTAGCACCTGGTTTGGCAACATCCTCGAAGTCTTGCTTGTTGGGAAACCAATTGCTATGTAGTTTCATGCTTGATTACTCTTTCTTGATACTTACTTGTGAATATTATATATATTCTTATTACTTTTATTTTTTCTTATTCAAGAAATTATACAAATGTTCAAAGCATAAATATCACAAAGAGACAAAGAACACCAAAAATTAGGCTCTAGCTAGGGAACAACCTCACAAGGGGGAAAACCCAACAATCCTTCTCTTACATAATTAGATCAAAATGAGATATCAAAGACACAAGACCAAGACCAAAACAACCACAAATATTCCAAGTCCAACCCTCCTCCAAGTCCCTTCTAATAGTCAAAGTCAACGTTGGTCAACCTTCTCCAAATTTGGTCAAAATTCGTATTTTGGCCCTGCAATAGAGGCTAAATTTTGACCTTCCAATATCACAAAAATTTCCTCAAAAAATTCGCACATGTGAGCTAGATAAGGGTAGAAAACCTTCAATTTTATCTCTCCTTTGACTTCCTTCATTCTCCCTTGACTTTGACCTTCTTCTTTTCTAGGTGCAAAAATAGATAAAAGATGTGATGAGTGAATAAATGAATCCAATATGTCGAACTTGCCTCTTATATATAGTTGTTCAGGAGGGTGGAATAGGTTCCACTGGGCCGACTTGTCCAAGGAGGGTCGACTTGGTATTTGTGTTGACTCTTTCACTCAAAAATAAAATTCAATTTCTTTTCTTTCAAATGTCCAAATGGGACATGACTCAAGAACAATTTATTTTGACCCATAATCAATTATTTTGACTCTTTGATCATGAAGAACATGCTTTGACCAAATAAAATAATAATAAAAATGATAAATACATAAATACATACATGATAAAATTATATTATATTATGAAGATTGGCACTAGTTACAATTTCAACACTCCCTTTTAACTAAGTATTCATAATGACTCAACAATATATTCTCAAGTTGAAATATTCATATAAGAAAGGATCCAAATTGATAAGCATCCATGATGACTACATCATCATAACCAACATTCTTAAGCTACCAAGGACTTGACAAGTACACTCTATCTCTCCACTAAATCATATCACAATGCTGTGAGGCATTAATTTGTACACCACCGCCTCTCAAGGCAAATACCCCACCTAGGATTTCCCAAGGTATGACCTCATAGGACCATTTCCTAATCCCAAGGAAATGTACATCTTCCAGACCATTCTTTACCAACTCCTTGTATCCAACTTACGATGTTAATCCTAATCAACCACAATACATGACTCAAGAATGTACATCCCTAATGATTATCCAATCCACCATTTTCCCTACCAATGTTCATGAACTAGGCTTACTATTGTTAGTCCTAGACATAGTACATGACACATGGAGAACACGGTGTCTATCCTCACTCCCTCTCAACCAAGGAGGAGATATCCACAAGTCCAAGCTTCTCTAAAAATACTCATGCTTCCAATTAGGAAAGGACCTCGTCAATACATCTGCTACTTATTTGTTAGTGGAGATATATTGTAGCTTCACGACTCCATCATGCACCATGCTTTGAATTTAGTGATACTTGATATTAATGTTCTTCGACCTCACATGAAAAATTGGGTTCTCTGACATCTTTATGCATCTTTGATTGTCACAATATATTATGGTTGAATCCAAAGGTCCTTCAAACAAATCAATAAATTTACATATCCAAATTGCTTCACGACTAACTTCACTAGATTCCATATATTAAGCTTCAACAATACTTAATGCAACTAAGACTTGTTTTCTTCTTATCCATGAAACCATAGCAGATCCCAAACAAAAACAACCACCAGTAGTACTTTTCCCATCTTCAACACTTCTTTCCCAATATAAATCAATGTAACCCAATAATTAAATCTCATTTCATGCAATATATCTCAAAAAATAATGTATGGTCCCATGGACATATCTTAAGATGTGTTTTGTTTCTATCTAATGGTGATTTCTAGGCTCCATCTGAAAGTGTCTAAGAGTATTTACTATAAGACATATATTTTGTTGGGTATTCACAAGATACATCAGAGAACTAATCAACTATCGACAAGATGATGGATCAACAAAACCTAAATATGAACTCCTTATCTTCTTCAAATTCATGATCATAGGTGTTGTCATGGGTTAAATATCAATCATCCCAAATTTCTGTAGAATTTTGATCACATATTTTCCTTGACCAAGATAATTTATACAAGGTTTTTGCCAAACTTCGAGTCCCAAGTAATATTTCATTAGTCTAACATATTTTATGTCAAATTCAGTTGCTAGTTCCTTCTTGCATTAATGAATAAGATGCTCCACAAGTTTTATTAGTAAGTCATCAACATATAGCAATATGATCAGGGGCTCATTTTTTACTACCTTGATGTAGAGGTTCGGATATATAGTACTTTTGACGAAACCAAGTCTTATTAGATAAGCATCCATTCAGGCGTACCATGCCCTAGGGGCTTGTTTTAAGCCATATAGAGCCTTCTTTAACCTTCAAACATGAGTTTTCGTTTCCATGCACTTCAAATCCTTGAGGTCACTCAATGTATACTTATTCATCAATTGTGCCATTTAAAAAAGTTGCCTTTACGTCCATTTGATGTATATTCCATCCCATAAAAGTTGCAATAGATATGAGAGTTCTAATATTCATGTATCTGTCTGTAGGGGAAAATGTTTCATCATAATCAATTCCTTCTTGTTGAGAGAATCCTCTAACCACAAATATTGCCTTGAATTTGTCAATACTCCCATCAACTATATGCTTGATTTTGTACACCCACCTGGAACTCACAACTGATTTATCCTTTGGTCTAGGAACAATTTCTCAAACATCATTCTTCATTATTGTCTAGAATTCTTATAGCATTGCATTCTTCAATACTTGATGTTCAACTACCTTTTCGTAAGTAGTAGGTTTTTCTTCAATGAGTCCGGTCATATATGCTACATAACTAGAATATATTTTGGGTCTATTCTCTGAGTGTTCCTCTTGGGGTTGCATGACCTTCAGATTCTTGTAGTGTTGTTCTAATCTAAGTAGGTCTCTTGCGAGTTTCTATAATGATTACAGGTTGTGCAATTTCACTTGGTCCTTCTAGTCCTTCATGATGATCAATTGTTTATTTTGGAGAATTGACTGGCATTGGAATTTCTTAATTTAGAAGGATAATTCATTCTTCTTCATCAGAGTCAATGGGGATATATTTGGACTTCTTGTATGTAACACTTTCATTGAATGTGACATCTCTGCTCACTTCAATACAACATTGTTCCTTGATATAAATTATATATGATTTGGATAAGGTGCTATAACCAATGAAGACTCTTTTCATACCTACAAGGTCCAATTTCTTCCTCTTTTCCTTGGGAATACGAATGTAGACAGGACACACAAAAATTCTTACATGATCAACATTAGGATTCTTTCTCGTAAATGCTTCTTTCGAAGTCATGTTGTTAATTATTCTATGAGGACTTCTATTTTGAATGTAGATAGTTGTCATAGAGGTTTCCCATAATAATAATTTGGGAAGATATTGGTCATGTGTCATGGATCTTACAAATTCTTTAATATATCGATTCTTCCTTTCATCTACACCATTCTATTGAGGATTATAATGTATTATGAGCTCCCTCCTAATCTTGATTTCTTTGTAAGGACACAAGTTCATTAGATGTATATTCACCTCCAATATCTGATATCAAGGTCTTGATCTTATTTTTCATCATATGCTCAACTTCCGCTTCAAAATCTTGGAACCTTTCGAATACTTCATATTTAGACTTAAAGAAAATATCCATGTCTTTTTGGAATGATCATCAATAAATGTTACATGTAGGTTTTAACCCTGTATAGAAATTACCTACATACGAATTCTAAAAATAGAAAATAAACAATGGTGAGAACATATAACATAAGACAGATATACACAAATATTTTCCCCTTGATCCCAAAACCAAGACTACCAAATTGATTTTTCATTATATTCCTTTCAATGTTACAATACATAGATATACATGTCAAAGCATTCATAAACCCCAATCCATTAACCCTGGATTAGAACATAGTTGTAGCTCCCTTGATCAGATCTATAATATACCATGGGAATAAAACCATCATGCCTAAAACCATGTGCATAACCCATGCACAAAACCATAGGCAGGTCTGCGTGGGCCTAGTTGTGGAAAGAATATAACACGCACCCAATATTCTCCCACTTGTTGTTTTCTTTTCCACACAAGGCGTCACATGAGAGCTTAATCATGGGTCCAGCCCTACAATGCCCATTGTTTCTCTACACCAAGAAAAATTCTTAGTGCTTATAGAATTCGTCAATGTCAAAGTGTCCACCTTTAATAGAAACACCTTTTTGTCCTCAACCATATCCCTCACAAAGTGACGCTGAAGATCAATGTGCTTTGTCTTTAAATGATAAGTAGGGTTCTTTGCCAAGAAAATTGCACTTTGGCTGTCATAGTCTATCCTTGTAGCTCATTGTACTAACTCCATACTTGAACACAATCTCTTCAACCAAATTTCTTCCTTTCTTGCATGAGTGGCTTCCATGTATTATGCCTTTGTAGTTGAAAGTGCCACTACAAATAGTCTCTTGTTCATCCAATTGACTACACCTCCAAATAGTTTAAACACATACCCACTCGTAGATCTTCTCTGATCTAGATCTGGAGCCCAGTCTACAAAAGGAAAGCCACAGATGTCCAAAACTTTTTCCAATCCTGGTCTTCCTTGGTAAAAGAGACCATAATCACTACTGCCACGTAAATACCTGAAAGCCCACTTCATTGTTGTCCAATGCTCCTTCCCTGGTTTTGGCATAAACAAACTCAATACTCCCACTACATGTGCAATGTATGGTCTAGTACACACCATTGCATACATCAGGATATCGACTGCACTTGCATATGGAACACGGGACATGTCCTCTTCCTCTTCTTGTGTTTTGGGACACTTTTCAACAGATAACGTTACACCTACAGGAATAGAAACCTTCACCAATTTACTATCCTACATATTAAACCTTTGCATTATTGTCTTGATATACTTCCTCTAGTTTAACCAAATCTTCCTCTATGCCCGATCTCGTTTAATTTCCATGCCCAAAATATAGTTTGCAGTACCAATATATTTCATATCAAATTTGGAGGACAATTGGGTCTCAAATTCCTGGATAATTTCTTTTTCATTTCCAACCAACAAGTTATCATCCACATACAAGACCAAGTAAATAAAACAGTCACCAATTAACTTAAAATACACACAATGATCTTCTTTTCTTCTATTGAAGCTAGTTCCCCGTATATATGTATCAAATTTCTGATACCACATCCTTTTTTACTATTTTAACCCATATAAAGACTTTTTTAACCTACATACCGTTTTTTCTTTCCCTTCACCGCAAAGCCTCCAGGTTGCTTCATGTAGATATCTTCCCCCTAATGACCATGAAGAAATGTTGTCTTCACATCCATCTATTCTACCTCAAAATCGAAAGCAACAACATCATATAAAAGTAATCTAATAGAAGCTACCTTTGCAACAGGAGAAACAATATCACTAAAATAATTTCCCGGCACCTCGGAATAACCTTTTGCTACCAACTGAGATTTTTATTTATCCACCTTTCCTTATGCATTCATATTCTTCTTAAACAACCATTTTCTTCCAATGGGTTTCCTTCCAGTCGGCAACTCCACTAGTTCACAAGCCTCATTTTTGTGCAAAGATGCCATTTCATTAACCATGGCCTCTTTCCATACTTTTCCTTCCTATGAATCTACTACCTCCTTGAAAGTTCTGAGATCATCATCAGTAATAAATAAAGGAAAATTTGAACATAAATCAGATGGATTATATCTTTCTCGTTCCCTTCTTTCTCGAATTGATCTTCTCACAACTGAAGTTTGTGGCTCTTCATCTTCTAATTCTTGTTCTGTTGTAGAATTTGATTCTTCCTCCTTTAGCTCAAACTCTATGTTCTCAGGTTCCTTTGGTAGGACTTCATGTTTAATAACATATTTCACCTCTCTAAACACCACATCTCAGTTTTACACAACCTTCCTTGTTTCTGGGTTCCAAAGCTTATAACCTTTACCATCCTTATACCCAATAAAGATGCACCTTTCATATTTACTATCTAACTTGATTTACTATGGAACATGTATATATGCATCACAACCAAATACCCTCAGATGTAGAAGAGAGGGTTTCTTACCAATCCATACCTCTTTTGGAGACTTATCCTCCAATGTTGATGAAGGTGATCTATTAACCAGGTAACATGTAGTCTCCATTGCCTTTACCGAGAATTCATGTCTTAACTTGATACCACTGAGCATGCTTCTTTCCTTTTCCATCAACTCCTTATTCATTATTTTTGCAACTTATTTTGTTGAGGTGTGTATGGAGTCGTCTTCTATCATTTTATACCACACTTCTGACAAAACTCTTCAAATTCATTCTTGCAGAACTCTCTGCCATTATCTATCATCAACACCTTTATCTTCTTCTCTATCTAGTTTTCCACTAGAGCCTTAAATTATTTAAACATCTAAAGACTTTATATTTATTCCTGAGAAAATATATCCATGTATTCCTTGAGAATTCATCTATAAATGATACATAGTACTCAGACTTACCCAGTGATGGAACTGACACAGGTCCAAACACATCATTGTGCACAAGCTATAATATCCCTTTCGCCCTTTGAGCACTAGAGGTGAAACTCACCTAATTCTTCTTCCCATATACACAATGTTCACATAAATAAAAATCCAGAGAGAAATTAGACATACCTTCTATCATACTATTACCATGAAGTATTTGAAGGCCCTTCTCTCTATTAGAGAAAATGTAACTAGGTTCGGTCGTCATAAACATAATTTTGATATTTGTACTTATTCAAGAAAAGAGAAATTATTTTTGTATTATTTTTCAATGAGTTTCTTGCTCATTGAAAATAGGTTAAGCACATTTTGAAGTGCTTCTATAGATTCAAAGTCAAAACGTCATTATGTAAACACCCTTTGAGGGCATGTTACATGATACAAGTTCAAGGAAATAACTCCAAGCATGGTTAAATCCTCTCCTAGCACCAATGAAGTCTATAAGCAACAAAAAATATGAATAAATGTTGAAATATAATGCAACTACAAGTTGGCTTTAGGGACAGTCATGTTGGCTTCAAGGAGGAGGGACAAACCTCTATAAATAGAAGTTGTTCGCTCCTCATTTGGACATTGTCACACGGAATCAGTCAAGAGTGCGGACACAACCGACCTTCCTAGAAGTCTAAGACATTCTAATGACAAACAAAACAAACTGGAGCTATCCTTCTCTAAACATGCATTATGATATGAGAAATCAAGTGTTTTTTTCTTACCTTTGTCCAAACGTTGTTGTAGAAGTCCAAGCTTTGTTGATCTGGATGAGCTCCTCCTTCTCTCCAAAACCTGCAATCACCAACAGTCAAACAATTAAATAGCACCTGATTATAACATAAAACAAAGCATATTCAACATATAGTCCAAGGAGTACATGAAATAACCCATAAACAACAAGTTATTGAGAAGAATGGACCAATTTGCATTAAAGGTAATCAAAAGGAACCATTACAACCTGAGCCTTGGTGTTGTGCAAGCTCCTTCCAGGGTCCACAAGAGTCTTCCTCTACTTTGACAAAGCTCACCCACTTCCAAATAGAACAAGCAAAGATGGCAATCTCTCCTCACAAGCTTCTAAATGGGAGTCCTAATTCCTACAGCATTTACCCTTAGAAATGTATAGCTTTCAACCTCCCTCCTTCTGGCCCAATGCCTGTATTTATAGTGCTCAAGAGGAAGTTAATCAGGTCCACCATCAATGGGATAGTCCCCTCTTTGGATGGGATCACTCCCTTATTGATGGGATAAGTTCCTCTTTGGTAGGGGTGCATGAACCATCTGGAGGCGCTCAATACACGTCAAACATCCTTCTAGAATGCTCTAGAAATGACCACAAGTAAGTTTTTGAAGATAAAACTTGCGCATTTTAACCTTTTCAGAGGGACGCACCTGCCCCTTTAGATACAGAGCGTCCTTGGACGCAGACCTTATGAACAATAGGTGCGTACCCGCAGGAAAGGTTTGAGAGAACCTGCGTACCCAGAGATAAACATATTTATAAAGACTTTCTCTCTTTCTTGGAGTTTGACATGGATAGCAGAGGCATAAGACTTGCTTAAGAGGGTAGTATGACTGTTGATAGAGCCATACCAACTGTAAATAGCCATGGTGACATTTTTTAGTGTAACAGATTGCCCCCTAAAGTGCGAAGCCTGGAATAGATTAGGGTTTTGTATTATCTAGGAAGGGTGAAGCGCTTTATCATTTCGAGGATTATCTCGTGGAGAGCCTGGTCAGAACCTACAATTTTCAACACAAAATACATGTATAAGATTATGTCATCACTGAGGTAGGCATTCCCATACTAAGATTAAAACTTTAACTAACAGACTAACTACTCTGATACAGGAATGATTTTGCAGTACATCATAATCATAGACTTTTGTAGACACAGTATGGGCGCAGCCATTTGTTTATGGTTAGTCTACTTAGATAATGAATACAAAACTCCTCGCAGCCTGGATAGTAAAGATTTGATCCAGGGTATTCATTCCTACTTCTCGAATTGGTACGATTCTAGCCATGCGAATAAATGAGTCGATGTCGAACATGGTAGAAACCACTTGATTACCAGTCGATGATGTAAACTGTTAACAAGCGTGAGAGAGACCACCAGTAATGTCAATGTTTCCCAAAGTACCCAATACAACCCATGAGATGTGAATGAATGAGTTGATGTCGAACATTTCATGGAATCCTTCGATCGAAAGTCAATGATGTAAACTGACGTCAAAGGCGAGAAACCTGCCATTGATGCATGCAGACTTCAAGGCACTGACGATTTCTAAGTCATCTCTCTAGATAATGTGCTGATGTCGATAGAAAGTGACCCGTTGCAGGCAAGCCCACAACACGAAATCATTGTTCAAGTTGAAGAAATGTTGCTGTAAGGACTGACTCAGGGATGGTCAAATGGATGACAAGTATTTTGCAGATGAAAGTTTTGTTTGCAGACCTCTTGAACACATAATGACACGACAGATGGTTTGGTGCTAAATAACTCAAAGTTAATCCCCGGAACCTGGTTGAAGACTTTCAAAAGTGGTTTGATCAACTGTGAGGTAAAATATTTCCCAACCCAGGTGAATGAAAAGTGTCGTGTCCAAGAGTGGTAATAAAGTTTCTTCTGAGACAAAAGGTAACAAATAGGCTCATTCTTCTCTCTTTTCCCCCACCATTTCTGGCAAGTACCTCTTTATTTTTAACAAGCTTGAGGAGGATAACATATGCTTGATTATAAGCTCATCCTTCGGATGAGTCCAACCCAGTTTTGATTCGAACCCTAGGAAGGAGTGGTTCGTTCCTGTTTGTAATTGAACAGGTCCTTTACTGTGAAATGTTTAACGAGCCCAGTATAGGAGAAACTCGGTGTTTTTCAATTTTAGAGAGTCTGAAAAACTTAAGAAAACTCCAAGCTGAACTTTTTCGTAGATTTGTGTCCCTCAAGCCCGAAAAAGTATAAAATAATACCTGGGGGAACCGCTTGATCTTGCGACCAAGGAGTACTTTCATAATTAGTGCCACTGACCTGAAAAGTAAAAAGTGATCAAGGACACGTCATTTTATTTCCGTATCGAGTTTGAAACGACAAAAACCCGGCAACCTTTTCCTGATTTTACGGTCAGAAAAGAGCTATAAGGGGACCGTCTTTTAATTCCGTTTTAACGAGTGTAAAAGAAACGCTCGGCAATCTTTTCATGTTTTAGGAGTCAGAAAAGGGCTTAAAAGATGACTCTGATATTTTGTTCGTGAAAAAAAAAATGACAATTTTCCCCCTAAGTCCCTTTGTCCTGCACAAAAGCGACACATTACTCATACCTGTTTAAGATAGGCAAAAATACATCGAAAAACATCTTTCCATGGTGAAAAATGAACAAATTCATCCAAAAAAACCTATAAAAAGACTTTTTACCATGTCATTTTTACCGTTTGACTGTTGAGGTTGAAAAAGGAGCTTTTGACAAGAAACTTCCCGTGGTCGCTGCGGAAAATCCGACCGTTAGAATCGACCGTCGTCTCTTCCAGGTATTTCACAACATCCTCCTTGTCAATTTCATCCATTTAGAAATTTATTTTAGGTTTCATTTTTTATTTTTGGGGGGTTTTGGGTTTTGAAAACCGCTCTGCGGGGGACGCAGGTTCCCTAAAGGCTGGCTTGCGTCCCTCGACTTTTTCCTACACAGGGAAAAGGTCGGGGGACGCAGGCTACCTTCAGGCCACCTGCGTCCCGGCGCACTGTGCGCCAAACGCGGGGTGCGTCCTCCGCAAAACGCGGATTTTGAAACCCCAAGCTCCCAAATTAACCATTGAATTTACCCAAAATTTATTTTAATGCCTGTTTGTTCATGTGTAGGGCACTTATCATGCTGGATTGGAGAGAAAGAGAGCATGAGGAGGTTGATGAAGCTGCAATCAATCATCAAACTTCCCTCGATGCCCTAAGAGGATGTGGATTATACAAATACTGGGCCATACCTGGCGTGAGGGCTCAGGTAAGATTCTTGGAGTGGCTGGTCGAGAGATGGAACGTTCAAGAGCAATGCTTTTATATCGGGGGGCAGACTTAGTTTTTCGATGTTGTCTAACTCACGAAGAGGCTGAGAGAGTTTTAAATGATTGTCACTCTGGAGCATGTGGCGGTCATATGTCTGGGTATGCCACAGCTCAGAAGGTGTTGCGCGCTGGTTACTTCTGGCCATCTATGTTTAAAGATTGTATCATTGCAGTCCAGAAGTGCCACAACTGCCAAGTGTTTGATCGAAAGATGCGTGCACCACCTGCTCCTCTCCACCCTATAATTGTCGTTGGTCCATTCGCCAAATGGGGTATCGACTTTATTACTTGTAACCCTCACTCGGCCGGGGGGCATGCGTATATCATCCTCGCGGTTGATTATTTCACTAAATGGGCCGAGGCGATGCCTACATTCGACGCAAGCGGCAAAACAGCTGCAGTTTTCATATTCAATCATATAATAACTAGGTTTGGTGTCCCACAAGCAATCATTACTGACCATGGGAGCCATTTTCGAAACACCATGATGACTGAACTTACAAGCCAGCTTGGTTTGCGCCACGACAGCTCTACTTCTTATGATCAGCAAGCCAACGGTTTGGTTGAGTCTATCAACAAAGTTCTGGTTATCATGATCCGATGAACCATTGGTATTCATCGGTCGAATTGGCACAACATGTTATTTTCGGCGCTATGGGCATACCGAACCTCAGTGAAAACCTCAACAGGGTTCACTCCTTTCGAGCTAGTTTATGGCTTGGAAGCAGTGTTACCCATTGAATGTGAAATCCCATCACTTCAAATGGCTGTCGAATTACTCCCAGCTACTTCCGAAGAGGAGAAACGTTTATTGTACTTAGCTAAATTAGATGAGACTCGACGTGACGCTGCATTGGCAGTCGAGACTCACGCGAAGCGAATGAAAGCTCAATATGATAGAAATGTGACCCCTCGAAGTTTTTCGGAGGGAGACCTAGTGCTTTTATATGATCAAGCTAACGATAAGCTAGGTGCTGGAAAATTCGTTCCTATGTGGCATGGACCCTATATTGTAAAGCGAAAGCTAGCAAAAGGGGCTTATGAGCTGGTAGATTTTGATGGGGACTCTTTGGGTAAACCCAGAAATGGACTTTACCTAAAGAGGTATTATGCTTAAATGGTGGGTATGGAGAATTTTTAAGTTAGGTTAGGTTTTCTCTCTAGCTAGTATGATTGTTAGTTAGTCAGTGTGCTTAGCTTAGTGAGTGTGTTTTTCGTCGTTATTCTGGCTTATCTTGGTTTTACTCTTGATATTAGATATGTCGACGCCTCTCCAAACATACATTGGATTTGCTGATGGTGCTTGTCGTAGTACACGGAATATCTCTTCCGCAGCTTGGGTTATCTATTCACCCTCTGACGAGTTAGTTTCTATGCTGGGGTAAGCCTCGGTCAAACAACGAACAACATTGCAGAATACAGTGCAGTGGTTGAATTATTATCCGAATCTATTTCATTTGGAATTCGACGTTTGATAGTGAGGTTAGATTCTGAACTTGTTGTATTACAGCTTAATAGAGTCTATGCCATTAGAAATTCTGTGTTATTAAGGTTGTTTTTGAGAGTGCGTCTCTTGGAACGTGAATTTGATTACATTGAATATCAGCATATTCCAAGGTCCTTAAATACATTAGCAGATGCAATTGCCTCTCGAGTGTTGGACAGACATTTACGATAATCATGCAAATTTAAAAACATTTCATAATACATGTTAAACAAGATGAGCCGGTAATAGTGATATATATATAGATAGGAGTGTGTCAAAAAATATACATCGTCTTCGATCATAGGTTGAAAAAACACCTTATGATCGGCAAAAATGATAGAGTACAAAAAGTCAAAAATGTCACATGTGTCTACAAAGTGACTAGTCAATCACTGGTGGTGCTCCCTGTACGACACCACTGCACGGGCTACCTTGCGCAAAAATCTCCTAAACGGTCCAGGGACCGCGACTACATAGCGCTGAAGTCTGATAGGAATATCATCCATAGTAGTCTCAGGTATATCCGCCGTCAGACACTGTAGATCATGCTCCAACTCAGCTAGTACCTCTGCGGCCGCCGTGTCCTGTGGGGCCGGTACCGGTGCAACTGGATGTCTCCTCTCAAAAGGCCCAAGGTTGGCTGGACGCTGTGGACCAACATCTGCATTTTGAAAATTTTACTGTCAGTTTTGAGACGATATATATAAAAAACAAAAAAATACATAATTTGAAAACTCGTGAAAAATAAAGTACCTCTGTCATCCCATTGTTCTCCCTGTGGAAGAACCATGTCCGGATCACCTCGAAAATCTACTCCGGCATACGGAAAGTCCTGAATCACAAACACCTGGTCCTCTAACCAGTGAAAATAACTGTCAGTGAATCGAACAACTGCCGCACCCTCGTCCGGATGCCGGGCCATCACCGCAACCCATCATACCAGCTTTGGCTCCTGAGGACCCAAAATATCAACAGTGAGATGCTGAGGGATCAGCATCGGAATTCTCTCTAGGGAAAATCTCACGACTATAGGCCCATATCCAAAGGTCTTTAGTTTCCCGGTCTTTGCCCTGGTCAGTTGAGCTTTCAAGTTAGCCGACACCGCATCACACCAGTTGAAGATGGTGCCTTGGAGACAGTCAATTGCCATCCGCATTTGGGACCCAGTGGCAATATGTAAAGTGGCTGAGCCAAAAATCCTGGTCACAGTGAAAGCTAAGACCATGATTTCACGCCAAGAAATGTATTTGATCTCTATGCCTTTCGCATGGTGTCGATCAGGTAGGCACCAATCTGCTCAGAGACTATCAAGGGATTGGCCACCCGGCCTAGTCCCGGCTAGATTGAGTTGCTCGCCTCTATTCGGCAAGCCAGTGAGAAAGCAGATATCAGAGGGCTCTATCTCGAGTTGTTGCCCCCCGATATAAAAGCATTGCTCTTGAACGTTCCATCTCTCGACCAGCCACTCCAAGAATCTTACCTGAGCCCTCATGCCAGGTATGGCCTAGTATTTGTATAATCCACATCCTCTTAGGGCATCGAGGGAAGGTTGATGATTGATTGCAGCTTCATTGGAGTCGCCAATTTGTCACACGGAATCAGTCAAGAGTGCGGACACAACCGACCTTCCTAGAAGTCTAAGACATTCTAATGACAAACAAAACAAACTGGAGCTATCCTTCTCTAAACATGCATTATGATATGAGAAATCAAGTGTTTCGTTCTTACCTTTGTCCAAATGCTGTTGTAGAAGTCCAAGCTTTGTTGATCTGGATGAGCTCCTCCTTCTCTCCAAAACCTGCAATCACCAACAGTCAAACAATTAAATAGCACCTGATTATAACATAAAACAAAGCATATTCAACATATAGACCAAGGAGTACATGAAATAACCCATAAACAACAAGTTATTGAGAAGAATGGACCAATTTGCATTAAAGGTAATCAAAAGGAACCATTACAACCTGAGCCTTGGTGTTGTGCAAGCTCCTTCCAGGGTCCACAAGAGTCTTCCTCTACTTTGACAAAGCTCACCCACTTCCAAATAGAACAAGCAAAGATGGCAATCTCTCCTCACAAGCTTCTAAATGGGAGTCCTAATTCCTGCAGCATTTACCCTTAGAAATGTATAGCTTTCAACCTCCCTCCTTCTGGCCCAATGCCTGTATTTATAGTGCTCAAGAGGAAGTTAATCAGGTCCACCATCAATGGGATAGCCCCCTCTTTGGATGGGATCACTCCCTTATTGATGGGATAAGTTCCTCTTTGGTAGGGGTGCATGAACCATCTGGAGGCGCTCAATACACGTCAAACATCCTTCTAGAATGCTCTAGAAATGACCACAAGTAAGTTTTTGAAGATAAAACTTGCATTTTAACCTTTTCAGAGGGACGCACCTGCCCCTTTAGATACAGAGCGTCCTTGGACGCAGACCTTATGAACAATAGGTGCGTACCCGCAGGAAAGGTTTGAGAGAACCTGCGTACCCAGAGATAAACATATTTATAAAGACTTTCTCTCTTTCTTGGAGTTTGACATGGATAGCAGAGGCATAAGACTTGCTTAAGAGGGTAGTATGACTGTTGATAGAGCCATACCAACTGTAAATAGCCATGGTGACATTTTTTAGTGTAACAGACATACAATCATATCTCTAAAATCTTCAAGCAAGGAGGACAAAGTAAGATGAAGAAAAGGTGAGAAAGAGGGCTACAAGGGTGGTGAAGAAAGAAGGTGAAAAAAAAATGTCTTTAGGACATATACACATTCACACATGCGAAGAAGTAAGGTTTTTTTGCAGCTATAGCTACAGTAAGGTGCAGGTCATTATATCTCACAATTTTCGGGTACAAATTAGGCCTGTAAGGCCTCTCTCATCAAGGATAAAAGGAGGAAGATCCAGCGAGAATAGAAGGATTGTTCTAGGGTTCTTGTTGTCCACAAGTGAGAGGATTTTAGAGGTAAGTTTTTACAGATTGACAATAGTTTAAAGGCAGAACTTTGAAGGGTATCATTTGGATGTAGAGAAAGGTCTACAAGGTCTCCAAGATAATCAAAGAAGGACCTCCTTATAGTGAAGAAGAGGAGCACTAATATTCTATGGTTTACTAACCTAGAAGACAAAAGTACTGGAAGACAAAGTACCTCCTGAGGAAGAGCTAGAAGATGTGTCAGAAGTGGCAGCGTAGAAAGAGGAAGGATTTGACTCATGTTTGTAGGACATCCTAGTGAAGGGTCTAGGCTTTGGAAGTTGTTCAAATAAGAAGCTTCAATAAGAGAAAACTTACAAAGGGTTTCCCTCTCAAGAGTGGAGAGGGTTTGTCCCTCGCAGAGAGCCAAATTTGTGTTCTTGTTATTTTGTTTTGGTAGAATTTTGATGAAGCACACACATATGCACTAATAAGAAGAATAAGAAGTATAAGCTAACTAAGAAAAAGTGAAAAGACTTCACAAATTGTTATCAAGTCTCAAAGAATCATCACAAAACTACTTTGCCCTAGGTTCTCTAACATAGTATCAGAGGGAGGGTGACACATCAAGGAAAGGGAAACTCAAGAACACTCAAGCATCAAGCCTAGAAGTCTCAACCACTTCAAGGATAAGAAGGGAATAAAAATTTATCTTTCATCAAGGAAGGATACAAATCTAGAAGGAAAGCCTTATATAAAGGCAACTACAAAGAAGAGCATATCTACATCAAGCTACAAGTCTCCAAACACACCTCATCACCAAGAAATTCCACTTGGATAAGACAACTTGAAGGACACCAAGATCCAGGGAAGTGTTGTGCATGGAATCCCCCCAAGGCATGTTTTGCGGCTTAAAGCCCAAGTTTTGACCAAATATTGTTGTAAAAGATCTGCGAATTGCAGGTGCGAGGCGCGAAAGTATGATAGAGTCACAGGGTTGTCCGCCCTAGTTTTGTAATGTAATTTCAGTTGGATAGACCTACCCATGGTACGAGGACCATGGGATTGTATAAATAGAGCGACGCTCTAAGTGTAAAAGAAGAAGAAGGAGAATTGAGGAATAAGAAGTCTAAGTGGTTGATTCAAATTGTAGAGTGTGTCTGTGAATCATAGAGTGTGTCCAGAAGTCAGAGAATAGCACGCTAGCGCTATCACAATGGGACTAGACAAGATTGGAGGTGCTGTGTGAGGTTGCACTAGTATGTTGGAAGAATCACTTGAGGTCCTCTCAAGTCTACAAGAGGACCCCAACATCCAATGCTTAGAGACAGAGGTGTGAGAACTCCAATAGTAGTATGACAATGTTTGAGGAACTACGCAGAAGGTGGTCCTCACTCAGAGGCTTGCGCGGATGCAGCAGGCTAAAGCGCTGAAGGAGCAGGTGGATGCGACACGACATAAGGAAGCAGTCCTGAAGGTGTGCGTTCAGCCTTCAATTGATCAGGCCTTCATTATCACCATAGATATTGAAGGCAAGCTCACACACATTATTGGCTACGTGGGGTCTGACCCAGGTTCAGTAGTGATTTTAGCCAAGCAAATCTGGGTGCTACTGGCCCTTTCGGCAACAGTCCAAGGAGCACAGACTGAGGTCTCACTCGAATTAGTCTGGGAGGGTGCTGGAACTAGGTTTCTGCACCCTATGGATATCTTGATGAAGGTTCTAGAGGTTCACGATCCTAACCTACTCACTGTGCTGCTCTGCGCAACTTTCTATCCTTCGCAACCTGTGCGGACCTTTGTGAATACAGTGTTACTTCGATCTGGTCGTTATTGTGCTATTATATTAGTGCTTAACTTAGTTTGTGTGGACCCAATATTCTTATTACTTATTCAACTTTCAGATAAGTGTGTGTACTTGAAAACAATATAAATGCATAAAGATAACCAGAACATAAAAATATAGATCTACAAACAAATGCACAATATTCTAAATCAATCTTATCTTTTGTTAATACTCAAGTTTAGTTACAGTCCTGACTCCGCCCTGCGCACTCAGTTGCAGGGGTCCGCACACTTAGTTGCAGACTCTACTAGGCCTCTACGCACTCAGCTGCAAAGCCTCTACCTACTACTACGACCCCTTACTTCACATCCACTTCTATCTTCTAACCATACCTTCACATCTATCTATTACTTGCCAAAAAACTCTTCGCTACCTTTACACTTAGAGCCCCGCTCTATTTATACAATCCCATGGTCCACGAACCATGGGTAGGCCAACACAACTTTACATTAACTTACATTATTTTAGGGCGGACAACCTTATGACTCATCCTAGACTCTCGCACTTCGCGCCCGCATTTCGTGGAGTCTTTACATTACATTGACCAAAACTCGGGCTTTAAGCCCCAAAAACCTACTATGGAGGGATCCCCTGCCCAACATGACCCCAACACAATCATCATAACTCGTTTCGAGTCACTCTGTTTGTGCGGCGATCTTTGCATGAAGTCCCTCCACCTGTGCCTGTGCGGCGCGAAGGTTCGCAACACCCCATTCTGCCATCAGTTGGATCTATTGCATTTCTACTTCTGAATCATCTGCGTCTGACTTGATTCTCTTCCTTGGTGTCGGCTTCTCGTACTTGTGTTTATAGTCCCACACCCTTGTCTGGCTTCTCGGGTCACGAAGACTGTGAGTTGGTCGGTTAGTCAGACAGACGGCCCACCCATGTAGGGCTTCAGGCAACTGCCATTTACCTTTCCTGGGAAGGGTTCTCCATTAACTTTGACTAGCTAGACTACGCAATTGTTTGTGACCTCTTTTACCACATATGGTCCCAACCAGTGCATTCTAAATTTTCTAGGAAATTTTTCGAACTTGCTATCATACAGCGGCACTAAATCATTTACCTAGAAAGTGTGCAACCTGATATGGTGGTCGTGCGAGGCTTTCTCCTGTTGTTTTTGTACTTGCTGATGAAATCCCACAAAAAACCATTCTTCCTCGAGTTCTTCTAAGTGCACAAGCCTCTCTTCCAAGGCTTCGCGATCCGACATGCCTGTAAGTGTTGTGATTCAAAAGCTGGGGATGATATATTCCATAAGCATGACAAATTACATGCCATAGACTAACCTGAAAGGTGTCTGACCCGTCAATTTTTTGCACGTGGTTTTGTATTCCCATAATACAACAGGTATGCACAAGTCACAGTCATTTCGTTGTGCGTTACATACTTTGGTTAGCATAGTCTCTAGAGTTTTGTTGAATGCTTCTACTATCCCATTAGCTTGCGGATGGTACGGTGTAATTTGTTGATGATACACCTGGAACTCCTCGGTGAGTGTGCTAATGGTTTCATTCAGGAAGTGCGTTCCGCAGTCACTCATTAAGATTTTTGGGCAACCAAACTGTGTCAACACGTTGTCAAAAAAAAATTTCACAACCGTAGGAGCCGTGCAGTCCTTAACTGCCTGTGCTTCCACCCATCGAGTCAGGTACTCTGTCGCGGTGATGATGTAGCATGCACCCGTCTTTCCCTGAGGTTTGATCGGTCCCACAAAGTCGATTGCCCATTTTTCGAATGGCTGCAGTGTCATCTGTGGATTTAGTGGCATCTCATCCCTTCGTGATGGTTTTCCAGTCCTTTGACATATGTCGCAGGCCTAATAGTGTGCTTTCGAATCTTAAAGCAGGGTTCACCACCATAACCTAGCGCGAAGAATATTCTCTGTCGTCGCGCGTCCTGCATAGTTTCCTCCTGCAGCCCCCCCATGTGCTTCCACGAGGATCTGTCCTCATTTAAATTCAGGTACATATCTTCATAATATCTCATCGTTTCCCATTTTGTAGAGGTGCCCCGCAATGATAGAAAAGTCTGCCACATGCACCACCAATTCCTTCTTCTGCTGGACTAAATATTCCTTCGACGCAGTCCTTGTGGTTAAAAAATGAATTATATCTTCGAATTGGCTGTCCGCAACGTGTACTACAAAGAGTTGTGCATCCGACAGTCCCTTCTCCAAATTTGTTGGCTCCTTTCCTGTCTAACTCATGATAAGTGATCTGGTCCTACATTTAGGCATCATGTTTTTACGATGACCTCAAAGTAATATTCTTGAAATAGTAACAGCCATCTGCATATGTGCCCCCCCAACACAGGCTTGTTCACTAGGTATTTCAATGCGAAATGATCAGTATACATCTTGAAGTGCCCGCCAAGTAAATAGTGTTGGTATTTCTGGAGCTTGTGCACCATTCCCAACCCTTCGTGCTCAGTAGTAGAGTAGTTATTTTCAGCTTTGGACAACCGCCGACTCGCGAACGTGATCGGGTGATCCACACCTTCCGTGCCTTCCTGTGTAAGTACATATCCCAGCACAATAAAAGATGCATCAACATGTACATGAAATTCTACGTCCCATTTTGGGAAGACCAAGATTGGAGCAGATGCCAGTTTCTCCTTGAGAACATCCAAGCTTTTCATACAATCATCATTCCAACAATACATAGCATCCTTTTTCAATAGTTTTTCCATTGGAGTTGTTATTTGTGCATAGCTCTTGATAAATTTTCTAAAGTAACCAGTGTGCCCCAAAGTAGCGCGTAGTTATTTGACACTTCGCGGTGCTTCCAGATTGGGAATAACAGCGATCTTCACATGTTCCACCATTAGGCCTTGTTTGCAGACCACATGGCTGAGCAGGTTTCCAAAGGGAACGAGGAAGGTGCACTTTTTAAGATTCAGTGCAATCTGGTGTCGTCGACAAGTATCCAGCATCAAATGCAAGCTCACTATATGGTGTTTAACTAACCCAAATATAGTCCAATCGTCCAGATAGACCTCTAAGAACTTATGGATGTATTCCTTGAACACGGCCACCACTATGCACAAAAATATCGTTGGCGCGTTCTTCAGTCCAAAAGGCATAACGGTGTATTGAAAACAGCCCATTCGGTTGCGAAGGTTGTCTTGCTCCTATATTTCGATGTGATCTTGATCTGATGGTACCCTAAGAAGCCATCCGTGAATGAGTAAGCTTCCTGAACGACAACATTCTCCAATACTTCATCTGTGAATGGTGTCGAGAATGGATCATGAACACACGCGTCATTAAGATTCCTGAGGTCCACGCATATTCTAATTTTGCACTTCTATTTTTTTCTCTTGTACTACCATAGGACTCATCCAGTCGAATTCTTCCACTGGTTCAATAATTCTGGTTGTGAGCATTCTGTCTAATTCGTCGCGGACCTTTTCTTTATACATTGGATTCAAATGGTAAGGTCTTTGCTTAATTGGCTTCACATCCAGTTTCAGAGTGATCTTCATCATCCCTAAGTCCCCAATGATCTCCTTTAAGTCTGTGACTTTGGTCAGGAACAAATCTTGATATTCGCAGAGTAACTCGACAACCTTATCTACCGTAGCATCGTCCCAATAATCCCCAAGCATTGCATACTTCGGCTCCACGTCTATGCCAATGTTTACCTGTTTTGTTTTTAATGGCGCAGTGATGTTGGGATCCTCAATTGATGGGCCTTGAACCTCGTGACAGCCTTCAGTTTCTAGAATATTAATATTTCGAGGGTTGTCATCATCCACCTCTACTTGCATGTTATAACATTCTAGGGCACTTCTTAACTGGGTTTCCCATGCTGGTTGAATTACTTCCAGTGGTTACTGTGGTATTTTTAATATGGAAGCTTTTACTTCTTGCAGCACATCGTCAACAGTATTCGACCATCGGTCTTTAAATGTGAATGTTAACAAAAATCCCTCGTGCAAGACATCCCATTTTCCCGTACCATGATGGAGTTCCATCTTAGTATACCAATTCATGGGTATGACATCCAAGGTATTGTAGAATAAATGTACCCATTCAGGTTGTGGTTCTTCCCCATAGGCCTTGGTCCATTTTGCGAGGTGTGTGCATGGGTCATCTCATCCATCGTATTTATCTTCTAACCGTAGTTGTGGTTTCCCAAATTGTAGGTGTATCATCCTTCTACATCCGCGCTAGTTCTCAAAATTTCCATGATGTGTTCCCCACCAACGTGCAGGTGTTGCATGCAGCGCCCACTTCAACGCATCGAACCGTTGTTGTTCAAGTACTGCGCTTTCGAACTTGCTCAAGACTTCATCCACCGTTGTCAGTCCATCATATGTTGGTAGATCTTGGGCTTTTGTTGTTACGCAACACAGTGATCTAATCATCATGATGCAATTCAGCGTTGTCACTTCGTTCAACCGATTGTGCCAGTGCTTGAATTCTTTTTCTGAATCCAAAGTGTAGGAACTTGTGCGCTCCCACGAGATCCTTCCATCTGCAATCGGATTCACCCAATCCTAATCTCACGCAGTTATCTTGTAAATACAATCCAGCTCATCATCGCTTCCATCGTCGCGCACAAGTTCATTGTAGCACGCTCCTTCAGCTAGGTCGAGCGGGATTACTACGTGTAGGGACTTTTTATCAAATATCATCTTCCACTTCTTTAGGTTGATGACTCCATTCATATCAGTGGCCCAGTCAATTCCTAATAGTGCGGGATAGGGATTGCTATCATCAACAATCTCTATCACTTCAAAATCTGTCTATGTACTCGTGCCTTCGATATCAACTGTTACCCTTTGCAACCTCCCCATGGGAAAAATATTCTGTTGGTTTGCCATTTGTAATTGAATAAGGGACCACTAAAACGTGGACCTGCCCATGCGTTCCCATGTTTGCTTCGGTAACACATTCGCATCCGATCCTAGATCTAGGATGACCTGATCCATTTCGTACTCACCAATCTGCGCCGTCAATCTCATTTCCCTCCTAGTGCGCAATGCATGCTTCCCTAATTTCTAGACTACACGTGGTTCTCCTGACCCCGTGCACCTAGTGATCAGCGCCTGCAGTCCCTTAATTGCCTTGCTGTCACGCAACAGTTTCATGCATGTTTCCAAAAAGGTAGTAAGCATTAAAGGATCCATTCCTGGCTTTGGTTGATCCTTACTACCTGAAGTGGAGGCCTCCATGAAGCTCTTCTTAGCTTCCATGAACGTCTCCTTTGCGCTTTCTAAGTCAAACTTAGGTTCCTTTGTGGGAGCCTTATGAACCCATGTATCTTCCTCAGGCTGCTTCCCCTTATCTTCCCTTGTGGTTGCACTGCTTATGAGCATCATGTTCACATTTGGGTCTTCTTTGTGTGGTTCAGACCTCGTCATTTGGATATTTTGAGTCGGAGGAGGCTGGAGTACCCCTTTCTCGTGCATCAGTACGATCAACGTAGGACAATATATCATTTCATGATCAAACTAAGCATAGTAGGAACAAGATGTTCTTGTCGTGTTGGTACAATCACAGGCGTAGTGCCTTGGTCCTCCGCAATTGTAACAAATTAACTCTCTGTGGCCCCTTCCTAGTCCCATTCCTCCTCCTCGACCTCACCCCTAAAATCCAGCGTGCACCATCCTCGGAGCTGGGTCGAGGGCTCGCGTTTCTGTCTGCATCTTATAGGCTGGGGTTCGATCCATCATTAACCCGTAATTGCGACAAGTGCGCTCGTCATGGCCTACTGACCTACAGAAATTACAAAACAATTGTTGAGGAGTCTGTGTATACTTCTACAACAAATGACAATTATTCGTCATGTGTTTTCCTCCTATCTGACAGATCATGCACCATAACGTGGGTGTCGCACTTGGCCCTGCCTATGCCCCCAGTCTCAATGGCATTGGCCTCCCTCCTGCCAAGTAGTTCACGAATACTGGACAGTGGTCCTTGTCATGGCCCTGGCCTTTGCATTTTATGCACCATACTTCCTCTCGTGCTTCTGGCCACGATGCCCTATCCTGCTTCAAGCTCTACATTTCCAGGTAGAGATTCTATAGTTGTGCATGGATTTGTTGGACTCCCAACCCAAGATCTTGTATCGGGGTCTCATGCAACGTCATCGCCATTTCCAATGCTTTGGCTTTGGTGGAAAGTTTCTGTTGTGATAGTGTCGTCCTCAAGTGCGGTATCAGGGATGCCACAAACCATGCGTGATGATGTCCATCCGTGAGCATCATATTAGCCTCGTGGATCATACTCTTTAGGCGCTGATCCAGATCCCAGGGGGTCTCGCCTAGAAGCATCACAATCTCTTTAAACCTGATGATTGACTGTGTCTCTCATTTCGGCCGGCTAAATTCTTTGTTCAACGCATTCTAGATCTCTGCTATCCTTGTGTTTGGGTGGTCATTAGAGTGCTTGATATACCATGTCAATGCACCATCTTGCAGTGCACTCACTAATGTAGCCTTCTTAATGTTGTTGTCCATGACCCCTTGCACTTCCCACATTAGTCTTACCACAAACCAGAACTGGTCCAGATCCTCATTTCCTACTTCTCTGAATACGGGTAGCTTGATCACGCTTGCCATGCTGAACTGCGGGGTTGGTGGAGGTGGGGTGGGTGGAGATGGAGGTGAGGGAGGTGAGGCAGGTGGTAGCGTGGGTGGAGGTGGTAACTGCGGAATGCGCTACCTTATCAAGCTGACGGCACTTCTTGGAGAGACCTGAGTGAGCTCTTCCTCGCTCTCTCACGAAGGTGAAATTAACGGGTTGTTTGCTAATTCCCCGCTACCTCTGTAGATCTTTCTGCTCCGTGTCGTTCCAAACTTAATGTATTCGCATAACCCATTTTTCACATAACAGCATCTTAATCCAGGTATTCAAATATTTAATATACTTACCTTGCGGTCCCTTGAGAAAGCATCGTTCTGCCTCGTTGTAACCCATGGTCATGTCCACCACAAACTCAGTGATAAATCCCCCGATTATCTGGTCGAGTCAATGGTCCACAGCTTGCGTGATCTTGTCTTCTGATGCCTTTATTCTGCGCACTAATTCTGAAGTTCACACGATCGGATGATCGAGCTTACACCTTCCCTGGCTATCAGCTAATCTCACGATCCACTCATACAAGTCAGAGGGAAAGGATGCAAAGAAAATCTCGTGGATTTCCATATACATGTACCAATCAAGCCACCTTTTCTCAGATACCCGCAAAGTTCTATTTTCCTATGTCACAAACTCGTGAATCTTCTTGTCCACCACTCTTCAATTTCCTTCTATGTTGGGTTCTAGTGGCACGACATTAGACATCCCTTAGGCAGATCTCGGTCTTGGCAACGGAACAATTTGTTGACTACATGGGGCCTGACCCAGGTTTAGTAGTGATTTTAGCCAACCAAATCTGGGTACTATTGGCCCTTTCGACAATAGTCCGCGGAGCGCAGACTGAGGTCTCACTCGAAGTAGTATGGGAGGGTGTTGGAACCAGGTTTCCGCACCCTAAGGATGTCTTCATGAAGGTTCTAGAGGTTCGCGATCCTAAGCTACGAGTTACACTACTCCACGCAGCTTTCTATCCTTTGCAACCCGTGCACACCTTTTTGAATACAGTGTTATTCTGATCCAGTCCTTACTGTGCTATTATATTAGTGCTTAACTTAGTTTGTGCAGGCCCAATAGTATTATTACTTATTCAACTTTCAGATAAGTGCGTGTACTCGAAAACAATATAAATGCATAAATATAACCAGAACATAGAAATACAGATCTACAATTAGGTGCACAATATTCTGAATCAATCTTATCTTTTATTAATACTCAAGTTCAATTACAGTCCTGACTCCACCCTATGCACTCAGCTACAGGGGTCCACACACTCAACTACGGATTCTACTAGGCCTCTGCGCACTCAGCTGCAGAGCCTCTACCTACTACTACGACACACTACCTTCAAATTCATTTCTATCTTCTAATCATGCCTTCACATCTATCTATTACTTGCCAAAATACTCTTTGCTACCTTTACACTCAGAGCCTCGCTCTATTTATACAATCCCATGGTCCGTGGACCATGGGTAGGCTGACACAACTTTACATTAACTTACATTATTTTAGGGTGGACAACCCTATGAGTCATCCTAGACTCTCAAGCTCCACACCTGCATTTCACGAAGTCTTTACATTACATTGACCAAAACTCAGGCTTTAAGCCCCAAAAACCTACTATGGGGGGATCCGCTGCCCAATACACAAGTAGGGGATGCACGTACTGATGCAGAGAAGCACTCTTGACACATAGGTCTCGGAACAGTGTATGTAGCAAATCCAGTAAGCAGCATCTTAATGTGTTGTTGACCTTGACCCAGTTCGAGAACAGTTGAAGGGACTCCATGCAAAGATCTTCGCTCCGATAGAGTGACTCGAGGGCGAGTCACGATGTTTGTGTTGGGGGCCTGTTGGGCATGGAATCCCCCCAAGGCATGTTTTTGGGCTTAAAGCCTAGGTTTTGACCAAATCTTGTTGTAAAATCTCTGCGAATTGCGAGCGCAGGGTGAAAAAGTATGATAGAGTCACAAGGTTGTCCGCCCTATTTTTGTAATGTAATGTCGGTTGGATAGACCTACCCATGGTCCATGGACCATGGGATTCTATAAATAGAGCGAGGCTCTAACTGTAAAAGAAGAAGAAGGAGGAGAATTGAGGAATGAGATGTCTAAGTGGTTGAGTCAGAGTGTAGAGTGTGTCTGTGGGTCGTAGAGTAGGAGAAAGCTCTGCAACTGTGTGCATAGAGGCCTAGTAGTCTGCAGTTGAGTTCACGGACCCCTGCAGCTGAGTGCGTAGGGCGAGTCGAGTCTGTAACCGTGGAAAGAATCAATAAAGAGAAGTTTTGCTATAATTTTGATATAATTTGCATCATTGGTATAATTTGCAGATACACTGTTTATTTACTACACGCACCTGTATGAAGGTTCTATGTTGTTAAGTATAACTTAACGCACTCAAGTAGGCAAAGATAATTATCTAATATTGGAATATAAGCAAGGTTTTTGGTAATAAAGCAGAGCATGGCGCACAACCCCTGGGTAGGTTTGCGCGAAGACAGTATATCAGGTCGTAAGGAATGAGAAAGTACGCGAAGCAACCTGCTCATAGGGACAAACCGTGAACCAGTCAAACTCATAAGACATCTCCAGGGTGTGGAAACCTGGTTCTAGCACCCTCCCATACTACTTCGAGTGAGACCTCAGTCCACACTCCGTGTGCTTTTGCCGAAAGGGCCAGTAGTACCAAGATTTGTTTGGCTAATTAACTCTGAACCTGAATCAGGCTCCAAAAAGCCAAGAAATGGTTCTGTTGCCGAGACCAGGATCTGCATAGAGATGTCTGATGTCATATCACTGGAATCCGACTAAGAAAGGAATTGAAGAGTGGTTGGACAGAAAGATTCACGAGTTCACGGTGCAGGAAAATAGGAATCCACGACTATCAAAGGAAGAGTGGTTAGATTTCTACTTGTATACAGAGATCCATGAAACTTTCTTTGCATCCTTCCCTACTGAGTTATACGAGTGGATCGTGAGGCTAGCAGATAGCTAAGGAAGGTGTAAACTCGACAAACCTATTGTGTGAACTCCAGAATTGGTGTGCAGACTAGAAGCATCGGAATATAAGATCATGTGCATTGTCGATCACTGGTTGGATCGAATCATAGGAGGATTCATCACTAAATTCGTGGTATATACTTCAGTCAGCTATAGCGAGGCAGAACGATGCTTCCTCAAGGGACTGCGAGGCAAGTACGTTAAATCTTTGAACACTTGGATTAAAATTCTATTGTGTGAAAAGCGGGTTATGCGAATAAATTGATGTTTGGGGCTATGCGAAGTAGGAGAATCTACAAAAATGAAGGTAGAAAAGAACTAGAAACTAGCCCCTTGATTTCACCTCTGTGAGGAGGCGAAGAGGAGCTCGTGAAGGTTTCACCAAGAAGTGCGATCAATTTGATAAAGCGGAGAATTCCATGCATACCACCCCCACCCACACCACCACTAGTTTCACCATTTTCAGCCCCAACTTCACCCCTACCACCTTTGCCACCACCGCGAAGTGGTATGGCCAACGTGATAAAGCTACCAGTGTTCAAGGAAGTAGGGAATGAAGATCCAAACTAGTTTTGGTTTGTGATAAAATCCGTATGGGAAGCACAGGGTGTCACAGATGACAATATAAAGAAGGCAACATTGGTCAGCACTCTGTAGGATCACGCACTGACTTGGTACATTAAGCATTCTGAATGCAGGGATAGCGGATATCCAGACTATGCTAAACAAATAATTTAGCAGGTCGAAATCGGAGGCATAGTCGATCATTGGATTAAAGGAAATCACAATGCTACCAATTGAAACCACATGGGAGTTGGATCAAAGACTGAAGTGCACAATTCACGAAGCGAACATGACCCTAATAGATGGGAAACATTTCAAATGGTTTGCAGCCTCGTTAACACCGCATCTACGGAATGCGTTGTGGCAACAAAGGCTAACCAGTTAGGCTAAGGTTTTGGAGGTCACAATGAGATTGCACGAGACTTCGACACAAGATCCTAACCTGAGAGTCCATTAGATTCATGCGTAGTTGAAAAACTTGTGCCTGGAGATGCAGAGTTTGAAACAGGATAGGACGTCTCATCCAGAAGTGCACAACAAGGTATGGTGCGTAAAGTGCAAGGACCAGGGGCACAACAAGGACCACTACCGAGTGTTCACGAATTACCTTGCGAGAGGAGGACCAATGCCATTGAGACCAGAGGCACAAGTAGGGCCAAGCACGGCACCTGCATTATGGTGCACGACTTGTCAGATGGGAGGAAAACATGCTACAAATAACTACGATCTACTACAGAAGTATACGCAGAATTCCCAGCAGTTGTTCTGTAATTTCTGCAGGTTAGTAGGCCATGATGAGTGCACTTGTAGAAGTTATGAATTGATGATGGACCGAACTCCAACCTACATAGTGCAAGCCGAAACACGGCCCCTCGATAGAAATGCAGGAATGGCACGCACTGGATTTCAGGGGTACGGATGAGGCTAAGGTGGAATGGGACTAGGAAGAGGTCGCAGACAGCTGATATTTTACAATTGTGGAGGACTGGGGCATTATGCCCGCGATTGTACAAATCCAACAAGACCATCATGCTTATATTGTACATAGTTTGATCATGAGACAGAGGACTATCCCACACTGATGGCGAGGTTGCGCGATAAAGGAGCACTCCAGCCTCCCCTGACTCAGAGTCTGCAAATGATGAGGTTTGAGTCATGCGAGGAAGACCCCAATGTAAATATCATGCTCCGGAGTGGTATTACGATAGGGAATGACAAAGGCAAGTAGCCCGAAGAAAATACCTAGTTCCGCAAAGCCCCAACGAAGGAACCAGAATTTGATTTGGAGCACACTAAGGAGACCTTCATGGAAGCTAAGAGGAGCTCCACGGATGACTCCACTTCAGGAAGTAAAGACAGAATGGAGTCAGAAACGGACCCATCGATGCTCACTACATTCTTGGAGACATGCATGAAGCTATTACGCGACAGCAAGGCTATGAAGGGGCTGCAAGAACTCATAAGTAGATGTGTTGGGACGTGCCAGGAGAACCGCTCGTAGTCCGAAAGCTCGGGAAGCACATGAGGTGAACAGGAAGGGAGATGAGATTGACCACGCAGATTGGGGAATATGAGATGGATCAAGTGATTCTGGATCTAGGATCGGACGCAAACATCCTACCAAAGCAGACATGGGAGCGAATGGGCAGGCCTACATTGCAATGGTCTCCTATCCAATTGCGAATGGTGAACCAACAAAAGATCCTACCTATGGGGAGATTACAGGGAATCACAGTGGATATCGAAGGAGCGAGCACGCTAGCATATTTCAAAGTGATAGAGATTGTTGATGACAACAATCCCTATCCCACGCTATTGGGAATAGATTGGGCCACTAACATGAGTGGAGTGGTAAATCTAAAGAAGCACAAGATTATTTTTGAGAAAAGTCATTGCGCGTAGTGGTACGTTTAGACCCTACGGAAGGATCGTGCTACATAGAGCCAATGCGTGACTATGACAGCGATGATGATCTAGACTATATCTACAAGATAGCTGCACGTGAGCAAGACTAGGTAAATCCAACCGTAGATGGTTGAATCTCATGGGAGCGCGAAAGCTCCTGTACATCAGATTTTTACAAAGAGATAGAACGATGGCAAAACCGGTTACACGAGGTAACCACACTCAACTGTAACATGATGACAAGGTCGTTGCTTTATGTAGCAACAGAGGTAAGAGATCTGCCTATGTACGATGGGTTAGGTGAAGTGGAGGATTTCCTGAACAAATTTGAAGGAGAAGTGTTGGAACAACAACGTTTAGGTGCTCTGAAATGGGTACTGTGGGCTATGCCCGCAAGGTGGTGGGGTACACACCAGAAGAGTTTTTAGGACTGGCATGACTACTGAAAGATGATGCTCCTACAATTTGGGAAGCCTCAAATTTGGTTAAAAGACAATTATGACTGACGAAACGGCCCGCATGCCCACCTTTCCAGGTGGGTACAAGAATATGGTAAAAAACTTGTAGGAATACACACAGTACTTGTGGTAGGAGACATGATTGAGACATAGGTGCGGGCAAGACAATGGCACGAATGACCCCTCCATTTGGGACTAGGAAGTATGGTAAGACCAAGCACACAGAAGCATATTCATGTAGAAGTTTTTGAAAAAGTACAAGAAGCACTGAACACAGTCCACCATGTGAAGCGGGCTGACTGGGAATTGCGTGTACGAGCGGTTCACTGGGTATATAGGACCATGTGAAAAACCCTGACCGTGCAGGCACCGCCAAGGCTGGAGTATGAAGCAACTAAAGTAAGCCCTATAATACTTGGAGAACTTATACCATGCATGATTGCACCAATAGATACGACGGTTCGCAGAACCTTGGAAGCAGAAATCCAACAGGAAAATTTAAGGCTCTAAGAACTTGAAAAAGAAAGGGTGCGATTAAGGAGGAAAAGCGTTTTGGTAGAAGCAGAAGTCAAGAAGCTGGAAGATGAGATAAGGGACAAGTTTCACGATAAGAAGACCACAGTGATAAAATAGGGTGTGCACAATCATGCTGAAAAGTTTGAGGACTATCGCCGCGAATTGATTAGTCTGATGCCTTGGCTTGGACTGCATATTACTGAGAGAATTAACCAGGGTGATGCACTGCAGAGGTTAAGGTGCATGACACCGCCAGTGACGGTAAAAGGTAGGTATTTCCTAGGAAGAATGCTAGATGGCTGAAGGAAACCGCACATAAGTGGCACGGCCACCTAACTAGCCGGACAAGGAACAATCTTAGCACTCCAAGTAGTTCAAAGGAAGCGTAGGACTATAAACTACTTTTCCTGGAAGCTGTGTGAGGTTGGAGCTACGCACAGAAATGAAAAATCACAAGGTCCACGACTACACACTAGGGGCTTCGCTGCCACGTGGGTTGGCTAGAAGGTGACTGTTGAAGTCACTATTCACGATGGGATGCTTGACTTGAGGCCAAATGGAGCGGGCGGAAGGCATTTAAGACGCAATTTATGGGCAAGATTTGGAAAAATATGCCACCAAGGGAGAATTAATGAACCGGATTTGGGGGGAATAGTTGAATTCTAATTCAAAAAGTGCTATAAATTACAAAGGGCTGCCCAGAAAACAACACTTGGTCATTTACGAATTGAGTTATTAAGCAGAGCCCTGATTGTTGAGTGTCGAGTGTTGATTGAGCCCTTGAGTTCGTGTGTGATAGATTTCTGCAAAGATACAACGACAATAGCTGAGGATGTTATGATAACATAAATGACTGACGAGGAGGCCGCGTAGGCCCTGACTGTGGAGGATGCTCCAGAAGGTGTCAGGATTGTGGCATAAATCTCGAAATTAGCACGCATGCCAAGACCCAAGAAGGAATGTGTCCCCGTGGAACCCGCTGCACACCAAGTTGTTAATGGAGGAGAAGGGGAAAGGTATCACCATAGAGACGGATGAAGAAGAAGAAGATCTGGAGGATCTTATCATCACAGAGGACAAGGATGAAGGCATGGAGGAGGACACTCAGCCTCCACACCCCGCAAAAAAAATTTCCCACCTATGTCCCCCCGTATAAAGGGAAGGCAAAAGTGCCCAAGGACCTGGACGAGACCAAGAGCTCGCTCCAGACCCTGCTCCTCCTAGACAACATTATGTTTGAGGGCACACACCTAGGACGCATGCCAAGCCTGAAATTTGAAGATTGGGACCTCACTGACCACGAGAAGTTCCCTCACCTTGAGACGAGGAACCTCATGAAGCCCAAGAAAAACACCGCAGTGGGGGTGACAGAATTAGAGCTACGGAAGTGGTTGTGAAAAGTGGAAAAGCCTGGGTTATTGAATCTGCTCTAGGTGCCACACTTCCACCATGCACCAATAACCATTTTCGTCATCAGGCAGCTGCTCTGCCTAGTGCATGATGGATGCTTGTGGCTGGAGGAGCCCATCCCCATCACGGCAGACTTGATTCACCACATCTCCCAGCTTCCATGAAAAGGAGAGGACCCCACAGACATATTGGAAGGGAAGGGCAGTGACTTGGCCATCGCAGAGGCCACGAAGAAGAATTACAAGCTGGAAAAGAAGAAGAGGGGATATGAAATATCCAGCATCAAGGAGAAAGCAGTACGCGTGGCGACCCAACTCCTGGCAAGAAAGGTCATGCAAAAGTGTCGCGCGGATGAAGTACCCATGCGGTGGTAGCACTAGCTAAGCAGTGCTCGGAGGCGGTCCAGTTTAACTGGTCCAAGTTCCTCTGCAAAGAGTTTTTAGAAAATTTCTACGAATCTCAGGAACAGGACAAAACATTCCACTATACATGGCTTCTACTGTCCATAGTGCTCATGGCTGGGGAATTTCCAAAGGATAGTCAATTCCCCATAATTGATAGGGATTTACCGAAGGCTGTGAAGTATGCTTCACTCTAGGAAACAAAGGATGCTAAGAGGATCCGCGATAATAAAATCTTCTGGGTGTTCATGGAGATGAACCTCAGAATGGGGATCAATTGAAAGTCGTGGTTGTCGCCCACTATCTACAACAGTCTGCAGAGTTTTGCAAAATTCAAAGTGGACATGCATAACATTTACATCAGGTCATGAAAGGACCTGACCAAGCAGTGGATAAAGCTACCCTTCATAGCCACAAACGACGCCATTTTCAATTTACTAGAGGCATGGCCACTGGAGTGGTGCGCCCTAGACATCACAGAGATCGAAAAGTCAGTTGTGCAAAGAAAGAAAGACAAGGCCAAGATGCGCATCGTAGAGTTGGCTGAAAAACGAAGGAAGGAAGCAGTGGCAGTAGAAGTACGAGCAGCACGAGACACACACAGAAAGAAAATGAGTAGGAAAAGGCCACAGCAGCACAGGAAGCAGATGCGAAGACGGGGAGGGCCAAACGACGCCTTCGTAGGGGCAGGAAGTAGAGGAAGTAGAGACAGAAGAGGGAGGCGTGGGCCCACGAACTACGTCGACACAGCTAAAGCACCAGCACCCAATAGAGTAGGCATGGTCACGTAAGAAGGTTAAGGCATCCAAGTTGTTTATTGACTCGATCAACCTAACTGAGGGTGATCTGCATGACATCAGCGAGACAGTGCATGATGTCACCAATGAGGCTCTCCAAGATTTCATGCAAGAGAACCAGATTGTGTTGGGGGCCCTCAAAGTGCAACTTCAGGAATTATAGGCGTGCTCTCCTCAGGTTAGTATCCTTTCGACCAACCTCGCAGTCAGCTCAATAGCCGCATAATAGATGTTGCGCACGTGAATGACAAATACCATAGTGCTGTCAGAAGGGGCACTAATGACAACAAATGAGGCCGATAGACTTTCGGTTAGTGCGCTAAAAGGTCTTGGTATCAATATAGCTGCACTCCCGCATGAGACCTTATATGTGTTGTAGGATGGGATAACTACAGAGCTGCGAGTTAGGGAGAGCCGAGCACTCCAAGTCCTTAGTGAGCAGAAAATAAATATGGAACAACTAAGCTTGCAGCGCGACGAAGTGGTGTTGCAGAATCAACAACTAATACAGGTGATAGACGACACTTGCCAAATCGTCCCAGAGCTGGCCATCCCAGCAAAGATGCCAGCAGAGGCACGGATCCACAGGTTAGCAGCAAGGGTCCTCGAGGCGAGGGAAGAAATGACAAAGGTTCAGCTAGATCTGAACCTTCAAATCGCCGAGATACAGTTAAAGGCGCAGCCTTCCACCCCCCCAGAAGTCAGAGAACAGCACGCTAGTGCTATCATAGCGGGAAGGGATGAGATTGGAGGTGCAGTGCGAGACTGCACTAGTATGTTGGAAGAATCACTTGAGGTCCTCTCAAATCTGAAGGAGGACCCCAACATCCAGTGCTTAGAGATAGAGGTGCGAGAACTCCAATAGTAGTATGACAGTGTCCGAGGAACTGCATAGACGGTGGTCCTCACTTAGAAGCTTGCGCGGATGCAGTAGGCTAAAGCGCTAAAGGAGCAGGTGGACGTGACATGACATAAGGAAGCAGTCCTGAAGGCTCCCGTTCAGCCTTGGATCAATGAGGCCTTCACCATCACCGCAGATATTGAAGGCAAGCTCGCACACATGCAGAGGATGCACATACTGATGCAGAGAAGCACTCCTGACACAGAGGTATCAGAAAAGCGTATGCAACAGATCTAGCAAGCAGCAGCTCAGTGCGTTGCTGAACTTGAAGTAGTTCGAGAACATTTGAAGGGACTCTATGCAAAGATCTTCGCGCCGACACAATGAATCAAGGGCGAGTCACGATATTTGTCTTGGGGGAATATTGGGAATGGAATCCCCCCAAGGCATGTTTTGGGGCTTAAAACCCAAGTTTTGACCAAATCTTGTTGTAAAAGCTCCGCGAATTGCGGGCGTGGGGCGCGAAAGTATGATAGAGTCATAAGGTTGTTCGCCCTAGTTTTGTAATGTAATGTCGGCTGGATATACCTACCCATGGTACTCGGACCATGGGATTGTATAAATAGAGAGAGGCTCTAAGTGTAAAAGAAGAAGGAGGAGGAGAATTGAGGAATGAGAAGTTTAAGTGGTTGAGTCAAAGAGTACAATGTGTCTGTGGGTCGTAGAGTAGGAGAAGGGTCTGCAACTATGTGCGCAGAGTCCTAGTAGTCCGTAGTTGAGTGCACGCTGAGTCGAGTCTGTAACCATGGAAATAATCAATAAAGATAATTTTTGCTATAATTTTTTGTATTTGTTCTTGGGTTAATGCATGATTGATATAATTTGCAAATACATTGTTTATTTACTGCGTGCACCTATATGAAGGTTGTATTGTGTTAAGTATAACTTAACGCACTCAAGTAGGAAAAGATAATTAACTAATATTGGAATATAAGCAAGGTTTTGGGTAATAACGTAGAGCGCAGTGCAAAGCCCCTGGCTAGGGCTACACGAAGATAGTATATCAAGATGTAAGGAATGGGAAAGTGCGCGAAGCAACCTATGCGCAAGGACAAACCGCGGACCAGTCAAACTCATCATACATCTCTAGGGTGCGGAATCCTGGTTCTAGCACCATCCCATACTACTTCGGGTGAGACATTAGTCCGTGCTCTGCTGATTGTTGCTGAAAGGGATTTGTTTGGCTAATTAAATCTGAACCTGGGTCAGCCCCCAAGAAGCCAATAGGAAGACAAACCATCAAGCTTTCAAGGAAGAAGAAAATCCATCAAATCTCAAAATCTATCAAGTACGTACATATCCCCTTCTGAATATACATCAATGTATTTTTGTAAGGAAAGCAATAAATTAGTAGGCACCAATAACTTTCTTGCATGGAAGAAGAGGATTGATCTACTTCTCAAGGCGAATGAGCTCCTAGAATATTTCAAGGGGAACATAATTGTCCCTTCTAAGCAACAGACTCAAGCCTTAGCCAAGTACAATAAGGATGAGATGAGATCTCAAATGATTTTGATAGAATCAATCAAGGACTCTCTTATTCCCTATGTTTCCAAGTTTGAGACATCAAAATAGATTTATGATAAGCTAGTAGAGTTATTCGCGGTATCCACCACCAGAGAAGTACTATCTTTGAGGAATGAATTATAGAAGATGAAGATAACAAAGGAAGGAATATCTCACTACTTCATGAAAATATTTGAGATGAGAGATCAACCTCAAGAGCTTGGGGAAGTCATGTTTGACAAATAGATGACAACTGTTGTACTCAATGCTCTACCTGAGGAGTCGGGAAACTTCACATCAAGAATTTATGCCAAGAAGGAAGCAACCACTCTTAGTGATATGTGGTCTCTATGCAGAACAGAGGAGACTAGACTTAAGGCGAAAGAAGATGTGGGATCAAAGGAGCAAGAATTTGCTACCATGGCCAAAAGAAACGATAAATTTGGCAAGTTTGGTCCACGAAGAAAAAACAACAAAGACATGTCTGAAATCCAATGTTTTGGATGCCAAGAATATAGAAACTACAAAAGGAATTGTCCCAAGATTAAGAAGGACAACAACAACAAGAGAAAAAGAGAAAAAGATCATATAACTCAAGAGGTGGAAGAGGAAGGACAAAAGAAAAAGAAGGAAGATCCTTTGGACCTCTACTATGACTAGGTCAAACTCTTTCCTTCTAGACTTCTTTCAAAGTTTTGAGTAGAATAGGAACATGTAGGAATAAATTAAATTGTATGGCTAGAATTACTCTCTAGAATCTAGCAACATGATGTACATGGAGTTCTAGACACTCATGTATATGTATCATTTATGAGAAGAAAAAAAATTCATAAGTATAAATAACTTCTAGAATATAGGAGCATGGCAAATATATCTCAAAGATATTCATGTAGAAGGAGCATACCTAGAATAGGACCTCATATATGATGGAAGAAAACTTGATCATGACAAGAATCTTAGAAGACCTAAATCATCAAAGGTAGGAAACATTTGCAAGGCAAGGATCATTAAGATCCTATGACGAAATATTCAAGAGAAGGTTCATGAACTAAGGAAAATGTCTCATTGGAAATCCCACTCATGGGATTCAAGAAAAGGGATGATATGCATGCATGCTAAGATGAAGTAAGAAGGGATACACCAAAGAATGATCAAGGAGGATCAAGATGAGGTATGTATGCATCAAAGTTTAATTCATGTCATCATTTGTATATTATTGAGTAATGGGTATAGTTCTATAACATGATCAAGCATGAAAGGATCTCTTTCACCAAGAACATGCTTGAAGGCATGTACCACGATAGAATAAAGGTCAACAAAATAACATGCTCACATAAGGAGCATAATATTGCTAACTAAGAAGAAAGAAGAAATGCTAACAAGTCCAAAAAGAAAAGGATGAACGAATGCTTCCACAAGAAGCATTAGGTGGTTGACTGATCTATCTGAGAAGAAGCAAATGAAGAAAGAGATTAAGCATGTGAAGAACACCACGATCACCGAGAATCACTATCTAACAAAATGCCTTGAAATATATCTCTTGAAAGAAGGTAGGATAACTCTGATGAAGGAAGAAAGGACCCTTGACACCTATGAATACCTTGGAGATATAAAAGTTCTAGATAACTGATTCTACTCTATGAAGATGTCGTGATGAAGAATTCATCCAACCAAAGGAAAAAAAAAAATGTTGAAGCAATATCAGGATGAAGTCATGATGGGCTACCAGGTCAAAGCATATAACCTAGCAAGTATGATGGAGCATCCATGAGGAGAGAATTCCTAAACATGGACAAGATGACAAAGGAGTAGTGAAGATGCCTAGAAGAACTTGATAGTCACTTTCCACAAAGCAATGTCAAGACTAACCAAGAAGGAAAGTGATGGATGGATGGTGCCCTACTGAGAAGAAGTTTTATTGAAGAATTCATGACATCAAGAAAGGAAGGAGATCATGCAGCTGAAGGACCCATGAAAAAGAAGTTGTTAATGAAGGAAAGAGTCCCTAGTTAGGAGGGAGCTCTGACAAGTCCATGATCAAGAGGGAGTTTTTAATCACCCCTTTTTACAAAGGAGTGAATATTGTGTTTTCCATGTCATGGTTCATGCAGGACTAACAACCGTAAGTCTAGATCGATGCCATGAATGGAAATGTAGACACAAGATAGACACAATGTTCTTTTGTTCATTTGGGAAGAAAGAATGGGAGGATTAGGTAATCATCTGGCATCTGATACTCTTTGAGGATGTGTAGGGAATCCAAGACAAGAGTAGGCAAGAGGATCGATATTCTTTGAGGGTTGGGAACCCAAGCTAAGAACAATCCTATAAGGTCATACTCGAGAACGCCCTGGTAGGTATGTACCTTGAGAGACAATGATGAAGGTGTCTATAAATCATTGGCCTCGCCAACATTGTGGCTCATGGTCTCGTAAAGATATGGAGTTTTTAGTCAAGGCCTTGGATTATGACAATGTTGATGAATATCAAGCTATAACAGATGGACTTCTAATCTGGTTTCTCTTATGTGAATTCTTCAAGATTGAAAATTGCCAAACACCTTGTAATGTTGTATGAATACCTCCCTAGTTAAGAGGGAGTGTTGTAGAAATTGTAGCTACGTTCGGTTTTATTAAAGTAATTTTGATATTTGTACTTATTCAAGAAAAGATAAATTATTTTTGTATTATTTGTCAATGAGTTTCTTGCTCATTGAAAATAGGTTAAGCACATTTTGAAGTGCTTCTACAGAGTCAAAGTCAAAATGTAATTATGAAAAGACCCTTTGAGGGTATGTTACACCATGTAAGTCATCATACAAGGTCAAGGAAATAACTCCAAGCATGGTCAAATCCTCTCCTAGCACCAAAGAAGTCTACAAGAAGCAAAATGATGACTAAATGTTGAAATATAACACAACTACAAGTCGGCTTTAGGGACAGTCATGTCAGCTTCAAGGAGGAGGGACATACCTCTATAAATAGAGGTTGTCCACTCTTCATTTGGACATACAATCATATCTCTGAAATCCGCAAGCAAGGAGGAAAAAGTAAGATGAAGAAAAGGTGAAAAAGGGGGCTACGAGGGAAGTGAAGAAAGAAGGTGAAACAATGAAGAAGGAAAGACTGTCTTTAGGGCATACACAGAGTCACACATGCAAAGAAGTAAGGGTTGCCTGCGGTTACAACTGCGTTAAGGTGCAAGTCATTATATCTCACAATGTTTGGGTACAAATTAGGCCTACAAGGCCTCTCTCATGAGTAAGAAAAGGAGGAAGATCTAGCAAGAATAGAAGGATTGTTCTAGGGTTCTTGTTGTCCACACGTACGAGGATTTCAGAGGTAAGTTTTTACAGACTAACAACAGTTTAAAGGAAACACTTTGAAGAGTATCATTTGGATGTAGAGAAAGGTCTACAAGGTCTCCAAGATAAGCAAAGAAGGACCTCCTTATAGCGAAGAAGAGGAGCCCTAGTATTCTAGGGTTTACTAACCTAGAAGACAAAAGTACTGGAAGACAAAGTGCCGGAAGATGTGCCCGAAGTGAGAGTGTAGAAAGAGGAAGGATTTGACTCATGCTTAGAGGACATCCTAGTCAAGGGTATAGGATTTCGAAGCTGTTCAAATAAGAAGCTTCAATAAGAGAAAACTTACAAAGGGTTTCCCTCTCAAGAGTGGAGAGGGTTTGTCCCTAGTAGAGAGCCAAATTTGTGATCTTGTTATTTTGTTTTGGTAGCAGTTTGATGAAGCACACACATATGCACTAATAATAAGAAGAAGAAGTATAAGATAACTAAGAAAAAGTAAAAATACTTCACAAATTGTTATCAAGTCTTAGAGAATCATCACAACACTACTTTGCACTAGATTCTCTAACACTCTCCAATATTTCCAATCCTTTGATGTCATAGCATGTTATTTTCTCCAGAGACCACTAGATTTTCTGCTCCACTTTCAGGAATACAGAATTGTTGCACCCATCAATAATAGTACTACCCAAAAGCTAGTATAGAGTTCCAATATAAAATCCCCACATCAATACCAGTGCTCTCTGAACCATATTACAAGTATCTTTCTCAAATATTGTTTTTACACCTACATCATCAATCTCGCTTATAGAAAATAGATTTCTGGGCAATGCAAGAATATGTAGAACACCCGGAAGTGTTTGAATCCTTCCACCTTTCAACTTCAACTTGAATTTTATGCGTTTGACAATTCTATCCTTCCTTTCATCCCCTAAGAAGACATCGCCACCATCATATTTCTCATACTCATAGAACACTCCCTATGGGGAGTGAAGTGATAGGATGCACTTGATTCAATCAATCATGCCTCATGATATACGTGTGTACTTGAAGAAGAATCCAAGTACACATCACCACCTTCATCTGAGGTGGTTTACACCTCTGCAGAAGGAGCATCATTAGATCCCTTTCCTTTCTCAGGAGCTTTAGATCTGCAATCCTTCTTGAAGTGCCCTTCCTTTCCACATTTAGATCTCCCACTCGAGGATTTTTATTTTTTTTTATGTTCTGGAACCATCCTCGTACAAATAAGGAATATCCATTCTGGCCCTCCATATTTTTCTATCTCATCTACTCCAATAGCAAGGATGAGACTATTTCATCAAACTTCAAGGTAGTTGTATTGCTACCTATTGCAACAACCAGACTGTCCCACAAATCTATTAGAGAACACAACAAACTGATGCACTTATCTTCATCTAAAATTTTAATATCAATAGATAACAACTAGCTTACCACAGTATTAAAGGCGTTCAGATGCTCTGTCACCGGGTCTCCATCCTCCATCCTCAAGTAAAACAAATTTTTCTGTAGGAATAATTTGTTCACCATAGACTTAGATTGGTACAAAGTCCCTAACTTGTCCCACAAAACCTTCGTCGTAGCTTCCCCTAATACATTCAATAATATTGAATCTAAGTTACACAATCGTATTGTGCTCTTTGCTTTCCAATCCAACTTCGCCCAGCCTTATGTTGACATTACCATTGGTTTAGTACCTAGATCTACTACGATCCACTGATCTTTATCCATCATCAAATCCTCCATCTTGAGTTTCCACATCTCAAAACTCTGACCATTAAATTTCTCGATCTTTATCTTTCCACTGCTTGCCATTGCGTTTCATCGCAAGAATTGATCCTGTAAATCTCCCACTAAGCAGGGTCTACCACAGGCCCGAGGAAAACCCTTTAGCAACAAAGGAGACCCCTTGAAGCCAAAACAACTCTGATACAAAATGTAGGTTTTAACCCTATACAACAATTATCTACATATGAATTCTAAAAACAGAAAATAAACAATGGCGAGAAAATAAAAAATAAGACAAATATACACAAATATTTTCCCCTTGATCCCAAAATTAGGACTACCAGATTTATTTTTCATTATGTTTCTTTCAATGTTCCAATACGAATATATACATGCCGAATAATTCATAAACCCCAATCCATTAACCCTATATTAGAACATAATCGTAGTTCCCTTGACTGGATTTATAAGATACCATAGGTAGAAAACCATTATGCCCAAAACCATGTGCAAAACCCATGCACAAAACCATAGGGAGGTTTGTGTGGGTCTATTCGTGGAAAGAATATAACACACACCCAACATTACATAGTATTAATGAACACCAAGAATTTTTTTCGAAATGGAGCCATAAACATCATGGTGGATCAAGTACAAGATTTCCTTGAATCTAGATTCACTTCTAGGGAATGGCTTCTTCACTGTACAACCCCCTCCTCCTAGGTCCACCCAAGAAATTGACCAGTAATGGTAATCATGTGGCAAGAGAGGTCACTATAAGGGATTCAATTTCCTCAGTGACCTTAAGGAAATGAAATTGATGAAACATATCAAACAAACCCATCAACATCAACAACAACACCCCCAGGAGACATGTCAGCCACTTAGACATCATGTCCCTAAGTCCCATTGATGTTTTAAGCCTTTTAACCCCTATTTTCTCTCATGTTATAGGCAAGACAACGTCAAAAAGCCAAAGTTTCTCTCACAGGCATATGTGCCAATGTCCCTGGACTCTTTTCAGTAGATCTGTGCCAATGTCCCCAAGATTTGAGCCACTTTTCTAACCTAGAATCTTAGCCATTGTCTAGAACTTCTTACAACCTCCAGAATCCATCAAAGACATGATGACAATACTAATAACTGCAAATCAACCTCGGGATTAGACCTGAGTATCCCCAAATGGGACTGACAGTCTATCAAACACTTGGTATCAATGAAACCTACAGGTCTAGGATATAAGACAGAGCATGAATGACTGAAAGCACTTATGAAACATGACTAGAAGGATCACCACCTTCTCCATTGAACTGTTATACCATCAATTAGGCCTTTCATCTGTAATTTTAACAATTAAAAGTAAATACATGAAATAACCATGACATGAACCAGTCATATAAAAATGCTTATAACCAGCATAAAATTATATAAATATCATAGATATGACAACCATTAAATCCACATATAAACTAGTGAAAAATTAAGAGAACTTATCTTTTATTAATCGTAGGCAAATCCAACCAGGTTCGAGACTTCCACATACCACCCGACCATATACATGGATAAACTAAATCTCTCTTTCAGCTAGTCATCCCCATGCCATATTCCAAGCATGAATGTGGGATCTCATAGAATAACCAATCCAAGAACAATCAAGGGAATCCATAGGTTAAACCACCTCCACCCTCATCAAACCATGATCACACCAAAATAGGTGCTCCAATCACAACCAAACCAAACCTAGAATGCCATCTAGAATCCATCACTATCCTTGAGAAAATTTTCATCTCCTTGTCTCTCAGGCTTTACTACAATCCAATCTCGGATCACTAGGCCCTAAAATGAGACCAATATCTCAGGATTTATCATAATCCAAACTCGGATCACTAGGCTCTAAACCGAGACTCCTCCCTCAGGCTTTACCATGTAACCCGCCAAAACTAGTCAAGGGATTCCTAGGCCTTTGGGAATGAAACTTGAGACCACTTCCAAACTAGATTTGAAATTCATCTAGAAAACCAAAGCTCAAAAATCGATATAAACATCCCAACATACCATGGCATCTAGAAAAATGAAAGGTTAGGCTGAAAACCAATGTCATAACCTGGAAAAACCATGCCAACAACAGCAAGAGAACCATACACCAACATGGAAAGCCATGCATGTCCAAACCAGCTAGGAAATCACACATGCAAAAGGTTACCTACAATTATTCATGTTGAAGTCACTTGATCCTGCTTTTCCTTCCTTCATCCTTCCTTTCCTTCCTTTCTCTTTGCTTTCTTTTCCTTCCTTGATCCAAAGCTAGAGTGCTCCAAGAAAACTCTAAGTGACCAAGAGTGAGAGAGAGAAAGACAGAATAACGAGAGAGCTCCAAACTTGAACTGACAAATGGTTACGCTAACTAAGATTTCCCACTGATCCTTAGGAGGTGCTCTATTAGTGAGGCCTTTAATTTCTTCATTTTCCATTATTTTCCTTTAATTTCCTCCTCACATGAAACCTGTGACCTTTTACCTTCTGTTTCTCCTAATTTCCTTTATTTTCATAAATAAACGTGCCAAAAATGTCTTTTTTCCTTTTAATTCCTTTGCCAATTTTCCTTAGCCAAAACACGCATCTAGTGATGCCCTCTAGGATATCTGTTATAGACATATTTGGGCACTACAACCCCAAACTCATATGTCCATAAACTAAGGGCTCCTTAAGTCCCTAAAAGTATTGTTTCACACCCTAAAGGATCATCGTCAACTGATTACATCATTTCCCAGAAGTTCCACCTGAAAAACTACTCAGAACTGGCAAAACTGGACCATACAGACTGCTCCATGGGCAAGGTGTGATGCATACTGACTGTCTAACAGGCCAGGTACGATGCATACTGAAATGGCCTTCTGTGGGGTGCGATGAGCGAGAATAGACAAATGGCAGAGACAGTTTGCAAGGTGGATGATCATGGAATCTTCCATAAAGTTCTCCTGTGACACTTGCCTCTATGAATTCGCCCAGGGATGAGTAAGAGATCATTGAAATATCCAAGTGGAACAAAGAACTATCAGCAGAATGACACTAATCAAAAACCCAGAGCTAACTCACACCCTTGCAAGACATCTATAAATGGATCCCTCATCTGAGAGATCTAGAGGCTGGAATTTTGTATTTTGTAAGGAAGTGTTGTTGGTTTGGTGGTGAGAACATTGCATTGTTGGGTGATTTGCTTGTTCATGAGGTGAAGAGGGCTTCTACAACTGGGAGGATGATGCTGGATCAGACATCTAGTTTGTAATCCTCTCTTACATTACTATTAATAAAGTTCTTTGAGTTTTCTTCCATATAATCATGTATTTGTGAATCTTATTGTTTATGAATGCAATTGTATGGTTAATGTGTTTCTGATTCTGCATTGTTTATGATGTTTTATATAGAGATGATTTGATAGTTTGTTGTTACTTTTGCTCTACAAGTACTCTTTGAAGCGGGACAAGTAAGAGAGGAGTGGAAAATTATATCAAGGAAAGGAGAAATCAAGCTAGGATCAAAGCGGAAGATCCAGGTTGGTCCTCTTTTCTTCTCTTCCATCTATCACACTTAAAGGAACTCTTGAAAAGCTTTCATTGTTTGTTTCTAAGATAGCTACCCGTCTTAGTGGGACTAGCAGTTCGAATCGACACTAGTTTTCCCTAAAACAATATCTTTTCCCAACATTCAGCTTGGAATATGTGTCCCTTACCCATGGTCTTATTTTTTTCTTTATTAACTCTTATTACATTAAATTTTCACTTGGTTTATTACATTCACATTTTTTCCAAGGGTGCACCCTTTACAAACTCCTTCATGTTCTTCCTTCAATTGGGGCATACCTGTAACCATTTTACTCAAGGATGGAAATATTTTGCAATGGAGATGGCCATACCTTCTATGCCACAATTCACTTGGGTTGATATCCATGTGTACTAAATCTTGAGGAGGAGTTAGAAGTCTATACAACCTCCCCTCACGAATCCCAATAATTCTAGCATTTTATATACTAGATCCCATAGCCCAAACAACCACCTTTCCATCAATAAAATCAACTTTATCTTCCTTATCTTCTAAACAAGAAATAGAAATTAATTTCTTTCTCAAACCTTGAACATAGAGTATGTTGTTGAGATGAATATTCCCACCATATTCTAGCTCTATGGAGGTAAATCCAATGCCTTTGACCGAATATCTATTTTTATCTCTAAGTTCAACTTTGTGAGAAGAGTTTCCTTTAGATAGATTATTGAGATTTCCAAATTCACTTGTTATATGTGTTGAATATCCACTATCGATTACCCACATGTCATCTTCAAATTAACCTATAAGTGCAAAGTAGAGACTTCCATCCTTGATTTCTTTAGATAGTATAAAGACAAAGTTGGTGATATATCCTTTGATGGATTCAAGGAGATTCCTTAGAGCCATGAGACCTTTCTTCATGTACATTTCCATTGAAAGAGGGAGAAAACATAGTTGTTGCAAAGATGTTTTCAATCAAGAGTGTCAAAAAACTATGATCTTCAAGTTCCCTGATCAGGTGCTTAAACAATAGCTCAAATTTAAAAGTTTTTATATTGGTGTGGAACATGGATGATCGTGTAGTGCTCGTCATCCTAAATCTGGCGCAACTTTTTTCGTGTGAAACAGACTCAGTATGACTCTAAAAACAAGTTTTGTTCACTTTCCCAAACAAGCGAATTTTAAAAAAAAGGATAGCCTAGTCAGCATTCTAGATTTCTGACGTGGCGCTGACTAAACAGGTGATTAGGATGTTGACTTGGTCAAAGGGCTCCTTGACTAATGAAATCGTGTCAAGTGGCACATTCTGACTAGTCATATTTTAATGGGTTTTATTGGTTGGAATGATGGCCAACCACGAGCTAACATGTGGCCCAACCGGATGTAGCCACGTGGAAGCCAAAGAGGCCACCAAAAATATTGCTATAGTCTAGGCAAAGGCAGTGGGGGTTGAACCCACCACCTCCCAATTCAAATCCAAAGTCGTTACCATTGCACTACACACATGTCGCTTAACCATATATGACTTCGTGGAGTATTTAAATTTTGTTGCCGCATAGTTTGGAGGTTGGGGTGGACTTAACTGCCCATGTGAAGACCATTCTCATTAATCGCCAACATTTATGCCTAAACACCAATATTTAAATGACCTTCAGAGGAAAGGGGCTAGTGCCAGGGGCTATTCCCTAGGTGCATGGCCCTCATATGACCTTTTTATGAATTTTATACCTCGACGGCCAAATTATGGGTCCGACAAATCCGCCAGGATTTCGGTGGATTTGGTTTCTCGTTAGCATAAATATGGGCGAAAATGAGGGTTCAGTACCGAATTTTGGGCAATTTGTGGAGCGAATAGTGGAGAAACTAGGAGAGGTCATAACTTCTCCAATTTTCAACTAAACTGGGTGTAGAAAGAGGCTAGGTGGCCATTTTTGGACATTCTGGACTCATTGGAGCACGTTTCAGAAGCATTTGAGCATTGTAAACACATATTTTAACACATTTGAGCATAATAGAGAGGCCCAATCCATTGGAAGTTGGACCAAGGAGACATAGCCCAAGAGGGGTGAACTCCTTCATCATGTTCCTGTTGTGATGTGTTGTTGGTGATGTTCTATACATTTATATCCCTCAGAGACTGCAGAGACTGCAGACCACTTAAGAGCCTAAAAAACACCCCAAGTGATCAATCCCTAAGTTGGAACCTTATTCACTGACCTAGACCCATAACCACATTCTTAACACTGCATCCATGTGATTGGAAGGCTATAACTACACTCACAGGCTTGTCTCCATGCGGTTATGACCTAAATGCTCCAATTATGTGCCAACGGCTCCAAGATCTGAGCCACTTTTCATGCTAGCATCTATACCACTGCCCAGAATATCATTTAACTTTCCATAAGCATGGAAATGATTATAAAAATGATAAAAAATCAAAACTTAGGCAAGAACTTGACCTAGACATGCCTAATCCATGATAGTCATTTCGTCAAACATATGGTAAACATATGAGCTACAATTAATGAATGCATATCTGATAATAAACTCCTGAACATCATCTGAGAATCAATAAGAAGGTTTCAATACCCTCTCCAGATAGCTACAATAACACTTGTTAGACCATGCATTCATCAACCATTCAGGTACTTATCAAAACATGAAAAGAGACATAGATAGAATACATAATATAACCAACATATAACTAGAATAAAAGCCATGGAAAATAAGCCATAATATCACCATCATAATTAGTACAAATGCTCATATATCTCAAGAGGAAAATATCTCACATTAACATATGAAAATTCCAATCAAGTCAGGAACTTCCACGAACCATCCAACTATAAATTGGGTTGAACCAAATGTCTCTTTCATCCAATCACCCCTGCACCATATTCCAAGAATTAATGTTTGGTCATAAGAGTTAAATTAAAACATAACCATCAAGGGCTTCCAGAAACCAAACCACCACAACCCCTAGCTACAACTATTTCACCTAACTCGTCCAAAAATCACTAGCAACAACCAGATTGGTATCTATCCATGTTTTCCAAGGCTCTAGGAACTAGTAACTCAATCCACAACTAACTCAGGGATACAGATAATTTTTTCCAACTTGTGGCTCCAGTGACTAGTAACTCAACCCATAAGGATCGAGAGTGTTTGTCCCAACTTGCAGGCTCCAGGAACTAGTAACTCAACCTAAGTTGTTACAGGGATCCAAAGAATTTGTTCCAACCCACAAGAATAGGGAACCTAAGAACCAATCAAAAAAACAAGTGGGAAAACCACAACACCATGGTTATCTAAGAAATGGCAAGGCTAGGATGAAATCACTGTAAATCCAGGAAAATGTACATGCCAATGACAACAAAAAACCATAAAACCACATGCATATACCATACATCCAAAATCCAATAGGGAGATCACACACGTAACGTATTACCTGCAAATCAAACCAACTATAGTCATTGATCCCACTATCTCCTCACATTCCCTTGCTTTCCTTTGCTTGCTTTCTCCAAATCCAAGTGAATACTAAAGTGCTCCAAGCATGCTTCAAGAATGCTCAAGTGTGTAAGAGTGTATGAGAGAGAGAGAGAATGGACAAGATTTGATGTCCAAAAGCTAGCAATTGTTTCTCTGATGCATTTTTACCATTGATGCCTCTATTTTCTTTATTTTCCTTCATTTTCCCTGTAATTTCCCTTACATGCACATTTGTTTCTCTTCATCTTCCTTTTCTCCTATTTTCCTTTATTTTCATAATTAAATGCCAATTATTGCATTTTTTTCCTTTGCCAATGTCTTTTCAAATGCCTTTGCCAATTTCCATAGCCATTATTAAACCACAAGTGATGCCCACTATAATGTTTTCCCACCATTAAGCTTGGAATATGTGTCCCATGACCTTCATCTTATTTTATTTACATGGAAAATAAACTAGAGGCTATTACAAACCCCTCCCCTTTAGGGAACACCGTCCTCGGTGCTCTATGATGCTTATAACCAAAAAACATGATTCCCATGGAGCTTTATAACACATTTCGATGAAACATTTTCATCATACCAAAATGTTGAAACCATGAACACCATACTTCTTATTAGATATTTATAACACAACTCGATGTAGTATTTACAATATACTGCTTATTGGAGGTTTATAACACAACTCATTGTAGTATTTACAACACATAAATGCATATAAAAACATAAACCAAAACACGTCTACCAACATAATTGTTCAGCCAAAACATAAGGAAGGATACATAACCCGCATCTGACTAACCATCTCTCATGTAGCTTCATAAGGACCAAAGTGCTTCTATTGCACTTTAGATTGCTCGATTGCTTAGTTCTGGAGCATGAGTTGTTTCCATTGCAAAATTAAATGAGGCTATGCCTGGAATTCTCCCTCTAGTTCCACCTGAAATACAGACCAATCCACCACATGATCAACATCTTGCGCATATCTCTTACATAATGAAACATGGAAAACATTATGGACTTTCACTATTGGCAGTAGTGCAAGTCTGTAGGCCACTATTTGTTATGAAACCATCTCAAGAAAAGATAGATCAACGCCTTAGAATTCAGCCTCTTCAAGGGGGAAACCTCCTTTACATTACATAAATGAACAATTCTTGGATGATACAAATGAAAATACCTCCTTTCTATATATAGGAGTCTAAGTGGTCCCAATACAATCAAAGCCTACATAACAATAATATTGTAGGGCACAACAGTAACAATGGTGGGCTTCTATGTGGCATAATAGTAACAATATGGGCACTACATGGGTACATCAATATAATAAGTGGGTTATACTAATAACAATAAGGGGTTACACTAGTAGTATAGGGGCCTAACATGCCCCTCTCCTTCAAAAAGCGTTGTCCTCAACGCTTGAGTCGTAATTGATGCTTCTGTATAAAATTCTTGTCCTCCCATGTGGAATCTTCGGTGGGTAAGTTCTTCCACTTGATGAGATACTCTGAAATTGATCGATTTCGTAACTGTTTGGTTCTTGTTTCTATGACTGCTCCAGTTTCCAATATGATTTTTCGTTCCTCTTCAATTTCTGGCAATATTGTTTGAATTGGGATCTTTTGCAACTTTTGAATAAGTGGCCATACTTCTTCGTTCTTCTTCCATTCATCTGTTGCTTTGTTTATCCAATTTGGTTGGATAATATAAATAGCATAAAACAATGCTTCCACATCCTCATCCTTGAAGCATCTTCCCATTCGGTAAGGTCGCCATTTTTTAAGTGCATGTAGTATTGCCAACATTTCCTTCTCATAAATAGCTTGCTTGAGATGTAGCAGTAAAAATACCCAATCACTCACATCAAAACATTTTTCACTACGATGTTGATCTACCTGTTGTTTCATTTGATTTTGCACCGAAGTGGCGTTATCCTTTAAAAGTTGGAGAACTTGCTGTTGATGCTCGATATGATCTTTCTCTACTTGAACCTTTTTCTTCTTGATATGTCCTTCTATCTTTTGAGGAGTGGTAATTTCTTCTAGTCCTTTACAAGATATGGTCGGATTCACTTCTTGATGCTCGATGTGATCTTTCACTTCTTGAACATTTTTCTTCTTGATGTGTCCTTCTATATTGATAGTTTGAGGAGTGGTAATTTCATCCATTGAATTACAAGATATGGTTGGATTCATTTCTTCTTTCTCGATGTGATCTTTCACTTCTTGCACCTTTTTCTTCTTGATATGTCCTTCTATCTTGAGAGTTTGAGGAGTGGTAATTCTTGCCAATGCTTTACAAGATATGGTCTGATTCATTTCTTCTTTCTCTGGGGTGGTGTCCTTGACGTATATCCTCTTCTTTTGATGTTTCTTGATCCTTTTCTTCCTCCTCTTCATATTCTATGTAAAATAATTTCTTCTCAGCACACCTATGACCTTTAGTGCATTTGTTATCACAATTGTAACAAAGCCCTTTTTCTCTTTTTTCTTCCAATTGTTGTGGTGTAACCCTTGTAGGTTGTGGAAGGCTGGGAGAAACAACACTTCCATCTTTATAGTTGTGAGGGGTATGCTTCCTGGTTTCCATAATTTTGCTTTCCATTATGTCACAAAGACCTTTTACTCTTTCCAATTGTTGTGGTGTTGCTCTAAAGAAGGTGTTGCTCTTTATATCCTCATAATGTGCTATCATTTCCTCCGTGAAAATTGACCACGTAACAAGTTTTTTACGAGAACAAAGCCCTTTGTACCATAAAAATTGATCTGGTTCTAAATATGAAGATGCAATACATACCTTTTGTAATAGTTGTACAGCATGTATATCAAAATATTGCTCCATCTGAAGTATCCAATTTACCGGATCCTTGCCATCAAACTTCCTCATCTTGTTTTTTCTTGATTTTAGGAGCTCTACCTTGAAACGACTGTAACTCTGTACTTTAGGATCTTTAAGTTCTGAACTTTTGATCTGTAGTAGCCCTCTGTGTCATCTTTCCAATGCCACAAGTCTGATCCAAATTGGATTCTCCAATAAAAAGTTATGCACAATCTCCCGTCGTGACCTGATTATAGACTAGTTCAGTAGAGCTAACTTGTATGAAGTGCCACGTGTCACTATTTCAACCTTTGAATCTAAAACACACATACACGAAACTGCAGTCCGTCCTCTTTCTGTACCTTTTTACGAAATTTCAATCCGATCCTCAGAGAGAGAGTTATGACGATTTTCCCCAGGTCACCTGTTTTGAATGTAATTCAGGAGTCTGCAAAAAAGGCCAACTTCCTTAGATCATATCTCCGAAAATATCGCGCAAAAATCTCTAAAATTCAGACCCAAGGTTCAGCGCCAATTCTTCTCAAATGGGTTTTTTTTTGTGACTTCTGAAACGTCACAGAAAAAAATTTATAGCGAAAATGCCACGATGACCTGTTTGGAGCAGCGAAACCCTAGAATCCAAAGCTCTGATACCAAATGTTATGAAACCAGCTCAAGAAAAGATAGAAAAGATAGATCAACGCCTTATAATTCAGCCTCTTTGAGGGGGAAACCTCCTTTACATTACATAAATGAACAATTCTTGGATGATACAAATGAAAATACCTCCTTTCTATATATAGGAGTCTAAGTGGTCCCAATACAATCAAAGCCTACATAACAATAATATTGTAGGGCACAACAGTAACAATGGTGGGCTTCTATGTGGCATAATAGTAACAATATGGGCACTACATGGGTACATCAATATAATAAGTGGGTTATACTAATAACAATAAGGGGTTACACTAGTAGTATAGGGGTTACAATATACTACTTATTGGAGGTTTATAACACAACTCATTGCAGTATTTACAACACATAAATGAATATAAAAACATAAACCAAAACACTTCTACCAACATAATTGTTCAGCCAAAACATAAGGAAGGATACATAACCCGCATCTGACTAACCATCTCTCATGTAGCTTCATAAGGCCCAAAGTGCTTCTGTTGCACTTTAGATTGCTCGATTGCTTAGTTCTGAAGCATGAGTTGTTTCCATTGCAAAATTAAATGAGGCTATGCCTGGAATTCTCCCTCTAGTTCCACCTGAAATACAGACCAATCCACCACATGATCAACATCTTGCGCATATCTCTTACATAATGAAACATGGAAAACATTATGGACTTTCACTATTGGCAGTAGTGCAAGTCTGTAGGCCACTATTCCAATCCTCTAAAGGATCTCAAAAGACCCACAATAGAGAGGTTTCAGCTTGGCACATGATCCAATCCTCAACGAGATCCTCTTTGGATTGAAGTCCAAGTACACATGCTTCCCAACCTGAAACTCCTTGAATGTTCTATGTTGGTCTAGATAACTCTTCTGTTTATCCTATGCTTCCTTTAAATTCCTCTCAGTAATTACTTGCATCTCCTACTCTATCTTAGCCAACATATTTGGTCCAATTAGTACCCAGTTTACTGGATTACTCCAACTGATGGGAGTATTACAAGTCTACCCATAGAGATCCTCAAATGGACTCATCCTTAAGGATTCCTGATACCCATTATTATAAGAAAATTCCACCAATGGAAGATACTCCTCCCACTTCCTCTACTGATGCATGGCATACATCCTCAACATATCCTCAAGAAGCTTATTAACTCTCTCTATCTGTCTGTAGATGATAAGTTGTATTGAAGGATAAATCTATCCCCAAACCTGCAAACAACTCCTTCCAAAACCTAGAAGTGAACTTGGAATCTTTGTATGATATGATATTCTAGGAACACCTTGCAATCTCACTATCTCCTTGAAGAATATCTAAGTTATCTCACTAGATTAATTTGTAGACTTCACCACAATGAAGTGAGCTACCTTGTTCAACATGTCAACCACAACCATGATGGAGTCATTTTGTCTCGATGTTCTCAGCAAAATTGTAATGAAGTCCATGGAAATGACCTCCAATTTCCATTCTGAAATCAGAATAGGCTGTAATAGAGTAGTTGGGTGCTTACACTCAACTTTCACCTGTTTGCAGCCCAAACACCTTGCGACGAACTCAACCACCTCTTTCTTCAGATTTGGCCAGTAAAAGAAATTCTTCATAGTTTTCAAAGTATTATGATATCCCGGGTGACCTAAATATTGCTTGAAATGAAATTCCCTCAAGACAATCTTCTTCAATTCGATGTTATCCTGGACATAAGTATTTTTCCTGAATCTGACCAAGCCATCTATTGTGAGGTGATACTCCTCATCCCTATCACCTTCACCCTACTGTTATAACCTCTACTTCAGTTGTTGGTACTTGTCATCCTGCTACCCTACTTGCAAGATCTGCTCTTGAAAATTTGTCCCATAATAACTCACCACTGAAATGTGATTCAACTGTACTCTCCTTCTAAGAGCATCAGCAAACTTGTTCTCCTTTCCTTTGATGTACCTGATCTCAAAGTCAACCCCACTAAGGGTATAAAACCATCCAGCTTGCCTAACATTCAGATTAGATTGGTCAAACAAATACCTCAACCCATTATGATCACTCATCAGAATAAACCTCTTGCCAAGAAGATAATGCCTCCACATCTTCAAAGAATGAATAATAGTTGCCAACTCGAGATCCTAACTTACATAGCCTTTCTCATTCACATTCAGTTTCCTTGAATCATAGCATACCACATATCCTTCCTACATCAGGACTCCACCAAGTCCTTCCTTGCAAGCTTCTATACATACCACGAACTCTTTATCTGGATCTACAATATTCAAGACTGGAGCATTTGTAAGAAAATTATTCAACTTCTCAAAACTAGTTGCACACTCCTCTTTCCATTCAAAGTTATTTCCTTTCCTCTCTAATGATGTAATAGGATAGCCAATCTTATAAAAGTTCTCAATGAACTACCTGTAATAATCTGCTAACCCCATGAATGATCTGACTTCATCCACATTCCTAAAAGTTGGTCACTCCATGATAGCTCTAATCGTCTCCACGTCCATTGTTATCCGTTCCTTGGAAACAACATGTCCCAAGTAATGAACTTCAATATGAAAGAAACTGCACTTGCTAAGCTTGAAATATAAATGATTCTCTCTCAACGATCTCAATATTGTTGCCAGGTGCTTTGCATGCTCTTCCTCATTCTTAGAATATATCAATATGTTGTCAATATACAGTATCACAAAATTTTCCAGATAAGGTCGCAACACACTGTTCATCAAACACATGAAAGTGGCTGGAACATAAGTAAGACCGAAGGGAGCCACCACAAACTCATAATTCCCATACCTGGTATGAAATGCGGTCTTATAGATGTATTCTTCTTTAATGTGCACCTCATGATATCTTAATCTCAAATCAATTTTTGAGAACAGTGTTGCTCCCTTCAGCTGAACAAACAAGTCATCAATCTACATCAATGGGTACTTATTCTTGATATTCACCTTGTTCAATTTCCTTCCTATTATCCACTGTTGAATAAATTCAAGGAATACTACAACCAATGTCTCCAACTGTCAGTGCCTCCTCACCATTGTAGACAACCATTGAGGCGTTGAGGACAGTTAGAAATCCTTAGCCATGTTATCATAGTATCTTTCAAACAAGTATTCCTTCTTGAAAAGTCTCTCAAACGCGTTCCAAATAATCTCCTCTTATTTAATGCCTATGAAATTCTTCATATCTTCCCACCAGATATTTTCTTTCCCTTTTTAGATATTTTGGCTTTCATGTTCTATGAATACTCACGAAGTTTAAAGAACTTCTTCATCCCAAGAAACCAAACTTCTGCATCTTGTGACCCCTCCATCTCTCCATCAAATGTAGGAGGCTTGGATTTCTTGAGCTGCTCTAGAAAATACTGCTTATCACTCCTACTATAGGGATGATGGCGATGATGGAAATGATGTTTCTCAGAACCAGAACTAGAATAGAACCCATAGGCACTACCTCTCTTGTCAAGTGTATCCAAAGATTTGCCACCTCTAACTATATCATGTTTGTATAACCTATATCTTGATCGAGACTTGCTACCATATGCTCCATTAGTCTTCTCCTCCTGATCCTCAACTATCCCTATTTCTGCAAATCTGAAGAATCACCGCATTAACTTCTGTTTGTTTTTCATGATCTTTAGCAAACCTTTCCTATGATTCAATCAACCTACTATTATCTGCATCATAACTCCTATTTTTTCCCTTTAAACTTCTCAGTGTATCTTCTATATTGGGAGAATACCCTTTTCCTTGCTGCTCAACTGACCTGTCCCATTCCAATGAATTCTCATCAGGCTTGTAAGGGGAATCATGTGAACTATAATCCACCATTATTCTCTTCATCTTTGGCCTTCTATCTCCTACAAACATACCATGTTAGATGAATTAATAGAAAACATAATCAAACCATACCTTGGTGTATCTCATGGGATGTTATCTCATCTACACAAATCAATCTAGAATAGCATGATGCATACATACACACACACAAACATATATAATTACATCAACATATAAACCTATCAACATCATCTCAATCATCATACGTGATGATGAAAAACTGTAACACTAACTATATACATGATGACCATATCCACTAGAATGCATGCATAGTAAACACATATATAGTTGACATGCATGCATAACAATATGCACTAGCTCATCTAGCCCAAGCTTTTGAACTTGGAAGCTTTGAACTTAGAAGCTCTATTGTGGTATCAGATGTTACCCAAAGAGAGTGGAACTGCTCTAATACCACCATTGGGTATCATATATCACCCAAAGAGAACATAACTTGGCTATGATACCACCCTGTAACAGCCTCACTCCACATTTACCCACTTTCACAAGATTTCTAGGGTTAACATGAGTTGACTGTCACTATGATATGAGCCGACCTCCAAGTTCTAGTTATGGAAATGGGTTTGACACACTGACAACTTACACACATCCCTTAGAGACTACACACCACTCAGGGGCCTGCAAACCACCCCAGGTGATCAATCCCTGAGCTAGAACATTTTTCATTGACCTAGCTCCATAATTGCACCCTTAACACTACATCCATGTGGTTGGAAGGCTATAACCACATCCACAAGCTTTTCTCCATGTGGTTATGACCTAAATCCTCCAGTTATGTGCCAGTGGTTCCGAGATCTGAGCCACTTTTCAGGCTAGCCTCCATACCACTGCCCAGAACAACTTGTAACTTTCTAGAATCATGTAAATGATGATAAAAATGATGAACAATCAAAACTCAAGCATTAAATTGACCTAGACATGCCTAATCTATGATAGAGATTTCATCAAACATATGGTAAACATATGAGTTATAGGTCATGAATGCACATCTGATTATAAACTCATGAACACCATCTGAGAATCACCAAGAAGGTTCTAATGCTCTCTCAAGATAACTGTACTAATCTTGTTATCCCATGCATTCATCAACCATTTAGATACTTATCAAAACATGAAAAGAGACAGATAGAATACATCATATAACCAACATATAACTAGAATAGAAGCCATGGAAAATCAACCATAATATCACCATCATAATGAGTACAAATGCTCATAGATCTCAAGAGGAAAATATCTCACATTAACATATGAAAACGCAAACCAAGTTAGGGACTTCTATATACCACTCAACCATATATTGGGCTGAACCAAATCTCTCTTTCATCCAATCACCCCATGTGCCATATTCGAAGCGTGGACGTGGATCATAAGAGTTAAACCAAAACACAACCAACTAGGGTTTCTAAAGGCCAAACCAACTCAACCCTCAATTACAATGATTTCACCTAACTGGTCCATAAATCACTAACAACAACCAGATTGGTCTCTATCCAAGCTATCCAAGGGCTCCAGGAACTAGTAACTCAACCCACAACTAACTCAGGGTTCCATAGAATTTGTTCCAACACGCGGATCCAGGGACTAGTATATCAACCCACAAGTGTCCAGAGCATTTGTCCCAACCCATAGGCTCCAGGAACTAGTAACTCAAACCAAGTTTTTATAAGGCTCCAAAGGATTTGTTCCAACCGAAAGCCATAGGGAACCTGAGAACCAATCGGAAAAATAATTGGAAAACTCACAACACCATGGCTATCTATGAAATGACAAGGCTAGGCTAAAACCCCTGTCAATCTGGGAAAATATCCATGCCAATGACAACACAAAACCATAGAATCACATGCATATACCATGAATCCAAAACCAAAAAGGAGATCACACATGCAACTTATTACTTGCAAAGAAATCCAATTATAGCCATTGATCCCACTATCTCCTTGTGCTCCCTTACTTTCCTTTCGTTGCTTTCTCCAAATCAAAGTGAATATTAGAGTGCTCTAAGCATGCTCTAAGTGTGTAAGAGTGTATGAGAGAGAGAGAATGAACAAGAGCTCAAACCAAAATTTAACCAAAAGCTAGCAATTGTTTCTCTAATTCCTTTTTATCATTGATGCCTCTATTTTCTTCATTTTCCTTCATTTTTCCTCTAATTTCCTTTGCATGCACATTTGTGCCTCTTCATCTTCCTTCCTCCTATTTTCCTTTATTTTCATAAATGGAAATTATTTTCTTTTTTCCTTTGCCAATGCCTTTGCCAATTTCGATAGCCATTATTAAACCACAAGTGATACCCACTATAATGTTTTCCCACCCTTCAGCTTGGAATACGTTTCCCATGACCATGGTCTTATTTTATTTGCATGGAAAATAAATCAAGGGTTGTTACACTAAGGTTCTCCACCAACACCATTATCTAATTATGATTATCACTCTTATGTAGGTTCATTAGAGAAATCCACATCTCATGGGCACTATTATTCCTTTATATGTGAGGGATCACATTATTCTTCACCACATTCATGATGATATTTATGGATTTCACATATTTGAGTTTTTGGAATGTCATTGTTGTAGCATCTTAAGGAGTTGTAAACTGGGTGTTAAAAAAATCTCCTGGGCCATTCTCATTGAGAACTAATGTTATATTCTCCTTCCGTAGATAGAAATTATAATCTCCCTCCAACTTGCCCTTGACCCTCAAACAAGTTGCTACTATACTGAAAAATCATGATCTTCTTATTCCTTGATTGGTACAGTCTCTCACTCCCTCTGAGGGATAACCTCTACCAAATATTCTAGGCCTTGATCACACTCTCACAGCCCTGACCATGCCTCTGGTCTACTTCCCATGGATATTCCTTCCATAATCTAATTTTGATGATTGGCTCACGTAGCCCTATCTCTCCTTTTTGTTTTCGTGGCCACAATGTTGTTGCTCAATCTTTCTACTATCAACTACCTTTGGGGCCTGTTCCATCTACTTGAAGTCACACCCTCAGACATGGGCTACACTCTTCTTGTCTTGAAAATAATTTGAAGCCCTAGATTTGATGTTTGTTGCCTATCCGTCTACCCATGCTTACCTTGGCACTAACCTTGTCTGCAACAGAGAACTAGGTGTCAAATTCTACAGTGTTGTTTGGTGTTTTGGACCCACTTAATGTCCTTCCCAAATACTCACATGTCCTTCAATAATTTCACCCCAAACTAACCTCATTCATTGTTGTTACCTTGTATAACTAATGCTTACATCACTCGACCATGTCAGTGGCTACAACGGTTTGTTGTCCCTTGTGCCCTGTTTTCCTGTGCTAATTGGTTGGCCCTAGAAATTGGCAGATCATCTGTCTCAACAATGGCGATTGGGTGGGCTATCAACTATATTTTCGACCAACAATTATATTTACCTTTTATTTATTATCTTCAAAATTTTCTTTGGCCCCTTTAAAAAAATTGTCTTCAGTAGATCATTCAATGTATGAAATAATTTCTAGGTCTTAAAAAAGAAAATTACATTGTATGATCGTAGTCAAACTTGGCCCCATCAATCATGTACAAACCTAGCTTCTACATGATTCAAAGATTGGTTTTTAGAGTTTAAAGATCTAATACCATGCTAATTTTATTGCAAACCTAGTACGCGGCTATTCATTGACATAACATATTATAGATCTACTAAATGAAATCACAACTAGGTTCTTAACTTAATTAGTAGAATAAAAAATCACATTATCCAATCTCAATCATATTGACATAAACACTTTTTCTTCTAATCAACAACTTTTCATTAAAAAATTGGAATGAACTTGGGATTTGGTATAAGGATAATGCCCCAAATTAGAAAATACATATTATAATATACCCTGGATCTAATCCGGTAGATTAGGCACTAGATCAGTCCTTGATCTCATTTGATCTCTATCTCCAATCTCTCCTTCTACACTTCCTTGGAATTGACACACTACAGTATCACACACATCACTGAGATGCCTCTCTCAATCATGTGTTGTTGCATGGTGTGTCCTCTCTATCTCCTTAGCCTTTCTTTTATAACTTTACATTGAGCTAAATACCTAACCCTAACCTCCAAAGTGATTAATGGTTATGATAAGATCTCACCTCAATTGAGATCACAAGATTTGAATAAAACATAATCACTAAAGTAATTATTTCACTTTTCCTAAATTTACTTTACCTCAATTATTCAATGTAATAATTATGTGGTTTCATAAGTCAAAACTTAGGCTAAGTTACAAATGCAACTTCCTCACAATAGAGCAAGTGTCTAAGAAGATCGTGTGAAGCTTTTGCATGCCTAAACACTTAGGCTTATGCATAAGTACCTTCACAAGAAGAGTTCTAAATCGTTCACCTTTAGAGTAAAACCATGAATGATCCTTTAACCTCTTTGTGAAGCCCAGTGGTTAAGATGAAGCGCACTTTCTAAGCATTCCATATGTCTTCAAAATGATTTTCAAAACTGACACATATTCAATGATTTTACTATGTGGAGGAACCACTTTTATCAAACAATATGTGGGTTGTGGCTCCACAATAAATATGAACCATTCATTGATATGACACATGGATGAATTGATCACCATTGGATGAAAACTTTTGAGATGGTAGGAAATTGGCATATTGTGCACACACTTTGTAGAAAAATCAAAATAAATGACTTGGTCACTTTATGTTACAATAGTTTACTTAGATTTTTCATTTCTTGATATATAATATAATTTATTTTTACAATTATATATATGTAGGATTTTATTTATTTTCTATGTTATATTTATTTCTTATTACATTTCACTAGAATTATATTTTATATTGTTTTTATTTTTAGCATCATACGTTATAGTTGTTTGCTAAGCTATATTTACTTCAATAGAATTGTATTTCATTTAAAAATCAGATTTATCATTTCAATAGAATTGCATTTTGTTTTATAATTTTGTTTACAACCTCTAATGATCAAGGTTTGCAATAGTTAATCTTTGTATTATGATTTTTTCAGTTTACTTTCCTATTCTGTAATTTACTTTTTTGTTGTGTTATTTACTTTCATTCATTTTACTTTCTTGTCAATGCTTGGTGTGATTTACTTTCTTTTCAGTGCATTGTGTGGTTATATAAATTTAGAGGTTGCATCTTGGGAAAGGGTTTGATAGTTTCTCTATGGTTTGTATTCATTGACTTAGTATTCTTTCATTGCATCATCATGATGGTTGGTTAATGTACCAATTTTTACTTATTTTGCGGATGAGACTACTTATAGCTGAATGCATTTGATATCAAGCAAATAATGTATTATGTTGTTGCAATCAATATCTGATGTGGATTGAGATTAATGGAATGTATATCATTTTCAGGTTCATATTTTATGTGTAGAAATCACAATAAATTTGCTACATCTAATGAAATCGAATTGAAATCAAGAGACAAAAATTTCATCTACTATTTTGTGGAAAGGAAAATACACGATAGAAACACATGCAATAACATGCAACCATCAAAACACATGGAACACAATGATTTTACTAGGGAACTATTGATGGTGTTGGACCTACCAACATGTCAAGGGATCTCCTCGGTAAGAAGTCCCAATTAGACCTAAGACCATTTCGTTTAGGAGTCCCAGCAGTGGGTTGTACGGTAATGCCTTGACTGCGATTTCACACAGAGGCAAGTAAGATGTCCTTGTTGGTAGCAAGTGTGTGACAGCTGCAATAAGTCAAGGAAGGTGCATGAGAGGTTCTAACACACGAAGAGTGAGGCGAGTGCACCCCTTGGAAACCTATAATAGTATGCGGCTTGGAAGGGAACACACAAGCGAAGATGCATCACCAGCTAGAAAGAAAGTTAGCGAGAAATCCAAAGTGATGGTTAAACCAATAGCACATTTCAGAAAGATTCATACATACTTATACAGAATAGTCCATACATGCATGCAAAAGAAAACAAATATATATATCATTTAGAGTAAACCTGATAGCATAGAATGCAATACAACATATGCATGAAATGTGTTGGCTATGTTATATTAAGGAGTGTAAGTTCCAGTCATACAATAAATCCATGTCCAACCACTAGTTCCTATAGTAGAACATTACAGCCACAACCGCCTGCTCCTCCAAAGAGATATACTAGCTCTGCATAGTGGAGAAGCCAAGGCGCATTACAATAGTGTCAAAGCTTTCTCTAAGATACTCATATCGGAGCTTGGCTGATCAAAATCCTATACAATGAGTTATGAGGTGTTATGCTCCTATACCAATAGGTGTCATATTTCATGATTGACTTGATTAGCTCTGCAATATGTTCATACCTTTTCTTGTTGCAAAGGTTTTCCCTATTGTAAAAAAATCAAAAAATTTGAAAAAATGTAAAGAGGGTATGCCCTAAAAGAAGAATCAAAGGGTAAAAAGAATAAAATGGTCAAAACAATGAAAGAAATGAACCCTAAATAAAAAGGACCAAGAAAGTGTGCAAGTCCAAATGCCACCACTATTTCATTTTCTGTAAATAAAGCATCATGTACAGCTTGTTGAACTTTTTACCACAATTGATGAATGGCCAAATAGCTTAATCTTGGCCAGTTCAAGTTTGAATTTCTTGTTTTAGAGATAGAGAATAAAAATTTGTCCAAACTGTTTAATCTTGGCAGATAAGTAGATAGGTAGAGAAGCAAAGGAGCTCAACTGTTTAATATGAGCCCTTGGATGTAATAGGTGCAGACTTAGGTAGGCTTATCATGTAAAGAAAATAAAAGCTGAAAAGGGTTTGCTAGTCTAAATGCACTCATAGAAAAAGAAGAAAAAATGTTAGGCAAAGTAAGCTGGGTAGGTAGACTGGTGTTGCAAAAGCATACTTGCGGTTGATTTTGTCTCTCAAAATTTTCATCTTATTGTTATCACAAGTACCATGGCAGATGTTTGGATGCAAATCAAGCGAAGCATGACTAACTCCCCCTCTTACTTTCCCTAATCGTTTACTAAATTCCCCCAGAGATATTAGGATCTTCATGATATCCTCTAAACCACTTATCTCATTTCATAAGCATTGCCTAAAGTAAAACCCTGTTTTTACTTAGGAGAAGTCGCCTTATTTCTTCTATAAACCCCTGTTTTTCCCTTTTTGCCTAAGTTTTGTAACATTATAACTTAGCGCTTTTCTATTCTTCGAAACCATATTAACGATTAACTCTATTATATATATCCCTTGTAATTCTTCCCAATCCCCGTATTATATATATATATATATATATATATATATATATATATATATATATATATATATATATATCCCAAACGTTAAATATCCCACCCCGGTTTTATTATAAACCATATGTTACTGTACAAATGGGAATTATTGGTTTATTTGAAACCTTTAATAGCCTTACCGCGCAAATAAAGGAATAATTAACCTTCCGAGTTAATTATAGCCAAAACCTGACAACCAATACAATCACTCCCGAAACCATTAAAACTGTGGTTAATTACATCAGTCCCACTGCTTAAAGTACACGCCATCTTAGGAGAGCGCCCATCATCTGATCTCGGCCCTCACATCCGACAGCTGTGGATCATTTTGCAACACGCCTATCCGTTGTGCGTTAAGTCTCGGGAAACTGGTGGTTTCGCACCCGTACCTAGGACACACATCACTCTACCATCGTGTTTGTTGCCCCTCTGCCCAAAACCGTCATAGCCCAAAAGCGGTGCGGGCAAAATAGCTTACCGCCCTCTTGCTGACCCTTCGCTGACATCATCCCTCGCTGACGTCACCTGCCATGTCACCATCCATACTGCCACATCATCTGTCCCGTACCCCCTAACGTCATGCTGACATCATCTGCTCAATAAATGCCAAAAAATACCTGCCAAATTGATTTTCGTTAAATAAACGATAAATTGTCATTTTCACCCTAATTCTTTGCAAACTGTGCTCCATTCAAAATACGTCTAGTCGACTATCTGAGCAGTTAGCCCATCACCCGACCAAGAAACTTCAGCGTCGTGCTCTACAGTCCGCCATTCGACCTGCAAATACACAGTTTACCTCCATAATCTAGGTATTTATCTGTTTTTGCCCTGCAAACCTGCAATTTCGCTTTCCCACTAAAAATTCTACCTGAGAAAGTCAAATTCAAGTTGAAAATAGTCTGTTTAGTCCATAAAAAGACTCTTAAAACCATTGTTTAGTCTAATTTTCCACAGAAAGCCCAAATTCCAGTTTGAATACATAAGAACCAAACATGGAAGCCCCCATAGCCCTGAATGTCGCGCCTATGAATGCACCTCATAAAGACTTAAATTATCTACCCTTGGCCAATAGAGATTTCCAAATAAAAGATTTATCTAGTGACAGGAATCATCTTCAGACCTTCTGCCAAATTAGGGATAGTTATCTAAGAAACTCTGATATTTTTGGACTGTAGAAACCAAACCTTCCCATGTACTTCCTTCCTTCAGTCCATGTTTTCCCAGACATCATTCACCAATGTTGTGCCAACTATGACCCTGTCCATATAGCAGTTATGTCTCCTTCCCAAACTATCCTTTTTTCCATAACTGTTGAATCCATCAATGAGATGATACATTTCCATTCCACTGAGCCCCTTGCTCTTCTTTCCATGGGATTTTTGCTTGAAAAAACTAATCAATTGCCCAACTTAGAGATAACCTGTATTGCTCAGATGTTCACGAAACCAAACTTCCAGCCCCAAGGCCCACCTCCATATTTTCATACCTGGTTCACTGAGACTGGAAAACTCATTCTTGACATGATATCCTTGATCTTGGGATTTAGGTTCAGTGAATATGTGGATGATATCACCCTCGTTCTATTATTGATCTTTACTCCAGGACAGCCCCCTGCTGTCAAGTATGACTATGCCACTTTTATTGCCAACAAAATCCATGATCAATTTATAAATTTGGATAGAGAAGGAGTCTTCAAATACACATCTTTTATATACCAACTGTTGTTATATTATCAGCTAGACAGTTTTCCATTTCCCATTAGGAAATTAGACTCAAAAGGAAATCAGAGGTCTGTGATTTTTTGGAGCTCAGTCTTCCATAACTGTGACTCCCCTTATACCTATAGTGAATTCATTGACTTATTTGTACACCCAGCCTCCACTCTGTTGATAGGAGCTCCTCCTCCTAGGACCACTGGTGACATGAAGAAGATTTTGTAGCTTTCCAAACAGTACTGGATAGGTGACTGGTACCTCTACCAAAATCACACAGAAAGCAGAATGTATGGATGTGAACTTTGCCCTCTCAAGTTGCCTAGATATGTGCCCATGAGGTTATTTGCATTAGAATATTTCAGGCATATCATCAATGCAGACTTAACCCACTTTTGTAATGTAAAGAAGAAGGCTCAGCTGAGAATCAAAAACTAGTTAGGCCCTTATGTCATCAATTCTAGGGATGCATGGAAAGATGCTGAGAAGTGGCGAAGAGCACCTTAGATTGAAAAAGAGTTTTTTGTGGATGCCATATGACCCATGTAGTTTCATAAGTGACAGAAGGGTAAGAAACAGGCTATCAGTATATGTACATCATAGGATCCCGAAAATTGAACAGTATGCAAATCAAGAAGAATGGGTAGAAGGGACCTTAATAGAAGAAATTAGTGAACAAGAAAAGACGGAAAAATCTATGAAAGATCTTGAAAAAACCCTTGACCTGGACTATTTTGGACAGGTATCTTTCAAGCTACCTCAACAATCAAGAGTTGGAACATCCTCTGCTGGAACTTCTTAGCAGCCTACACAGAAAACCAACACATCAGTCATAGGAACTTCAAAGGGTAAAGAGGTAGAAACTACAGAGCAGCCAATAATGACTGATCAGCCAGGAGTGTCCAAATAACAAGGTCACATAAAAATTCCTCCAACCCAAACTAAAGTAATAGAAATTCCAGCGTTGCAGACTCCTCTAAACGAGGAAAGAAACAGGAAGAGAGACAGAGAAACCACCACACCTATCAGTGGGCCTACAGAACAACCAGGTGCAAAGATGCAAAGATTGAATCCTCTTTCAAAAGAGGAAATCATTGAAGAAACTATTGATAGTTTAAGGAGAGAAAGGGTAGTCAGCCAGCAGACTTCCCCAGTGGTAGAAACATCAACTGGCTCACACAGGCAGGAGCTAGAAAGACAACATAGTGTTGAAGTATCTTCTACCAGGCCAAAAAGCAAACAACCCTCTGACATTAAACGGAATTTTATAGAAATTAAGGCTAAAAATGATCCTTTGAGGATTGAAATGTACAATCAATACTTGAAGATGGCCCCTTCAAACCAGCAAAGATTAATGTCTGCATATGACATCAAAGAGGGTAAAATGTTAATGAGTTATTTTAAGCCAAAGGTACAGCAACCCCAGTAGGTAGCAGATTACATCAGAACAAACTTAGAGGTCCTAGCCAAAGACATTCATCCACCAGACCAAATTGAACTTCACAAACAGACTGGGGAAATGGTTTATTCCACACTAACTGACAAAGCAATGATGGCCCACCAGTTACAAAGTTCCTTGGACAATACCTCTGCTCAATTACATTTGTAGAAAGCCTCTTCTCTGGCCAAGGACAACAGGATCAAATCTTTAGAAGAAATCATCATTGAACTGGGACATGATCCCAAAGATTCTAAAGGCATAAATGCACTTATGAAGAAGAGTGTTAAGTGAACTATTCAAAAATCATGAGAAATTAGTTGGTTACGACTACCTCTCATGGAAATGGTCATACGTGAATGACTAACTTAACGCAGTTGAATCCCAAAATGATATCTAATAAAAGAAGAAGATATTGCTGCCTTGAGGAAACAACTGAAACTACCTCCTTCCATGCATCCACAGACTGCAAAAGTTGTACAACAAAAATCAGAATAAGAGATGATGGACCTGCTCATGAAGCTTAATGAAATATTAACTGATACAGCGCAGGCACTGAAAAAATCACTAAAAGAGTAGCAGGGAGAGTCGACCTCCCAACCTCCCAAAGTAACCCCCATAGTCTCAACAGCAGTCCCTTCAACACTTGGAACAGCATTGGCTCCTAATGTCCCAGCAGCCACAACAGAAGTAATTACAGGTACAGAAACAACAGCAACAGCACCAGGCAACAGTACTAATATGAGCACAGAAGAATTGATAAAAGCCATGGAAGAATTGAGACTCCAAGTGTCAGAGCTGAAACAAGTAAAGGAAAAATTGGCAAAAGTAGAAAAGAATTATGAAAAATCCAAGATAAATGTTGCAGAGAAAATAAGAGAGGTTAAAGCATTAGAGAATAAAGTGAGAACATTAGATAAGGATCTCACTATGGATAAGCCTCTGGCAGAAATCAAAGGAATTCTTTGGACCAACATCAATCAATCCATAAATAATGTTTGGCCATCTATCCAAGTTATTTACGAGCAGATTGACTTAGTAAGAACAGCCCAAGTGGAAATCCAAAGGATAAGAGTTTTGTTGGGACAGATGCCTGAACAAGCTAACCGGCTTATACATTTTTTGAACACCAAGACCAGCGAACAACTCGAAGCACTGGAAATCACAGACAGGAAAGGCACCATTCTGGAAATCAAAAGAGTTCTAACCGAGAGAACTCTGATGCAAAATTTGGAAAGAAGATGCCAGGATATGCAGGTAGAGATTAATTCTTTTACAGAGAAGTTCACAATTTTACAGAGTAAAGGTCTACCAAGTCCTTTAGCAAATAATGATCGGCTTATGAAACACATAGATTATGTACATAAATTGAACAAATATGTTGTTGATCAAGTTAGTTCATCAACAAGTGCTTCAGGAGTAAAAGCACTCCCCACAGGCCAAGTTCTCTATGATAACTTAGAGAACTTATTTTATATTGAGCATGAGGTAAAACATCTGTTTCAGCTCCAGCCTAATTTTTTCAGATATACAGAAACTGATGAAACCCTGAGGAAACTTCAGAAGCATAAATTTCCAGAGCAACAATGGTGGGAAGACATGTTGGGGATTTTGTAAATTTCTCTTGGGTAAAACGTAGATTTCGGGCTATTTTTCCATGATAAGATAGACAAGGATGAACGAGGGTCAAACGGGTCAAAGTGTATTGAAACAGGATTGAAGAATATCCGACAAAGACAGAGCAACCAGCACAAAGTATCAGTGGAAGACAACTATAAACCGACTCGCAGAGCCTGCCTCCAGCACATTCGACAAAGACAGAGCAGCCAGCATGGCATCAATTTATCTTTTCCCTATTTTCGAGACTATTTGTCTCTATCTTTTGTAAAAAAAGGATTATTCATCACTAGATATTATCTCCATCAGAAATTTTGTATAAATACCGCCCAAACGAAGTATTTGGGGTTGGTGGGCATTCCTAGATTTTGCGGTATTATTGAACCTTTGGAATAAAAAGATGTTGGAACCATCTGTTGTCTAGCCTACTATATGAGGAATTGATGTAGAAGAATTGTCACAGAATTCTTGAATAAAACTCCAGATCAATACCTCCCCTATATCTCATGTTTTACAATTTTCTTATTTGCTATATCATCTGTGTTTCATAATCTGAATGGTAAAGAAAAGGAGTAATTCAGAATTTTCTTAAACTGCACTCTGTTTTCAGCCTTTATTATTCTCTGTGTTTTCTTCAGAATTTTTATAACAGTGAATTATTAATTGCACATGTTTCTTGATTCTTGCATATTGACTATTTGCTAAGGAATTCTTAACTGCTCCTTAACAGTAATCATCCATTTTCCCTCTTTCAATATGTTGAAGGATTCTTAACTGCCCTTCGCCATTTGAGTCCATTCCATTTGATTCCAGCCTTAATTTGTTCCATGTTTTTCTACCTTGCTCTGTGATGTCAACCTCTGTTAAGAAACCAAATCCGAAAATCCATTCTTCTTTAACTCCATCATGCACAATGGACTGAACTATTCAGTTTGCCTCACTATTATATTGAATCTCACCATCCAAATCCAAAACAAAACCCTTGAACTCCATAACTAGCCTAACACTTTTCAAAACAAAGCTAAATCATAAAGAGAGAGCCCTCTAGATACAATTGGCTAGGTTATGTATCTTAAAGTTTGGTTTATGGTTACCTCGGCCGTATTCCCTTTCTTACAACTTTTGGGAACAACCTGAGTGATAACATATTGGCGACTCCACTGGGGACCTGAATAATTTGTTTATTAGTGCTATCTACTTCATAAGCTACAAATGGAGCCTGAAGTTAGCCAGGTAGCCTTTGAAACTGCTTTTGCTTCACATTTGCAGAATTAAATAAATACTGCTTCAGTCTATCTCCAGTCTAGTTTATGTTTTGAACAGTTGTTTCAAATTCTTGATCAATTCCTTCTTTCAAAAGTCTTTTAGGAAAGTTCCAAGTTCCGATATCTAAAAAATTCCTAGAAGAGACTGTCAAAGTTGTATTGTTAAATCATTCCAAGAAAAAACCAAAAATACACCTAGAAACTGGCTCCAAAAAATATTCATTACACCAGATCAAATCCTGATCCAAATCCTCCACCTGTGTGTGAAAATCCTAATCTGATTCCCAGGATCCTTAGAAGACAAGAGAGCCAAGAAAATTCTACTAGTTCACACCTTGACAAACATTTGCAGAACCCTATCCAATCTGAGCTTACCTCTGGGAAAACACCAAACCTTTATGTGATTACTGCAGCTTCTTCAAGTTCCCCATCAGCACCTCAAACCATCCTTCCCACTCCTCCATCTACAACATACATTTCCACTGTTATCCCTGCTCTTCTAGCTGTCACACTTGTCCCTACTACCATGGAAAACAGGTATGCTCCTCTGAACTTCCCTGCCAATCCAAGGGCTATTCCCCAAGATTATCAAAGCAAAATCACCTATTTTGATGGTGCTGGCACTTACACAGCTCAACAGCATACCAAGAAAATGACCAACTATTTTGAAAATTATGAGATTGATGATGATGATGTCAAAATGAAAGTATTTGTTGAAAGTTTAACTGGAGATGTTAGAACATGGTTTAGAGCACTCCCTGCAAACATTATAAATGACCCACAAGCTCTTTACCAGACCTTCTTGAACAGATGGGAAAAGAAGAAAGATCCTCTCCACATTTTATCAGAATATGAAAGCTTAAAGAGAGGTACCCAAGAAACTATCCAAGATTACTGTACCAGATTCAATAATGTCTACAATGCTATTCGTCAAGATCTCAGACCTCCTCTAGATTTGGCCTTGATCAAATTCCCTGATCCATTCGATTCTGATTTGGCATACCAACTTAGGGAAAGAGCTCCTCGAGACTTAGAAGAGATGCAGAGTATAGCTGTTAGTGTTGAGGCCAACCTGATTTCTAAACGAGCTCAAGCCAGAGATGAAAGGAGGATACATATCAAAGAAGAATCTTCTGCCTTTGAACATAAATTAGACGTTATTATTAAAGGAATGGATAGACTTGGTGATAGAGTAGAAACCATTGAAAGGAAATCCCCTTGGGATGGTCAACCGAGCAATACTGGGGGAAATCCAAATTTCAGAAAAAACCAAAACCCTAATACTGGAAAGACTGGGTCTAACCAAAACATTAGGCCCCCATTCCAGGAAAATTATGCTGAAGCCTCAACTTCTGATCAACCAACAGAAGACACTCAAATCAACTTAATGGGCCTCAATAATGAACAACAAGTTTTCCTGACCCAAGAAGGCCAAGAAGCTCACACTCTTAAACAATTCCAAACTCAACCAGGTGAATCATTTGATTTTAGGGAGGGATATGATATAGCCATTTATGAATTCCACGAGCAATACAATTTGAGGAGCAGAAGAATAGATGTCCCTGAGACCAAGAAACAGAAAGATACCAAGCAACCTAACAAAGCTAAGATCAATAACCCCCTTGTACAAGCCCTTCTTAGAACAGGTCCTAACCCAAATAATCCAATAGTTGAAGATGTATCAGATAATCAACAACCTGACAGACAACCTTCCACTTCCACTCCTCCCAAAGGAAATGTGGAAGAACCTCCAGAAATTGACTTAGAAGCAACTTCAGTCCATAACACCACTCCTGAAAAAGAGAAAAATACAGAAAATATAGCAGAAAAAGAGAATCTCACTGTCCGAAATACAAAAACTCAAACTGAAAAACCTTTCAATCTTGAGACCGAAATAGGAAAATTAAAGATAGCCATTCCATTGTCAGAATTGGCTAAACATGATGTCTACAGAGGTCAAATTAGCAGATCACTCCAAATTTCGGTGAAAAAAGATTCAATAAATCTCTTTGATGACCAGCCTGAATTAATTTTTGGCCCTTAGGTAAACAGAAAATCAGTAGATGGAGGGGTCCCTCCTTTCTATGTAAGTCTGAACATACATGATAAAATACTTCATAATGCCATGTTTGATTCTGGTGCTTCTCATAACTTAATACCTAAATTTGTAATGGAAAATTTGGACCTAGATATTACCAGGCCATACAAAGACTTATTCTCTTTTGATTCAAGCCAGGTCAGATGTCTATGATTGATCAAAGATTTATGTGTATCATTAGTTCAATACCCTGCCAAGACCATTTTAATGGACATAGTGATAGCTGATATTCCACCAAAATATGGCATGTTGTTGTTTAGATCTTGGGGTGCAAAGTTCCAAGGATCTTTACAGTTGGACATGTCCTATGCTACTATTTAAGTATTTGGTCAACCAAAGAGATTGTACCAAGAAAATTTAATGAAATATGTGGTAAGTAGTCAGGAAAAACCCCAGTATTTTCCCATCTACTCCATGCACTCTGACATGGACTCCTTCATTCTCTACAATGCTAAAATTGATCCTCCAACTGATGTCAAGGTTTTAGCATTAGAAAAAGAAGAAATTATAAACGAAAAGTCTAGTGTTCAAATTCAAGAAATTTCTTAGAACAATGATATATCGGACACTCAAGAGAAACCATATGAAACTAAAAAACCAGATCTCCCTAGTAAACAAATTTCTGAGACTCTTGATACTAACTATGAACATGAGATGCTTTGGTACTTATAATTTGATGGTTCAGTCAATAAATTAGGAGCAGGAGCAGGGATTTGGGCACACAATCTAGAAAATGATCACGCTGAAGGGCATGCTTACAGATTAAACTTTAGATGCACCAATAATATGGCTGAATACGAAGCCCTGTTGCTAGGACTTAAATTGATCAAAAGTTTAGGGGAAATCAGGGTATCAGTTTTGGGAGACTCTGATTTAGTCGTTCAACAGATAAAAGGGAACTTCCTCACAAATGATCCCAGATTAAGATCTTACAAAGGAACAGTGATTGAAATCCTTAATAAATTTCTGGAAACACAACTTGCCAAAATTCCAAGAAAACATAATTTGCATGCTCACAGCTTGGCAACATTTGCCAGCACTTGTAAATTGCCATTTGAATCCAATCATCAATTTACAGCTAAGATTAGACACAGGCCAGCCATACCCGACAATGTAAAGAAATGGAAAGTGTTTGATAATGATATTCAGATTAACAATTTCTTGACCCTTGAAGAAGAGTTTTCTAGCACTAATATAGACACGAACACTGTTAGTGAGTTTGATCAAATAGATAAAATTGAAACAGACATTTCAGCAAAAAGTGCAACTCAAATACTTCACCCAACGAAATTTATCAATAAAAAGTTACAATATCTTAAAGAAGTAGACATCGATGAGATTATCGGAGGAGAATCTGAAGATATTAATTTAAAAGACAATTATTTGCCCACAGGATTAACTCCTTTGGAAGATTTCTTTGATTTTAATGATATCCCAAAGAAACCCAAAATGCAACCTCCAAAAGTAGACATTCAAGACTGTAACATAGGAACTAAAGAAAATCTGAAAATGATAAAATTATCCAAGACTTTGCCCCCTGATCAAAAACTCAAATATGTTGAACTGATCAAAGAATTCCAGGATGTTTTTGCCTGGAGCTATGAAGATCTGAAATCTTATCACACCTCTGTAATTCAACATACAATACCCCTCAAGGAAAATAAAAAACCATTCAAGCAAAATCTCAAAATAATTAACCCTGTACTACTCCCCTTAATTGAAAAAGAAATCAAACGAATGTATGAAGCATGGATAATTGCTCCTATCAGGTTTTCAGAGTGGGTGTCTAATTTAGTACCCACTAAGAAAAAAACAGGAGAAATCAGATTGTGTGTCGATTTAAGGAATGTAAATAAGGTTTCTTTGAAAGACCACTACCCGTTACCTAAGATGGACCACATTTTACAAAGGGTAGTAGGTGCCTCTAGGATTTCACTTTTGGATGGGTTTTCAGGCTTTAACCAGATTCTATGTCCATCCTGATGATCAGAAAAAGATTGCTTTTACAACACCATGGGGAACTTTCAAATATGTTAAAATGTCATTTGGATTAAGAATGTAGGGGAAACCTTCCAACGGGCAATAGACATAGCTTTTGCAAAAGAAATTCATGATTTTCTGGTCATATATCTAGATGATCTTACTGTGTTTTCTAAATCAGATTAGCAACATTTAAATCATTTGAGACAAGTGTTTTTAAAATGCAGAAAGTATGAGGTTTTTTCATCCATGCAAGAAGAATAGTTGGGGTTTCGCAGACGAGGGTTTCGTCAAAGGAAGGGAAGAAGGGTTGTTGAGTATGGAAGCAGCGCACCAGGATAGATCTCGGGTGCGAGATTCAGAAGCATAGGAACTAGAGCAAGAAAAAGATGAAAACCTAAAGATTGGGGGATAAACAGAAGCGCAGGATCTAAGGGAAAGAAATGGAAACGGAGTAGGGGAGGGAAGAGATCCCCTCCTTCAAAGCAGTGATAACGGGGGAAGCGAGAAAGGAACGACAGAAGGAAGGGGACAGAACAAATGAAGGAGAGACCTCAGCAGCGGGAGCTGTTGTGGGGAAAAATGCCTATGCAGGACGATCCTATCCACCTAAGGTGTGACAGTGCCTTAGCAACAAACAGAGACAGCTATTCTAGTATTCTTCCTTTATGAATTAAGAATGAAGAGAGATGGATGGACTAACCAGTGTCTTCCGTTTGTCCCTCGATCCGGTTTCTCTTCTATTTGAGAGTTCCCAGCTACTTGCCTTCTCGCTCGCCCAGCTTCAAGAGGTTTCTGCAAGATCACAAGAAGAGAACACTACACAAGACATGGATTCATATTCATAACTAGTTCAGGATTAGAAATAAACTAAATACACTAATGCAATCATACATCAAAGACACATCAGCATATAGGAGAAACCAAGATATCTTTATTGATGAATAACAAGGTTCAGGAAGAGATACAACCCAGAGGGCTCCAATCCAGCATCTCCTTCCCAGCAAATGGAATTCCTATCTTCACCCCCTTTCAAATCATTAAGAACCCAATGATTCCAATCTCAAACCAACAGCAATTCTTTGCAATAACAAAATTCCAGCCTCTAGATCTCATGGAGGAGAGATCCATATATAGATGTTTGGAGAGAGGATGACTCGGCTTGAGATCTGACTAGTGTCCTCTCCCTCTGTCAGTTCTTGTTTCCACTTGGAGGTTCTTGCTTCCACTTGGAGATTAGGAACCTCTTACTCATCACCAGTCGAATTCACTAAGGCAAGTGTCATTGAGGAAGATTCTGGAAGCTTCCTGGGTCTTGACACCTCTTGGAATGAACTTGCCATTTTTCAACTCTCGCTCAGCGCACCCTGGTAGTGCTTCTACCTGTGTTGCAGTGCAGGTAGCCAGTGTTGGATTTGACATTCAACGCAAACAGCTAGTGGAGCCACTGAATTGACTTGTTTTTGAGCAGTTTCTGGTGGAGAACTTTTGTGAATTGCTGTGGTTTGTTAGCCTTGTTCCTCTAGGGGTAGGAACAACATGTTTAGGGACTTTGGATCCCTTAGATTATGGACATTTCATGCTCAATGTTGTAAGGCACAAAAATGTCTATAACAGTTGCCCCCTAAAGTATGAGGTCGTTTATCGGGTGAAATGCTTTATCAGGGGGATCCGAAGTTCATCCAATGCTGGGAGGAGACCTGTAATAAGATATAATACAATACATTATTTTTCATACTGCTTTCATGATCTAGTTGAGGCGGGCATTCCCATTCTCAGCTTTATAAATTCATTTTTTTGTACATAGAATAGACAATCGTCTGATGGTAGACTGATAATTTTGATGAAATTATCATTCTTTGGGTAGGATGATTATCTGCTGCAATGATGTACATGTCAATGTCTTTATCTTTCCTGAATATATATCGCAGCCCGGATGGATGAAACTAGATCCGGGGTCTTCAATCTTGTTCGATCTTCACTCTAAGTACAAGTCGATCCATGTGAGAAATGTTCTGAAGTAGAACATGGAAATACATCGCTTGATTACCGATCAATGAGGTAAACCGTTAACAAGCGCGAGAGGAATCACCGATAATGATAATGACCCTCAAGGTACTGCAGTACAATTCACGTGATGTGAATAAAGGACTTGGCGTCAAACACCACGCAAAATCTTTCAGTCGAAGGTCATTGATGTATACCTGTCGCCGGAAGTGAGAAACTTGCCATTGAGGCATGCAAGCTTCAAAGCACTGAAGGGGTTGTTCCTAGATCAACTTCTTGGATAATGAGCTGATGTTGACAAGAAGTGATCCATCAAAGGAGGCCTTAATGAATCCCACATCAATGACACGGAACGGAGCTAATGATTTTGATGGAGGTGAAAACGATCTGTGACATATGATTCAGGGTGGCGGTCATGAAAGGATGAAGGATAATGTACGGCAGTGGATGGGACACAGTTGACTTTTCTGAACAACTTCTCTTGAACATATGGCAACACTGATGCGATGGATCAGTAGCATTACCCCAAATATGGATGGTATGGCGAGACCATGGTGATGTGACCGGTGAATGAAACAACCCAACCCGATTGTGGTACGGAGGAAAAGTGTCATGTTCAAGAGCGACTTGCTACCATCAAAGTTTTCTTGAGTTTCTCCCAATTTTTCCCCAATCATTGCTGACCAGTACCTCTTTATTTTTGTCAAGCTTGAGGAGGATAACATATTCTTGTTCTATAACCTGCCCTTCGGGCAAGCCCATCGCTATGTTTTAACGAGCCTAGCGATAGTGAAACTCGTTCTCGTCTAAAGACAAGTTTGTCGCTATTTAATGCTTTTAACGAGTCTAACGACAAAGATAACTCGGTCCTTTTCATTTTTAGAGAGTCTGAAAAGGTACATAAAGTTAACTCCAAAAGTCATTTTTCGTCATCTAATCCCTTAAGTCCGAAAAAGTATAAAACAATACAGAAGGGATGAGTTTTCGATAGTTTTAACGAGCCGAATAAAACAAGCGCTCGATCTTTTTGTGAAATAATCCCTCAAGTCCAAAAAGATTAAAATCTAGAGGAGGGATAGCACTTCCTGTCCCTTTAACGAGCTGGAAGGCCAAGGACTTGGCAATCTTTTCATATTTTACGAGTCAGACGAAAAGAGCTTAAAGAAGACTCGTCTTTTGAGGAACGAGTGATAAAACGGGTTAGCAGCTGATTCCAGGTACAGGTTGGAATTTTCCAATCACGACAGTGTCACAAGGATGGCTAGTGGAATCACTCTTCGCAGCTGTTCCTCAAAATGGGTAAACAAACATATGGAGGTGAACGATCGGCCAATGGAAAAGTGGAGGTGACGGTGCAAACATGACCAAGGCTTTAATGGCTGATAATATTACATTCACTGCGGTTATTTACCGGGATAGTTAATTTTTTAACGAGCTTAAAAGCAGGTGGAAACATTTGCTCGATCTTATGTTTATTTTTTAACGAGCATGAACTATGCGCTAAAACTGCTCGGATCTTGCGTTTATTTTTTAACGAGCATGAACTGTGTGCTAAAACTACTCGATAACCCAGTCATATGATAAGAATGTCTCATTGAAGATGCTATTTTTTATGGATCTTAGATCTTACAAAGCTTTGCTCCGGATCCTTTCGTTATGCAAGTTCGGAAACGACTAATCCTACGAGTTTAAAGGGTTAGACCTACAGGTTTAAAGGGAGGATCTAAAAATTTAAAAAATAAATAGCCGCCCCTTGCTTGCAATTCAAAAGGTTTGCATGCCCCCAGGCATAAAGTACGATTTCAAGGTTACCCCTTCTTAGTCCAATAAAACATTTGTTTTACCGGGAGAGGCCTACCTCTTTCAGGCTACCCAAAGATTGTCTCGTTAATCTTTCAAACAAAACACTTCTTCGGCGATATCTACCGAAATAGACAAAGGTGAGAGACTCCGTCTGTCAACTCACATAACTTTGACAAAAGAATCTTATTCTAGAATAACCCTCTTCCAGCATGGGCGGGGTACAGACTAGTCATATTCTCTCGCGGAAACCTACCTTATACCCAAAGTTTTCCTGCCGAAGCAAACCAGGACGCATGCCCCCTGGGTTCCAGTCATATCCCTCCGAATTACTCGCGCTCATCGGGAGGACGGACCGTGGGTTGAGACATTTCTTGCGTGAAGAGACCATTTAGGGATGGTATATGACTATTTGCGATGCGTGATCCGGGAAATGAAAGCTGGTCCACGAGCTTGATTACTCTTCCTTCGTGCGGAAAACACATTACTCTAAAGAGTGAGGAGACGATGGCTCCCATGCAATATATATAGTCTCGTCCAAGGAGTAGGTTATAATCCAAGGGTCCTTGAATGACCATCACGTTCATTTGAACAGTCTTCCCTTTCAATGTGATAGGCACATTGGGGAGGATCCCTAAAGGTCGACTGGTTCCTTTATCAAAGCCTGTCAGATTTCTCATTTCAGGCAAAAGCGCTGGCGAACCAAGCGCTTTCCAAGCAATAGAGGAAAGGATACTCACAGATGCCCCTTCATCAATGATAGTGCCAGCCATTACCATTCTGTATATTTGAACGATAATTCTGAATGGTATGCTTGCTAGCAAACGGGGTCTGCCTAGTTGGTTCCAGTCGAACGAGACAACTAGGTTGCTTGGTGGTGGGACCGAATAGACGGCCGGTTATGACTTTGACGAAGTTCCTTCCTGCGACAAAGGAATGGGCAAATTGCCCCCTTGTTCGTCGGAGTCTGTGTTGATGAAGAGAATTTGGACGGTGTCGTCTTTATTCTCCTCTGTGATGGTATCATTCGAAGATAGAGCCTCTGAAGGCAAAACCGGGTCAACTGCCACCTCAACCTTTTGACTTTCGTCAGGTATGGATTCAGACAGTTCATCTTCAATGATAGGTGCTTCGGCTAACCACCTGAGCGGGCTAGCCGGGTTCTCAACTGGTGAAGGACTTGGCAGGAGTTTTTGATATCCAGGAGGAATTTGCGCTCATAAGATCGGGCGATCTTCCAAAACTCTTTTAGCCTCGTCTAAGAAGGGACAACGGTGGATGGCGTGATCGCCTTCACACAGTTTGCAGGGAAATCTAGCTTTCCCTCTCAGTCCTGTGGCTTCACTTTCACTAGTTGACGGTGTGCTGTCAACATGGCTATCAGAGGTTGACGCCACCGAATTGTGCAAATGGGGAGACCAGTCCCTTAGTATCCGAGGGATGCAGGGACAATCTCTGTGGAAGTGGTCTCCCTTGCATATGACACATGGCGATTTAGGCCTAGTCAGTGCTGTGTGTGGATTTCTGTCAGACGACACTTGTTTGCCCCCAATCGCTTTTGGCTCCTTCTTCTTCTTCTCTTTCTTCTTCTTTTCCTTCTTCTCCTTAGGAACTTGCTTTTTTGTTTTACCAGTTCCGTCAAGCGAAGAGGAAGGAGGAGAGGGAGAATTAGATGAAGTAGAAGGTTGGTGGGTAACTCTGGTCTGGTCTAACTGTTGATTAGAATGTTCAGGAATAGTGGTGTTCTGAACGACATTGGTTGAAAAGAGCCAGACCGGCAGGCCAATTGTCAGTCCTGGAAGCGACAATGTGGCCATATGGGGCACATCAACATCTCCCCAAGAGGAGAAGGGACTAGGATTTCCACCAAGGGGAATTCCTTGGTTGGTGTGCTCCATTTTCTCAACCCAAAGATCAACGCAGGAATAGGGGTGATTGTTCTGTTTAAAATAAATTTTAACAACGCTTTAGACACAACTTGCTTTTTCACTTTTAAAGAGTTGAGAAAAAGCTAAAGATGACTCTAGTCTCCTTCGATGTTTTAACGAGCCCGAAGTGACAAATGCTCGGATGGACTTTTTCTGTTATAGAGTCTGAAAAAGACCAAAAGGAACTGCTCTAGAGTTCTAGGCAGAGAGTGTGCCAAACTTTTCGCAAAACCGCAGAATACTTTTTAAGGTACGGGTGGTCGATCTTCCTGAATGTTGTGTTCAGTGCATTGCGATCAATAGGGCGGCCGACATGGCTTCCTAAGGATAAAGGTTTTATGCCTATAGGGGTCTCCCAATATATACGCGACGGTACGTGGGAGCACAATCCGTACTGGCGCTATCATCCCTCAGGAGGAATCACCCACCATCAACGAGATCGACAGTCACCAGGCTTTACGACGCCGGAACACGTCTCTAGCCTAGACCTCTATGTTGTGCGTTATGTTGCAAAGCGTTGTTAAGTTCATTCAATTTATTTTAGGTTGATATTTTTAGAAGTTTGCCTTTTGAGGTTCACCACGAGATGTATGATACAATTCCTAAATGCAGTCTAAAGATGATAAGCAAGCTTTATATCTTTTCAACTTATGAAAATCCTAGCTACAAAGGGAAAAGAAAGACACCATCTTTTCTCAAAGAGCAATCAGCACACTCTAATGCACTTTTCCTAAATCAATCATGCAAACTATCAAAATGAAAATGCACAATGCAGGTGTTTGTTTTCCGCTCTCTTAGTATTGATGCCTACAAAGAAAGCTTTTTGTACAACTTTGAATTTGCTTTTAAATGACAAATACAAACAAGTTTACTTTTTCGAAATCAGAGAGGGTAGAAGAGATTACAACACTTAACGATTTCTGAAATGAATACTTGTTTCGACACTTAAAAGAGACAAACTCAAACCAAAAGCAAAAGTAAATGTATAATCAACCGCAAACAGCCAATGAACTCTCTCCTAAGATCACAATCAACAGATCTGAATCAAAGGCTACAGGATGACTATTTCACTCTTGCAAAGAAAAACTGTAAATGACGCTACAAACACATAAAAACACTCACAGTCTTTATGTACAAAAGGAGGCGGAATTTAAGCAGAGAAAAGGAGTTATCAGACTAGTACCTATGCTGGTTACAGGCTGCAAAAATCAGAGATCAAAACAAGGCAAAACAGAGGAGAGAACCCCAGCTGCACAAGGCCTAACTGGATCCGCGCAACCTCAACACAGGGGTTTGACATTCAGCGCAGGTAGCCTTCACGGGACCTGCGTTGAAATGCAGAACCTCTTCACAGGGTCTGCGCTGAAGGAGAAACGAGAGTTTCTCACTGGGTTCTGGGTCACAGATTGCTGATTAATCTACTGTTTCAGGCCAAATAAAAGCAACAAGCAAGGTGCAATCAAAGGGATGCTTTGAGGGAGTACTAAGATCTATCACAAAGGATCATCAAATCATTTGTGAGTCCATTGTTCAGATCATAGACAAATCCAGTGATTGGATCAAAGCAGCAACTGTCTACTTTGCATCTGAGAATAGCAGATGCAGTTCGATTGTTGCTGTTGAGTCTATGAAACAAACAATGATGGAAACACAAATAAAATGACTAAACAGATCTCCCCAGTGGAGTCGCCAATTTCTTGTGGGGAAAAATGCCTATGCAGGACGATCCTATCCACCTAAGGTGTGACAGTTCCTTAGCAACAAACAGAGACAGCTATTCTAGTATTCTTCCTTTATGAATTAAGAATGAAGAGAGATGGATGGACTAACCGGTGTCTTCCGTTTGTCCCTCGATCTGGTTTCTCTTCTCTTTGAGAGTTCCCAGCTACTTGCCTTCTCGCTCGCCCAGCTTCAAGAGGTTTCTGCAAGATCACAAGAAGAGAACACTACACAAGACATGGATTCATATTCATAACTAGTTCAGGATTAGAAATAAACTAAATACACTAATGCAATCATACATCAAAGACACATCAGCATATAGGAGAAACCAAGATAGCTTTATTGATGAATAACAAGGTTCAGGAAGAGATACAACCCAGAGGGCTCCAATCCAGCATCTCCTTCCCAGCAAATGGAATTCCTATCTTCACCCCCTTTCAAAGCATTAAGCACCCAATGATTCCAATCTCAAACCAACAGCAATTCTTTGCAATAACAAAATTCCAGCCTCTAGATCTCATGGAGGAGAGATCCATATAAAGATGTTTGGAGAGAGGATGAATCAGCTTGAGATCTGACTAGTGTCCTCTCCCTCTGTCAGTTCTTGATTCCACTTGGAGGTTCTTGCTTCCACTTGGAGATTAGGAACCTCTTACTCATCACCAGTCGAATTCACTAAGGCAAGTGTCATTGAGGAAGATTCTGGAAGCTTCCTGGGTCTTGACACCTCTTGGAATGAACTTGCCATTTGTCAACTCTCGCTCAGCGCACCCTGGTAGTGCTTCTACCTGTGTTGCAGTGCAGGTAGCCAGTGTTGGCTTTGACATTCAGCGCAAACAGCTAGTGGAGCCACTGAATTGATCCTGAATTGACTTGTTTTTGAGCAGTTTCTGGTGGAGAACTTCTGTGAATTGTTGTGGTTTGTTAGCCTTGTTCCTCTAGGGGTAGGAACAACATGTTTAGGGACTTTGGATCCCTTAGATTATGGACATTTCATGCTCAATGTTGTAAGGCACAAAAATGTCTATAACAGGAGCGCAGAGGAGAACGGGAGCAACAAGTAAATGTCTGCCGAGGGCGATGAACAAACCCAGGTTTGTAATTCTGCATAATAGATTAGAGAAATATAGAAGTTACATGAAGGATTATGCTTTGATCTGTAAGTTTGTAGAATATTGGCCAGCAGAGAAAGACCTTCTTAGATGGATCTAGCAAAGGTGGAAACCAAAAGAACATGTGGAAATAAATTTGGGGGCGAAGGGATTTTTTACAGTTATATTTTCCAACCTAAAAGACAGGGAAAGGATCTTTGAGGAAGGACCCTACTTCATGAACAATGCTGGATTATTTATGAGGCAGTGGGTAGACTGTTACAACCCAGATAAGGAAATAATGTTAGCAGCCCCGGTATGGATCAGACTCTTTGGCCTACCAACAGAATTCTGGGACCTAGAGATCCTTGAGGGTATAGGTAACGCAATAGGATCGTTTGTGAAAGTGGCAGAATCGACAAAGAGGGGAAGATATACAACATATGCAAGAATATGCGCGTACATGAACATCACAGAGCCACTTCCAGACACAATAGAATTGGAATATCACGATGAGATCTGGCATCAAACAATTGACTATGAACGCATTCCCTTTCGTTGTAGAAGATGCCATGAGTATGGTCATATATACCGAGAATGCCCTATCACGTTAGCAGAAAAGGAAAAGGAAGCTGAAAATGAGAGGAGAAATGCGGCAAAGAAATCAGGAAAGGAGGATGAGGACTTCAGAGAAGTGCAGAGGAAGAAAAAAAGAGGAAACAGCAAGACACAGACGGGCAAACAAAAAGGAACCCATAACATAGAATCCCAAAACAAGTTCCAAATACTGCAAGATGAAGAAGTAGAAACAGAGGAGAATGAGGAGGAGGAAATAGAAGGAATGGAAGTCATAAAGGAAAACGCAGACAAAGAGACAGATCAAATGGATAAAGATCAAGAGAGAACAGAGAGTCCAACAAAAAACCAAGAGGATCAACGAGGAATGGAAATAGATCCACATAAAACAAAAGGAGAAGAAGAAGAACAAGTAATGACGAAGCTCTTGCAGGATTGGAAGAGGTTCGATGAAAGATTTATTCCAGAGGATCATAAACATATGTACAAATAAGCCTTTCAAAGATATAAAGAGAAAAAAAGAATAATGGAAGATAGAGAAGGTGGGAAAATGGAGAAGCAGGAAACACAAAATCTAGGAATGAGCAGCATTGGCAAGGGAGGCAAAAAAAGAGGTAGAAGAACAATGAGTGAAACAATTCAAGAAGTTGGAGAGATGTTAGTAAATTCAGGAAGAGTTATACCTCTCTCAGAGGTATTCCAAACCCCTCCGAAACTTTTGCGATGATCATCACAAGCTGGAACATAAGAGGCCTCAACAGTAGAGGCAAACAGAGGTATTTAAATGACAGACTGAAAAAAGATAAACCCAACATAATGATAGTACAAGAAACAAAAATAAGTACTGAGAAAATGAGAGACATTTTGAATAGAAACAAGAATAGATATGAAATGATGGGACAGGATGCAATTGGGAGCGCAGGGGGTCTGGTAATAATTTGGAACCCTAAAGAAATTCAATTAAGCAATTGGATAAGTTTTCCAAGAATTCTAACAGGGACAGCAAAGATAATAGGAACAATGGAGGAGGTTATTATAACAGGGGTTTATGGACCCCATACCCAAGGAGAAAAGGAAAACTTTCTGCAAAATCTAAAATCATTGAGAAGTCTAATCCCTAGAAGGCAGTGGATCGTAGGAGGGGATTTCAATCTGATTAAAGGCTCAGCGGAAAAAAGAGGAGGGCTAAGGAGAATGGATAAAGCAATGGAAAAGTTTGGAGATTTGATAAGGGAGAAGAGACTGATTGATATTCAAACTATAAGTGGAAACCATACTTGGAACAACCGAAGAGGGGGAGTTAATCAAATTGCATCACGGCTTGATAGATTCTTAATTTCTGAACAAATAATGATGAAAGATGTTTTCATAGAAGCCACAATTCTTCCGATAGCAGGATCGGATCATTGGCCGATTAAAATGGAAATAGATCTCAAGCAAATACCAAACAACAAACCTTTTAGATTTGAAGCTTTTTGGCTAAGAAATGAGGGACTGTTAGAGAAACTTGAAGAATGGTGGAGGAAGAGTGAACAAAAAGGAAAAAATAAAATGCACACCTTTCAACTCAAATTAAAGGAGTTGAAAGATAAAATAAAAAAGTGGAATAAAGAAGAATTTGGAAATATACTGGAAGAGAAAAAGCACCTAGAGCAGAGAATGGAAGAGCTGCAGCAGATGGATATCCTAGAAGGCATACAGGAAGATAGAATAAAGGAAGAAGGAATTATATTAAACCAGCTAGAAGAAAGAAGGAAACAAGAAGAGATCTTATGGAGACAGAAGTCAAGGGTTCAGTGGCTTAGAGAAGGGGAAAAGAATACTAAGTTCTTCCATAAAGCAATGATACAACATAGACAAAGAAATTGAATCTTCTCAATAAAAAATCAAGAAGGCCAGAGAGTCCTCCAGCATGAAGAAATCGAAAATGTTTTGGTCAATAATTTCAAAAACTTATTAAATGAAACTCAGGATAATAGATCAGAAGCTATAACAAAGATAAGCAGGGAGATCCCTAAACTGGTAACCAGAGAACAGAATTTGGCTCTGATGAGGAAAGTTACAATGGAAGAAGTGGAGGAAACAGTCAGGAACATGAAAAGGAACAAAGCTCCCGGGCCGGATGGGTATACGGTAGAATTCTACCAAGCAGGATGGCATTTCCTTGCTGAAGAAGTTCTAGAAGTGGTGGAGGAAGCTAGAATCAATCAAAGAATATGGTCAGGTATAAACTCAACCCTGCTGACTCTTATTCCTAAAACTACCCAAGCGGATCAAGCTGAAGGCTTTCGCCCTATAGCTTTATGTAACATTATATATAAGATAGTGGCATCAGTGGTGGCACAGAGGCTGAAATCTATTCTCCCAAACATAATATCCCCGGAACAAACTAGGTTTGTAGAAGGAAGATAGATTCTGGATGGATTAGTGGTGGCCCAGGAAGTAATCCACACTTTGAAAATGAAGAAGGAAAAAGGAATGCTGATAAAATTAGACCTGTCAAAAGCCTATGATAGGTTAAGCTGGAGATATCTAGAAACCATCCTTCAAGCCTTTGGATTCTGCGACAGATGGGTGAAGTGGGTCTTAAGCATGATTTCCACACCGAATTTCTCCATCCTGCTAAATGGAGCCCCATCTGCTACTTTTAATGCTTCAAGAGGACTCCGACAAGGGGATCCCCTATCCCCCTTTCTCTTCATAATAGCAGCAGAAGGATTAGGTAGATACTTCAAAAAAGAATTAAGAGAAAGGAAAATCCAGGGTCTGAGACTATGGGGCAATCATACTACTGTCACCCACCAACAGTTCGTGGACAACATCATGATATACTGCAAAGCATCCTTGAATGAGGTGAGAAGGATAAAGAGAATTCTAGAGGTATTCATGGAAGGTTCAGGTATGGAGGTAAATAATGAAAAATCAAGAACATTCTTTTTTAATACAGTGGAACCCATCAAAAATCATTTAACCAGGATCTTGGGCTATAGAAAAGGGGAACTCCCAACAAAGTACTTAGGAACTATGCTAGACTCATCATCCCTCAAAATAGGAAACTGGAAATCCATCTTGGAAAAGATCATGAAAAGACTGGAAAATTGGTCCTTCCGTACTCTGAACCTTGCTGCAAGGGTCGTTTTGCTTAAATCTACCATTCAGGCGATCCCGGTATATCCTTTATCAGTAATGGCAGCACCAAAAGGGATATGCAATAAGCTGATAGAGATATACAGAAAATTCCTATGGGGAGGACCTAAGCAACAAAAGAAATGGGCTCTCTGTTCATGGGACAGCCTAACCAAACCAAAAGAAAAAGGAGGTCTAGGTCTAAGGGACCCATCGATCCTAAATCAAGTTCTAGCAGCCAAATTAAGATGGAGATGGATGCAAGGAGGGAAGGATCTGTGGAAAGAAATCTGGACAACAAAATATAATATGCCATCAACTCCTGAAGAAATATTAAGGAAACAAGAAACACCACGAGGATCAGATATATGGAACCTGACTACTCAAAGCAGAGAATTAGTTGATGGACATATTTTTTGGGAAATCAGAGGGGGTCAGAATGTGAGATTTTGGGAGGAAGCATGGCAACAAAGGGAGAAAATGTTGAACCTACAAGGAATGCAGGACATCTACAGAACAGGTATGGACAGAGATCTCACTAGGGTCAAAGATTATTGGATAGAAGGAAGAGGAAATGAAGAATGGAGGGAATGGAAATCAATGGAAGACTGGAACAGGAATGCAACGGAGGAACAAAAAACAATGTTCAGCAAGGAATTAGACTCCAGGAAAATAAAAAATAGAGGAGGTAATGATATTCTACGATGGGGTAAAGAAACCAAAGGAACTTTTACCATTAAGGAAGCATACAATGTAAAAATCCAGCAAGAGCAGGGGGAAGATGAGCAGAAATGGAGGAAGCTATGGAAAAATAAATGGTGGCCGAAGATAAAGATGTTTGTATGGCTGGTAGGGAGGAAACGCATTCTAACTTGGGATCGAATACAAAAAAGAGGATTCTCAGGCCCATCAAGATGTTGCCTCTGTTATCAAGACGAAGAAGACCAGGAACACCTTCTCAATGGATGCAGAATGGCCCAGTTCCAATGGGATAAGACTAAAAATTTATTCTCGACAACTGAACGAAATCCACAGGATATCATACAAACTCTATGTAACTGGGGAGAAGGAAAGTTTAAAAGCCCGGTGGTAAGAAGAGCTTGGAACATGGCGGCAGGTTTCAATGTGTGGAATATTTGGAAAGAGAGAAATGGACGAATCTTCAAGGGGAAAATATCAAATCCGGAAGAAGTTTGGAAAAGGACCCTAAGACAAATCAGAGAATCAATCCTCGCAGAAAGTTGGACAGAAGAAGATTGGAAGACCTCTGAGGAAGAAGCAGAAATCCTAAAAAGGTTGAACCTGGAACAAGGGATGGTCTATCAACAAAAAGCAAAGCAACACCAACCTATCGCGGGCCAAAGTCATGCAGTCTATCGTAAGCCACAGGAAGGGTTTATCAAGCTTAACTTTGACGGGGCGGCTAAGGGGAATCCAGGTCCAGCAGGATATGGAGGAATCTTTAGAAACAGACAAGGAGAGGTAGAATGGATCTATGCAGAACACGGAGGAACAATGAGTAATAACGAAGCGGAATTTATGGCAGCTTATCAGGGTCTCAAAATTGCTACAAGAAATGGATATAGGAAGATAGAGATCGAAGGTGATTCAGCCCTGGTCATAACCACCATAAGAAAATTAATACAAGGGAAACAATGGGAGCAGGTTGTTAAAAGCTGGAGAACAACGAGTATAGTCCAAGAAATTGAGGAAACATTGAAAGGTATCGAATACAAAATCACCTCGCATGTTAGGAGAGAAGGAAATAAGCCTACGGATTGCTTGGCCAATTGGGGAAGTAAGGAATTATTGGCGAAAGTGGATGACAGCTGGACAAATCAAGCAGCGATGACAAGATGGGACGGCTTAAAACAACTCATAGACAATGATAACCATGAAACAACATAGTGGTAATCAAAAAATCGTGAAGATCTGGAGCGGGAAGATAAGGCAGGTTTATTCGGCAGCGAAGACAGGACAGAAGGACGGTGGCCTCACCTCCCTGACATCAGCATTTAATGATAATTCAGAACAGCAGGTACGCAGCCCAAAACAAAAACTGGAAAACACCGAAGAAAGCATCATTCAAGGTGCAAGGGAGAAAGGAAGTGGAGGGCAAACCCATCATAATCGAAAAGGTGGCGAGAATTCTATAAGGCGGAACAAGAGAAGGATGACAGACAGCAAGAAGTTGAAGAAGGTGGCGAGGAAAGGTGAGACCTGGCAGAGGAACCAAAATCAACGCCTCAACCGAACCAAAATGGCAGCGAGTTGGGATAAAGGAGTCCAGGCAGAGCGGGAGGCATTCGGCGATAGGCATTTCGAACGGAGTAGAGTAAAAATTGAAATTGAAAGCTCAGACGAAATGGAGAATAACCAGGGTGAATGTTTTAGGAGTAAGACTTTTGAAACAGGTCAGAGCAGCAAAGGGACTAAGCGAGGCAGAAAGGATGGAAGAAGGAAGGCTCGCGAACAGAGAGGCAGAGGTAGACCCCGGCAACCAAACATCAGCGAGGAGGGGAATCAGCCACAGGGAAGGCGAAAAAGGGGGAAGAAATCGATCCGCATGGCAGTGCATGAAGCAGAACAGGCGTACAATCTGGAGACAAATGTGGACATACGGAAAATCATTGATGTTATGGAAGACAGAGTCTTGGAGGAACCATCTGACCCGGAGATGGAAGAATGGACAACTCAGCTGCCTGACCCAGGCAACACCAGAGGCAGATTAACTCTTTACTGCCGAGCTCTTCACACATACTGGGTTCTGAAGCATCTCTTGGCCAAGGCCATGGAGCAAGTAGCGGCAGAGATGGTGGAAATGGCTCAGGAAGCGGCGGCAGCGAAGAAGGAGGTGGCGAACGTTGAAGGGTTGCTTCGTCAACAGAACGAACAACTTAAGGAAATTCGAGAGATGCTGAAGGAGCTGGTGAAGACCAACGACAGCAATGAAACCAGAAGGGGAAACGCGGAGAATTAAGAGGCTTGTTAACTGTCTTTTTTTGAATTTAGATGATAATGCTCTGGTTTTGGAAATTAGTTTGCATGCCACAACAGTAGTAGTAAAGTTAGGTCTTTTAGCAGATCTTGGAAAGAATAGTTTTGGAAACATTTGGAGTGAAAGGGTTTAATGTCCTGCAAGTTTTTATGACAGTATATAGAATGAAAAATAGTATTGAACGTCTGATGAAGAGGAACCAACAGATCCGGTTTCCCATCTGGGCGGATTGAGGTTCCTAAGTATGTATTTTTAAATTTGATGTAGATAATAGAAATGCAGTAGCTTACAAAAAAAAATGCAGAAAGTATGGTATTTCATTAAATCCTAAGAAGTCATTGTTCGGTCTAGAGGAAGGTAAACTGTTAGGCCATATCATTTCCAAAGATGGCATCAGAATTGATCCTAATAGAATAGAAGCCATTCTACAAATACCCCACCCCAGAAATATCAAAGAACTTCAAGCTTTCCTAGGAAAAATTAACTTTTTAAGAAGATTCATACCTAATTTGGCTGAATTAATTAGATTGCTAAACAATATGTTGAAAAAAAAATCCAAGGTTAAATGGACATTAGAAGCTAAACAAGCATTTGAAGAAATTAAAATGGCTTTGACCAGAACACCAGTCCTTACAAGTCCAAAGTTTGATAGAGACTTCATAATATTTTCATTTACATCAGAACACACTATTGATACTATTTTACTACAAAAAGATGATTAAGGATGTGAAAAACCCATAGATTTTTTAGTAAAGCACTTAGAGATCCACCGCTAAAATACCCAATCAAGGAAAGACAGGCTTTTGCACTTGTGAAAGCTATTGAAAAATTCAGAGTCTACATATTGTACTCCCATGTAATAGCTTATGTACCAAGTGTTGTTGTCAAAGACATCCTGACTCATGATGGAATTGAAGGCAAACGAGGCAAATGGATAGCTAATATATTGGAGTAAGTTATTGAAATAAAACCTACAAAGCTTATAAAAGGACAAGGATTGGCTAAACTTATGACTAAAACAAACTTTCAAGCCCTGGATATCAATGAATTGGATAACGAACAGGAGATGACAACTCCACAAATCAGCCAGGCCTTCTTAGAATCACCTTGGTATGCTGATATAACTCATGTATTATTAAACTTGCAGGCTCCTCCAGGGTTATCCAGAACAAAGAAAAGGTTTGTAAAAATGAAAGCTTTAAGATTCTGTATTTTAGATGGTGCTCTTTTTTGGAAAAATCATAAAGGTATTCTATTGAATTTCATAATAAAAGATGAAGCTAACAAAATTCTCACAGAATTTCATGCAGGGGACTGCGGTGGACACCTATATTGGAAATTAACTGCAGACAAAATCCTAAGGGCTGGATTTTACTGGCCAACCTTGTTCGCTGATGTCAAGAAGTTTTTCACTGCTTTTCAAAAATTCCAAATTTTTGAAGGCAAGAGGAAACTTTTACCTCTACCCCTTAGACCAATTTCCACTGAAAGACCATTTCAACAATGGGGTTTGGACTTCATTAGGGAAATCCATCCTCCCTCTTCTGGCCAACATAAATGGATCCTCACTACCATAGATTATTTCACCAAATGAATAGAAGCCATTCCTTCCAGACAAGCCAATGATACAGTGATTATAGAATTCTTACAAACCAACATACTGTCTCGATTTGGCTGTCCTAAAAAGATCATAACTGGCAATGATGCCGCTTTCAAATATAAGAAAATGATCAATTTCTGTAACAAGTACCACATCACCTTAGGCCATTCCACAACCCATTACCCTCAAGGTAATGTTCTAGCTGAGTCCTCCAATAAAAGCCTGATTAATATTATTAAGAAAGTGTTGGAAGAGAACAAGAAAAAGTGGCACAAGAAACTTACCAATGCATTATGGGCAAACAAATTAACTACCAAGAGATCCATTGGGACTAGTCCTTATGCACTAGTCTATGGGATGGAGGCTATATTTCCTTCATCATTAGGGGTCCCTGTAATGAAATTACTGCAAGAAGCTCAGGTGGAGCCTAATGACATTCAAAGAAGAATAAATCAGACCAGCCATTTGCGGCAGATCAGAGAAGAGGTATATCAAAGATCCCAAGTGTTACAAGAAAAACTCAAGAAAATATTTGATAAGAGGACCAAGGCAAAAGATTTTTACCTAGGGGACAAAGTTTTAAAATGGGATTCCAGAAGAGATGACAAAGGAAAACATGGGAAGTTTGACTTCCTATGGAAGGGACCTTTTATTATTCAGGCCTCACAGGAGAACAATACTTACTTTTTGAAGAACCTAGATGGTTCAGAAACAGAAGAAGGGTCAGTTAATGGTCGGATGCTAAAACACTACTTTGATCCAACCTCTTGATAAAGGTGAAACCTGAAAGGAAGGCCCTGAGCCTCATAAATGTAAATGTCATATATAAAATAAAGCAACCAGTAGAAGGAGATTTCAGAGCACAGTCAAAGTTATGGAGAAGGCCATCTGACCTGCTATCCTTGACTTTCCACTAGGAAAAGCCATCCCCAAGTGGAGCTAGTGTTATGCTCCTATTACAATAGGTGTCATATTTCATGATTGACTTGATTAGCTCTGCAATATGTTCATACCTTTTCTTGTTGCAAAGGTTTTCCCTATTGTAAAAGAATCAAAAAATTTGAAAAAATGTAAAGAGGGTATGCCCTAAAAGAAGAATCAAAGGGTAAAAAGAATAAAATGGTCAAAAAAATAAAAGAAATGAACCTCAAATAAAAAGGACCAGGAAAGTGTACAAGTCCAAATGCCACCATTATTTCATTTTCTGTAAATAAAGCATCATGTACAGCTTGTTGAACTTTTTACCACAATTGATGAATGGACAAATAGCTTAATCTTGGCCAGTTCGAAGTTTGAATTTCTTGTTTTAGAGATAGAGAATAAAAATATGTCCAAATTGTTTAATCTTGGCAGATAAATAGATAGGTAGAGAAGCAAAGGAGCTCAACTGTTTAATCTAAGCCCTTGGATGTAATAGGTGCAGACTTAGGTAGGCTTATCATGTAAAGAAAAGAAAAGCTAAAAAGGGTTTGCTAGTCTAAATGCACTCATAGAAAAAGAAGAAAAATGTTAGGAAAAGTAAGCTGGGTAGGTAGACTGGTGTTGCAGAAGCATACTTGTGGTTGATTTTGTCTCTCAGAATGTTCATCTTACTGTTATCACAAGTACCATGGCAGATGTTTGGATGCAGATCAAGCGAAGCATGACTAACTCCCCTTCTTACTTTCCCTAATCATTTACTAAATTCCCCCAGAGATATTAGGATCTACTTGATATCCTCTAAACCACTTATCTCATTTCATAAGCATTGCCTAAAGTAAAACCCTGTTTTTACTTAGGAGAAGTCGCCTTATTTCTTCTATAAACCCCTATTTTTCCCTTTTTGCCTAAGTTTTGTAACATTATAACTTAGCGCTTTTCTATTCTTCGAAACCATATTAATGATTAACTCTATTATATAAATCCCTTGTAATTCTTCCCAATCCCCGTATTATATATATATATATATATATATATATATATATATATATATCCCAAACGTTAAAAATCCCGCCTCAGTTTTATTATAAACCATATGTTACTGTACAAATGGGAATTATTGGTTTATTTGAAACTTTTAATAGCGTTATCGCGCAAATAAAGGAATAATTAACCTTCCGGGTTAATTATAGCCAAAACCCGACAACCAATACAATCGCTCCCGAAACCATTAAAACCATGGTTAATTACATTAGTCCCACTGCTTAAAGTACACGCCATTTTAAGAGAGTGCCCATCATCCAATCTTGGCCCTTGCATCTGACAACTGTGGATCATTTTTCAACCTGCCTATCCGTTGCACGTTAAGTCGCGGGAAACTAGTGGTTTCGCGCCCGTACCTGGCACACGCGTCACACTATCGCCATGTTCGCTGCCCCTCTGCCCAAAACCGCCCTAGCCCAAAAGCAGTGCGGGCAAAACAGCTTACCGCCCTCCCGCTGACCCTTCACTGACGTCATCCTGCCACATCATCCCTCGCTGACGTCACCTGCCATGTCACCATCCGTACTGCCACGTCATTTGTCCTGTACCCCCCTGACATCATGCTGACATCATCCGCTCAATAAATGCCAAAAATACCCGCCAAATTGATTTTCGTTAAATAAACGATAAATTGTCATTTTCACCCTAATTCTTTGCAAACTGTGCTCCATGCAAAATACGTCTAGTCGACTGTCCGAGCAGTTAGCCCGTCACCCGGCCAAGAAACTCCAGCGTCGTGCTCTGCAGTCTGCCATTCGACCTGCAAATACACAGTTTACCTCCGTAATCCAGGTATTTATCCGTTTTTACCCTGCAAACCTGCAATTTCGCTTTTCCACTGAAAATTCTACTTGAGAAAGCCAAATTCGAGTTGAAAACAGTCTGTTTAGTCCATAAAAAGACTCTTAAACCCGCTGTTTAGTCCAATTTTCCACAAAAAGCCCAAATTCCAGTTTGAATACGTAAGAACCAAACATGGAAGCCCCCATAACCCTGAATGTTGCGCCTATGAATGTACCTCATAAAGACTTAAAATATCTACCCTTGGCCGACAGAGATTTCCAAATAAAAGATTTATATGGTGACAAGAATCATCTTCAGACCTTCTACCAAATTAGGGATATTTATCTAAGCAACTCTGATATTTTTGGACTGTGGGAATCAAACCTTCCCATGTATTTCCTTCCATCAGTCCATGTTTTCCCAGACATCATTCACCAATGCTATGCCAACTATGACTCTGTCCATAGAGCAGTTATGTCTCCTTCCCAAACTGTCATTTTTTCCATAACCGTTGAATCCATCAATGAGATGATAAATTTCCATTCCACTGAGCCCCTTGCTCGTCTTTCCATGGGATTTTTGCTTGAAAAAGCTTCTCAATTTCCCAACTCAGAGATAACCCATATTGCTCAGATGTTCATGAAACCAAATTGCCAACCCCAAAGCCCACCTCCCTATTTGCATACCTGATTCACTGAGACTGGAAAACTCATTCTTGACATGATATCCTTGATATTGGGATTTAGGTCCAGTGAATATGTGGATGATATCACCCTCGTTCTATTATCGATCTTTACTCCAGGACAGCCCCCTGCTGTCAAGTATGACTATGTCACTTTTATTGCCAACAAAATCCATGATTAATTTATAAATTTGGATAGAGAAGGAGTCTTCAAATACGCATCTTTTATATATCATCTGTTGTTATTTTATCAGCCAGAAATTTTTCCATTTCCCATCAGGAAATTAGATTCAAAAGGAAATCAGAGGTCTGTGATCTTTTGGAGCTCAGTCTTCCATAATTATGACTCCCCTTATACCTATAGTGAATTCATTGACTTATTTCTACACCCAGCCTCCACTCTTTTGATAGGAACTCCTCCTCCTAGTATCACTGGTGACATGAAGAAAATTTTGTAGCTTTCCAAACAGTACATGATAGGTCACTGGTACCTCTACTAGAATCACACAGAAATCAGAATATATGGATGTGAACTTTGCCCTTTCAAGTTACCTAGATATGTGCCCATGAAGTTATTTGCATTAGAATATTTCAAGTAGATCATCAATGCAGACTTAACCCACTTTTGTAATGTAAAGAAGAAGGCTCAGCTGAGAATCAAAAACCAATTAAGCCCTTATGTCATCAATTCTAGGGATGCATGGAAAGATGCTGAGAAGATATTAGAAGAGCGCCTTAGATTGAAAAAGAGTTTTTTTTTGAATGCCATATGACCCATGTAGTTTCATAAGTGACAGAAGGGTAAAAAACAGGCTATCAGTATATGTACATTATAGGATCCCAGAAATTGAACAGTATGCAAATAAGGAAGAATGGATAGAAGGGGCCTTAATAGAAGAAATTAGTGAACAGGAAAAGATGGAAAAAGCTATGAAAGATCTTGAAAAAACCCTTGACGTGGACTCTTTTGGACAGGTATCTTTCAAGCTGCCTCAGTAATCAGGAGTTGGAACATCCTCTGCTAGAACTTCTCAGCAGCCTGCACAAAAAACCAGCACATCAGTCATAGGAACTTCAAAGGGTAAAGAGGTAGAAACTACAGAGTAGCCAATAATGACTGATCAGCCAGGAGTATCCAAAGAACAGGGTCAAGTACAAATTCCTCCAGCCCAAACTAAAGCAGCAGAAATTCCAGCATTGCAGACTCCTCTAAATGAGGAAAGAAACAGGAAGAGAGACAGAGAAACCACCACACCTATCAGTGGGCCTGCAGAACAACCAGGTGCAAAGAGGCAAAGATTGAATCCTCTTTCAGAAGAGGAAATCATTGAAGAAACTACTGATAGTTTAAGGAGAGAAAGGGTAGTCAGCCAGCAGACTTCCCATTGGTAGAAACATCAACTGGCTCACATAGGTAGGAGCCAGAAAGACAGCACAGTGTTGAAGTATCATCTACTAGGGCACAAAGAAAACAACCCTCTAACATTAAACGAAATTTTATAGAAATTAAGGCTAAAAATGATCCTATGAGGATTCAAATGTACAATCAATACTTGAAGATGGCCCCTTCAAACCAGCAAAGATTAATGTTTGCATATGACATCAAAGAGGGTAAAATGTTAATGAGTTATTTTAAGCCAAAGGTACAGCAACTCCAGTCGGCAGCAGATTACATCAGAACAAACTTGGAGGTCCTAGCCAAATACATTCATCCACTGGACCAAATTGAACTTCACAAATGGACTGGGGAAATGGTTTATTCCACACTAAATGACAAAGCAATGTTGGCCCACCAGTTACAAAGTTCCTTAGACAATACCTCTGCTCAATTACATTTGGAGAAAGCCTCTTCTCTGGCCAAGGACAATAGGATCAAATTTTTAGAAGAAATCATCATTGAACTGGGATAGGATCCCAAAGATGCTAAAGGCATAAAGGCACTTATGAAGAAGAAAGAAAAAGATAGTGTTGCCCCAAGGAAATAGCTGAAATTGCCTCCTTCCATGCATCCACAGACTGCAGAAGTTGTATAATAGAAATCAGAAGAAGAGATGATGGACCTGCTCATGAATCTTAATGAAAGATTAACTAATACAGAGCAGGCACTGAAAAAGGAACTAAAAGAGAAGTAGGGAGAGTCGACCTCCCAGCCTCCCAAGGTAAACCCCATAGTCTCAACAGCAGTCCCTTCAACACTTGGAATAGCATTGGCTCCTAATGTCCCAACAACCACAGCAAAAGTAATTACAGGTACAGAAACAACAACAACAGAACCAAACAGCAGTACTAATATGAGCACAGAAGAATTGATAAAAGCCATGGAAGAATTGAGACTCCAAGTGTCAGAGCTGAAACAAGTAAAGGAAAAATTGGCAAAAGTAGAAAAGAATTATGACAAATCCAAGATAAATGTTGCAGAGAAAATAAGAGAGGTTAAAGCATTAGAGAATAAAGTGAGAACATTAGAGAAGGATCTCACTATGGATAAGCCTCTGGCAGAAATCAAAGGAATTCTTTGGACCAACATCAATCAATCCCTAAATAATGTTTGGCCATCTATCCAAGTTATTTATGAGCAGATTGACTTAGTAAGAGCAGCCCAAGTGGAAATCCAAAGGACAAGAGTTTTGTTGGGACAGATGCCTGAACAAGCCAAACGGCTTATACATTTTTTGAACACCAAGACCAACGAACAACTGGAAATCACAGACAGGACAGGCACCATTCTGGAAATCAAGAGAGTTCTAACCAAGAGAACTCTAATGCAAAATTTGGAAAGAAGATGCCAGGATATGCAGGTAGAGATTAATTCTTTCACAGAGAAGTTCGCAATTTTGCAGAATAAAGGTCTACCAAGTCCTTTAGCAAATAATGATCGGCTTATGAAACACATAGATTATGTACATAAATTGAACAAATATGCTGCTGATCAAGTTAGTTCATCAACAAGTGCTTCAGGAGTAAAAGCACTCCCAACAGGCCAAGTTCTCTATGATAACTTACAGAACTTATTTTATATTGAGCATGAGGTGAAACATCTGTTTCAGCTCCTGCCTAATTTTTTCAGATATACAAAAATTGATGAAACCCTGAGAAAACTTCAGAAGCTTAAATTGCCAGAGCAACAATGGTGGGAAGACATGTTGGGGATTTTGTAAATTTCTCTTGGGTAAAACGTAGATTTCGGGCTATTTTTCCATGATAAGATAAATAGCGATGAACGAGGGTCAAACGGGTCAAAGTGTATCAAAACATGATTGAAGAATATCCAACGAAGACAGAGCAGCCAGCACAGAGTATCAATGGAAGACAACTATAAACCGACTCACAGAGCCTGCCTCCAACACATCCGACAAAGACAAAGCAGCCAACATGGCATCAATTTATATTTTCCCTGTTTTCGAGACTGTTTGTCTCTATCTTTTGTAAAAAAAGGATTATTCATCACTAGATATTATCTCCATCAGATATTTTGTAAGATATTTTATATAAATACCCCCCCATACAAAGTATTTGGGGTTGGTGGGAATTCCTAGATTTTGCGATAATACTGAACCTTTGGAATAAAAAGTTGTTGGAACCATCTGTTGTCTAGCCTACTGGATGAGGAATTGATGCAGAAGAATTGTCACAGAATTCTTGAATCAAACTCCGGATCAATAAGTCCCCTATATCTCATGTTTTACAGTTTTCTTATTTGCTATATCATCTGTGTTTCATAATCTGAATGGTAAAGAAAAGGATTAATTCAGAATTTTCTTAAACTACACTCTATTTTCAATCTTTATTATTCTCTGTGTTTTCTTCAGAATTTGTATAACAGTGAATTCTTAATTGCTCCTATTTCCTGATTCTTGCATATTGACTATTTGCTAAGGAATTCTTAACTGCTCCATAACAGTAATCATCCATTTTCCCTCTTTCAATATGTTGAAGGATTCTTAACTGCCCTTCACCCATTTGAGTCTATTCCATTTGATTCCAGCCTTAATTTGTTCCATGTTTGTCTACCTTGCTCTATGGTGTCAACCTTTGTTAAGAAACCAAATCCAGAAATCCATTCTTCTTTGACTACATAATGCCCAATGGACTGAACTATTTAGTTTGCCTCACTGTTCTATTGAATCTCACCATCCAAACCCAAAACAAAACCCTTGAACTTCATAACTAGCCTAACACTTTTCAAAACAAAGCTAAATCATAAAGAGAGAGCCCTCTCTAGATACAAATTGGCTAGGTTCTGTATCTTAAAGTTTGGTATGTGGTTACATCAGCCGTATTCCCTTTCTTACAACTTTTGGGAACAATCTAAGTGATAACATGAGGTACTATATATAGTAAGGGGTGGAGTGACCCTTGAAATTCCCCTTTGAGACCATTCATCTACCCTCATGACTCAACTACTCTATGACTATTACATTCAACTATCGACACTTGAACTTCCACTTGACAAGATGTTACATTAAAATGCACATGTGCCCATGTCAGACAAAATGGCTTGAGCAAGCCATGCAAGACATCACTGACACTCAGAGCATTGTGGTAAGACCAACTCTTTGACATGCATGTGATGGTCAAAGGTGATGATCTAATGTCAATCTTGGTTGTCCGTGCGCTCAATGGTGACATCTTTTGAAGCGAACTCTTGCCTTCGTTGCATCCAATTGCACTAATATGGCTCCTCTATCTAACTCGTCTAATAGAATGTTCATGGTCGTCCTGGTGCGACCCGACCATAAACATGTTGATGCATAATGTCTATGCTACTCTCCAAGCATGTGTTGGTGGTCATGTGCATCAACTTGTCGAGGTACATGTTCAGCTCTAGTCGGACTTTCTTCTTTTCTTTGCAGGCTTGGTGAGTGTGCCGAATGGGTGGGATCGCATGCATGTGCACAATGACATGCATGCTGCTACATTCCCTTGCATGTGATCAACAACACTTCTCACCTTGTTTGCTTCGTGCCAACCGTTGGGATGGATCTATAACTTGTATGGGCACAATTTCATCCGTGAATGCATGTTACACCCCCTGCTGTACCTGTTCCTCCTGCAACTCATTCTCTCTTCTATGCAACTCCTGTTCTTCCTTGAGTTGTTGCTTCAACACATGGAACTCCTTCTCTATTCTGTTCTTTACCTTTGTGCGATATTTATGTCACACTATCACCTCATAGCCTAAGTTTCCAAAGTTTCTTTCATCACAAGTGGATATGTTTGAGCTTGCAACTTTGTTCCACCTCTGTGTTGTCAACAAACTTCCTCTTGCATTCGTTGCATCCGATATGTTGCCTTCAGCTACTGTTGATGGTGTTTCTTGTTTTTATGATGTTGTCGTCATATCTTGATGTCCTTGTCTATGAACAAATCGTTGTCTTCATGGGTAGACAAGTTCATAGACACTTGATCAACTGCATCCCCAAGTGTGCTCTTAACGATGTCTTCAACTCTGCTCTCCTAGAAACTATTGTACCTATGTTGCTGAGAGGCAAATGAAGACCTGCAAAACATGGAGACATGGAAACACTCATGGAAAGCAATTTTTCAGTCAAAAACCAAAACGAACTTTGTGCAATTTTTGTCGAGAGGTCGGGAGACTGACTACCAAAAATGCACAAGGCACAGTCCAAGGTGTCAGTAGGTTGACTAATTGCTGGAATTGCGCAATGCACAGTCCATCCTGGCCTGTTGAGCACTAAAACTATGCAATGCGCAATTTCAGTCAGCAGTGACATGCAACCACAAAATTGCATTGTGCAGTTTTTGGGGCCAACAAGGCACTGCCTCCAACAATTGCGCAATGCATGCATGGAGGTCAGTGCCTGGATAGACTTGCACAATTTCTGCAGGGAAGGGAGAGCCTTCGCTTCCAAGAATGCGCAGTGCTAGTTGGGTAAGGCACAGTCTGGGCCAAGTCAGCCCAGTCCGACCAATGGGAAACTGAAAACATGGGAAGTGTGAATGCATGATGAGATGAGTGCAAACAAGAGTGAATGATCATTCATGCAAACAATAAGTGCAGGATTCAGAAAATGGGAAAGAATGCATGTGTGAAGTGAGTTTCTGCAATGGCGATTGTCCATGAAAAACAGTATCATGCATGTGACAGCAATGAGATGTTAACGAAAACTAACATGGTTCTTCTACAAGCTAACATCCATCAAAACGACAGTAATTGCTCATTGAAATCAAGCAGAAAGCGATCACACAAAGTAAAACACAAAAAGAAACAAAAATGCAACATAAGACATAGAAGGCAGGCTTACCCAAAAATAGCTGAGCTGAATGTGCCGACGACTCCTAGATGCAATGTGGGATGTCAAAGCTGCAAAGTCGATGTGAGGAATGAGCTCTGTAGTGTTTGGTTCATAAGTTTCAATAAAATCAAAGATGTGACGCGCATGCCATAAATCTAGGAAGAGCGACACTTGGTGGGAGGTTTCTGAATGATACTTGCATGCAACCTCTAGCTGCCAAAAGTAGATCCCAAAATCAAGGGATGCCTTTGCATGCTGCCTTGGGAGAAGCAACCCATGCATGCAAATCAGTGTTGCTCAGTCCCGAAGGGAATTGTTCAACTCAACTGCGCATGCAACAGCCTGCTCAGTTGGGAGGAAAAAATGCACATATATGGGAGGTATCTAGGTTGGCTTCCAAGAGGGATTGCGCAATTTCTAGACAGAGAAGTTGACTGCTGCCCAGAATTGCACAATTTTTGGGCTGAGCAGTCCTATTGGGAGGAATTGCGCAATTTTTCCAGTGAACAGTGACAGGCAGTGGTATAGATCTGATCCAAAAATATAAGAGAATACAAATAAACCCAGAAATAATATGAAATGATTCTTTATTGATCAAACCCTTAAGGTAGGGAAACACCATACATTCACTCCTTAAGGAAGGAGAACACTCCACAAGCCATATGCTTGTTCATACAATGATCCTTGACATTATTCCTTGACACCCTCCATGTAGAGTCTCTAGCCTCTATATAGGCCTCATACATACAATACCATGGATCACTACCATGGTTCCCTCATACCATCAACTAATACCATGGGCCCATTACATTATTACTAACTACTTGTGGTCCCTTACAGGATATGGGTTAAACACCTTATTTATTACTATGGCCCATCCCATTATTACATTATTACCTTGGGTACCCCATATTATCCCCCCTAGGTATATAACATTCCACCCCCCTTAGCATGTTTCATCCCCGAAACATGGGAAGAACCCAAATAATAAGATCTACTTAAAAGAGTAGTCCACTAGTACCATGCACGTGCATCTAGCCATCTAAGAGAAATATGAACCCTCGATCTTGATGGTGCCTCGCTCACTTGAGATGGAAGTTGACCGTGGCAGCTTTTGTGTGTTGATGTGCAGTAGGTGGATCTTCACTCCTCTCTATCTGTCATGCGGGGGTTGTTGTCCTTGTGGCTAATGGTTGCCATCTTGTTGGTTGTTGTCTTGCGGGGTGATGTGGGTGATGATATATTGAATTTTTAACCCACGGTGTCTGTTTCTTTAATTCACCCCTTACCGGAGCTTGACTGTGATCTGGTGCATGTTGTGGTTTCTTATCTTTCAATATTACTTCAACCACTGAGCCCTCCTCTGATGTATCAGCACCTGTAACATTTTCTGCTTCAGCCTCTGTTTGTGTTTGATTGTCTATGACCACTGGCTCATCATCTAATATGTCAGACCCTGGAACATCTTCTGCTTCAGCCTCCTTGGACTCTACCTGTTTATTTATGGAAATATCCTGTAATGTAATTTTTTTCTTTTTATACCAGAGCTTCAGGAATTTCTTCTGCACATTAATATTGATAGTACCCGCAGATTCCATCCAAGGATATCCCAAAACAACATCCATATTATCCATCTCTGAAGTATAAAAATCACCATGCAACACATACTTATCCATAGAAATCTTCAAATCCTTATACACTATAACATCCTCATTATCCACTTGTGTGTTTTCAATGTGTTTTGCTAGAATTTGCAATTTTTTTTCTAAATTAACATTGATGAAATTATGCTTGCAACTAGGATTTATAGAAACAATGATCTTCTCTTTCTGAATCAATCCATGAACCTGCAATAAGGAGATACCAACAGAAAATAACCCTTTAGGTTCATTGGTTTCCTTCTTTAAAATAAAATCTTTGCTAGGTTGAATGTCTGTCTGTGTGAGCTTATCCACAAGATTAGCTTTACGGTCAAAGTGGTCCATAAGATCTTTTGTGAATGTGTCCCAAGTCAAGGGCCTTCGATAGCAACGTTGATGCCATTGCCCAAGAAAGTGCTTTGATACCACTTGGTATAGACCTGATCCAAAAATATAAGAGAATACAAATAAACCCAGAAATAATATGAAATGATTCTTTATTGATCAAACCCTTAAGGTAGGGCAACACCATACATTCACTCCTTAAGGAAGGAGAACACTCCACAAGCCATATGCCTGTTCATACAATGATCCTTCACATTATTCCTTGACACCCTCCATGTGGAGTCTCTAGCCTCTATATAGGCCTCATACATACAATACCATGGATCATTACCGTGGTTCCCTCATACCATCGACTAATACCATGGGCCCATTACATTACTACTAACTACTTGTGGTCCCTTACATGATATGGGTTAACCAACTTATTTATTACTATGGCCCATTCCATTATTACATTATTACCTTAGGTACCTCCCTTGGTACCCCATATTATCCCCCCTAGGTATATAACAGGCATATTTGCGCAATTCTAGAGCCCAGCAGGTTTCCAGATAGAATTGCGCAATTTCTGGAGTGAAGGCTCATTCCCCTCTAGAATTGCGCAATTTCTTGAGGGATCTGCTTAGCCTACAGCTGTACCAATTCTAGTGAAACAACCTGTGAAGGGGATGCAACAAGTTTTGATGGATAGGTTGTCATTCTACAAGAAAATCACTGAAGCTTGTGTACTTGACAAGGCAAGACATGCTGCTATGAAAGGTTGGTAGGGAGGCTCCAAAATGAAGCTAAGACAAAATTTTGCAGGGTGGGTGTAGCTACTACAACACTTGGCGACACACTAGTATAAATCCAACTCTATAAATAGACCTTGTTCGTGAAGAGAAAGTCTAACACTTCCGCAAGTATTGTTCAGTTCTCAGTTCGTCTTAGTTTCCACACTTGCTTGATTGTAAGATATAGCATTTACCAAGCTCTTGGTCGATTGGCACACATTCCAAGCCAAGTCAACACTGTTGTTTCGATTGGTGTTGAGGGGTATATTGGTGCACAAGCAGTATAGTCGTCAGAGTCTTAGTTTCATATATGGTGTTGTTCCGCTGTCAGTAGGCCTGGACAATACCTCGACAGAGTCACGTAGGAACACAAGCCTTGCTCCACTGCCAGCGAGCTTGGTCAGTACCCCAACATATTTACTTACATCACCTCTCTACATAGGAAGCCTTTCTCTTCTTTCACCTTATTCATTTTTTATTTTTTCATTTTTCACTTTTCATTTTTTTCATTTTTTCATAATTGTGCATAACACTTATTCATTTCAGAGGTGGAAGAGGGATCTTGACTTATTAAGAGTAGAAATGTTGTTCCTTCAGAGAAGTAGTTTATTATATACCTCTGACGTGCCTATTAAGGTTTTCCCCCTCACCTTACTCTACTTGACTAAGCTGACAAGGGTTAACCCAAAAACAACCGACTAGAGTAGGTGACACTAGTTAGTGTGCAAGTGTTGTGTTTTCACCAAGGTTCATTTCGAACAGTACGTATTTTCCATCGACGTATCATGGACTAAAAGTAACAAGTTCTTCATACAGAGGCAGGATGACAGATAACCAAGTAGTGATAGCTGCATAAGGCCTCTTGTACTTTACCCAGCTTGTTTCAAGAGTCATGCATGGTTTCATGCGAAACTAACCTATGAACGAAAAAAAGAAAACAAACAACAAAGAAAAGCAGAAGCAAAAGTAAATGCAAAAGCAAAATGAGAAAGAAAACAAGAAAGCAAACAAAAAAGAAAACGAAGCAAGAAAGCAAACAAGCATGCAAGCAAGCAAATTGAAAGCAAACACTACTCCTAATCCTAAGCTAACATTGCATGGGCCTAATCAGGTGAAGTGATATTACCAATGCAGTGATCGGCACATTGGTTGACCCATGTTGGTGAAAGCTTGGTCCACGAGCAACCCAGTTGTGCGAACCAGCAAATGTGAAAGATACAATAGTGAAAACAAACACACTTCGAGCTTATAGGCATCCACAGAACAAAAATGAGTGAAAGTGCATGACATGCACTCTTTGGACTTGCCATGGTGTTGTGCTACACTACATGCAGATGTTGAGTGTATGTATTCTCTTGACCGTGACATGCAAGAAAACGTGAGAAAGATAGACCACTTGTGTTGTGCAAGTGTGCTTGCTAAGTAAGGTTCCTCCAATGCATGAGCAATGGGATCATGTAGTTCGAGTGGAGGAAGTGAAATCTAAGTGTTATATTTATATTCAATGCATACAGATGAGTGATGAGGAGCCTTGCATGTTTGAACAATTTCCTGATCAGAAGCGAAACCAACCTTAGGACAGCAAAGGTCTGACATAACCATCAGCTCAAGCTGAAGTGCCTCGACAATCTGCGAGGTTTCAACTTCATTGAAAGATGGATCATCGTAGACCAATGGCTTAGATGTATTAACAATGGTTGAATCAATATCGTGATAGGATGAAGAAGTAGAGAGATCACGACAACCAAGATTAGAAAATTTAGAATGTTTGTCGGCATCCTCATAATTTTATGAATCACACAAAGGGGTAGATGAGAAGCAAGGATGTTCATCCTCTACATTTTTGGAAAAGATAGATGAAAAATCAAGTGGATGCTCAAAGAATGATTGGTCCTCTCCATTGTCAGATGATGGATTAACATCCGGTGTGCCCTAGAAATGATCAACAATGGGTGTCTCCGTGGACGGAGATACACATGAAAAATTTGGGATGAAAGGATCACCAAGGAGATCAGGAAAGAATGGAGGAGGTACAGACAAACAAGGATGGCCCTCTATTACCAATGGATGTTCAAGCTCCCAGTCATACTCTTCGTGAATGACAATGCATGTTGGTTGTGCAACACCAACTCCATCGATAGATCGATCCTCGTTCAAAATAGGTGTAGAGTCCGGAATGGAAGAACACAAGACAATGCAATCCTGAGGATGATCAGAATACAAGGATGGAGGTTGAGGTACGAAATACATGTGATAACCCATGTGATTCCCAACCAAGCTTGCGCTAAAATATGAAGCAACGATGTTGGGAGGATGTGACGGTTAAACAAATGTGTGTTCTTGCTCTACCACATCACTCTGTGATGGTGGAGCTATTTGATGAGGGGATGGCAAATAGTGACTTGTGACAACGACCGTGTCCATCTGTGATTTTGCAACTCCATCATCGAAGTATGCTAAGTGGGGTTTGGGCTTGAACTTCTTCTTGGGATGGGAAAATTTCTTAAGACAATACTCGAATCTAACCCAAAGATAGGGAAATTTCATCTGGCTCTTCGGAGCTTGGAACTGAAGATCACGGAAGCATTGCCAAAAATCCACAGGTGACTCATGCGGAGCCTTCTATTGTTGCAACAATTTTTGGTCAAGATGTTCTCGATCAAAATGATAGAAAGTGTCTTCAATGAGATCACAGAAGTGCTCAAGTGAGTGCATGCTGTCAGCCGGTAGGCTGCATAGCCACCAATGTGGAGATTCACGAAGTGTGTATGCAAGCAACAAACTGGCTTGTTCATCAGAACATCCATCTTCCTTGTGAAGCATGGAGAGGAATTCATGTAAGAAATCAGGCCATGCCACTTCACCTTCACTATCATAAGTGAATGTAGACAAGAGATCAAAGAAGTCCCTCGTGATGGTGATAGATTCGGCATGCGAAAAACATCATGGAGGGAGGAGAGTGCAAGCCTCCATGATAGATATGCAAAGGTTCAAAACAGGATGAGAGGGCACATCTTGTCATCTGGCCCTCCTTCTAGTGCCAGAAATGTTGACGGTGTTGGACCCACCAACATGTCAGGGGATCTCCTTGGTAAGAAGTCCCAACTAGACCTTAGACCATTTGGTGTAGGAGTCCCATCAATGGATCGTACGATAATGCCTTGAACACGATTTATCACAGAGGAAAGTAAGATGTCCATGTTGGTAGCAAGGGTGTGACAGCTGCAATAAGTCAAGGAAGGTGCATGAGAGGTTCTAACACACGGAGAATGAGGTGAGTGCGCCCCTTGGAAACCTGTAATAGTACACGGATTGGAAGGGAACACACGAGTGAAGATGCATCACCAGTTGGAAAGCAAGTTAGCGAGAAATCCAAAGTGATGGTTAAACCAACAACATATTTCAGAAAGATTCATACATACTTATATAGAATATTCCATACATGCATGCGTAAGTAAACAAATACATATATCATTTAGAGTAAACCAGATAGCATAGAATACAATACAACATATGAATGAAATGTGTTGGCTCTGTTATATTAAGGAGTTTAAGTTCCAGTCATACAATACATCCATTTCCAACCACTAGTTCTGATAGCGGAACGTTACAGCCACAACCGCCTGCTCCTCCAAAGAGATATACTAGCTCTACGCAATGAACAAGCCAAAGCGCATTACAACACTGCCCAAGATTTCTCTAAGATACTCCTATCGAAGCTTGGCTGACCAAAATCCTATACAATGAGTTATGAGGTACTATTTATAGCAAAGGGTGGGGTGACCCTTGACATTCCCCTTTGAGACCGTTCATCTACCCTCATGACTCTTCAAATACTCTATGTCTATTACATTCAACTACCGACTCTTGAACTTCCACTTGACAAGACGTTACATTACAATGCACATATTCCCATGTGAGACAAAATGGCTTGAGCAAGCCATGCAAGACATCACTGACACTCAGACCGTTGTGGTGAGACCAACTCTTTGACATGCTTGTGATGGTTGAAGGTGATGAGATGATGCCAAGCACGGTTGTCTGTGATGGTGTCCGTGTGCTCAATGGTGACATCTTGTTGAAGCAAACTCTTGCCTTCCTTGCATCTTGGTGCACTGATATGGATTCTTTGTCCAACTTGTCTATAGCATGCGCATGGCCATCCTGGTGTGACCGAACCATAAACATGTTGATGCATAGTGTCTACGTTGCTCTCCAAGCATGTGCTGGTGGTCGTGGACATCAACTTGTGGAGGTACATGTTCAGCTCCAGTCGGACTTGCTTCTTTTCCTCGCCTCAGTGAGTGTGCTGAATGACTGGGATCGCATGTGTGTGCACAATGACATGCATGTCGTTGCATTCCCTAGCATGTGATTAACAACACTACTCACCTTGTCTGCTTCGTGCCAGCTGCTGGGATGGATTTAAAACTTGTACGGGCGCAGTTTCATCCATGAGTGCATGTTGTACCCCCTGTTGTACTAGTTCCTACTGCAACTCATTCTCTCGTCTATGCAGCTCCTGTTCTTCCTTGAGTTGTTGATTCAACACATGAAACTCCTTCTTTGTTTCGTTCTCTTCCTTCGCGCAATCTTCACGTCGCGTTGTCACCTCATAGCCCGAGTCTCCAAAGTTGCTTTCATCACAAGTGGATCTGTTTAAGCTTACAACTTTGTTCCACCTCTGTGTTGTCAACAAACTTCCTCTTGCATTCGTTGTTGTTGGCATTATGATGCATGTGTTGTACTTGATGGCAACCCTCTCATAGAAGAACATCTCACTTACATATAACTAGATCAATCTACAGATGTGACTAAATGCATGGGATGCAGGACAGCTCAAAGGAACAAGAAGATCAAGTTCTAAGTATGACAAGTTAGCTTTGCCATCAAGTCCAAAGGGGGAGATTGTTGGCATTATGAGACAAGTGTTTTCCTTGATGGCAAAATGAAAATTTATAGTGCAGCAGGTCAGTAGCAAAGAATTGATGATCAGACTACAAAGAATGAAGAAAGAAGAGTATATACGCAGGTTCACTATATACCAAGTAGGGTATACACGCAGGTTCACTATATACCAAGTCGCGTATACGCAGGTTCGCTATATACCAAGTAGGGTATACAAGCAGGTTCACTATATACCAAGTCACGTATACGGAGGTTCGTTATATACCAAGTAGGGTATACACGCAGTTTCATGCACGGAAAAGCGCGTACATGTCAGAAAGCTTACTTTTGGTCCGTGGTAGTTAGTCCTCGGTATTTGAACCTATGGTTTTGGACCATGGTATCTCGACAAGTGTGTTGATCCCAAGTATTGGGCTCTTGGTATTAATTTATTATGGTTTTGGACCGTGGTATTGAGCAAGGCCTAAGACTATAAAAGGAGAAGAAGATCATTAAGCAAAGGCATCAAGAAAATCTTGAATATCTGATGAAGTATGAGATCCAGTATGCAGGTTATGGGTTGATGATGCATTGCTTGATCTGAGCTAAGGTGGGATCTCACCAGTTGATGGAGAACAATATCTAAGGAGAGATCAGGATCAAATGGTTTGAAATGAACTATCTTTATATGGTTGATTATGCTTATTCTAGATCTGCATACTGACGCATGTAATATAAATGTTATAGTATGATTGATGTCTGGTACAGCTGCAAAGTTATAAGAAAATATTTTTAGATCTGTACGCGGGTTGGCCTTGGAACAAGCGCGTATGTACGCGGGTTTGATTCATCATAGTAGCGTATATCATTTGAGCTATGATGTCTGAAGTTACAGGTGGTTCTGACTGTTGATGAGTTCTGATGTTTGTTTAATGGTGTCAGTATTCTGCATATCTTGGTTGGATGAGTGTGTATTGATGGATGAGAACTAATATGGATCAAGATCATAATGACTCATATTTATGTGATCTGATGGACTAGATCTGGGTGCTAACACATATATTATCCTTGTATATGTCATGATCTGGTTATGTCTGAAGTCAGGAAGTGCAGCAGAGTTATGAATAAGTGATTAATGACATATACGTTGGTTCATCTTGATGAAGTTGCGTATACACGCAGGTTCGGCACTTCCAAGTAGCGTATGCACTCTGATGCATGATTTTGATGGTACAGTTGGATCTGATTGTTATTGCAGAGTTCTGCTCTGTGTTCTGGTGACTGTGTTGTTGACAGGGTTTCAGTGTTTCAGTGATTCAGAGATTGATGATGCTAGTATTGATTGTTTTGTGCTTCAATGATATTTATGGGTCCAGTATGAAAATTGGATGAAAAGTGGCCTTCAGATTATGTGTTGTGCTTCAGGAGTATCCAGTCTGAAAATGTATGAAATGTGGTACCTGGAGGAGAGAAGATTGTAGGCCGGCGCCTACGTACTAGTATCTTAGCTAGTACAAGAGCAAAGGGGGTTGGAGCTCCCTTCCAGGAGAGTCTGGAGAACGAGAGAAGGTTGTAGCCTTCTGCAGGTTGTAGCCTGCGTGCTGGTAAAGGACTGCACCAGTACATTGTAAAAGAAGTTTCTTAATAAAGGAAGATAGAAACGAATTGCAGCAGGTGGTTTTCACCCACATTGGGTTTCCACCTTATATCTGGTGTTCATGTATGCTTCTTGTGTGTGATGATCTGTTCTGTTTACTGCTACTGTTTACTGTTTCTATGGTTAATAATGTTCTGATGCACTCATTAAGGATCAATTAACTGAAACATAAGGTTACTAGATATACGTGGGTTTCGTTAATCATAGTTGCGTATACACGCGGTTTTACTTAAATGAAGTAGCGTATATGAATCTGAATATGGAAATGAAAAAGTTTTATTGATCTGATAATACTGATTCACCCCCCCCCCCCCCTCTCAGTATTATTTCCAACAATTGGTATCAGAGCAGGTCCTTTGGTAGAAGCTTGATCGCTTGAAGGAGATCCGTGGAACTATGGGAAAGAAGCTTAAGAAGAAAGCACCTAAGAAGAAGAAGACATCTCAGAAGAACTATGACAGTGGGAGAATCGATTGGGGATTAGGAATAAGAAGCTCTTCAAATTCAGAATCATTTCAGAATGAAGATGAACTATCAGCTATGAATTTGATATCCTCTAATGCTCCAGCTATCTATCCATTTGGAAAAGATGAAAGTGATAGCGAAACAACTGAATTTGCTCTTATGGGTGAACAAGAAAGATATAAAATAGAGGCAGAATTTAAAAGTCTGACAAACAAAATTAGAACTCAAGAAAAACTTTTGAACATAAAGGATGGTGCCTTCAAAGAAGCTGCTACTCGTCTAAAGACTCAACGAGAGTTATTCAAGGACAAATATCAAAAGTTGTAGGATGAAGTAACATCTCTAAGAAATGAAGTCATTGAAAATAATACAACAATCAAGGAGCTCAGAGATCGATCCAGTTATTATGAAAGTCTTGAATCTACGACCCTCTCGCTAAAGGAAGAACTTGAAGAAACAAAGAAGCAGAATAAAGATCTACTCCAAGCTATTGAAAAACAGGAAAACGAAGTTATCAGCTTAAAATCTCAGCTGGAATGTGCCTTCAGAATTCGTCAAATGCAGCATGATGTGAATGAAGAACAAGAAAAGGAGATTCTCAAGCTGAGGCATCAGTTGGAAGAAGGAAGGAAAGCTGAAGAAGACATGAAGAAGTAATGTCTAGAAAAGGAAGAACAACTTCAGGTTGAGGTAAATATCTTGAAAGGTAAATTAGAAGAAAAGGATAAATTGTTGCGATTTCAAGATAGTACTAAAGCCTTGGATGATATTCTTAGTAGTCAAAGGTCTCCTGCTATCAAGACTGGCCTTGGTTTTCATGAATCTGTTGAAGGTGAATCTAGTTCACAAGGTGAGGCAAGGAACTCTAAAGAGAAATCCAAAATGATCAACAAGGAGATGAGAGGTCAACCTCATCAACAATCAAGGAAAGAGATTCTTCAAAGAAAATGTCTTACTCCTAACTATGGTCGACAATTTACTCAGATGAATAATATTGAATGTTATGAATGTCATAATCTTGGACATGTTGCAGCTAGATGCAGAAGAAGTATGGTTCAAGATCATCACACAGAAATATCATCACATTCCAGGTACTTTAAAGGATATTGTTTCTCTTGCAATATATTTGGTCACAAAGCTGCTGATTGCTACAAGAGGAATATGAAACATGTAATATGTTATGCATGTAACGAGCTTGGACATATAGCAAAGGAATGCAGGAACAAAGGACGGACATCACACCAAAAGGAGAAAACATCATCACACTTGAAGATATGGAAGAAGAAGGAAGTACAGTCAGAAAGATGTGGCACAGCACAATGTACTTAGATACAGCACAACACAGACATAACAGACTCAGAGGGAGCTGAAAGTATAAAACTTCAGTATCCTGAATCTCATACGCAAGTTCCATAAAGGGAAGTCACGTATATACGCGAGTTAGACACTGCAAAGTTGCGTACATGTCAGTCTGAGGAAAAGCAGTGGGGACAAACTCAAAAAAAGAGTCTGATATGATTCAGTCCATTATTTGCTCTATTGGTTAATAGTTACAGTCTGCTAAGGATGTGTGGAAATGTTTTGATGTCTAGAAGTGTTTTGATCCTAACTTGATGATGATGATGTCTTGATGCTTATTGTTGATATATGCATGATCATATCTAACAAATGGCACAGGTTGAGGGGGAGCATATGCCTTTAATAATGCATTGTTGGCATTATGGTTAATAGCCTTGATGATGATGGCTAAATGATATATCTTGCTATGATGTGGTTATGAGTTTTCCATGATAAAATCTCATATGATTCTTGGGGTTACATAGTTGATGTATAGATCCGATTTATGGTTGATTCTTTGATGATGCATATATGGTGCTTACATGGTGATCTTCATAAGGATAAGGAGAAGTACAAAGCTTGAATACACATCTTCCTCACTTGATGATGAGTCACTCATATACTGCTGTTGTCATATGCATAAAGATCATACAGTTATGATGCAGGCACTCATGTGGATAAGGATTGTTGCTGTTGATGATATCAAGAAGTTTTGTCAAAAGAGCTTGAGCTCAAGATACATAGTGCTGATACATGGATGACTACTCAAAGTCGCTTTGTTGGAGACATGATGATGAGTTCGTATCTATATGATGATAGGTTGATACTTACATATGTTGATTGATGCAAATGTTCCTAAGTAATGATACTTGGATCATGTAGAGCTTGATGTTGATGAAATGGCTATGGTGGTTTCACATATGATATAATGTGAATGATTTCATGATGATGTTTTAAAAGGATGAGTTGACATCTATGTTCAGATATACCCTGTCATAGGACATTTACAGGTTGCTGATCTGAAATTGGATGTACGCGAGTTTAATAAGGAGTATCAGACTTGCAAGGGGGATGTGAGGAATGAGCTCTACAGTGTCCAATTCATGAGTTTCAATAAAATTGAAGATGGGACGCGCATGCCACAAATCTAGGAAGAGCAACACTTGGTGGGAGGTTTCTGAAATGATCATTGCATGCAACCTCCAGCTGCTAAAAGTAGATCCCTAAATCAAGGGATGCCTTTACATGATTCCTTGGGAGAAGCAACCCATGCATGCAAATCAGTTTTTCTTGGTCCCGGAGGGAACCGGTCAACTCAACTACACATGCAATAGTCTGCTCAACTAGGAGGAAAAAATGCGCATTCTGGGAGGGAGTTGGGCTGGCTGCCCAGAGGGATTGCACATCTTCTGGGCAGAGTAGCTGAGTAGTTCTGCGGGGAGGAATTACGTGATTTTTCCAGTGAACATTGACATGCAAATTTGCACAATTTTGGAGCCCAGTAGGCTATCAGATAGAATTGCGCAATTTCTAGATGGAAGGCTAGTTCCCCTCTAGAATTGCGCAATTTCTTGAGGGAGCTACTAAGCTTGCAGTTGGACCAAGTCCGGTGAAACAACCTGTGAGGGGGATGCAACAAGTTTTGATAGACAGGTTGTCATTCTGCAAGAAAATCACTGAAGGTTGTGTACTTGACAAGGCAAGACATGTTGCTATGAAAAGTTGGTAGGGAGGCTCCAAAACGAAGCTAAGGAAAAATTTTGGAGGGTGGTTGTAGCCGCTATAATAGGAACCCAACTGGGAAAAACCCCTCCTCTAATTTTCATTAATTCAAATGAGAAAGATAAACAATTACAATGCCTTGCTTCACCTTTGAAGCACACCCTGCACTTTAAAATTGTTCCCCTTGCTTCCTAACTTGCTTTGGCCAACACTTAGCCAATTCAAGCCTCATCCAACCTCCTATTTCCTTGTGCAATCCTAAAGAAATTAAGCTCCTAAATAATAGCGAAATTCCCTATTTCCATGCTCAACTCCAAGGGGAATTGATCACCTGCTTAATGCAAAAGCATTGTACACTTAGTATTATATAATTATAAATACAATTGTGCCTTTTCCATCCACTCAACTAGGAAATTGGAATTCCATGTATGACTGGGTCTATTTTAGTTGTTTTACTAGTTAACTGAGAGATCAATCAGTTCACAATAGTCAGAACTACTCAAATGACCTTCAATCGACTGAACTAATAACTAGAGCTTATTTAAATGAGTTCAACTAACAATAACTCAACTAGATTGATATATCTTAGCAATCAACTCATGCACAACTCTACTTTTAGCCTAAAAACTCGAATTTACTGACCTAACTAGTAGACAAGGCTATGTCACTCTAGCTAACTACAATACAAGTCATTTTGTTGATGTGGAAAATCGAATTTCTCCATTTGACTAAGGCACAAGTCAAATGCAACCTTTTCTTGCTACAATTCAAATACATCCTCTTAGCAAGAAAAGGGTTTTGTATAACCCCAATCATGCTCCAATGGAATGAATTGTAACACAACCAACACTCCCTCTCACTATTGTTGTTGCTACTGCAACAACTGCAACTGAGAGGCATCCAAAATACTGAATCAATTGTCTCTCTGAGTTATAATTGTCGCCTGAGTCTCTGAATGCTACTAGCCTGCAATTGTATCCCAAGATTTGACTGCATCAACTGACATTGATCCTTTTGCTACTAAATACTACATACCCCTATAGCAAGGGTAATGATCCATGAGAAGAGTAAACTGCAACTGTTATTGCTCTCCTATGGATCCTGCCCAAATCTTTGCAACTCTGGGAGTAATGGTCTACATCGCCCCACCTCACTCTTGGAGGTATAGTTGCATGCATGGTGAAATCTACCTCTAGCTTGTAGAGAATTTTCACTCTAACTCCAATCTATTTCACTTGCCCAGTAGCTACATGTCTCAGAAAGGTTTCCCCTTACAAAAAACAACATCATAGCCTCTATCCTCCAATACAGCTACATAGATCAAATTCTTCTTCAACCCAGGTACATACATAACATCTTTTAGAAGAAGATGGGAACTTGTATTTCTCTTAAAGGTTATAGTTTCAATTCCTTTGGTATTGTACCTCCCATCATCCCCAAGTTATATGTGCATCTGGATATCCTTCTCCTATAGGCTGCTGAAGAATTCTTTGCATCCTGTCATATGGATCAAGGCACTTGAATCTAGATACCACACACTCCCCATTATAGTTCTTTCCATTCATGAAATCAGGGTGAATTCTAATTCGAATTGAGATGCTGGAGCATCTCCTCATGTTCCTGCTACAGGCTCCTTATCGTATTTCTTGTGCAGACACTTTGTTGCATAGTGTCCATATTCATGGCAGTAAAAACATTTTATTTTGTTGAGGTCCTTCTTCTTGCCATTGGTCTAGCTAGAATCTGCCTCACTTTGGGCCTTCTTGCCCTTGGAATTATTTCCTTTACCAACTAGAGCACAATCTTCTTCCTCATATACAATGGATGTGACACCATCTCTAGTGTTTCTTTTTATCTCCTCCTACACAAATCAGTTCAAAGTCTCTCCTAATCTTAGAGTCTGTCTCTTCCATTAACTAAATCTTGATAGTTGTGCTAAGATTTCAGAAGGCCTAGGCGAGGTAGGCTCTCTAGCTCAGAAGATGACACAGTTTCTCTTACTCCTCCAAGTTCATCTCGAGCATGAGTGAATCTGGATAGGTATTGAGGAATGGTTTCATTTTTATGCATGCATATGCTTTTGAGTTTATCTCTCAATGTCAATTTCCTAGCATCATTACTACTCTGAAAGAGATCTATGAGAGTTTTACACGTTGCAAAAGGTATCTTCTTTTCATGCAAGTTCGAAACCACATGATATATGACACCCTAAAGAATAATCCTCCTAGCCCTTGATGTGTCTTTCTTCCACTGAGCAAGTACGTGTGCATCTAATGTTGCTGGTTTTGGAATATTAGTTTGTGTATATTCCCATACTCGATTATCATCCAGGACAACTTCCATCTCATCTTTCCAAGCACAAAAATTTGAGGTGCCCTCCAATGCATACTCAAGCCTATACCCATTGAAATACATTTTTCCTACATTGAAGAGAATATGCACCAAAAACTCTGCAAATAGAAATTTCTCTAAGGGAAGATTTGGAACAAGGTTTCTATGTAGTCTTTCGATGCTCTGATACCATGTAGAAATTTCAAGAAATTTGCTACAGCTAATGAAATTGAATTGAAATCAAGAGACAAAAAATTCTTCTACTATTCTGCAAAAAGGAAAACAGGCAATAAAAACACACACAATAACATGCAACCATCAAAACACAAGGAACACAATGATTTTACTAGGGAACACAACTGGAAAAAACCCCTCTTCTGCTTTACATTAATTCAGATAAGAAAGAGAAACAATTACAATGTCTTACTTCAACTTTGAAGCACACCCTACACTGTGAAATTGTTCTCTTGCTTCCAGCCCTGCTCTAGCCAAAACGTAGCCAAATCAAGCCTCATCCCACCTCCTATTTCCTTGTGCAATCCTAAAGGAATTAAGCTCATATGGAAATTCCCTATTTCCATGCACAAATCCAAGGGGAATTGATCACTTGCTCAATGCAAAAGCAATGTACACTCATTAGTATACAATTATAAATACATATGTACCTTTTCCATCCACTCAACTAGGTAATTCAAATTCCATGCATGAGTTGGTATATTTTTAGTTGATTGACTAGTTCACTGAGAGATTAGTGAGTTAACAATAGTCATAACTACTCAACTGACCTTCAAATGACTCAACTAATGACTAGAACTCAGTTAATTGAGTTCAACTAACAATAAATCAACTAGATTTCTAGATCTTAGTAATCAACTTATGCACAACTCTACTTCTAGCCTACAAACTCGAAATTACTGACTTAACTAGTAGATAAGGCCATGTGACTCTAGCTAACTGCAATCCAAGTCATCCTGTTGATGTGGAAAATCAAATTTCTCCATTTGACTAAGGCACGAGTCAAATGGAGCCTTTTCTTGCTACAATTCTAACATTATGGTGATAATGTTTATGCCTTTTGTCACAATGAATGCATTTTGTTTTATTATGATGAACTGTATTCTAATAAAATATATCAACTAATTAATTGATGAATGTGATTAGTAGTGTAAGTTATGGTTATACTTTTCTTTTGGTAATTAAAACATAGTTTTTTGCAATGCACCTCGAATGATACCTTCCTTGGATTGATATATTGGTGTTATACTAGAAGCCCTTTGTTGGACATAAAATGGAAGACCATTCCACTCTATTGCATGCTTTTCCAAATTCAATTTTAATAAACCTGACACTCAACACTAGGGATCTACCCATGCAGTTTCTTAGAATGATGACATAGCTAAGAATATAACAACTTCTAATAAAGCCAATCTACTTAGGTCAAACAACTTTTGGGAGAATATGATCTAATGTCAATGCTAGTGCTTTTGAATAGTTTCATATGAAACTTTAGCTCAATGATTAAATGATAACATGTAATCAACTTAGGATACCCATGGATTGGGATAACTTGAATAGCATATTTATTAATATACTCTCCAGTCATTAACTATGCACAACTTCCCTATATATTTGCAAAAGATGTAGCCCACTAATTCTAATATAGTCTTATAGAACTCACATCGGTAACCATTGTGTCCTAAGCACTCCATTAGTTTTGATTGTATCATCTAAAGGCACCTTCTACTCATAAAGAAGTTGGAACACATAGAGACATCTCTATATGTCCAACTGATGTTCCGTAAGCATTCCATAGGACTATAATGTTACTATGTGATGTTGGATAAACTCTTATTAATGTCCATTTAGTTGTGCATTCACCCAATGAGAATTTTGGGGGGTTTTTTTCTTGTGGTTGCTTGTTTAGGTGTTAAGGCTTTGAGAGTGACCTTCTTAGGGTTGTCCCCCAATTTGAGCCAATGAATCATAATGTAAATTTGATCCCAACAAGCATTATAAATTTATGTCAACTTGAAGAAATTCCTTATGTGGATACCTTGACTTGGGTATGCTCATTATAGGGAGTAAACTATAAATTTTGAAATAGTTATTCAAGTTCCTCTTTCACTACCTTATATTTCATTTTCCCAGCAATGGTGTGCTCCCTGTTATATTCAAACAAAAAATCACTATTCTAATTGATAGCATCAAACTACCACACTAACACTTGGACCCACTAGACCATAGCCAAGAAAAATTTTGGGGGTTATTTTGCTCATGGGCTAATTTCCCATGTTTTTGACAAAAAATATTCACCAATTTCCATTTGTTCTAAAATGATTCCCCTAAATTATTTAGTATAAAAGTATTTTACTCTAAAATTCACAACAAATTTCTAGTAATTATATAAATTCCTTAAATATTTGAATATTTAAAAAAACATTAGAAAACATTTATGATTGGGATTTAATAGTTAACAAGATTCACCCATGTTTCTACACTTCAAGTTAAGTGCGATTAAAACTTTCATTGGCCATGGGATGAGGTTTGAAGTCTTTTTAATGTATTCAACACAAGTTTGGTACTTCAAGTAAGACATTCAAAATTAATGTTCTGCATATTTAATTTTGTTGATCCCCATGAAATAGAAAACACAATGGGTTGATGATAAAAAAGGGTGATCTATCTTAGAACCTAAACATGTCTCTTCCCATCATAATAAAAGGAAAAAATGATTTTCTCAACAAGAAATGTTGAATTAAGGCGCTTCAAAACACCCCTTTCTTATGTTTTTGAAATTGAAACTAAGTAAACCAAATCTCATGAGAGTCATTATGATGAAGTTGGCTAGAATCATTCAACCATTCTTTGGCCTTCAAGGCATTCTAGATCATTTCATCTTTTGACAACATTTTAGTGGGAATCACCCTATATTCTCTTCTTGAGTCTCAACATTAATAAATTCACCAAAACAACAAAGTAGCTTCCTAGAACTCATCAATGAGTCAATGCCAAAATGTCTCTCTTTCCTTAGCATCAGTTGGAGCATATATATTAGCTAGCCTAAGCCCCTAGGGATATAAGTGAAACAAAGTCCACACCAAGGGATAGCAAAGGCCAACTAAGGGATACCAAAATGGCATCCTCATGTATAAAAAATAATTGTATTTAATGAAAATATATGGAGGCCATTCTCAACATTAAATGAACAACTTTTACTAACAAACATAAAATGTCTAAATTTAAAACTACTTCACAAGCTTTCACAACCATGGATTTGCAGTACAACACAATGGGGCCTTGTATATTACATGACACAAATTTCATTAGGAACCTTCCGCGTGAAAAAATATCTCCTCCAAACCCCACGGTTTAGCTCAATTGGTCGAGGTCCCGTTGCTAAAGAACCTTGTCATTGGGAGGTCACGAGTTCAATTCTCCTTGACACCCTTGGGATTAGGCTCGAATTAGTTTGGTCAGGAGTGTGGACCTACCCTGATTTTCCATGGGAAAAAAATGTCTCATCCTTTAGGGCCTTTAATGAATTGAATGTATTATGAGGAATTGGATACTTGCATCTCAAGTGAAACTAATAATTTAGGGTTCTATTCTCTTGACCTCTTATGAGAGCCTATGTTCTTTGTATTTGGCGGGGAGTTTTAGGAGTGATAGAGGGTATTGGATCCTATATCTCCCCTTGCCTCAAAACCCCCTTGTGAGTAACTAGATTAGTAGAACGCAACAAGATCTTTTCCCATGACTAGACTAAGTTAACATGTTTTTTTATGGTAGCATGTGTCTAGACATATGGATCAACTAATGATTTCACACTCGCAAAGATTTTCCCTTCTTAAAGGGTAGGGATATTTGGCTTGAACTTGTTGTGTCCCATCATCTTGATAATGAGAGTGTATTTCTTTAGGTATCCACCTAACCTTCAATTTCTATAAAGGGTAAGAATATTTTGGCTTGGATTTGTCATTTCCCGTCATCTTGTGAATGAGAAGGTATTACTTTAGCCATTAGAGGATAAAATTTAATCTTATGACAAGGGTTGTAACATATGAAAGACATATTAGAGTGATTGATATATCAATGTAGCTAATGTAAAACCTTTCCCACCTATCATATATATAGCTAATGTAAAACCTTTCCCACTCATCATATATACAACAACTCCTTCATAAGGGCACTCTAAGGCGCACCTTTTTATGAGACCATGTGTTGAGAAACTTAGCCCACCCATCATATATACACTAACTCCTTCATATTTCCATAGTCGTAGTCTAACACTGCTTTTTTGCCCTGAAAATCATAAAAATTCCAGCAATATTTTGATAAGATTCGGCAAGGATTTTTATAAATCCAAGTTATCGCTGTCAAACATCAAGATTTTAAGTGCAAAGGTTTTTGATGGTGTTGAATCCATTTACCATCAAAAACATGATTCAAACACCCATGTGTTGAAAAACTTAGCCCACCCATCATATATACACTAACCCCTTCATATTTTCATAGCCGTAGTCTAACATTGCTTTTTTGCCCTAAAAATCATGGAAATTTCGGCAATATTTTGATAAAATTCGGCAAGGATTTTTGTAAATCCAAGTTATAGTTGTCAAATGTCAAGATTTTGAGTGCGCCAAAGGTTTTTGATGGTGTTGAATCCATTTCTACCATCAAAAACATGATTCGAACACTGCTACTGCAAGATTTGTTGAAATTTTTTGCCCGGATTCTAGCCACTTTTGGTCTTTGATGGTGTTGAATCCGTTTCCGCCATCAAAAACATGATTCGAACACTTTTGGTCTTTGATGGTGTTGAATCCATTTCCATCATCAAAAACATGATTCAAACACTGCTACTACAAGATTTGTTGAAATTTTTTGCCCAGATTCCAACCACTTTTGGTCATCCGCCATTTTCATTAGAGCACTCTAAGGCACACCTTTTTATGAGACCAAGTGTTGACAATAAGGTTCACATTGTTGTAAAAACCATCCATAAAATTATTAAAATTATTATACCTCTTTTATCTAGAACTTAGATAATAAAAGCTTACCAAATATAATATATACCATCCATAAAAATACATTACTTAAAAGTATCATAAAAATACTCCTTTGCATTTACATCTCTATGTATATAAACCTTTAATCCAGAAAGATTTTATTAATGGCCTTCCATGAAACTATGGCTACTAGCACTTCAGCACTCCCAAGTAAGGCTACATTGTCACCTTTTAATTCACTTGGTAATTCAAATATATGTTAGATTTCAAGCTACTGTGGAAGTTTTTTGTAGAGTCATGATCCAGATTACCCACAGTTTCTAGTTCATTCTGCCGACGTTTCAAACCCCAAAGGGGGTCCATCATCAGGACAAATCAGATAGAAAATGAATGAAAGATTATTCATTTTCTTTCATTCATTTTCTATCTGATTTGTCCTGATGATGGACCCCCTTTGGGGTTTGAAACGTCGGCAGAATGAACTAGAAACTGTGGTAATCCAGATCATGACTCTACAAAAAATTCAAATATATTTAATATAATGTTTGTGATTCATTTTGAGATTATTTAATATGGTTATGTTTAAAAGAATTTTGCTTATACATTTAAAATTGAATATAAAATCTCACACAAAAATAATTCTTTTGTTCATCTTTATATTTTATAATCCATAAAGATTTTACTAATGGCCTTCCATGAAACTAGGGCTACTAGCACTTCAACACTCCCAAGTAAGGCTACATCGTCACCTTTTAATTCACTTGGTGATTCAAATATGTTTAATATAATCTTCGTGATTCATTTTGGGATTATTTAGTAGGATTATCTTTAAAAGAATTTTGCTTATGCATTTTAAACTGAATATAAAATCTCACACAAAAATAACTCTTTTATTCCATCTTTATATTGAAAATGAAAATGAGATTTTGCTTATGGATTTAAAATTGAATATAAAATCTCACAGAAAAATAGCTATTTTATTCCATCCTTGTAGTCAAAATGAGAAAGCTTTGACAGGAGATTGAGATTTTGCTTATGGATTTAAAATTGAATATAAAATCTCACAGAAAAATAGCTATTTTATTCCATCCTTGTAGTCAAAATGAGAAAGCTTTGACAGGAGATTTGGTGTCAAGAGCAAAGTGGTCAGATGCCACCATGACATCTCTTTATTTCTGATACAAGGGAGAATATTATGAACAAGTACATACGTCTATTAACCTCGAGTAGATTCATCCATGAACAGTTAATCTCCAAAATTTACAGAGAGGATTCCAAATTATGTCCACACTGAGCAAAGGGTTTTAGTTATACAGTTGGTCCTATGTTTGTTGTTAAAGAATTCGAGGATATACAGTTTTCAATTAACCGAGCTTTGAATATGTTCGAAGCCAATTGATTTATGGAATCCACTGTACATAGATACATGACAAACTTGTAATGTTGAATCCGATCAATCCGTTTCATGATCTGGGTGAGGAGTGTACCATGCAGGAAAGCAGCCTTTTGTCCTCAGCAGTCTCGTATATGATGATTCAGGCATCATTGCCTTTTCCTCTTCTTCCAACTCTTCTTGCGTCTTGGGCAACCCATCTGGTTCAGGGAATGGCCTCCTGCCCTTCTCCTTCAATGGTGTATCTGTGTGAGGTCCCTCCTTGTATTCTCTGTTGTGCATTTTTGGAGCTTTGGCAATCATGTGCACATTTTCAATAAGAGACTTCACGCCTTCTGACTGTATTATCAGATTTTCAATCCTATCCAGAGCACTCGACCTGACAGATCCAGTTTGTGCCTCGCATTCCTTCTGCAAAATAAGCAAAAAAATCCTACCTTAGTCTCTCTGCTAAAAAGTCTGCTAAATATAAAGATCAAAGCTGTCCTGTGCAAACCTTCATATCCTCGAATTCAAAGAAGGTCTCCCAGCATTTGTATGATTCTTCTCCTTCCAACCTGCAGCAACGATCTGCAGAAACCAAAACTTTCAAATTTCAACCCTAGATTACATTACGCAGAGTTCCCAAACATTAAAGAACGAATGGAACCCACCCCTAATGGCATTTTTAGCTTTCTGGATGAGCGAGGGCTCTTTAATGGATCCGGTAAGCTTGCTCCTGCTGAATGGCTCCTGCATCTTCGGAACCTCTCCCTTCGGCTGCTTAAACCCTACCACTATTTTTTTATCAGGGGTGGGAGAAGGCACTGGAGCGGCAGCGGACATTTTTTGAACGATCACATTTCTGTGACAGGTATCCAGAAGGCGTCCTCCTCCATGGATATGGATGGGAAGAACACACCCCTTTCTCCATCTGATGTTATTGCTAATTCCTATCATTAACCCCAAATCTTACTCACTTAATTTGAATCTGAAGGCACTCAGTCATTCATTCAAAACAGGGTAGGTAGTCTGTCACAATATACAATTAGGGTTTGAAAAGAAGGCTGTAACAAGTTAAGATGATCAAGCCAACTGTACTCACTCAGTCGATCGATGCAAGCATTTAAAAGTGTTCTCGAGCCTGTGCAGCCTTTGGTTCCCAACTGCTTAATACCGACAAACTGCAAATCCAGTGCCAGTTCTCAGTTATAAAGAAATCAAAACGCTGAAATAGCAAGGTAGGGGATATGGATGGAAATGTTCCATTCCAATCCAACGTAATCAAATAAAATATGATGACAACATCACAGAGTTTAAGCTTATCCACAATCCGGCAGCATTGATGTGCATATTTCAAATTTCAATTCCCAATTTCGAAACCATGAGTACAAAATTAAGGCTCAGCGCGTGTCACCGGCCGCTGAAACACCGGCGAAAACCACCCTGGAATGTTGGTGTATGATGTTGCGGGTAAACACTTAATCGGCTGTGCTGTGGTTTGCCCATAGGTTACGCCACGCCAGGTGCGCATTCCTAACTTGCTTATGTAAGTGAATCTAAATTTACACGTGTTAAGGCTTTGGAGGGGTTAAATTTGACGGGTGCCCCTCCCCGTCAGAGAATATTTTTATGACTTATTAATTTTTAAATTGCCCATTATATGACTTATGACTTTTAATATGTATTTGTACAAGTTTATTTAACATAAATTTTTATGATGTATTGTACCAATTAACTCAAGTGTCATAGCTATACTTTCATTTCAGATTGGTTGATGAAATTTTTTTGTGATTTTTCCAAATTGTTGAAATGTTCATCTTTTTTTTAAATAGAAATAGTGAGAAAATAAATTAAAAATATGTATTTACATATATGTAAAATTTTTATTTCTAAGAAATATAGTGAATATATATATAACTACTCTCACATGAAAATAGTCACTGTAAATATTATTGCAATTAAAATTGGACAAAAAATATTCACACATTTTCTTCTTCACTCTAAACTTTCTATCATCCACAGATCTGTTCTGTTTATATCAGCTTATAACTATTTCATGGTCGCAGATATATTTTAGAGATTAAATTATATATTTCCAAAATTCAATCAATGTAAACAAATCAAATAGTTGAATTTTGCAATATCAATAAATTGACTTCTCTTATATCTATGAAAATTAGTAAATCTAGTTAAATGTTTAGAGATGACAGATTTATATTCATTGATTATTAAATCTAATTCTAGAGGTTCCCCACTCTATAATGTTAGGAAACACACATTATCCCCCACTCTAATGCAACGATCTCGCATAAATCCCAATTACTTCCCTTTGTCCATATTTTTATAAAATGTCTACATATACGTTCATGAGCTTTAAAAAAATAGTTATACAAAGTTGCACATACTTTATAAAGTTGTTCAGCGGTTAAAACAATTAATTTTATATCATTACATATGGGATATGGGATTTTTGTTCAACATATAGTATGAGAATCTACATTTTATCATGCGGTAGTTATCAGGCATGCTAATATTATAAAAATAAACATGGCACGAAAAAAAATAAACATAGCACAAAAAAGCATGAAGGAGGTGTTTTTGGCTCTCTTATTTAGTCAACATTAATTAACTGAAACCTGAAACAACTATTAAGCTCTGTCGTCACTGCATATTATATATATAATAATAAAAAATTGAAGCTGGTCAATTTTCAATACTCCCATCAATATGACATTTTCAAAAATTATTAGCCAGTCAGCGTGTAGATACCCCGTCAATATGACATTTTCAAAAATTATTAGCCAGTCAACGATGACCTGTAGATTTGGAAACTAATAGTATTTAACGTGTAAAAACCCAAAAAACGGGTATAGAGTGTCAAATTTAACCCCTGGTTTCGTCTAACTTCATCTGACCCAATTTCAGGATTATGTTTCAGCAAAGTCCTTTTTAAGTTTAACCGCAAGATTTATCTAGCGAGCTGGATAGTTAATTAATAAGGGTTGTATATGTTTATGGTTAGATTTAAGTAAGTAGATTTTTAACGGTGAGCATATACAACTTCTTGCACTGGCAACAGATTGGATAACTTTCACATGGATAATTCTCACCTCTAACTACTAAGTATTATTAGATTTAAGGAAGTAGATTATCTAAAGGTGAGCATATACAACTCCCTGCACCTACAACAGATTGGATAACTCTCACATGGATAATTCTCACCTCTAGCTACTAAGTGGTAATTGTCAATTCAACACATAATTGGTTTAGATTGCTACCATTATAATTCTTTGGTGCTTATTTATGTTATTTCAAAAAATTTGGTACATAACACTTCAATATCATGGTGATGGCTAATTAAGTGTCCTTCTAATTTTTTTTTTATATATAACACTTCATTATTATGGCGATCACCAATTAAGCTACCCATTGGGGACTAATCTAACTACTAACTTAAATAGCCTCTTTCTTTTATTTTTTCTGTGAGTTAATTTGGCTATAAATTTCATAAAGATTTTTAAGAACTATAAATCTAAATTATTGCTTAATTGAAGAAGCATGAATATTTAGCATTCAATCCATTTAATATTATAAAATATATTTTAATAACCAAAAATCACAATCTCGTTTAAAATTGTCTAACTAGATTTTAATTAAAAAAATATTTTATATATTAATTAGATTAAACCATTTATTTATCCTAAATACTTCTTTAAATAAAAATATTAAAAGTATAATAATTAATAATTAAAAATACATAATTTTTTCTTAAAATATTACTTCATGAGCGATGTTGATGGCATCATGGATTTGTCTATTGGCCAGGAAGCCAAATTGGTTAGAGGAGATCTTATCAGCAAGGACGGGCTTGATCCTCTTAGAGATAATTTTGGAAATGATTTTATAAATCAAGTTGCAAAGAGATAGGTCTAAGTCAAATAAGGCCTTAACCAATGTTGTCTTTGCAGAAATGAATTTGTGGACCATATCTTTATTGGTTGTCAATCTGATAAGAAGATATGGCAGTTGGTTTTGAAGACCTTGGATATTAGAGAACATATTGAACATCTTCAATTTTGGGTGGGAAAATTTAAACAACATCTTACACTTCCCATCTTTGTGGCATGGAGTATATGGCTTCAAAGAAATAAGATAACCTATAAAAATGCAAGTTTGAATATCCTTTGTCTTTCTTCCAAGATTGTAGCTTATCACAGGGAGTACTCTCAACTTCAATTCCAAACAAAATTGAGAAGAATTCAATTTCCTAGCCTGCTCCAAGATAATCCTATTGGGTTTTTCGATGATGCAACACAAGAATCTTATTGTGAAGGGGGAGGCATGTTCAAAATGACAAAAGGAAAAACCTTACATTTCAGAGTTGGTCTAGAAGCTGGTACAAATACAAAAGCAGAATTAATTGTTGCTTCGTTTCTTATGTTCTTGGCTTTAACAAAGAACATAAAAAAATATTCAAGTTTTGGGAGACTCCAAGTTTGTGATTGATTGGTTCGTAGGAAAAGCTAATTTAGAAGTTCTAAATCTTGCAAGATGGAAGAGGAAAATAGAAGAGAAGAAGAAGGACTTCCAGGTGATCAATTTCCAACATATCTACAAAGAGTTCAATGCAATTGTTGATAGTGTATCGAATAAAGCTCTCCAAATGGAACTTGGCCTTATTTATTATGAAGAACTCATTGGAACTACCATACAATCCACCCACACAATCCCCCTAGATTAAAATCATTCAGTGGAAAAGCAAAATTATTCTTCAAACTCTCCATGTTTAAAGCAGTCAAAGGATGGAAAATCAGTTTTAATGATGATATCTCGTCATTTTTTCCCCTGTATATTTTCATCTCTTACAATCAACATGTAATCTTATCCTGGGTAGTGCTTCAAACGACGGTGTTTAACAAACATTATATAGATATTAGTTGGAATAGTTATACATGCATAGTTGAAATTTTACCTTTTCTAGGTAGCTCAAAATATGTTTTACTTGTTGTAGGGAATTTACAATTTTTTGTAAGATTGACTATACATTTTTTTATTCTCCTTGAATAACAAAAAATATCATTTTCAATTGAAAAAAACATATAAAAATAAGAATTGCATGAATGTTCACCTTCACTTCTTATTAGTCCTTGTTGTCACGACATGGGACTATAGTAATCATCATTATTTTATTAGCATTACTTGGTATTAAGATTTACTGTGCTTTTAGCGTTGGTATGTACTATTTTTTTTTTTCTGAGCATATTCTAATTTATTTCGTGGTTTTGGCCTCTTCCCGAGGTGGAGAGGTTGTAAATATATATTATGTTGGCTTTCTGTCATGCATATTTTGGACCTGTAAACTAATGCTAGCATTAGTCTAGCAATATGAAATGCTAGAGAAGTTGGGAAGGGAAAGGAATGAGATGTGCCAGGAAAGGGAAAGGGAAAGTTTGTTAACAGTTGTGGATGCATGGATGCATGTGGATGCGGTGTCTACTCTTGGCGAGAACAAGATGACCTGTGCTTATTTGTATGAAACAAGGCTACTCGCCCATTTTGTAAATTTACTTTAGGTTGTCGCCTGAACGTTTTACATGTATTGCGTCAGTGAAAACCAATGGGAAGATGGCTACTTCACAGACATTGCAAATATACTAGATGGTGTTTCACTAAAATAATCCATGTGAACAATTGATAACTCTCCAACTAGATCTACTTCTTGAGCAGATCAACTGAAGCTTGAACTGGATGTGACTCAGACAAGCTACCAAACAAGAAGGGATGCCCCGGACTTGAGAACGGCTGCCTCTGGTTCTTTATCTCTAACTTCATCCGCATCTGTGTCTCGTTGCGCAATCTTGAACAATTATGGAGAGCGATATATTAATTAATAGTCTAAGGCTTGCCTCGAATTCAATCTCCATCTCGATTTGTGTTTGGAAATGAGCGAGGTGCTAGCTTTGATGCTTAAGCGACTGCTAGTGGTGATTATACCTTTTCTGAAGCCCTTCCAGCCTTGACCATTGCATTAGAGTCTACCATAGACAACAACTTCCACTGGGAAAGGAGGTATCCAGGCAGGGTAGGCTATTGAAATTGCACTAATGATTTGGATGCATAACCACTAACAGAGGCATTATAGACATAGGTAAAGACAAAGGTTGCAGAGCCTAGTGAATTGAAACATCAAGTAGTAGAGCCAACATCCTTTCTAGTTCCAGATATAGCTCGAGGGCCAGTAGTTTATTAAAAAGGAGAATAAGCGGGTAAGTAGTCAAAGCAACATTGCGAGTAAGCAACAACATTCATTGAAAGTAAGTCAATTAGAGCCCTAATTTATGGAATTTAAGACAAATTTTGCATGTTGAACATGATTTATGGAAATCATGACCCAAATTCACTTTAGGCACATGGATGGTTTATGAAGTTCTACATAATCATTAGCTTTTCCAATTCGAAGATGGCTTTGAGATCTAGGCCCGTGTGTTGATTTCATAGCTTCCTCCCCCAATTTAGTACTATGTGCTTTATGGGTCACTTTTGAGTGTTTTTGTTGTCTTTGGGATGCTCCTTAAACTGCAAGCTTAGTAAAATCACAGTTGCATAACCCTTTTCAAGGATTTAGTTCCACATTAGTATGACTACTATATGACAATACCTATGCAACATGCAAAATGTATTGACTTACCCTTCTCATATGTGTATTCAAACCAAAGGGGTGACATTTAAAACACCTTTTGTTTGTTGAGTAGGAATTTCCCCGTTGTTTCTACTACTAGCACAAACCCCCTAATCCAGTTCTAATACACATTTATTGGTGGCATAGCTCCAATATTTTGTAGAAATTCCCACTATAGATCAACAGATTATGCAATATACTAAAACACAATACAAGATCTACTTGTACAACACTTTGTGGAAGCTTAATCGAATTGAGAAAGATCAAGAGAACACATATAATTGAGAATGAGAAATCAATCACACATAACACAAAAGAAATAACCCGGGGAAAGCATCAGCCTAAAACCCCAATCTCTGTATTATCATACAAGTGGAAATCTTGTTCAAGTTACAAAAAGAATCAGCTCACAAGCTATCTTTCTCTCTCTGCAATCAAACAATATAGCTCATAAACTTAATAGACACTGTATATGTCCTCCTCAAGCCCTCCAAGCCTCCTATTTCCTTGCAAAGTTTTTCTTGGGGTCCAATGAAGCCACATGTGTGAATTGGCCTCATCACACTCACAAAACCTGAAGAAGTAACTGCGCAATCCTCAAGGAAAGGATTCCTTCTGCATGCAAGGAATATTCACAATGGAATATTCTAGCAACTGATAGTACACTGCCCCTCCATTTGATCTCAACTGGGTCTCTGTCTGAACTGACATGCATGATTTATTTATGAGAGAATACTCAGTTATCTGAAGTGCAGTAGTTACATGCATGCAAACATTAACTAACTGAACTTACATTAATTCAACAAATTGTCTGAATTAATCTAACTGGACTTGACTCAGTTAATTAAGTCAACTAATTACAACTCATCCTTATCTCTTTAACTGATGGATAAATTCCTCAATTAATGGAGAAACTGTTGCATGTCCCCACATAGACTTCATGTTTGATTTTCCTTAACTAATTAACTCAAGATGAATCAATTAATTAATTTACAAATAGCTCTAAAGATCAAATTCGAATTTTACTTCACTATTTTAGTTTAGGGACTGACTAAAATAGGAAGGTATATATCCCAAAATGCTATTTTTAGAATGCTATTTTTAGCACTTCCATTTTTAATTCCTTGTTGCTATGTTCAACACTGGTTGAACTGCTATTTATAGCAGTGCTATTTTTAGCATTTCTTGTTGCTATTTCAACATATTTGATATGTCAGACTCTCAAGGTATGTATTTTTTAGCTTTGAAACCTTAAATTATAATCCCTGCCAAATTATTACTTGTAAATATTACCACTAGATGGGTCATCAATGGATGATCAGAGATCATGATCCAAAGGAGCAAGTCCTTGCTCTTCACTCCAGTGAGCCTCTTCATCTTGTGTTGCTCAACATAGGAATTGATATCTGCACCATACTGGATTTTTTTTCCCAATTTTTTTAAACTAGTGCTCAATCTTCTTCTTTTGCTTGATCCACACAAAGCCAGTTTCTCTCACATCTACACATTCTTCAATCTCCTCAAGAGGCAACAGGCCCTTGGGAAGACCTACCTCTACAAGGAATTCCATGGATATTTTCTTGCAAATTTCACTCCCATGGTAGATTTATGCACTAGCTCTCTGATCATTGGCAAGTCAAAGAGCCATTCTCTCTCTATTTTTATATAGCAACTCTGCTATGCTCTTAATCTATTGAGAAAATGCATGGGTCCCCAAGGCTTAAATAGTTGAAAATTGTGTCAATTAGAGGCTTGGAAACATCGCATTAATGAAAATGAGAAATTAAATTAGGTGGATTGGAAGCATGGAAAATCTTCTTCACCCTAGAAACACATAGTAAAACACATTGAAAATAAGTCAATTACAATCCTACTTTATGGCATTTAACACAAGTTTTGCATGCTAAATAGGATTCATGGAAATCATGACCAAAATTCACTGTAGGGACATGGATGGTTTATGAAGTTCTACATACTTTCTTTTCCAATTCGAAGTTGGCTTTGAGGTCTAGGCCCTTGTGTTGATTTCATAGCTTCCTCCCTCAGTTTGGTACTATGTGCTTTATGGGTCACTTTTGAGTGTTTTTTTTGTCTTTGTGATGCTCCTTAACACTAGAGATTCTTAATCAGGGAGGGAAAGTAACTACTGAAGGTAGCTTAATGGATTGATTATATACTTAATGATTTATTGATTCTCCGTACAACTTATTTATCATACAGGGTAGAACCATCTATGAAGGAATATGCTTCATGTTCCCTGCTATTGCTACTACTAGCACAAACCCACTAATCCAAGTTTAATACACATTTGCTACTGGCAAAGCTCCAATATTTGATATGTCAGAGTCTCAAGGTATGTATTTTTTAGCTTTGCAACCTTGAAGTGTATATCAAGCTTCGGGTGCCCATATGCAGTGCGTCTAATGCACATTCTAGATTAAATGTACCATTACAAAGGCTCACACACAAATATTTGATGCATCATCCCTAACCCATAGGACTGTAAAATGCACAGATATGATAAGAGGAGTCATGTATTAGATGACTAACATGATGCCCATTGTCTAACAATTCCAGATCTTCCTTGTTGGGATTTTCCTTGCAATCTTTGAAGTCATAACAATCAACAACCTTGGAATGCTTGAGATTACTTTGCTACTTTGGTTTGCACAACAAGAATTGTGTTTGCTTAGTTTGTAGATACTCAACTCTATAATTTTGTTTGCAAGAACAAGATGTTAAGGGATCTGGGTGCCCAAACTAACCCATTCTTGAGAAGGGATTATGGGGCATTTCTAGTGGTGGGGATTGGTTATTTTTGCATGGAATGTTGGCAAAGGTTATACTTTTATAGGATCTTCTTTGAATTCATGTTATCTGGCATATGTGATGGTGCTTGTGGAGATAAAACGTGTTGGTCAGAAAGACAAAGCAAAAGAGGATGAAGAATATCAAGCTTAGACAAAACATTGGCAAGGATAAGAAGAATTCGATCTATATGAACAACAGCTCTAAACTTTAAAATGTTGGTATTCCAGGAAAGCTATTTCTGTAATTTATGTCTGTCTTTCCTCCGAGGAAATCATACCAGTTAAATTTCTCTTTCTCTTGCATATATCCATGTGGATTTCGTTCTTTAAAACAAGTTGAAGAAGATAGCTGGAAACAATATTAAAGATATGATTCTTATTTCTACTTCCATGATAGCAATCTTTTAGTCTTTCATCTTTCAATTTTCTGCATTAATCGGGTTTGAAGTTTTCACGATTGCTGCCGCAGAGCCTTGAAAATATTTCTTGGTGAAGAAATCTACTTATGCTATTACCGGTGGTTGTCAGTTCTTCGAACTGCGGCATACGTAAGCGCGGAAGGTTAAGAGAAATGGTGCCGTCATGCAACATCCACTGAACTAACACTAGTTCAGGGCAGGGAGTTGTTGCCTGAACTAACACTAGTTTAGATGATTTGCATCGACTGCAAGTTGTACCTATCAAGCAATCATTCATAATTACATAATAAAGTTTCAATCCTATCTAAAGGGTGTTTATTCTCCTCGCCATTTATAATAAAATGTATATTTTTAAAATAGCGGTTCCTCCAAAAACTTTGTTGTTTGTTTAGTTTTTACAAAGTTAATTTATTTTTCAATTTGATTGTTTATATGGCTTTGGTTTTACCTTCTTTTATCTTTTATTTTCTTTTTCAATGCATTTGAGATTGAAGCGGTGATTAAAAATTTGCTTTTGTTTTACTTTTCTTTTATCTTTTATTTTTGTTGTCAATGCATTTGAGATTGAAGTGATGGCTAAGAATGAATGTAATAGAGTGAGATTGTATTACTATAAGTGGAATGTGAATATTACAACTTTATAGATTTTTGGTGCTTCAAAGAGATTGTAATATCTTCCTTTTTCATTATTCTCCACTAGTTTTTTAACGATATGACAATTTTGGATCTTTACAATAAAATTTCTAGATCGGTTCAACTTCTTAGCCAATAGTAGTAGCCTGGTCACAAATGTTGTCCTCCATTAAAGTTTGCATGGATGGAAAGTCCAACAATCTATGAAGAAAGTGTAACACAATTGAATGTTGCCACTACTCCTACAAAATTAAGTATATTGTACCAATTTATAATTGATTAACATATTAGCAATTCCATACATTTTCTTTTATATTTACCCATTATGTAGATATGTGGAATCGAAATTCCATTGCATGTAAACTTTCAAAATCAAAATTTGAATTTTTTTTGAAGAGTAAAATTATAGTTTGTTCAATTGAAATTGTATTTGGTTTTACTATGATCTACTAAAATTGTCATTCATTATAGTTGCATTGTAATCAATTTATCTTGTATGCATGTTTGACAAAATCATAGCACATTGCTCACTACGTGGAGATGTATCAATGTTTTAATGTTTCCACACTCTAACTTATATGCAATTCTCTTGTATATATCTTCTCACCTTCACTAATCTAAGCCCTTACACTATCATAGTAATCACAATTAGTTTTGAATCCAAAGCCTTCAATGGGTTTTTCATTTCTTAATTACTTTTATAAGAAATCAAAATTGCTCCTTGTTGATTTTTCTATTGCAATAGATAGAAGCACAATATTTCTGAAAAATGATAATTAATTCTGATGATTTTGTTCTTTTAACTTTTCGAGTATATCATTAATCAATTAAAATTTAGAAATGCAACCATGTAAATACAATAGGACAATAGAGATCGCAGTGCATAAAGACAACACAGTATTTAACCTGGGAAAACCCATTGGGGGGGAAACTGTTATACAGGAAAATAACCTCCTTGCCAGCTCATAGGAGAAATACAGATTGGTTAAAGACATGATGTAGTTCATAGACTTATTTTCCAAGGTAACACTCCCCAGGAACTAGCAAGAAGAGTTAGCACGCTCCCTATGCATGAACCAGGGGTGTTAGTCCCTAGGGTAACTCACTGTTTTTCCCAAGGGACAATGTTACCCAAGTTTTATGAGATTCTGGAGGTCAATGAGCGGGTTGATTGACTGACATTCCACTTTTCACTCAAATGTCAGCCTGAAAAGTAGGAAACATCTACCTTCGACTTGTCTAAGGATATTTCCATTCCTAACAGAGTCTAATGGAAGGGAAAAGAGCAATAAAGCAAGGAAACATCCTAGCTTTTTCCAAAGGGAACTCATGAGAGAATTGGAAAGGATAAGCCTCTCATCATCTATATATTGGAGGCTTGGGCATTGTGAAAGGGGTCGAAGGATTTTCAACTGATTGTCGAAACTTTGTATGAGATATAGTTGCTTTGCTACCAAGAGGTTAAGAAGAGAGAGAGAAAGGAGATGGAGGATTAAGGGAATCTTGATTCACCACATGGTTGTAATCATTCTTTCCTATCTAATAATATTGACCCATTGTTGTGTTGTCTACTTGATGGTGCCAATGTTGTGAGTGTTTACATGTTGATTTAGTGCCATTGTTTGTGAGTAGCTTAGATGCATGTTGATTTCATATCTTTATGTATTAATGTTTTGATTATCATAGTTCATATGCTATAGTATTACTCTTCGTCTTGTTTATATGCAGGTGTTGATCTAGGAGTTAGCAAAGAGGTCTTCCGCCCTACTACATTGGGTTCTCCAGCAAGACTGCATCAAGATTTGAGGTAATCTCTCCTTTTCTGCTTTGAATATCACACATTGATATAGATATGTATATGCTTCCTTGTGCCAGTTGTAGTTAATTTGAATGGTCTACCTTGGATCCTAGGAATATCCTTGAGGGTATTCCAGCCACAACCGATCATGCATTAATCCCTATAGCAGAATTGGTGATTCCGTTGGGGACTACACTTAGTTCTCGTTTTATCCTTCCAAGTTCCTGGATCTCTCTTTCTTTCCAGGCCCTCCTATTCTTCTTGGTTCCCTTTCTGACCACTCAGGACTCTTCATAACCTTCTGTGTTGTGCTCAACCTTTGATATGACCATGAAAGACTCTTTTTACAGCTTCTTTCCCCATAACGCACCCCAGTAGTGCAAACTAGTGAGTTATAACACTCTGCTAGGTTGCAGACAGAGTTTTAGTCCTATCATTAACGCCCTGCAGCCTCTCCTGAAGTGCGTTAGCCAACCAATATCTTGATCAACAACCTATTCTATGAATTCTTGGGTTGGGGAAGCTGCCTATAGTCTGTTTAAGTATTTTTTGTTGTGAACTGTGTTTAGTTGCCCGTTTCTTGAGCATTTTTTCATTTTAGGAAAATAGCTTAAGTGCTTATGTATTTCAAGAAAAGAAAAGAAAATTTGTTTAAAGTTTTTATTTATTATTTATTTTTAGTTGGTTAGATTCTGCATCTGTATATTGGGTTAGTTTTTAGAGAGAATTTCATGTTTGAAATTTGTGCTTGTGTTCACTACATTGGATGCATGGTGTTGATTGATGTATAAATGATTCTCTCATTGTAGAAATAATTCAGTCATCCAATGGAAATTGAAAAGAATTTTTTGCATGGTTTGTGTCAGAGTCTTACAAAACTCCATATGTCAACACCCCTTTTGAAGGAATTAATAAAGCACCTCTAAAATCTATCTCGTAACAAAATAAATCAACAACACTTTTTTTAGTATACACACATATTAGTCTAGGCTAGGATCTTGGGCTAGGAAGTTGTGATTTAACTGCCCAATATTGTAAAACTAAGACTAGTGTCGTTAAAGAGGGTAAAATCCTGCTGCACTCATACTATTCGGGATCGCTTATGTCAAAGTGGAGTTAAATGTGAGACAACTTTGAAATGTGAGAGAAGGTAGCCCGCCTTCGATTGCATCTCCATTGGGTATTATGTGTATCGGGGATACCGGAGCTGAGTCAAGGACTCAAGTATCCTGCCCACACAATGTACTTTCTACGGCCATGTCCCCTCCTGGTAGTGTCTGTGATTTGAGTTAACCATAGTGGCCAATTTTTTTAGGGATGAACATAAGGTGACTGGGGTGGGCTGCCCTAGTACCTAAACATACGAACCTACTTTGTCTTTGATTTTTGGGATGGTGCTCGTCTTCACGAGAGTACTTGGCCCCGTAATCTGAGGTTCGGGCGAAGCTCAAGAGTAATCGTAACTGTACATTTTTCCAGCTCTCTCTTTTAGCCATTGTGATACTGGGTTTCATCTCCAGCAAACGGTGGTTATTAGGTAGAGTCATATGCCATGATTGCTTTCTCATTGGCTTTTAGAGTATTTTTTATTTTTTAGGATCTAGTTTGTTATCACTGAGACTATAATCAATATCACTATAATTTTTTTTGATAGATTATATCGGTCACCGTGGCTACATATGACCCTCATCGTCAATCTTAGCAACAACACGATCTTCCTCCATTGATTACAGAGGATCTGTCGAGCCTTGGTGATTTGAATTGCCCCTGTTTTGGTAACCAATCTCTAGTATCTAACACCGAATCAAACAATACATCCCAAGACACTATATTTCCAGAGGACCTTTTCACTGAAGGGTTTATACCTCCTTATAATCCTTCCCTCACTGATCCTTTGGGACCAATATTGATTCAGGTAGCACTTATACCTACCATGTCTTCGACTGTACATACATCCACCATTCCCCTGGCGACTAATGGGTCAGGGGATTTTGTGGAAAACTTTGGTCCACCCTCACTTCCCCTGCCGATATTCAGTAATACACAAGTGATTGGTTACCCTGCTATCTAGACTATGCTGATTCTGAGCAACCTAGTTACACCTACTATGAGTGGAACCCAGTACATGCTAATTCCTTCCCATTTTGTGTCTACTCCTGGACCTTCGTCTATCGCTCCACATAGCGTTGTTAGCATGAGTCCCTTCAATAATCCCTTTGGTTAGAATTCTCTATTAAGTTCAAACCCTTCCAACAGGCACATACCGGTAGGGGGCATTACCATACCCCCTATGCTTATAGGACAAGCTGGACTGTCATTAATTGACATAAATCCTCCAAGTGGACACTACCCCAGTGTTAGTCATGTGCCTATGGCCAACTACATGGCTAGCGAGATCCCTCAACCCGGTCCCACTCAATCCATTTGGGCACCCCCTTCTCAACCTCAATTGAGTCAAGGGGGCAATTTTTATCTTGGGGGAAATCAAGCTTATATCCCCCAACCTAACATCCCATATGGACAACCACCCTATATGACTGTTCCACCACCGCAAGGAAACTATTATCTAGAAAACCCTATGTATCATGTTGGAAACAATATGATGGGTGGACCCCAGGGTCCTTCAAGTCATTCATCATCACCCTTGTTAGACTCGGGGGCACCAAATACTTTTCCCTTTTTGGAAACACTCGATATCTCCGATCTATACAAATGGACCAATGACCCCATTTACCATAACTTACATTAGCCCCCAATCCCGCACAAAATACCTATCGACATCCCGAAGTGTCAAGGAAAACAAAGGGATGATCCGGGTAAGCATGCCTCCACATATCATCTATGGTGCGTATCAAACTCCATGGTGGATGAAAATTTCTGGCTTTGGCTCTTGCCCCACAACCTTACTGGCAATGCTTCCAAGTGGTACATTGAGTTACCACGTGTCAGTTAATACCTTTGGCACCTCGGCAATGGAATTTTTAAAGCACTTTCAGTTGCCCATCCGCTACGAAACCGGGATGAAACTTCTTACTACCTTGCGCCAAGACACATCCACCCACATCTTCGATCACATTCATGAATGGGGACGTAGGTAGAGGCTATTCAAAGCCTTCATTCTAGATTATCTATTAGTAGATTGGTTTTGTAAATCTCTTCTTCCCCAAATTGCCAAGGACGTTGCCTTAGGTGTTGTGGTCACCGAAAGCCAATCCATTCTTCGCGCCCAACAATTAGATTTGATTTATTCGCAGTTTGGCACATTATATGACATAATCCCCAATTCCCTCAGAACTTCCAATGCTCCCGCTACTCAGCATCTAGGCACACATGCTGATGGTATCATTGGTATCATCGGTGCTACCTCTGGGTTTGTTGTAAAACAACTTAGCAGACACATTGCCAAGTTGTTTGTTGATCCCGCTACTTCTACCCAATCGATTTCTCTTCCTACTACTGCGGTGAACTCTGTGCAGTCTACGAAAAAACCAAGTAGAAAGAATAAGAAGAATAAGAAAAATACCTCTCCTTCTGAAGAGAAACTTTCCAAGCAATCCAACCCCAAGTAGAAAGTTGTTGCACCACCTGATAGTGGAAAGGATAAAGCTATCAAGTTCCCTTGCAAAATTTGTGCATAATACCATATGACACATCAATGTCCTTGTCTACAAGAATGCATGGATATTCTTGCTCAAAAGGACACTGGATGGACCCCAACGGTCCTACACAACCCTTTCCCTTCTCAACAGCAACAACATCTTATTTTGAACCCGCCTCAACCCCCGCAAGGGGGAAATGATAGTTCAAATCATCCTTCCTCTGGTGAAGGATCGTCGAGCATTTACAACTTTGAATTGGTTGATCTTCAAATGCGAGCCAAAACTTATGGAGTTCCAGTCACTAACGCTTAGGATGCTGCATCGAATTCAAACACACCACCACTTAATGAACTTCATATCGAAATGCCTATTGTTGATCTTGTAATTCACCCCCCAAAAAGGGGTGCTTTGTCGCACAATAGATAATACATCAGCACATGTTGCCCAAAACTACAATATTGTAGAAGATTTTGCGCAAGCACCATCAACTATGTCGACACTCGAAGTATTGCAAACTTGTCCAGCAAAATGGAAAACTTTTCTTTTGGCCATTGGTGTGGTTGACCCTCACAATTCCATGCTAGCAATATTTGACATGGAGAAATGTAAACCTCTCTTTTTCCACCAACTTGAATTTCAACTGCATATTCTTTTGAAAGACTGAGGTGTACATAGAGTAGTCATTGATGAAGGCGCGTCGACCTGCTTCATGTCTACTTCATGTTGGCTCACCTTAGGTTCTCCAACCCTCTCTCTGTTGTCAAATTCCTTTAAAGCATTCAATGGGAATATATTCATCCCAAAAGGTACCTTGCCAACCACCTCATAAATCTGAGTGGGAAAATGGTAACGGTGGACATTGAAGTCATATATCGTAGACTTGACTATAATATTCTTTTGGGACATAGTTGGACTTGTTATCACCCCAAGAAACTGTCCTAGGTTGTATATCAGAGATGCTTGGGAACATTACAAACTCAAAAAAAATGTTGGATAAATGGTGGATGAATGAAAGAAATGTTGCATATTAAAGCCAGATAACCACTTCTACTGTGCTTGACCCCAGACATGGGTGATATGAAAATGGATTGTACTTGTTTAAGGGTGCAAGGTATCCATTTCCCATAATTTCAACTGTGAGCTATACACTCCAAGTGACCTCTGAAAGTGTGTAAACTTCTTATTTCTTATACAAAGATAGACTGTAGGGGCATTCACCGGACATGTCACCTCTAAAAAGAGGTTGAGTTCCAGAGGCTACCTGGCCCTCTACAGGCTCTGCCTACAGAAATAACAAAATAAATACTTAGAAGTCTTTGACATACACATACTTGAAGTTTAAGGTCTTACGGAATAAGACAAGTAACTTTCTGTAGCTGAACAGGTGATTATGTGTGTATGCAAGTTATATTTATTTGTTGTTTAATACTTTATATCAGTTTTGTTTAGCATATCATCTTCAGCAAATAAATACATCAAAATGATAAAGCAGTTCACCCCCCCTCGGGGCTACATCTGCTGGACCAAACCTCTCCAACTAGGCTTGTCCTCTTGTACTAAAATTGCTACAAAGGCTAATACAAGAATAAGGGTGTCTCAAAAGATAGATCTGACTGTAAATACAGAATCAGAAGATAGGAATTAGTCAAACATGCTCTTTCCCAAACACTAAACAGTGAATTTTGTACCTTATACAATACTTTCCCCAATTGGCCCTGGTGGCCCTTTAAACTTGCATGGAGAATTTCGAGGTGAAGATGACCTCAATTGGTTCTGAAACCTCTGCCATTAGACTTAGAAGGTCGAAAATAGCAGACATAGGCTTTTGAATTACCAAAAATGGATGAATATAGCCCCCAAACAGCTCCAACACTAAAATGGCCCTAAAAGCTTCCCTGAAGCTAAACAGTGAGAAGAATGCCTCAGAAGGCAAAACGAGCTGTAGAAATGGATTCAGAATGCTGAAAACCTTCAGGAATGACCTTCGTTCCACTTCCAATGGCTGCACAATTCCCAATGCAGCTCCCAAACTGATTTGGCCTTGGTGGCTCCTGGAACTTCCACGAAGCAAAAACACCTGAAAATGACCTCAGATGGTTGTGAAACCTATGCCAATGGCTTTAGAAGGTCGAAGAGACACAAAATAAAAAAAAAAAAATTGTCCAAAACGGACTTTCCTAGCCAAAGTTATGGCCATTTACTCCCAACTGCCAGCGTGGCCTAAAAATACTCCAGTTAACTTTAGTTATGGCCAGATAGGCCTGCCAAATATGGAACGACCGCCAAATTTGGCGCCACCGCCAACAGCTCCGCTAAATCCGCCATAACCGCCGGCTAACTTTTCGCATGTGACCAAAAATCTCAGCTGGCGGTTTTCATTGGATTTCGTGCCCGGTGGATCGGCCCATGGTTTTGGGCGTTGGGTCGTATGGCATGGGGGCTGGCCCTTTTCTTTCCCGCCCATAAATCAATTTAAAATTTATATAACTTTTTTTTTTGCCCATATGACAAAAGCTGCTATTGTGGCTTAATGGTAAGGCGTGGGAGTCTCCTGTAGGAGGTTGTGGGTTCAAACCATGCTTCAACCAAAAATTTTGGACATGCGCACATACCTTGCTGACGGCACCTTAGGCCACGTGGCACCCTCCGGGCCTGCCACGTGGCAGCCTCTGATTCGCTGGACAAAAGGATATTCTCTAGAATATTCCAAGGAATATTTCGTGGAATATTCTTTTTTTATTTTTTTTTGAAAAAATTCAAAATTCCAATGTTATTAGGCAATTCTTATTTTTGGCATAACTTTCTCATACGGCGACCGTTTTTCGAACCGTTTGCGGCGCCGGAATCAGGAAGACAAGCTCTATCTGGTCGTTTAGGTTCCAATCAGTTCTGAGCATTTTCATTTTGACCATTTTACGACACTTGGTCCTGAGCTCCTGATCACACCTCCCAAATGAGAAGGCTTTTGGTCCCCAAAAGCTTACTGAATCTTTGAATTGAACTGTAAAACACTTGAGGAACAGAAATATCCTCTTCCATTCAGCCAAAAGAGCATACTGATGCCAAAATGTCCTGCCTTGCCAACTGTCGTCATGGCGACTTTTTGCTGCATAAACCAAGTACTTGTCGAATCCCGACCAACCTTGTTCGCCAGACAAACTGAAAATTTGCAGGAACCAGCAATGAAACTTGCTGATATATGAGTTGAAATCTTCCCCTGCATTGTGGGCTTGCCAATTATCATGATGCCCATCCATGGCACCTGCTCCAGAAGAAGAGCTGCCTCCCAAATGAGAAGGCTTTTACAAAGATGAAACACTTCATCATTTCTCCTCTTTACAATCTTGGAGATCAAATTAACTTTTTCCAAGTCAATATTACATTACATGCATGGTTAAAAACAAAGTAAGCAACCCTTCAAGTTAATCACACATATATGTTTAAAAAAAACAAGGAAGTCATCATGATCCTTGTGCTCATGCATATCATTCTCATGCATGCAGTTTATCCTTCAATTTTCCCTTAAGTACAATCATAAGTACAAGATCCTCAATCACATGTACATGTACTTTAAAAGCTGAAATGAATATAACTTTCGCTACGATAGAGTGAGTCTCATACTCAGCTTTTCCATCCTGCAACTTGCATTCCCTTAACCAAGAAATGCATTCAATCAATGACATGCAACTTTAATTGGATAAGAATTCTAACCATTTCTTACCAATCCATTTCAAAGGCGCTTCTTTTAACTGCACATCAATATCAACATGTGTATCATCCTGACACATATCAATGATGGAAACTTCCTTCCCATTCTTGCCATACTCTTTCTCCAGTTTCTTCAACTTTTGGGGAAGCATTGTTGGATTCAGAGTCCAACACCTTTCAACAGTATGTCCAGGATTATGGCAATAAGTGCAACACATGTTCATCTTCTTTACAACATGATTTACATTGTTCAATGGAACTTTGGCTTCTTGCCTCCTTTCCTTAAAAAGTTTCCTGCATGTTTCCATTCTTTTCCAACATCTAGAAACACTATGGTTAAACAAACCACAAAAAGAACATGCAATTCTTTTCCAATGCTTGTGTGGAAATTTTCCATGCTTTACATGATCAAAGGAAATATGATTGAAATCAGATTTATACCTTTCTCTTTCACCTTCATGAGGAGGTGAATCAAATGAAGGAGAAGCTCCTTTTGGAACACCATCAATCCCTTCAATGGATTTAGAGCTTTCACCACTCCTTTGTTCAAGTGCATGCTTATGCACACCTTCTTCCTGCAACTCATGTTTCAAACTATTGCATTCCTCAAGGATACAACCTCTACAACCTTGAGATAGAGAACCTGAAATGAAACTCCTTCTAGGAACTGTTTCCATTGCCTTCATGGCTGCTTTGGAACTTTCTCCATAAGCTTGTCCATAACCAAGACCCAAATTCTTAGACCTTACCTCAACCATTATTGGCTCAACTATACCCTGTGCATGTTTGCCCAATCCTTGTCCTTCATATCCCATTTTGGACATCAACTTGGACCCTATGCCTCTGGTATGTTTCTCAAAAGAACCAACATAAACATTCTTATCAAAATTTGAAGACAAACTAGAATTGTTTACCTCTTCTTCAAGCTGATACTTGGCTAAGGCTTCTTTGGCAACAAGGAGTTGTGTCTCCAACTCATGCATCCTTTCTAGCTTCATGTTTGCAATATGAAGTTGGCCTTCCATTTCCTGCAATTGGTTAGAAAGCAACTGATTCTCTTCCCTCATGGAACTCAATTTCTCTTGAAGTATAGAGCTCTTTCTTTCATCCTCATACATTTCTCTCACCATATTCATCATGATGAAAAATTCTTGCTTCAAGCCTTCATAAAAAAATCTTGTGAAGGAGGAAGATTTTGAGAACTCACTTATGGAAGTTGCCATTATAAAAATGTACAAAAGAGCTTCAGCAACTCAAACAACAAGTAGTTTGCAGAATAATGAAGCAGTCAATCTTCAACACTGCTTAAGACGCCTTTCAAGCTACACAATCAAGCTAGTGATGTCAGTCAAGAAAACCTAGTGCTCTGATACCATCTGATCTGAAAATGGATTTTACTTGTTTAAGGGTGCAAGGTATCCATTTCCCATAATTTCAACTGTGAGCTATACACTCCAAGTGACCTCTGAAAGTGTGTAAACTTCTTATTTCTTATACAGAGATAGACTGTAGGGGCATTCACCGGACATGTCACCTCTAAAAAGAGGATGAGTTCCAGAGGCTACCTGGCCCTCTACAGGCTTTGCCTAAAGAAATAACAAAGTAAACACTTAGAAGTCTTTGAAATACACATACTTGAAGTTTAAGGTCTTGCGGAATAAGACAAGTAACTTTCTACAGCTGAACAGGTGATTATGTGTGTATGCAAGTTATATTTATTTGTTGTTTAATACTTTATATCAGTTTTGTTTATCATATCATCTTCAGCAAATAAAGACATCAAAATGATAAAGCAGTTCACTTCCCCTCTGGGCTACATCTGCTGGACCAAACCTCTCCAACTAGGCTTGTCCTCTTGTATTAAAATTGCTACAAAGGCTAATACAAGAATAAGGGTGTCGCAAAGGATAGATCTGACTGTAAATACAGAATCAGAAGATAGGAATTAGCCAAACATGCTCTTTCCCAAACACTAAACAATGAATTTTGTACCTTATACAGTACTTTCCCCAATTGGCCCTGGTAGCCCTTTAAACTTGCATGAAGAATTTCGAGGTGAAGATGACCTCAATTGGTTCTGAAACCTCTGCCATTAGACTTAGAAGGTCAAAAATAGCAGACATAGGCTTTTGAATCACCAAAAACGGATGAATATAGCCCCCAAACAGCTCCAACACTGAAATGGCCCTAGTGGCCCTGAAAGCTTCCCTGAAGCTAAATAGTGAGAAGAATGCCTCAGAAGGAAAAACAAACTGTAGAAATGGATTCAGAATGCTAAAAACTTCAGGAATGACCTTCGTTCCACTTCCAATGGCTGTACAATTCCCAATGCATCTCCCAAACTGATTTGGCCCTGTTGGCTCCTGGAACTTCCACGAAGCAAAAACACCTGAAAATGACCTCAGATGGATGTGAAACTTGTGCCAATGGCTTCAGAAGGTCGAAGAGACCCAAAATAAAATAAAAATTCGTCCAAAACGGACTTTCCTAGCCAAAGTTATGGCCATTTACTCCCAACTTCCAGCTTGGCCTAAAAAAACTTCAGTTAACTTTAGTTACGGCCAGATAGGCCCGCCAAATATGGAACGACCGCCAAATTTGGCGCCACCGCCAATAGCTCCGCTAAATCCGCCATAGCCACCGGCTAACTTTGTGCATGTGACCAAAAGTCTCTGCTGGCGGTTTGCATTGGATTTCGTGCCCGGTGGATCAGCCCATGGTTTTGGGCACTGGGTCGTATGGCATGGGGGCTGGCCCTTAGGGGCTGGCCCCTTTCCTTTCTCGCCCATAAATCAATTTAAAATTTATATAACTTTTTTTTTTCGCCCATATGACAAAAGTTGCTATTGTGGCCTAACGGTAAGGCGTGGGAGTCTCTCGTAGGAGGTCGTGGGTTCAAACCACGCTTTAACCAAAAATTTTGAACATGCGCACATACCTTGCTAACGTCACCTTAGGCCACGTGGTGCCCTCTGGGCCTGCCACGTGGAAAACTCTGATTCGGTGGCCAAAAGGGATATTCTTTGGAATATTCCAATGAATATTCCGTGGAATATTCTTTTTTAATTTTTTTTTTTTTTTTTTTAAAATTCAAAATTCCAATGTTATTAGGCAATTCTTATTTTTGGCATAACTTTCGCATACGACGACCGTTTATCGAACCGTTTGCGGCGCCGAAATCAGGAAGATGAGCTATATCTAGTCATTCAGGTTCCAATCAGTTTTTAGCACTTTCATTTTTGACCATTTTACGACACTTGGTCCTGAGCTCCTGATCAATGGGTGAACACCCCCAGACTACAAGGCTTTTAACCACCAATTACTCACAGTTTTAAAGAAAATGTGATGACGGAGAACACTGATCACACCAGAAGATGCACAGGACTCTGTGATGGCCAGTTGCAACCAGTAAAAAGGTCTGTAAATCTGTTTTCTAATACACAGACAGGATGACAGCTCTCTGGCATTAAAACAACAAAAACCTGCATATAAATTCAATGATACAGCTAAATCCTAACACAGAGGTGGGATGATAGCCCCTCTAATGCTAAACATCAACAGCACATGAACAAATGCATAACAAGCACAACCTGGAACAAAGAAGAAGAAGTGGACACTGAGCAATTAACAACAAAAGAAGATTGCATTAGTTGAAAATGAAGACCAGATGCTGCAGGTATCACAGCAGTTACAATCTCCAGAAGTTGAACCTTACAACAAAATAACACTCATCAACCTATTACATTCTATTTTTGGATATATATAGAGTCTGTTTACAAAATTGCTCTGCTAGGCTATGCGTGGAGGTGTCTTAATGGACCACCAACCGCATTTAAAATCTGAAATGGGCCTTTGTTGTAGTTTGACTTCTTTAATGGATGAATTTAATCTTTCTGGTGCTCTGTAGTCCTTCCTAAATAGGTAGAGTGAATTATGGATTAAATTCCATGCCTGATAAATGCTCTTCACTGCTCAAGGTCGTCCTGTTTGTCCTTCAGGCATGTTGTCAATTGAATGCAGGTAGTTGTGGCTTTAACGCGCAGAGTACTGAATTGTGGTCTCCTTCCTCCTTTAGGCATACAAAACAGGTTACAGGAATGAAGATTTCATGGCGGAGGCGAGCACAGGAGGAGAACGAGCATTAGCCGTTAGATCCAAAAATCAACGGCGGGGATGGATTATGAAGGATATCGAGAGAAATCGTAGGTGGGTGGAGCAATTATAAACTTTCGGATCAAAAAAATGGACGACCTGGATTAATTTATGGAGTTTATCAGGAGATGGATGATCAGGGTTAACAAGGATCGTTGGATCACCGTCGGGAAGATCCGACGACCATCACACGAGGAAGATGCATGAAGTTTAAACAGCGGGAGAGCGGTTTTGGGAGGCGGGCGGTATTCCCCGCACCGCCCATCGGCATCTGGCGGTTTCCGTATAGCGGGCAACGATCCAACTGTTTCGCGACACGTGGTTGGCGGGAAACCACTTCCCCACGGGTTATTGCGTGAGCAAGTCGCGCGATCGGGGAAGGCGTCCACCGTCCGATCGTGTGATGGACGGCCAGACTGAGAGGGAACGCACGATGTTTAACGTGCGAAGATAGAACTGTGAATATCGTTAGATCTTGCGGGAAAAGATTGGACGGCCAGGGTTTAAAGAATGACAGAGGGTTATGGCACGGGTTATATGAATATGGTCGCGTGGACTTAAACCTTGCACCTGGGGGTTAAAACAAAAATAAGTTAATACGGGGATTTTAAAAAGTTTTACATAAAATCCCGGGAGTTGAGAAAAGAAGGGATTAGGCAGGGTTTACAAAGGATTTAGAGCTGAAACAGAAATAACAGGATCAAGGAAGGGATCAGGAGAATTAAGGGAAAGGAAGAAAAGTGGGGTACGGGGAGCTATGAGAAGAATGAAATAGAGAAGGAACCGACCTCTACGAGCCCTCATAAAACATGAAACAAGGCTGCCAGCTCTGCTCTCCATCCATCAAAGGTCACAAATGTAGCAGAGCTAACACTGGCTCCTTCTAGGGATGAGATGCTCCCTGTGAGGTCTCAAGAACCTGCAGACCAATGCCTTCATGCAAAATCAACTTTCAAAACTATGCCTAGTATCCATTGGGCATGGAGTCAATAAGCCTACAATAGAAACTTGTAAAAGAACATGATTACAATCATTAAGGCATGGAAAACTTAAAACTTCAAAAATTTCCCATTTGCTGGGCCATCAAAATTGTTGCTTGCTCCTGACCGGTTCGTCATATATCAACAGGACTGGATTTATTTGATCATCTACCTCAAAGAGTTTAGGACTTTTGAGCTTAATGGGTAGATAGGGATCAAATTTCATTCCCCTTCTGTGCATTTTCCTCCTTGGATGTTCTTTATGGGAGCCTTTGTACACCTGCTGAATAATCACGGCTGCTGTGTACTTGTCTTTTTCATCCGTGTTCTGAACAACTAATATGAAAGATGCACCATTGTATTCTTGTGCAGGGGACACAGAGACATTTTCTGCTCCTTCATCTTGCTTTGAACAATCCTCATCCAAGGAGGGATTCCAATACTGTGCCTCCTCTTCCTCTGTCGTATGAAAAGTTGCCCTTTTAATCTGTGTGGGGGCCACCTTAGCAGGTTCCAAAATATCAAAAGTGAGGTGATCAGTCTCAGCCTTCAACATTGAATTATGTTCTGCCTCAGTGTTTAAGGGGCAAATGTGAGGGAATTTCACTTGAGCAGACAGAGAAGCAAAAGATGATGGGGAGCTTTCTTCTCCCTCTTTGATTACTGGGTCGGGAACAAAAGCAGGCTGTTCAACTTGTAGATCTACATAGCCATTAGAATATGTGCTGGCTTTCGGCTCGAATTCTTGGAGGAAGGGATCTGCTGCTAGCTGCCATTGCTAGTTAACTTTTTGTTTTGCAGCTACAACAAATTGTTGAGCAGTGCCTCTGGATATTGCTTTCTCATATGCAGCCCTTGTTAGGAAAGGAGAACCTTCCAAAACATGGACCTCCTCCTCATGCTGCACCTCTTCCATGACTATATTTTGTAAAAGGGGCCTCACCCCTTTATCTTCATTTGTATCTCTGTTTTTCTGCAAAATCTACAAATGCTCACTTTCTCCTTTACATGGATTTGGAGTTGGAAAAGAGATGGAACAATGAGCTCCTGCTTCTTCAAAATGCTGCTCAGCCTTTAATTTGGAAACTTTAGAGGTCAAAAACTCAATCATCCTAGCCAATTCATCGATCTTAGAATCAAAGGATGAAGAAGATTCAACTCCCTATCTTCTCCTTTCAGCATCTCCTTCGAGTCCTTTGCAGCCAGAATGTTCGATTCAACTTCAAAAGTTACATCTTACATGTCAGCTAGAGAAGCACATCTCCTTTCTCTTAATAGCAGGCAAAACTGAGAATCAAAGGCATTAGCATATGTGAGCATGGCAGAAGCACGGGTAGGTTTTATTTTAGCTGGCATTCTGCTGTACAAGTGATTGAATCTGATGTTGAAATCAGACAGTAGCTCACCATCTTCTCTCTGCAAGTTCCCAAATTCGTCATGATAAAAGAGCAGATCATTATTATTTCCCCAATGCTTTAAGAACACATCATCTAGGGCCTCAATGTCTCCAATAGACCTAGGGGAAACCATTTTCTAGCTTCCCCATCTAGGCTTCGAACAAAAACCCTCATCCAGACATCCTCTTCATTGATATCCAGGTTATCAGCATAGCTATAAAAAGATTCGAGGTGCTCTTCTGCTGATACTTCTTCTACACCAGTAAAATTTGGCATAAATTCTTGATAATTGCCTACAGTCATGGCATTCAAAGGGGTAGACAAGACTAAGGGTCCATACCTAGCAGCAACTATTCTTTCTATCTTTGTGAGGGCTTGCTGGCTTGCCATGACTGAGGTATATGAAAGGGGTACTGGTGGGCTGAGTGGAATGAAGCAATGAAAAGAGTAACAGAAACAAAGGAGTATGATGGACAACAAGGAAGCTTCTTTCAACTGAGGTTTGAAAGGGAAATGACTAACAAGGAGTTGAATGAATCTTTGAAGGTATTTATACACTAGCAGAGATACATAAAAATTCCTTAAGGCTTACCTGACCCTGATGCTCCTTTCTGCAAAGTCTTTCTTCTTCTCAACGATCTTCTCAGGATCAGGCACTGGTCAGCTGCTGATTTCTGAAGATATCTATGAGCATGCTTCACCAACTACGCTAGAACATCAAGGAGGAGTCACCAAACGATGGTCTTCCACCAGTGGAGTCGCCAGATAGATGATTACAACCAGAAACTATGCTAAGACCTTGTCTATCATCAAAATCTGGAACTATGTCATTCTTCCAGGGAGGTTGAGCTTTAGTATCCTCTCCCCAGCAACGGTGCCAATTTATGTTACCACCCCAATAAACTCTCCTAGGTTGTATATCAGAGATGCTTGGGAACATTACAAACTCAACAAAAATGTTGGATAAATGGTGGATGAATGAAAGAAATGCTACATATTCAAGCCAGATAACCACTTCTACTGTGCTTGACCCTAGACATGGGTGAACACCCCCAGACTACAAGTCTTTTAACCACCAATTACTCACAGTTTTAAAGAAAATGTGATGATGGAGAACATTGATCACACCAACAGATACACATGACCCTGTGATGGCCATTTGCAACCAGTAAAAAGGTCTGTAAATCTGTTTTCTAATACACAAACAGGATGACAGCTCTCTAGCATTAAAACAACAGAAACCTGCATATAAATTCAATGATACAGCTAAATCCTAACAAAGAGGTGGGATGATAGCCCCTCTAATTCTAAACATCAGCAACACATGAACAAATTCATAACAGGCACAACTTGGAACAAAGAAGAAGAAGTGGATAGTGAGCAATTAACAACAAAAGAAGCTTGCATTAGCTGAAAATGAAGACCAGATGCTGCAGGTATCACAATAGTTACAAACTCTAGAAGTTGAACCTTACAACAAAATAACACTCATCAACCTATTACATTCTATTTTTGGATATATATAGAGTCCGTTTACAATTGCTCTGCTAGGCTATGCGTGGAGGTGTCTTAATGGACCACCAACCGCATTTACAATCTGAAATGGGCCTCTGCTGTAGTTTGACTGCTTTAATGGATGAATTTAATCTTTCTGGTGTTTTGTAGTCCTTCCTGAACAGGTAGAGTGAATTATGGATTAAATTCCATGCCTGATAAATGCTCTTCACTGCTCGAGGTCGTCCTGTTTGTCCTTCGGGCATGCTATCAATTGAATGCAGGTAGTTGTGGCTTTAACGCCCAGAGTACTGAATTGCGGTCTCCTTCCTCCTTCGGGCATACAAAACAGGTTACAGGAATGAAGATTTCATGGCAGAGGCGAGCACAGGAGGAGAACGAGCATTAGCCTTTAGATCCACAAATCGGATGGATTATGAAGGATATCGAGAGAAATCATAGGTGGGTGGAGCAATTATAAACTGTTAGATAAAAAAAAAGGGACGACCTGGATTAATTTATGGAGTCTATCAGGAGATGTACGATTGGGGCTAACGAGGACCGTTGGATCACTGTCGGGCAGATCTGACGGCCATCACACGAGGAAGGTGCATGAAGTTTAAACAGCAGGAGAGCGATTTTGGGAGGCGGGCGGTATTCCCCGCACCGCCCATCGATGTCTGGCGGTTTCCGTATAGCGAGCAGTGATCCAACTGTTTCGCAACACGTGGCTGGCGGGAAACCACTTCCCCCCAGGTTACCGCGTGCGCAAGTCGCATGATCGGGGAAGGCGTCCATCGTCTGATCGTGCGATGGACAGCTAGATTGAGAGGGAACGCACGATGTTTAATGTGCGAAGATAGAACTGCGCAGACCGTTAGATCTTGCGGGAAAAGATCGGATGGTTAGGGTTTAAAGAACGACAGAGGGTTATGACGCGGGTTATATGAATATGGTCGCGTGGACTTAAACCTTGCGTTCGGGGGTTAAAACAAAAATAGGTTAATACGGGGATTTTAACAGGTTTTAAATAAAAGTGTGGGAGCTGAGAAAATAAGGGATTAGGCGGGGTTTACAAAGGATTTAAAGCTGAAACAGAAATAACAGGATTAAGGAAGGGATAAGGAGAATTAAGGGAAAGGAAGAGAAGTGGGGTACGGGGACCTATGAGAAGAATGAAATAGAGAAGGAACCGACCTTTGCGAGCCTTCATAAAACATGAAACAAGGCTGCCACCTCTACTCTCCATCCATCAAAGGTCACAAATGTAGTAGAGCTAATAGGACTTATGCCATTATTGCCATTGTGTCTTTGGTTTTCTGCCTCATCCTCTTTCCGTTGGATGGGAGAATAGTCACAGTGGATCAACTGTCCTTCTGCACCCCAGATTACTCCATGTTGTGTAGTGGCACCATACCTTTAATGGGTGGCATTGTTGTGAAGGAAAATCCCCTCTGTGGATAGAGGTAATCCCTCTAGCCCAATGAGTGGGTCTAACAAAAAAATAAACAACTAACATAAAATTTCCTATCTTATGTTTGACAAATGCAGAGAGAAGGAGAAACCTACCTCACTCTGATGCTAATCAATCAATCCTTGGAGATGGCTTTGAATCTTTCACTCCAGGCCTCGCTCCTTAATTGTTCTTCATGTCTGGGTACCTGCAAGGAAGATCAAGGTACTATGTAAGATACAAGAGCATATATGTCATACATCAAACATAAACTACTTAACAGATCAAGGAACATTAAGCTAATAGCATAAACATTTACATAATTATGGAAAGTGAGCATCAGATGTATGTATTAATAAGCTAAAAAGGGAAGCATACAACCTATGCCTTAATGTTGGAGACCTCCTTTTGGTGGATGTCCGAGTCCAAGAAAAGACTCTTCAAGCACTCCTTCTCCAAGCTAGAATGGGTAGCATGTAAGCATAATCTCATTATAGGGATGCAACAATCAATGACAACCATTTGAGGATGGAAGGGAGAGGGAGTTAGGGATCCACAAAAGAGGGAGGAAGGTCCACATCTCAAGGGGAAATCCTATGATGATAAGATTAAGAGGTCCAAATGAGAGAGCCCGACCATATCAACAACAACCAATATCCAGCTTGATATTCCCGAAGGTTCTAGTGAGAAAAGCTTCTCCTTTAGTTTGGGAAAACCTGTCAAAATAGGTTTAGCACAGGTTTTTCTATGAAAACCCTCACTGACAGCGTGAGTGTATAACTGAGCAACCTGCCATCAACACGGGTAGGCAGTGGAGAAAAACGTGTTGATGCGAAAAATTAGGTTTTTAGGAAACCTTCTCCAGAATGGATTTAGGGCAGTTTTCCTTTGATTCTTTAGGGAGGTTTTGGTCTATATATCATGATGGATATGCTGCATAGTAGTAAATGTTTCAGAACTTCAAGATATGGTACAAGAAGTGAACAAGAGGTATGAACAAATACTGTGTAATAGGCATGCCTGAGTCCTATCTTAGCATTAGTAACAGTTTTTTGAAGGGTTCTTCCGTGATGGGTTGCTTTTCTCTCTTACCACCCAAGGCTCCACAGATGATTTATATGGTCTCCACCATTCCTCATGATCCAATCGATCCCTGGATACTTTTGGCCCCTTTAGACATTGACTCTTATGGAGAACAAATGCAGTTGTCACCAGTCGAATGTGCTTATCAAGCCATTCAATCTACACCAGATTCTCCAGTCATTTTGGTCACGACTAATGGTATCGTATCCTCTCCCACAATTGCTCCCCTTAAATATCTCCTCAATCAAGTCCTACCTTTAGAAGAATCTATTTGGTAAATCATATGTTTAGAGGAGCGACCTTGGGAAAACTCTCACCATCGTGTTTCAATATTTGATTCGGACGCAACCCCTATACAAATCCTATCCTTTGAACCACCTAAGGTTGTTAGATCGAGTTATAAAACTGTCCAAACTTTGGATTCAGAAGGGAACATGGGAAATATTTCAAAGTCAAGACATGCATTGGGGGAAATATACATATTGGAGCCGATTCAATCGTGAGGAAATTGCAAGTTTCACCTGCCTTTTCAAGGAATTCTGTGATGTATTTTCTTGGTCTTATGAGGAAATGCTCGACATAGATCCATCTATCATCTAGCATGAGATAAAGTTCTATGACAATTCCAGGCCTATCTACCAAATACTCCGACCAGTCCACCCCCTTAAAACTGCATCCATTAAGACTGGGGTGGAAAAAATATTACATGCTAGTTTCATCTACCCCGTTCCTTTGATGGAATGGGTTTCCAATCTAGTTCCTACAGATAAAATATAGGGTACCATCCGGGTTTATGTCAACTATCGGCATTTGAACATTGTGTGTCCAAAATATAATTATCTGACCCCGTTCATTGGCCAGATAATCAACGATTGTTCCGGTTACGAATCCTTCTCATTTATGGATGGTTTCTCATGCTATAACCAAATTTCCATAAAACATGCAGATCAACAAAAAACCACCTTCATTTTCCCTTGGGGAATATTTTCATATATAAATCTCCCATTCATTCTGAAGAATTTTGGAGCAACCTTTCAACGAGACATGGACTACGCATTTCATGATATCAGACACATTGTTTAAGCATACTTGGATGACCTTCCAGGCCATTCCAAAAAGTGAACCCAACACCTAGTTCATCTCAGAGCAATTTTTCTTAGGTGTAGGTTCTTTAACATACGTTTGAATTCGCACAAATGTGTATTCTTTGTCAAGTCTGGACGCTTACTTGGTTTCATTGTCTCCAAACACGGGATTAGGGTTGATCCTGTTACACAAAATTTTGTCACTATCCTTATACTACTCGTTCCTTGATCCTGGAGGACCTCTACAGTGAACCCTACATGCTTTCCCTTCATGAAGAAACTCCCATTGTGTTCCTCTTCATGAGCAAAACAATTCCCTTTTGCACAATTTCCCAACATTCTTATGTTTTTCCTTGTTTACAAGACTGACGCTAATGACCCTTGTCCTCCTTGCACCGATATGTAGGAATTAACAATGTCCCTAGCGCCTACTGGAGTGACTGAGCTTTGTTTTAGTCGCGCCGATCCTCTTTTGGAAAGTTTTTTAAATAAGGAGCTAAAGCTTCCAGCTCTAGAAGCTTCGTAACGAAAGTCTCGTAAATGGTTGAGCCAGATGGAGTCGAAAATGTCAGTTTGGGCTCCTTTCACCTATAAGGATGGAACTACCTCAAGAGATACAACCTTCTCCCATGAGAATAGGAACCATCTCCCATCCATTCATGCTATATAAACCTCCATTTTTCCCAAGAAAAAGCTAGTGTTAATGTTGGTGTGCTAGTGCTAATTAAGTTTTGAGTAAACAACAAGCTATTCATAGTTGTATCTCTCTAGTTATGTGAGGGAGAAGTGTGAATTTGGTTTAGTGTGAAGCCTAAAGGGAAGAGCCTTAAAACTATCATTGTTGAGGCCATCATGGAATGCTAATGGAAGTGTGTGGGAACCTAGTTTTGTCAGAGGAGAACGAAAATGTCAAGACAATGGTTGTAATCTCTTTTTGATTCAATATATATGCAACTATCAATTGATTTCCATTTCCTACATAATGTGTCATCTTACATGTTTATGGCTTAATGTTTATTGACTTGTTAAGTAGGTTGAATTACAATTTGTCTATTATCACGGTTGTTGTTTGCTATTGTTTATTTGTTTCAAGTGTTCGAAGAAGGAAACTGGAGATAGCTGGAGCGAGAAAGCAAGGTCATCACCAAACGGGATAAGCGTACTAATATGTAGGCCCTATTAATTGGTTCTAACCTAAGGAAATTTTCCATAGAATGTATTAGTTGTGGCTAGACCCATTATTGGGTTAGAGGAATTGCTTGTGTCCGCATTCATAATTTTACTTCACCACAAATTGGCAACTCCACTGGGGAACCAATCCTTCTCTTTGTATGCTTGGAATTTCATGGTTTTGTGTGAAATTTTCTAGTTTTTCCATTTCCCTTTGCTTCTGTTTTTTTTCCTTTGCTTACTGGTCTGGGTTTGAAATTTGTGGTAGCAAGTCTAGTCCCAACTTTTGGAAATTTTTATTTTTTTTCTTAGCATCCTCACTCAGCATGCTTAATTCGTTGACAGTCGCACCAATCAATGCACTTAATTCGCTGATAGTTGCGTTGATTAGCGCGATATGCTGAGAAACAATCACGTCGACCTCCTTCTACCACTTGTTGTTAGTTAGGTAGTCACGCCGATGCCTATAAGTGAAGATTAGGGTTTACCCCAAATCTTGACCAGTGTATTTTTCTATCATGATTTCAAACCTATAAGCTTTTTAGACTATCTTCTCCCTAACTAGAAAGTTTCTTTTCATTTGGTTTGTTTTCTTGTTGATTTGTCATCTTTTCAGTTGATTTCTTGGGTCATTGGATGGTTATTGGCACTAGGGCATCTAGATTTTCATCCATTCAGCTGATTGTGAACTTAGTGAGTCAAGTTGTTGGTGCATTTACTCCTTGCATTTCATTTATGGTCCTTCTATGACTTTGACCTCCATTACACAAGTTTGAAAAGTTTTCATTTGCTCGTCTAAACGTTTCTTTTTTAACATGGATCACATTGCTTGTCTTGTTTTTCGTAAAGTCGTCGTGTCATTAGTTTGAAAGAAATTCTCTTTTCGTGTTTTTCATTTTCTTGGGAATTAATTGTCTCGAAAACTTTTTCATTGAAGTGTTTTGTGAGAAATTCATTTTGTCATTTCATGAAAAGTATAAAATTCTAGTTTTATGCATTAATATGTTATGATAGTTAGCATCATTGAAGACTAGGATTGCATTGGCATTTGAAAAGAAAAAGAATTCTCTTTGCTTTTGAAAGGACTGTTAGAGTGTACTTGTCAAGAAATTAGGAATTGGAATGCATTTTTCATTAGTTTATTTTCTCAAAAAGTGAAGCAATGAAAAATAATTTTTGTTTTTGGTTGCTTGGTTGTTTGCATTTGATTGTGTGTTTTCTACCCTCTATAGTGTAGACATTCGTCGGATTGAAAGGGTCTTGTCTTATTTAGTTGCATTTAGGGTTTTTCGAGTCACATCGTTAAGGCCCGAAAACTGAGACATAACTCAAGGTAAAATTTAAAATGAACTCAATTAACATAAGGTGCATTTGAAAGCTAACAAATCACATCTAGAATGTCTAGGCTAGAGACGTGTTCTGGCATCTTTAAACCTAGCAGTTGTCATTCGCATCGGAACTAGGCATTGCTAGTACAGATTTGTGCTCCCCATACCATCGAGTATATAACGAGAGACCCCTCTAGGTTGTAATACTTTATCCATAGGAAGCTGAGTCGGCCGCCTTGAAAAACACCAAACACAACATTCGGGGAGATCGCCTGCCCCTACTTCTCGTTTCGTCGAGACGTATTCTGTAGTTCACGATTGGCTGGTAATCCTCTTTACCTAGATCATCTAGAGTAGTCATTCGATCTTTTTGACTCATTAAACTTAAAATATCATTCGAGTGCTTGTCCTTTCAAGCTCGTTTCCAATTGAAAGTGATAGAGTCATCTTTGTTTCTCTCTCGACTCTTAAAATATGAAAGAGCACCAGTCTATTTATCCGTCTTAAAAAATTGATTGCGCACAATCTTATAACATCTTGTTAGTCTTTTCTAGACAAAATCAAGAGTTTCCCCTAAAGAAAATTTTAAATCCTTGAAGTCTATCTCTCTCTTTTCCTGTTAACTAAGACAAGGTCATCATGGCTAAACCATCTGGTTCACCTAGTTCCTCTTCCTCTCCTCCGTCTAAAATATTGTCTAAGGAGCCTTTTCTTGAATTACCAGAGTCACTCGAGGACCAAGGTTTTGAACTTGGAATCGTTCTGAGCATTCAACCTTTGTCATCTTTTCCTCCGCCTATTTCAGATACTGGGTCACCTGCTGATTTTGGCCTAGAATCCCCAGACAATCCCGTCCAAACTCCTGAGAGTTCGCCGACTACTAGCAATCAACTTGGACTGGTTATCTGTCCTCTGAATCCTTTGTTCAACCCTATTGTGATATACCATAACATCCCTACAATCCATACGATCAACCAGGTGTTCCTTTGGAATTATGCCCTCACACCTCTTCGATCATTCGTCGTCATTTGTTCCCAGTTATGGAACCCGAAGGCGATGCTCCAGTCACCTCTCCGGATGAGTCAAAAGTTTATACTCAACACACTTTCGAGGAGGAAGAACATCCATTTCATCCTAAAGGTTTCCCCTATACAGAGAGTATTCCCATCAGTGTGTATCAGGAATTGCCACCTAATTATGTGTCTTTGGCACAATTGGTTTCAGGTACACCTAGTGCCTCATCACTCTACCATAACCCTGTTTGGGCATCTGGCGCCATGTCTACTGCAGGTCCATTCATTATGAAGTTGACCTCCCAACAGGCCATTACCTCAGTCTTGGTGCAACCCACCGTTCTGAACCCTCTTGTATCATCAGTCCCAGTTACCCATTCGGTTCAACTGACGGTCTCGAAGAATGTTACCGTCAGTTCTTCTATCCCTCCAGTAAGTGGTCAAGTTGTGCCATCGACTAGGGGGCAGAATCTAAGTATTTCTATGGTGTCAGGCACCACCAATGTGAGTATCTCACAGGCTCACATGGTTGGTATGAACCAACCTTCTTCTGGCATTATTCAAAACCCTGTTGGTCCTGCTGGATCAAGCAATGTCCAATACCAATAGGTTCAAAATCTCGTTGGTCCATCTGGGTCAATAAATTTCCAGTATCAGTAGCCTTATGAGGCTTAGGTTTAGTACCAAACTCCTTACATTCCATATGGTTCTCAAGGGATGGTCAATCCACCTTACATCCTTTAGTCTGGGCAGTACGTTCAACCTGGCTCATCCACTTTTCACGGTGTCTATGGCTAGATTCAGTTCAGAAATTTTCCAGGCACAATTCAAGTACCCTTGCAACAACAAGGACAACCTTTGCAGCAACAAGGGAAACCTTTGTTGCTGCAAGGGTCGTCCGCACTATAGCAAGGGCAGATGATACCGTAACAAGGTCAACTGAAACAACTGTAGGGGCAACCCTCGCAATAGTTGTAGAAAACCATGTAGTAGCAGATGCAGTATGCTCCGAAAACATCCCAGCCCATGTCTTCATAGGGCCAACCTCTGTAGCCCTAGGGACATCTTTCGTAGCTGCAAAGGTCAACCCTTGTAGCAACAGAACCAACCCGGACAACAACAACCCTTATATACATATCAATAGGGTCAACCCTTGCAAGGACAAAGCCAAGGACAAGTCCTGCAATAGCATACCCAAAATCCTAATGTCCTAGGTCAACAGGTACAAAATCCTAGTTGCCAGATGTGTCTCACCTCACGAATGATCCAATCCTTCATTCACCATACTGGCCTCCGGTTTTGTCCAAGAACCCGAGTGATTGTCCTAAGTTTGATGGGAAAGCAAAAGAAGATCCTCAAGCCCATGTGATGACATATCAACCCTGGTGCTCTTCAAATTCTTACGTTGAAAATTCTATTCGTCTCTTTCTTTTCCAATGAACCCTCATAGGTGCTGCAACCAATTGGTACATCGAGCTTCCTTGAAGTACTTACAATGACTTCAACTCTTTAGCCATGGCTTTCTTCACACATTTCCAGTTTTTGGTTCACTATGAAACTGACACCTGTTTTCTCACATTGCTTAAGAAATATACCATGACACACATATTTGATCACATCCATGAATGGAGACGTAGATATCGCCTGATCAAATTCGAGATTGCTAATATGTTTCTCACCGAATGGTTTACTAAGTCATTCGTAGCTCCAATTTCTTGTGATATAGCTATGGGTGGATGCGTTACTGAAGAACAAGCCATTTCTCATGCCTAGTACTTAGATCTTGTTTATTCTCACTTTGGCACTTTGTATGAGTTATTACTTGATGCTCCACGACCATCATCCAATCCCACGACATCGAAGCCATAGGATACACCTCATGTTGATGGAGTAATTGATTTAGTGTCCCAGATCCCTGCTAAATCTTCTTCCATATAGAAGTTGGTCTTAAACACTGCTTCCAATAGTTCCTCCTAGAATCGACCTGGCCCTGGTAAAACCTCAGAGGTCCACGCCGTCCAGTCTACCACAGTGGACAAATCCTCAAAAGGTAAGAAGAAAGGAAAAGGTGAGGGTAAAGCTGATGCCCCAAAACAGGGTCCTCCTAAGTCATCTGTTGGGGATTCTTCACAACGGAAGCCTAAGTATCTGTGCCTCATTTGCGAGGAGGATCACTATACCAAGGATTGTCCCAGATGATATGAAGTTAGTCGTTTGTTCAAAGGGACCCCAGCTATCCCGAGAGAGCCATTTTTGTCTCAGCAGACTCAAATGGTAGACCAACCTCAGTCATCTTCTTCCTCAGGATCTCAAGTGTTCATGATGAGTACGCCTATTAATGTGGCTACTAGATCAAAAGATTACCAAACTCCTACTCCGACAGTCGGGAAAGAGAAAGAGGCAACCCTTTCTTCTTTCGCCCTGAGTTCTATCCCTATTCATATCGAGCGCCCTAACCCTGATTCTGCTATTCAGCCACCCTCTCAAGGTGTGCTAAGGGAATCCTCGTACAATCCGAACGCTTGAGTCGCTCAACACTATAATATTGTTGAAGATTTGGCTTAGGCGCTGTCAGCTATGTCGACTCTCGTGGTGCTCCAAATTTGTTCGTATCAACGGAAATATTTGTTGTCATCTCTTGGTGGTATTGATCTTACCGGCTCCAATTTGATATGTTTTGATCTAGATAACCATGTTCCGTGCCTGCCTCATCAGATTGCCTTTCTCATTCAGGTAATCATCAATGAGAAAATCATTCATAGGACTGTCATTGATGAAGGTGCTTCCACCTACATCATGTCAATCGCATGCTGAAAGGCCATTGGTTCCGCTACTTTGAACCAATCTTCGAACACTTTGGAAGCTTTCTACGGGCATGATTCTTGACCCTTTGGTGTCTTACCTAACCTTGCCATTAATTTTGAGGGAAAGATAGTACAAGTCGAGGTATAGATTGTTGATACTAATCTCAAATATATCTTCTACTTGGATGGAGCTGGACCCATGCCATGCATGTTGTAGCCTCCTCCCTATTCCACGTGATTCATTTTCCCCATCAAGGGAAGACCATCACTATCGACCAGTTGTCCTTGTTTTCCTCTTCCTCCTCCGATGGAAATGTTCCGTATGTCAAGAAAATTGGTGCTCCTTATGAGAGTGTGGGGTAGGTATTTTTAAATATTTTGCCTTGATGGGAAATTTTCCGCTTCCACCTCCTCATGTTGCCTCTATCAACATGATCTCGATCAAATATGATCCTTGGGTCATACCTTCACCAGATCTTGTTGATACCTGGGATGAGGTTATGCCACTTAGTCCTACCAAAATCAATTATGTGGAGATTGTTTTGGCCTCATGTTCTGTATCCTCTGATTCTACTATTTTGAGGAATTCTCTCGATACGTATTCTCAATCCCCATGGCTTGGTGCTTCGGAATCTCCTGATCCCTTAGCTGAGACTTTTCTTGCCGATGAAAGTATCATGGAAGTAATATCTCTTGAGGAACCACCTTGGAATGATATTCATCATCGTTCCTTGTTGCTGGCTCGCCTGGCAATGATGTCTACCAATCTTGAAGAGTTTTCTTCTCAGTTCCCTTCTCTCCTACTTCTGGCACCAATCCTGACTCATGAAGTATGGTCGGAATGAAATTTGGGTAATTTTACCCAAATGATACCAATTGATATTTCTATCAAACCTGGTATCATTGAACATGTCCACATCAAGGTAACTTGTTCTATGGATGAGATCAAGACCTATACTCGTCTGTTTCAAGAATTTTGTGATGTGTTTGTGTGGTCGTATGAAGAAATGCCTGACATTGATCCTAGAATTGTTGTGCATGAAATGCCAACTTATTCTCATGTGAGGCCCATTCACCAACGGCTCTGCCCAATGCACCCTAGGAAAGCCGCTGCTATTAAGGGTGAAGTTGAAAAAATTCTCAAAGCTGGATTCATCTATCCGAACCCTCTTACAGATTGGGTGTCAAATATTGTCCCGGTGACAAAGAAACAAGGCACAATCTGCATTTGTGTTGATTACCATGATCTTGACCATGCCTGTCCTAAGGATAACTACCCCACTCCCTTCATTGATCAGATCATTGATGAATGTGCTGGGAGTGAAAGTTTTTCCTTTACGAATGTTTTTTCTGGTTACAACCAGATTAACATTGCACCATCCGACCAAGAAAAGAAAACTTTTATTTGTCCATGGGGTACGTTCGCGTACAAAAAGCTCCCTTTCAGCCTCAAAAATGTTGGGGCTACTTTTTAGCGGGCGATGTACTGCATTTCACAATATTTGTAACATTGTTCAGCGTTACTTGGATGATCTTCCCGCTCATTCTTGTAAGCACCAAGATCACCCTGACCATATTCGGTAGATTTTTCTTTGTTGTAGACACTACAACATTCGATTAAACTTGCATAAATGTGTTTTATACATAGAATTCAGATGACTCCTTGGCTTTATCATTTCCAAGGACGGTATCTGCCTTGACTTGCTTAAAGTCGAGGCCATTGTAAATTTACCCCCTCCAACTTCATTGCACCAACTCCATAGCCTGCAAGGAAAGGAAAATTTCCTCCGTTGTTTCATACCCAATTATGCTGGGCTAGCTACAAGATTTACCCAGTTTCTCAAACAAGGTATGCCCTTTGTCTGGGATGAGGTTTCCCAAAAGTCTTTCGATGAACTCAAGATTGTCCTCATAAATTCTCCTTTGCAGCATCCCTCGGATTATCATCGAGATTACTTCCTTTACCTAGCTGCAACACCTAGCACCATTGTTATGGTATTGGTCCAAGACGATGATGAAGGCACCAAACATGTTATCTACTACCTTAGTTGTAACCTCCTCGACACCGAAACATGTTATGCCCATGTCGAGAAGTTGGCTTTGGCTGCCGTACAGGTTGTTCAGTGCTTTCAGCACTACATTCTCTTACGCACTACTACTGTGATTTTTGAAGGAAACCCCATGACCTACATCTTGACTCGTCAGTTACTGAGGGCATGTATTCTAAATGGATCATCATCCTACAAGAATTTGATTTGGTGTTTACCACTACTGAATCTAAGAAGTCACTAGTTTTCGCCGAGTTGATTTGTTCCCTTCCTTCTATGTCTCTCCCCATTGGTGTAGATGAAAAACTTCCGGACAATACTCTTTTCTTGATCAACACCCTTGACCCGTGGTACGGTGATATCATCGTGTATCCCCAAACATCCATGTTTCGGTCCATGTTGATTAAATATGATCGCCGACGGAATTGGCATCACTCCCAACCCTACCGTATTATTGGCGATACTTTACATCGTGTCGGTGTCGATTCAGTTCTTTGCTAATGTCTTACTCTCGAGGAGGCTAAGAGAGTTCTCAATGACTACCATTCTGGGGCATGTGGTAGTCATATGTTTGGATATGCTATCACTCAAAAAATCCTTCACGCTGGTTATTTATGGCCATCCATTTTCAAGGATCTCATCCTTGCTGTTCGCAAGTGCCATGAATGCCAAATTTACCAACGCAAGATGCACGCCTCGCCCACTCACTTACACCCCATCATTACCGTTGGTCTTTTTACGAAATGGGGCATTAATTATATGACATGTAACCCTCGTTCATCCGGGGGCATGGTTATATTATCGTTGATATGGATTATTTCACCAAATGGGCTGAAGCGATGCCTACATACTCAGTAGACGGTAAAACGGTAGCTCAATTTCTTTTCAATCACGTTATTTCTAGGTTCGGTGTACCTCAAGCCATTGTCATAGACCATGGCTCCCATTTCTAATATTACATGATGGCTAAGCTGAACTCTACATTGGGTTTGTACCACGATGGCTCAACCCCGTATAACCCTCAGGCCAACGGTCAAGTTGAAGATGTGAACAAGGTTTTGGTTACAATGCTTCAACGTACTATTGGGATGCACAAGTCAAATTGGCATCTCATGCTCTTTTTATCTCTATGGGTTTACTAAACCTCGACCAAAGATGCAACTGGTTTTACACCATTCTAGCTTGTCTAAGGTCTGGAAGCAACATTACCGATTGAATGCGAGATTCCTTCACTCAAGCTAGCTGTCGAACTTCTCCCCGAAACATCACCTCAGGAAGAGTGCCTCTTATATTTAGAATGGCTCGTTGAGACTTGTCGTCTCGCTGCTTTGGTCATTGAAGCACAAAAGAAGTAAGTCAAGTCCCATTTCGATCGGTCGATCTTCCCCCACGCGTTCTTTGAGGGCAATTTGGTTTTACTATATGATCAAGCTAACGATAAGTTGGGGGCAGGCAGGTTCGAGCCCATGTGGCGTGGGCACTACATTGTAAACAAAAAGGGGTCTATGAGCTTATTGATTATGAAGGAAATCCTTTGGACAATCCCCGAAATGGGCTTTATCTCAAGAAGTACTATGCTTTGGTTATCTTGCATGGTTACTTGTGTACATTAGTGTGTCATTCATTTTTGCGCAGTGTGGTTTGGTGTGTTAGTTTTCAAACAACTTTCCTGTTTACTATGTTTTCCCTGCTTTACAAATGTCTGTGACTCGTCACATCAGTTTCGCTGATGGTCCTTACCATTGTATGCAGAATCTATCTTCCATGGCATGGGCTATTTATGACCCTCATGGTGATTTGATTAATCTTCAAGGTATTTGTTTAGGTCACACAACTAACAATATTGCTGAATAAAACGCAGTCATTGAAATGTTGTCAGAAGCCATTACTCTTGACATTCAGGAGTTGGTTGTCAACCTGGATTCACAACTTGTTGTCCTACAACTCAATGGGCAATATTTTATCAGAAACCCTCAAATATTGTGAATGTATCTCTGTATTCATCTAATGGAAAGGAATTTTGATTACATTACATATCATCATATTCCCAGACGCATGAATACATTGACATATGTATTAGCTAATTATGTGTTGGATAGACATTTATGAAAAATGTGAAAAGCCAAAACAAATCATTTGTACCATAGTAAGAAAGAAAATACAACATATATATATATATATATATATATATATATATATATATATATATATATATATATATGGTGATATATGTTTGATACATAAAAATATATAAAAATATAATGTGTGTTCAAAACAACATCGGTGGCTCGCAGGCCTCATATACCTGTGGCACATAGAACTCAAAAATGTAAAATGTAAGACCTAGGAACTAATTAGTATGGTGATCGTGGTAGCATGAAACTACTTGTGCAACACTAGTCAGCAATCGACAGATCTGATCCGATACCGCCATCGTGTCTCTGGTACTGGCGAGGAATATCTCCTACCCGAGCATACTCTAGAATGCCACGAGTCAACCCCTCAAGGTTCCTCACGATCTCCTCATTGTTGTCACTCCCCTCTTAATAAGGAGCAACATCAAACTGGCGAGCGATGCGCCTGGCTATTGGGGACATCCCAGTAGGATTCTCTAGTCTAACATCTGCATTGGAAAAACAATATGTTCTAAACACATATATATAAAAAAACTAAAAAAATCACAAAACAAATAACTGATTTTTTACCTTCATCGTCGAAATCCTCTCCATTTGGCAACGACATGTTTGGATCTCCATGGAAGTCAGTGCCACTATATGGCCAATCCTCCACGATGATCAGTTGTCGTTGTAGCCATGAAAAGAAGGCAGGCCTGTAAGACATATGCTGGCTCCCAGTGATCCTAGGCATCAAACGACTCCAACAGGCCATCTGTGGGTCGCGTAACATCAGAGGATCTACCCCAGTTAGATGGTACTGGAACAACGACACCCATTCCAAGAAAAAGGTCACTAGCACAAATCCTAAGAAAAATTGCTTCAGATTCCCTGCCTTAGCTTTTGTCACCTGACGTTTTATGTTGATATGCTTGGTTTCTTCCCACTTGAAGATTTTCGGTGTTGTACAGTCGATGGCATATATAAATTTCGACTTGTAAGTCTCGTACACTACTTGGGACCCCACCTCTCTGTTGATAATCAACAATAGCACTCTTAGTGTCAAATATCACATGGTGGCAATCTCAGTCTTTCCGCTCTTGGATTTGAGGGTTTCATGGCAATGTTCAGAAAGCAACACAGATATGCTTGCCCTAATCGGTCATGAACCATATAGGTTGATTGGTTCCCCTCTCCAGGACAATCTCGTGATGAAATATATGTCTGAAATTTCTAACTCCAGCTCCTGGTCACCAATGATGAATATTTCTCGATTTATGTCCCAGATACTAATAAGGTATCGAAGCAGCTCAGGTTGGGCCCGCATCCCTGGTGTGAGAAATAACTTGAGGAGCCCACAGTTCCTTAAAGAATTTAGGAAATTTGGATCATTCAGTGCATGGCTGTCCACATATTCGTTCTCACTTCTTTCCAGTCTACCATTTTCGACGATTCTTTCTTGCAAAAACCATATATTCAAGTCAATAATCATTTCTGGCCAATAAAATTTGGATTCCAATGTTGGTTTCGAAGGGAAACCAATTTTTTCCTTATTCACGAAGACAACGTGCCTGTTTTAAAAATAGCTGTGCTGACAGCATGATAGGCCGTTTTAATCACCCTCGACCGGCGTGATTCCATGCCCGGAAATCACGTCGATCAAGGGTGACTTTTTTTTGACAAAACCTCCCTAAAAAATCGAAAAAATGGATGAAAACAAGAATAAATGGTATGAAAATGGAGCTTAGGGCTTTGGCTCTTACCTGCAACTAGTGGCTCGACAAATGACCTCCCGGATCTCCCGCAATCTGCTCCGGAACAATTACGGAAAAAGTGGGTGAAAAGTTGTTCATTGCTAGGTAAAATGGTAAATGGTAACAAATATTTACTTTTCCTCCCTTTTATTCAGTTTTTTCATGAGATATTAGGTTTTGTAAATGTTTTGACCTATTTTTCCTCAAGAATTGGATAATGCACTTTACCTTTTTGCGCAGCGACAGGTGATGGATGTTCAACGATGATGCCAAGTCACGTTTCAACTATTTTCTCGACTCGTAAAACTCAAATGAAAAGATTGCCAAGTATTTCTCCTTTTTGACTCATAAAATAGAATAAAATAGGGGGTCTTCTTTCAAGCTCTTTTCTGACCCTTTAAAAACAAAAATATTGCCGAGCCCTTGTTGTTTTGTACTCGTTAACAGATGCGAAACATCATACGCCCAATATAATTTTACCCTTTTTTCAGGCTGGGATGCACTATTTATGAAAACGGTACTCCTTGACTGAAATAGTCAAGTGGTTATCTCAAGTATCGTTTTCTACCTTTTTGGGATCGAGAGACACAAATGTGTGAAAAGGGACCATGTGGAGTTTTCTTTTCCATGTCTTTTTCAAACTCTCTAAACATGAAAAAGATAACGAGTTACACCTTTGTCAGACTCGTTAACATATTAAATGACATCAGATTCGTCACCATGACGAACATGAGCTTCTCCTTCCTAGGGCTCGTTAAAATTACTAGGTTGGATTCATCTGAAGGATGAATTTACAGTGCAAGCATATGTTATCCCCTTCAAGCTTGTGATTAAAAAATAATTGGGGTACCTGCCAGAAATGGTGGGGGAAAACTTGGAAATCTAATCAGTTGTGTCAGCAGCTCACTCTTGAACATGACACTTTTTGCTCTGTGTTAGGATGGGATATCCTCCTTTGTATCGTTGACCTTCATGGGCTGGGCCATTCATTTTTGCCTTCCATTTGATCTCTACCACATCATCATGACCACCGATCCTATGGATCCAAAAGCTGCCAAACTTCCAGTCATGTCGCTGATATGTTCAAGAGTTATCCTTCTACAATTACACTTACCCTTAATTATCTGTATCATCCAAAATCATTTTGCATTCCTTTGTCTCGTGTTGATGATGTGGGATATATTATGGCCCTCCTTCGACATAGTCACTTCCTGTCGACTTCAACTCATTATCCGAGAAGTTGACTGTGAGACTCCCTTCTAGTACCTTAGAGCTTGCATTCCCTAATGGTAGGTTATTCACACTCAATGACATTCACATCATTGGATTTCGATCAGGTGATTTCATGGGTGTTCGACTTCAATTCCTCCATTCACATTTCATGGATTGTGTTGATAGTACCTTGAGGACCATTGTCATTATTGGTGGTTTCTCTCGTGCTTGTTAACAATTTACAGCATTGACTGGTAATCAAGTGATTTTCTAGCACGTTTGACATCAAAACATATATTCACATGTCAAAATTTGTACTTTGATCAGGTCATGTTGGAGCGCAAGACCCTGGGATTAGATTACAAAAGTCTAGGTTGCAAAGTGGTGTGACATGATTATGTTGATATACATGTCGCTTTCATATGGATGGCTGCGACCATACCATGAGTTATCATATGTGATCCTTCTCATTATTGAATGGCTACGACCATACCTTGGTTTCGATTGATCCTCTTTATTGGATGGCTGCGCCCATGCTTGCATCCATTTACATGATCATTTTCTGGATGGCTGCGTCTATGCCATGATTCATCTATCATTGACCAAGTTTTCAGTTATGTATATGTATCTGTACTTGCTTGTAGGTTTTCCAATGATAGACTTCGGTTCCCTGCACTGATTCATAAATCATTTCATCCCTCACTCTAGTTTAGCCTTCATGCTTTAGGGGGCATCTATTACACAAAATTTTGTAACTGTTCCTGTACTCCCCATTCCTTGATCCTGGAGGACCTCTACAGTGAACCCTACATGCTTTCCCTTCATGAATAAACTCCCATTATGTCCCTCTTCATGAGCAGAACAATTCCATTTTGCACCATTTCCCAAAAATCTTCTGTTTTTCCCAGTTTACAAGAATGACGCTAATGACCCTTGCCTCCTTGTGCCGATATGCAGGGATTAACATTGTCCCTAGCACCGACAGGAGTGACTGAGCTTTGTTTCAGTCGCATCGATCCTCTTTTGGAAAGTTTTTTAAATAAGGAGTCGAAGCTTCCAGCTCTAGAAGTTTCATAACGAAATTCTGGTAAATGGTTGAGTTGGATGGAGTAAAGGATGTCAGTTTGGGCTCCTTTCCCCTATAAGGATGGAATTACCTGAAGAGATAAGACCTTCTCCAATGAGAAGAGGAACCATATCCCATCCATTCATGCTATATAAACCTCCATTTTTCCCAATCACAAGCTAGTGTTAATGTTGGTGTGCTAGTGCTAATTAAGTTTGGAGTAAACAACAAGCTATTCATAGTTGTAGCTCTCTAGTTGTGTGAGGGAGAAGTGTGAATTTGGTTTAGTGTGAAGCCTAAAGGGAAGAGCCTTAAGACTATCATTATTGAGGCCATCATGGAATGTTAACGGAAGTGTGTGGGAACTTGGTTTTGTCGGGGGAGAATGGAAATGTCAAGACAATGGTTGTAATATCATCTTGATTCAATATATATGCAACTATCAATTGATTTCCTACATAATGTGTCATCTTACATGTTTATGGATTAATGTTTCTTGACTTGTTAAGTAGGTTGAATTACAATTTGTCTGTTATCACAGTTGTTGTTTACTTGTTTCAGGCATTCGAAGAAGGAAACGGGAGATAGCTGAAGTGAGAAAGCAAGGTCATCACCAAACGGGATAGGCATGCTAAGAGGTAGGCCCTCTTAATTATTTCTTAAGGAAATATTCCATAGAATGTATTAGTTATGACTAGACCCATTATTAGGCTAGAGGAATTGTTTGTTGCAGGGTCTAACATTTAGGAAATAAATGTGTTCAAAAGAAAACTGGAAAATTCATTTGTGATGAAGGATTTGGGAGCTGCAAAACAAATCCTTGGTATGAGAATCACTAGAGACAGGAAAAATCGCAAATTAACATTGTCTCAGAATGAGTACATATAAAAGGTGTTGAAAAGATTTAATATGCACAATGCAAAACCAGTTAGTACACCTTTTGCTAGTCATTTCAAACTTAGTAAGGAAATGTGCCCAATGACCCAAGAAGACATGGATTATATGTCTAAAGTTCCATATGCATCAGCAGTTGGAAGCTTAATGTATGCAATGGTCTGTACAAGGTCTGATATTGTACATGTAGTGGGAGTTGTAAGCAGGTACATGAACAATCTAGGAAATGAACACTGGATGGCAGTGAAATGGATTCTCAGATATTTGAAAGGTACAACAAATCAAGCATTATGCTTTGGTGGTTCAAACATTTCTCTATAGGGATATGTTGATGTAGATATGGCAGGTGAAAAAGATAACAGGAGGAGCACTATAGGATATGTATTTACTGTTGGTGGAACATCTGTCAGTTGGGTTTCAAAAATACAAAGTGTTGTTGCACTTTCAACAACAAAAGCAGAGTATGTTGCTGCTACAGAGGCTAGTAAAGAAATGATTTGGTTACAAAGGTTTATGGGTGAATTGGGTAAGGAGCATGATATGGGCACGTTATACAGTGATAGCCAAAGTTCCATTCATCTTTCAAAGAACTCACCATTTCATACGATCAGTGTTAGAAGATGGAGAGTTGAAGCTGGAAAAGATACACACTAGCCAGAATCCTGCAGATATGCTAACAAAAGTTGTAACCAGGGAGAAACTGAGAATATGCTTAGTTTCAATTGGTCTTCAAGGATGACGATGAATATGAGAAACAACCAAGTCTAAAGAGGAGCCATTGTCCAGCAAATGAAGCAGCGATGGAGTTGCTACAATCATTCTCCAAGTGGGAGATTGTTGTGTGTGGAGCATGATTGTTCAAAGGTCTTTGTTTCAGCCGGATGTATACCCCAGGAAGTTTGTACACCCCTCCATGTGGGGGGATGCGGGGGGGGACTTCCCCCCCTCCCCCCCCCTCCCCCCCCCGCGCGGGGGTCCGGGGGGGTCGATCCCCCCCAGCTGGGGGTCCGGGGGCCAGTGGTCCCCCAGCGGGGGCTCAGGGGCAGCGCCCCCAAAGCTAAAAATAGATGTAAAATTGCCTTGTAAAAGTATAGTAATTTCTAGTCAATCTGGGCCATTCATTAGGTAGATGATCTGACAGTAGAACTTATGTTTAGTTTATGGTTTTTTTCCCTAGAAGGCAACCCCTCTCTTTGTATGAGGGCATTGTATTTGAGGTTGTGTAATAGGTGTGTATTCTGTGAGTGAGAAACAGAGAGGTGAGTCTGTGAGAGAAAATAGAGGATATTACAGTGGATTTGCTGTAGGTTGTGTCTCTTCATTTTGCTGCATAATAGACAGGAAGGACTAGCTATTCGGGGTGGACGTAGCCCAAACTGGGTGAACCACGTATATCTGTGTCTCTCTTATTTTATGCATTTTCTGTGTTTATATCTCTGCAATATTTTATGTGTTCCATTGCTCCGTAATATATAATTTTCTAACATATTTCATATGGATGGTTGCGACCATACCATGAGTTATCATATGTGATCCTTCTCATTATTTAATGGCTACAACCATACCTTGGTTTCGATATGATCCTCTTTATCGGATGGCTGCACCCATGCTTGCATCCATTTACATGATCATTTTTTGGATGGCTACGTCTATGCCATGATTCAACTATCATTGACCAAGTTTTCAGTTATGTATATGTATCTGTACTCGCTTGTAGGTTTTCCGATGACAAACTTTGGTTCCCTACACTGATTCATAAAGCATTTCATCCCTCACTCTAGTTTAGCCTTCATGCTTTAGGGGGCATCTATTACACAAAATTTTGTCATTGTTCCTGTACTCCCCGTTCCTTGATCCTAGAGGACCTCTACAGTGAACCCTACATGCTTTCCCTTCATGAATAAACTCCCATTGTGTCCCTCTTCATGAGCAGAACAATTCCATTTTGCACCATTTCCCAAAAATCTTCTGTTTTTCCTAGTTTACAAGAACGACGCTAATGACCCTTGTCCTCCTTGTGCCGATATGTAGGGATTAACAATGTCCCTAGCGTCGATCGGAGTAACTGAGATTTGTTTCAGTCGCACCAATCCTCTTTTGGAAAGTTTTTAAATAAGGAGTCGAAGCTTCCAGCTCTAGAAGCTTCGTAATGAAAGTCTGGTAAATGGTTGGGCTGGATGGAGTCAAGGATGTCAGTTTGGGCTCCTTTCCCCTATAAGGATGGAACTACCTCAAGAGATAAGACCTTCTCCCATGAGAAGAGGAACCATCTCCCATCCATTCATGCTATATAAACCTCCATTTTTCCCAAGCACAAGCTAGTGTTAATGTTGGTGTGCTAGTGCTAATTAAGTTTAGAGTAAACAACAAGCTATTCATAGTTGTAGCTCTCTAGTTGTGTGAGGGAGAAGTGTGAATTTGTTTTAGTGTGAAGCCTAAAGGGAAGAGCCTTAAGACTATCATTGTTGAGGCCATCATGGAATGCTAACGGAAGTGTGTGGGAACTTGGTTTTGTCGGGGGAGAATGGAAACGTCAAGACAATGGTTGTAACCTCTTCTTGATTCAATATATATGCAACTATCAATTGATTTCCTACATAATGTGTCATCTTACATGTTTATGGATTAATGTTTCTTGACTTGTTAAGTAGGTTGAATTACAATTTGTCTATTATCACAGTTGTTGTTTGTTATTATTTACTTGTTTCAGGCATTCGAACAAGGAAACGAGAGATAGCTGAAGTGAGAAAGCAAGGTCATCACCAAACGGGATAGGCGTACTAAGAGGTAGGCCCTCTTAATTAGTTCTAACCTAAGGAAATCTTCCATAGAATGTATCAGTTGTGACTAGATCCATTATTAGGCTAGAGGAATTGTTTTTGTTTGCATTCATAATTTTCCTTCACTACAGATCTTGATAACGTAAAGGAAATTACTCAATTACCCACACTGCAATCCATTTTATAGCTCCAACACTTGCAGGGGAAGGAAAATGTCTTACGACAATTCATTGTGAACTATGCTGAGTGGATGAAAGGATTTATTTGCCTACTAAAGAAGGGAGTACCATACTTGTTGGATGATCAAGCCCAATGATCATTTGTTGCCTTGAAAGAGGCACTTATATCTACCCCAATGCTTAGTGCTCCCAACTATTCATGCAACTTTATCCTATACTTGGCAGCCTCACCATCCTCCATTGGTATGGTGTTGGTCCAAACTCACGATGATCTTAGTAAGCATGTGATATATTATCTCTTGAAAGGCTTGGCTAGGATCAAACTCCAATATTCACATGTGGAAAAGCTATCCTTGGTAGTTGTCTTTGTTGTCAATCATTTCCAGAACTATATACTGTTGCGGCAGACTACTTTCATCACTTTGGAGAATCCCATGAGACATATTTTGTCTCGTCAAGTCATTGGAGGAAAACATTCCAAATGGATTGTTATCCTCTAGAAATTTGATTTGGTCTTCGCCACTGCTAAACTGAAAAATTCTTTAGTCTTCGCATAATTATTGTCAGACCTTCCCATAATTGATCCAAATGATATAGCCCTTGATACTCTTCCAGATGAATATTTCTATTTGATAGACTCAATTGACCCTTGGTACGGAGACATTATTGTCTACCTCTAAGCACAATGATTCTACCCTAATCTCTCGTCAGGAAACTGTCCTCGCCTCTGCCACCATGCTCGACACTATTTAGTGTTGAATGAGACTTTATATTGTCATGGCGCTGATACAGTTCTTCGACATTACCTCACTCATGAATAGGTGAAACACATTTTAAATTAATGCCATGCTGGGGCATGTGGCAGTCATCTTTCTGGCATGGCTACCACCCAAAAAATTCTACACACATGATATGACTGGCTAACCTTGTTTAAAGATTGTATTAAGGTAGTCCAGCAGTGTCATCCTTGCCAAATATTTATCAAAAAAATGTGCGTACCTCCGACCCCCGTACACCCAGTTATCTCCATCGGCCCCTTTGCCAAATGGGGCATTGACTTTATCACATGCAACCCCACTTCCTTTGATGGACACAACTACATTATTGTCATTGTGGACTACTTTACGAAATGGGCAGAAGCCATTCCCACTTTCCGGGCTGATGGAGAAACTGCGACGTTATTCTTGTTTAATTAGGTGATTTATTGTTTCTGCATGCCTCACACGATCGTTACAGACCATGGTTCTCACTTTCAGAACCACATGATGTCTGACTTAACATCGTTGCTAGGTTTTAGGCAAGAACATTCTTCCTCCTACTACCCACAGGCTAATGGCCAAGTGGAAGCCGTCAATGGTGTCCTAAAAACCATGATCCACCGGTTAGTAGGAAATCAAAAAACCCACTGGCACCGCATGTTGTATCCTGCGTTTTCGGCATACCGAACCTCAGTCAAAACAACTATAGGCTTTACACCATTCCAACTTTCTTACAACTTAGAAGAAGTGCTACCTATCGAGTTCTAGATTCCTTCACTAAAACTAGTTGTTGAACTCTTGCCCAACAACACCACCGAAGAAGAGCGCTTTCTATCCCTCAATTAGCTAGACAAAACTCATCGAGATGCCACACTAGCTCTCAAAGCCCACAAGCGTCAAGTCAAGGCCCAATATGACAAAAATGTTAGGCCTTGTTATTACCAAGAAGGTGATATTGTTCTACTTTAGGATAGTGACAGAATCCCACTCATGGAGCCCTGCAATGGGCTCTACTTGAAAATGTATTATTCCTAGTATTGCACTAGGATTTTTCTTTGTAATTTTATGTATTTATAAGTTTTGATTCTTTTGTTGTGACTTGATTTTTTATTTTATTTTTATGAGTATTTATCTCATGCATGTCTCTTGTTGCGCAGATTTATTCATTACCCTTACCATACGTAGGATATGCAAATGGTGCTAGTCATCACACACAACACATTGCATCAACTGCTTGGGTTATTTACATACCTGAGTCGGAACTACTTAGTTTTGTGGGAGTTTTTCTTAGCACAACCACCAACAACATTGTTGATTATATGTTTGTAATTGCACTTCTTATTAAAGCATGATCTCGTACATCTCTAATATGGTGGTAAAGTTAGATTCTTAGCTAGTTGTTATGCAATTAACAAATCATTATCACATTTGCAATCCAATCTTGTTATGTCATTATTTAAGGGTATGACTCTTGGAATGTCAATTTGAGTTTATTACATATGAACACATTCTCAAGAATTTAATGCAAAATCTGACTCATTAGAAAATTATGTATTAGATTGGCATATGGCTCATTCATTATAGATACATGCATGAAAGTAAAATTTTACATAGTTAAAAATTTACAAAAAATTAAAAACAAACATTTACACCATGAATCGCCAATATATATATATATATATATATATATATATATATATATATATATATATATATATATATATATATATATATAGATATATATATATATATATATATATCGAGTCCAATATTTTTTACATCAAAAATTCCCAAAACTTGGGTGTTTTTAAGTACAAATTTTCTTGACACCCACTGGCTATACCATACTACTGCTAAGCTTGCTGCTCATGATAACTTAGAACAACTCTAGCCAACCTCCTAAGAGGAACCAAAAACCACTCTGGCACACCCACAGTGTGTCGTTGCATATGAGTTGGTATCTCCCTCATGGGAAGAGGTGGCACACCCATGCTCAAACCCTCGAGGTTCCTAACAACCTTGTGGAGACTTTGTGTGTCATCTCCCTCTTCAACGGCTGTCGCACCTGCTCTAGCCCTAGGTAGTTGATCACCTCACCTAGCATGGTGGGGCATGCCTGTAGGATGTACCGGTGACACATCTATGTCAAGAAAACACTTCATGTCAGTACTTGTTCACCCATAATAAAAAAACATTACATAAATTTCAAAAGTTAAAAAATAATTTTTTGTACTCTGATTAAACCTCTTACCTTGTGGCCCCCACTAAGTGCCAGGTGGAAAAATCAGTTCCATATCTCCTGTGTAATCCATACCTGCATAGGCATAATCATCTATCATGATGATCTGGCCACTGAGCCACTCGAAGAATTCATCCTCGAAAAAGTGTCTAGTCGGCCCCCCTCTAGTACGAGGTGTTAGGGAAGCCCATTGCTCTTGTCTTGGCTCCCTGGGATCGGCTATGTATAGACTCATGAGAGGCCTTAGCATGAGCACTCTCTCAAGGAAAAAGGATACTATCAGAGTACCATACTCAAACTCTCTTTGGGCCCAAGTCTTTCAAGGTATCAATTTTGCTTTAACCTAGCGAAGGACTCCCTTGCACCAATTGAATACCTATGGTTGTAAGAAGTTTATTTCTAGTAGCAAGTGATCCTTTGAAGAAACATGATGGCTCTTGGACCTTGCTAAGTGTATGATCATCCATAGAATTTCCCTCATCAGCATAGTTATGATTCGCTAAATAGGAACCTGATTGATCACTAGCGCATTGCCTAGTCTAAAATGTATCTGGACCAAATCCGTAGTGGTCTTGGGATCAAATCTCCTTCCTATTATGTTTACTTAGGAACTTATGCACGATAAAATAGTGAGGAATTAAACATCGTCTCTTTCGATAGAGAGCTCATGATCCCCAATCCTAAACACACCATGATGTTCATCCCACTGTTCAATAATCTAGCTAAGGAAGTCCTCCAGACCCTTCATTAGGTCAAGTTTGGCATATTTTAGCAAACTACATCTTTGCAAAGATGCTAAACTTTCCAGATCATTTAGAATTTGAATTTCCTCATTATCATGGGCTCTTTCCCACCATAGATTCATGTTGCTGGCTCCTAATCTACATAAAAGCACCCATAAATCATCTCGTCAATGCAGCAAAATCATGAAAAATCATGTTGGGGGTTTCTAGAGTGTGCCCAACATGGTTAACACTCCCCCCCAAGGCCCACGGGGCATGCTAATGCACCCCTGTGGAATGGGAATAGTGTTTAACACTCCCCCCAAGCCTGGGAGACAAAGTTAGTTGTGTTGGAAAATAAGGGCCTGCCCAAAGACTTGGAATTTACCCCAAAACCGACTGAAAAAAGGTAATGAAACACAAGATAAAGGTTCTTCCATCTACTTGGAATAGATGGCGCATCAAATGGTTGCCCAGATTGCTCGCAATCACTTGTGGAAGATCTGCTCTAGAACACTCTCACATAACTGAAAACAATGAAAATTAAGCCTTTTCCCCCTTCTTATAGTCAATCTGGAGGTATGAATCACTTTAAAATCATTAAAATTGAAGTTTTTCATTCCTACATTGTTAATCATATACCATTTTTATATGGTGTTAAATTTTGTTGATGCCATGAAATTTTTAGCAATGAAATGTAGAATTGACTGCATTTGACTCCATATGAGCATGATCTTTTTGGGACCTTTTTCTGGCTCTTGAAACGAAAAATATTCGAGTTACCATCTTCGGGCTCGTAAAAATCCTATGAAGACGATATGAGAGCTTTCTTTTTTGGGACCTTTTCTCACTCTTGAACTAAAAAATCCCCTAGTTATCTTCTTCGGACTCGTAAAACATTTATGAAGAAGACATGAACAATTATTTTATCTTTTTCCTCTCTCATTAAACTAAAAAATACATATTGAGTTTTCTTCATTTGAATCGTTAAAATTTGATGAAGATGTATTAAGTTTGTCTTCGCGTGACTCATTAAAATTTCACGAAGAATATAAATTTCACTCCATCCCCTCATACTCATAACGAAATGAGCCAAATGTCTAGTGATCATATGTTTATCACTTTATCTGGACTCAATAGAAAAACTTACAAAAAAGAACTATGTCGGGTATACCATTAAACCTTTGTCGACCCGGTTATCAACTATGACAAATGGACCCCTTGGAGTTTCTCTTTAAGATCTTTTCAGACTCTCTAAATATGAAAGACCATTGAGTTTAACCATCTGGACTCGTTAAAATTAATCAAATGGGGAAAAGTGGACAACACAGTGGCTCTATGTCTATATTTAGAAATATTTTTTGGCAGTAGTCATTCCCTTGAACATGGTACTCCCTTAGCAAACCTCCTTTTTTTCAGACCCTCAGATGAACCTTACCATCCTATGAGTTTATCCTATATACTCTGATGTTCCTGCATCCTTGTGTCCTAACACTCTTTGGTGTCCATGAGTCTAAATTTTCCTGGTATACCTTTGTGTCGTGCCTTCTATTGTTCAAGGGATTCCTTTATCCTCTGCTTCTTGTATTAACCATCGCTCATATACATCCATCATGCCATCCTTCTATTTGATCCATTGCTCAAAATGTATCTTCAAAATAATCATTCTTATGTTATTTCATGGTGACTGATGTAGGACACATTATTTGCTACCTTTCGACATGTCTCTTCCTATCAAATTCAATACTCTATCTAAGAAGCAGATCCAAAAACATATCAGTACCATGGAACTCGCAGTCATTAGTAGTAGGTTACCTTGTGTTTAATTGGGGGTTTCCAGTATTGGCTCCCAATTGAATGATTCTACAAGTGTTCGTTAGATTGTACTGCACATCTTGGAGACCATCATCATTATCGGTTGCCATCCTCACTTTGTTAATAATTTTCATCATTGACTGGTAATCAGAGGATTTATCACATGTTCAAGATCGACTCCTTTATTCACATGTGTGGAAATATGTTTTTCAGATAAATCAGTGACCAAGACCTTGGGTAGAGGCTTGCATCACTCAACCTTGTTTCCTCTCCCAAGCTGCGTATATTGTTTTCGTAGACAACTCATCAGGATGATCATATTATGACACAGTTCCATATTGTGCTTATCGATGGACATAATCATCATACCTATTTTGAGAAATCACTATCACAGAGCTTCTGAGCATGGGAATGCCTGACTCAGGACATGATTTTATATTTTTAACATATGTGGTTTGTATCAGGTTTCTCGTAGTCTTGAAGCTTCGATCCTCTCTCTATTTTTTCTAATAATATATAAAGTATTTCGGCCATCATCTTTGTCTATGACCTCACACTTTAGGGGGCATCTGTTATATAGGAAAATGACCTTCTCATTAGCTCTGTTATGCTATTAACCTGCAAGACGATACCAGAATACCAAATATGTGAAGAAATATACCCAGAACATAGAACAATGAGAATTAACAACAAGTATTTTATTATTCATAAAGCAATGTTCACTTGCCTCTTCGAGGGGGCAACCTCCAATAGAGTTGAGATCAATTACAAATAAGACACGATGCTCCTCGAGGGGAGTCTCTATCCTTTATATAGGATTCATACATGCAATACCATGGGGCAATACCATGGTTCTTATTAATACCATCTATCTAATGCCATGGCCCATTTGCAACTAACTGTGGTCCCTTCATTAAATGTGGGTTAACCACTTACAATCTTTAATATGGGCTTTATTGACTCTTTACTTAACTATAACTATGGATCGATCCTATTACATAAATAAGGGGGTTAGGTTTGGACCCTAACAAGCTCAAAGGAGAAATATAGATAGATTAAAGACATGACCTAGTTCACATGCCTATTTGCTAAGGTAACCCTCCCTAGTAACTAGAAAGAAGAGTTAACATGCTCCCTATGCATGAGATATGGGTATTAATCCCTAGGGTAACTCACTTTTTTGCCTAAGGCACAATGTTACTCAAGTTTTATGAGATTCCAGAGGTCAATGGGTGGGTTGAATGACTGACATTCCATTTTTCACTCAAATGTCAGCCTGAAAAGAAGGAAACATCTACCTTCGACCTGTATAAGGATATTGCCATTCCTAACCGAGTTTAATGGAAGGGAAAAAGAAATAAAGAAAGGAAAAATCCTAGCTTTTTCCAAAGGGAAATCATGAGAGAATTGGCAAGGATAGGCCTCTCATCATCTATATATTGGAGGCTTGGGCATTATGAAATGGGTCAAAGGATTGTCAACTAATTGTCGAAACTTTGTATGAGATATAGTTTCTTTGCTACCAAGAGGTTAAGAAGAGAGAGAGAGAGAGAAATGAGCTAGAGGATTAAGGGAAGCTTGATTCACCAGATGGTTGTAATAATTCTTTCCTATCAAATAATATAGACTCGTTGTTGTGTTGTCTACTTGATGGTGCCAATATCGTGATTGTTTACACGTTAATTTAATACCATTGTTTATGAGTAGCTTAGATGGATGTTGCTTTCATATATTTATGTATTAATGTTTTTATTATTAGAGTTCATATGTTCTAGTATTACTTTCCGTCTTGTTTATATGCAGGTGTTGATCTAGGAGGTAGCAAAGAGGTCTTTCGCTCTGCTACATTGGGTTCTCCAGCAAGACTACATCAATATCGGAGGTAATCTCTCCTTTTCTGCTTTGAATATCATGCATTGATATAGATATGTATATGCTTCTTTGTGCCATCTACTGTTAATATGAACGGTCTACCTTGGATCTCGGGAAGATCCTTGAGGGTATTCTAGACACAACCTTCCGTGCATTAATCCCTATAGCAAAAACCAAACAACCTTTTCATCAGATAAATTATTCTTTTCAACAAGAGACACACCTAGACTTCTAGTCAACAACTAGGTCAAAATAACCTTCAATAAATCTATGGTCAAACTTGGTCAACACCCTCCAAGTCAAGCCTCCAATCTCATCTAGTAATTTGGTTATCTTGTTCTACTTTAGGCTGAATTTTGGCCTCCTAGAAATTGATTACCATAATTTCATCCCCACAACTACCCATAAAATTTCAACACTGTAACTGCAACTGGCCACAAAAACATGTGAATTGGAGAGAGAGAGATCCTCCACATGTGCAATCTAGATAGAAAGAGGAGAGAGATGATTTTTTCCTTCTTTTTTGTCCTCCTTTTCCTTCTTGTCCTTTGCTTGGATGCCTAGAAGATTCTTGCTTGAGAGAGATGAAATCATTTGCCTTAGAGGAGGAGTTTGAATGTCTATATATAGTGATATGTTGGGTCAATTGGGTGTATCTTCTGTCTAGCCCGACTTTACTTGTATTGAAGCCAAAAATTTCAATTTAAAAAATTCAAAATTTTCTCTTTAAATAAAAAGGCCATAAGGACATGACTCAAAATAAATTTTTCTTTTGACTCTAGCATGAAGAACATGCTTTATAATAATCAATATAAATACATCAAGGGTGAAAATATACATTATGAATACTGACCGTAGTTACAAAATTCAACACTCCCTCTTAACTAGGTGTTGTGCCCTACAACAACCCCCCATTTCATAACATTTTTATCACAAACAATTTACATATGAAATGGGTCCCTTTTAAAATTTTTAATTGGCATTAATAAACTTGTTCAAATAAGGTATGATAATCAAATGAATTTGTGCATAAAACCCTTGTTGAACAAATAATGAGCAATTTTTGAGGTTAAGTCCGAAAAAAGCAATCGCAAGGTTGGTTGCCATCTTGGTTCTTCCCGATGCGATATCGCTATCGGCCATCGGCGATAGCCAATGCACACAAAGAAAAAGCACATACCTTTTTCCCGATGCGACACGATATCGGCGATCAACTATCGGCGCTATTTCTTGTGAAAAATGTTTTAAAGCTCCTACCCGATGCGATATCGCTATCGGCAGAATCCTACGAAGTTTCATAAGACGTTCATATCTTTTCCCCGATGCGACATCGCTATCGGCATTCGGTAAATCAATTGATATACATTTAGGGATTATGTTCGCGCGCTAATACAATGTCGCAATCGGCGTTCGCTAAAGATCTTTCCCAAATGATAATGTCATTCACACTTCCGATGCGATGCGATGACGCTTAATGATGACCTCAGTTTCCAAAAGGTGATTATTTCAAAGCATTAAAGTTATATTTAAATCCGATTTGACAAAAGCACAGATTTCAAAATGCCGTTAAGTAAAGGGATAAGGTAATGCATGCGTATTTAAAGCTTTGCCCCTTCGAATTAACGAGCAATTACGATTAGACCTTTGAAAAAATCTATTGCACGCTTTAAGGGGTCATTCGGTTTAATAACTTAAGTAATGGTCATTTATGGAGCTGCAGGCCGTAAAATCACCATCATTGCATCTACGGTGCCTTCTCAAATCATTAGATCCGCAGCCTCTTTTAGAAATAATCTCACCACGCTTCAAATCATATATCTATCCCGTTATGGACCGTCATTGTTATTTCTTTGTTACGATTTCTCTTGCATTTGTGTAGAATTCAACTGTCGAGAGAAGTCTGAATATGATGGGAAAGAAGTTCAAGAAGGTGGCAGGTTCTACTGCGACACCTGTCTCAGGCCAAGCTGCTACAATTTCAAGGAAAGGCTTAATCTCAGATACTACATGCACTGGTCTTCCTGGTACTACATGGCAAGGGACATACAATTTGCTAGATGCAGAACAACCAGAAATGACAGTAACGGAGGCAAGTGTGGATGAACTAAGAAAGTCTGAGGCAACTCTTAAAGATTTGGCTGACTCCTTTCTGCACAGAATAGCAGCTAGGGAACAAGTCTTGCCTTATACTGATGTGGTACGTTGGGTAATTGAAGAAATTACTCTCACTAATAGAACCTTCCATACTAAGGATGGAAGGATTTTCGGTTCCTTCAAGCCTGACGACTTGAGACGGATGTATCATTTGCCCAATCCCGAGCAAGTCTATAACAGAGCATTTGTGGAGAAATTCGCCAGAGAGAATGAATCACCATCCGAACCTCTCCGAGATTGGAGGCAAAATCCAGCAAAACACAAGCAGGATATGTCGGGTAAGTACTCCAATGCTTCTTTGGCTTCACCTTACTGCTATGCTGGAATTATGATGTGTAGATTGTGGGGATTTCATGATTCTGCAAATATCCATGTTGATATGGTTCCCTTAATGGAAGCGGCCGTCAATAGTATAATCATGGATTGGGCCACTATTATGTCTGATAAGTTGGTCATAGCTATTCGTGAGTTTAGGGCCAAAACCAGAGTCACCGAGAGAAAAATCCCACCCTTCTATTACTCTGCCTACATTATGGATACCCTTTGTTTTAATTCTGAGTTTCCTGTCCTTGGTTGGAGATGGACAACCCATGACCCAACACCTATTCATTTGTATCATCGTAAATTGTGGAAACCCTCTCACAAAGATCATTTGTATCAAATTTGCAATGGTTTTATGGTTCCCGTTCACTATTCTATTTTTGACAAACCTATCCCCAGAATTTCTTATGAAGCCTCTTTTGACCTACCAGCCGTAGCCCATTGGTTTGGCGAAGAATATTTTTCCTATATCAGAGTTTTTGGAAGCAAGGCTAGGCCACATGTTCTCCCCTTGTACATGCCAGATAAATTGTTAGCCCGAGAAATCTCCTATCAGATCATGTCTGAGGGTGTCACACAAACTCTCAAAGAAGAGAAGAAGAGAGGATGGCCATCTTTTCCTTTGAGAATTGGAGTTTACACGCTGCTAAATTACAAGCATGCAGAAAAGGAAGCAGCAAAACTCCAAATGGTATCTCTAGCTTCTATTCCAAACAGACTCTATGACCCGAAAAAGACTGCTTTCATTGCCTTGGAACAGGCTAAGCTGACAAAGGTTGTTCATCAAGAAGACCAGTTTGACGACCTGTTCATGGGTGCCGATTCAATAAGCCAAGTCAAACAACTTGCTGCGATGAGATATGAAGATGTGGAATTAACTGAATTTAATAAACTTAGAAAGCAAAGGTTGCAAACTTTGCCTCTAGATTTATTATCCACAACCCCAACTTCATCCTCAAGCGAGCCTGATCAGCTGGAAATAAATTCACCTCCCGTTACAATTAGAGAACAGGAGGAAAGACAAAACAAGTTGCAGGCAGAAAGGCATAGAAGAGAACAAATAGAAAGGCAGCAAAAAGCACAAATTGAACAAAAGCAAAGAAGGCAAAGGGAGCAAGAAGAGCAAAGAAGGCAAAGGGAGCTAGAAGAACAGCAGAGGATTGAAAAAGAGAAAGAACAGAGTAAGCAAATCTCTGTTGATACTGAATTGATTAAAGAATGAAACCAATTCGATTCCATTATAAGTGGTAAGGAAGCCTCCAAAGACTCAGATGCCTCAAAGACTCCCGATACTACGCTTTCTCCGGTTCTTGAAGGAACCAGCGGCCCACCCATGGTACAGAATGTTGAGGAAATTACTCAAAACCCAGCTGATCAAATTGATCTTTAGGTAGAGGAAATTCCTCCCCTAGACATTTTCTACAGCCCTAAGCATAGAGCCGTTGTAAGGCGCTCAAGGAAGAGACGAAGGATTGATCAACCTTCTGTTTCAACTGAGCAAACAGTCACGGACAATGTCGTCTGGAAGGGAGAATTAGATCCCTCTAAAGATTTGACAAAGCTGTCGCAATTTGCGGGAGCTTATTCAGCGGCAACCATTGACAAAGCATCCGAAGTGAGTCTTCTTTTGAAGACTAAAGAGCATGAGGTATACGCATTGCAAGCAGAAGTGATAGAGGCAAGGAATAAGGCAGCACAGGCAGAAGAACAATTGCTGGCCCAACAACAAGAGAATCATTTGTTAACCCAGCAAATTGAAAAACTGAGGATAGACCAAAGTGACATTCAAAAAGCACAAGAATTGTCAGAAGCATTATCCCAGTTGGAGGCATCAAATGAGCTGTTGTTGAAATCTAAAGAGGAGCAAATAATTCAGCTGTCAGCACAGCTTGAAAGTATCAAAGGTGCCAAGAGTATTGATGATTTCAGAACAGAGGCAACTCTAATAAACGGCACATTGATATCTCAGACCAGACTCTTGTGTCAACAACTAGTTGAAGCTGAGATACTTTGTGACACATCTACAGCAGTATGTGAACAAATCGAGAAAGCCAGGAGTAACTTGGATCAGGCCGAAGAAGATATAACAGAGTATATTGAATGGCAAGACACTCCAGAAGGGCAAGCGGCAAATTTTTCCCGAATCTGTGTAACATACAAAGACATACTTTTCATGGAATGGAACACACAGGTAATGAAGGCGGAAAGGGCAGCATCCAGATGCAAAACGATTTCCAGAAACATGATCAATCTAGTCAATGATACATTGTACCTGGCAAACATGATTTCACAATGCACACCTGGAAACATAACAACCGCAAATATGCTGGAGCACAGGAATTATCCTGAGCTGGAAACACAAGGGCGGTTAATTGCTGGAGTGAATACCTTGACCGCCGACGCATACTGGCTTTTCCTGATTAAACCACATTCTCAAAGGTCGGCTCTTAACTGCCTAACAGATGCTCTCCGATACCTGATTGCCGATTTCCAAGATGCCACATACGATGCACAGCTGACTTCACGCCTCAATACTCCACCAGAAGTAGAGCCAATGCTGGCGATATGTCAGCGAAGGAGTAAAGGCAAAGAGACCTTTGACTGAGGCATCACCGCCGACTGCCGAATCACCCAAATGAACAATGATATTTGTTAATGCCGATTTAGTTGTTTTTCAGTTTTAGATATTTAGATATTTTTAGATTAGCATAGTATTTATAGACCCTTTCATTGTTTTGGAAAGGGTCGTAAAATTTTGTAAAAGACTTAAAGGCTGAAGTTTGCACTATTGTGCTTCAGTCTATATTCTTTTTGAAACTCGACCACTGGTCCTTAATTTTACTTGGAATGCTGTTTTAAGTAAATTGTGCACTATTGTCGTTTGCTTGGGATGCTTTCTGGTTGGAAGGAAGGACCGCGACATAGCGATTAATATATTGGATTGATCAAACAGCTTGCATGGTACTATTATCTGTATATGTTCTCTTTTCTATTATATAAATTGCTGTGTTATTACTTTGCTATTATTGATTACATGTATGCGATATAACAGCAAATCTGCATTTCATATCACTATTGAATGTTTTGTGATTTGTTATCTCTTTTACTCATGTATGTAACAATGATATAAATGACTGAGTGCAGTAATTCGCTATTATCGCTCTGCATAACTATTTATGCAGAGCAATCTTAAATGGTTTAAACATTTATGCTTACTGTTAGTGACATCTATATGCCTGCCATTAAGCATAGGTTATCAAACGCTGCATTATCTGAATTGATAAGTCCCAGGATTAGCTTATAGTTATTATATTTCTTTTATAGTTTAGTTATTTATTTATTATCACTTCATATCGTAAATCATTCATCCATCCCGTTTACTTATAATCTTTGGGAAACTGGTCCCATTATCCCCAGTCGGAGCCACTATTCCAAACGGAAAAGGAGCTGCACTAAGTTCCGAACCGGGTGGTTTCCTCGATGTTGTTGCAACGAATTTCGGGGCATCAACATTTTTGGCGCTAGAGGGAGGGCCATCAACTGTGAATGGCAAGTAGGTCCAAGTCCACAAACCATTCTAAGAGTAATTCCCCCTCCAAACCCTCTTCTCCTTCTCAATCACATGCTGGTTCTCCAGCACATGATCAAGAAAAAGAAGAATCAACCACCATTGCTCACACCCATCATATTTCAGAACATTTAAGTCTTGAATCCCCTGAAGTTCAGTCTCTTATCCATAAAATTCAGAGCTTCTCGATTTCACCTCAGAAATCTGAAGTATCACAAAGCAGTGTGACCTCGCAGTTAAACTTATCCCATCCACTTACCAGACTTCAGAGCGAAAAATTCGGTATTGAACCTACTGAGTTCCCTTTACCCAAAAAGAAAAGGGCTAAGAAGATTACTGAAGTATCTGATAGTGAAGATCTTTCTTCCATATCTTCCATCTCAACTCCTCCTCTGCGAAGTCAACCATCCACTCCTCCATTACACATTGTTGTTCATCAGGGAATAAGTACTACAGCATCTCAAGCTACTCTCTCTCCAACAACTTCTTCTCCTCAGTCATCTGGAATACCAATAGTAGTAACAACTAATATCGCCAGCATAATGGCAGATCCATGGACTACGCCAGGTGCAGTCAATATGCCCGGACCATTACATGATCTACCTGATGCTCCCAAAAAATGGTTGCCTAAATTTAATCCAGATAATGGAACACAAGCTGAAGAACATATTAACAATTTCATGTTAGCAGTTAACTTAAAAGGAGTGACAGAACAAGATGTTGTTGTAAGGCTTTTCCCTTATACTCTGCAAGGATCGGCAGGATCCTGGTACTTCTCTTTACCTTCTGGTTCTATTACCAGCTGGACTACATGCCAAGAGCAGTTCCTTACCAAATATGGAGATGACAGGTCTCTGGCGACTTTAATAAATGACCTCTCCAATTTGAGAATAGAACATAGGGAACCAATAAAGGAGTTTAATGCTCGATTCAACAAACTCCTAAATAAAATCCCCACCGCTTCGAAGCCAAGTGAACAAATCAGGAGCGAATGGTATATTACTGCCCTCCCTTCCAACATAGCCATTTTTGTTGACAGGGCTGGCAAACCTACCTTAGCCGAGAATATGAAGGAAGCACTTGCCGTTGAAAAGCGTATTAATGCTTTAGAGAAAAAAGCAGCCTTAGAAGATAGAAAATCCAAAAAAGTTTCATTTAAAGAAGATTCTAAGAAAAAGACCCCAAAAGACCCATACGACATGGAAGGTTTACAAAAGGTCCTCAAAACATTGTCTAATGAAATGGTTGAGATAAAAAAACAGGTGGCTGAAACTTCGAACAAAAGACCATTCAGAACTTTCAAGAAAACTGAAACAAAGCCACCCAATGTTATATCTAATGCAGACTCTGAACAAGAAGATGAAGAAGAGGAATCAACCTCTCAAACGGATGATGAAGAAGAAGTAGTTGAGTGTCACGGCATGTGGGATTTTATACTCCCAAATTCTGACACTGAGAATCAAGAGGAAGCATTTCCTGTCACTACGAGAAGCAAAATTGCTTCTGAACCTACTCAAACAACTACAAAAAAGAGGAGTGCAGGTGCTGCCACACCAAAAGAAAAAGTTCTTCCAAAGAAATCTCCGGTAGCAGCCCCTCAAAACCAGCCTCCCATTTCTAACTCTCCTTCAACATCCAAGACACTAGTAGTATCTGACTCCATGGAGTATAATATTGTTGATGATATGAAAAAGACTAAGGCAAACATAACCATGTTTGAACTAAGTAAGTTAAAACATCAGCAGAAATTTCTCCTAAGAGAATATAACGCTGTCCCCTCTTCCCCTCTTCCCAGTTCAAAAGCTGCTAATGATTCAGGACAACCCCCTCCAGATATGGTCGAAGCTACCGATTCGGTTCTGATCGGAGATAGATCCAATTCTCATACCCCACCTTTCTTTCTCACCTATGAAATCTATAATCGAAATCTGCATAACTGTTTAATTGATTCAGGGGCTTCATCCAATATTATGCCAGCTTCAGTTTGTTCTAAACTGAACATAGAACCCCAGAAGTCCGCTATTCACATTGTACAGTTAGACAGAACGAAAGTACAGGTTATAGGAGAAATTAATTCCGTGACTATCAGGTTGTCTGCTGATCCCAGAATAGTACAAAGAATAGATATTTTGATAGCTGACATACCTGAATTCTACGGCTTAATTTTGAGCAGGGATTGGTCTGAGAAACTGCATGGATACATTTCCACGGATTGGTCACATATGTGGCTCCCCTACAAGGGTAAGCCAAATCAAATAAAGATCGACCGTGAGAAGCATATGACTCATACAGTAACCGATTTCGAACAAGAAAACCAGCCTGTGGCCTTCAACAACAACATTTTGGGAAATCATTCTTTGGCAACTTTGTTGCCCAATCTTCCCCTTTTTCAGTTAACCATTGTACATCTCAAGTAGAAAACTTTTCACAAACCAATTTATCCAAATGCTTCAACGCAAATAAAAAAGATGTAAATATTTTTGTTGATTCTCCTTTATTTTGGTCTTTGTATTTTGATGGCTCTAAGTCCAGTGAGGGGTCAGGAGCAGGTTGCATTTTGGTTAGTCCGCAAGGCGAAAAAAACAATGCTATCCTGTCGATTAGAATTTGAATGCACCAATAACACGGCCGAATACGAAGCTTTAGTGCAGGGACTATATAAGGCAATTGACCTTAAAGTCCAATATATAAAAGTATTCGGCGATAGTGACATCATTGTTAAACAGGTAAGAAATACAATTCATTGCCTTTCAAGCCACCTTAAGCATTATCAATCGCTAGTGCAAGATCTTACTTTGCATTTCTCAGCATTCAACATTTCCTCAATTCCAAGATCACAAAACTCAGCAGCTGATTTATTAGCCAACGTAGCTTCCAAACTCCTCCCTTCCGAAGACTATAGTCTTGATAGATTTTCTATAGAATTAATTTTTAGACCTTCAGTTCCTGATAACATCACTAACTGGAGGGTTTTCAACCATGACGAGGACATCTTGCAATTCTTAACCTCTGAAAAGTCCTATGAAAATCAAATCATTGAAGAACATGACCATGATTCTCAAATGAAAGAAACATCTCAAGATAACGCGGTTCCTAAGCCTGTAGTAAAGCTCGAAGACCTTTATGACATTAAAGATAGGTTCAAACCTGTAATTAATGCAAAACTCCAAAGCTCTACTCTTAGGTTTGAATCGATCAATTTGGGAACAGATCAAGCTCCTCAAAATATCAATTTAGGACTAGGACTTTCTATAGAAGAAAAGGAAGCATTCATCAAACTCTTAAGGAAAAAAAAACAAGTTTTTGCTTGGAAGTATGACGACCTCAAGACATATGATACATCTATCATACAACACACTATTCCTATGCTTCCCGATCAAAAACCAATCCAGCAGAAGTTAAGAAAAATACATCCAAATTTGGAGAGCCAGATAAAGTCGGAACTTAATAAGCTCTTAAAAGCTAAGATTATCTTCCCTGTCCGACACTCAAACTGGGTTTCCAATATGGTACCAGTCAGGAAGAAAAACGGCGACATCCGAATCTGTATTGATTTCAGAAACTTGAATAAGGCAAGCTTGAAAGATAACTTCCCTCTCCCTACCATGGAGCAAATCCTTCAATCGGTAGCAGGATCTGAATTGATGTCTTTTCTTGATGGTTTCTCAGGATATAATCAAGTGTTGGTTCATCCTGATGACCAATTAAAAACTACATTCAGAACAAAATGGGGAACTTACGCATACCAAAAGATGCCTTTTGGACTCATAAATGCAGGAGCAACATTCCAAAGAGCTATGGATACAGCCTTTAGAGGGTTAATTAACCGGACAGTAGTCGTCTACCTCGATGATATTACTGTGTATTCTAAAAAGAGATGTAATCACTTGCATGATTTAAATCAGATTTTTCAACGATGCAAAACATATGGTATCTCTCTTAACCCGAAAAAGTCTTTCTTCGCTCTTAATCAAGGTAAGCTCTTAGGGTTTATTGTTTCTAAAGATGGCATTTATGTAGATCCTGATCGAATTAAAGAAATTTCTGAGATTCCTTTTCCACATAATAAAAAATCGATGCAGTCGTTTTTAGGACAAATTAATTTCGTTAAACGATTTGTTCCAGATTTTTCACAGATTGTACTACCACTGCAAACGATGATTAAAAAGAATTCAACCTTCAGATGGGGATTAGAAGAAAAGCAAGCTTTTAATGATATTAAGCAATCCATAATCAATGTCCCAGCTCTGAATACTCCAAATCTTTCTAATCATTTTACATTATATACTATTGCATCTGACTTATCTTACGCAGCAGTACTCACACAGTTGAATGATGATAATTTGGAAGCGCCCATTTCGTTCTTCAGTTCAAACTTTCAAGGCGCCGAATTGAATTATTCCGAAATTGAGAAACAAGCTTTTGCTGTCTTTAAAGCAGTCAAACATTATCGACCCTTTCTTCTAAAAACCCATACTAAAGTAATAGTTCCTTTCTCAGCAGTTAGGTAATTATTAATCCAAAAGGAATTGGGAGAAAAGAGGGCAAACTGGGTCGCAGCCCTCCAAGAATATGACCTAGAAATAAAGCCAGCAAAGTTTGTTAAAGGTCAAGGTTTTTGCAGGATATTAGCAGGAGCATCAAACATTCCTGAATCAAGTGATACAGAGCAAACTCAAGAAGTTAATCAGCTAAGTATACCGGATTCCGAATCTCAATATTCAGATCTGATCTTTTATTTAAAGAATGGTTATGCACCTACCAATTTGTCCTACAAGAACAAAAGAGCCATTAGATTGAAAGCTAAGAGTTTTTCCCTTATTAATGATGTGCTCTTCAGGAGAAACTATGATTCTGTCCTATTAAGATGCCTTGAGAAACCTGAAGCTCAAAAGGTTTTGCAGGAGCTACACGATGGACCGGCAGGAGGACATTTTGGAGCTGATACAATAGCTCATAAAGTCATTCATGCTGGATACTATTGGCCTACTTTGTTTAAGGACGCTCACGAATATGTTAGGAAGTGCATCAAATGCCAAACTGCCAGTGGAAGACAACACAAGCCAGCTTTCCCTTTGCAACCAATCAACATTGAACAACCTTTTGAACAATGGGGATTGGACATCATTGGAGAAATAAATCCTTCTTCTTCCAAGCAACACAAGTATATCCTTACAGCTACTGATTACTTTACAAAGTGGGTAGAAGCAGTTCCGTTAAAGACAACAAACTCTGAGGCTATCATCGAATTTATAGATCAGTTCATCATTACCAGGTTTGGTGTTCCAAACGCTCTTGTCTTTGATAATGCTTCTTATTTCTCAGGCAATGCAATGATTGATTTCGCTATCAAAAGAGGGTTTAAATTAAAGTATTCTGCTAACTACTACCCTCAGGGCAACGGCCTAGCAGAATCAACTAATCAAAATCTAATCAAAATCATTAAGCGAACAATTGAAGAGAATCATAAGAACTGGCATAAATCCTTGGTATTTGCATTATGGGCCGATAGGATAACACAGAAAGCTTCCATAGGGACCTCTCCGTTTAATCTCGTCTACGGAAAAGAAGCAATCGTACCAACCAACCTTCTTCTTCCATCTCTAGCCTTAGTGCAATTTATCGACGAAACTCCTTCTTCTTCTATACAGTTTAGATATGATCAAATTCTCAAACTTGAAGAAGAAAGGGATAAAGCCAAGGTTACACATGCAAAACATCAACAAGTCATTAAAGCAGCTTTTGATCTAGCCTCATCTAGCCCTAGACAATTCCAAGTCGGAGATCTAGTCCTGAAATGGGACAAAGCCCATGAAGACAAAGGTAAACATACCAAATTTCAAAAACTATGGCTAGGACCATTTCAAATCTGTGAAAAAGTAGGCCATTCCACGTTCATATTACAAAATCTATCAGGGGTGAAGGATTCTCTCCCTGTCAATGGTCTAATCTTGAAGAAATTCTTTAATTGAGGAGGTAACCCCTTCTCTTTGTAGCTTGATAGTTTTTATATAGTTTGTAGGATTTGTAGAAATAAGAATGTGGGACATTTCCCATTGACCTTTTCGCTGTAATTAAAAGCTGTCTCGGCATGACAATATTAGTATTTACTTTGGGATAATAGCGTCTTAAACCAAGAGAGATCATTTCTAGGAAATTAGATATCTTTTTATTCTGAACATCACAGTCTAACCTTTGTAAACTTCACTCTGAACGAAGTTCTATGAGTCATCTTGGGTGTTTGAAATTAGTCCCCAAAGGTTATCTATATGAAAATAGGAGCTAATTCATCTTCAACATCCTTAACTCTTAAACCTGTCATCCATTTATTCTTAAGAAGATAGTTGTTCATCCCATTCACCAAAAGTTTATGATTACTCAGAGTGTAATTCTAAAATATAAAAGATTAAAGATAAGAGGTCTTATTTCAAGCCTGCTTACCATGTTCATAGGAAAATAATTTAACTGACATTACCAAAACTGCATATCAAACAGGGTAATGGCTTGAAAGTTCAAGACAAGGGGTCTCATCACGAGCCAGCTTGTTCAGTTTAAATTACTACCCGTGAATGGCATTGTCATTTATCTGGCCACCAAACCAGGACAATGGCTTTTATCTTAAGCAAAGAAGAAAGTGAAATTAAAAAAAAATACGAAAATATCTTTTGAATTCATTCTGTTTAGTCACACTCTAAGGTGAATGGAACAATGGACAACAACATGGTTAAAAGGTAACCCTGCCGAGACTATGAATGTTTGCTGGCAGCAGAGGCTCTACCTGTGACAGAGGAGTTTATTTTAAAAAGCTGATATGGAAAAGTTTTCTATTTTTACCTTTATAAACCAATAAGGACTTATTTTAATACTCAAAGTGCATTTATAAAAAGAGGAAGTCAAATGAAGAAACCTGTTTTATTCAGAATCAATAGACATCTAGTTATATTAGAAATTTCCTTTCCTTTATAAAGATTCTATTTGAAAAAATGTAAGTATATTTATTAGTCCAGAGATAACTGGTTCTGCCAGCGAATCGCCAATTGTTGTGCCCTACAACAACCCCCCATTTCATAACATTTTTATCACAAACAATTTACATATGAAATGGGTCCCTTTTAAAATTTTTAATTGGCATTAATAAACTTGTTCAGATAAGGTATGATAATCAAATGAATTTGTGCATAAAACCCTTGTTGAACAAATAATGAGCAATTTTTGAGGTTAAGTCCGAAAAAAGCAATCGCAAGGTTGGTTGCCATCTTGGTTCTTCCCGATGCGATATCGCTATCGGCCATCGGCGATAGCCAATGCACACAAAGAAAAAGCACATACCTTTTTCCCGATGCGACACGATATCGGCGATCAACTATCGGCGCTATTTCTTGTGAAAAATGTTTTAAAGCTCCTACCCGATGCGATATCGCTATCGGCAGTCGGCAGAATCCTACGCAGTTTCATAAGACGTTCATATCTTTTCCCCGATGCGACATCGCTATCGGCATTCGGTAAATCAATTGATATACATTTAGGGGTTATGTTCGCGCGCTAATACAATGTCGCAATCGGCGTTCGCTAAAGATCTTTCCCAAATGATAATGTCATTCACACTTCCGATGCGATGCGATGACGCTTAATGATGACCTCAGTTTCCAAAAGGTGATTATTTCAAAGCATTAAAGTTATATTTAAATCTGATTTGACAAAAGCACAAATTTCAAAATGCCGTTAAGTAAAGGGATAAGGTAATGCATGCGTATTTAAAGCTTTGCCCCTTCGAATTAACGAGAAATTACGATTAGACCTTTGAAAAAATCTATTGCACGCTTTAAGGGGTCATTCGGTTTAATAACTTAAGTAATGGTCATTTATGGAGCTGCAGGCCGTAAAATCACCATCATTGCATCTACGGTGCCTTCTCAAATCATTAGATCCGCAGCCTCTTTTAGAAATAATCTCACCACGCTTCAAATCATATATCTATCCCGTTATGGATCGTCATTGTTATTTCTTTGTTACGATTTCTCTTGCATTTGTGTAGAATTCAACTGTCGAGAGAAGTCTGAATATGATGGGAAAGAAGTTCAAGAAGGTGGCAGGTTCTACTGCGACACCTGTCTCAGGCCAAGCTGCTACAGTTTCAAGGAAAGGCTTAATCTCAGATACTACATGCACTGGTCTTCCTGGTACTACATGGCAAGGGACATACAATTTGCTAGATGCAGAACAACCAGAAACGACAGTAACGGAGGCAAGTGTGGATGAACTAAGAAAGTCTGAGGCAACTCTTAAAGATTTGGCTGACTCCTTTCTGCACAGAATAGCAGCCAGGGAACAAGTCTTGCCTTATACTGATGTGGTACGTTGGGAAATTGAAGAAATTACTCTCACTAATAGAACCTTCCATACTAAGGATGGAAGGATTTTCGGTTCCTTCAAGCCTGACGACTTGAGACGGATGTATCATTTGCCCAATCCCGAGCAAGTCTATAACAGAGCATTTGTGGAGAAATTCGCCAGAGAGAATGAATCACCATCCGAACCTCTCCGAGATTGGAGGCAAAATCCAGCAAAACACAAGCAGGATATGTCGGGTAAGTACTCCAATGCTTCTTTGGCTTCACCTTACTGCTATGCTGGAATTATGATGTGTAGATTGTGGGGATTTCATGATTATGCAAATATCCATGTTGATATGGTTCCCTTAATGGAAGCGGCCGTCAATAGTATAATCATGGATTGGGCCACTATTCTGTCTGATAAGTTGGTCATAGCTAGTCGTGAGTTTATGGCCAAAACCAGAGTCACCGAGAGAAAAATCCCACCCTTCTATTACTCTGCCTACATTATGGATACCCTTTGTTTTAATTCTGAGTTTCCTGTCCTTGGTTGGAGATGGACAACCCATGACCCAACACCTATTCATTTGTATCATCGTAAATTGTGGAAACCCTCTCACAAAGATCATTTGTATCAAATTTGCAATGGTTTTATGGTTCCCGTTCACTATTCTATTTTTGACAAACCTATCCCCAGAATTTCTTATGAAGCCTCTTTTGACCTACCAGCCGTAGCCCATTGGTTCGGCGAAGAATATTTTTCCTATATCAGAGTTTTTGGAAGCAAGGCTAGGCCACATGTTCTCCCCTTGTACATGCCAGATAAATTGTTAGCCCGAGAAATCTCCTATCAGATCATGTCTGAGGGTGTCACACAAACTCTCAAAGAAGAGAAGAAGAGAGGATGGCCATCTTTTCCTTTGAGAATTGGAGTTTACACGCTGCTAAATTACAAGCATGCAGAAAAGGAAGCAGCAAAACTCCAAATGGTATCTCTAGCTTCTATTCCAAACAGACTCTATGACCCGAAAAAGACTGCTTTCATTGCCTTGGAACAGGCTAAGCTGACAAAGGTTGTTCATCAAGAAGACCAGTTTGACGACCTGTTCATGGGTGCCGATTCAATAAGCCAAGTCAAACAACTTGCTGCGATGAGATATGAAGATGTGGAATTAACTGAATTTAATAAACTTAGAAAGCAAAGGTTGCAAACTTTGCCTCTAGATTTATTATCCACAACCCCAACTTCATCCTCAAGCGAGCCTGATCAGCTGGAAATAAATTCACCTCCCGTTACAATTAGAGAACAGGAGGAAAGACAAAACAAGCTGCAGGCAGAAAGGCATAGAAGAGAACAAATAGAAAGGCAGCAAAAAGCACAAATTGAACAAAAGCAAAGAAGGCAAAGGGAGCAAGAAGATCAAAGAAGGCAAAGGGAGCTAGAAGAACAGCAGAGGATTGAAAAAGAGAAAGAACAGAGTAAGAAAATCTCTGTTGATACTGAATTGATTAAAGAATGGAACCAATTCGATTCCATTATAAGTGGTAAGGAAGCCTCCAAAGACTCAGATGCCTCAAAGACTCCCGATACTACGCTTTCTCCGGTTCTTGAAGGAACCAGCGGCCCACCCATGGTACAGAATGTTGAGGAAATTACTCAAAACCCAGCTGATCAAATTGATCTTCAGGTAGAGGAAATTCCTCCCCTAGACATTTTCTACAGCCCTAAGCATAGAGCCGTTGTAAGGCGCTCAAGGAAGAGACGAAGGATTGATCAACCTTCTGTTTCAACTGAGCAAACAGTCACGGGCAATGTCGTCTGGAAGGGAGAATTAGATCCCTCTGAAGATTTGACAAAGCTGTCGCAATTTGCGGGAGCTTATTCAGCGGCAACCATTGACAAAGCATCCGAAGTGAGTCTTCTTTTGAAGACTAAAGAGCATGAGCTATACGCATTGCAAGCAGAAGTGATAGAGGCAAGGAATAAGGCAGCACAGGCAGAAGAACAATTGCTGGCCCAACAACAAGAGAATCATTTGTTAACCCAACAAATTGAAAAACTGAGGATAGACCAAAGTGACATTCAAAAAGTACAAGAATTGTCAGAAGCATTATCCCAGTTGGAGGCATCAAATGAGATGTTGTTGAAATCTAAAGAGGAGCAAATAATTCAGCTGTCAGCACAGCTTGAAAGTATCAAAGGTGCCAAGAGTATTGATGATTTCAGAACAGAGGCAACTCTAATAAACGGCGCATTGATATCTCAGACCAGACTCTTGTGTCAACAACTAGTTGAAGCTGAGATACTTTGTGACACATCTACAGCAGTATGTGAACAAATCGAGAAAGCCAGGAGTAACTTGGATCAGGCCGAAGAAGATATAACAGAGTATATTGAATGGCAAGACACTCCAGAAGGGCAAGCGGCAAATTTTTCCCGAATCTGTGTAACATACAAAGACATACTTTTCATGGAATGGAACACACAGGTAATGAAGGCGGAAAGGGCAGCATCCAGATGCAAAACGATTTCCAGAAACATGATCAATCTAGTCAATGATACATTGTACCTGGCAAACATGATTTCACAATGCACACCTGGAAACATAACAACCGCAAATATGCTGGAGCACAGGAATTATCCTGAGCTGGAAACACAAGGGCGGTTAATTGCTGGAGTGAATACCTTGACCGCCGACGCATACTGGCTTTTCCTAATTAAACCACATTCTCAAAGGTCGGCTCTTAACTGCCTAACAGATGCTCTCCGATACCTGATTGCCGATTTCCAAGATGCCACATACGATGCACAGCTGACTTCACGCCTCAATACTCCACCAGAAGTAGAGCCAATGCTGGCGATATGTCAGCGAAGGAGTAAAGGCAAAGAGACCTCTGACTGAGGCATCACCGCCGACTGCCGAATCACCCAAATGAACAATGATATTTGTTAATGCCGATTTAGTTGTTTTTTCAGTTTTAGATATTTAGATATTTTTAGATTAGCATAGTATTTATAGACCCTTTCATTGTTTTGGAAAGGGTCGTAAAATTTTGTAAAAGACTTAAAGGCTGAAGTTTGCACTATTGTGCTTCAGTCTATATTCTTTTTGAAACTCGACCACTGGTCCTTAATTTTACTTGGAATGCTGTTTTAAGTAAATTGTGCACTATTGTCGTTTGCTTGGGATGCTTTCTGGTTGGAAGGAAGGACCGCGACATAGCGATTAATATATTGGATTGATCAAACAGCTTGCATGGTACTATTATCTGTATCTGTTCTCTTTTCTATTATATAAATTGTTGTGTTATTACTTTGCTATTATTGATTACATGTATGCGATATAACAGCAAATCTGCATTTCATATCACTATTGAATGTTTTGTGATTTGTTATCTCTTTTACTCATGTATGTAACAATGATATAAATGACTGAGTGCAGTAATTCGCTATTATCGCTCTGCATAACTATTTATGCAGAGCAATCTTAAATGGTTTAAACATTTATGCTTACTGTTAGTGACATCTATATGCCTGCCATTAAGCATAGGTTATCAAACGCTGCATTATCTGAATTGATAAGTCCCGGGATTAGCTTATAGTTATTATATTTCTTTTATAGTTTAGTTATTTATTTATTATCACTTCATATCGTAAATCATTCATCCATCCCGTTTACTTATAATCTTTGGGAAACTGGTCCCATTATCCCCAGTCGGAGCCACTATTCCAAACGGAAAAGGAGCTGCACTAAGTTCCGGACCGGGTGGTTTCCCCGATGTTGTTGCAACGAATTTCGGGGCATCAACACTAGGTAGGTATTTATAATGGTTGTTTTAAATGTTCTCAAGTTGAAAATTTTCTCTATGAAAACATTATAAGAAGTCATCTTCAACATCATCAAAAACCTAGTCAACAACTCTTATATAAGATAAGTCATCAACCATAGCTAGTCAGTACCAATGACTCATAATCCTAGTCGACACTCCTAATAGATAGCATGATAGCATCAAATAGTCATCATATCTTTGGTCAATACCACTGACCCATAATCTTGGTCGGTACTCCTAACTTAGACTAGTTTTGGTTAACCATCCCGGTCAATCCCTTTGAATCATGGTCAAAATCCAAAGGCCACACTCTACATGAGAAGCTAGGTTTGATGCTAAATGAGCTCCTCATCCTATCTACAATGGCTAAGCCTGTAGCTGAAATCCGCACACTCAATTGATTGATATTAGGATTATAGGACCATTCTCCTCAACTAGTCAACATCTTTAATACAAGGATAATTTTTTTCCATGACGTTATCATATTAACACTACCTCTCAACTAAAGGGACAATCTCCATAAGCCCAAGCCTGTCCCGAAGTATATGAACTTCACTCTAGACAAAGGATTTTTTTCAAATATTAAATGTTTTCTCATTAATGGATATGTACTTGATGTAACACTGTTAGGCCAGGTAATAACTCCAATAGGCAGTAAAACGGATTCGTTCTATTTCATTAGGTATGCTATTGTTATATACAAAGGGTGTGACTGCTCAATTCATCTCCTGATGACTGTTCACATTCCTAATTTAACTATTTACATAAATTCACCCAGTCGTAGAGGATTAGGTGTCAACATTCCCCCCCTTAATCTGAAGGGATGTTGGTGAGTCCAAGCATCATTCTGAATCTTTCAAGATTTTCTCTTCCAAGCGCTTTGGTGAAGATGTCTGCAATTTGCTCATTTGTGGAACAATGATGGAGATGGATTGTTTTGGCCTCAACATGATGTCGGATCAGATGATATTTAGTATTGATGTGCTTTGTTCGATCATGGAACTTTGGGTTCTTGGCCAACTTTATTGCAGAGGTGTTGTCAATAATGAGTGGAGTTGATTGTACTTTTTTTACTTGCAAATCTTCAATAATTTTCCTGAGCCACACAATTTCTTTTGTTGCTTCAGTTGCTGCCACGTATTTTGCTTATGTTGTGGAATCTGTTGGAACTGATTGTTTGCGTGATCTCCAGGAGACAACTCCTGATCCAAGAATGATAGCATATCCTGAAGTATATACCCCAGTTTCTTTGTCTCCATCGAAGTCTGAATCAGACTATCCGATCAAACTGAAGTCATCCACCTGTGTGTACTTGATTCCAAAGTCTTGAGTTCCCTTCAAGTACTTTAGAACTCTTTTTGCAGCAGACCAATGTCCCTCACAAGGCTTTTGCATAAACCTGGAGAGGATTCCAACATCAAATGAAATGTCTGGTCTGGTAATAGTAAGTTAGTTGAGACTTCCTACAAGCTGTCTATACTTTGTTGCATCCTAAAATTCCTTTCCTTCAATAGATGTGTGCTTTAAGTTTTGTTCCATTGGAGTAGTAAGAGGACTGCACTCTATCATGCCAAATCTGTTTAACAAATCTCCAATGTATTTCTTTTGAGAAAGAAATATAGACTTTGGATGTTGGGTTACTTCAATGCCAAGATAGTAATGAACATAGCCCAAATCAGTCATTTCAAAACTTTTCCCCAATTCCTTCTTTATGGATGCAATGTAGCTTTCATTATTCCCTGTCATTAAAAGATCATCTACATATACCACAAGATATACAACTGTTTTGCCAACTTTCTTGACAAATAAAGTTGCATCATCAAGATCAAAATGATTGAAGTTGAGTTTCAGAAGATGCTCAGTTAGTTTTTCATACTAGGCTCGTGGTGCTTGTTTGAGGCCATACAAGGACTTCACAATTTTGCATACTTTATGTTCATGTCCTTTCACAGGAAATCCTTCAGGATGGGACATAAAAACATTCTCTTTTAGATCTCCATTCAAGAAGGCAGTTTTTACATCCATTTGATGGACTTTCCAACCGTTCTGAGCTGCTAGTGCAAAGAGTGTCCGGATGGTGGCCCATTTTGCTGTGGGGGAAAAAGTTTCCTCATAATCGACCCCTTCCTTCTGTGCAAAACCTTTTGCCACAATCCTAGCTTCGTGCTTGTCAAGTGAGCCATCAGCTTTGTACTTGTTCTTGTAGACCCCCTTGCAGCCAATTGGTTTGGTTCCAAATGGAGGATCAACCAGCTTCCAAGTGCCGTTCTTTATGAGGGCATCATACTCCTTTTGCATTGCTTCTTTCCATTCATCATGAGAAGCAACTTCTTTAAAGGAAGTTGGTTCAAAATCTATAGACAAGTTCAATTCACAATCGTAAGAAACATCCATATCAATAGGTGAATTCGAGTCATCTACATCACCTCCATTTTGTCGGTTTGAATTTCTGGTTCCTGTTTTTACAATTTCATCAGGATGAACACTTTCAAGTGTCTTCGTCAGCCACTTTGGGGGACCTTTATGAGATGGTCCAGGCTGCTCTGTTGATTGAGTTGGGACTGAATGAAGGTTCAGTCTCCCAATTCTATCAATTACATCACTTAAAGCATCATCCGTTGTTGGAGTTTCAGTCAGGGGAGAGTGTTCTTCAGAAGAAGATTCCACATGTTGATCTAGAATAGGAATCCCCCCTTCAAGATGTGGAATCTGATTATCAAATTCTTGAAATGATTTCGTTTTTGCGAATCTATCCAAGCGATCAAGTTGCCGCTCAACAACATTGTCAGATTTGGATGATTCAAGAAAAATTACATCTCTAGATACAACAAACTTTTTATTTACTTCATCATAGAGGCGGTATGCTTTGGAGGTGTTTGAATACCCCAGGAAGATACACTTACGACTTCTAGCACCAAGTTTGTTTCTATGTACCTTTGGTATCAATGAATAACAGGTGGAACCAAAGATCCTGAGATGTTTTCCCAAAGGAACATGTCCATACAACAATTCATAAGGAGTCTTGTTTCTTATAGCATTAGATGGACATCTATTCTTTATATATGTAGCACATATAATAGCATCATCCCAAAACATTATCTTTACATTTTTGAAGAAAAGCATGGATCGTACCATATTCAAGATTGTTCTATTCATTCTTTCAGCTACACCATTCTGTTGGGGATTATAAGGCACAGTTGTTTGATGTTTGATCCCATGTTGGCGAAGATAGTTTTCAAATTCATTTGATGTATACTCTTTTCCATTATCAGTGCGAATAGACCCAATATGAGATTGTGCATCATTTTCAATCCATTTATGAAAATTCTTGAATGTTTGAAAAGCATCAGATTTGTTCTTCAATAAATAAACCCAACACATTCTGGTGTAATCATCAATAAATGTCATGATATATTTATTTCCATTTGCAGAAGGAACATGCATTGGACCACAGAAATCTGAATGAATGAGTTCAAGCTTCCTATGTGCTCTTGAATGTGAATCATGAAAAGATTGTTTGCTATGCTTTCCTAGAATGCAAGCATCACATTGCTTATGTTTCCTAAGAATTGTAGGCAAACCAGCAACACCATTTTTCTTCAATAAGCGGATATTGTCATAGTTTAAATGTCCAAATCTAGCATGCCATAATAAACTTGATGGAAGTGTACCTTCTTCATGATGAGAAATATATGAGAAATGTTGTGCATGAGTAGAGGTTCCTTGCAGTTTGAGAAGCCTTTCTTCTTCTATTCCCCTCATGACAAGTGAGTTGTCAGACGCTTTTCTTACCTCAAGCTTGCCATCAAACATATGAATGGAGTGACCTTGCTGGCGGATGTGGACCAAGGACAACAAGTTTCTCTTGAGCTGTGGGAGATATAGAACATGATCCAGAATAAAGTCTGGAAGACCAGGCAGTTTAAGCCTGATTGTGCCAAGCCTTGATGGCTTGATTTTTGACTGATCTACAAAGTATACTGCTCCATCAACATTGTCAGTGAAATCTTCAAAAAAATATTTTCTATGAGTCATGTGACAGGTTGCTCCTGAATCAAGCAACCAATCATTTTTCGAAGAAGCAAGTGAAGCATTAAACAAATCTTCATTTACTCCAATGTTATATTGTGCCTCAATATAGTGAGCAGATTCAGGTGCTTTACCTTTGTCTGTATCATCAATTTTACCTTTCTGTTGGTTTCTTTTCTTCTCAATTTTGTCCCATGGTAGCTTGCATGTAGAGGCATCATGTGATCCATTTCTTTTGCAGTGAATGCAGTGCAGATCTGCCTTTTCTCCTTGAGAATGTCTGCCCCCCTACCTTTGAAGTATCTTCCTCTTCCTCTTCGTCCACCTCTTCCTCTTGTAGAATCTTGAGCAGGATGCTTTTCTTTATGAGCAAGGCACATAGTCTCTTCAGAAGATTCAGGGGCTGTCTTCTTTCCAAAAGCTTTCTCTCTTTCAACAAACTTTTTCACAAGAGAGTCAAAGGTTATATCTTTGAGATTTCCATTTTCTTGCAAAGACTCAAGATAATTGGAGTAAGTAGGATAGAGTGCCTTGAGAAAAGCAATAAGAGTGATATCCAACTCAACCTTAGTGGAACTGATATCATGCATTATAGACTTTACTTCAGATGCAAGAGCAAGAGGATCATTATTTTTGAGTTCAAGAGTGAAGAGTTTAATCATGAGCTGAACAACTTCAAGTGCAGAATGTGAGTCATAGAGTTCTTTCAGCTTTTGTAAGGAACAGACACCACCTCGCATATCTTCCCAGTTTCACCGATATGCCAAGTAAACATGAGACTGAGGGCTACTATGACATGAATCAACTCCCTAAGTGCATTTAAGGAAGTGGAATCGACAAACAAAACTTACTAGCCTCCCTCAGGTGCTATAGAAACCATAAGAGCTAACCAAATACTTTAGGTGTCCAACCCTTGAGTTAACTTTCTTTTTCAGTGAACTAGAGCCACAGTCACTCCCATGACAAGGCAAGCTAGCGATTGTAACCATCCAGTCACTCCCATAATATTTCTTCCCAACGACTGCAAACTAAATTACTTAGTTTTTTGCTAACAACCTCAAGATCTAAGCCACTTTTTTAGGGTTATGATACAGAAATCTACCCAAAACTTAATGAAACTCTTAGAAATGATAAATACCACAAAGAAAAATCCTTTAACACAAAACTTGATCAGGGACTTAACCTAGCCCATTCTAACCATGATAACTATTTCGTCAAACACATTAAGAACATGTAATCTACATGTCATGAATGCATATATGAACTTAGAGATCTAAAACTTATTTGATTTACCAAGAAGGACTAATTCCCTCTCACAATAGTTGTAATAAAATCTATTAGGTCATGCATTCGATAAGCATTCATTTATCAATCAACACATGATAAGAGACATAACTTGAATCTGTCATAAAACCATGCTTATAACTAGCATATAAATAGAATAATAACAATGATAGAACTACAGTCAAAGCCACATAATAACAACTTCATTTATTCATAAAATACAAGAGGAACTTAGCTCTTATTGACATATGCAAAAGGAAACCAAGTCAAGTACTTTCAGGTACCACCTAACCATAGATTGGGTTGAACCAAATTTTTCTTTTGGTGAATCACTCCTATTCCATATTCCAAACATGAAAGTGGGAGCTAATGGGATAAACCAATCCATAAACAACCAAGGGAATCTAGAGGTTAAACCACCTCCACCCTCACACTACCATGATCTCACCTAAGTCGGTCTTGAGATCACAAAAGAAAACCAAGCTTGGATACCTCAAAATTCCTTCACCATCCCTTGAGGAATTTTCCTGTCTCCACCCACCTATTGAGGATTCCTAGAGAAAACCATCTCCAACCACAACCCTTGGGATTTTATTGAGACCACCTCACTCAGATCCAAAATATTTAAGTAGTCCAAAGCTCAACCAAGAATGAATCCCCTCACACCATGGTTATTCCGAAATGGCAAGGCAAGGCTGAAACCACTGTCAAAATCTAACAAAACCCATGCTACTGAAAACAAATGAACCAAATACACACATGCATATGCCATGCATGCCAAAACTAGCTAGGAAATCATACATGCAACCTGTTACCTACAAGTATTCCCGCTGAAGCTGCTTGTTCCAACTTTTCTTTCTTGATCTTTGCTTTCCTTTTCCTTCCTTTACTTGATTTCTTTCCTTCTCCTCTTGGTGCTCATCTCATCTATAAATCCAATTCTAAAACTTAGCTGACAAAAATCTCACTAAAAATTTGTGATCTAATCCTATGCTTCCTTTTTATTATTAATGCCTCTAATTTCTTCAGTTTTCCTCTATTTTCCTTCAATTTCCTCCTCACATGCAATTTGTGACCTTTCAACGTCCTTTTATCCTAATTTCCTTTATTTTCATAAATAAATGAAAACTAATGCCTTTTTTCCCTTTTAAAGCCTTTGCCATTGCCTTTTCTAATTCCCCCCTTAGCCATAATAAACAACAAGTGATTCCCACTAGGATTCTTTCCCAACATTCAGCTTGGAATACATGTCCCTTGAACTTGGTCTTATTTTTCCTTTATTAACTTTATTACATGAACTTCTAATCCATGGATGTTACACTCGAGCCTTACTGCTCCTTTTTGGACCATGTCACAAATGTAGTGACACTTAATTTAAATATGCTTTGACCTGTCATGGAACATGGGGTTCTCTAAAAGCTTCACATAGCTTTAATTGTCACAAAATATCACAATTGGTTCCAACTCCTTATCAAAAAATCCTGCAAATAAGGTTCGAAACCACACTGCTTTAGAACAAGCTTCATTGGCTCCGATATACTTTGCTTCTATAGTGCTGGGTGTGAAAAATATCTTCTTCCTTCTCATCCACGAAGTCATGACAGAGTGAAAACTAAAGCATCCTCTTAAAGTACCCTTCCTGTCTTTTGCAGTCCCTACCCAGTCAGTGTTAGAATTTAATTAACAGAGCAATGAAATACATAAAATATTGCATAAACACAAACATATAAATGCATAAAACAAGAGAGACAAAGATATGAATGGTTCACCCAATTTGGGCTACGTCCACAGAGAAAAAACTAGTCCTTCCTTTTTCATTATGCAACAAAATGAAGAGATACAACCTATAACAGATCCACTGTAATTTCCTCTTTGATATTGTTAGTGTCAGTCTTTCCAGGCTTCCTACAGTGATCAAATGTGCTCTTACAAAGTGATTTTGAAGTGTCAAGGTCAAATTTTGTCATTTCAGTGAGTCTTCACGCAAAATTTGGTCACTAGGCATTAGGTCTAGGGTTTGCCCAAAGGTCAGTCCATGTCATCATTCAGCTGAGTGTATCATCATTCAGAGGGTTGTCATCGTCATGTCAGTATCTAATGGGTCATTTTACTTCTTGTTCATGCTTCAGTTGTGCCTAGGCAAGCTCATTTCCCTCTCCTAGGGTTTTGAAGCCAATTTCTCTTGGGCGGCTAAATAATCGGCAAAACTCATATCCTGATGTTCATACACCTTCCCATATCCTTAAAGTACCTTATCAAACACTTCCCATCCCTTAGATCCGCCAAATTCCTCATTTTTGCACAAACCCTAGTTTCTAGCTACAATCTGGCAATTTTCTAGGTTGGGCCCGTGTTTTGCCCTTTTGGACCCCTTCCCCTCACTCAATCTCTGAGATTCCACTTTCCCCTACTTCCTAACATCCCTCCCCACTCCCAAAAATTTCCCCAAGAATTTAGAAGCCCCCTATCCCCTTCATTTCGCTCCATTTCGACAAAATTCCTTGTTTCACACATCAGGACAAGTCGCACTCAAATGATGTTTCAGAGCAATCAAAGATGAATTTTGAAAAATGAGAGAGGTTTTTGTCCATAACATGCCAAAGAAGACAAACCTCCTTCACTTTTTACACAGGTGTCATGGTTTGAGAGAAATGTCAAAAATACCGGTAAGAACGAAGGTGCTCCAAGGACGGTTGGCCAAAGCACAAAAACGAAGGAAAACGCCCGATCCACTCCAAACTTTGGCCAAAGCCTCTTTGACTGAGCATGGTACTTTATTGGGGACTCACAGCCAAAATTTCAAGAAATTTGGAGAAAATTTTGTCATTTGTGAATTTTTTGTGCAATTTACAGGTTTTTGCCTGTGGAGTGGTCTCACCCCCCGCGCGACCACTCGGGAGGACTGCTCAGAATCACAAAAAGTTGACATTTTTGGAAAGGGCATGCAAAAAATAGAATTACCTATACTTGGGGTCAACTTGATTTTGAGATTTGGGCCTCCAAAAGCTCAAAATACATCAAAATTTTGACTTTCTGCCTACTTTTTGAGTTGCAGAAAGTGACCTTGGGAGAATTGACGTTTTAGGGGTCAAATCAACTCCAAATCCAGAAATTCCACTTGGGATGGAAATTAGACACATAGAGCTTTCCAATGAGCCATCTTTCACTTGATTTGGACAACTGGAACCCACTCAAAAAGTGTTGCAAAGGGGCGCGACCACTCGAGCTAAAATTGCCAGTTTTGACTTTTCAGGCCTGCAAACTCTGTTTTTTACCTTGGTTGATCATTTGTACTTGTAAATGATGGATGTATGGATAATTTTCATGGCACATTGATAGATTTAATCTCTCTTAACCCTTCTAGAAGCTTCCTTGATGTAAATAGTGAATATTTAATGCATGGATGAGTTAGCTAAGTTTTAGAGGCAAGTTGTTTTGACTGCCTATTATCTAGTGCTAAGTTTAGAATTAGTTCAAACTGCTCCTAGGAAGCTGAGCTCGACCCCTAGAGGTGGGGAAAGGAGTTAGATGGTCTATATTATGCCTTCTCTTGCTCATTTTCATGGTTGGACTCTTGAGGGAGAAGCTCTATTGTATATTGTACTTGTATTTCTGCAATTTGAGGAAAAGGAAGGCCAGGGTTTTGCAGACTTCATTGTGGATTCTTGTGGATCAATGTGTTGATGGTGTGTCTCCTACTTGTTACTGTAAGTTTTTTTATGTGTTACATCTCTTAATCTATTGCTGCTGATTAAACAAAAGAAGTGATAAAGTTTGAACTCATGTTTACATGCTCAGCTTTCAATTTTGTTTAATATTGATGTTTTCCACTATCTAAAGAGGATTCAAAGTCCTTGTTTGCCCTCTTTAGCCCCCCTCTCTTTCTTCCCTGATCACTCATCCAAACCAAAGGCATCAGCACAAGTTCCTACCTTGCCCCAAAGACCCCCCTGCAAAAACTGAGCCCAATCCCCGCACCCTGAATTGCACTCCCTCCAATTGCCACCAAAACCCCCAAAAACTTTAAATCAACCCTCCTTATCAGTTTACTAGCCTAATATCTTTGATCCTAATTGGTTAGCTCACCCCATTGAGAAAATACCTTGAGTCTGACCGGAGAGAGCCTTCTCCTTCCTCGTAGGGCTAGCTACGAGGTGAAATGGTTTGATGTTGCCTTGAAGGTTTACCTTCCTCAGCCTAGGGTGAAATCTCAAGCGCTAACATAGTGGCGACCATACTGGGGAGAACAAACTTGTTTGTGGGTTGATGTGTTTGTTTCATAAGTTTTAGACGGAGCCTGAAGTTACGCCAGGAGCCTTCGAAAACGCTCTTGTTTTACATCAGCGTTAGTAGATAAACGCTGCTTCAGTCAATCTCCGTGAGCTTGTGAATACGACCACTTCATTTGAATTTCACCCCAGTACATGTATCAAGTTCAGATCTGATTGTTGATGGTGGACAACGATCAGACACTTGAAAGGCTGAAATCATTCACCTGGCGACTCTAAATCAGTTTTGAGATCAGATCCAAAGACTCCACTGGAGGATGATCCCGACCAGCAAAAACATGAAAGGACAACATGGACAGATCAGGTACTCAAGTTGGAATTTCATCCAAGACATTTTGTTCTTTGTTCTAAATTATTTCTTCTCTTTTCCCAAGAATGTAAAGAAGGCTTTGCAAAGTATACTATGCTTGAGAAGAGATCCTCGGCCTGCAATTGATTCTTTCCCTTTGAAAAGTGTGAAAACCAAAGATTTGCATGCCTTCGAGCTTGATCAAGATCCTTTTTCCGAATTTTGTGATGACCATCTTCAAGTTGATGAACCTCAAGCGACCAAGTCTGATTCTATACCTGTTGTACATATCCCTATACCTTGTAAAATTCCAGATCGGTATAAACCTCTTGTTTTACCTTCTGTTCTTCATGCTTTCCCCAAAAATTATGATCTATACTTGCCGATGTTTGATGGTGAATGTAAGAATGTCAACGCTGAGCAACATGTCCAGAATTTTGAGAATTTTCTAGATCTTTTTGAAGTTGATGAAGAAGATGTCAGTATTAGGCTTTTTGCTCTTTCTTTGCAAGCTGAAGTGAAGAGTTGGTTCAAAGCCCTGCCTGATGCAAGCATTTCAGATTTCCAGCAGTTTGACAAAGTTTTTCTCGACAGATGGATGATCGGTCAAAACCTTTTCTTGATTGTAGAAGAGTATAATCAGCTGAAAAGATTGCCAGGTGAAACAATACAACATTTTTCGGCCAGATTTAATCAAGTTTATTATTCGATGCCAGTTGATATAAGACCTTCTCCTAGATCTGCTCTCTTGCACTATCCGGGTGCCTTTGATCCGGAGATGGAGTTTCAGCTGAGAGAAAGGGATATTGCAACACTTCACGAGATGCAAAACAATGCAGTAAGTGTAGAGGCTCATTTGTTGATCCGAAGGGCAAGGATGAAGGAAGAAGAGATGAAAAACATAGATCTGGCCGAATCTCTAGAGGTAAATCTTGACGTTTTGGTAAGTGCAGTAGAAGAGATGATGGACAAGATCACCGCAAGGAATGATTATGATGTTCATGGCTCGCTGATTGAAGAAGAACAAGTTGTTGATCCAAAACATTTTGTTTCCCATCCTATTTGTCATAGCACTCATAGTGATTGTTTTGTAGATCATCTAGGAGAAGAAAGAACTGTTGATATGACATGCATGCTTGATGATGTGTTTTATAGTGATGATTTGTCTCGTTTTGATCAGTATGATGATGATTATGTTCTCCAAACAGAAGCTAATCTTGCAGAAAAATCAGCAGCTAGTTTGTGGGAGGAAAAAGTTCATTTTCAGCAGCTTGAATACAATGTTCAACCATCACATATCAGCTATGACATCGATGAGGAAAGTGAAGAAAATTGGGAAGTAAGTGAAGGATCTTTACCTCTTTGTTTTGATTCATTTCAGTTCATCAGAGACAACTTCCATGAAATTAGGAATCAGCTGTCAACAAGTCTTGATCTAGACCATCTTGAAGGCAATAAAAACCTTGTTCAAAACTTCTCATATTTAGATTTGCAGCCCCCAAATGCCATTGGTTTTCAAATTGTAGAAGAAGGCATGGAAGTTGACATATTTGATCAAATGATACAAGGAGGTTCCCTGCCTTTTTGTTTCGAATCATTTCAGTTTTTGAGGCAGAATTCTCATAAAATCTCTCAAGAAAAAGATGAACAGCTAGAAGGATGTCATACATTTTCAATGGATACATTGCAGCGGTCTTTTCAAGTTTTTCATGATCCAATTGCTGATGTTTTGGATGAGGTTTGCAGTCAAAGTCTTTCTCCATTGACCACATGTGAGCTTGAATCATGTGCTGATATGAATTTGATCCGGCAGCCGATTTCTTTGTCATTTTCAGCAGAGGTCTCGTCACAAGGTTCAGATCAAAGTTTGCATTCATGGTATGAGGAAACGAGAAGTAATCTATTAGATGAGTTAAGTTCTAGTGTGCTTGAATTTCATGATCCTTATGCAGTGTTTTTGGAGGTGGATAGAGAATTCATATCATTCTACGGATCTGTTTCTAAGTCGTCATGGGAGTTGCATTTTATTAGATCTCTCTTGTTTGTCATAAGCAAGAACTTGTGGAGAATTCGAACAGCAGATCGGATACTTGCTTGGTTACATTGGTTGTTTCATTTCACTTGACCAGGTGATGTATGAAACTGTTAGAGTAGGTTGTGATGAATAAGCTCCACTTTGAGCATCATTTACAGTTTGTCGGTTGTGTTTAAGTATCAAGTCAGTCTTTATTTGAGTCATGAGTCCTTTATGAGTCAATTTTTAGTCTTGTTGTTAAGTTAGTTTGTGTCAGTTTTCAGTCTTGCATTTCAGCTTGAGTTTATGACTCCATTGCCCAATGGTCAAAAGCACTGGTCTGCTCTCTCAGAGGTCTGAGGTTCTTGGCACCTCCAAGGAGCTACCATCCCCATTGGAGCCAATGTTAGTGTCAGTCTTTCCAGCCTTCCTACAGTGATCAAATGTGCTCTTACAAAGTGATTTTGAAGTGTCAAGGTCAAATTTTGTCATTTCAGTGAGTCTTCAAGCAAAATTTGGTCACTAGGCATTAGGTCTAGGGTTTGCCCAAAGGTTAGTCCATGTCATCATTCAGCTGAGTGTATCATCATTCAAAGGGTTGTCATTGTCATGTCAGTATCTAATGGGTCATTTTACTTCTTGTTCATGCTTCAGTTGTGCCTAGGCAAGCTCATTTCCCTCTCCTAGGGTTTTGAAGCCAATTTCTCTTGGGCGGCTAAATAATCGGTAAAACTCATATCCTGATGTTCATACACCTTCCCATATCCTTAAAGTACCTTATCAAACACTTCCCATCCCTTAGATCCGCCAAATTCCTCATTTTTGCACAAACCCTAGTTTCTAGCTACAATCTGGCAATTTTCTAGGTTGGGCCTGTGTTTTTCCCTTTTGGACCCCTTCCCCTCACTCAATCTCTGAGATTCCACTTTCCCCTGCTTCCTAACATCCCTCCCCACTCCCAAAAATTTCCCCAAGAATTTATAAGCCCCCTATCCCTTTCATTTCGCTCCATTTCGACAAAATTCCTTGTTTCACACATCGGGACAAGTCGCACTCAAATGATGTTTCAGAGCAATCAAAGATGCATTTTGGAAAAATGAGAGAGGTTTTTGTCCATAACATTCCAAAGAAGAAAAACCTCCTTCATGTTTTACACAGGTGTCATGGTTTGAGAGAAATGTCAAAAATACCGACGAGAACGAAGGTGCTCCAAGGACGGTTGGCCAAAGCACAAAAACGAAGGAAAACGCCCGATCCACTCCAAACTTTGGCCAAAGCCTCTTTGAATGATCATGGTACTTGATTGGGGACTCCCAGCCCAAATTTCAAGAAATTTGGAGAAAATTTTGTCATTTGTGAATTTTTTGTGCAATTTACAGGTTTTTGCCTGTGGAGTGGTCTCACTCCCCGCGCGACCACTCGGGAGGACTGCTCAGAATCACAAAAAGTTGACATTTTTGGAAAGGGCATGCAAAAAATAGAATTACCTATACTTGGGGTCAACTTGATTTTGAGATTTGGGCCTCCAAAAGCTCAAAATACATCAAAATTTTGACTTTCTGCCCACTTTTTGAGTTGCCGAAAGTGACCTTGGGAGAATTGACTTTTGAGGGGTCAAATCAACTCCAAATCCATAAATTCCACTTGGGATGGAAAGTAGACACACAGAGCTTTCCAATGAGACATCTTTCACTTGATTTGGACAACTGGAACCCACTCAAAAAGTGCTGCAAAGGGGCGCGACCACTCGAGCTAAAATTGCCAGTTTTGACTTTTCAGGCCTGCAAACTCTGTTTTTTACCTTGGTTGATCATTTGTACTTGTAAATGATGGATGTATGGATAATTTTCATGGCACATTGATAGATTTAATCTCTCTTAACCCTTCTAGAAGCTTCCTTGATGTAAATAGTGAATATTTAATGCATGGATGAGTTAGCTAAGTTTTAGAGGCAAGTTGTTTTGACTGCCTATTATCTAGTGCTAAGTTTAGAATTAGTTCAAACTGCTCCTAGGAAGCTAAGCTCGACCCCTAGAGGTGGGGAAAGAAGTTAGATGGTCTATATTATGCCTTCTCTTGCTCATTTTCATGGTTGGACTCTTGAGGGAGAAGCTCTATTGTATATTGTACTTGTATTTCTGCAATTTGAGGAAAAGGAAGGCCAGGGTTTTGCAGACTTCATTGTGGATTCTTGTGGATCATTGTGTTGATGGTGTGTCTCCTACTTGTTACTGTAAGTTTTTTTATGTGTTACATATCTTAATCTATTGCTGCTGATTAAACAAAAGAAGTGATAAAGTTTGAACTCATGTTTACATGCTCAGCTTTCAATTTTGTTTAATATTGATGTTTTCCACTGTCTAAAGAGGATTCAAAGTCCTTGTTTGCCCTCTTTAGCCCCCCTCTCTTTCTTCCCTGATCACTCATCCAAACCAAAGGCATCAGCACAAGTTCCTACCTTGCCCCAAAGACCCCCCTGCAAAAACTGAGCCCAATCCCCGCACCCTGAATTGCACTCCCTCCAATTGCCACCAAAAACCCCAAAAACTTTAAATCAACCCTCCTTATCAGTTTACTAGCCTAATATCTTTGATCCTAATTGGTTAGCTCACCCCATTGAGAAAATACCTTGAGTCTGACTGGAGAGAGCCTTCTCCTTCCTCGTAGGGCTAGCTACGAGGTGAAATGGTTTGATGTTGCCTTGAAGGTTTACCTTCCTCAGCCTAGGGTGAAATCTCAAGCGCTAACATAGTGGCGACCATACTGGGGAGAACAAAATTGTTTGTGGGTTGATGTGTTTGTTTCATAAGTTTTAGACGGAGCCTGAAGTTACGCCAGGAGCCTTCGAAAGCGCTCTTGTTTTACATCAGCGTTAGTAGATAAACGCTGCTTCAGTCAATCTCCGTGAGCTTGTGAATACGACCACTTCATTTGAATTTCAGCCCAGTACATGTATCAAGTTCAGATCTGATTGTTGATGGTGGACAACGATCAGACACTTGAAAGGCTGAAATCATTCACCTGGCGACTCTAAATCAGTTTTGAGATCAGATCCAAAGACTCCACTGGAGGATGATCCCAACCAGCAAAAACATGAAAGGAAAACATGGACAGATCAGGTACTCAAGTTGGAATTTCATCCAAGACATTTTGTTCTAAATTATTTCTTCTCTTTTCCCAAGAATGTAAAGAAGGCTTTGCAAAGTATACTATGCTTGAGAAGAGATCCTCGGCCTACAATTGGTTCTTTCCCTTTGAAAAGTGTGAAAACCAAAGATTTGCATGCCTTCGAGCTTGATCAAGATCCTTTTTCCGAATTTTGTGATGACCATCTTCAAGTTGGTGAACCTCAAGCGACCAAGTCTGATTCTATACCTGTTGTACATATCCCTATACCTTGTAAAATTCCAGATCGGTATAAACCTCTTGTTTTACCTTCTGTTCTTCATGCTTTCCCCAAAAATTATGATCTATACTTGCCGATGTTTGATGGTGAATGTAAGAATGTCAACGCTGAGCAACATGTCCAGAATTTTGAGAATTTTCTAGATCTTTTTGAAGTTGATGAAGAAGATGTCAGTATTAGGCTTTTTGCTCTTTCTTTGCAAGCTGAAGTGAAGAGTTGGTTCAAAGCCCTGCCTGATGCAAGCATTTCAGATTTCCAGCAGTTTGTCAAAGTTTTTCTCGACAGGTGGATGATCGGTCAAAACCTTTTCTTGATTGTAGAAGAGTATAATCAGCTGAAAAGATTGCCAGGTGAAACAGTACAACAGTTTTCGGCCAGATTTAATCAAGTTTATTATTCGATGCCAGTTGATATAAGACCTTCTCCTAGATCTGTTGATATAAGACCTTCTCCTAGATCTGCTCTCTTGCACTATCCGGGTGCCTTTGATCCGGAGATGGAGTTTCAGCTGAGAGAAAGGGATATTGCAACACTTCACGAGATGCAAAACAATGCAGTAAGTGTAGAGGCTCATTTGTTGATCCAAAGGGCAAGGATGAAGGAAGAAGAGATGAAAAACATAGATCCGGCCGAATCTCTAGAGGTAAAGCTTGACGTTTTGGTAAGTGCAGTAGAAGAGATGATGGACAAGATCACCGCAAGGAATGATTATGATGTTCATGGCTCGCTGATTGAAGAAGAACAAGTTGCTGATCCAAAACATTTTGTTTCCCATCCTAGTTGTCATAGCACTCATAGTGATTGTTTTGTAGATCATCTAGGAGAAGAAAGAACTGTTGATATGACATGCATGCTTGATGATGTGTTTTATAGTGACGATTTGTCTCGTTTTGATCAGTATGATGATGATTATGTTCTCCAAACAGAAGCTAATCTTGCAGAAAAATCAGCAGCTAGTTTGTGGGAGGAAAAAGTTCATTTTCAGCAGCTTGAATACAATGTTCAACCATCACATATCAGCTATGACATCGATGAGGAAAGTGCAGAAAATTGGGAAGTAAGTGAAGGATCTTTACCTCTTTGTTTTGATTCATTTCAGTTCATCAGAGACAACTTCCATGAAATTAGGAATTAGCTGTCAACAAGTCTTGATCTAGACCATCTTGAAGGCAATAAAAACCTTGTTCAAAACTTCTCATATTTATATTTGCAGCCCCCAAATGCCATTGGTTTTCAAATTGTAGAAGAAGGCATGGAAGTTGACATATTTGATCAAATGATACAAGAAGGTTCCCTGCCTTTTTGTTTCGAATCATTTCAGTTTTTGAGGCAGAATTCTCATAAAATCTCTCAAGAAAAAGATGAACAGCTAGAAGGATGTCATACATTTTCAATGGATACATTGCAGCGGTCTTTTCAAGTTTTTCATGATCCAATTGCTGATGTTTTGGATGAGGTTTGCAGTCAAAGTCTTTCTCCATTGACCACATGTGAGCTTGAATCATGTGCTGATATGAATTTGATCCGACAACCGGTTTCTTTGTCATTTTCAGCAGAGGTCTCGTCACAAGGTTCAGATCAAAGTTTGCATTCATGGTATGAGGAAACGAGAAGTAATCTATTAGATGAGTTAAGTTCCAGTGTGCTTGAATTTCATGATCCTTATGCAGTGTTTTTGGAGGTGGATAGAGAATTCATATCATTCTACGGATCTGTTTCTAAGTCATCATGGGAGTTGCATTTTATTAGATCTCTCTTGTTGGTCATAAGCGAGAACTTGTGGAGAATTCGAACAACAGATCGGATACTTGCTTGGTTACATTGGTTGTTTCATTTCACTTGACCAGGTGATGTATGAAACTGTTAGAGTAGGTTGTGATGAATAAGCTCCACTTTGAGCATCATTTACAGTTTGTCGGTTGTGTTTAAGTATCAAGTCAGTCTTTATTTGAGTCATGAGTCCTTTATGAGTCAATTTTTAGTCTTGTTGTTAAGTTAGTTTGTGTCAGTTTTCAGTCTTGCATTTCAGCTTGAGTTTATGACTCCATTGCCCAATGGTCAAAAGCACTGGTCTGCTCTCTCAGAGGTCTGAGGTTCTTGGCACCTCCAAGGAGCTACCATCCCCATTGGAGCCAATGTTAGTGTCAGTCTTTCCAGCCTTCCTACAGTGATCAAATGTGCTCTTACAAAGTGATTTTGAAGTGTCAAGGTCAAATTTTGTCATTTCAGTGAGTCTTCAAGCAAAATTTGGTCACTAGGCATTAGGTCTAGGGTTTGCCCAAAGGTTAGTCCATGTCATCATTCAGCTGAGTGTATCATCATTCAGAGGGTTGTCATTGTCATGTCAGTATCTAATGGGTCATTTTACTTCTTGTTCATGCTTCAGTTGTGCCTAGGCACGCTCATTTCCCTCTCCTAGGGTTTTGAAGCCAATTTCTCTTGGGCGGCTAAATAATCGGCAAAACTCATATCCTGATGTTCATACACCTTCCCATATCCTTAAAGTACCTTATCAAACACTTCCCATCCCTTAGATCCGCCAAATTCCTCATTTTTGCACAAACCCTAGTTTCTAGCTACAATCTGGCAATTTTCTAGGTTGGGCCTGTGTTTTTCCCTTTTGGACCCCTTCCCCTCACTCAATCTCTGAGATTCCACTTTCCCCTGCTTCCTAACATCCCTCCCCACTCCCAAAAATTTCCCCAAGAATTTAGAAGCCCCCTATCCTCTTCATTTCGCTCCATTTCGACAAAATTCCTTGTTTCACACATCGGGACAAGTCGCACTCAAATGATGTTTCAGAGCAATCAAAGATGCATTTTGGAAAACTGAGAGTGGTTTTTGTCCATAACATTCCAAAGAAGAAAAACCTCCTTCACTTTTTACACAGGTGTCATGGTTTGAGAGAAATGTCAAAAATACCGGCGAGAACGAAGGTGCTCCAAGGACGGTTGGCCAAAGCACAAAAACGAAGGAAAACGCCCGATCCACTCCAAACTTTGGCCAAAGCCTCTTTGACTGATCATGGTACTTGATTGGGGACTCACAGCCAAAATTTCAAGAAATTTGGAGAAAATTTTGTTATTTGTGAATTTTTTGTGCAATTTACAGGTTTTTGCCTGTGGAGTGGTCTCACCCCCCGCGCGACCACTCGGAAGGACTGCTCAGAATCACAAAAAGTTGACATTTTTGGAAAGGGCATGCAAAAAATAGAATTACCTATACTTGGGGTCAACTTGATTTTGAGATTTGGGCCTCCAAAAGCTCAAAATACATCAAAATTTTGACTTTCTGCCCACTTTTTGAGTTGCAGAAAGTGACCTTGGGAGAATTGACTTTTGAGGGGTCAAATCAACTCCAAATCCATAAATTCCACTTGGGATGGAAAGTAGACACACAGATATTTCCAATGAGACATCTTGCACTTGATGTGGACAACTGGAACCCACTCAAAAAGTGCTGCAAAGGGGCGCGACCACTCGAGCTAAAATTGCCAGTTTTGACTTTTCAGGCCTGCAAACTCTGTTTTTTACCTTGGTTGATCATTTGTACTTGTAAATGATGGATGTATGGATAATTTTCATGGCACATTGATAGATTTAATCTCTCTTAACCCTTCTAGAAGCTTCCTTGATGTAAATAGTGAATATTTAATGCATGGATGAGTTAGCTAAGTTTTAGAGGCAAGTTGTTTTGACTGCCTATTATCTAGTGCTAAGTTTAGAATTAGTTCAAACTGCTCCTAGGAAGCTGAGATCGACCCCTAGAGGTGGGGAAAGGAGTTATATGGTCTATATTATGCCTTCTCTTGCTCATTTTCATGGTTGGACTCTTGAGGGAGAAGCTCTATTGTATATTGTACTTGTATTTCTGCAATTTGAGGAAAAGGAAGGCCAGGGTTTTGCAGACTTCATTGTGGATTCTTGTGGATCATTGTGTTGATGGTGTGTCTCCTACTTGTTACTGTAATTTTGTTTATGTGTTACATCTCTTAATCTATTGCTGCTGATTAAACAAAAGAAGTGATAAAGTTTGAACTCATGTTTACATGCTCAGCTTTCAATTTTGTTTAATATTGATGTTTTCCACTGTCTAAAGAGGATTCAAAGTCCTTGTTTGCCCTCTTTAGCCCCCCTCTCTTTCTTCCCTGATCACTCATCCAAACCAAAGGCATCAGAACAAGTTCCTACCTTGCCCCAAAGACCCCCCTGCAAAAACTGAGCCCAATCCCCGCACCCTGAATTGCACTCCCTCCAATTGCCACCAAAAACCCCAAAAACTTTAAATCAACCCTCCTTATCAGTTTACTAGCCTAATATCTTTGATCCTAATTGGTCAGCTCACCCCATTGAGAAAATACCTTGAGTCTGACCGGAGAGAGCCTTCTCCTTCCTCGTAGGGCTAGCTACGAGGTGAAATGGTTTGATGTTGCCTTGAAGGTTTACCTTCCTCAGCCTAGGGTGAAATCTCAAGCGCTAACAGATCTCACACAATCTCCTCTCTCTTTCTCGCTTAGAATAATTATCCATAATTGCAATACAATTCTATCATATAAAATGAGGGGGTGGATTGTAGGGGAAAAAGCCTAAATTAACATAACTTCTACCATCAAATCATCCTCCTAATGAACGACCCATCTTGATTAAAAAATTATGATATTTTACAAGGAAAATTTTCATTTATTTTAGCTTCGTGGGCACTGCCCCCAAACCCCCGCTAGGGGCCCGGGGGCGGGGCGCACTCTTAAAATTCCTCTTCGTTGCCCACATATCCCCCTGGTGATGATTAAATGGAAAACGACGCTACCCCATTAGGAACATGGATCTAATGCAACTGAAGCAAAAACCTTTGAATAATCAGGAAGATTTCAAGCTAAGCACACCAACAATCAGAATATGTATATCCCTATAGTTGTACATCACTGTTTGAGACATATCTTAAACCATAATTTACAATACCATGTAGATATCTCACTATGTTGTTTGCTGCAATCCAATGTTCATGTCTTGGTTCCACTTGGAATGGGCTCAACATGTTTTCTACAAAGCAAATGTTCGACCTGTCATTAACCAAATACATCAATGAGCCGATCAACTACCAACACATGGATAGATTTGCTAAATCAGATTAAGAGTCTCTCAACTTCTTCAAATTAGTCACCGTGGGAGTTTCCAAGGATTTATAGTCCATCATGTCAATTTTTTAAAGGATCTTAATAGATACTTTCTTCGACCAAGGAAAGTATCATCAGGGTTCTTCCACACTTCCAGACCCAAATAATAATGCATCAATCCAAGATCCTTACAATTTTTTTTGATACATAATTCTTCATTATCTTGATGATCGCAATTAAGCTACCCATCGAGGAGTAGTCTAACTACTAACTTAAATAGTCATTTTGTTTCCAATTTTTTTGTGATTTAATTTGGCTATAAATTTCATAAATATTTTTAAGAATTATAAATTTAATTTGTTTAATTTACAAAAAATTAATATTTAGCATTCTATCTATTTAATAATATAAAATACATTTTAACGCCCACAAGTTACAATCTCATTCAAAATTGTATAGCTAGATTTTAAATAAAATATATATTTTATCTATTGAATAAACTGAACCATTTATTTATCTTAAACACTTTTTCTTTAAATAAAAATATAACATAATTGATAACAAAAAAATACATATATTTTTCTTAAAATATTATAAGTTTATATATATATATATATATATATATATATATATATATATATATATATATATATAAACCCTAAGTAGAGATGGATGCCTTCTCTCATAAACAAACAAATTTCATAGGCCAATTTTATCATCAGGATTATAATTAAAAAATAATCTATTATTATAATATTTACATTATAATTAAATATATGAAATAAAATAAATTTAATTAAATATTTACAAATATAATTTATAATGATATGTTTTATTAATTTTTCATAAAATTTAAAATTAAATTAATTTGACTGTTAAATAATTAAGATTTTATTATTAGTTTGTTAAATTTCTTCATTAGGTGGTTGGGAGAAATGTTATTATTCTCCACGCTTGGGTTCAATTATTGCATGTGACATATTGAGCTCATAATGGGTATTTCTTATAATGGCTTTGAACCTTCTTGTCTAAGCAGTTCCTCGAGGATTGAAACATGTATATTCCTCAAAAAAAAAAATGATGAACGCCTATTGGAGTATATGTTTGTCCACTGACAAAATTTGATGAATGCCCATTGGAAAATCTGCTGATGATGATCGCCCACTCGCTGATGACGTTGAAAAACAACTCACTGTTGCTTTTGCTGTGTTTGAAAACTGTTCACTGCTAAATTTGTTGTTGATCACCCACTGCCGAATTTTTTGATGCTCACTCACTGATGAAAATGCCCACTGGCTGCTTCACTGATGTTGTCGAGACTTTCACTCTGACAACCAATGTCAATTTCATTGACATTTCCCCCCTTTGTTAGCTGAAAGAGAGACAATCTTCTTCAAATTATTTCTGAACTCCCCCCTTCAGGTGTAGGAGTGTTTCACTGGTGTACTCCCCCGTTTAGCTGCACGAGAGTACCATCTTCATTTTTACTATGGGATGCAATATGTGTGAGTGAATTTGATTCTAAAACTTATACAATCTTTTGATCGTGGATGGCCATTCCCAAGGATCAATCCATGAATAATTGATCTTCAATCTGGTTGATTGTTGTTGTTTGCTGCATTGTGCTAATGAATGATTTTACTTGACACGATGGTGACAAGGATGGAGATCAAAACACTCATCTTCCAAATGACAGGTTCTTTGACAATGAAGGCATTTTGGTTTGAATGCAACTTCAGTTTGCGTGTATTTCTGTTTGTCTTCAACTTTCTCAGAACTAGTCAATGTGATTTGTGCAAGAAACCCTACACTGAAAAACTTAATGGGCCTTGAATAATCTGGGATATGAAATTTGGCGTCATCTTTGACATATCCTAAGCCTTGTCAATTTCTGTTACTTTGGATTTCTTCCCATGGCTTGATGATTGGTTTGGAAGAAAGTTGAACTGGATCAGGGACCACTTTGATACTTGAAGTTGGTTGGATCAGGGACTTGGAATCATCAACTGTATTTGTATTTTTCAAAGACTTGGAAGCATCACTCTTATCTAGCAACTCAGTTCTTTGTAGTTACAACTCCATTTGAAGGAACTCAATCATTTCATGTGCATGTTGAAGATGCACTTGAATATCAACAAGAGTTGTTTTGCTGATGTTCACCATGTCGCTAGCTAATTTTAAAATAAAATTGTTAAGAATTTGAGATAGTTGAATGTGTGTCACCATGTTAGCTTACACACTTGGAATTCGAGCTCGCTTGTACTATTGCTTATTGCAGATGCTTTAAACACTTGCTAGAGTTTTATAACTTGGTTGCTTGAACTCTTGATTTCACGCTCGCTTGATGACGATCGCTTTGCTTGAATGCTTCACTGACACTTTGTGAATGCTTCAATAAACTTCATGTCACACGGAATGAGTCGATCTTGCGGACAAGATAGACCTTCCTAGAATCTAAAGAGATCTAATGACAAGCAAGCCAATCAAAAACTATCTTTCTCTAAATATGTATTTATAAACAAAGGCAAACAAGTGATTTAGGCCTACCTTGGGTCCAATTCAAGTTTGTGGAAGCCTCACTCCTTCGATCCAAATGAGCTCCCTTGTTGCGAATCTGCAAACACAAACAAGAAAACAAATTACATAGCACCTGAAAAGCCAATATCATAAAACATATTTAACATGAAGATCAAGGAATTCATGAAACAAATGACATAAGACAATTTGTTGAGAAAAATGAATCTGATTGTATTAATTCAAATCAAGGAAGAACTTTACAACATGTGCCTTAATGCTGTACAAGCTCCTCCCAGGGTCCAACAAGAAGTCTCCTCTACTTTGACAAGTTTCACTCTCTTCCCAATGAAGCCAAAAAGGTATGTGATCTCTCCTCTCAAGCTTAACTAGGAAGTCTCAATTCCACCAGCATTTACCCTTAAAAATGTTCAACTTCTAACCTCCCTAGCAACCAGCCCAATGCCTTAATTTATAGTGCAATGGAGGGAAGTTACTAGGTCCTCCTTCAAAGGGATAAAGCCCTCCTTCAAAGGGATAGATCCTCTCATCAGGGGATTAGCTCCTTCTCTTTTGGGATGCATGAACCACCTAAGAGCGACCAATCCACGTCAAAATTCCTTCTAGAATCATCTAGAATTAACCCAAAGTGAGTTTTTTAGAATAAACTTGCGCCTTTTTTACTTTCACAGGGGTCCGCACCCACTCCTTTAGGGACAGAGCGGACAGGTCCGCAGTTTTTGTAAACAGGGGGTGCGGGACCACAGTCAATAGTGAGAGAAAGTGCGGAACCAGCGCTTTGTTGATTTTTAATGTCTTTCTCCCATTTTCAAAGCTTGCCTTGAAGAGCTGAGGTTTGAGACTTGCTTAGGAGGACAGTACAAGTGATGATGGACCCATACTGACTGCAAATAATCATGGTGACGATATTTTTGTGTAACACTTCACATTGGCTCATTTTTTGTAGATGTCGTGCTTTGAACTTTCGCACTTGATTTTGACACGCTCGCTTGCTTGGTTGTTTGAATGGCACACTCCTTTAATTTATTTCTTATTGCACTTGCATTAAACATTGGCTTGATTTGATGCTCACTTGAAGAATATAATACTAGAATTCACACTCGTTTGATGATGATTGCTTTCTATATGGCTTTCTTGAACTTGCTTGATTGATTACTGACACTTTTTTCTTTCTTTAATGTACTCATTGAATGCGCTGATTTAAAAAAGGAAGGGTGTCGAACATTGTCGAAAATGCACCCAAGAGATAAATGAAAAGTTCAATCTTGATGACTTAGTTGAAGACTTACTTGACTTAATGTATTCACCTTAACAATTCAAATTAGGGTGTCGGTTACAATCGAGAATGCACCTGTACAATTCAGTTAAAAAATGTTTATCTGCAAGTGATACAAAAAGTGTTGATGTCATCTTGGCTTGAAATTCTTGATTTTGTAGCGTCCTTAAGTTGATTGCTTTGATTACATGATGTGAAATGTGCTTTCTTGGAAGATCATCTTATAAAGTTGATGATGTGACGCTTTGTGTTTGTGTACTTAAGCTTGATTACAGGAGCTTGATTAAGCATTCTTATACTTAAGCTTGCTTATGTGCATGTAGTTGTTTAAGCATAATACAAAGAGAGTGTTTTAATAATCTGAACATAAGTCATGCACACACATTCATTACACACGGTGTACCTAAGATCCCCTTATTAAATTTCGGGGGGATCTAGGATACAAGCACCACAAAAATTATGATTTTATTAATTTTTGGAATACATCATTATTCAATGTCACAAATTTGTCGTGTAAACTTCTCAATGAGGATGTCACACTTGCAAACTTTGGAAGCAAATTGTCTTCAAAAACTATCTGCATGGATGTAATCGCTCTCAAAGTAAAATATTACTTTGAATTACAATAATGACTTTCACTTATCACTCCAAATACAAAAATTCACTTATGACTTCAAATGTGACTAAATGAAGTTCACCTTACCATTCTAATAGATCATCAACCTTATTCACATTTATTCTTCCTCTAGTGGCTATGGCATCTACAATAGTGGCAGTAACTGATAACATCACATTAAATGCAGGTGTTATGACAAGTGTCCTCATGCAGCATTCTTGCCACAATTAAACTGCCTGCATCTTTGCCTTAGCTCCACTTCCCGCTATCACACTGGATTTCAAACACAATCCTATCAAATTGTTCCATTCTACTTATTTAACAAGATCTTACAGTATTGGCTAAAATACTATGAGAAAGAAGTAAATTTACAACCAGACGCAACTGATAACATCACTCCTCCCCATTGTTTCTTCAATCCTCGCCAACTTTATCGCTGCTACAATGACAACCAAGAAAATGAAATAATATATACTAAAGATTTATATAAAACTTGAGTCACACCCATTGTGAAAGTCTCAGGTTTTCTGTAGTCTTTTGTCGGTCATATCCACATTCTCTGCACTTGTTCCAAATTTATCCACACCTAGGCTAGCTTCTTCCTTACACTGGAATTGATGCATGCTTCACAGGTCACTGTGTTGACTTTCGTTGGCTCCTTGCTTTACTGCAAGTAGGTTGGTCCTTTATTTCATGCATTGGTCGACCTCTGTTTCACATGAACAGATCTTCCAAGTCACTCGACTCAGGTTTCTCTAGGCACCGTTGATTATTATGAATGGTGGAACAACCTTTGAATTATATTGACACTGGTGGATTCCTTTAAAGAACAAACACTTCAATGAGGTCTGGTCAATTATTTACTATGTTTTTGAATGCCAAAACACGTTTAACACTCCCTTAAAAGTCTTCGACGACCACTACAAATCTGAGATGCATATTACTTTATAAAATGAAAGAGGAGTAACCTTTAATCCTTTTCTAAGAAGATATTTTGCCAAAACTGAAACCAACACCACCTATCACATAGAAAAAGAATCTTCTAAGTTATTACCTAATTTTGAGCAGATTTTGAGGATCGTCCAACAAACTGTAAAGGAGGAATCGAGCAGATTTTCCAAGTCCTTTCACAAATAAAATGATTTGATTTGATTTTTCTAGAGAATTACCCTTGTGCATTGAACATGTCTCTGGACATGGTCTTCATTTCTTTAGATCAGCTCTTTTCCTCTGTGCACCAGATCTATTCGAATCCAAAGTTCAATGATTAGAGAGGGAGAGCCCAAAACTGAATTCTGAGGACATTATGTGGCATGGGTGACCACTGCTCATTGACATGCATCCATAACAATAGCGTTCCTATCAAAAATCTGGAGGCAGCGCAGCAAGGCGCTCTGCTAGTGTCAATGTCTCATTCAAAGCACTGTCCTTACTATCTACTTCACGAAAATACTATTCAACATGCAGACCTCTCTTGGTGACAACAATTGCGCATTTAGAAATTAGCTCCTTTGCACTGATGTCCTTCCACTTGACTCATGAGCCACCTGGAGCAATTTCTGCAGCACCAAATGTAAAGCAAACGAAACCCTAGCTTCAAAGAGATTATCAAATTGCTAAAAAGTTGACCTCATCCTCTTGCGAAGTCAAAATGCCAATGCCTCATCAATCGACTGGTATTTTTATAGGTACCCTTTGTGGTCTGATCCCAAAAATAGAGAATGTCATCAAACTCCCCATGAGAATTGGCAGCAACACCTTTCAATTCATTCTGTGGACTTCACACCAGATATTATGAGAATTTACAGGGGTTTTTCATCTAATTTGTTCCCACATCTCTTGGGCACTTCTATAGAAAAAAGATATCGCAAGTAATGTGGAAGTAGCGATGAGAGATTGAAATGGAAATGGACAATGGAGAGCTCGAGTTCTCTGATGAAGCCTTTCCTAATTTTGTCCATGCTACCGACTTTCCCATGATTTCATCCTTGGATACCATTCTGGATGATGTTACAAAGACAAACACACACACTTGCACCCATACTCATACTTGCAATCCATGTTTCAATACTCAATGCTCCACAGATAGAGAATACATAGTGTTTGAATGCACAATCGATTCCTCAATAGGCTACTTGCTCTAATACCACATGTTAAATAATTAAGCAAAATTAACACACTTAAAAAATACCAGAAACATAGAAATGGCAGAAAAGGCCTCAACCTTACAGCATTCCTCACATTCTCATTATTAAAATAATGTTTATGATACATATAAATACATGAGGAAGTTTGTCTCAAGATAGTGCGTCTAGCTTGAACAAACTTGGTTGAGATATTTTCTCAACAAAACACTAATCTAGGAGAACTTCGTTGGAGAGAATCTCTCATCCTAACTAAACTCCCTAGTTTGAGGAACTAACTCCTAATTCTCAAGATTTGATTTATTTAATTATAATTTTGGATTTATAATTGTTTTATTATGAGAGTGAGGCTAACATTGACATAAAATAAATATTACAAAAGCTTTTATATATAAAGTTATAAAATGTAAGTTTTATAATTATATTAATGTAAGGGGAAAATCTAATCATATCTACTAACTTTTAACATGTCAAAATAAGAATTGCATTAGCATTTGCATTCACTTCTTATTAATAAATATATAATCCATTGCTTTCAAGACAAATTATTTCTAGGAGTAATAATTATAATGCATATGATCTATATCAAGTGCATCTATCAAACTATGATCAATTTGAAATTTTGAAATTTTTTTTGAAGAGTAAAAATCTAGTTTGATCAATTAAAATTTGTATTTAGTTTTACTAGGATCTACTAAAAATGGCATTTGTGGTAGTTGTATCGTAATCAATATAACTTGTATAAATGTTGGAAAAAATCTTAGCTACACATTGTTCACTACATGGATATGTAGCAATGTTTTAATGTTTCCACACTCCAACTTAAATGAAATTCTCTTGTAGTTATCTTTTCACCTTTACTAATCTAAGCCTTTACACTATCATCGTCATCACAAGTAGTTTTGAATCCAAAGCCTTCAATGGGTTTTTTATTGCTTAATTACTTTCACAAGAAATCAAAATTGCTCTTTGTTGTTTTTTCTAGTGCAATAGATATAAGCATAATATTTCCAAAATTGATAGTTACTTATAATGACATTGTTCTTCTTTTGATTTTTCTAGTATACAATCAAGCAATTCCACTTTAGAAATTCAACCATATAAATACATTAGGATAGTAGGGATCATAATGCACAAAGAGAACACAAGATTTACCCTGGGAAAACCAACTTGGGGGAAAAACCCAACCACCTTTTCAGTAGATAAATTTTTCTTTTCAACAAGAGACACACCTAGAATTATAGCCAGGAACTAGGTCAAATTGACCTTCAATGAATATATGGTCAAACCTAGTAAACACCCTTTAATTAAAGCCTGCAGTTTCATCCAATATTTCAGCCATATTATTCTATCGTAGGTTGAATTTTGACCTCCCAAAGGCTTCCCAGTATCCCATAATTTCGTCCATTCAACTGCTTAGAAAATTTCAGCCCTGCAACTGCAACTTCCCATAAAAATATGTGAATGAGAGAGAGGGAGAGATCCTCCACACATGAGAGCTAGATAGAGAGAGAAAGAGATGATTTTTCCTTATTTTTATCTGCCTTTCCTTCTTTTCCTTCGGTTGGATGCCCAAATTTTTTTTGCTTGAGAGATATCGAATTGTTGCCTCTAATCAGGAGGTCAAAAGTCTATATATAGTGATCTACTACATCAAATGGGTGTCTCTTCTACCTGGGATAACTTGACTTGGAGGGAGGTTGACTTGACTTGTTTTAGAGCCAATATTTTAATTTAAAATTTTAAAATTTTATCTTTTAAAAATTCCATAAGGACATGACTCAAAACAATTTTTCTTTTGACTATAGTGTGAATAACATTCTTTACACTAATCAATATAAATACATTAAGGGACAAAATATACATTATGAAGACTGACCGTAGTTACAAACTCAACACTGTCTCTTAACTAGGGAACTATTCATAATGATTGTCTTAGATGTTCACAAGTTGACAAGTTTCTCTATGAAAAGATTATAACAAATCATCCTTGGCATCATCAACAACCTAGTCAACAACTCCGACTTAAGGTAAATCATTAGCCACAACTAGTCAACACTAATGGCATATAATCTTGGTTGGTACTCCTAACATATGATACAAAATTTAGCATCAAATAGTCATCATATCTCTCGTTGGTATAATTGACCCATAATCTTGGTTGGAACTCCTAACTTAGACTAGTCTTGGTTCACCGCCCTGATCAATCCCTTTGAATCATGGTGAAACTTTGAAGGACACACTCTACATGACAAAATCGTCCTAATTCTGAATGAGATCCTCATCCTATTTGGAGAGGACGAGCCTGATGCTAAAAGCCACACACTCAATTAAGTGATCTTGGGATTTTAGGACCATTCTCCCCAACTAGTCAATATCTTTGACATAGGGAGAATGTCTATCCATGATGCTATCATATCAAAATTCCCTCTCAAATAGAGGGAAAATCTACACAAGTCCAAGCATTTCCCTGAAGTATATGAGCTTCTCTTTGGACAAAGGCTTTATCAGAATATTAATTGTTTTCTCATCAGTGGATATGTACTTGGGCCTTATTTATCCTTTCTGTACCATGTCATGGATGTGGTGGTACTTTATTTCAGTGTGCTTTGGCATATCATGGAACACAGGGTTTCTTAAGGATTCACAAATCTTTGATTTCCACAATGTATCATGGTTGGTTCCAAATCCTAGTCAAACAATCCTGCAGAAAACTTTCAAAGCCACATTGCTTCAATACAAGCTTCATTGGCTACTATATTATGCTTCTGTAGTGTTGAGTGTCATAGATATATGTTTCCTGCTCAACTGAGAAATAATGGAAAAGCCCAAACTAAATCATCCTACTAAAGTAATCTTCCTCTCATCTGCACTCTGTGCCTAGTTAGAATTTGTAGATCCCTATACATCATTGTTTGAGACACATCTCAAACCATAATTTATATTACCACATAGATATATCAACATGTGCTTTCCTTCAATCCAACATTCATGTCTTGATTCCACCTGGAACTGGCTCAACAATTTTATTGCAAAGAAAATGTCCAACCTATTATTAACTAAATACATCGATGAGTTAATCATCTGTCATTACATGGATGGATCCACTAAATTAGATTCAAATTCTCTCAAGTTTTTCAAATTATATGCCATGGGAGTTGCTATGGATTTAAAATCCATCATGCCAAACTTTTGAAGGATCTTAATATGATACCTTCCTTGACCAAGGAAAATCTCACTAGGCTTATGCCACACTTCTAGACCCAAATAATAATTCATCAAACAAATATCCTTCATGTCAAAATCAAAGAACAACTACCTCTTACATTAAATAATGAGAGGCTAAACACTTGTAAGAAATAAATGATCAACATATGTCATTAAAGTCACAGGTGCATTCTTCACAACCTTGAAATAGAGATTGGGATAAACATCACTCTTACACAATCGAAGTCTTGTTAGGTAGCTATCAATTCGAGCGTACTAAGCTCTTAGAGCTTTCTTGAGTCCATACAAGCTTTATTTAACTTGCAAATGTGAGACTCCTTCCTATGTAGTTCAAAACATTGAGGTTTATATATGTACACCTATTCCTCAATTACACCATTGAGGGAATCAATATTTACATCCATTTGATGTAAAATCCAACCCAAAGAATAAGCAAGAGAAATAATAGATCTATTAGAGGTGTACCTAGAACTTGGAGCAAAGGTCTCATCATAGTCCTCTCCCTCTTTCTAGGAGAACCCTCTAGCCTTGTATTTGTCAATACTTCCATATAATATATGCTTGATTATATATATCTATTTTGAAGTCACCACTGACTTCTATTTAGGTCTCGACACAATTTCCCATACATGATTCTGTTGGCATTATGAGACAAGTGTTGTCCTTGATGGAAAATCAAACAGATGATAAATTATAGTGCAGCAAAGTTATTTTCAAGTTCAGGCACTTTCATGTAGAGAAAAGTTTCTTTCATATGGTGAAAAGTTCACGCACTTTCATGCAGAGAAAATTTTCTTTCATGTAGAGAAAAGTTCACACACTTTCATGCAGAGAAAAGTTTCTTTCATGTAGAGAAACGTTCATGCACTTTCATGCAGAGAAAAGTTTCTTTCATGTAGAGAAAAGTTCACGCACTTTCATGCAGAGAAAATTTTCTTTCATGTAGAGAAAAGTTCATGCACTTTCATGCAGAGAAAAGTTTCTTTCATATAGAGAAAAGTTCATGCACTTTCATGCAGAGAAAAGTTCCCTTCATGCAAGAGAAAAGTTCACGCACTTTCATGGTTGGTTCATGGTATTAGTCTGACAGTTTTTGATCCTATGGTTTTGGTCCGTGGTATTGCATCCAAAAGTGTTGATATCACGCACTTTCATGGTTGGTTCATGGTATTAGTCCGATAGTTTTTGATCCTATGGTTTTGGTCCGTGGTATTGCATCCAAAAGTGTTGATCCCAAGTATTGGGTCTGTGGTATTGTGTTATTATGGTTTTGGACCGTGGTATTGTGAAAGGCCTAAGACTATAAAAGAGGAAGGAGATCATTTGGAAAAGTATCATCTGAATTATTGAATATCTGATAAAGTGCTAGATCTAGAATACTATGATTGGGTTATGGTGCAGATCTGGATCTGAGCTAAAGACGGATCTCACCGGTTGATGGAGAACAAGATCTAAGGATAGATCGGGATCAAATGGCTTGAAATGAAATATCTCTATTTAGTTGATTATGCTTATTCTAGATCTGTATACTAACGCTTGTAATGATCTGAAATGGGTATAACTTAAGTTTGAAATCGCTGCAAGTCATGATTGAATATTTATAGATCTGTACGTGGGTTGGCTTTGGTGAAAGCGCATATGTACGTAGGTTTGGTTCATTGTAGTAGCGTATACCATTTGAGCTATGATGTTTAAAGTTACAGGTGGTTTAGGTTGTTGATGTGTTCTGATGACTGTTTAATGGTGTCAGTATTCTACATATTCAGTTTGATTGATTGTGTTGATGGATGAGATCTAATAATGGATCAGGATCATAATGAATCATATTTATGTGATCTAATGGACTATATCAGGTTGCTAACACACATATTATCCTTGTATATGTATTGATCTGGTGATTGGGTGATTTAGAAGATTGATTGATTATGTACTTCAATGATATTAATGGGTCCAGTATTAAAATTGGATGAAATTTGGCCTTTCAGATTATGTGTTGTGCTTCAGGTGTATCCAGTCTGAAAATTTATGAAACGTGGTACCTGGAGGAGAGAAGATTGTAGGCCAGTGCCTATGTACTAGTATCTTAGCTAGTACAAGAGCTAAGGGGGTGGTATCTCCCTTCCAGTAGCAGTTGAAAACTTTGTAGCATTGTATCAGGTAGCAGCCTGCGTACTAGTAAATGGATCGGCTAGTACAAGAACTATGGGGGTTGTAGCTCCCTTCCAAGAGAGTCTGGAGAATGAGAGAAGGTTGTAGCCTTCTGCAGGTAGAAGCCTGTGTACTGGTATAAGTCTGCACCAGTACAAAACTATTGTAAAAGGTATTTCTTATTAAAGAATATTGAGACGACTTGTAGCAGGTGGTTTTCACCCACATTGAGTTTCCACCTTACATCATGGTGTTCATGTGTGCTTCTTGTGTGTGATGATCTGTTCTATTTTACTGCTCCGGTTTACTGCTCATATGGTTAATAATTTTCTGATGCACTCATTATAGATCAACTAACTGAATCATATGTTTACTGGATATATACTTGTTGCATCACATATGAATCTTAATATGGAAAGTGAAAAGTTATATTGATCTGATAATACTGATTCACCCCCCCTCTCAGTATTATTTCCAACAATTGGTATCAGAGCAGGTCCTTTTGTAGAAGCTTGATCACTTGAAGGAGATCTGTGGGACAATGGGAAAGAAGCTTAAGAAGAAAGCACCTAAGCAGAAGAAGACATCTCAGAAGAACTATGATAGTGGGAGAATCGATTGGGGATTATGTGGAAGAAGCACTTCAGATTCATAATCATTTCAGAATGAAGATGAACTATCAGGTATGAATTTGTTATCCTCTGATGATCCAGCTATCTATCCATTTGGAAAAGATGAAAGTGATAGTGAAACAACTGAATTTTCTTTTATGGGTGAGCAAGAAAGATATCAAATAGAGGCAGAGTTTAAAAGGTTTACAGAGAAAATTAGAGATCAACAAGATCTATTGAACAAAAGGGAATGTGTCTTCAAAGAAGAAGCTGCCAAACTAAAAGCTCAACTAGAGGAAGGAAACAAGGTAAGGAAGTTATTCAAGGACAAATATCAAAAGTTGCAGGATGAAGTAACATCACTAAGAGATGAAGTCAATGAAAGAAGCATAACCATCAAGAAACTCAGAGATAGATCCAGTTACTATGAAAGTCTTGAATCCATGATCCGCTCGCTAAAAGAAGATCTTGAAGAATCAAAGAAGCAGAATAAAGAACTACTCCAAGCTCATGAAAATGAAGTTCTTGAACTAAGACTTCAGTTGGAATAAGAAAGAAATGCTGAAGAAAACGTGAAGAAGTAGTATCTTGAAAAGGAAGAGCAACATCAAGTTGAGGTAAATATTCTAAAAGATAAATTAGAAGAAAAGGATAAACTGTTACGATTTCAAGATAGTACTAAAGTCTTGGATGATATTCTTAATAGTCAAAGGTCTCCTGCTATCAAAACTAGTCTTGGTTTTCATGAATCTATTGAAGGTGAATCTAGTTCACAAAGTAAGAGAAGGAACTCTATTGCAAAATCTGAAATGCTCAATAAGGAGATGAAAGGTCAATCTCATCATCAACCAAGGAAATAAATTCTTCAAAGAAAATCTTTTACTCCTATGAATAATGTTGAATGTTATGTATGTCATAATCTTGGACATGTTGCAGCCAGATGTAGAAGAATAAGGTTTCAAGACCATCATGCAGAAATATCATCACATTCAAGGTACTTTAATGGATATTGCTTTGCTTGCAATATGTTTGGTCACAGAGCTGTTGATTGCTATAGAAGAAATATGAGATGTTACACACGTAACAAGCTTGGACATATAGCTAAGGAATGCAGGAACAAAGTATGGGTACTATACCAAAAGGAGAAAACATCATCATCACACTTGAAGATGTGGAAGAAGAAAGAAGTACAGTCAGAAAGAGGCGGCACAACACAACATACAAACATAACAGAATCAGAGGGAGCTGGAAGTGTAAAAATTCAGTGTCCTAAATCTCATACGTAAGTTTCTTAAAGAGAAGTCACGTATATATGTGAGTTGGTTATGGCATAGTCACGTATATGATTGTTTGAGGAAAGGCAGTAGGGACAGGTTCAGGAAAATGATCAGTTATGATTCAATTTATTATTTGCGCTGTTTGTTAATGGTTACAATTTGCTGATGATATGTGGAAATGACTTGATGGTTAGAAGTGTTTTGTTTCTAACTTGATAATGATGATGTCTTGATACTTCCTGCTGATATGCATGATCAGATCTGACAGTGAACAAGATGGCACAGGTTTAGGGGGAGCATATGCTTTTAATGCATTGTTGGCATTATGGTTAATATTCTTGGTGATGATGCTTATATGGATAAATGATTCATCTTGCTATGATATGGTTATGAGTTGTTCAGATGATTCTTGGGGTTACATAGTTGATATTTAGATCAGATTTGTGGTTGATTCTCTAATGGTGCTTACACGGTGATCTTCATAAGGATAAGGAGAAGTACATAGCTTGAATTCAAATCTTCTTTACTTGATGATGAGTCACTCATATGCTGTTGTCGTCATATGCATAAAGATCATATATTACAGTTATGATGTAGGATTCCTTTTGTTCTTGGCACATATATGGATGAGGATTGTTGGCTGGATACATGGATGATTATTCAAAGTTGCATTGTTGGAGACATGATGATGACGAGTTCTTACCTATATGATGATAGGTTGTACATATGTTGATTGATGCAGATATTCCCAATTGATGATACTTGGTTCATGCAGATTTGGATGGCTATGGTGTTTCTCACATGTGATAGAATGTGAATGATTTTGTATATACAGAATTCTATTCAAAAGGAGGAGTTGATACAGACATACCTTGATGACTCATGCACTAATACAAGTTGCTGGTCTAGTTGCTGTTGACAGATGCTATGGAGCAGATCATACAGTGTCGTTGTTGATGTTTATCATGATCTTATTTAGGTGTTTGGTCTCTGTTATAAATATCATGTATATCATTCGATGTAAAGGTCATATCCAGACTCATGATGTAATAGTGTGTCTCTATCTATTTTAGTCATTTGATGAGATCTCTTCAAGTCATGTAACGACCTATGTTAGTTTCCCCACTATGCCTGGGATGAATGATGTTATTCTCTTATGTTATCATATGTAAACTTTTGGTATATCACCATTGTGATGGGAGATAGATGTATGTATGAGTCTTTGGTGATAGGAAGGTCATTTATGATGTATAGAGTCATGTTCTTCTTGTAGAACATCTTTTTGCAGACCTTGCTTATAGTCAGGGGGAGCATGAACAAGCATATTTCAGTAGAGCAGAGATTTCAGCATGTTCTCAGAAAGAGCATGGACAGATTGGTGCACCATGGCATATACAAAGGGGGATCTCATTTAGAGATTTCAGCAGGTACTCAGGGGGAGTATGGACAACAAAGGAAGAGATTATTTTGGTTCGCCCTTTGCCCTTGATGTCAAAGGGGGAGCGTGATTTGGTATTGTTGCCATCAAGTCCAAAGGGGGAGATTGTTGACATTATGATGCATGTGTTGTACTTGATGGCAACCAACTCGTAGAAGATCAACTCACTTATCTATATCTATATGAATCTACAGAAGAGATATCAGATGTGACAGAGTGCATGGGATGCTGGACAACTCAAAGGAATCAGATGATAGTTCTCAGGTTAGCTTTGCCATCAAGTCCAAAGGGGGAGATTGTTGGCATTATGAGACAAGTGTTGTCCTTGATGGCAAATCACGCAGATGATAAATTATAGTGCAGCAAAGTTATTTTCAAGTTCACACACTTTCACGTAGAGAAACGTTTCTTTCATATGGTGAAACGTTCACGCACTTTCATGTAGAGAAAAGTTTCTTCCATGTAGAGAAAAGTTCACACAATTTCATGCAGAGAAAAGTTTCTTTCATGTAGAGAAAATTTCACGCACTTTCATGCAGAGAAAAGTTTCTTTCATGTAGAGAAAAGTTCACGCACTTTCATGCAGAGAAAAGTTTCTTTCATGTAGAGAAAATTTCATGCACTTTCATGCAGAGAAAAGTTTTTTTCATATAGAGAAAAGTTCACGCACTTTCATGCAGAGAAAAGTTCCCTTGCAAGAGAAAATTTCATGCACTTTCATGGTTGGTTCATGGTATTAGTCCGACAGTTTTTGATCCTATGGTTTTGGTCCATGGTATTGCATCCAAAAGTGTTGATCTCATGCACTTTCATGGTTGGTTCATGGTATTAGTCCGACAATTTTTGATCCTATGGTTTTGGTCCGTGGTATTGCATCCAAAAGTGTTGATCCCAAGTATTGGGTCCGTGGTATTGTGTTATTATGGTTTTGGACCGTGGTATTGTGAAAGGCCTAAGACTATAAAAGAGGAAGGAGATCATTTGGCAAAGTATCATCTGAATTATTGAATATCTGATAAAGTGCTAGATCTGGAATACTGTGATTGGGTTATGGTGCAGATTTGGATCTGAGCTAAAGAGGGATCTCACTGGTTGATGGAGAACAAGATCTAAGGATAGATCAGGATCAAATGGCTTGAAATGAACTATCTCTATATAGTTGATTATGCTTATTCTAGATCTGTATACTAACGCCTGTAATGATCTGAACTGGGTATAACTTAAGTTTGAAATCGCTGCAAATCACGATTGAATATTTATAGATCTGTACGCGGGTTGGCTTTGGTGAAAGCACATATGTACGCAGGTTTGGTTCATTGTAGTAGTGTATACCATTTGAGCTATGATGTTTAAGGTTACAGGTGGTTCAGGTTGTTGATGTGTTTAGATGACTGTTTAATGGTGTCAGTATTCTACATATTCAGTTTGATTGATTGTGTTGATGGATGAGATCTAATAATGGATCAGGATCATAATGACTCATATTTATGTGACCTAATGGACTAGATCGGGTTGCTAACACACATATTATCCTTGTATATGTATTGATTTGGTGATTCAGAAGATTGATTGATTATGTACTTCAATGATATTAATGGGTCCAGTATGAAAATTGGATGAAACGTGGTACCTGGAGGAGAGAAGATTGTAGGCCAGCGCCTACGCACTAGTATCTTAGCTAGTACAAGAGCTAAGGGGGTGGTGGCTCCCTTCCAGTAGTAGTTGAAAACTTTGAAGCATTGTATCAGGTAGCAGCCTGCATACTAGTAAATGGATTGGCTAGTACAAGAACTATGGGGGTTGTAGCCTTCTGTAGGTAGAAGCCTGTGTACTGGTATAAGTTTGCACCAGTACAAAACTATTGTAAAAGGTATTTCTTATTAAAGAATATTGAGACAACTTGTAGCAGGTGGTTTTCACCCACATTGGGTTTCCACCTTACATCATGGTGTTCATGTGTGCTTCTTGTGTGTGATGATCTGTTCTATTTTACTGCTCCGGTTTACTCCTCATATGGTTAATAATGTTCTGATGCACTCATTAGAGATCAACTAACTTAATCATATGTTTACTGGATATATACTTGTTGCATCACATATGAATCTTAATATGGATAGTGAAAAGTTATATTGATTTGATAATACTGATTCACCCCCCCCCTCTCAGTATTATTTCCAACAGATTCTTCATGATTGATTGGTATTCTTTAATCATAGCATCCTTCCACACTTTCTAGCTAGCTACTTCTTCATAAGTGGAAGATTATGCATCAAGAATATTAGTCATATGATCTATATAACTAGAGAACCTTTTGGTTTTCTTACATTATTTGGATGTGCCATGTGGATATATGTGTTCATTTATTCTTCCAAGTTAGTTTTAATCCATGTTGATCTTTTCCTGATCTCAGGAACAACAATTGGTTCTATATGTTCAAAAGGCCCTTATGGGTTTTTAGGATATTCTATCGAAGTTTAACCTTATTCCTTAGAAGTCTCATGTGCTTATTCATTATTGGAGTCCATGGATACTTCTTTAGACTTCTAATATGCATAATGTACCTGCCGACCTTGTCACTACTCTAGAATATAGATTCTATAAGACTTTGATGATTCATTGTAGCCAATAAATATTCCATTCTTTCTTAAATATTGTAGCTTCTTCCTCTTATCTTTGGTAACATGAATGTAAACCGGGCAACCAAATATTCTCAAATGTCCAGCCTTTATCTTCTATCTAGTGAATGCTTCTTCAGGAATCATATCTTCCAAAATTTGATGAGGACTTCTATTATAAATGTATACAATTGTTAAGGATGCTTCTCTCCATAAGAACATAAGAAATTATTGATCATGAACCATAGCCTTTCCAAATTCTTCAATGGTCTTGTTATTTTTTTTCCCACTCCATTCTATTGAGGATTATAAGGGATAATCAACTCCCTCTTAATATCAAATTATTTATGGAAGGCATCAATTTATTTTGAAGTGTATTCTCCTCCATTATCAGATCTTAAAATATTAATCTTCTTTCTTGTCAAGTTATCTACTTCAAATTTGAATTCTTGAAACTTGGTGAAGACATCATCCTTGGTCTTTATGAGATAGATCCATCTCTTACGAGATAATTCATCAATAAAATTTACATAGTATAATGAAACTCCAAGTGATCTTATTGGCATAGGACCACATACATCATAATGAATTAGATCCAAAATTTCTTTGGATCTACTATCACTATTTGGAAATGACCTCTTGACATTCTTTCCAAGTGGATAACCTTTACATAAACCTTCATGTTCTATCTACAATTTGGGAACACTTTGAAATAATTTTATTTAAAGAAAGCAATACTCTATAATGAAGGTAGTCATATGTACTATGGCATAGTTCACATGGATTGTTTTCATCATGCATTAAATCTTGAGTTGGTTGACCAAAAAGTTTATACAATCTTCCTTCACAAATTAAATAACTATAGCATCATCTATACTAGATCCCTTAGGCCAAGAAATTCAATTCTATCTCCTTTATCTTCAAAAAATGAAATAGAGACTAAATTATTTCTCAAACCTGGCACATGTAACACATTGCTAAGAGGAAGATTGTTGCTAGATTCTAGCTCAGTGAATGTCTTCCCAATTCCTTCAATTGCATAATTGTGGTTTTCTCCAAGATTTATCTTTTGTGATAATCTTCTTTCCTTCATGCTAGTGCTACTTCCACGATCTTCTATCATATGTCTTATTGAGATGAACAGTGTTTCTAGATTCTAGCTCAATGAATGTCTTCCTAATTCCTTCAACTGCATAATTGTGGTTTTCTCCAAGCTCTAACCTTATTGATAATATTCTTTCCTCCATGCCGGTGATATTTCCACGATATCCTATTATATGTCTTGAAGAACCATTATCCACAAGCCACATATCATCATCATCTACAATAGAACCTATTAGAGAAGAAAAATAAAAGAAATATTTGTCACCTTTTTGATTTCTTTGGATGTTCATTAATATCTCCTGTTGAGGCATGTTGTTTTCCTTTCCTATTTCTATCATTTTCTCCTTTAGGAAATTGGCTCATATAGTGACCAAATCCATGAAAATTATAACATTTAATATTTGACATGTCCTTTTTTCCTTGTGGAGTAGGTCTTCCTTTTGGTTTTCTATTTTGGAAACCAAACTTCTTCTTTCCTCCATTCTTATTCTTGAAATGAGTTGCAAATTCTTGAGATTCTTATTCCTTTCTATCTCTTGATATAAGCCTTGATTCTTCTTGAGCACAAGAAGTCCATAGTTCTTCAAAAGAGGGAAATTCCTTCCTACTACTTATATAATCTACAAATGCATCCCATGATCTAGGTAGTCCATTAAGTGCTAGAGTCACGAGTTCCTTCTCAAATATGACTACATCAATTTCTTGAAATTAGTCTCTTATTTGAGATATTATTACAAAATATGAGGCCACCATGTCATTATTTGTCATCCTTACATCACAAAGCTCATTTTTCAAATTCATGACTTGACCAATGTTGTTGGTTGTGAATAGATTAGTTAGGGCTTCATACATCACCCTTCAAAGTTTCAACCTTTCAAATATAAAGGACTATATGATCTCTAATGGAATCCAAAATAAGGCTCATGGAAGTGATGTCATCCTCCTTGAAATTATCTTTTTATGCATTATATGCTAGTTCTATAACCTTTCCCTTCACAATATCCAAAACTTTGTTCTTTGTAGGAATAATATCAATCCTAGTTTTTAAAGCTCTAAAATTTTAAGCCCCTTATAACTTATTCTCTAACTTCATATAGGAAGCCATGGATATATATCAACAATAAAAAGGTCTCAACAAAGTGATATTAAAGTAAGATTATTTAAGAGTGATTTTAGTGTCCCTTCCTTCACCAAAGGTCTGATTCCATGTTGATTTTTCTACTGCAATAGATACAAGCACAATATTTCTAAAAAATTATAATTACTTCTAAGATTTTTATTTTTATTTTAGTTTTTCTAGTATATTATTAAGAAATTACACTTCAAAAATTCAACCATATAAATATAGTGGGACAATACAGATCACAATGCACAAAGAGAACACAATATTTACCTTGGGAAAACCCGCTTGGGGGGAAACCTAGTAACCTTTTCAATAGAGAAATTCTTCTTTTCAACAAAATACACACCTAGAATTCTAGTCAACAAATAGGTCAAACCGACCTTCAATAAATCTATGGTCAAACCTGGTCAGCATCCTCCAAGTCAAGCTTCCAATCTGATCCAATAATTTGACCCTCTTGTTTTGCTCTAGGCCGAAATTTGGACTCCCAAATGCTTCTCAGAATCCCAAAATTTCAACCCTGCATCTGCCTACAAAATTTCAACCCCGCAACTACAGTTTCCCATAAAAATATGTGAAGTGAAGAGAGAGATATCCTCCACACATGGCAACTATATATATTGTGAAAGAGATGAATTGGTCCTTTTTTCATCCTACTTGTCCTTCTTGTCCTTCGGTTGGATGGCCAAAATATTCTTGCTTGAAAGAAATTGAATTATTGCCTTGGATGAGGAGGTCAAATGCCTATATATAGTGATTTGACAGGTCGAATGAGTGTTTCTTTTTCCTGGGCCAAATTAACTTGGAGGGAGGCCAACTTGACTTATTTTGGAGCCAAAAATTCAATTTTTTTCTCTTTTAAAATGTCCTTAAGGACATGAATCAAAATATTTTTTTCTTTTGACTCTAGAATGAAGAACATGCTTTACAATAATAAATATAAATATATCAAGGGACAACATATACATCATGAATCCTAACCATAGTTGCAAAATACATCACACCTCCCAATCAATAAGACCATTCCTTTTTTTTCATCTTTATCTCAATTTGTACTAAGAAATGACAAGAAAGGATATCATTGATGTAAGGAGTTTAGAACTTAATGTAATTCTTAAGGAAATTTTTTCTTAGTTGAGATAAAGTGGATCGTTTGAGGTAGCACGTAGCACTATGAAAATAATGGAGAACATTGTTGCTAGAAGCATCTCTATTTTAACTCCATCCAAGGGTCTTCGAAAATATAGATTTTCAAAAGGATAAGAACTTTCTCATCATATGTACCATTGATTTTGTTGTAAAAGGTAAAGGGAAATTTCCTTTGGTCATTATTTTGTATTCTATTGTAAATAATTGTTCTATAGTATATCTTATGTGTTTTGTATATTATAGCTCTCATAGAGATAATATTAAGGATGAAACTAGAGGTAAGAGATAGCTAGGGCTAGTGATTCTAATTCTACATTATAAGGATCAAAGATAATAGGTTTGAGGTTCTTGTGGTGTGTATTATTGGATTGCAATTTTTTTAATTAAAATCCATATTAGACATCTTCATTGACCTACGTTTTGAATACATATAAGGATTCATCTTCAGGACCAAAATTCAAGGATAGAGAAAGAGGAGATGATTGATAAATAGAAGAGAACATGTCAAACAAGAAGAGAAGGCTAACTTGTATAAAGTCATGAAACCTAAAAATCAAAACCTAAACCAAGAGTTAACTAAACTAATAATAATATAATAATATAAAACTAATAATAAAAGAGTATTTGATAATAGCAATACAATATTATTAATAATAAGGTATCCCCATTGGGTCTTCAATTGTCTCTACAAGTGGTGTTTCTTATATTCAGTTGACTAATAATATCAATTGTTGTGTCATAATTGACCATTACTAAACAATGATGCACTGTAAGTGTGTTAGTAAGAAACACCGAAACATCATAAAAATAGAATAAGAAGTAAGTCCACACTTTGAGCATTAGATGGAAGAATGAATGAGAAACATCTTCAAAATGGGAAACCTCCTTTTACAATATAACAAGTTCACATGATGAGATGCTCCCAAAACTAGGTCTCTTTCATATATGAAAAATCTAAAGGGTAAAATCTCAATTAAAGGGTCTACATAATTATTGATAGTTGGAAAAATTCCTCTAGCAACCAAGGAAAATTTTCTCAACAACAACTTTGAATTAGAATGACACTGATTTGGTATAGTGATTTACACCAGTAGGTGGGCTCAATTTCTCCCAAATATATTTCTTTTGGAAAGGATAGTTTTCATCAAATCTTACTAGAATCGTAGATGCAGTCCTATTTTACCATGAAATTGTAGTCTTATTCTAATCCTAACCTAACAATGATAAACTATTTATTGTAAGTATAATTGAAATAAAGAAGGAATTCAACACACTCGACACAAATGAAATAACATATCTAATTCTCAAACAAAAAAATAATTGACATAGAAATGATATGGAATATGCGTGTGCAATCAAATTCATAATCTATTCATGATAATTCTCTATAGAAAACAATTGATAGAAATGAAAAAAATTACAAGAATATGTAGAAAATAACCCATTGACGAAAATGCACAATTGTCTTAATAGACTACAAATGAACTCTCCCATGTATTCATCCTTTGGAAGAAATTCCTTAGTCTGTAGTGTAATTAGAAGCTTTCACACTTCAAATCCTTTATTAAAATCAATAATAATATACAAGTTATGATTACATATTTTCCCAGCTCTTAGGTCTTCAAGCCATCCTTTAGTCTTGATAAAAATATACAAATTCCAATTCTATATTTTCCAACCCACTAGTCTTCAAAATCATTACTCAAATTGATACAAATATCAACTCTTGATCACAAGGTTTCCAACCCTTGAAACTAATGAAAAATTTCATCAAATAATAAATACAACTAAAAATAAGGTTTATTCCCCGTTTCTCATCAACTTCCATTCAAAAATATGATTGTGATCCTTGCATATTTATTATGAATAAGAACCTTCTTTACTTGTGAACGATTTTTTGTTGACCTATTCTTTCAAGTATGATCAACAGAAAGAGCATTTGTTTAATAATTGAGAAATGAGTGGAGGTTTGGGAATTTCCATAATTGTTTCACACTTGTAGAGTCTAGAAGAAACATTTACATTCTATTTTTTATTTTTGTCATAAAAGAGGTAATTAATTCTAGACATTCCTTATTTTTTGGGATCAGTTCTCAAATTGAGTCATTATCCCATATATCAACCTGAGTAACCTTCTCCATTTTAGCATCCCTCTATCTCTTCAGATCATCTAGGCGAGTTGGTAAGGGAACTGTCTATCCCAAGAACTTAATATTTGGCATGTCATATTCTCCAATGATATCTAAAGTTGCATCCTATAACTTTGCACAGTTCTTCCTTTTTTCAATAACTATTTCCTATAAATAGCTACCTTTGGTATTGTGTGAAGTATCTGAGAAGAATGTTTAAATTATAATTTTATTCTTTTCTTCATCTTCGAATTTGAAATGCTTACACTTACCTTTATTTATCATACTATCTTATAGGAACCCACTTTTTAGGAAAACACCCAAAATATAAATTATAATGAAGCAATTAATATAACTTATTTCTTAAAAGAAAAGGTTAATATAAATAAAACCTTATACCACTAGAATATTCTATTAAGCTTTAGAATGATGATTGGCAAAATTAACCATTTTTCAATATTTTTAGAACATAATGCAAGGAGTAGAATGAGAAAATTGTATACCAAGATTGGATAAATGAGCATTTAAGTTTTCGTTGTGTGTTGAACAAGAATACCAATTCACTCCTAATGAATTAATGGTTGAGAATCCAAATTTTAAATGAAAGACAATAAAGTTTGGAGATTCAAATAAACCAAGGGGGATGTTGTTTTTATTGTTAATCAACCTTTCAGTAAATAGAATGTCAGGATTTTTCTATTAGTCATCAATTGAATGTGTCGATATATAACAAAAGTCAATAATTTTTCAACAAATGACGTAGATATGTTTGTTAAATGAATGGCAATTTTCCATTTTTTTTTATTTTTATTTTTATCTATATCATTATTAGGGTATCAAAGTATCGAGTTACTAGGATGTTGGAACACTGGGTGATCAAGTATTAGGTTATCCCTTAAATATAAGCATGAATCATTCTCCCATTAACTAGTATGGTTTATTGACTTTTCTATTAATGGGATGTCAGGATACCGAGTGATTAGTGTATTGGGTGATTGATGGATTGGGAGGTCAAGGTATCAAGAGATTGTTGAATTTTCTACAAGGTACATAGTAGAATTCTATTTTCTACCAAATACTTACTTCCTAATCATTTTACACATAGTATTCTTATGCCACTGATATCATTGAGCAATTACACTTGAGAAAATATCAACAATAGATGTAGTGGAAAAAATAAAGATCATTGAAAGCAAACCATGCATAATAAAGACAATATTTTTACAATAGGAGCCCAAGATTTAGAGGAAAACGAAAAACATTTATTTAGGAGAAATTATTCTTCAGTGAAGGTTTAAAAGTCCAATTTTCTAGAAATATGTGCCAATATCCAAGTAAATAATACTAGGAAAACTTGGTCAAACTTCAACAAGTCAATGTTGGTAAGACCAACCAAATGACCAAATGTTGACATTGGTCAAATAGTTAGCCTATGGTCAAATTTTGCCTTGCAATCAAAGTTTGGCCCTATGATCAACCCCATGGTCTACAAGCAACCTTGCGGCCTATGATCAACTATTGTGGATATAGCTAACTACTACAATTGTGGTCAAATCTTGTGGTTCTAGTCAACTCCTATGGTTGTGGTTAACTCCTGCAACTGAGTGTGGAATTTTTATTCTATTGCAAAAATTGGAAATTATTCTTTTAACTGATTAAAATTAAGTGTAGTTTACTTGCTACAACAAATAAAAAATAAAATCACAACTGTAATTTTCACCATAAGAAATGCTGCGGAAAATAAAATGTTGGAAACTGAGAAAATACTAGCACATGCACAATAAAATTGACACAGTTATTTTTGGACAAATGTGCTCGAAAAATATTGGCATTATGACAAATGTGTTGTCCTTGATGGCAAACTACTTAATACAAATGTTAACATGATGGGAGTAAGATGAGTATTCAAGCTAGAACAAATGTGATAGAAAGATTGGTCAAAGGAATATCAATTCAGAGACAGAGGAATGATAAAGATGAAGTTTGAAGAAGTATATGCGGGTTCTATGAAAAAAACCGCATACATACGCAGATATGAAGAAGAAAAAGTGTGTACAGTTTATGCATAATGGTATTCTAAATACCAAGGGTCTTTACCATGGTATTGACCCATAGTATTGAGCCCAACAATGGATATTTGATCTCGTCAAAGAATACCGTCGGCATTAGTATGTTTTTGACCTATGGTATTGGCTAAGGGTTAAGCTATATAAGGAGATGAAGATCAAAGTGTTTGGGGTGTACAAGTGATGAATATTTCATGAATAATTAGATATGAAGCAAGCACATGGGATTACCTCAATGAACCTTTGACATATCACGTGTGTTCATGGAATATTAAACAATATCATTAATTTGACTACATATTAGAAAATCCATCTAAAAATCACATTATTTAACCCCCTACCAATATGAACCCAATACAACTTCCCAATTTAAAAAACCCCTACCTTCACTAGATATTGTAGGTATCCATGTTTTCATTAACATTTTGTATACCCCTTTATATTTTTTCATTAACTTTAAGCTCCATTTTTTGTATTTGTCAATATAAAAACCATTTACCCCATATATCCCCTAATATATTATGTCATTTTTTCCTCAATATATATCCCCTAATATGAACCCACGTGGTATGATATTGCTCTCCGAGTGAATTCCCCGTGGAAGTAAGTGGGCATGTAATGGGCTAGTAATGAATTGCTTGATCTGAAAATAAGTATGCACCCAAGAATATGATGATGGATCAGATCCAATAGATCCAATTGACTATATTAATAATGGATTGATTTTATCTGTAATATTTATGTTTGACACATGTTTTATTATGTATGCCCAGAGATGGTTTTTTTTGAAGGTCTGATGAGAAGCGAAGCTATGAGTCAATAGAAGTAGATTTATACACAGGTTTGATAACCTTAACGACCCGTACATACACAGGTTTAATATTTTTAAGTAGCATATCAATTCTGCACTTTGAACAGATCTGTACACATGTTTGATTCCTGAAAAGCGTGTATATACATGGAAGTGTTTTGAGGAAAGCATGTATATACCCTAGGGTTTTATTGAATAAGATGTCTGATTAGTCTAATCAATCTTGCTGTGTTTTTGATGTTTGTCAATGAAGTCTTACTTGATGATCTGGGTTTAATAGTGATGATTTAAGTTGAATTGTTTGATTAAAGAGTGATGATTCTATTAGTTGTATGTGATTGAAGATCTATGATGGTTCTATGATTATTTTGGAGTAATTCAATGGTTCAGGGTGTAACTCAGTGTTTGTTTTAGAATGACAATGATTTAGTTTCAGCGTTCAATGTTTTGAGATTTGTACCTAGGTATGATTCAAGGAAGTCATGTATGCACACGGATTTTATAAAGTAAAGTAGCGTATATATTGTGACATTTTATGGATTAGGGTTTTCAATTGGTTTAGCGAGTTGATGCAGTGTTTAGGTTCAATATTGGTATTTTGGTTACAATGATCTAACTGATTTGGTTGTTTTAGAATAAGTTGATTGATTTGGGTCCTAGTTATTTCAGTGATTAGTTGATTTAGTTGGTTCAATGATTGAGTGTTTTTTTGCAGTGATGTGGTTCATTTTTGATATTTTCTATTGGGCTTAAATGATGGTAGTGGGTCCAATCTAAAAGTTTGATGAAACATGGCCTATAGATTTGATGCTTTGGTTCAGGTGGATCCAGTGTGAAAATTTATGAAATGTGGTCCACAAAGGTATTGAGGGTTGGAGCCTTCAATGTGGAAGTTGAAGATTCCTTCTATTGGTAGCTGGTAAATCTGATTAGGGGGTTGGAGCTCCCTTCAGGTGGATGACAGTAAAAAAGATTGGGGGTTGGAGCTCCCTTCCGGTGGGTGACAGTAAAAAAGATTGGGGGCTGGAGCTCCCTTCCGGTGGGTGACGGTAAAAAATATTGGGGGTTGGAACTCCCTTCTAGTGGGTGCTCGAGAACCAGAGAAGGTTGTAGCCTTTTGCAGGTGGGTTCCTGCATGTTGGTTATATGAGTCTGTGTTAGTACAATATTGTAAGAATTTTTTCACTATAATAAAACATGAATACCGAGATGACAACACCGATGGCTTTTTCCCATTGGACATTAGGTAAAACAACGTTCCCCATGTGTTTCGTGACATGGACTAACCATCTCTCATGGATCCTTATCTTTGGTGATGCGATTATTGACTAACACCTACTAGTTTTGGTCGAACGAAAATCGTGATTCCTAACAAGTGGTATCAGAGCGTAGGTCACGAGTTTGATACACACCTGGCTCGCCTTGGGGAGGGTGATTGTTGGACATTGAATAAACCAATGTTTCTAATGTGTTTCGCGACATGGACTAATCACCTCTCGTGGATCCTTATCTCTAGTGATGAGACCATTGACTAAAACCTGCTGGTTTTTGTCTAATAGAAATCGTGATTCCTAACATTTTATGGGACTAGCCATATATTATGAAGTATTGTTAGTGTTTTTGTGCCCATATCATGTAGTATGTTCACTTATTGGTACAATTAAAACACTCCATAGAACAAACAATGGGTATACTAATTTATGTCCAAGTAATAACACCATGATATAATATTGTCAACATGTAATTAGTTTATCTTGCATGAAGAGACTCCATAGTCATAACACAAAAATCATATTGAGTGTTTCTGAATTACACATAACCTATTAGCACGAATTTAGCTACTACATGTGTTGATTGGAAAATATATATTTAGGATATTAGAGATTCATGGTTTACTGGGTATCCATAATTTACTTTTCTATGGGTGAATACTCTTAGAAAATAAACCTCAAGTAATGTGCATGTAATTACTAGATCAATAATATAGTTGCTAAATTAATATGATATCATGTGTTGATAATATAGGTTAGGTGCAGTGATCGTTGAGGGAATGACATCACATTATCCAGGAAGAAATGAATGAAGAAAACATATTCCTACATGTAGGATTTACTCATTGGGGGATTGATATGACATACAATCATGGAACTAGTCAATGAATGAAGGTATGGAATGGAACAATCTAATAAAGTAGCAAGACACAAGAAATAATGTTATAATGCACTAATACTATCATTGACTAGAGCGAAAAAACACATATTCCATATAAACTTTATCAAAGTAGTGACAACTTATTACATATAAAGAGTAGATAAAATATCTACATAACATTTATGATCACCTCAGACTTAGAGATACTCCAATCTAAAATTATGTCTTACTAAGGACTCCAACCAACAACTATGTCTTACACTCCTCCAACTTAGAACTATGTCTTAAAAATCAAGAAATCAAGAATTCCACACATGTTTTCATTAGATTATTGCAATTGACGAAGGAATAGATTTCTCCTCGTGTTTAAGAATTCTTTTGGAAACATTTACAAGTATGTTCTTGAAGGTATTCATAGTTGTGTCAACTAGACAACCATGTAATGTGAGAGATATGTTATTCCTTGGAATAACCTAGAAAAAGTGAAAATGGTTGAGTATTAAAGGAGATATAACATATTACTCCACATAAAAGATATTAGAGCCATACCCCTTATAGCATTTACTATTTGAGGAGTGTACCTCAATTTTTTTCAAATATTTCAAGGAAGTGATGAAACCACAAACAAGACATTTTAAATACTATAAAGATAAAAAATGTTTGATCGATGAAATTAAGCTTCTAGTAAAATCAACCAAAGTTGATTAATTAAACACTAAGTGTTGGCTTGATGGGGCTTGACCCAGGTTCAGAGTTAATTAGCAAAAAAAATACATGTACTACTAGCCCTTTCGGCAACATCCCATGGAGCGCAGACTAAGTTCTCACCCGAAGTAGTATGGGGGGATGATGGAACCAAGTTTCCACACCCTTGAGATGTCTGAGGGGTCGAATTAGTCCAATTGTGAATAGATTTGCGCAGGTTACTTCGCATAGTTTCTTGACCTACAAGACCTTCGCGGTTTGTTATAATTGCCTTCGCGTAGCCCTAACCAAGGGCTAAAGTGTTTTTGCGCTACTAAGGTAGAAATCTATGTTATTTTCCCAAGTTACACTCAAATCTTACTTATGTTCTTACAATTGTTAGTTAACTTCACGTAAACAGATAATCTATCTTATATTCGCTTAATCAACCCAATCATATGAGTTTGCACCTTATATAAACATTAGAAATGAAATATATACCCAACACATTCAATGTATAAAATAGGAAAAAGATACACAGGAATGATATGAAACTTCTTCTTTATTACTTCTCCAATCGGTTACAAACTCAACTCACCCTGCGCACTCAGCTGCAGGGGTCCGCACACTCAGCTATAGACTACTAGGCCTCTGCGCACTTAGCTGCAGAGCCTTCTCCTACTCTACAACCCAAAGACTCAACTTACACTTCAATAACGACTCTATTCTCTATCTTTGATCCATTGATTGGCTTGTTATTTACAACTTAGAGCCTCGCTGCATTTATACAATCCCATGGTCCGTGGACCATGGGTAGATCTTTCAAGCTGACATTACATTACAAAATGAGGGCAGACAACCTTATGACTCATTTACAATCTTCGTGCTCTGTGCCCACAAAACGCGGAATCTTTACATCGGATTTAGCCAAAACTTGGGCTTTAAGCCCCAAAGCTTGTCTTGGGGGTTCCCGCACCCAATAGGCCCCCAAAAAGAAACATCGTGACTCACCCTTAAGTCACTCTGTCAGTGCGGAGTTCTTCACGTGGAGACCTCTCAACTCTGCTCGAACTGCTGCAAGATTGGCAATGCATTGAGCGGCTGCCTGCTGTATCTCTTGGATGCGCTATTTAGAGACTGCTAAACTAGTTTCGTGCATCTTGTCCTATGTCCCCTGCATCTGCACGAGCTTGCCTTCAATCGATGTTGTCATGGCAAAGGCCTCATTGATGCATGGTTGGACGCACACCTTCAAAACCGCTTCTTTGTGTCACGCCGCATCCACCTACTGCTTAAGTGCTTTGGCATGTTGCATCCGCGCAAGCCTCTATGTGAGGGCCACCATCTACATGGTCCCTTTGATGTCATGATACTGTTGTTGCAGTTCACCCGCCTTTGTTTCTAAGCGATGTATGTTCGGGTCCTCCTACAGAGTGGTGAGGACCTTGGATGACTCTTCAAATAATTTGGTGCAGTCCTTCATTGCACTATTGATCTCCTCTATCCCCGACGTGATGGCGGTGGCACGTTATTCCCTTACCTCTGGAGGATTTGAGTGTTGCACCTTCAATTGCAGCTCTTCTATCTGAAGGTTTAGCTCCAGGTGAACCTTATCCATTTCTTCTCGTGCCTCACACACCCTTGCTACTAGACTTCAGATGCACGCCTATGCTGGTGCCTCTGTAGGAATGGCCAACTCAGGGACCATTTGGTAGACTTATTCAAGTACCTGCATTATCTGTCGTTCTGCATTACGACCTCGTTGCGCTGTAGGCTTAGCTGTTCCATGTTGATTCATTATTCACTCAGTGCCTATAGCATGCGGCCCTCCCTAGCCTGTAGTTCTATAGTCACCACGTCCTACAACACATAGAGTGTCTCCTGAGGGAGCATAGCCATGTTGATCCCTACTCCCTTCAACACACTGACCGTAGGCCTGTCGGCCATTCTTTGTAACCAGTGCCCCCTCTGGCATCATTATGGTGTTGATCATGCGAGCACGTAACATTTCCCTAGCCACGGCCCTTCCTACTGCGAGGCTGGTTGAGAGAGTACCCACCTGAGGAGTGTGCACATGCAACTCTTGTATTTTTGCCCGGAGGGCCCCCAACACAATCTGATTCTCCTCTGCGGTGACGTTGTGTAACATCTCCCTATATCATGGAGATCTCCCTCGGTGAGGGTGATCGAGTTGAAAGAAGTCTTAGAAGCTTTCGACTTCTTTTGCGGCCCCACCTTCTCTCTCGGGCACTCGCACTTCAATTGTGTTGACGTTGTTTGTGGGTCCGCGCTACCCTCCTCTATCTCTGTCTCCATCTCCTGTTTCGACGAAGGTGACTTCTGGCACTTGCACTCCTTCTCTGCTACTTTCTACTATTCTACGACTGCCTTCTCATGTTCTGCAGCTGCTTTCACAACGTCCTGCGCCTCCCTGTGCCTTTGCTGCTGCTACCTCTTTTCGTCTCTTCTATGCCAACTGTGCCATCCACAGTTTTGCATCCTCCTTTTTCCTTTGTGCAATATATTTTTCTGTTTCTGCTGCAGTGATGGTTGGAGCGCGCCACTCCAACGACCATGATTCAAGCACGATGAATATAGCATCATCTGTGGCAAGGTACGATAGTTCATTCCACTTCTTCATAGGGTCCTTGCATGCCCTGATATAGATGTGATGGAAGTCCACCTTGAACTCTGTAAAGCTTTGTAGGCTATTGTAGACAATGGGTGATAACTGTGGCTTGTGGTTAATCCCCATTCTGATGTTCATTTCCATGAACACACAAAATATCTTTCTATCACGGATCCTCTGTGCATATTTAGTGGCCCACAGCGAAGTGTACTTGCAGCCTTCGGAAGATCCTGTGCAAATGTGGGGAACTTACTATCCTCAGGCAATTCCAAAGCCACCAACACTATGGATAGCAGAAGCCATGCATAGTGGAAGGTCTTCCCCTGTTCCTGTGCCTTTCGGAAATTCTCTAGGAACTCCCTGCACATGTATTCAGACAAGTTAAACTAGACCCCTTCTACACACTGTGCGGCAAGTGCTACCGCTGGTGTGGGCACCTCATATGGGCAGAACTTTCGCATCACCTTGCCCGCGAGTATCTGTGTCATGAATTTGACCGCTGTGTTATTGATACTAGAGATCACGTATGCCCTCTTCTTCTTTTCCATCTTGAATTTCTCTTTCATGGCCTCCGCGATGGCCAAGTCATCACTTCTACCCTTCGAAATGTCTGCTGGGTCTTCCCCTTTGCAAGGGAGTCAGGTAATCCTATGGATCAGGTGGTCCGTGATGGGAATGTGTTATAGACATTTTTGGGCACTGCAACCCCAAGAATAAAATGTCCATAAACCAAGGGCTCCTAAGTCCCTAAAAGTGTTGTTCTAACCCCTAAAGGAATAAGGTCAACTGATTACAGCTTCTCCTAGAAGTTCTCCATGAAAAACTGCTCAGAACTGGTCAAAACAGGATCATTTCACCTACTCCATAGGATAAGTGCGTTGCATCTCACCTAAGTACACTCTATGGGTGCGTTGCATTTCAAAAATCCCTTCTATGGGGTGCGATGGGCGAGAAGTAACAAATGGCAGTGTCAATCTGCAAGGTGGAGAGGCATGGAATCTTCCAGAAACTTCTCCTATGACACTTGCCTCTCTGAATTCGACCAAGGATAAGTAAGAGATCATCAATCTCCAAGTGGAAGCAAGAAATATCAGAGGGAAGACACTAATCAAATCACAAGCTGACTCATCTCCCTTACAGATATCTATATATGGATCCCTCATCCCAGAGATCCAGAGGCTCGAATTTTGCATCTTGTAAGGAATAGTTGTTGGTTTCTTGAGACAACATCATAGTGTTGGGTGATCTAAGCTTTGTATGAGGTGAAGAAGGGATTACTTGCAGAGAGGATGATGTTGGGTTAGAACAACTGGTTGTAACTCCCTCGGCTCTTTCTTGATTATTAATAAAATCTATTCAAGTTTTCCTCCATACTCTTGTGTCATTTATGTTTTATGCATTTGTATGGTAAATTTACATCTGATCCTAGATTGTTTATGATTATAGATCCATGTTCTTGTATAGTGTTATGCTACTCTAATTCTACAGGTACTCTGTGAAGCTGGGCGTACAAGGAAGCAAGTAGCAAAGGACTATCAGAAGAGAGAGGAATCGACCGAGGAGCCAAGCGCAAGACAAAGGTTGGTCTCCTCTATTCTTCTCTCATCTATCTTTCATAAAGGAAAAACGAAAGTAGCTTTACTTTGTTTGTTTCTAAGGTAGCTACCACACCTTAGTGGGATAAGCAGTTCTGTATAGACACTTTTCCCTGTAACAAAATGGCGACTCCACTAGGGACCGAATAGGTTGTTTGTTTATCTTCCTTGTTGTTTATTTTATAAACCTACAGACAGAGCTTGAAGTCAAGCTAGGTAGCTTTCAAACTGCATTTTCTATGCAAATGCAAAGTAGATAAATGCCGCTTTAGTCAATCTCTAGGTTTTGTTTATGAATTAAACAACTGATTTACAAACTCTCTAATTGCCCTTGTGGTAGCTCTAGTAACCTCCTTAGATCTACCCCTGGTTGTTGATTTACTGATTACCATTTGCTCGGCCTAAACCCCTGAAATGAACTGCAAAATCTAACTCGGAACCCAAGCAAAGTCTCGTCTCTGGCCCAGCACAGGCTCTATTCTGTGAATCTGAAATTCAGCGCACTTCTCGAGTGTAGTAGGTGCGTTGCATTTCAAGTTCACTGTGTTACAGGTGCGCTGATCAGACTAGGCATTGTTCCTCAGTTTTGGTTTCTGTGTTCATTCTTTTCAATTCTATTCATGAATTTTGCTGCCTGTAGTCAGTATATCTCTGTTTGAAACCCCTTTTCCTTGCTGTTATTCTGCCTCCATTGTGCAAAGAACTGTAAATGTTTTTGTGTATTTGTTGAGTCATTTTCAGTTCTCCTTTGCAAAAAAGTAACGTAGTTGTACTGTCGTTTCTCGATTTGAAAGTGTCGTAAGTGTCGTTTTCAGTCGTAGAAGAGAGTCTGATTGCTCTTGATAGTCGATTACCCTATTACTATTGTATCTGATCTGAATTTGTAGTTTTTCTAGTGTCGAAAGAAAGTATTCATTTCTGAATCGTAAAGTGTTGTGATTGTCTTCATTTTTATTTTGAAAAGAAACTTGTTAGTAATTGTCGCTTGAAAAGTAATTCAGATTTGCGCATTAGCTTTCTTTTTATCATTCACATACTAAGAAAGCCAAAAACAAATACATGCAAGTGCATTTGCATTTAGACTGTTTGATTGGTTTGAAAATTTGATGAATCTAACAACACTTTGGAACCTAACGCACAACATCTAAAAGTCTAGGCTAGAGACGTATTCCGGCATCGTAAAGCATGGTAACTGTTGTTCTCATTGATGGTTGGGTGATTCCTCCACTTTGAGACGATAAGTGCCAGTATGGACTTGTGCTCCCACGTACCGTTGAGTATATTTTGGGAGACCACAATAGGCTTAATCCTTTATCCATAGGAAGCTGTGTCTGCTGCCCTATTGATCGCAATGCACTGAACACAACATTCAGGAAGATTGACTGCCGTACCATAAAAAATATTCTGCAGTTTTGCGATTGGTTTGGTAATCCCTCTACCTAGATTTCCAGAGTAGTCCCTTTCATTCCTTTTTAGACTCCTTAACAGAAAAGGTCCATCTGAGCACTTGTCACTTCAGGCTCATTAAAAATCAAAGGTGACTAGAGTCATCTTTTGTTTTTTCTCGACTCTTTAAAATTGAAAAAACAAGTTGTGTCAAAGCATCTAAAATTTATTTGAAACGGAATAATCATCACCCTTTCCTACGTTGATCTTAGGTTGAGAAAATGGAATCCACCAACCAAGGAATTCCCCTTGGAGGAAATCCTAGTCCCTTCTCCTCTTGGGGAGATGTTGGTGCACCCCATATGGCCACATTGTCGCTTCCAGGATTGACAATCGGCTTGCCCGTATGGCTCTTCTCAACCTCTGTCGTTCAGAACACCGCAATTCCTGAACAATCGAGTCAGCAACTAGACGAATCCAGAGTTACCCCCCAACTCTCTACTTCTTCCAATTCTTCCTCTCCTCCTTCCTCTTCGCTTGATGGGGCTGGTAAAGCCAAAAATCAAGTATCTGAGAAGAAGAAGGAATAAGAAGAAAGAGAAGAAGAAGAAGGAGCCAAAAGTGAAAGGGGGCAACCAAGCATTGTCTAGTGAAAATCCACACACTGCATCGACCAGGCCTAAATCGCCATGTGTCATTTGCAAAGGAGACCACTATCATAGAGATTGTCCCTACATCCCTCAGATCTTAAGGGACTGGTCTCCTCGTTTGCACAACCCGGTGTCGTCAACCTCTGATGATCATGTTGAAAACACACTGTCGACTAGTGAAAGTGAAGCCCCAGGACAAAAAGGAAAATATAGATTTCCTTGTAAATTGTGCGAAGGTGATCATGCCATCCACCGTTGTCCCTTCTTAGATGAGGCTAAAAGAGTTTTGGACAATCATCCGGTTTCACCGTTACGACTTCCTCATGGATATAAAAAAATCTTGCCGAGTCCGTCACTAGTTAAAAATCCGGCTGACCTGCCCAGGTGGTCGGCCGAAGCATCTATCATTAAAGACGAACCATCTGAACCCATACCAGACAAAAGTCAAAAGGTCGAGGTGGCAGTTGACCCGGTCTTGCCTTCAGAGGTTCCATCTTCAGATGATACAGTCACCGAAGAGAACAAGGATGACACCGTCCAAATTCTTTTCGTAAGCACAAACTCCGATGAACATGGGGGAAATTTACCCATTCCTTTACTGCAGGAAGGAAGTTTGTCAGAGTCGTACCCGGCCGTCTATTCAGTCCCACCTCCAACCAACCTAGTTGTCTCCTTTGACTGGAATCAACTAGGCAGACCCCATTTACCGGCTAGTGTACCACTCCGAATCATTTCTCAAATATATAGAATGGTTATGGCTGGTGTCATCATAGATGAAGGGGCTTCTGTGAGTATCCTTTCCTCGAATGCTTGGAAAGAACTTGGTTCGCCATCGCTTTTGCCTGAGATGAGAAATCTAACAGGCTTTGACAAAGGAACCAGTCGACCGTTAGGGATCCTTCCCAATGTGCCCATAACATTGAGAGAGAAAACCGTTCATATGAACGTAATGGTAGTCCAAGGACCCCTGGATTATAATCTACTCCTTGGACGAGACTATCTTTATTGCATGGGAGCCACTGTCTCATCACTCTTTAGAGTAATGTGTTTTCCGCACGAAGGAAGAGTGGTCAAGCTCGTAGACCAGCTTTCATTTCCCGGATCACACATAGAAAATAGTCATATACCATCCCTGAATGGTCTTTTCACACAAGGAATGTCTCATCAATCTCCAGTCCGTCCACCTGATGAGCGCGAGTGATTCGGGGGACATGATTGAAACCCAGGGGGCATGCACCCTGGTCTGCTTCGGCAGGAAAACTTCGGGTATAGGGTAGGTTTCCACGAGAGATATATGACTAGTTTGTACTCCCGTCCGTGATTGGAAAAGGGGGTTAGACTGGAATAAGATTCCCTCGTCAAAGTTATGTGAGTGGATTGTCTCACCTTTGTCTATTTTGGTAGACATCGCCGAAGAAGTGTTTTGTTTGCGGTGTGAATAGAACAATCTTTGGTAACCTGAAAGAGGTAGACCTTTCCTGATAAAACAAATGTTTTGTCGGTAGAATGAAAGGTGACCTTGAAGCTTTATTTTATACCTGGGGGCATGCAAACCTTTTGGCGTGCAAGCGAAGAGCGACCATTTATTTTTTAAATTTGTAGGTCCTCTAACCCTTTAAACTCGTAGGATTGGTCGTTTCCTAACTTGCATAAAGAAAGGATGTGGGGAAAAACTTAAAAAATTGCCATTTTCATATATGAGACATTCTTATTTTACAACTAGATTTATCGAGCAGTTTTAGCACATAGTTCAAGCTCGTTAAAAAATAAACATAAGTCATGAGCAAATGTTTCTCCCCACGTTTAAGCTCATTAAAAAAATGAACTATTTCCCAGTAAATAACCATCGTGAATGTAGTACTTCAGCCTTTAAAGCCTTGGTCATGTTCTCATCGTCACCTCCACTCTGTATTGGTCGATCATTCACCTCCATTTGATTGTTTACCTCTTTTTGAGGAACAGCTGCGAAGAGTGATCCCACTAGCCATCCTTGTAACACTGCCGTGATTGGAAAATTCCAAACCTTACCTGGAATCAGCTGCTACCCAATTTTATCACTCATTCCTCAAAAAACGAGTCTTCTTTAAGCTCTTTTCAATTGACTCGTAAAATATGAAAAGGTTGCCGAGCCATTGGCCTCTCCAGCTCGTTAAAGGGACCGGAAGTGCTATCCCTCCTTCAGATTTTAATATTTTTGGACCTGAGGGATTATTACACAAAAAGATCGAGCACTTGTTTTGTTCGGCTCGTTAAAAGTATCGAAAATTCATCCCTTCTGTATTGTTTTATACTTTTTCGGACTTAAGGGATTAGATGACGAAAAAGGAATTTTGGAGTTTCCTTTACGTCCCTTTTTAGAGTCTCTAAAATTGAAAAGGACCGAGTTATCTTTGTCGTTAAACTCGTTAAAACCTAATAGCGAAAAACTTGTCCATAGCAAACAAGAACGAGTTTCACTATCGCTAGGCTCGTTAAAACATAGCGGTGGTTTGCCCGAAGGGAAAATTATAGAACAAGCATATGTTGTTATCCTCAAGCTTGACAAAAATAAAGAGGTACTGATCAGCAATGACTGGGGAAAAATTGGGAAGAAAACTTGAAGAAACTTTGTTGGTAGCAAGTCGCTCTTGAACATGACACTTTCACTCTGCATCCAAGTCGGGTTGGGTTGTTTCATTCACCGGTCACATCACCATGGTCCCATCACACCATCCACATTTGGGGTTAACCACCTTTCCCTTTTCCTCCATAGTCAGTTTAGTTTGCAGCGGGTTTCTAGGGGACACGCACACCAGAATCATAGGCTGCTTATCTTTCTTAGGTCTCGACATGCGTGGTGATTTAGGGATTTCCATGAATATCCCGGCATTCTCAGGGGCATATTCTACTGTCATGGCCTACGTGGCCTCTTCAGCAATCATCTCTCCGATATCCATGGCTTCTTGAGACACTGCCGTATTTTTTTTCCAGAAATCTCTCAACTGCTTAGGCGGGTGCTCAAACAATGCTCTCAACAGGTCAAACATGTCTTGATTTAGAATACTCTGGGTGCATGACAGCTGAATTCTCAAATAGCCAAGTGTTGTTTGTTGGGCATCCCTTTGCAATTTATAACGCCTTTTGAATTCAAATTCAACTGTTCCCCCAAATCTGGTCCATTTATGCTTCCTTGGCGGCAGATTTTCCCAAATCTAGCCCATAAAGTCTACCTTAAATGCTTGCCACCCACTCCATTTGGTCTCAAACCAAGCATCACATCGTGAATAGTGACTATAATGGTCACTTTCCAGCCAACCTGCGCAGTAGTGTAGCTACCCTTGCGTTGTCGTGGACCCCGTGATGCTTCACTCCTGCGCACAGTCCTGTCATCACCTAGCTCTTAGGAAGATTAGTTTATAGTCCTGTGCCTCCTTTCGACTACCTGAAGTGCTAAGACTGTGCTTCCCATGGTTAGTCAAGTGGACGTGCCACTTTTAGATGGCTTCAACCGACTACCGTTTACTTTCCCTAGGAAAATATCACCTTCTAACTTTACTACCTGCATCGCACACTTTACCATCTGCATCGCGCCACCATCTGTGATCCCCTTAGTAACATATGGCTGAAGCCAAGGCATCAAACTGATAAACTCTCAGTGGTAGTTCCCAAATTTGTCAACGTAATCTTTCACATCCTGTTTTATCACCATGGTCTTTTTATCAAGAAAGTCCTTCTTTATTCCTTCCTCAAGCTTCCTGACTTCTTGTTCCTCCATGGTGCTTTTCTCTCTTAAACAAACTCTTTCATTTAGGAGTTCTTGGAGCCTAAGATCACCCCGCTGGATCTCTTCATCAGGTCCCAAGCATTATTCTGCTTCCAACTGTGCGATCCCTTCTTCCACGGCTTCGCGATGCTTCATATCCATAGGCGCTGCTTTGCACGGACTAGGCATGATATACTCCATCAATATTGCAGTGTTCACTCCATAACCCAGTCTAGAAGGCATCTGTATCGTCAATTTCTTGCATGCTTCCTATAAGCCCATAGGACTATTGGTACGTGCAGGTCCCAATCACTTCGCTACGCACTACATACCTTATTTAGTGCTTCACGGACTTCATTAAATGATTCCACGTGGATAATCTTCTGCACTATCGTTCTCCCCACACTTTGTCATTCAAACTTGATGAGCCTTTTGCACATTTGCCCTCCCAACACATGCTTATTGACCATATCTCCCAATGCGAAGTTCATGTGAATTCGCACAGGTTGGTTGCCATATACCTGTATCCACCTGGAAAAATGCGCACACGGACCATCCCATCCATTGTATTCATCCATCAACCGCACTCTAGGCTTTCCAAACTATGTGTGTATCATCCTCCTGCATGCACACTAATCTTCAAAGCTTCCTTTGTGCACACCCCACCACCTCGCGGTCTTAGCGCACAATACCCAATTGAAGGCCTGGAAATGTTGTTTTTCCAGCACCTCCCTTTCAAATCTGTCCAAGAAAGCATCTACCTTACCTAATCCATCATAAGTAGGTAGATCTCGCATTTCCATCGATATGGCAACGTAGTGACCTTGTCATCATATTACAATTGAGTGTGGTTACCTTGTGTAACCAGTTTTGACATCGCTCTATCTCCTCATCCAAATGCGAAGTACAAGAGCTTTCGCACTCCCATGAGATTCATCCATTTGCGGTGGGATTTACCCAGTCTTTCTCTCGCGCAGTTATCTTGTAGATACATTCCAAGTCATGGTCACTTTCATAGTCGCACACCGGCTCTGTGTAGTGCGATCCCTCAGCAAGGTCCAAGGGTATAACTATGCGTAGAGACTTCTTATCAAAAATCATCTTGCACTTTTTTAGATTAATCACCATGTTCATGTCAGTGGCCCAATCAATTCCTAAGAGTGTGGGGTAGGGATTGCTGTCATCAACAATCTCAATCACCTCGAAGTCTGCTAGCGAGCTCACTCCCTCAATATCCACTGTGATTCCTCGCAATTACCCCAGGGGTATTATCTTTTGTTGGTTCACCATGCGTAGATGAATAGGAGACCACTGCAGCATAGGCTTCCCCATGCGCTTCCATGTTTGCTTTAGAAGAACGTTTGTGTCCGATCATAAATAAACAATTACTTGGTCCATCTCATATTTCCAATCTGTGCAGTTAATCTCATTTCTCTTCCTGTCCTAGTCTTATTCTTTCCAATCTTCAGGACTACGCACGGTTCTCCTAGCACTGTCCTAGCGCATCTGTTAATGAGTTCCTATAATCCCTTTATAGCCCTACTATCATGCAGTAGCTTCATACATGTTTCCAGGAGCATCGTGAGCATTGATGGGTCCATTTCTGACTCCAGTCTATCTTTGCTTCCTAAAGTGGAGGCATCACCAAATCTTTTCTTAGCTTCCATAAAAGTTTCTCAAGTGCGCTCCAAATCAAACTCCACTTCTTTCACTGGAGCTTTGTGAACCCAAGTATTATCTTTGGGCTATTTTCCTTTTTCATCTCTCGTTACAATTCCACTTCGGAGCACAATATTCACATTTGGCTCTTCCTTGCGTGGCTCAAACCTCATCATTTGTAGGTTGTGAGTCGGGGGATGTGGTAGCACTCCCTTGTCGCGTATCCTATCTATCAGTGTAGGAAAATCTTTCATCTCATGATAAAACAAGGTATAATACAAACATGATGGACACATCAGATTCATACAATCATGGGCATAATGTTCTGGCCCTCCACAATTGTAGCGTATCAGCTATTCGTGACCTCTTCCAGGTCCTCCTCCATCTCGGCCTCGTCTGCGCCCCTAAAATTCGGTTCGCGCCATCCCTGCACTCTGGTCTAGGGGCGGCCTTTCAGCCTGAACCCTATAGTTAGGAGTTCTATCCATCATTAATTCATAACTTCTACAACTGTGCTCGTCATGTCCCATTGATCTATAAAGATTACATAAAAACTGTTGCGAATTCCGCGTGTACTTTTGCAACAAATGGCAATTGTCTGTAACATGCTTTCGTCCTATTTGACAGATCGCACACCACAAAGCAGGTGCCGCGCTCGGACCTGTTTGCGCTTCTGGCCTTAATGGCATTTGTCCTCCTCCCGCGAGGTAATTTGTGAACACCAGGTAATTGTCCTTGTCATGTCCCTAAACCTTGCATTTTAATCACCACATTTTAATCACCACACCTCTTCGCGAACTTCCAGTCGAGCTGTCCTGTCCTATTTCAGACTCTGCATCTCAAGGCATAAGTTATTCAGTTGCATGTGGATTTTCTTAACTCCAAAGTTGGGATCCTGTATTGGGGTCTCATGCAGCCTCATTGCGATCTCTAAAGCCTCTTCCTGAGTCGTTAACCTCTGCTGCGACAATACGTTCCTCAAATGTGGCATTAGTGATGCTACAAACCATTCATGGTGCTGTCCATCCGTCAAATTCATATTAACTTCACAAATCGTACACTTCAGCCTCTGATCCAACTCCAAAGGAGTCTCACCTGGTAGCATTGTGATCTCCTTGAACCCAATGATCAATTGCGCCTATGATTTCGGCCTACTAAATTCCTTAGTTAGCATAGTTTGGATGGCCGCAATTCTTGCATTCGGATTATCACTTGAGTGCTTAATGTACCAGGTCAGCACATGATCCTGCAGAGCACTAACCAACGTTTCTTTTTGATATTATCATCTGTAACCCACTGTGCTTCCTATACGGATTTTACAATGAACCAAAACTGGTCTGGATCTTCATTTCCCAATTCTTTGAACACAGGGAAATTTATCGTGCTTGCCATATTAAAACACGGTGGTAGCGGAGGTGGTATACGCGAAGATGGAGGTGATGGCGGTGAAACTGGTGGTGGAGTGGGAAGAAGTGGTATGCACAGAATCCTTTGCCTTAAAAAATGGATCACACTTCGTGGAGAGACCTTCACAAGCTCTTCCTCGTCCCCTCGCAGAGGTGAAATCAAGAGGTTAGTCTCTAGTCCCGCACTTCTTTCATTTCTGTAGGTTTTGCCACTTCACGTAGTCCTGAACATCAATGTAATTGCATAATCTGATTTTCACACAATAGCATTTTAATCCAAGTGTTCAAAGACATAACGTACTTACCTCGCGATCCTTTGAGAAAGCGTCGCTCTGCCTCGCTATCATTGACTAAAGTGTCTATCGCGAACTCAGTAATGAATCCTCCTATAATCCGATCGAGCCAGTGATCAATAGAGCGTATGATATTTTCCTTCGATGCTTCCAATATACGAATTCAGGGGTCCACACAATAGGACCATCGAGCTTCCACCTTCCTTGGCTATCTGCTAGCTTCGCCATCCACTCGTACAACTCAGTAGGGAAAGATGCAAAGAAAATTTCCTGGATCTCCGTGTATAGGTAGTCGTCTAACCACTCTTCTTTTGTCAGTCGCAGATTACTGTTCTCCTGCGCCGCGAACTTGTGAATTATCCTATCCAACCAGCCTTCAATCTCCTTCTTAGTTGGATTCCAGTGATGCAAAATCAGACATCTCTATGCAGATTTCGGTCCCGACAATGGAACCCTTTGTTGGCTTGATGGGGCTTGACCCAGGTTTGGGGTTAATTAGCCAAAAAAATCCCTGTACTACTGACCCTTTCGACAACAACCCGTAGAGTGCGAACTCAGGTCTCACCCGAAGCACTATGGGGGGATTATGGAACCAAGTTTCCACACCCTTGAGATGTCTGAGGGGTTGAATTAGTCCAACTGTGAATAGCTTCGCGTAGGTTACTTCGCACACTTTCCTGACCTATAAGACATTCGCGGTTTATTATAATTGTCTTCACGTAGTCCTAACTAAGGGCTAAGGTGCTTTTGCTTATGTTCTTACAATTGTTAGTTAACTTCGTGTAATCATTTACTTTATCTTATATTCCCTTAATCAACCCAATCATATAAGTTCGTGCCTTATATAAACAATAGAAATGCAATTTACACCCAAGACATTCAATATATAAAATAGGAAAAAGATAGAAATTATATGAAACTTCTTCTTTATTACTTTTCCAATCGGTTACAGACTCGACTCACGTTGCGCACTTAGCTGCAAGGGTCTACGCACTCAGCTGCGGACTACTAGGCCTCTATGCACTCAGCTGTAGAGCCTTCTCCTACTCTATGACCAAAAGACTCAACTTACACTTCAACTACGATTCTATCCTCTATCTTCGATCCATCGATTGGCTTGTGATTTACAACTTAGAGCCTCACTCTATTTATACAACCCCATGGTCCGCAGACCATGGGTAGATCTTTCAAGCCAAAATTACATTAGAAAATGAGGGAGGACAACCCTATGACTCATTTACAATATTTGCGCTCTGCATCCACAAAACGCGAAGTCTTTACATCAGATTTAGCCAAAACTTGGGCTTTAAGCCCCAAAACTTGCCTTGGGGGTTCCTGTGCCCAACACTAAGAAACCATTGACTATCATATGACTAGCTCGCCCTACTACAATATAGTAAAAAAACCATATTACTTAAACAAAGGTTGCACCAGCAACTAGTCACACGAGTGCCCCTACCAGGAGGGTTCCCTCGTGCATCGAGCACGTGATGCCCCTAAGAGAACCCAGTCACCCTGCCTTGGTGTGGGTATGAGAGTTCACCTTGCTCTTCAAATTAGTGAACACAAATCATTAGATCATCAATGATAACAAGATATTATCATTTGATGGTACCATTTTGCTTAATCAACCAATTATAAATCGACTTTTAACACCAAAACATTAATTTAGTCAATTTTCTAAAAATCATTATGAGAACCACTGGGAACTCTATTCATGGGAAGTCATGGGTTGACATTTAATTTTTTTTTGTAGGTGCCATTTTCCAATTTTTCCCTAGCCACCAACTCATTTCATAGGCACCCTTGCCGGGTGGGCACCTTGGTGTGCCCAGCATGTGATGCCCCCATGGGTGCTCAAGCGCCCCGCCTTCTTGCAGGCACATCTAGGGCGGGGGTGTTTTCCCTGCTATGCGAATCTGTGAACACAAATAATTAGCTCATCAAGGACAACAAAATATTATTATTTGTTATTTCCATGCTACATGATTAATCAATTATAAATCGACTTCTAACACCTAAACATTGATTTAGCTAATTTTCTAAAAATCATTATGAGACCCCCTCGTGCGAATTTTGTTAATTGGAATTCATGGATTGACCTTACTTCTTTTCTTTTGGTCCCCCTTGCCAAGTCAGGGCGACTAAGAAACCCTTCTCATGGGTGCCTCTACTAGATGGGTGCCATGGCGTGGCCAAGACACAATGCCCCATGGGCGCCCGAGTGCCCTGCCTTCGCACGAGTGCACCTAGGGTATGGGCATTTTCCCTGCTGTACAAATCAATGAAAAGAAATCATTAAATCATCAATGAAAACAAAATATTATCAATTTTAGTACCATGGTGCATAATCAATCAATCATTAATCTACTTTTAACACCTAAACATGAATTTAGTCAATTTTCTAAAAATCATTATAAGACCATCTTGTGGTAACTTTGTTCATTGGAAGTCATGGAGTGACCTTACTTATTTTATGAAGGTGCCCCTTTCCATGTTAGGTCGACCAATGATCCCATCACACCTGTGCCCCTAGTGGGTAGATTTCTTGGTGTTCCCAGCACACGACACCCTCAAGGGCACCTGGGCACTCCGCGTTCGTGCAAGTGCATCTAGGGTGTGGGCGTTCACCCTGCTGTGCAAATTAGTCAACATAAATTTTTCTATGATAAATGAAAAAAAAAATATTATCATTTGTTAGTACCATGATGCATAATCAATCAATTCTAAACCAAATTTTAACACCTAAACATGAATTTAGTCAATTTTCTAAAAATCATTATTAGACCCTTTGGTGGGAACTCTATTCATGGACAGTCATGCGCTAACCTTACTTCCTTTTTACGAGAATGCCTTGTGAAGTTAGACAAACCCACCCACTCGTTCCATAGGTTCCCCTCTTGGGTAGGCACCCTGGCGTGCCCACCACGCAACACCCCATGGGAATGAGGGCACCTCGTGTTTGTGCAGGCTCGACCAGGGTGCTGACGTTCACCTTGCTGCACAAATAAGTTAACAAAAATCACTAGCTCATCAATGAAAACAAAATATTATCATTCGTTAGTACCAAGTTGCATAATAAATCAATTATAAATCGACTTTTAACACCCAAACATTAATTTAGATAATTTTCTAAAAATCATTATAAGACCCCCTTGTGGGAACTTTGTTCATGGGCAGTCATGGGATGACCTTACTTATTTTTTACAGGTGTCCCTTACCAAGCCAGGCCAACCCACAAATTCATCACACATTCACCCTTTCTTGACGGCATCATGGCGTGCCCAACACGTGATGCCCCATGGGCACCCGAGCGCCATGCCTTAGTCTGAGAGCACCTAGGGTACGAGAGTTCACCCTAATTTGCAAATTAGTGAAAAAATAATTAGCTCATCAATGACTACAAACTATTATCATTTTTTAGTACTAATCACTTATTTTGTGCAGGCACCCCTTACCAAGCCAGACCTACCCACTAACTCATTTCATGGGCACCCATGTCGGATGGGTGCCCTGGCATACCCAGCACGTGACGCCCCATCGTTGCTCGGGCGCCCCACCTCAGTGTGGGTGTGCCCAAGGAGTATGTGTTCACCCTACTATGAAAATCAGTGAACAAAAATAATTTCTCATCAATGAAAACAAAATATTATCATTTTTTAGTACCATGTTGCATAATCAATCAATTGTAAACTGATTTTTAACACCCAAACATTAATTTAGTAATTTTCTAAAAATCATTATGAGACGCCCTTATTGGAACTATGTTCATGGGAATTCATGGGCTGACATTACTTCTTTTCTGCGGGTGCGCATTTCCTTGTTCGACCAACCCACCAAATCATCACACAAGCTCCTCTATTGGGCGACCACCTTGGCATGCTCAACATATGACGTGCCATGGGCACACATGTGCCCTATCATTGCGCAAGTGCACATAAGGTACATGTGTTCACCCTACTATGCAAATTAGTGAACACAAATAATATGCTCATAAATGACAACAAGATATTATGATTTCTTAGTACCAATATGTTACATACCCAATCAATTATAAACATAATTTTAACACCTAAACATGAATTTAGTCAATTTTCTAAAAGTCATTATGAGACCCCCTTGTGGGAATTTTGTTCATGGGTAGTCATGGGTCGAAATTACTTCTTTTATGCAGGCTCACCTTACCAAGTCGAGTTGACCCATCATCTCATCACCTGGGCACCCCTTATCGGGAAGGCCCCTTGGCATGGAAAGCAAGCGATGCCCCCATCAAAGCGTGGGTGCCTTGCCTTCGTGTGAGTCTTCCCAGGGCGTGGACATTTTCCCCACTGTCTAAATCAGTGGACACAAATCATTATATTATCAATGAAAACAAAATTTTATCATTTGTTAGTATAATTTTTCATAATCAATCAATTATAAAATGACTTTTAATACCCAAACATTAATTTAGTAAATTTTCTAAAAATCATTATGAGAGCCCCTTGTGGGAACTCTATTCATGGGCATTCATGAGACAACCTTACTTTTTTTTTTCGGGCACCCATTTCCATGTTGGGCTGACCCACCAACTCATATCATGGGTGCCCCTACTATGAAAATAAATGAACACAAATCATTAGCTCATTAATGATAACAAAATATTGTCTTTTGTTATCACCATGTTGCATAATCAATTAATTATAAATCGAATTTTAACACCTAAACATTAATTTAGTAAATTTTCTAATAATCATTATGAGACACCCTGGTGAGAACTTGATCCATAAACTGCCGTGGATATTCCACTGGACAGTTTGTCACAACAGATTTGATAATATTATATTAAAAATCTGAGAATTCAACACTATTACAATTTTATTTAATTTCTAGATCTGTAGATCTTACTGTCAGTAGTGCATCCATGTAAAAGTAAATTATATAGAAAAGAAGAGAATGAAAAAATAAGCTCACACACATATAAGATACAAGATATGCTCTCTGGGAAACCCTTTCAGGAGAAAACTTAGCTGGAAGGTGAGGCTGCTTCGCTCTCTTTCTCTGTCTTGAAATATGGTTGTAGGTACAAAGATGTAATGCATGTGGCCCGTAGGCTGCTACAATGCACAAATCTTCTTTGTGTGTTCCACCTCCTATATCTCCTGGCTATCTTTGCTAATATATGGAACAAATTCTCTCAAAAGAATGGAATGCCTCTTCCTCCTAGTGGCCTAGTTATAACACAACCCGATAACCTACGAGTGGTTAAGTTTGACTACATCAACTCTTAACTAGAGTTACAAAATAGACTCTTCTAGAGTCTTATACATCAAAAATAGGTGGCTAGCCCTTTTTTCATGAATAATGGGGGCTAACGCGAAATCCTCTCAAACTATAGGTGTGAAAATAGGAAGGTCAACTTCTGAGTGGCATAAATTTTGCATACAGACTCCAATTGACGCGATTCTTGCACCGTTGGAAATATTTATGTGTGTAGAACATCATGAAAACGTGTTTAGAATTAAGAAGCAAATTTTTATCCCCCAAAAATGTCGTTTGATGCCTCAAAATTCTCCCAGAAGGTTTCAGACTCCGTTTCACCAAATTGAGTCCCGCTGGTAAAAACAACACCGTGAGTTTATTCCTCCACTTTTTCCACTCCAAATGCATCGAGATGGATGAAAAAAATATAATGATCCAATTCGGATCACACCTCACCATTTTTGGAGGCTTTTGGTCCCCAAAATCTTTTACTTGATTAGGTGAGGAAAATTTTCCTCCACCTTCTCTTTGGTGTACCATTTAGCCTTGCCTGGAAGTTTTCCCTTCAACCTAATATGCCAATGGTCATACTATCCCTGGCTTGTAGTTCTTGACCTCATCTGTAAAACTATATCTTCTGTCAACTCTAGCTGAGCATCTGGTGCCAAATCCTCCACAGAAGGTAGGACCTGTTCCTCTTCCTGATCTAGCATGGATGGCTCATAGAGTTTCAAATTCTCTACATTTACAACTGAGTAAATGTGCATATATGGTAGTAAACTAAGTCGATAGGAGTTTTCACCCAACTTTTTCAGTATCTCAAAGGGACCATATCTTAGAGCCTTGATTCTCTTACCAGGCCCCTGCAACCTCTCCTTGTTCAAATGTAGCCATACCTTGTCACCCACCTTGAATGATTTCTCTATTATGTGTTGATCATGTCTGGCCTTATACTTCTCCTGTGAGTTTTGTAGTGTTTCTTGTACCTTTGTATGGATTTGCCTGATCTTCTCTATAAAATTTTCAGCCCTCAAAGCATCTTCTGTAAGTTCTTCCTTCACTCCTCCTTGCTGCCCATATGCAATATCCAAAGGTGAAGGTGGAAAATATCCAAAACAAGTTTCAAATGCGGACTTTCCTATAGAAGTGTGGACCGCTCTATTATAAGAATGTTTTATATATACCCGATTTTCATCCTAGGCCTTTGGATGCTTCTAGTTGTAATCCCTCAAAAGCTGCACCAAAGTCTTGTTGACTACTTCTGACTGCCCTTCTATCTGTGGATGGAATTTTGTAGATCTCTTCAACTTCGTGCCCATCTTCTCCCACAATATCATACAGAATGGACTAAGAAATATTGTATCCCTGTCTGAAATGATGCTCCTTGGTATCCCAAAGTGTACGCAAACCTATCCAAAGAACAAGTTTGTTACTTCTTGTCCGTTGATGATATTTTTACAGGGCATTAAAATACACATCCTTTTAAACTTGTCAACTACCGCGAACATGTAGTCAAGTGCCTTCTTGATTGTTGGTAAAACTCCCACAAAGTCCATGGAAATGATTTCCCAAGGATGAGTAGGTACAGGTAAGGGATGATACAGACCCTATTTCCTATTGCTAGGATTTCTCGTACAACAAAGAATGCATCCGCTTACAAACCTAGCTACTTGCTCTTGCATCTTGGGCCAATACACATACCTCTACAAGTTAGCCATGGTCTTCCCTACACCAAAGTTCCTTGCAACCTTTGAGGTATGAGCCTCTCTAATCAGCTGCAAATGCTCACCTTTATGAACACATAGCTTATCTAGCATGTAGAGTAACCCATCTTGGAGATGGTAGACAACGATGTTGTTTCCATCATGCACATGAACCTGACTCTGCAACTACTGATACACCTCCTTGAAGTTATCATCTTCTGAATATGCTTCTATGTATGCATCATGGGTGAATGGATCCATGTGCATAAGAATCCACAAAGCTGTAATATTTGATGTGGGTGGCCTTCAAAGCATATCGGCCAACTTGTTTGTGTTGCCCTTATTATACTTGATCACCAAATGAAACTGTTGTAAAAACCCTATCCACTTGTAATGCTTGGTTCGTTGTAGCTTATTCTGAGCCTGCAAGTACTGTAACGACTGGTGATCTGTGTGGATTATTGTCTCCTTTCCCATGAGATAGTTCTTCCACTTCTTCACAAATTTCACCATGGCATATAGCTCCTTACCTTAGGAAGGGTAGTTAAGAACTGCCCCATGACATACTTCAGAATGTTACCAAACAAGCCTTTCTCCTTGCATCAAGACAACTCCCATAACATATCCACTCGCATCTGTCTCCACTTCAAAGGGCCGTTGCAATTTTGATAATGCCAGTACTGGGGCTTCACTGATATTCTTCTTTAACTCATTGAAAGCCTTCTGCTGGCTATTTTCCCACTGAAAACTCTTTCCACTTGCTGTTATGGCATGGAGCGGTGCTGCTACTGCTAAAAATGAGGCTATGAATTTTCTCAGGTACTGTGTTGCTCCAATGAAACTCCTAACCTTAGTAACCTTAGTAGGCAATGACCATTTCATGACGACCTTCATATTGGAAGGATCTATATTCAATTCTCATCCACCAACCACATATCCCAAATACACCAAGGACTGCTACGCAAAATCACACTTCTTGAGATTTTCTAATAGCTGGTGCTTCTTCAATGTTCCCAGCACCTGCGTCAAATGCAGAATATGCTTCTCCCATGTAGTAGAATATACCAGTGTATCATCAAAATAGACAATAAGAAATGAATCTATAAAACAGTGCAGTACATCATTCATTAATCTCATAAATGTAGCTAGTGCATTACATAGGCCAAATGGCATAACTAAGAACTCATACAAACCTTGCTTGGTTTTGAAGGAGGTCTTCAATGTATCTTCTTCTTTGACTTGAACTTGGTGATATCGATACTTCAAGTCCATATTGGTGAAATACTTTGCTTCCTACAACTGATCTAACCGATCATCTATCCTGGGCATGGAATAGCTGGTCTTGAGCGTAATTTTATTCAACGCCCTGTAATCTATACACACCTTCCAAGTGCCATCCTTCTTTGGCATAATGATGATGGGTGATCCACATGGTGATGTACTTGGTCAAATGACACCCTATTCTAGTACTTGCTGAAACTGTTTCTTCATCTCACTTGCTTCTATAATAGACTGCGTGTACATACCAACATTTGGAAATGGGGAGTCTTGAACTGGATTTAAACAGGAACGAAATAAATTACTGAGATAACCATAAACATAGAGATGCAACGAAAATAATACTTCATTTCATTAATGTAAAATACTGAAATATGCTTACAAACATAAATGGAAATAAACCAACTAGGGCGATGGTAGCTTATCTCTGAGAAGAGATGTGGTGGCTACATGCCTCTGAACTATGTTACAATGAGTCTCGAAGGCCTATTTATTGTTGAGAAACAATGGAAAACCCTTAACATCCCAAAACCTAACCCTAGAAGATGAAATGCCAAATTGTGGGCCACTTTTTGGGTAAGTTGGTACATCAACTTCCCGGGGTCGTAACTTTGGAACCCGATCTTTGTTTGACACGTACAATAGCTTATTAGAATGATCTATCCAAGAACTACAACTTTGGGAAGAGCAACATCAGTCCATGAACCCATGTTGCTCCCAGATTTCGCAAAAAACATTGTTTAGGGCCTCAAAAAGGCTCCAGAAGTTCAGGACCCGGAAAAATGCTAAAAATAGTAAATTGTGCTACAATTACAGAAACCGAAAAATTGAAAGAGATAGCTGTGGGGGTCCAAGTGGGATAGGTGGGTGGCCACCAACATCCACCTGGATCATTCCTCCCCCCTTAGGAAGCAATGGTCCCCATTGCGTTGAGTTCCTCCATCTGTTGAACTTGGTCCCTAGTGAGTTGTTATGCAATCTTGGTGCAGGCGAAGGAATGGAGGAATGATGTGCTCCAAAGCATTATTTCCCACAACCTTGGTAATGGTGTAAGGAACATGTTGGCGTGGTCAAAGATTTTGATGGGATCTTGTAAGGCTTTCTTTCTACAGATGCAACTAAACTTTGTTGCCCACCTAAAGCTCGTGCGGTACCCCTGTGGGTGAGGAGAAGTTGTTCTCATGTTCTTTCATGACCATATCCCTCTGCTACTATTGCTGTGTGGAGGAACCCTTCTTGGGGGTCATGGATGTGGTGACAATCTTCCCCTTACTTTGGGAGCGAATCAGACAAAATGAATTTTCTAGTTTGGGAAATGAGGTTGCTGCCTTTCTTGGCAGTGATCAAAGAGGTGGCGGTAGATGGGGCTACCTTTGGTATCCTATATAATGAATTACACAAAAAAATAATGACAACATGAGGCCTTGACTCTACAGAACATGTCGTCTCCACAAGTATGGCTAGCCTAATAGTACATCACAGGCATACAGAGGTGTAACATCACACAATACCTCGTCTGAGAAGGGTTTGATGCTGTAGGGAAGGCAACAATACTGGAGAATTCAGAGATCTCGTCCTTTGTGAAGCCACCTGATACTGTATAGCTGCAGGTGCGGTGTAGTCAATAGGCCCAACCACCTCACAACCTCTGTTGAAATGACGTTCTTTTGGCTACCACTGTCGACAATGAATTGCAGTGGCGAACCCTTCACCCACATCTGTGAGTGGAAAAGGCACTCCCCCTCTTTTGGATCTTCGGGCTCATTCTTTTGGACCTTGGTGATGGCAACACTGGCATTGGGGTCCACGTCAATGATCTGCTTCCCTTTGCCATTCCCTTTGTCATGTTCTGACTCAAGGTCAGAGCATGCATCTAATTCTGAAGCCTTCAACTCGGCCACCAGTGACTGCTTGGTCTGACACTCACTTGTGTTGTGAGTGGGGCTCTTGTGGAACTCAAACCACTTTCCCGTGTCCTTCTTCGACTTCATGGTGTTGTTATTTTCTTGCAGCTTCGATGGGTTGTCTTGGGTCACCCCGCCTTGGCTTTGTCCTTTGGTCTTCAGATTCGTAGATCCAAAGCCTTGCTTCTTTTGTTTGAACTTCTGCTCGATTTTAACAACGTATCGGTATGCCATGGAGCAAGGAGATGTTCAGGAACTCCATCTCTTCTTGGATGTATCTGTGTAGGAAACCGCGGTATTTGAGTACCAAATGTAGCTCAGAGTCCTTGATACCCAACTGTGTGTGAAGGGTGTGAAAAATGTTTGTGAACTTTGGCACATCTTGGTCCCTTCCCTGCTGCAGCGTGGTCCACTTTATGTATTTGTCCTCATAGCTTTTGATAGGGTAGTACTGCTCCTTGATGGCATCCCAAAAGGAATTCCAAGTGGATGCAGGTGAAAATAATGAGCCCGTACTTTCATCCGTCTGCTCCCAGTAGGTTTCCCACCAGTCCTTGAAGTGGGGGGCTGCTTTGAGAAGAACAAAAATAATCTTTTCCCTACTGGAAAAATCATGAACAGAAAAATACCCATCTAGCAGATTTAACCATTTATTTACGAAATCTACATCTATCTGACCCTTGAATATGGGGATTTCGAAATTAACTTGTACCTTAAATGCTGTGGCGTTTCTAGAGTAGCTATTGGAAGCCGATGCATCGCCCCTGGGTAGCCACTGAAGGATCTGGGAAAAGTTGTCCATTATCGCGTTCGTTTGCCACTTGAGGGCTTCTTTGAGCAAGATTTTGATAGGATCTCCTGCCCCCTCATCTTTCTTCTCATCCGCCATGGGAGGCTGTTGAGGTTTGCAGGGTTGGTCATGCAAATGTTCGACCAGTTCAAGCCCTAACTCCTTATATCCCGACCTCATCAGGGACATGCAAAGAAAAACAAAGAAAATGCAAATTGCTATGATACCGCTAATCTGGATTTAAATAGAAATGCAACAAATTACAGAGATAACCATAAACATAGAGATGCAGCAGAAATAATACTTCATTTCATTAATGTAAAATACTGAAATATGCTTACAAACAGAAATGGAAATAAACTAGCTAGGGCAATGGTAGCTTATCTCTGAGAAGAGATGTGGTGGCTAGATGCCTCTGAACTATGTTACAATGAGGCTCGAAGGCCTATTTATTGTTGAGAAACTATGGAAAACCCTTAACATCCAAAAACCTAACCCTAGAAGATGAAACGCCAAATTGTGGGCCCTGTTTTGGGTAAGTTGGTACATCAACTTCCCAAGGTCGTAACTTTGGAACCCGATCTTCGTTTGACGCGTGCAATAGCTCGTTAGAAAGATCTATCCGAGAACTACAACTTGGGGAAGAGAAACATTGGTCCATTGACACATGTTGCCCCCAAATTTCCCAAAAAAAGTCATCTAGGGCCTCAAAACGGCTCCCGAAGTTCATGACCCGAAAAACTGCTAAAAATAGTAAATTCTACTACAATTACGAAAACTGAATAGCTAAAAGAGACAGTTGTGGGGGTCCAAGTGGGATAGGTGGGTGGCCATCAACATCCACCTAGATCATTCCTCCCCCCTTAGGAAGAAATGGTCCCCATTGCATTGAGTTCCTCCATCTGTTGAACTTGGTCCCTAGTGAGCTATTTTGCAATCTCGAATGTGTCCAATAATGGTGGGAAGCATGGTCGAGGGCGGTAGACATTGAACACTTGGTGCAGGAAAAGGATTGGAGGAATGTCGTGCTCCAAAGCATTATTTACCAAAACCTTGGTAATGGTGTAAGGACCATGTCGACGTGGTCGGAGCGTTTGATGGGATCTTGTAAGGCGTTCTTTCTGCAGATGCAACCAGACTTTGTTGCCCACCTGAAGCTTGTGTGGTACCCGTGTGGGTGAGGAGAAGTTGTTCTTGTGTTCTTTCATGACCGTATCCCTCTGCTGCTGCTATTGTTGCTGCGTGGAGGAACCCTTCTCGAGGGTCATGGATGTGGTGACGATCTTCCCCTTACTTTGGGAGTGAATCAGACAGAAAATGAATTTCCTAGTCTGGGAGATGAGCTTGTTTCCTTTCTTGGCAGTGATCAAAGAGGTGGCAGTAGGTGGGGCTACCCCCGGTATCATGTATAATGAATTACACAAAGAAATAATGATAACAAGAGGCCTTGACTCATACACAGCATGTCATCTCCACAAGTATGGCTGGCCTTATAGTACATCACAAACATCCAGAGGTGTAACATCACACAATACCTTGTTTGTGAAGGGTTTGATACTGTAGGGAAGGTGGCACTGCTAGTGAACTCAAAGGTCTTGTCCTTCGTGAAGCCATCCAATACTGTACGGCTGCGGGTGTGGTGTTGTCGGTAGGCCCAACCGCTTCACAACCTTTGCTTAAATGAGGTTCTTTTGGCCACCACTGTCGACAATGAATTGTAGTAGCAAACCCTTCACCCACATTTGTGAGTGGAAAAGATGCTCCCCCTCTTTTGGATCTTCGAGCTCATTCTTCTAGACCTTGGCAGTGGCAAAAATTGCGCTGGGCTCCATGTCAATGATCTGCTTCCCTTTGCCATTCACCTTGTTGGGTTCTGACTCAGGGTTAGAGCATATATCTGATTTTGAAGTCTTCAACTCGGCCACCAGTGACTGCTTGGTCCGAAACTCACTTGTATTGTGAGTGGGGCTCTTGTGGAACTCACACCACCTTCCTATGTCCTTCTTTGATTTTGTGGTGTTGTTATTTTCTTGTGGCTTCAACGGGTTGTCTTGGGTCACCCTGCCTTGGCTTTGTCCTTTGGTCTTCGGATTCGTAGATCCAAAGTCTCACTTATTTTGTTTGAACTTCTGCTTGATTTTAATAGCATATCGGTACATTGTGCCGAGCAAGGAGATGTTCGGGAACTCTCTTCCTGGATGTATCTGTGTAGGCAGCCGCAATATTTGAGTACCAAACGTGGCTCAGAGTCCTTGATACCCAACTGTGTGCGAAGGGTGTGAAAAGTGTTTGTGAACTCTGGCACATCTTGGTCGCTTCCCTGCCGCAGTGTGGTCCACTTTATGTATTTGTCCTCATAGCTTTTGATAGGGTAGTACTGCTCCTTGATGACATCCCAAAAGGAATTCCAAGTGGGTGTGGCTTAAAATAATGAGCTCGTACTTTCATCCTTCTGCTCACAGTAGGTTTCCCACTAGTCCTTAATGTGGGGGGCTGCTTTGAGAAGAGCGAAAATATTCTTTTCCCGACTAGAAAAATCATGAATAGAAAAATATCCATCTAGAAGATTTAACCATTTATCTATGGCATCTGCATCTATCTGACCCTCGAATATGGGGATTTCGAAATCAACTTGTGCCTTAAACGACGTGGCATTTCCAAAATAGCTGTTGGAAGCGAATGCATCACCCTTGGGTAGCCGCTAAAGGATCTAGGAAAAGTTGTCCATCATCGCGTTCCTTTGATACTCGAGGGCTTCTTCGAGCAAGATTTCGATAGGATCTCCTGCCCCCTCGTCTTTCTTCTCATCCACCGTGGGAGGCCGTCGGGGTTTGCATGGCTAGCCTTGCAAAAGTTCAACCAGTTCAAGCCCTAACTCCTTATATCCCGACCTCATTGGGGACATGCAAATAAAATAAGAGAAAAAGCAAACCGCTTTGATACCACTGATCTGGATTTAAACAGGAACGCAACAAATTACAGAGATAACCATAAACACAGAGATGCAGTGGAAATAATACTCCATTTCATTAATTTAAAATACTAAAATATGCTTACAAACATAAATGGAAATAAACCAGCTAGGGCGATGGTAGCTTATCTCTGAGAAGAGATGTGGTGGCTACATGCCTATGAACTGTGTTACAATGAGGCTCGAAGGCCTATTTATTGTTGAGAAACAATGGAAAACCCTTAACATCCCAAAACCTAACCCTAGAAGATGAAACGCCAAATTGTGGGCTCTGTTTTGGGTAAGTTGGTACATCAACTTCCCGGGGTCATAACTTTGGCACCCGATATTTTTTTGACGCGTGCTATAGCTCGTTAGAAATATCTATCCGAGCACTACAACTTTGGGAAGAGCAACATCTGTCCATGGACCCATGTTGCTCCCAGATTTCCAAAAAAACATCGTTTAGGGCCTCAAAATGGCTTCGGAAGTTCATGACCCTTAAAACTGCTAAAAATAGTAAATTGTACTACAATTATGGAAAATGAAAAAATGAAGGAGATAGTTGTGGGGGTCCAAGTGGTATCGGTGGGTGGCCACCAACATCCACCTAGATCAAGTCTGGAAATAACTGGCTCGTGCTCCACTTCTCTCTTAGGGGGTAGCCCTTTAGGCTCTCAAAAAATGTCCTTGTATGCCTATAACAAACCGTCCAATTGTTGTTTTTGTTTCTTAGTACACCCCTCTATGGATGCCTTGCCTCTTATTGACTCCTCTACAAACTAATTTTCTCTTAAAAATAATAAAACATACTTCTTGCTGGAACTGATCAATTTCTTGGTCTGGTTGGCACTTACCAGTGAGATTTTTGACTTGCCTTTGTGAGCATTGATGATGTACAATTTTCCATTCTTGATGAGCCAATACTAGTTAGCTTTCCTCATGGAAATTTCATCATATATGTATAGGTATGGACTTCCAAGCATGACTCCACATACATCAAGGGGAACCACATCCAGATCTACTTAATCAATAAAATCAACACTGATAGCAAATCTAATTTTGCACTGTTTTGTTACCTTCAGCGTTGCATCCTTATGTACCCATCCCAGTGGATATGGTTTTGGAAGATCATGAACTTCCAACCCCAACTTCTTGACCAGATCTACTGCAATGAGATTCGTCTGCAATCCTGAGTCAAACAGGGCATCAATCTTTGTCTTCTTGACCTGTATCTTTACGTGGAAGAGTTTGGTCATTTCTTTCTCTTCTTGTTGCCGAAAGATACTTAGATTCACCTCCTTCTTCACTGATGTGTAGATGATATTCTCATCCACATCTGAGATTCTTTCAAATTGTTTACTTGAATCAGTGGCCATGAGGTTATTCTTCTATTTATCTTTCTTCTTGTTCTTTGGGTTTAGCTCTAGATGCAACTTCCAACACTTCTCCTCTGTATGGCCATCAATGTGTAGTGGTTGCTGGGATCTTTGCACTGGTTTGTTGTGGTTGTTGTCTTTTTAGCTTTTCCCCCTTTTTTCTTCTTCTTCCACTCCTTAGAATTTTCCTATTGCTCCTTCTGCTTCGATCCACTTGATTGCACTCTTTTTAGGCCTATGTTTTCCAAGTATTGTGGTTGTGCACAAGTCACGTCCATCATTTTGGGCTTGAACAATATCACTTTCTCACGAAGATGGTAGTGCAAACCCCCCAAACAATTGAGGAGTACATATGGGTTGTTTGGAGAGATACCCAACATTATAGCCATCTTTCTGAATTCTGTAGTGTACTCTTGCACGATTTAGCCCAAATTTTGCCTGAAGTAATGCCATTGGATCCACTGGTCTCACACGTACCCAAAGGGATAAAACTATGAATTAATGAGGGTTTTGAAATCCTCCTACTTAGCCACTGGAGTTTCTCCCTCCAACCTCAGGGTTTCCGTGTGGCTCTCCCACCAAGTCATTTAATGGCCCTCCAATTTCAGCGACACAAATGAGATCTTTTTCCCTTCCTCGATCTGATGGACACTAAAATAAACTTCTAGTTTTTGCAACTAGTGGTTCAACTTCAAAGTGTCGATCTCACCATGGTATGGCTTGATATCGACTTTTTCTTCCATTTTAAATAGTGATTGGTTCACGAAACTCAAACTAGGTTGACATTTTTTGGGTTCTTTCTTCAGCTAGTTATTTGCGTCTTCCCGATCTCCCAATCCCCCTTCTGAATTTCCCTTCGCATTTGAACCCCCTTCTTCTCCAAATATCCCCAATTATTACTTAGGGCCACAATGAGAAGGTTTACATTGCAGTTTATATCTGCGACTTGTTCTTCGAGCTGCGAAAACCTCACCTATACAGGATCGCGAGGTTTGTTTACCGATTCGTTGCCCACGATTAGGGTTTTACGATTTTCAGCCTCACCGATCTAGATCCCTACAATCTACACAAAATACCTAAATAAATTTGCTCCGATACTAAATGATTTGTAAACTTTCGATATTCCATTGGACAGTTCGTCACAACATATCTAATAATATTATATTAAAAATATGAGAATTCTACACTATTATAGCTTTATTTGATTTCTAGATCATTCTATAATTAGTGCATGCATGTAAAAGTAAATTATGAAGAAAAGAAGAGAATGAAAAATTAAGCTCACACACATATAAGAGACAATATATGCTCTATTGGAAATCCTTTCAGGCAAAAACCCAGCTGGAAGGTGAGGCCGATTCGTTCTCTTTCTCTGTCTAGAAATATGGTTGCAGGTACAAAGAAATAATTCCTGTGGTCTATGGGTTGCTACAGTGCACAAATCCTCTGTGTGTGTTCTATCTCCTATCTCTCCTGGTTATCTTTGCTCATCTATGGAACAAATTACCTCGAAACAATGGAATGCCTCTTCCTCCTAGTGGCATGGTTATAACACAACCTGATAGCCTATTAGTGGTTAAGTTTGACTACATCAACTCTTAAATAAAGTTACAAAATAAACTCCTCTAGAGTATTCTACACCAATAACACATGGCTAGCCCATTTTCCATGAATAATTGGGGCTAGCGTAGCATCCTCCTAGACTATAGGTGTGAAAACAGGAAGGTCAACTTCTGAGTGGCATAACATTTGCATATGAACTCTGATTGACACGATTCTTGTGCCGTCGGAAATATTTCTGTGTGTAGAACAACATGAAAATGTGTGATGATTATGAAACAAATTGTTACCCCCAAAAAATGTCATTTGATGCCTCAAAATTCTCTGGGAAGGTTTCAGACCCTGTTTTGCCAAACTGGGTCCTACAGGAAAAAACAGTCCCGTGAATTGATTCCTCTGCTTTTTCCACTCCAAATATATCGATATGGATGACAAACAATATAATGATCCAATTCAGATCAGAAATATATTCACTAGAAGTCATGGGTCGAACTTACTTCGCATGTCTTCTTGACTGTTGGTTCACTTGGTTCACCCATTTCCCAACTCATGCGGTACGTGTAGAGTCCCCAAAATGTATTCAAAATATGATCCACTTTCACCTTCATCACCACAATTTCACTCACATGTCACAAATCCATGACCATATAAAGTTTCATTAGCCTTCATTTTCATAATTATATGGGTTCCATTTGTGTTTTCCAAAAGTTAATGATTTCTAGTATTATAAGTGAATTAAATGGTTAAAACTTAGAAAAATGGCATATACTTGCTAATACTTAAAAGTAGCTTGAGTTTCATGACATGTGTAGGTCATTTGGAAGCTTTCAAGGCATCCTTATGTGGCCTCCAATGCTCAAATTCGAATTACCTTCAAGATATGGAAGAATATTTGGATAAAGGTCAAAGAGGATATGTGTCTCATCATTACCTATTTGAGTTGTAACTTTATGAGATTTTCTAGGGATCTAGGGAGAGAATAATGGACCTCCATTACCGAGGTAGCTTCTTATGCTTTTGTATAAATAGGAGAGCCTCCTCCTTTCAAAGGCATGTGAAAATTTGGGGAAATTCTCATGTTTTGAATATAGAATTTGGATTTGGCACCATGCTCATGAGTGATGTTCACTTTGATTTGGTTATGCTTGTATTTGGAGCCTCTCAACTTTCCATCCTTCATGCTTTTGGATTGGCCACCTATAATGTGCGAGATTGATTGTTTTTCATAAATTAATATTTATTGCTTTCATAGATTAAGATTTATTTCTTTCATGTCTTTTCCTGTGTGACAGGTTAAGAGTGATTGTTTTTATTTTCTTTCATATCTAGAAGTTAAGAATGATTTTTTTTGTTTTCATTTCATATCATGTGATTTTGATTATTCATTTTATAGGATTGATCCAGGTGGATGTTGGTGGCCACCCACCAACCCATTTGGACCCCCACAACTGTCTCTTTCAGTCTTTTCAGTTTCCTAAATTACAGCACAGTTTACTATTTTTAGCAGTTTTTCGGGTCCTGAACTTCCGGAGCCGTTTTGAGGCCCTAAACGACGTTTTTTTTGGATTCTGGGGCAACATCGGTCCATGGACCGATGTTGCCTCCCAAAGTGGTAGTACTCGGATAGATCTTTCTAACGAGCTATCGTACGCGTCAAACGGAGATCGTATGCCAAAGTTACGACCCCGGGAAATTGATGTACCAATTTACCCAAACGGGGCCCACAATTTGTCGTTTCATCTTCTAGGGTTAGGTTTCGGGATGTGAAGGGTTTTCCATTGTTTCTCAACAATAAATAGGCCTTCGAGCCTCATTGTAACACAGTTCGGAACAGTTCAGAGGCATGTAGCCACACATCTCTTCTCAGAGATAAGCTACCATCGCCCTAGCTGGTTTATTTCCATTTCTGGTTGTAAGCATATTTCAGTATTTTCCATTAATGAAATGAAGCATTATTTCCGCTGCATCTATGTGTTTATGGTTATTGCATCTCTGTATTTATGGTTATCTCTGTAATTTGTTGCGTTCCTGTCTAAATCCGGATCAGTGGTATCAGAGCAGTCTGCTTTTTCTCTGTTTTTCTTTGCATGTCCCCAACAAGGTCGGGATATAAGGAGTTAGGGCTTGAACTGGTCGAACCTTTGCAAGACCAGCCTCGCAAATCCCGACGGCCTCCCATGGCGGATGAGAAGAGAGACGAGGGGGCAGGAGATCCTATCAAAATCTTGCTCGAAGAAGCGCTCGAGCGGCAAAGGAACGCGATGATGGATAGCTTGGCGCAGATCCTTCAGCGGCTACCCAGAGGCGACACATCGGCTTCCAACAGCGACTCTGGAAATGCCACACTGTTTAAGGTACAAGTTAATTTTGAAATCCCCATCTTTGAGGGACAAATAGACGCAGATGTCGTAGATAAATGGTTAAATCTGCTAGATGGGTATTTTTCTGTTCATGAATTTTCAAGTCGGGAAAGGATTGTTTTCGCTCTTCTCAAAGCAGCCCCCCACGTCAAGGACTGGTGGGAAACCTACTGCGAGCAGAAGGATGAAAGTACAGGCTCACTATTTTCAGCCGCACCCACTTGGAATGACTTCCGGGATGCCATCAAGGAGCAGTACTACCCTGTCGGAAGCTATGAGGACAAATACATCAAATGGACCACACTGCAGCAGGGACGAGACCAAGATGTGTCGGAGTTCACAAACATTTTTCATACCCTTCGCACACAGTTGGGTATCAAAGATTCTGAGCTGCATCTGGTACTCAAATACCATGGATGCCTACACAGATACATCCAGGAAGAGATGGGGTTCTTGAACATCTCCTCACTCGGCACAGCATACCGATACGCTTTCAAAATCGAACAAAAGTTCAAACAGAAGAAGCGAGACTTTGGATCTGCAAATCCGAAGCCCAAAGGACAAAGCCAAGGCGGGGTGACCCCAGACAACCCATCAAAGCCGCAAGAAAAGAACAACACCATGAAGCCGAAGAAGGACACAGGAAAGTGGTGTGAGTTCCACAAGAGTCCCACTCATAACACAAGTGAGTGTCGGACCAAGCAGTCGCTGGTGGCCAAATTGAAGGCTTCCGAATCAGATGCATGTTCTGACCCTGAGACAGAACCCGTCAAGGGGAATGGCAAAGGGAAGCAAATCATTGATGCGGATCCCAGCGCCACTGTTGCCACCGCCAAGATCCAGAAAGATGAGCCCGAAAATCCAGAGGAAGGGGAGCGTCTTTTCCACTCACAGATGTGGGTGAAGGGTTCGCCGCTGCAATTCATTGTCGACAGTGGCAGCCAAAAGAACCTCATTTCAGCAAAGGTCGTGAAGCGGTTGGGCCTACCGACTACACCTCACCCACATCCGTACAGTATCGGGTGGCTTCATGAAGGACGAGATCTCAAAGTTCGCCAGCAGTGCCGCCTTCCCTACAGCATCAAGCCCTTCACAGACGAGGTATTGTGTGATGTTACACCTCTGGATGTTTGTGATGTATTATTAGGCCAGCCATACTTGTGGAGACGACATGCTGTGTATGAGTCAAGGCCTCGTGCTGTCATTATTTCTTTGAATAATTCATTATACAGGATACCAGAGGTAGCCCCACCTACTGCCACATCTTTGATTACTACCAAGAAAGGCAGCAAGCTCATATCACAGACCAAGAAATTCATCTGTATGGGGAAGATCGTTGCTACATCCATGACCCCTGCAAAGGGTTCCTCCATGCAGCAGCAGCAGCAAAGGGATACGGTCATGACAGAACACAAGAACAACTTCTCCTCACCCATAGAGATACCACACAAGTTTCAGGTGGGCGACAAAGTCTGGTTGCATCGACAGAAAGAACGCCTTACCAGAACCCATCAGAAGCTCAGACCACTCCGACATGGTCCTTACAGCAGTACCAAGGCTATGGGGAACAATGATTTGGAGCACATCATTCCTCCATTCCTTCACCTGCACCAAATGTTCAATGTGGACCATCGTCGACCATGCTTCCCACCATCACTAGACACATCAGAGATTGCAGGACAAGTTCAGCAGATGGAGGAACTCAACGCAATGGGGACCATTGCTTCCTAAGGGGGGAGGAATGATCCAGGTGGATGTTGGTGGCCACCCACCAACCCATTTGGACCCCCACAACTGTCTCTTTCAGTCTTTTCAGTTTCCTAAATTACAACACAATTTACTATTTTTAGCAGTTTTTCGGGTCCTGAACTTCCGGAGTCGTTTTGAGGCCCTAAACGATGTTTTTTTTTGGATTCTAGGGCAACATGGGTCCATGGACCCATGTTGTCTCCCAAAGTGGTAGTACTCGGATAGATCTTTCTAACGAGCTATCGTACACGTCAAACGGAGATCGTATGCCAAAGTTACGACCCCGGGAAATTGATGTACCAATTTACCCAAACGGGGCCCACAATTTGTCGTTTCATCTTCTATGGTTAGGTTTCGGGATGTGAAGGGTTTTCCATTGTTTCTCAACAATAAATAGGCCTTCGAGCCTCATTGTAACACAGTTCGGAACAGTTCAGAGGCATGTAGCCACACATCTCTTCTCAGAGATAAGCTACCATCGCCCTAGCTGGTTTATTTCCATTTCTGGTTGTAAGCATATTTCAGTATTTTCCATTAATGAAATGAAGCATTATTTCCGCTGCATCTATGTGTTTATGGTTATTGCATCTCTGTATTTATGGTTATCTCTGTAATTTGTTGCGTTCCTGTCTAAATCCGGATCAAGGATCCTGATTTGATAATGCACACATGATCCCTTAGAGTAGATTTCATTTCATGCAATTTCATTTTTGCAAGTGTGGTAGATCAAGATTTCAATTCCTGCAAGTGTGATAGATTAACATTTCAATTCCACGCACTGTACTATAATTTATTTTGAATTGATTGTTGAATTAGAATAGGTGAATTTGGTTTGTCATTGTTTGGTTTCTTAGTTAGATTGATCTAAATTTGAAGTTAATTTCTAGCATATATAGTGCACGCATGCTTTGCAAGTTTTACGAAACCCCCAGGTTGAAAATTAATATAGGTAATTAATTTTCCTCAACATTTTTGGCACCATTACTGGGGAAATGTGCATAGGAACTAGCTTTCAGTCTAGATTTCATTTTTCAGTTTTTTTCTAGATGCATGATTAAAGCATGTAGATGCATAAATCATTTAGCTACATATCATTTCTAACAAAAAAAAAAAAGAACACCCCCACTATATCACATGGTGCAGTAAGAGCCACACATCAACACCATGAATTCTTAGTTTTATAGGTAGAAGATATGACAAAGGAGGATGAAGAAATGGATGGAGATCCTTTTGGATTTCCCATTCAAGAAACTGATTTCAATGTTCAAATGAAGAACATCCCTCCATCCGTACTTCCTAACTTCAAAGGTATGATATCAAAAGACCCAAAAACTTTTCTTTTTGAATTTGAAATCATTTGTAGATCTTATGGCTACTCATTACACATTCAAAAATTGAATTTGTTTCCAACAACATTGAAGGATAAAGCTCTTAGACGGTTCATGACTTTAGGAACAAATTCTATAAGGACATGGGATGATATGAAAAGAGTATTTTTGGAAAAATATAAAAATCATTACCAACGCCATGATCTTAGAAATGAAGTCTTTAAGATGAATCAAAAGGAGGATGAAAATCTAGAAGACCTAGTGGAGAGATTTACTTATAATATCAAAAGATCTAAAATGCATAATTTAGGATCAGACATATTAAAAACTATCCTACTAAATTCTATAAAGGATGAATGAATTGATCTTCTTAACCTGGTGGGAAAAGGAGATGTTTTTCAAATTCCATTTCAAGGGATTTGTGAACTATGCAAGAACATATCAAGAGAAAACACAAAGTATGGAAGATCTCCTTAAGATCTAGTTACGGAAAGGGAAGTAAGTTGACATCGAGATTGGTAAGTCAAACTGAACTTAACAATTTCCTAAACATTCTTGGTTATTTAAATGAACAAATTGAGATGCTAATAATACAAAACAAGAAAAAATTTGAAAATGTTTCTTTGCATGAATGTCCACTTGATAACATTAAAATTTGTAAAATTTGTGTAGGATCACATACCACTAAATATTTCCCATCATTACCAGGGTTAAAGGCAGTTTACCAAAAGGATAATGGAGTGAATCAATCTCCAAGAAGACCATGGCAGCCTCATCAACCCAATATGATGCAATATCCTTGTGCACAATTTCAGGGTTATGCACAACATAATTGGCAAACACCTTTGCCTTGGCAACCTTGGCTATCTCAATCCAAATCTCAAAACCAACCTTGGAAACAGGGTTGGGAAGAGCCTAAGTTATAGAGGAAATCCATCATATACTCAATCTTTCACTCACTATCCTCAATACTAATATCAATGTTATCCATACCATTCACCTCCACCACAACATTAGTTTCACCCTCAGTTAATCTCAATTCAACCTTTCCCACTACTTGCACAACCATTTCGAATCCCCAACAATAAAACACCTTATTCCACTTACAATGTTGAGGTATTGCAAAATGATTCACCAAATACCATTGGAGAACAACAACCAGAAGAAGAAGATTCAGATAACGTCCAAGAACCATGGATGCCCGTCGATAAAGAGCAGTTGCTGGAACCTAAGATTAAAAAGTTTCATGCATGCCTATCACTAGATTCTATGATTGGAGATCACATATGTGAGGACTTGCATGGCATGATAGAAGGAAGCCAAGGAAGACAAGATTATATTGAATCTTGGTTCAAGACAATTATTGGATCCCAATATTCCATTCTTCAGTATCTTCTGACATCATCTCAATCAAGACAGTTGGTCTCTCATATACGGGTACATATCAAAGAATATATTTCAAACCTCCATATGGCCATATCTATCATTTTGTTACACACATGGCTCCATTGGAAACATTCATATACTTAAAAATAAAAAAAATTAGGAAATAAAATCAAGCATGATTGCATTTTTTTCTTAGTTGCATTTTTTTTAGAACTTTAAATCTTTAGATTTTTATTTATTTTCTTGCATTTTTTTCATTAAAATCATAAATATTTTCAATAAAACAAATTGATGTTTTGATTTTAAATAATTAAAAAATAAAAAAATCATGTTAGAATTTCAAAAAAAAAAAAAAAATTCATGTTTTTGAATAAGGGAAATGTAAATTTTTAAATAAAAATTATCAATTCCTTTTTTTTAAGAGAATTAAGAAATTGACAATTTAGGCTCTCATGCGACATGTAAAGAAAAAGTTGTGCTAGCTTGGAATCCAAATTCAAAAATCCATCAGAATAATAAAAAAAAAAAAAAAAAAAAAAAAAAAATTTCGTGTTTTGAATTTGATTTAATTTGTTGCATATCTGGTTATCAAACTCCATTTAGAGGGCAAAGGATTTTGTTGTTTTAGCATGAGGCCATGGAATATCCATACCACAAAACTTTAACCTTTTTGCCGTTTAGGGGGCCAACATGACTGATAAAAACATGAGTGTAGATTTTTACATTTAAACTCATGTTTCGTCAAGTAATTTTCTGAAAAAAATTGTGTTAAAAAAAAATGGAAGCCCTCGAGATAGCACTCGATTGCAAAGTTTAAAAACGTCTGTTTTGTTTCTGAGCATTAAGATCCATTTCTTTCCCACACTCTCACTCGAGTCAGGCTCCCATGACACAATGATATCACAATCTCTATGCCCACCAGAATCTTTTGTCTAAAAAAATCCATGCAAGCATCTTCCACGCTGCGTATGGTCACATAATGCTAGAAAATTGTTTTTCTCGTTACAAATGTTACCACAAATGAAGGACTAGGGCCGTGAGTGATAAATAACATACATAATGCACCATATGAATGCATATTTTACTGTATTGATAGAACCCACCAAAGTTAGAAGCAGTTACCTGAAGCAGAGGAAACACGTAGCAGTTTTGAAATGTCATTTTAAAACTCATTTTTTAACCAAATGAAAGAAAATTTAAAAAAAGTAAAATGTGGGTTTTTTTCGCAGAACAAAGTCAATCATAACAATCGAGAACGATTTTCTCAAATTCATAACCAATTGGGAGATATTCCAAGTTATTTAGAGCCTTATTTTCCAGGTTACGTGGAAAAACAGTTTTTACTCACTGCCTTGAGATCCTGCAAATCATTGAAACAAATCAAGTTTGATTGAGCCCATGAGAAAGACATCTTGGTGTTGAAAGGAGACCAATTTCAACAAAGAAAATAGTTACGAATTTAATGCGCAGTGCCAGCACTTGGCTCCAGAATATGCTGCTGCTACTGAGTCAAAACCACGTATCAGTTCATACCAGTTCAAATATTCACTTGCAATGCTTTGAATTTTCAATTTCAACCATGATAAATTTTGTATTAATTTTTTTTTTCGTATATGTATATTTTGATGTTAGTGGAATGTTGTTTTAATGTATTTTTTTTATATAAATATTTTAGTTTTACATGTGTTTTTCTTTTTCCTTTATGTACATTTTTTTTTTTTAGTTTTGTAAATATTTCATTAATTTTTAGATCGTGTGTTCTATTATTTTTTTAAGAAAATTGCCATGGAAAATTGTAAAAAAAAATGATTTGAAATTCATTTAGTGACTGGAGCAAATTGAGAAAAAAGTTGTTGTGATGGTCCACTCAAAACACACCTGTCGAAGCAAAAAAAAGAATAAAAAAAATCTATTTGCTAATTTTTCTGGAGAAAGTATTGATCAATTTGAAGATTGGACTAGTTATTTGTTTATAGCAAAAATGCATAACTATGTGTACTTAATTATCTGTTCAGGATTTTAGCTACAAAAACTGCACAATTCTACAGCTGAACCACAATTTTGCAGCTGAAAAACAATTCTGCAACTATGCATTTAACTCAATAATCTACTTGTCAACAATGCATTCTAATCAGAAAATCATGATCAAAATTTATTGGTTTTTTCTAATGATTATGTTTTCAAGCATGATGCAGGAAAGAAGAAGAACTATGAAGGTGATTTATCTACAAGATTGATTGATGAATTTTTTTATTGAGGATTGTTTTGCAGGAATCATTAAGCATTCGCGAATAATATTTCTTTATCTTTATGAAATGCTATGATTCAAACATAAATTGAGGAAATTGTTTCTTTTAGAAATTGGATTTATTATCGCAATTGTGAAATTGGACTAACCATTTGAAATGAAAACACATCATGAACTTGTCAATTATGCAAATTTTGCATGTATACCTAGAGAAATTGATCACTTCTCTTTGAACACACTTATGTTTGCTGCATTGTTAGTGTCATGTTTGTTTTCAGGTTCCAGGGCAATCGAAGAATTGAAGGAGGCCAATTCATGTACGATTGGTTTACCAATTTTAAGAAACATGAACCAATTTAATCCATTTTTATCATCCATAAATTCCATCATTTTCCTCTCCAAACTCACAAGCCCATTGGAAATAATACTGAGAGGGGGGGGGTGAATCAGTATTATCAAATCAATATAACTTTTTCATTTTCATACTCAGATTCATATACGCTACTTCAGTTAAGACAAACCACGTGTATACACAACTGTGTGTAATGCAACAAGTGTATATCCAGTAAACTTATGATTCAGTAAGTTGATCTTCAACGAGTGCATCAGAACATTATTAACCATAATAACAGCAAACAGGTGCAGTAAAACAGAACAGATCATCACACATAAGGAGCACACATGAACACCATGATATAAGGTGGAAACCCAATGTGGGTGAAAACCACCTGCTGCAATTCGTCTCTATCTTCCTCTAATAAGAAACTTCTTTTTACAATAGTACTGGAGCAGTCTTATACCAGTATGCAGGCTTCTACCTACAGAAGGCTACAACCTTCTTAACTCTTGTACTAGCCGATCTATTTACTAGTACATAGGCGCCGGCCTACTGAAGGCTCCAACCTTCACTCGTTTTCCAGCTGCTCCTGGAAGGGAGCTACAACGCCCTAGCTCTTATACTAGCCGATATGTTTACCAGTATGTAGGCGCTGACCTACTGAACTCTATGATCTTCCAGGGACCACGTTTCATACATTTTCATACTGGATCCATAAATACAAAACAATCACCACTGTAATACAATCATCAATTTATACCTGCATCATGAATCTCTGAATCACCCAATACTGAACCACTGAAACCTTGTCAACAACACAGTCAGCAGAACACAGAACAGATAACAGAACTCTGCAACAATAACCAGATCCAACTGCAACTTCAAATATCATGTCTCATAATGTATACGCTACTATAAAGAACCAAACCAGCATACATACGTGCTTTCACCAAAGCCAACCCGCATACAGATATGCAAATACTCACTCATAAATTTGCAGCTGTTCTAGACATCAGTCATACCCAGATCATAACATTCATACAATACAACATGCATCAATAATTCAGATCTAGTATATCCATAATCAAACCATATAATGATAAACATTCCAAGCCTTAAGATCCTGATCCATTGTTCATCATCATCCACATGAGTTCCTCCTTGGTTCTGATCAAGCTAAGCATCACAAACCCATGACCAACATGTTAGATCTCACACTTCATCAGATATTCAATCCTTGCACACTACTCCCTTTGCCTAATGATCTTCTCCTTATATAGGTTTAGGCTTTTCTCAATACCATGGTCCAAAACCATGTAGAACTAATACATGAGATCAACACTTCAGACCAAATATCATGGACCAAAACTTGGTTTTCCAACATGTACACACATTTCCTTCTGTGAACCTACGTGCGTACGTATACGCACCTTTTTTTCTTCTCACCCATGTTTATATTCTCATCAAGGTTAACCTGCGTATACCTCTCTCTTGACATGCTGTATTATGATCTATCATTTGATTGAGTTGCCATCAAGGACAACACCTGTATCATAATGCCAACAATCTCCCCCTTTGGACTTGATGGCAACCACCACACCATGTCACTCTCCCCCTTTGACATCAAGGGAAAAGGGCGAACCAAGATATTCTTTTCCTTGATATACATTCTATTTTTCATACTCCCCCTGAGTACATGCTGAAATCTCTAAATGAGCTACCCCTTTGTATATGCCAAGGTGTACCAATCTAACCATGCTCCCTCTGAGTACATGCTGAAGTCTCTGCTCTGCTGAAGTGTGTTGTTCCTGCTCCCCCTGACTGTAAGCAAGGTCTGCAAAAAGATGTTCTACAAGAAGAACATGACTCTATCATAAATGACCTTGCTATCACCAAAGACTCATACATACATCCATCTCCCAACCAAGTGGGGATATACCAATATTGACTCATCCACCCAACCAAGTGGGGATACACCAGATACCAGTTGTTTATACATGAATGAAATATTACATCATCTTTCCCATGCATCGTGGGGGTACAAATTACATCATATGACCAAAAGGGATTCATCAAATGACTACAATAGATAGAGACAAACTATTACATCATGAGTCTTGATATGACCTTTACATGACATTTATACCAGAGACCAAACATCTAAATAAGACCATGATAGTCATCAACAACTATCATACACAATGTATGATCTGCTCCATAAGCATCTGTCAACAACATCTAGACCAACAACCTGTATATGTCCATTAGTGTATAAGTCATCAACAAGGTATGTCTGCATATAGATATCAACTCATCCTTTTGAACAGAATTCTGCATATGACATACAGAATCATTCACATTATATCATATGTGAAAAACACCATAGCCATCTCATCAACATCAAGATCTGCATGATCCAAGTATCATCACATGGGAACATTTGCATCAATCAACATATGTAAGTATCGACCTATCATCATATAGGTAAGAACTTATCATCATCATGTCTCCAACAATGCAACTTTGAGTAAACATTCATGTATCCAGCACTATGTATCTTGAGCTCAAGATCATTTGTCAAGACTTCTTGATATCATCAACAGCAACAATCCTCATCCACATGAGCGCCAAGAACTATAGGAATCCTGCATCATAATTGTATTATATGATCTTTATGCATATGACGACAACAACATGTGAGTGACTCATAATCAAGTGTATTCAATCTTTGTACTTCTCCTTATCCTTATGAAGATCACCATGTAAGCACCATATATGCATCCACAAATCTGATCAGAACACCAACTATGTAAACCCAAGAATCATATGAGATTTTGTCATAGACAACTCATAACCATATCATAGCAAGGCGTATCATTTAGCCATATAAGCATCATCACTAAGGACTACTAAACATAATGCCAACAATACATTATTAAAAGCATATGCTCCCCCTGAACTTGTGCCATCTTGCTTACTGTTAGATCTGATCATGCATATATAAGCAAGAAGTATCATCATCCACAAGTTAAGATCAAATCATCCCTAAACATCTTACAAGTATCAAGACATTTCCACACAAGATCAACAGATTGTAACCATTATGAAACAAAGCAAATAATGGACTGAATCATATTAGACCCCTTTTCTTGAGCCTGTCCCACTACTTTTCCTCAAACTAACATATACGCGACTGTGCAGTAACCAACTCGCATATATACGCGACTTCCCTTTATGAAACTTGTGTATGAGATTTAGGACACTGAAGTTTTACACTTTTAGCTCCCTCTGAGTCTGTTATGTCTGTATATTGTGTTGTGCCACATCTTTCTGACTGTACTTCCTTCTTCTTCCATATCTTCAAGTGTGATGATGTTTTCTCCTTTTGGTGTGGTGCCCATACTTTGTTCCTACATTCCTTCAATGTATGTCCAAGCCTGTTACATGCATAACATCTTACATGTTTCATATTCCTTCTATAGCAATCAACAACTCTGTGACCAAACATATTGCAAGAAAAACAACATCCCTTAAAGTACCTGGAACGTGATGATATTTCTGTGTGATGATCTTGAAACATTCTACTTATGCATCTGGCTGCAACATGTCCAAGATTATGACATACATAACATTCAACATTATTCATCGGAGGAGTAAAAGATTTTCTTTGAAGTATTTCTTTCCTTGGCTGTTGATGGGGTTGTCCTCTCATCTCCTTGTTGATCATTTTAGGTTTCTCATTAGAGTTCCTTGCCTCACCTTGTGAGCTAGATTCACCTTCAGCAGATTCATAAAAACCCAGACTAGTTTTGATAGCAGGTGACCTTTGACTACTAAGAATATCATCCAAAATCTTAGTACTGTCTTGAAATTGTAATAGTTTATCCTTTTCTTCTAATTTACCTTTCAAGATATTTACCTCAACCTGATGTTGTTCTTCCTTTTCCAGACATTGCTTCTTCAAAATTTCCTCAGACTTTCTTCCTTCTTCCATTTGTTGCCTTAGTTTGAGAATCTCCTTTTCTTGTTCTTCATTTAGCTCCTGCAGCATTTGATGAACTTTGAAGGCACATTCCAGCTGAGCTTTTGAGCTGATAATTTCTTCTTTAAGCGCACTCTCCCTTTTGCTAGGTAAATCTTGTTGATCTATGATTTTATCTGATGCTTCCTTTGCTTTTCCATCTTCAATCTGAGATGATTCAGGATCAGAGTACTTGCTTCCACTCAACGGCAGGCTGTCATTGTTCCTTTGAGTTGTCTTCTTCTTTTGACGCGCTTTCTTTCCCATTGTTCTATGGATCTCCTTCAAGCGATCAAGCTTCTACCAAAGGACCTGCTCTGATACCAATTGTTGGAAATAATACTGAGAGGGGGGGGGGGGGGTGAATCAGTATTATCAAATCAATATAACTTTTTCATTTTCATACTCAGATTCATATACGCTACTTCAGTTAAGACAAACCGCGTGTATACGCAACTATGTGTAATGCAACAAGCGTATATCTAGTAAACTTATGATTTAGAGAGTTGATCTTCAATGAGTGCATCAGAACATTATTAACCATAATAACAGTAAATAGGTGCAGTAAAACAAAACAGATCATCACACATAAGGAGCACACATGAACACCATGATATAAGGTGGAAACCCAATGTGGGTGAAAACCACCTGCTGCAATTCGTCTCTATCTTCCTTTAATAAGAAACTTCTTTTTAAAATAGTACTGGTGCAATATTATACCAGTACGCAGGCTTCTACCTACAGAAGGTTATGACCTTCTTAGCTCTTGTACTAGCCGATCTATTTACTAGTACATAGGCGTCGGTCTACTGAAGGCTCCAACCTTCACTCGTTTTCCAGTTGCTCCTGGAAGGGAGCTACAACCCCCTGGCTCTTATACTGGCCAATATGTTTACCAGTACATAGGCGCTGACCTACTGAACTCTACGATCTTCTAGGGACCACGTTTCATACATTTTCATACTGGATCCATAAATACAAAACAATCACCACTGTAATACAATCATCAATTTATATCTGCATCATGAATCTCTGAATCACCCAATACTAAACCACTGAAACCCTGTCAACAACACAGTCACCAGAGCATAGAACAGACAACAGAACTCTGCAACAATAACCAGATCCAACTGCAACTTCAAATATCATGTCTCATAATGTATACGCTACTATGAAGAACCAAACCAGTGTACATACGCGCTTTCACCAAAGCCAACCCGCGTACAGATCTGCAAATACTCACTCATAACTTTGTAGCTGTTCTAGACATCAGTCATACCTAGATCATAACATTCATACAATACAACATGCGTCAATAGTTCAGATCTAGTCTATCCATAATCAAACCATATAATAATAAACGTTCCAAGCCTTAAGATCGCGATCCACTGTTCATCATCATCCACATGAGTGCCTCCTTTGTTCAGATCAAGCTAAGAATCACAAACCCATGACCAGCATGCTAGATCTCACACTTCATCAGATATTCAATCCTTGCACACTGCTCCCCTTGGCCTAATGATCTTCTCCTTATATAGGTTTATGCTTTTCTCAATACCTTGGTCCAACACCATGTAGAACTAATACCTTGGACCCAATACCTAGGATCAACACTTTGGACCAAATACCATGGACCAAATACCATGGAATAAAACTTGGTTTTCTGACATGTACGCGCATTTCCTTCTATGAACCTGCGTGTGTACATATATGCGCCTTTTTTTCTTCTCACCCGCGTGTATACGCTCTTTCATCAAGATTAACCTGCGTATACCTCTCCCTTGACCTGCTGTATTATGATCTGTCATCTGATTGAGTTTCCACCTGTATCATACCTCTGAGTGAGTTGCCATCAAGGACAACACCTGTATCATAATGCCAACAAAGCCATCCAAGCATTTTTCACTAAACATCATCATCACCATTTTCCTTGCAAGAGTCACATGTTTCCATTTATATTTTCCATTCACATTTTCCATAATTTCCATTCATTAACCCATTAACAGAGACATTTAGCTTGCTTACATGCTGATTTGTCCTTTTGCTTTCCGTTCGCCTGTTTACCCTCATGTGATTTTCCTTTCCATTAAATAAACCTTGATCCACTGCAAAATTTTTCATTCATAGTCCTTCCAAAATCATCATTTCATACTTGCATTAGATGATGGAGGATTCATTAAGGCCTCCCTTCTAACATGTCTTGGCCTATCAACATCAACACATTATCTAGGTTTAGAGATAGAGTCCTTATTAGTACCTTGAGGCTTGTATGCATCAATGACAAGTTCTCTTGCCGATAATCATGGGAATACATCAATGTACCTTAACAATTGGATCTTGATAGTGGCTTGACATTAGCTCATCTATTGTCACTTTTCAAGATGTACTTAGGTACCTTGGCACTCGTTGACATTAATGGCAAGTTTTCTTTGCATTGGTTAATTACATTCATCAATGGTCGGTAATCCAATGACTTCTCTTCATGCTCGACAACAACACATTTATTTGCATGACTAGAATTGTACCATTGGGGTTTTAAGTAGGTGAATACTATATCATTTCAAAATTTTGCAACAGATACATTAGATTTAGCAACAACAATAAATAATCCACTTTAACCACCTCATCCACCATTTATGCAACCAATAAGCAGATGAAATTATACATTCTATTCCATGATCCAACAACAAATACAACTTCTCTACATATGCATAGTTTGTCAACTTCCTAGGTAAGTAAAGACATGTTCTTTTCTAGCTTTTAGTCATAGAATTCCTTGAATACTGAAATTATAATTTTTTGGAAAATACTTCACCATATTTCCTTTCTCAATTGAAAAAAAAACCGTAAACACCTTTAGTTGGGGGGGAAGGGACACCCATTTATTATCACATCCATATCACTTCATTTCACCCTAACATACTTGTCCTAATCAATTATGATTGCATTATGGTTTAAAATTTTTGCGATTTTAAAATAAATGCCTAAATGATGAGCATATTATATGGTTTATTCAAATATGCATTCTTAAATATGTTCAATGAATCTTTCTGCAACAAAAAGAAACAAGGTATTGAAACAAAAGAACCAATGCCAATTAAGATTTGGTTGTCACACAAGAACCAAACAAACATGTTGCAATTCAATGTATGACAAGGAATAATTTGCAAAAATAAATGAAATTGATAGATGCAAAGTTTAAGTACAATTGATATAATCCAAGCTCATTCAAAATAAAATCGTGATTAAGCAATGCAGTAGATTGCCTGAGGACATGCAATAACGTCATTTGGGAGGCATGTAGAGTCTGCAAAATGTACTCAAAATGTCATCCACTTTCACCTTTATCACCACCATTTCACTCACATGTCGTAACTCCATGACCATATAACCTTTAATTAGCCTTCATTTTCATAATTATATGGGTTCCATTTGTGTTTTCCAAAAGTTAATGATTTCCAGTATTATAGATGAATTAAATGGTTAAAACTTAGAAAATGGCATATAATTGCTAATACTTAAAAGTGGCTTGAGTTTAATGACATGTGTAGGTCATTTGGAGGCTTCTAAGGCACCCTTATGTGGCCTCCAATTCTCAAATTCGAATTCCCTTCAAGATATGGAAGAATATTTGGATAAAGGTCAAAGAGGATATGTGTCTCATCATTACCTATTTGAGTTGTAACTCTATGAAATTTTCTAGGGATCTAGGGAGAGAATAATGGAACTCCATGAACGAGGTAGCTTCTTATGTTTTTGTATAAATGGGAGAGCCTCCGCCTTTCAAAGGCATGTGAAATGTTGGAGAAATTCTCATGTTTTGAATATATAATTTGGATTTGGCACCATGCTCATGAGTGATGTTCACTTTGATTTGGTTGTGCTTGTATTTGGAGCCTCTCAACTTTCCATCCTTCATGCTTTTGGATTGGCCACCTATAATGTGTGAGATTTATTGCTTTTCATAAATTAAGATTTATTGCTTCCATAGGTTAAGATTTATTTCTTTCATGTCTTTTCCTGTGTGATAGGTTAATAGTGATTGTTTTTATTTTCTTTCATATCTAGAGGTTAAGAATGATTGTTTTTGCTTTCATTTCATATCACGTGGTTTTGATTATTCATTTTATAGGATCCTGATTTGATAATGCACACATGATCCCATAGAGTATATTTCATTTCTGCGAGTGTGGTAGATCAAGATTTCAATTCTTGCAAGTGTGATAGATTAAGATTTCAATTCCACGCATTGTACTATAATTTATTTTGAATTTATTGTTGAATTAGAATAGGTGAATTTGGTTTGTCTTTATTTGGTTTTGTAGTTAGATTGATCTAAATTGAAAGTTAATTTCGAGCATATACAGTGTACGCATGCTTCACACGTTTTATGAAACCCCTGGGTTGACAATTAAATGATAGGTAATTAATTTTCCTCAACAGCATGTCTGCTTAACAAAGCAAAGTCAAAATTGGAAATGATGGTATAAATGTAAATGAGCTTCTCTTTATTTCAAGAATAATATATTCTCTACTTAACAAGGCAAACCACGTTAAAGTTGAAGCTCATATGGCCCCTCGTCCCCACTCACATCACTCTCAATTTCCCAATACCTAATATATATACTATAATATATTTGAAAGAAATACAATAACATTCAAACATAAGATACTAGGAAAATAAAAATTTAAGGTGAACAAAAGAGAACAAACCAACTAAAAACATATAAATATAGACCTCATCCTTTTCAACATTTTGATATCATTAGTGTTTTTCTCATCCAACTAATCATCTATATCATCATGTTCAGAATTTATGTATGAAGGATTCACCATATCAACATCATCATCATTAACTATATCATCATATGGAACATTCTCTTCTACATTTGGTTCAACTTCCTCAAGTTCTTCATCCGACACAACATCAATATCATCTTAATTAACATTGTCTTGATTAACATATATTCCTTGAAGTTATGGACATATTTTTCTGACACGGAATGAACCCCTTTCTCCTCTACATCATCTTCTTCTTCAATTTAATCTTCTTCTACTACATTATACTTTACGGTCCTTCCTTTGGGATCATATCTAACAACATATGACCAACCCACTTTACCTGGAACATATACATAAAATACCTATTCACATTGGCTTGGAATAACATATTTCTCTCATACTGGCTCAAGATTCCTTGTGTCAACCATGGTAAATGTGTTAGCATGTAGTTATATCAGGGTCACGTTCATGGATTGGTATCCTAAACCATTTGACACCGAACACAACTATTTTGAAGAATTCAAAGTCACACTCAAGTATATCATGCAGATATCCATAATATCGATTGTCACAGAGTTTTTTATGTCCATCACCATTAGAGGAAACATTGTTAACTTGAATTATTTCAATTATCCCACTATCAAAATATTTCATCTTTTCATCCAACCTTTTGATGAGAAATTTGCGGCCATTGCACCACATTTTGTTCTGGAGTTTCAATTGTAATATGCCACACACATAAAAAATGCATTGTCAATTGATAAGAATATTTATACTTGTAAAATTGAAAACTAAGAAAAAAACACGGCATATGTATCAATATAATTGTAAAAAAACTAAGTAGTATGGGTGAATATGCTTTCCTGATAATGTTTTAAACCATATTCTAAATCAATTCCTCTTTGTGTAAGATTAGTATCTCCACAATGTTGAGACTCTTTGACCAATGTAGACACACCATACCATAAGAACCTACCATTATTAGCTTGTTTTCATTGTTCAATACATACTTTCATCCAATCTTGATTGTTCTTAATGTATAAATGTATTGCATCCCACTCTTGACCAACAATATTCAAATAAAACAATTCACATATATATAATTAGTTACCATGTTATAACTTCATAATAATGGATTATGCAAGAAGAATAAAAATGAAATAAGTACAATATACATAAAAAAAAGAGAGTCAAATGTGCTATAAATCACCACTACGTACTTACATCTCAGTTTGTTTATTCTACCTTTCCCCAATAGGTTCTCCCCTTCAAAATTGTCCATGGAGTTGACATCCCAAATGTGATCCAATACATTAATACTTTTTCCTATTTCTCCACTACATTGAAGAATATAAACCATGGTTTGATAAACCATATATCCCTCTACCAAAGAACCATTTCATGTTCCTCTCAACCATCCACATTGATCTTGTGTGTACAGGTGCACCTTTTTAAATCTCCTCGACTTGGTGTATGAGGCAGTGTTCTTGTGCATTGAAAAATGTCAGAGGTAGATACTTTTGCATTTCACACATTAGATAAGGAATTTTTTTCCTCCAATACTTTATTTCTTATTTATCGATTTCTTTAGATGGCAACCATCTACAAATGAAGCAAGAGAATCACAAGTTTCAACAAAAGAAGTATATAGTACACGATGACAAGAAAAACACATGTACTCCAAAATATGCAACACAACAACTTATTGAACAAATTACACTTTGCACATAAATATCCACTTACCTCATGTATTTTCCAAGATCATGCATAACTTATTTGACATTTTTTTGAAAAATTTCTAGGAGAGATAATGGTAGAACATATTGTAACAAAATAATGATCGATCATTATTTTTTCCCAAACTAGTAGAAAAACAAGCACTAATTAACAAGATGTCTCACGAATGTATAAAATATATATAGAAAAAAATAATTATGTTAATGAAAATATGCCAATCATGAATTTTTACCCCACCTTATTCACCTTTCTTTGCTAGCATATTCTTTATGTTTGAAGAAAACCTAGTTGGAGATTTAATTTTTTCAATAACCTCTTTAACATGCTTGCTTTTCTTGTCTATCAATAACCATAGAAGGGTGATTATATTTTTGCCATCTCCATCTCTATTTGAATGAATCAGACATTGAAATGCATGGTCAACCTCCTTAATGTCATTACAAATATTGACATTTTTTCTCTCTCTCCCATCTAAGATTATCCATAAGGTATCTATTACATTCTTCCCTATGTGCATTGTATCAAACAAATGAATAGTTTATAGGTTCTCATAGTATGGGAGTCTATAGAATTCATTGGGATACCTTTTCATTCCTCATGGAAGTGTCCTATTATTAATTCCTTGATGATATACAACGTGAATCATAGTTAAAGATAATATAACATTAATATAACCTATCAATTAGTACAGTGAAGAAAATGTAATAAAAATATAAAATAATCCAAACATATCATATATATTGATACATAGAAAATTCAATCCATACCTTGAGAGACTTTATTATACTGCAACTTCCATGCACAAGGTGTTATTCTCCATTGTCTTAATCCAATCTCTTCTTTCACAATGAAAGTATGTTTTTCAGTACTCAGTACCTATGATTCTTGGAAAGGAAATGCCTATACTCATCAAACACCTCATTTCCTAAGCTTCTTGAATGTTGATATTGATCCAGGTGGATATTGGTGGTCACTTGCCTATTCCACCTAGACCTCCAGTCAGTTTCATCTATTTCCTTGTTTATTTAAGAATTTACTATTTTTAGTAGCTTTTCAGGTCTTGAACTTCCGGAGTAGTTTTGACCCCCTAAACGAATTTTTTTTTAGGTCCGCTATAGGTACATTCCCATAGGCTAGGTCCTATTGCGAATCCTATAGTAATCGGGGAGATATTTCCAATAAGGTAGCATATGTGCCAAACAGAGATAATATGACCAATTTACAACCTCGGGAAGTTGGTTGCTCAACTAACCCCAACCGAGCCCACAAAATCTTGGCATTACATCTCCTGGGGTTAGGGTTTTGGTTGTTTAGGGTTTTTCCTTGTTTTTCTATAATAAATAGGCCATTGAGCCTCATTGTAACACAGTTCAGAGGCATGTAGTCGCCACATATATTCTCAAGGATAACCTGCCATCGTCCAAGCTAGTTTATTTCCATTATGCTTGTAAGCATATTTCAATATTTTCATATTAATGAAATGAAGTGTTATTTATGCCACATATTTTTAGTTATGGTTATATCTGTAATTTTTTTCGTTCCTATTTATGTTCAGATCATTGGTATTAGAGTGGTCTGTTGTTTCTCTATTTTTCTTTGCATGTCCCCAACGAGGTGAGGGTATAAGGAGTTAGGCCTTGAACGGGTTGAACCTTTTCAAGACAAACCTCGCGAATCTTGATGATCTCCCATGGTAGAAGAAAAGAAAGATAAGCGGGCTGGAGATCCTTTCAAAATATTTCTCGAGGAATCTCTCGAGCAACATAGGAACACGATGACAGATAACTTTGCCCAGATCCTCCCATAGCTACCCACAGGTGACACATCTTCATCCAGCAACCACTCTAGATGTGCCACTCCTTTTAAGGTACAAGTTAACTTTGATATTCCCATATTTGAGGGCTAGATAGATGCAGACACCGTAGATAAATGGTTGAATCTATTGGGAGGATATTTTTAGTTCATGGCTTTTCCAATCGGGAAAAGATTACTTTTGCACTTATGAAAGCCACTTTACACGTCGAGGACTGGTGGGAAACCTACTATGAACAAAAGGACGAGAGGGAATACTCACTATTTTCATTCGCACCCACTTGGGATTATTTTCGAGATGCCATCAAGGAAAAATATTACCCTGTCATGAGCTATCAAGATAAATACATAAAGTGGACCATGCTATGGAAGGGAAGGGACCAAGATGTGCCAAAGTTCACAAATATTTTCCATACCTTCTGCACAAAGTTTGGTATCAAGGATTGTAAGTGGCATTTGGTACTCAAGTACCATGACTATCTACACAAGTACATCCAAGACGAGATGGAGTTCCTGGACATCTCCTTTCTTGGCACGACATACCGATATGCTGTCAAGATTGAGCAGAAGTTTAAATAGAAGAAGTGAGATATATATTTGTGAATTTGAAGCATGGAAAAGGTGCCCCCAAACCATAGAGAAAAGGCCAAAGCTAAGGTAGGGTGACCCAAGGCAACCCAACGAAGCTCAAATCAAAGAAAAATACCATGAAGGCCAAGCAGGACATGGGAAAATGGTGTGAGTTCCATAAGATATCCACCCACAACATAAGTGAGTGTCGGGCCAAGCAATCACTAGTAGTAGAGCTGAAGGCTTCTGATTTTGATGCATATTCTGACTCTCAGTTAGAAATAGACAAGGGTAATGACAAAGGGAAGCAAATCATTGACACGGAGCCCAGTGCCACTATGGTCACCACCAATATCTAGAAGATCGAGAGGAGGGGGACCACCTCTTCCACTCACAGATGTGGGTGAAGGGTTCTCCACTATAGTTCATTTTAGACAAAAAAAGCCAAAATAACCTCATTTTAGTAGAGGTCATGAAGTGGCTAGGCTTACCAATGATAGTACATTCGCAGTCATACACCATTGGGTGGCTTCACCAAGGATGAGATCTCCGTGTCATCCAACAGTGCCACCTTCCTGAAAACATCAAGCCCTTCACAGATGAGGTACTGTGTGATGTTTATCCTCTTGAATTTTGTAATGTATTATTAGGACAACCATACTTATGCAAGCGACATGTTTAATATGAGTCTAAACCTTGCCCTGTGATTATTACTTTGGGAAATAAGTTGTACAGGATACTGGAGGTAGCCCCACCTATTGCCATCTCTTTGATCACTGCAAAGAAATGTAGTAAGATCATTTCCAATACTAGGAAATTTGTTTTCCTTATGATTATCCCTCAGGGAAAGAAGAATGTTGTGGCCATGGCTTCCAGACAAGGCTCCTCTACATAGTGACAACATATGGACAAGGTCGTGGACGAGTATAGGGAAATTTTTTCCTGACCTATAGGGGTACCTCTGCACTGTCAGGTCAAGAACTCCATTGATTTGACCCCCAACGTGCCATTACCTAATAGACCGATCTATGGAAGCTATGTTCTGAAGAACGATGAGATCAAGAGGTAGATTCAGGAGTTGTTGTAAAAAGGGCACATCAGGCCAACCTCATCACCCCATGGGAGCCCGATTGTATTGGTATAGAAGAAGGATGAGACCTCGAGACTCTGTATTGACTATCGAGCACTGAACAAGAACACTGTTTAGAATAGGTACCCAATCCCATAGATTGATGACCTTTTGGACTAGCTCAAGTGGACCAAATATTTCAGCAAGATTGAATTGAAGTCTAGAAATCACAAGGTGCCTATCAAACCCTCTGATGTGTGGAATACCACCTTTAAATACAATAAGGGCCTTATCAAATGGTTAGTCATGCCTTTCGGGTTGATGAATGCCCCCCAACCTTCATGATATTTATGTAAGACATCTTGCAACCCTTCACAAATGTATTCAAGTTGGTGTATCTAGATAATGACATATTTATCTTTAGCTATAGTTGGGAATATCACCTCCACCACATTCGACAGGTTCTTCAAAACCTGTGACAACACAAGGTGTGTGCCAATTTATAGAAATGCACTTTTGGCATGACCTAGGTTCAATATTTGGGGTGCATCATTAATGAGTAGGGTGTGGATGTGGACCCAACCAAGATATAAGTCATTTGGGATTGGCCAGCCCCAACCACTCTAATAAATCTCCACATCTTTCTAGGTCTTACCAATTTCTACCGCAGGCTCATGTTGGGGTTCTCTCATATCACTTGGCCTTTAATTCAAGTCATGAAGGGAGGAGTGAAAGAAAAGAGCTTTTGGTCCGAAACCCCACCAAAGGTGTTTTCCGGGTTAAAGCATAGCCTCTGCTCTGCACCAGTGCTCACATTACTAGACCTGTAACAACCATTTGAGATTGAGACAAACGCTTTCAACTATGCTATTGGTGCAATTCTTACTTAGTAGGGTCATCCAGTGGCTTACCATAGTGAGACACTTTCAAACACAGTCGAAATGTATCCCACTTGTGAAAAAAGAAATGTATTCCATTATGTAGGCATTCCATCAATGGAAGCATTACATTTTGGGGAAGGAAACAGTCATCCACATAGGCCATCGACCCCTATAGTTCTTACAAACACAAGGGAAGTTGTAGAACAATTTCCATCAGAAATGGTCCAATTACCTGCAATGGTTCCATTATAACATTAAATACAAGAAGGGAAACACCAATAATGTTACAGACTGCCTTAGTCAACCACCAGTCATGGCGCTGATCACTATTCTCGACTCTTGTGGGCACGAGACTTTGGGGCGATTGCATATTTACTAGAGCGATCTAGAATTCGACAACACATACTAGATACTCCTGGAAGGGAAGAAAGTTCTAATTTTTCACCTTTTGGATGCACTATTATGCCACTTGGGACTCATCTATGTTCCTTCAATTGTGCATGCCAAGATAATTTGGGAGGTGCGCTATAGTCGAGTCACTAGACATTTCAGAGTAGAGAAAACAATGGTGGTATTGCAGAAGTATTTTTATTGGCCAAAAATTCGTCTAGATGTTGGTAAGTACATTAGATCCTAAATTTCCTGTGCCACTTCCAAACCAACCATCAAGAAGCAAGGCCTATATACTCCTTTACCTACTCCTAGTCAACCTTGGGAATCTATCTCCATGGATTACATGGCAACGACTGTGTTGAAAAATTCTCTATGATGGCTATCATGGCGGCCTGTAAGAAGAGTATCACTATAGAGTCCACTACTAAGCTCTTCTTTGAGTGAGTGTTGGTACACTTTGGGATCCCACAATCCATTGTCGCAGACCAGGACAACAAATTCTTGAGTGCTTTTTTGTCAAGTCTCTGGTTGATTCTTGACACAAAACTTACTAAGTCCATGACTTTCCATCCCTAAACGGATGGACAAACAAAGGTTGTCAAAAGGACTATCGTACACATTCTGTGCATGTACAACTTGAAGTAGACATGCACATGGGATGAAAGTCTCCCCTATGTCCAACACAACTATAACAAATCTCTCCAGAGCTCAACAGGCCACAACCCCTTTTAGGTAGGGCTTGGATTTCAGCCATTATGTCCCATTGATGTGGCCATACCATTTGTAACCACTCAGGAAGATTCAGCTCATGTATAGTCCGAAGTTGATAGTGTTAAAAAAATCATTGAGCACATTCAACACATATGCCAGAAGGTCCATGGTATATTGGACAAAGCCAATGCTAAGTACAAACAATGCCATGGTCAACATCGAGTGTTGCACAAGTTCTAGGTGGGTGACAAATTTTGGCTACATTTGTAGAAGGAGCGCCTCACTCAACCCCACTGCAAGCTTCTCTCACTCTGATATGGTCCATACACCATCACCAAGGTTGTCAGTGACAATTCCTTTGAGCTCAACATCCCACTGTTCCTTGGTATGCACCCAATGTACAATGTAGACTACCTTCAACTATACTTCCACCATTGTTTGACACATTCACATTACAAAACAACTCACACCAACATATTTCAACCCACGCTGCATGGAAAATGCCACAACTAATAAGCTCATGGGCACACAGGTCAATAACACTTTCCAATAGAGGATCCAACTAGATTGATTTTTGGAAGCAGGCCAACTCCTTCACTAGAGCGAGTGGTTCACTAGGGACTAGGTTCAACAAAAATTTCCTCACCTCAAGGAGGATTTGCATGCAATGGGGACCATTTCTTCCTAAGGAGGGAGGAATGATCCAAGTGGATATTGGTGGCCACCCACCTATTCCACCTAGACCTCTGGCCAGTTTAATCTATTTCCTTGTTTATTTCAGCATTTACTATTTTTAGTAGTTTTCCGGGTCCTAAAATTCTGGAGCAGTTTTGACCACCTAAACGACATTTTTTAAGGTCCGTTACAGGCCCTCTAGAATATGTCAAAATCCCCACTACTAGTGAGAAGGGAGAAGAAACAAAGGAGGAAAATGGAGAAGAAATAGAGGAGGAAAATGAAGAAGAAACAGAGGAGGAAAAAGAAGAAGAAATAGAGGAGGAGAATGAAGAAGAGATAGATGAAGAAACAAAATAAGGGATGGATGGTCAGAGTGAAGAACTAGAGGAAGAAGAAGAAGAGGAAGGTCAAGACAAAGAAGATAATGACAAGGAAAAAGGACAAAAGGATGAGCCAAATTCTGTGACTCAAGGCAGAGAAGGAGAAGAATCACCAATGGTATCTCTAGAACCCATAGAGAAAGTGGCAGCATTTGCTCTTACTTCCCTAAGTACACCTATCAAATCAAAAGGGAAGAGGTAAAGAAAAACTCCACTATAGTTCAAGACAATAAAGAGCACTAGGATTAGACAAGGGAGACCTCAAACCCCCACCAAAACTCCGCTTGTAATTGAGGAGAAGGATCATTAGAGCAAACCTATCCCAAATATCCCATCACTTATGTTAGGAGGCATGTCATAAGGTCAGCCTCATCAAAGGGAAAAGGTCTCCTACAGGAGACAAAAACAGACCTACAAGAACCAAAGGCCATCCTACAGGAAACTTTGTCAAACCTATAGGAAACACAGAAAAGGGACCAGGAAGGTATTTCTCAACAAGAAACAAAGAAAGAAGACCAAGAACTAAGAGAACCTAGTCCACAACCAAACCTTAGCTCCTACTACAGGTTCATTGAAGGAGGTAGGGTAATCCCACAAAAGTTTGATATTCACCTATTCTTTGAACTTGAAAAAGAGAGGGAAAGGACACACAAGTGGATCCAAATTGCCAAATAGATAGGGGTGGAGGATGTAGGCCACATGGAGGAGAAATTGCAGGAGATGGGAAGAGAACTGAGTAGCATAAGGGAGAAAGAAGCAATGATGAAATCTCATTTAGAAGCTGAGAACACATGGATAAGGGGACAATTACAAGAAAAGGAAAGTCAGTTGGCAAATATGGCCAATTTATCCTTAGAGGCAATCTAGTGTAGGATGCCAACAAATTCTTATGCCTTGTATCTCAAGGAACAATGGCTACAATTCCAAATCAAGACCCTAACACAAAGAGGAACTATGCCCTTCCAAGAATGTAGAAAATTCATTGATCTCTGTGATCAAAGCACCTTGGAAGATAGAGCAAAAATATCTGAGGTTTACCTACACAACTTGGCCTTGATAGATTTAAATGTGTGGGACCTAAATTCAAAACTAGGAGACTTGCAATTGATGGCTTTAGCAGCATGGATGAATCATGAGGAGTTAAGAGCTACAAAGATGAAAAAGATAATGGAAAAACAAGAGACCTAACCCCTTATGATGAAAGCTGAACAATCTAACCCAATGGATGCCATCAGCACCCACGACCTCATTACAAATTATTCCAAGCTTGAACCAAGGTACCTTGCTGCACAAGAATAATTAGTCAAACACTTTGAAGATGTGTTCAGATTGCTAGGTGATGACAACCAGCAAGCCTGCCAAAGGAGATGGAACACCTTGCCTTACAGCCTAAAAGTCAAAGAATACCATTCTCCTGACAGAATGAGAGAGGCACTAAATAGAACCCCCATGTATAAGACTCAAAGTCAATTGGATTGGCTTGAGGCTCAGTAAACCATTGCTTTTGGGAATGTTGGAAGGAAGGAAAGAAGAAGAAGAAAGAATGCAGTGGGAAGAGATAGAGAGGAAGGTAGGATTTTATTCATAGGAAGAAGAGACTACAACAGAAGCATGAGATATCAGGGAATCCACCAGAGCAATGAAGGATATGGACATAGATTAAGTTTCTTAGAGGATGAGCAACACTTTCAGTAGGTGGTGATGATGATGCTCATCAATGGGTAAATATATGGACCTTAATACATCTCCAAGCTTACTAAAATCAACTCTTCTCATAATTCCTTACATGTTTTAATTATATTTTGCTTAATGAGATGAATAAAAGTAAGATGTTATGTCTAGTGGTCTAATGTGCATTGATTGCAGGTTTTTGGAAACAAATTATGGCTAATTAAGGTGTAGGAACTTGAATGAGACAAGAAGGAGAGATTATAGGAGATGGATCTTTCTCATTAATTCCTCACTCATTCGAATATCCCTCATTCAAATCACACCAGCTCAGAGTTGCAAGAAGCCGAGTCATGGGGATCATTGGCAGTCGAGCCAGTGATAATAAAGAAAAAGTTTATCTTGAGATTGGGATCCAAGCCTCCCTAGGTTTGAGGAATTTGTTCGCAACTTCAGTTGTATAATAAAGAGGCCTATAGCCTCATTAGGATTTAGTTTTTTTATGCAAGATAACTAAGCACTTTCGAGTTGAAGGATTGTGGAAAAACAATGTTATGTATTTTTTTGATATGTTAATGAAAATGAGAATTTCCTTCATCTAGCACTGAGTTGACTCAGAGGTCTAAAGCTCTTGGTTTAGGGCCCAACCCTAGTAGTATAGGTTCCTCTTGCTGTACTTGTATGCTTAGGTTATTTCATAGATTACTTGTTGAATTGATTTTGGCATTGTTTCATTGCAAGTATTAGTGAATTTGATTAGTTTGCTTCCATTTGTGCACAACTTTAGAAGTGTCTTTGGAGAGATAAAGAAATACCAAAAAGGCTGATAATAGGTGGATCTTGCCTCACTCCTCCCTTCAAGGACCATGGCTAGAGGGAAAACTCCCATTCACCCCCAAAAAGACAAAATTCTGATTTCTTATGAAATTTAGGGTTTTCTGCTAAGTAGGCCAACATCTTTCAGTTTTCAAGGATAGGTTGCAGTTGCTATTTATTATATCTCCAACTTTTTATTAGATTTCATGGTGTTTCAAAATAGGCTGCAAGAATTCCCATGCATTAGCTAGGCAAATGAATGATGAAATTTTGTTTTCTTATTTTGTTGGAAATCTTTCTTGTTTTGACATGATTTATGGGTACATGTCAATGATGTGTATTACATGAGTTTAAATAGTGTAGGAAGACCTCATGTCAATAGCCTATCCTAACCTCACCCATCCATGATCGCCAAAAGCCACTAAGTCCATAAACTGAGTGATAATTTCATAAGAACAACTTGCATTCTTGTTGAGCAAATCCAACCATCATACAAACTTTGGTTTGAGTTCTGAGGAAGTCCTAGCCACTTCCTTGCCTTAGTCCTTCCATCACTCACCTTCCCTTAGCCCTACACTACCATCCAAATCACTCCTTATGCTTTCAGCCTGTTCCAATAGGAATATAGGGGATCTTGTAGGTGCATTAGGACATCCTGTAGACATCCTGTAGGAGGACTTGTAGTGGCCTGTTTTGAGGCCAATTTGTGAGAAATGCATCATGAAAGATAGGAGAAGAACCCTTCTTGCCTCTCAAGCCATATGACCCTTCAAAACCATCTCTCTCCACACCTAACCCACCTGCCATACAGTCAAGAAGAATTAGCATTCATGTTTTGACCAAAAGGACAAAAAGAAAAAGGTTGTTATGTTCATTCATATGCACAATAATAAAGTGTTTGATTAGATCAGATTGCATGCTTAGGTTAGTTAGGGTTTCACATGTGTTATCTTAGACTTCTTCTGAAGCAAGATATCTTAACAAATAGCTAAATGAGTGGTCTATTTTAAGCATTTATTTTAGTCTTTCATTACTGTAGGAGATAATATTTCAATTCTCTCAATTAGTGTAAAATTCCACTTTCTTCATTGGTAATAAAACTTGTTCTAAATTAACAGAAGGATGGTTTGAGAAACCCTAGTGGTCTATTGCCAGCTCAACAGTGACAACGAGTGGAATCATTGCATCTATTTGTGTATACAACACTGTCACCTCCAAGTTTGTACAAACCCCAGGTAGATGAAGTAAAGTTGGTAGCCCCAGGAGTTGCAACATTCTTGCTGCAATAGTGGTGCTCATCACTCTGAACAAAGGTGACTCGATGATGCTGCCACAAAGAATAGGCCCGGTGCGGACCATGAAGACATGAGAAAATGATGGTTACTCATGATGAAAATTGACATGAGACGGAAAGTATTAAGAGGAGGTGGACCTCAAAGTACAAGTGTCACTTTATGAAGAAATTCTATTTTGAGAGGCGATGAAGTGATGATTCTTGGAAAAATGGCTTCCTGGTGAAGTTTCAAACCATCAAAAACTAAGAGAGACCCATCATAATACGTGATGGGAGATTTCCAATGGTGTTGACAGTTCATCAAATTGAGCTAGGGTTTGGCCGCAATGGGCGATAGAAAAACTATGGGTTTTACTATAAAAGGGTGGTTTCCCTTTAATTTGAGAGGAAGGGAAGGCCCAAAATCTTGTGGAGATTGTAACGGAAAAAAATACCATCAGAATTGGGATCTCTAGCTTTTAGGCAAGTGGCCTTACTTTTCTAAGATGGCCTTAATTCTTCTTGGAATGATGGTTCTTGGTGAAGAATTAAGGGAAGAGGAAAATGAGAATGAACTACTAGAGGAGGTATAGAATCATCCTCACCCATGAAGTCAAACATGGGGACTATGTTGACATAGAGTAGAATATTTGATTATATGGTATCAAATGTCTATAATATGCGATGTGAATATGGCTCACAAGAGAGTCTGGTAAGACAAACTATCCAAGGAATGGGAGGATAATCGACCATACCTAGATTAAGTGGGATCTAGGCTGAGACTTATGTTAATCAATTGAGAAGATGGCCAGGGGAAAACCAACATTTCCCCAAGCATGGGATACTAAACACAAAAAATGTGATGGAGGGGATTGATCTGGTATACAAAGGTGGGAATGACGTGTTGTTGGGAAAAGTATCCAATACGGAATGACCCTATCCCACTCTAAGGGTGATAGTACCTCAGCAACAACCGAATGCAAAGCTATTCAAGATTACTTCTTTATGAGATGTAAGAGAGAGGAGAAGGAAATCCACTAACCGTTATCTTCCGCTAATGGTTGATCCAAGCTTCCCTCTTTACTGCTTGCTCCTAGCTCCTTGCTCTTTCACTGGCCCAGCTACACAAAGATCCTGCAAAAGCACAAGAAAGGGAAACTACAAGAAGCATACATCCATAACTGATTCAAGGATTAGAATAAATCAAATATACAAGCATCAATACGCCACAAAGACACATGCATATAGAAGAACCTCAACTGCTTTATTAATGGAAGAAGTAAAGTTCCGAGAATGTTACAACCATAAGAGGCCCAATCCAGCAACACCTCCCAGCAGAAAGAAATCTCCTCTTCACCTCCTTCAAAGCAATCACCCAATAGTTCTATGCACAAACCAACAACACTTCCTTACATTCACAAAATTCCAGCCTCCCTAGACCTCATGAGAGAGCTCTATATATAGGAGTTTTGGAGAAATGATGAGTCAACTTGAGGTTGGCATGAAGCTGACTAGTGTCCTCTCCCACTTCAGTTATACTTCAGTTCTTGAGTCCACTTGGAGTTTCTTGCTTCCACTTGGAGATCTAGATCCTCTTACTCATCACAAGGCGAATTCCCTGATCCAAGTGTCATTTTGGAAGCTTCCTGGGCATTTGACACCTTGCAGAATGACTATGCCACTTGCCCAATCTCGCCCAATGCAGGTAGCCTTCATTTCTTTTGACATTCAGCGCAGGTACAGAGTGGAGCAGTTGACATTCAGCGCAGATGCTCAGTGGAGCAGTTGACATGATCCAGAAATAGCTTGTTTTTGAGTGTTTTCAGGTGGAGAACTGATTCTCAGTGCTGTGGTTTGTTGACCTTGTTCCTCTAGGGGTAGGAACAACATGTTTAGGGACTTTGGATCCCTTAGATTATTGACATTTCATGCTTCATGCTATTAGGCACAAAAATGTCTATAACAGTTGCCCCCTAAAGTATGAGGTCGTTTATCGGGTGAAATGCTTTATCAGGAGGATCCGAAGTTCATTCAATCGCTGAGAGGTGCCCTGTAATAAAATACAATACAATACATTATTTTTCATTCTGCTTTCATGATCTAGCTGAGGCGGGCATTCCCATGCTCATCTTTATAAATTCATTTTTGGTACATAGAACAGACGATCGTCTGATGGTAGACTGATAATTCTCTGCTGAAATTATCATCCTTTGAGTAGGATGATCATCTGCTGCAATGATGTACATAACAAATGTCTTTATATCCTGAATATATATCGCAGCCCGGATGGATGAAACTAGATCCGGGGTCTTCAAACTCGTTCGATCTTCACTCTAAGTACAAGTCGATCCATGTGAGAACTGCGCTGAAGTCAAACATGGAAAGACATCGCTTGATTACCGGTCAATAATGTAAACCGTTAACAAGCGCGAGAGGAATCACCAATAATGACAATGACCTTCAAGGTACTGCAGTACAATTCACGTGGTGTGAATAAAGGACTTGGCGTCGAACACCACGCAAAATATTCTGGTCGAAGGTCATTAATGTATACCTGTCGCCAGAAGTGAGAAACTTGCCATTGAGGCATGCAAGCTTCAAAGTACTGGGGGGTTTTGTCCCTAGATCAACTTCTTGGATAATGAGCTGAAGTCGACAAGAAGCGATCCGTCAAAGGAGGGCCTTAATGAATCCCACATCAGTGACACGGAACGGAGCTAATGATTTTAGTGGAGGTGAAAACAATCTGTGAAATATGATTCAGGGTGGCGATCATGGGTGGATGAAGGATAATGTATGGCAGTGGATGGGACACGGTTGACTCTTTCTGAACAACATCTCTTGAACATCTAACGACACTGATGTGATGGATCGGTAGCATTACCCCAAATGTGGATGGTTTGGCGAGGACCATGGTGATGAGACAGGTGAATGAAACAACCCAACCTGATGTGATACGGAGGACAAAGTGTCATGTTCAAGAGCGACTTGCTACCATTAAAGCTTTGAGGTTCTCCCAATTTTTCCCCAGTCATTTCTGACCAGTACCTCTTTATTTTTGTCAAGCTTGAGGAGGATAACATATGCTTGTTCTATAACCTGCCCTTCGGGCAAGCCCATCGCTATGTTTTAACGAGCCTGGCGATAGGGAAACTCGTTCTCGTCTAAAGACAAGTTTGTCGCTATTTAATCATTTTAACGAGTCTAACGACAAGGAAAACTCGGTCCTTTTCAATTTTAGAGAGTCTGAAAAGGTACAGAAAGTTAACTCCAAAATTCCTTTTTCGTCATCTAATCCCTTAAGTCCGAAAAAGTATAAAACAATACAGAAGGGATGAGTTTTCGATAATTTTAACGAGCCGAATAAAACCAGCGCTCGACCTTTTTGTGCAATAATCCCTCAGGTCCAAAAAGATTAAAATCTAGAGGAGGGATAGCTCTTTCGGTCCTTTTAACGAGCTGGAAGGCCAAAACTCGGCAAACTTTTCATATTTTACGAGTCAGATGAAAAGAGCTCAAAGAAGACTCGTCTTTTGAGGAACGAGTGATAAACAGGGATAGCAGCAGATTCCAGGTACAGGTTGGAATTTTCCAATCACGGCAGTGTCACAAGGATGGCTAAGTGAAATCACTCTTCGCAGCTGTTCCTCAAAATAGGTAAACAATCATATGGAGGTGAACGATTGGCAAAATGGAATGGAGGTGGTGGGTGTAAACACGACCAAGGCTTTTTATGGCTAATAAATTTACGATCACAGTGGTTATTTACCGAGATGGGTTCATTTCTTAATGAGCTTGAATGCGCCAAAACACTGCTCAATGCTTATGTTTATTTTTTAACGAGCATGAATTCCGCGTTAAAACTGCTCGGATCTCGGTTTTCTATTTTTTAACGAGCATAAATTCCACGGTAAAACTGCTCGATTATACCAGTCGTAAGATAAGAATGTCTCCTGTGAGATAGCTATTTTTTATGGAGCTTTATCTCACGAAGTTATGCTCCTAATTTGGCAAATTTTGACCTTTGCCCCACATCCTTTCTTTATGCAAGTTAGGAAACGACTAATCCAAAAAACAGATAAATAACTGCCCCTAGCTTGCACTCCAAAAGGTTTGCATGCCCCCAGGTATAAAGTATAATTTCAAGGCTGCCCCTACTTATCCGATAAAACATTTGTTTTAAAGGGTGAGGCTTGCCTCTTCCTGGTTACCCAAAGATGGTTTTGTTAACACCATCAAACGAAAACACTTCCTCGACACTGTCTACTGAAGTAGACAATGGTAAATGACCTTTGTCATACAAGTAACCTTATCAAAAGAATCCTGTTCTAGAACAACCCCTCTTCCTTCCACGAACGGGGTACAGACTAGTCATATTCTTTCGCGGAAATTCTACTTTATACGCAAGGTTTCCTCTGCCCGAAGCAGACCAGGATGCATGCCCCCTGGGTTCCAGTCCCATCTTTCCGAATCACTCGCACTCATCGGGAAGGGGGACTGGGGGTGGAGACATTTCTTGGGTGAATAGACCATTGAGGGTTGGTATTTGACTATTTGCGATGCGTGATCCCGGAAATGAAAGCTGGTCTACGAGCTTGACCATTCTTCCTTCGTGTGGAAAACACATTACTCTAAAGAGTGAGGAGACTATAGCTCCCATGCAATATATATAGTCTTGTCCAAGGAGTAGGTTATAATCCAAGGGTCCTTGAACGACCATCACGTTCATTTTAACGGTCTTCCCTTTCAATGTAACAGGTACATTGGGGAGGATCCCTAATGGTCGACTGGTTCCTTTATCAAAACCTGAGAGATTTCTTATCTCAGGAAAAAGCGCTGGGGAACCTAGTGCTTTCCAAGCAATAGAGGAAAGGATACTCACAGATGCCCCTTCATCAATGATAGTTCCAGCCATTACCATTCTGTAAATTTGGAGTATGATTCTGAATGGTATACTGGCTGGAAACCGGGGTCTGCCTAGTTGGTTCCAATCAAAGGACACAACCAGGTTGCTTGGTGGTGGGACCGAATACACGGCCGGATATGACCCTGACGATGTTCCTTCCTGCGATAAAGGAATGGGCGCATTTCCCTGATGCTCATCAGAGTTTGTGTTGATGAAAAGAATCTGGATGGTGTCATCCTTATTCTCTTCAGTGAGGGTGTCATTTGAAGATGAATCTTCAGTGACGGTGTCATTTGAGGATGAAACCTCTGAAGGAAGAACCGGGTCAACTGCCGTATCAACCTTTAGACTTTCGTCTGGTCTGGATTCAGTAGGTTCATTTTCAATGACTGACGCTTCAGCTGACCACTTGAGCGGGCCAGCTGTATTTTCAACCAACGAAGGACTTGGCACGAGTTTTTTGTATCCAGGAGGAAGTCCCAACGGTGAAACTGGGCGATCTTCCAAAACTCTCTTCGCTTCATCTAAGAAGGGACAATGGTGGATGGCGTGATCGCCTTCACACAGTCTGCAGGGGGATCTTGCTCCCCCTCTTTGTCTTGAACCTTCACTTTCGCTGGTTGACGGTAAGCAATCAACATGGCTATCAGAGGTTGACGCTCCCGAATTGTGCAAACGAGGGGACCAGTCCCTTAGTATCCGGGGAATACAGGGACAATCTCTATGGAAGTGGTCTCCTCTACATATGACACATGGCGATTTAGGCCCGGTCTATGTTGTGTGTGGATTTTTGTCAGATGTCTTTTGCTTGCCCCCAGTCGCCTTAGGCTCCTTCTTCTTCTTTTCTCTCTTCTTCTTCTCCTTTTTCTCCATGGGAGCTTGGCTTTTTCCGGCTCTACCCTGCGAAGATGAAGGATTGGAGGAAGAGTTATAGGAAGTTGAAGGCTGGTGGGCAGCTCTAGACTCATCTAACTGTTGACTCGACTGTTCAGGAACCATGGTGTTCTGAACTACATTGGTTGAGAATATCCAAATAGGCAGGCCAATTGTCAGTCCTGGAAGCGACAATGTGGCCATGTGGGGCGCACCAACTTCTCCCCAAGAGGAGAATGGACTAGGATTTCCATCATGTGGAATTCCTTGGTTAGGGCGTTCCATGTTCTCAACCTAAGATCAACGCGGGAATAGGAGGTGATTATGTTCCGTTTAGAATAAATTTTATAACAACGCTTAGACACAACTTGCTTTTTCACTTTTTAAGAGTCGAGAAAAAGCTAAAGATGACTCTAGTCTCCTTCGATGTTTTAACGAGCCCGAAGTGACAAATGCTCGGATGGACTTTTTCAGTTATAGAGTTTGAAAAAGGCCAAAAGAAACTGCTCTGGAGTTCTAGGCAGAGGGTGTGCCAAACTTTTCGCAAAACCACAGAATACGTTTTACGGTACGAGTGGTCGATCTTCGTGAATGCTGTGTTCACTGCATTGCGATCAGTAGGGCGGCCGACACGGTTTCCTATTGGATAAAGGCTTTGTTCCTATAGGGGTCTCTCAATATATACGCGACAGTACGTGGGAGCACAAGTCCGTATTGATACTTATCGCTTCACCGTGGAGGAATCAGCCAACCACTCAACGCTAAGATATCACGTTTAACGACGCCGAAACACCTCTCTAGCTTAGACCTCTATGTGTTTGCGTTATGTTTCAATGCATTGTTATGTAAATTGAATTTATTTTAAGGTTGATCTTGTTTAGCAGTTTGCCTTTATGGATCACCACGAGATGTATGATAACACTCCTAAATGCAGTCTAAGATGATAAGCAAGCTTTTCAATCTTTCAACTTTGAAAATATTAACTACTGAGGGAAAAGAAAGACAACATCTTTTCACACAGATCATAGAGCACACACTAATGCATTTTTTCCTAAATCGACATGCAAACTGTCATAATGCACATGCACAATGCAAGTATTTCTTTTCTCTTTCTTAATGTTGGCGTAATGCAAAAAGAAAGCTGTTGTATAATTTTGAATTCAATTTCAAGTGAAAGCAAACAAGCTTGTCCAAAATCGAAAGACACCTTAAGATTTACTTGTTTCGACACTAGAAATTTATAAATTCAAACCATATGACGAAAGAAAAAGCTCAATCAGCTATGAACAACAAACAAACTAACTCTTAAGATCAAAACGACACTTTATCACAGGTCTAAATCTAAGAGGCCACAACAAGACTAGTTCACTTTCGTTATGGGAAACTGTAAATGATACAAGAAATACACAAAGAACAAACACAGTTTCTTTATACAACCGAGGCGGAATAGTGACAAGGAAAGTTGGTTTCAGATAGGCACACTAACTGGTAACAAACAGTAAAAACAAGAGTGAAAACAGGACAAGAAACAGCAGGAAACCCCAGTAGCACAAGGCAAGACTGGTCCAGCGCAGGTGGGACACTTTCTGTTTGACCTTCAGCGCAGGTAGCCCCTTCGGGAACTGCGCTGAAATGCAGACAACCTTTGTACAACCTGCACTGAAGAACGAAACTTTCGTTTCTCTTGGTTTCCGGGTCACAGATTGCTCAAAAATTCACAGTTTTTTCTCAAATCAGAAGCTATCAGTCAAGGACACACTAAGGGATGACAAGGAGGATGAAAATCTATCACTAAGAGCTTATTAGAGTCCTTGTGGATCAGCTCTTCAAATCATAAACTTGCCCAGAAACTGAGCTAGAGTAGCTGCCCTCTACTTTGCATTTGAAAGATGCAAATACAGTTCGATTCGGTACTCCCTTTGTTTATGAAATGAATAGAAAAAACACAAACAACCAACAAGATACGATCCCCAGCGGAGTCACCAATTTGTTGTTGGGAAAAGTATCCAATACGGAATGACCCTATCCCACTCTAAGGGTGATAGTACCTCAGCAACAACCGAATGCAAAGCTATTCAAGATTACTTCTTTATGAGATGTAAGAGAGAGGAGAAGGAAATCCACTAACCGTTATCTTCCGCTAATGGTTGATCCAAGCTTCCCTCTTTACTGCTTGCTCCCAGCTCCTTGCTCTTTCACTAGCCCAGCTACACAAAGATCCTGCAAAAGCACAAGAAAGGGAAACTACAAGAAGCATACATCCATAACTGATTCAAGGATTAGAATAAATCAAATATACAAGCATCAATACGCCACAAAGACACATGCATATAGAAGAACCTCAACTACTTTATTAATGGAAGAAGTAAAGTTCCGAGAATGTTACAACCATAAGAGGCCCAATCCAGCAACACCTCCCAGCAGAAAGAAATCTCCTCTTCACCTCCTTCAAAGAAATCACCCAATAGTTCTATGCACAAACCAACAGCACTTCCTTACATTCACAAAATTCCAGCCTCCCTAGACCTCATGAGAGAGCTCTATATATAGGAGTTTTGGAGAAAGGATGAGTCAGCTTGAGGTTGGCATGAAGCTGACTAGTGTCCTCTCCCACTTCAGTTATACTTCAGTTCTTGAGTCCACTTGGAGTTTCTTGCTTCCACTTGGAGATCTAGATCCTCTTACTCATCACAAGGCGAATTCCCTGATCCAAGTGTCATTTTGGAAGCTTCCTGGGCATTTGACACCTTGCAGAATGACTGTGCCACTTGGCCAATCTCGCCCAGTGCAGGTAGCCTTCATTGCTTTTGACATTCAGCGCAGGTACAGAGTGGAGCAGTTGACATTCAACGCAGATGCTCAGTGGAGCAGCTGACATGATCCAGAAATAGCTTGTTTTTGAGTGTTTTCAGGTGGAGAACTGATTCTCAGTGCTGTGGTTTGCTGACCTTGTTCCTCTAGGGGTAGGAACAACATGTTTAGGGACTTTGGATCCCTTAGATTATTGACATTTCATGCTTCATGATGTTAGGCACAAAAATGTCTATAACATGATGCCCCATATTAGGAGGCATTTGTGGAGCGCCATTGTGTTTCGACTGCTCGAAAAAGGGATTCAAGCATCTCGACCCAACTTGGCACGAGATCCTCGAAAGGATGATAATGAGATGTAGGGGCCTATGTGCCCACCAATATGATATGGGTGTACCTGATGTATTTAGAGTGGTGGAATCCTAATAGGGGAGGAAGTACGCACGATGGTGGATATCGTTCTAAGGATAATTAGGGGTATTCATGGATTCCATGATGTCCTCATCAGAATGGAAGATGGGGGAATGACAGTGAGATTGACTACATGATGTCGCAATTGTACCTGGTGCATCATCCTGAGAAATAAGGTTCACATATGCATCATCTTGAATGGTAGACGATGACCTAGTAGATGGAAGATCTACCGATGTTGGGACCTAGATTTCCAATGAAGAAGGTTTGATAGAAGCGTGCATAGAAACCTCAGAAAGGTTTGGCAGGAAATCAAAAAATTTGTTGAGACGAGGGAAAAAATGGGAATAGTGACCATAATGATCACACAAGGCATAAGGTGGATTTGTGCGCAGCGTTTTGAGTTTCTCGGTTGGTCTTGGTAAGGTAACTTGGACCTCAGGGATATTCGACTTAGGGAACGTTTCATGAACTAAAGGTTTAAGACAAGGAAGCTCAGGAAAATTATTGGTGGCATGCCCAAAAACCTCACACATAGCACACAGAGGGGGCGTATTTTGAGCTTTGGGAGCTAGAGGTGCTTGGGGAGCCTTGTCCTTAGGTTCCTTTTTCTTGGATTTTCCCCCTTGTTTGGATGCTTTCGTAATATGAGTGGGTTCCAGTTGAGGTTGTAGTAGAACTAGAGCAGTGATAGGGGTCGTAGGGATAGGTTGAATCGGGTTCAAAGCATGATATGGTTGTAGCTGACCGAGTGGAGTGTTCACAAGGGGATCAATGTACCAGACTGGGATCCCCAAAGTCATGCTAGAGAGGACCAATGAAGGCATGAAAGGAACAAAAAATATTCCCGAAGGAGGAAACAAGAAAGGTATATGTCCTATAGGTAAATGTCCAAGTGGAACAACTCCTGGATGGTTAAGACCAGAGGAATAGTTCCTGGTGGAAACAAAGGAGAGCCACCCATAAACGGAGGAGGTCCTGGGGGGTTGGATTCGGATGGCTCAACCAGGATGGTAACCGTGGGGTGCTGAGGAGCTGGTTATGAATCAAATGTACCAGATTACTTGTGAGTAGCCTGTGATGCTTGTAACATGTAAAAAATCAAAGAGCTAGGCTCAGAGATAGGAGGGGGAGGACCGAGGAAAGCAAATAATAATGAGGAATCTTTGTAGACTTTGGGCGAAACACTGGTGACAGGGGTATAGGATTGTTTGTTGAACATCGACAAGATGATGGACTCTAGAGAGGTCAAGGATGACAATGTGTAGTATTCCAATTGATCGATGGTGACGATATTCCTTTCATGGGGGAAACACATCTTCCGGAAAACCGCAGATGTGACGGATGACATGACATAAGTATAAATACGACCCAAAAAAATGTTGTAATCTAGAGGGACATCAATGACCATGATGCATACATGCACATTCTTGCTTGCAAAAGTCACTAGACAATTGCGATATGTGCCTAGAGGCTGGGAGGAGCGACCGTCCCAAGCACAAAAAGTGATGGTGGATGGGGATAGCTCAGGTGACTTTAGTTGCTTCCAAACAACAACAAACATCACGTAGGTGGATGTGTCTTTGTCAATAATGCATCGAGAGATGATGGAATTACACAATCAGATTGGTATCTGAAAAGAAAAGGATGGAGGTAATGGAGGATGTTCTGACGTATCAACGGGGAAGACAATCAAGCGATTGTCTAAAGGATCTACTCCACCCAAAGAAGTTAATACATCTTTCTTTTGAGATGGGCATGATTGGAGGACTTCCAGCGTCGACATGGCAACCAGTGATTGTGCCAAGTCATCTACTATATTGTATGTATGGGAAGCGCGGTTAGAAGCCACATTACATTGTAATGGTCCCTTTGGAATCTTAGGAATTGACTCAAATTTAGGTTGAGGGATCTTGTTTGGTCAATTTAGTGTCCTAACTTTCTCTACATAAATTATCAATCCGGGTATCGTAAACTGATGAAGTGTAGTGCACTGTTTGTGCTAGGTAACCCTTCTTACTTCGTTGTTTTTGTGTTTTATGTTGTTTTGGTGGGTTTTTGGTCTTTTAATTCCTAATGATTTACAATATAATTACCAAAAAATTAAATCTAAATTTCTTAAAGACTGCTCAAAATATAAAAATGAAAATAGAGCTTAAGAAAGAAATGAAAACAGAGCTAAGAAAGACTTGGAAGCAAAGCTTAAGCAAGAAATGAAAACAAAGTTTCTATTCCTATTTTACCATTATTTCCAAATCATGAATTAAAACTAAAAGTGAAATTTACAACTAATGTCTAACTAATTACAAAAATAAAACTAAATGAAATACTTAGTTACTCCGCCTCTCAATTTTGGGAGAAAGACTCCTTGGGATGACATTTGAGGAATTCTGCACTTCATTAATTTAAGAGAACAAATACAGAGATGCAGTAATAACTCATTGCATAAATGAAATGTTCAACCACTTAGTTAAGGATGAATTATCAACCTGAAGGGTTTTTCATAAACATTCATTAACACTATGAGTTAGTAAACTAAAAATAAAATGAAAAAGACAGTAAATGGCATTGATCAGTGTAATTGAGAATTTGAACAAGCAAAATAGTGAATGAAGTAAAATAGATTACATTACTGAGTTTCATCCTCTAAACTACTGATAAAAACTAAAAAGAGATCATACAAATGGAAGCTACTCTAAACTATGAACATTGTTAATAAGAAAATGATGGAAATTGCATTATAAACATTGTTGGTAAGAAAATGATTATAAACACTGTGAAAGAAATTGGTGAATTTACAGTTAACAAGAAGAAGAAAAATAAAATGAAATGAAACCTTCTTCAGTGTAGGGGCCCTCTGCAATTGATTAGGCTATGCTTGCTCAATCAACTCAAAGGAAACTCCTTCAGATTTTCATAGAACATGCGGTCTTCATATTAAAAACAGGTACACAAAATGCCCAGAAATTACAGAGTTTAGAACTTTGATTTCGCAATAAAACTTTCGCTATTACCACTAACTTGTATGGTCCTTTACATAGGTATTTATAAGAAAAACCATATAACTGTTTGTGGAGAAAAACATGCTACAGTCAAACACCTAGAAGACAAATATGCAGAATTTCTTCCTCGGCTGCTAGAGACATAAATCCAAGACATGGTGGCTATTGGATTCAGTTGTACAAGTGGCTGTTCGAGTCCGTAGGTACAGGTAGTTGTTTTGGATAACGCTTAACAACACTGTACAACGTGTTAATTAATCACAAAACAGAGTCCTGTTACCTTCAGTCTCTGCGTTTGACTTATCCATTGACCATAGTCTTATGCCATCTTCTTTGTCAACCTGGGCTAAGTGAATAGGATAGGGTCCATGTCACGATGATTTCCAAGTTGCCCATGTAGCTAGTTTCTCCTTCTGACACCTGGAACCTGTTAAAGCATGAAGGAAGTTGCGGAACTGCCAATTAGCTGCAGAATAGGCTGCATTCCGTAGCTAGTATACAAAATTTTATTCAAATAGGAAAACATACAGGGATAACATGTAAATCATTAAATGTCCTCTGCAAGACCGTATATACCAGTCATTAGTGATGAGAACGAATCTTTCTTATGGAAAAACAAAGAAAAGGAATGAGAAGAGTTGTTAGGGAAAGAGTAATTTTGAGGCTCAACATACCCCCACTACAAAATCATTGCATGCCGTCATGCAATTTTAAAAAATGTGAACTTCTTTCTCCTATTGCATCTATTCTGACACTTCTGCCAGCACATCCAACTTCCTTTTCTTACTTCTCTTTGCACTGATTGCCATCATGTGCTTCTTCATAAGAACTCTATATTTGAGGTTGATAAGTGTTCTGCTCAACTTCCTATTTTTCGTCTTTAGTTTCCTATTTTTCTGGTACCATAATCCCAGGTGTAGTATTGTTTTGTCATGAATGGCTCTATCTAGCTTGTTCTGTTCCCTCAAGGTTTCATTTTCTTTTTGAATGTACCTGTTCAAAATCTCTAACTCAAATATTTCTTGTTTGAGAGAGCTAGTTAGAGGTTCTTGTGGATTGACAGGCTGCTCTAGATTGGTTGAGGAGCCTAGATCCATTGAGGTATTCCTTTTCTCTAATGACTCTATGTAGTCATAGATTTGTTGTTGTACTGGATCTATGCCAGGAGAAGCTCTGCTTAGGCTCCCTTCAAAATTTTGTGGAGGGGAGTTTTGTGGACTGTGTTCAGATGGAATACTGTCAAGAGATTGAACTGGGGTTTCTTCCTCTAAGTTTATGAACTGGGATTATTTTGATGTTACCTTTTTCACCTTACCTCGGAGTCTAAAGCTCCTTCTTGGGTTTTGGAAGCTTATGGTTTCTTCTCTTGTGTCCTTCTTCCTCTTTCCTATCTCCTTATTTTTCTTGATTTGCTCCTAAATATTGGTCAATATTTCAAAGAGTAATTATTCATCTTCTTGTGGTGATGAAGTTTCAGGAATGTCTTCATCGATTTCTTCAGCTCTCTCTTTCATTTTTCCTTTTTGCTTCCTATCCTCTAGTTTAGACGTTGTCTTTGCATCATTATTTTGTGAGGAGGTTTGAATATTAATGCTGATATTTCTGCTCCTACTTTTCTTACCACGACCCTCCTCAGGTGACTCTGGAGCATCTTGGAAAAAATCCTTACCAAGAAATTTTCCCATGTATCCCCTATACTTCTCAAATGGAATTCAACTAGTATTTTCACTAATCTGTGATGATACATAGTTGTTTCTATGGATTCAATTTTCTTTTGGACATTTGTAGCCATCCTTCTCAAACTGTTTAGAAGGAAGAAGGGAAGTTTGATGTTCCATTTTCTAAAAACTTCATTAATAAGAGTATATGGTAAACATACACAGACCCAAATATTCCTTCACATGTAATGAATTTTTGCAATATTAACAACATATTACTCCATTTCTTCTTGAGTGTTGAAATAGGAATTCCCTTTCTAAATATTGTAACATCCATACCTGTGTTTCTAAGGATCACTTTCCAAGATTCACCATGAAATTCCTTGTTTTTAAAACCACCTTTCCCCTTGTCTCGGCAGCTCTATTGCTTTTTCTATGAAGGATTCGGTGACTGCAAATTTGATATCTCCTATCTCCACTTCTGTGCCATTAAATGACCTTGCAAAATACTTGGTAATTTCCTTGTGGTAGCCGTCAAATTTCTCAATAAAATTTAACCATCTGGCCTTCTGTAGCGCCCTTTAAGCTGTGGATACCCCTCCATATAATTTACCCCTACGGGCTCTGTCCTGAAAATAAGTCCCATGGTCTCTAGAGAACAGGACTTGTTTCCCATAAAAAAGTTCATAGGGTGTATGTCCCGTTGTGTTCCTCCATGTAGTTCTATAGGCCCATAAGACTTCAAGAAGCCTTTCTACCCAATCTCTTCTATGTAGATGTACAGTCTTGGTGACAATTCCTTCAATCACTTTATTTGTAGATTCCACTTGACCATTTGCTTGTGGATGATAGGGAGTAGATTTCCTATGCTTGATATTGTATTCTTTCACAAGCCCTTCCACCATGTTAGATGTGAATTGAGATCCCTGATCTGTCACAATTTCTCTTGGAACACCAAAACAAGTGAAGATGTCCTCAAAAAGAAAATTAACTACAGATTTTTCATTAGCAAAATGTAATGCTTTGGCTTCTACCCATTTAGTGACATAATCCGTGCATACCAATATATACTTTTTCTTCTTAGATGGAGGATTAATTGGTCCAATAAAATCTAAGGCCCACTTTTCAAAAGGTTCAATGAGTACTTGAGTTTGTAATGGCATTTCATTTGAGGGAGCAGGTTTCCCTACCCTTTGGCAGCTGTCACATCTCCTGACATATTCTTTAACATCTTTGAAGATGGATGGCCAATAATATCCTAAAGAAAGGATTTTATAGGTTGTCCTCTTGTCAGCAAAGTGTCCACCACACGGCTCATCATGACATGCCTTAATAATCTCGGGCATTTCATCTTCCCTGACACACCTTCTGATCATAAGATATGGCTTATTTTATATTATTCGTTAGTGATCCATGAATATCTTGCACTTTCCTGAATAATTTTTCTTTTCTCTCTAGGAAACAAATGTGAAGGTAACTTTCCTGTGGCCATGTAGTTAGAAATATCTGCAAACCAAGGAGTTTGAGTAGTTATTGCAAAAATATATTCATCGGGAAACTTATCTTCAACTGGAGAATCTTCTTTGATATTCTGAATCCTGGAAAAGAAATCAACAACTGTGCTTTGTCTTCCAGGTCTATCTAGCACAGTAATGTTGAATTCTTGCAAAAGTAAAAGCCATCTTGTAACTCTGCCATTAGTAATAGGTTTATTCATCAAATATCTAATTGCAGAGTGATCTATATGAACAAAGGTTTCATAGCCTGTTATATAGTGTATGAACTTGTTAATTGCATGAACAACAACTAAAAATTCCTTTTTAGTCACAGTATAATTCAACTCAGTGGGAGTCAAATTCTTACTTGTATAGTAAATGGCATAAGTAATCAAATGTTTTTTTCCCAATACAGCTCCCAGAGCTGTATCTGAAGCATTTGTTGAAATATGGAAAGGGGGTTTCCAATTTGGACCTTTTAAAATGGGTGCTTCAGAGATTTTTGTTTTTAAGGTTTCAAATGCCAATTGGCAATCATAATTCTAATTGAATTCACAATCTTTGGTCACCAATTTGAAAAGTGGGGATGCTATTTTAGTGAAATTTTCTGTAAACCTACTATAGTATCCTGTAAATCCTAGAAAACTTCTAACATCGTTTTGGAAAATTGGAATTGATAATTTAGAGATGACTTCAACTTTAGATTTGTCAACTTTAATCCCATTTCCTGAATTGTGATGTCCTAAAACAATACCTTCTGTAAACATCATAAAATAGTTTTCATGGCTTAGTGAAAGGTTTGTTTCCTTACATCTTTTAAGAACTTTTTCCAAATTTTCCAAAGCTTCTTCAAATGTATTTCCATAGACTGTAAAATCATCCATATATACCTCTACACAATCATGTATTAGATCAGAAAAAATTCCTAGTACTGCTCTTTGGAATGTTGCAGGTGCATTACATAACCCAAAAGGAAGTACTTGGTAGGCGTAAGTTCCCCATGGACAAGTAAATGTGGTCTTATCCTGATATTCAAGTGCTACCTGAATTTGATTATAACCACTAAAACTATCCAAGAATGATAAATACTTCTTACCTGCTAATGTATCTAACACTTGATCTATAAAAGGCAAAGGAAAATGAGCTTTAAGGGTTGCTTTATTCAATTCTCAGTAATCAACGCACACCCTCCATTTACCATTATTTTTAGGCATGATTACCAAAGGAGAAACCCATTGGCTATTTGAAATTGGGTAAATGAAGTTTACGTTCATTAATTTTTGGAGCTCTTCTTTCACAATCTCTCTACGATTTGGATTCATCCTGCTTTGAGGTTGTCTGAGAGGTTTACAATTTTCCTGATGAATACAAGTCTTAGGATCAATGCCTTTCATGTCGATGTATTCCCATGCAAATGCAGTAGAATGTTTTTGTAATGTTTTGATTAGCTCTTCTTGTTGTAGTTTCTCCAAGTTTTTGTTTATGTTTAATGTCCTACCTAGAAAAATTTCAATTGTAGAGCTACCAAACTCTTCCATAGAATAGAGAGACATCTGCCTAGATGACAAATATTCAACATTATATTTTTCTTGAAATTGTTCATGGTCATATTCTAAAGATGATTCAAAATTGCCAATGTATTTAAGATTTGACTATCTTCACTAATTTCTGAAATAGTAAAGAGGGGCTGAATATCATCTTCATCATCAATCCATTCTTTGTCATCTATTTCTGTGATTTCTTTTGTTGGAGGATATAGAGTAAATTTCTTTGTTGAATTACCATTAGAAATATACATGTCACTAGATCTACAGTTAATAAAAGCATCAGTTGTGGCCAGCCAAGGTCCTCCTAATATGAGTGGATTTCCTCCTAGATTGTTCTTGGGAGCTAATATCATGCAATCAACAGGATATTCCCAAGAATCCAAGCATACTGAAATATCTTCTAGCACACCATATGGCTTGATTACTGATCTATCTGCTAGTTGTAGTAAGGTAGGTGTGTAGAGAAGATTAGGAAGCTTGAGCTGCTCCATAGTTTGTTTCCTCGTGATGTTTATTGCTGCCCCTATGTCAATCAATGTATTTGGAATTTCAAATCCATTGATATGTGTTTTCACAATTGGACTTCCTGGATCCACATATTTTGTATGGCAATTTTTCCCATCATTATGTCTGCTATTTTTCCTACCAGGTGAATTCTTGTTGTTTCTTTTACTTTTCTTCCTGGTTTTTTAATTCTCAACTCCTTTATTAGTTTGGCTAGAATTGCAATTTCTCTAATGGCTTGTAGCAAAGGAATTTTGATATAGACATTCTTCAATTCATCTAGAAAACCATAGTTGGGCAACAAGATCTGTTTTTCTACCCCTCTATCGATTTGTAGTCTTTCAGGAAAAGGAGGTGTAGAAGTAGATGCTGGTTGCTCAATGATAGGAGCTGTGTTTGCTGATTCATTTTGTTTTTCTTTTTCAATATTTTGGTTTTGGAGAGATGTTCCCTCAAAACTTTTATTGACCTTTAGAGAATCTTCCTCAGAACTGTCCTGTTCCTGAATAACTATTGAAGGTATTTCCTTTTCTATTATCCTTCTAGATCTTAGTTGGACATCATTAATATCTAGAGTAATCATGTAAGTTGGAAATTGTTGTCCTTCTACCATGTAAGCATTCTAAGGGTTTTTATTGTTGGGGTTTGGTAATGGTTGGGCAAGTAGCTTATTTGGTTTCTATTGAAATGGCAGTAAGAGTTGAGGACTTTGGTTTTGTTGTGGAAGTTGTTGTGGAAATGGCAATGGAAGTTGTGGGTTCTAATTTTGAAGTTGTGGCTGCTGATTTTGTTGTTGAATGTGTGGGGGAGGATAATTCTGATATGATGGAGGATATTGGTAATATTGAGAAAATCTCCCATAAGGATTTTGTACTCTTTGTGCCCACGGTTGAGATTGACATTGAGGTTGAGGCCAAGGTTGAGATTGAGGTTGAGGCCAAGGTTTCTACCAAGAATTCTAGTTTGGTGGGGCTGAAGATACATTTGATTGTTAAATCCCTAATTTTGTGGTCCTTGCCAAGGTCTTCTAACAATAAAACAAAGAGGTTCTGCAGAATTTGGGACTGTTTCCTCTTGAAAGACAACCTTAAGACCTGGGATTGAAGGACAACCCTTGGTCTCATGGATTTCTGAGAAAATCATACAAGTTTCTACAATTTTTGCATCTAAAGGGCATTTCCTTAGAGCATGTTTTTTTATACATTTTGGACAAAAAATGGCTAAAGCATCAGCCTCGGTTTTCTACTTGTTTTGTATTTTAAGGGTGTCTAATTGCTCACTAAGGCTCCCTAGAATGTCAGTCCTACTTATAGATCCCGTTGCAGATTTGTTTACTCTAACATGAGAAGGATCTCTTGGTCCTTTCCCTGTTTTAGATTTCCCTCTTGAAAGATGAGCACACAAATCTCCTATATCATTTAATGGAAGCTGAGAGATATCTCCCTTCCCCATCATGTTAAGGATATCTATCAACTCATTTCTAATGGATTTTAATAAATGAACTTTCAAGGTTTCTTCATATAAATTGTTCATCCTTTCTCTTTTAAAATTATAGTTGAATCTCTTAATCTAATCTTCTAAGTTTTCATCCTCTCTTTGTATCATTTTGAACACTTCATCTTTGTGATTGGTAGGCATGCAATTCTATGTTTTCATGTCATTCCATGTTCTAATGGACTGAGTAACTAACCCCATGAACCATTTCAAAACATCTCCTTTCAGTGTTGAAGGAAACAATTTAAGTTTTTGAGAGTCTTCTAGATAGTCATAAGTTCTGCACAAGACTTCAAACTCAAACAAAAATGTTTCAGGATCCTCACTTTTCAACTGATAGAAGTTTGGGAGGAAAAAAGGTGAGATACTTTTCATTGTGGCATTTGTTTCCTCATCCACTATAGGGAATCCAAAAGAATTATCTATTTCCCTATTTCCTCTACCTCCTCCATTATTTCCTCTACCTTATCCATTATTTCCTCTGCCTCCTCCATTATTTCCTCTACCTTATCCATTATTTCCTCTACCTCCTCCATTATTTCCTCTACCTTTCCCTCTACCCCCTCCTCCAAATAGTGAGAATTCTCCATCTTGTTCTTCTTCTGCCATTATAGTTTCTTCAGAGTCAGTATAGGGTTCAACCTGCAAGGTTACTTCCTCCTCCTCTGATTCTTCTATTAATGGAATATGGGAGAGAGGTTTTACTTCTTCTTCCTCACCATGTATTCCTAATTCTTCAACTACAATGTGCTCTCCTGTGGAGGTGAAAAATTCTATTCCTGCTGTTGGAGATTCACATTTTTTCTCCCCTAGGACTGACTTGGTAGATGAAGTAGGAGATTCTTTTGATTGGATTTCTGCCCTTGGAATTCCAGGAGTCCTATGGCTGGGAGTATGAGTTTGGGATGGACGTGTGTTTTTTTCTTGTTCTTGGTGGATTAGGTGGTGTTGTAGGAATTTAACTTTTGCCCCTAGCTATAAATCTACCCCTAGAGTCTCTTTCTCTATGCATGCCATTGTTCTTTTGAATGTAAGAGATAAGGCTACCTAGTTACACTTCCTCGGCAACGGTGCCAAAATGTTTGGTCAATTTAGTGTCCTAAATTGCTCTACATAAATTATCAATTCGGGTATCATAAACTGATGAAGTGTAGTGCACTGTTTGTGCTAGATAACCCTTCTCACTTCATTGTTTTTTTGTTTTATGTTGTTTTGGGGGGTTTTTTGTCTTTTAATTCCTAATGATTTGCAATATAATTACCAAAAACTTAAATATAACTTTCGTAAAGGCTACTCAAAATATAAAAATGAAAACAGAGCTAAGAAAGACTTGGAAGCAAAGCTTAAGCAAGAAATGAAAACAAAGTTTCTATTCTTGTTTTACCATTATTTCCAAATCATGAATTAAAACTAAAAGTGAAATTTACAACTGATGTCTAACTAATTACAGAAATAAAATTAAATGAAATACTTAGTTACTCTGCCTCTCAATTTTGGGAGAAAGTCTACTTGGGATGACATTTGAGGAATTTTGTACTTCATTAATCTAAGAGAAAACAAATACAGAGATGCAGTAATAACTCATTGCATAAATGAAATGTTCAACCACTTAGTTAAGGATGAATTATCAACTTGAAGGGTTTTTCATAAACATTCATTAACACCATGAGTCAGTAAACTAAAAATAAAATGGCAAAGACAATAAATGGCACTGATAAGTCTAATTGAGAATTTAAACTAGCAAAACAATGAATGAAGTAAACTAGATTACATTACTGAGTTTCATCTTCTAAACTACTGATAAAAACTAAAAAGAGATCAAGCAAATGGAAGCTACTCTAAATTATGAACATTGTTAATAAGAAAATGATGGAAATTGCATTATAAACATTGTTAGTAAGAAAATGATGGAAATTGCATTATAAACATTGTTAGTAAGAAAATGATTATAAACACTATGAAAGAAACTAATGAATTTATAGTTAACTAGAAGAAGAAAAATAAAATGAAATGAAACCTTCTTTAGTGTAGGGGCCCTCTGCAACTGATTAGGCTACATTTGCTCAATCAAATCCAAGGAAACTCCTTCAGATTTTCATAAAACATGCGGTCTTCATATTAAAAACAGGGACACAAAATGCCCAGAAAGTACAGAGTTTAGAACTTCGATTTCACAATAAAACTATCACTATTACCACTAACTTCTACAGTCCTTTACACAGGTATTTATAAGAAAAACCATATAACTATTTGTGGAGAAAAACATGTTATAGTTAAACACGTAGAAGACAGATATGTAGAATTTCTTCCTTGTGGAGTCCGTAGGTATAGGTAGTTGTTTCGGATAATGCTTCCCATCACTGTGAAATGTGTTAATTAACCACGAAATAGAGTCCTGTTACCTTCGGTCTTTGAGTTTGACTTACCCATTGACCATAGTCTTATGCCATCTTCTTTGTCGACCTGGGCTAAGTGAATAGGAAAGGGTCCATGTCATGATGATTTCTAAGCTGCCCATGTAGCTAGTTTCTCCTTCTGACAACTTGAACTTGTTAGAGCATGAAGGTAGTTGCGGAACAACTAATTAGTTGTAGAATAGGCTGAGTTCTGTAGCTAATATACAAAAATTTATTCAAACAACAAAACATACAAGCATAACATGTAAATCACTAAATTTCCTCCTCAAGACAGTATATACTGGTCATTGGTGATGAGAATGCATCTTTATTATGGAAAAACAAAGAAAAGGAATGAGAAGAGTTGCTAGGGAAAGAGTAACTTTGAGGCTCAACATATCTGTAACGAATCATTTGGTATTATAAGAGGCTCAATAGATGCTTTGGTTTTGCACTCATTGGTGGATGAAGTTGATGACTTGTCATATTGATGTGATCAAGTTTGTAAGTTGACATCAGAGGTATTGACCTCGTCAGAATTCATCATTAGGATCTAGTAGTCACCTAGACCAGAATGTTGGGAAGGTGAGCTACTTGACCTGGCTGAGGTTAAGCAACAACAAATCCTTGTTGAGGAAAAGGATTTGTGAGCATGGCCAGTTGAGATGGCGTAGAATTTTGAGGCAGTTGCTATATGGGCAGTTGACCTCTAGAAGATGCTTGGGCTTCCCACATTTGGCATGTCTAGGGTAAAAGGGGACACTCATGGGTATAATGGCCATGTAAACCACAACATGCACAAGGATTATTCATGTGAATAGCCTTGGTTTCCTTGGCTTGGTCATCATGTTGCTAGTTATTGGTGTTAGGCTGGTTCCCCTGGGTTCATTAGGTTGATTACCTTGTTTACCCTGGTTACCCTTGTTACCTTTTCCCTTATTATTTTTCTTTTAATTTTTGGATTGGTAGCACTCTATTGTGCAAACACTTGACCCTAAGAGTGGGGTGGCTACTGGGGCTGAGGATGCATGGGAGGCTGCAGCGCTAATGCTTAAGGGGCTGGAGCTCTTGGTGGTGCATAGGTACAAGATGGTGAAGGAGAATTGGTCTAGTAGATAGGTTGAGCACTAGCTGGCCTTGACATTTGTTGATGTGGTTGGGTAAATGCGTAAGAGGTGATTTTTCCTGAATACACATTACGACTAGGAGGGGCATAAGTGTTAGAGGAAATGGTGCCCCCCTATGGATATACATAACTATACTGAGTATATGATGAAGGATGTAAAATATATCCAACGATACCGTTGACAGTGTGAGATGCCCTCAGTGCATTAGCACCACCAGGATGGGGGAGATCTGGTATAACGGTATAGACATAGCCAGATTGAGCATAAATTAAGTCATATCTCAAAGCATTTTGGAGAGCCTTTTCCTCTGTCTGAGGAAAATGAGATGCGACATATTTGGAAATATGCAACAAAAGAGTCCTAAGAAACCAATCGATGTAGGCAAGGTCTTCGAAGGGTGGAACACGACGCATGCTCCTCCTTCTACACTATTCCTGGAAATGATTGGAAATATGGGTGGCAGAGGACTGACGAAATGCAGTCAAGAGCTCCATATCTGTGTCATATCAGAGAGGTAACTGAAAATATGAGAGGAACACTTTAGAAAGCATCACGAAAATGGAATGAGAGGCGGCGTATTGGTCAACATACCACTTCACATTTTCTCTAGTGAGTGTGCATTGGAACAACTGAAGATGAATGTAATCATCGATGATGGAATTGGATGAACACCACATATGAAAGCAGCGACATGATTGGTAGGGTCCTCTCCAGGATTACCTTCAAACTTGGGAATGTCATAGGGAAGCTTAGTCGACATAGTTGGTCAACCAGCATCGTGGTGTATAGGCTCATTGATCAACTGGCTAAAATTTGGGAGGCTTAACCCAGCCATGAAAGGTAGCATGGGTGCTATCGAAATAATTCCTAAGATGGTTCTACAAGATGTTTCCACTGGGGTAGAACCAAAGCCAACACCAAGTTGGGTGCCTGCACCTGCAGTGGGTCTTGCCATGATGATGGTATGCAGTGAAGGAAGCTCAGAATCATATGAGGAATCATATGAACCAGAAGAGGAGTCGGTATGGGGACTTCAGGGTGATGAAGTCAGACCCTACGGGGAGGAGTAATATGCCTAAGCGGAAACTAGGGATGAAGGCCTAAGAGTCTTCGCGACAAATTCCTTGGTGGTGCAATGGTGGTAAGACACAAGTGACACGGAAATAGTGAAGGGAGATCAACAAGATTTTTTTGTCTCTGTGTGGGGGGATAAATTAATTATGCTAAGTCTTGGCTTGGCGGTGCAAACCAAGTTCCCTTTTCTTAAGATGTGCTTGTGTGTGCAAGTGTGTTTATTAATTAAGCCCATATCATGTTTGAAAAAAAGAAAAATATTGTTAATATAAACTGAAATTAAAAACATATTATAAACAACGAATCAACCTTCTAAACCCCACCCAAACTAGGTTTGAAAACACTATGCTGGTTGGTGGTGAAATCAACTGGAAACACACGAAAAAAGGCTAAGATATCTAAGCAAGGATGTGGTTGGGATCAAATGACACTATTCTGCTAGAAAGTGGTGCAGCAATAGCAAAAAACCAGAGAGGAAAATCGCTGCAAAAAGATAGGGAGATGGGTGTGAAACCTAGGGAAACTAATGGGACCCTAAGGAAAATGGCCAAACCTAGTTTAAATGAAAATTTGGATGGAAACAACCTATATTTGAAGATCTAAAACAAGAAGGTATAGATCTGAAAAATATGGCTGAAAGCTCTGCAAAAACTCAGACTTCTTACTCAGCTAAACTCCTCCTATAAAGGTGGAAGTGTACTAGAAGACCTAAGGGGATAAATTCCACTTCGAAGAGAAAATCAGAGTACATCAAGGCCTAAACAGGATGAGACAGTGGTCAACCAACCCGACAGACAACCCTCGGCAAAACCCAGAAATAGATCGGAAAAAAAATCCCAGAAGACATAAAATTGCAGGTACTAACCTGTTTTCGGGGGGGGTCGCACTTTTTGGGATGGAAGGTGTGCTTTAGACTCCATATCGCACTTTTTGGGTAGAAAACTGTGATTTTTTCTCCTTGATTCTTGGTTCGCAAGTCTCGAAAAAAATTGCCATCTCTGTCATGGTTGGTTCCTATGACCTACGGAAAAGACCAGAAAACTTGCAAAAGTTAGAAATTTGACTGATCTAGGGTTAGAAAGCTAGTAAAAAACATTAAGAGACTGAAAAAAGAAAAACCATAAGATGAAAACTAATGGTTAACTAGGTTTTTGGATCAGAATTAAAAACGCAGTGGAGTCGCCAAATTGTTAGCGACAATCAGAAAATTCTCCGTGGAGTCGCCAAATTTGTTATTGTGTTTTCTCCTCAAAGGTGTACAAAAAGGAAACACTTTAGACTGTGGATGACAAACAATCCTAACAATATAAATGGTTGTTAAACAGTGTATATCTGCAGCAAATGATAGAAACAAAACCTGCCAAAGGCTTCATCTATGCAACAAAACTAGTTAAACAACAAAATGAAATAAGAAAATAAGCGTAAGTAACCCCAATAATCCAATGGAAACCAGATATATAAAGAATATATTTTATTAAACAAAACATTTGAAGGGAAAAAATAATGTTACCAGTCCCCCTCTATGGGATGGGTTCTTGGCTATCCTTAAAGTCTTCAGCTTTTGTAGAGTCTGTCTCCTCTATAATGTGTAAAACCCAACAAACAAAATGTTTGAACTCAATGAGAACTCAAATGGAAAATAAAAATGGTGCATGAAAATGATAATAATCAGAGCTACAATAGTGAATGTAACAATGAAAATGATCAAAAGTAAATAATTAATGGAAAACACTTCTATTTATAACAAAATATTAGGTTATCCTCAAATAATGAACAATAATAAAATTAACCCCATTCCAGAAATAACCATTTGGAATATTTTATTATATTTGGTTAGAGGGAAATAGTATTTAAACTTTTATTTAGTAAATAAATAAATGATTTATTTATCATTTCAAGAAATATTGTTAAGGAATAATAAACAAATAATGATTTGTTTAATTAGTCTTGAGGGATTTAGTCAAACTTGACAATGAATAATATTTAATTAGTGATTAATTAATTATTCCTAGAGAAAAAATAAGATAATTAATGATTTATTTATTTATTTCTCATAACTGGGTCAAATGTGACAAGGAATATTAATTAAACAATAGCTTAATTAATTATTCCTAGAAGATAATTAAATAAATAGTGATTTACTTAATTATTCTTCATGGGTTTAATTATAAATTTGATGCAGGAGCATTCGGCTCAGAAATATCATTGTATTTTAGTAGACATAGGGGGTCTTGTGTTTTAAGGAAGTTGGTTTCTTGAGTATTAAATTAATATAATTATTTTAGTAAGAGATATTAAGAATATGAATTGATTAGATATTGTGAGGCATATTGTAAATGTTCTTGAATGTTGGAGAACATGAGAGTTTTAGGCTAGTTAAGATCCCATAGGGATTGAGAGGTTTTAAAATCAATTGTAAATCTTAGACGAGGACTTGGTTTCATGATTTGTGGAACTAGAGAGGATCCTTAGGGATTAGTTGAGTTAAAAGTGGACTTAGAGGATATTTAGGATTTAGTTCAAAAGATTAAGAATCTGAACCGAAATGGGTTACAAAACGTTTGTATAAATATAATCCTAAAAGGCATAGAGAGAGTTACTAGTTAGTTAGTTAAAGACTTAATAATTAGAGGAGATTGACTGTAAGCCTGCGGCAGAAAAGGAAAAGGGCCACTGATTAGAAAATCTGGCCAAAGAGAGAGAGAGACTCATTATGTAATTAGTTGTTTATAAAGACAGAGAATTCGATTCCTGAGTTGTGTGGTGTGTGTTGATTAATGGAATTATAGATTGTGTGTGAATTAGAGTAATTCTACATAGTATACGTATGCAGGTGGAATTAAAGCAGTACACAGAGAAGAAGTGGAGGATGAAGGATAGTATTGGACTGTTGAATCTGCTTGAAGAATCAAAGTTGAAGCTTAGGAGTGATAGTGTTTAAAAGTATGTAGAAGTAAGTTCAGGAGGAAGTTGCGCTGAAGAACAACCAAAGATCAGAAACCCAGGAGAAAACCTAAACCACAGAAGAATAAAGAGAGGATAGTGCACAGAGGAGGAGTACAGAAACCAGAAGTGATTGAATAATCTCAGAAAGGATAGGTGCATGAAGAATCACATAGGCGAGTTGGATGAATAGACCAGAACACTGAGGAATTACGTAAAGGCATGAAGAAATGAAGTAACGTGCATAGGAACTGCGGGGTCAGTAAGATCAACGGACATGATTGAAAGAATAGGATCGACGAAGATCTTGTCGCGCAAAATTAGGTCACTAAGTGAAGGGATCAGATTAAGCCATGTGATAGCATAATAATGGAGTAGTCTTCATAGGCAATAAGAAGTATCTCACGCACCCTCAAAGCAGTAAACGATATTCTAAAATTTCACGTGATTAGCCTAATTGAGTGACATGTAGCACGAGTAAAATACTTTTCTCGCATGCTCTCAACCTGATATCGGTCGTGGAAGTATCTACGCGAGATTACACAATAGTCATTTGATTGGACGATTCACATTGACGGGGGAGATTGTCCGGGCTAGTTGGCGAGCGAACAATGTGATAGCCATTGGATTAGATGAGACAGATCAACAGTGCATATTTGAAGCACAGGTTTAGCGTTGATATATGTGCAAAGGTTTGTGAAATCTCAGAAAGGTAAGGTTTAAGTGTGGTTGATGAAATATTTCTATTATATGGGAATTATAATAGAAATAAGCAGGATTAATGTATTATGATTTAAGTTTGAGTTTAACCAAAGTCTAAAGACCATGGTATGGTTGATAAGCACAGGTGATTAAAATCAGAATGTAATCTTATATGATATTTTGGTGTTGCGGGTAATAAAATCAACCGAAGAGTTGAGTTATAAGGATTAAGAGAGAACTGAATATAATTTCTCTAAAAGAATTAAACTTTGATAAAGTAGGTTTTCATCAGATGTTGTAGTTTCCACTTATTAGAGCTTGGTTATAGAGGGTTTCACCATTGATATTGGTGTTTATCTTGGGACATGATAGGACATAGTGTGACATGCAATTTTATTTGCATAATGTGGGTAGAGGCGGCTTTTGTTGCATCATCATTTGGTATCGGAGCTAAACAAGGAAATTCTGTGTGTAAAAAGTCTTTGAGAAGAAATTAGAACAGAGTTATATTTTGAAGGTGTGTATATAGGTGAATGGTGATGAAAGGAGGCAAGAGAAGATCAACTTTTAAATCTGAGAAACAGTAGGCACACAAAGATAATTTGCAAATGCAAAGAAATAGAGAACAATCCATCCGAAGTGCAAATGAATGGGAGAACAAGATCATGTAGAGATATTGAAGGTGATATGATATGTTTTTGTTTTAATTTGGTTTGAAGATTGTGGTTGCAGAATTTAGGTTGTAGACAAAAGAAGGTATCTCAGCAAAAGAAAAGAACTATTAATGAATAAAGCTGGTAAGAATTTCTAAGTGAAAGAAGAGGTGGCCAGAACCTAGTATTTCGTTTGTGATTGAAATACAAGAGGATAGTTGTGTTCTTCAAAGGTGCAGATGAGTTGAAGCCTAGAAGGAGCAGAGGGAAGTGCTCAAAGAGGTTCGAGAGAATAGGGAACCAAATGCTTGCCAAAAGACCAAGTATAGAGGAGAGCTTGGTGAGGTAAGTGATAGCAAGGAGGACTTGTTGTTGCAGAGGCATTAGTACAGATCATAGTAAGTGAGTGAGGAGCTCATGAAGATAGAGAAGAAAATGACTGTTGATAGTCATAGTAGAGGTTCTAAGGAAGACCATAGCAGACGAAAAGTGAAGAAGGAGGATGCCAAGGCAAATGGCATACAGAGACAATTAAGTGAAGAAGAATATGAGAGGGAGAAGGCTGAGATTGTAGTTAATATTGAGTTATTGATGGAGATGTTGCAGATGAATAAAGAAGACCAGAGGCATGGTTATTTCATAAGGAAGAAAGTAAATTGGTAGAGGCTACAAGAGAAGAGAAATCAATGGGTGAATATACAGTTAGCAGAAGACCTAATGAATCTTGAAAAGGTAATGAATGTTAAATTGAAGTCTGAAGAACTCAGAGAAGCTAAGTTGAAAATGGAAGTTTTCATTTGTGAAGCAGAACAGGGTGAAGTTCTGAGTGAAGATGAAGACTGGAGATCTGTGAATTCAAGATAGCAAGAAGTTTACTTTGCTGAGGAAGGAATTATTGTGATTTTATAAAATATTGGACAAATTCGGATCAATGGGAGGATATGAAACCTTGTATTTTTTAATCTAATAATGTTGATGTGATTACAGGTTTTGCAGAGGATGAGCAATCTTTTGAAGATGTCAAAAGTATGGAAGAATATCTTTCACAAGATAAATACTCTGAAGTAAAGAATGATGGAGAATGTCTCTTGAATGAGAAAAGCAGTGAGTTATTGCAACAGAAAGAATTGAGTAATACATTGGTGTTTGAAGCTGTTACAACACAGGAACAATTTTTTGTGAAAGAAGGAGATGAGATTCAGTCTGAAGAGATGATATGTGAAGCAACAGTTGAGACTATTGAACCTTGTAATTTTCAAAATACTAACTTGTGCATAAATGTAGGAATTATAAGTGATGATGAAGTACTTATGAAGTGTCAAAGAGAAATTAAATTGCTGGAATACTTGTTGAAAATCTTAGAGTATGACAATGTGATTGCAAGGGAAGGAGTTGTTGTAGATAATACTGAGAGGGGGGGTGAATTAGTATTATCAAACTAATAATTTTTCATTTCCATAATCAAATTTATATATGCTACTTCAGTTAAGGGAAGTTGCGTGTACACACAACTGTGTTTAGAGCAACTAGTGTATATCCAGAAAACTTATGATTCAGTTAATTCATCATATATTGATCTTTAATCAGTGCATCAAAACCATACAAATATAACCAGGTGCAGTAAAATAGAACATATCACCACACATAAGAAACACACATGAACACCAAGATATAAGGTGGAAACCCAATGTGGGTGTAAACCAACTACTGCAATCGTCTCTGTCTTCTTTTAATAATAAGAGAATTCTGTTTACAATTTTTGTACTGGTGCAGTCTTATACCAGTACGCAGGCTTCTACCTGTAGAAGGTTACAACCTTCTCTTGTTCTCCAGCTTCTATTGTAAGGGAGCTACAACCCCCTAGCTCTTGTACTAGCTGATATGTTTACTAGTACATAGGTGTCGGCCTACAGAAGGCTACAACCTTCTCTTTTCTTCCAGGGACCACGTTTCATAAATTTTCAGACTGGATCCATCAACAACATCATTCAATCATCAAATATATCTGCATCAACCAATTTCCTTCTGAACCAACCACAACAGAATCAATCTGATCATTCAAAATGTTGTCACCAGGATGTAGTAACCAGAACCCAAGCCAGAACTTGCAACAAAAAACAGAAGCAACTAAAACATATTTTATAAGGTATATGCCACTTCCATATGTCGAACCTACGTGCATACGTGCTTTCCTAAAGGGGAACCTGCGTACAGATCTGCAAATGATGTATACGCTATTTTGATATGCAGAACCAGCATGTATACGTGCATTTTCTAAAGTGAACCTGTGTAAAGATCTGTAAATGATGATTTAAATATTACAACATTTCCAGACTTCAGTCATACCTAGATCATCATATTTACAGACTTACAACATGCGCTAGTTATTCAGATAAATGATCAAACCACATAAATATAATTCACTTCAAGCCTTAAGATCCCGATACATCATTAGATCTTATCCTTCATCAAGCGCTAAGGTGCATCCTTGGTTCAGATCCAGAAATGCACCATAACCCAATAACCTACATACTAGATCTCATTCTTCATCAGATATTCAATGCTTGAGTTTCTTGGCCTAATGATCTTCTACTCCTTTTATAGTTTTAGGCCTTTCTCAATACCATGGACCAAAACCACTTAGGACCAATACCTTGGATCAAATACCTAGGGTCAATACCTTGGATCAAATACCATGGATTAGTACCATGGATCAAAATACCATGGACCAAATACTTCGGACCAAAACTTAGTTTCCCAAGGTAAACACGCTTTCCTTTATGTGAAAGTGCGTGTGTATGTTATATGCTCCTTTTGTTCTATTAACCTGCATGTATACATGGCTTGGTCAATGGTGAACCTGTGTATACCTTTCTTTCTTCATTCTGATCTATAACTCTGTGCTGTCAACCTATGGTATTGTGATTTGTCATCTGAATGAGTTTCTTTCTGAACTGATTCCTTGAAGTTGCCCTGCATGTCATCACATCTGTAAACACTACTGTCATGCATTCTGTCACATCTGATATCTCTTCTGTAGTTCATCTAGTTACCATATACAAGTGATTTTTTCTGCTATAAATGGGTTGCCATCAAGTACAAAACATACATCATAACACATACATCTTACTGCCAACAATCTCCCCCTTTGGACTTGATGGCAAAAACAACCACACCAAGCCACTCTCACCCTTTAACATCAATGGAAAAGGGTCATGCTCCCCCTGAGTACATGTTGAAATCTCTGATATGCTGAAGTGTGCTGATTGATCTCTCATGATCGAGTCCCTGAGCATAAGAAAAGTCTGCAAAAAGATTTTCTAAAAGAAGAACATGACTCTATACATACATCACAAATGACCTTCCTATCACCAAAGACTCATGCACACATCCATCTCCCAACCAAGTGGGGATATATCAAATTTGACTCATCCACACAACCAAGTCAGGATATAAAATTGTTTATACATGGCAAAATACAAACATTACATCATCCATCCCATGCATAGGGGGGTTACAAATTTTGTCTTTTCATGACCTTTACATTTAAAATACGTACATGACTTATATAACAGAGACCAACTATCTAAAAAAAGACCATGATGGTCATCAGCAACTATCATATGATCTGCACCATTAGCAACATCTATCAATCAGCATCTAGACCAGCAACCTGTATATGTCCATCATTAGTTCCCAAACTATCATCAACCATGTTCTCCCCCTGAACTCATTCCACCTGTTTAGTGTCAGATCTAATCATTGCATATGTCAGTAAGAGATATCAAAGCATCATCATCAATCAGATATACATCAAGTTATCAACAACTTTATGAGAACCAACGTGTTTCCACATGTTATCAGTAGAGTGAAAACATCATCAAGTAGAGCAGATAATTTACTGAACCATATCAGACCCCTTTCTCCTGAGTCTGGTCCACTTCCATATAGAAGAGTGTATCCACAGAAACCAGCGTATGTACATGACTCTGCCTCATGAAACTCGCGTATACCAACCTTTCTTTAAAAAATGGATTTTAAAAACATGATGATGCAGCAACTAATACCAGATTCTGTCTGAGATATTCAAATGTCTCTCTAGGCAGTGGTTTAGTGAATATATCAACAACCTGTTCTTTGGAGGGAACATACTCCAATTTGACATTTTTTTCAAGCACTTGCTCACGTAGGAAATGATATTTGATGGGTATGTTCTTGGTCTTGGAGTGCATAATTGGATTCTTTGAAATATTGATGGCACTTGTATTATCACATAGAATGGAGATGGGTGGAGTACATGTGATCTGAATATTTTGCAAGGTTTGCATCATCCAAAGTAATTGTGTGCAGCAAGATGCAACAACCATGTATTCTGCTTCAGCTGTAGATAATGAAATTAATCTTTATTTATTGTTGAACCAAGACACTAATCTGGAACCCATATAGAATGCACCACCACTAGTGCTTTTTATGTCATCAACACTTCCTGCCCAATCTGCATCTATATATGCATGAAGTGTAAGATCTGTATCTCTAGGATACCATAAGCCAAAGTTCTATGTTCCTTGAAGATATTTGAAAATTCTTTTGATTGCCTGAAGATGTGATTCCTTTGGATTTTCTTGGAATCTTCCAACTATTCCCACTGCATGCATGATGTCTAGTCGGGTACCTATTAGACAAAGTAGACTCCCAATCATGGATCTATAAGTTGGTTGATGTACCGCTGCAGATTCTTCATTTGAGCTGAGACTACATCCTGTTACCATTGGAGTATATACTAGTTTAGAATTTTCCATGCCGTACTTTTTTAGGATCTGTTTGAGATATTTGGTTTGTGAGAGAAAAATACCATCTTTATTTTTCTGAACTTGTAGACCAAGAAAGTAGGTAAGCTCACCAAGCAAGGACATTTCAAATTCTTGTTGCATTACTGAAGCAAAATTCTGACTCATGGATTCTTCATTGCTACCAAAAATGATATCATCAACATACACAACAATTATTAGCAATTTATCACTGTCCATCTTTGTATATAGATTGCTATCTGTTGACCCCTTTGAAAAACCCTGTTGGCGGAGATATTTATCAAGACAGTAATACCATGCCCTTGGAGCCTGCTTTAGACCATAGAGAGATTTCTTGAGTTTGCATACAAGTTTTGCATCATTTCCAAGAATGAATCCTTCTAGTTGTTCAATATAGAATTCTTCTTCTAAGCCTCCATTAAGAAAGGCAGATTTTACATCCATTTGGTATACTTTGAATTTCTGAAAACTAGAAAGAGCAAGAAACATTCTGATGGCTTCAAGTCTAGCAACAGGTGCAAAATCTTCTTCAAAGTCTATACCTTCTTGTTGAGCATATCCTTTAAAAACAGGTTTGGCCTTGTTTCTAATAACTTCTCCATTTTTGTTCAACTTGTTTTTGAATATCCATTTAGTTCCTATGATATTCTTATCATGAGGTATAGGAACTAATTCCCAAGTATTATTCTTTTCAATTTTCTCAAGTTCTTCATTCATGACCTTGACCCAACATTCATCTCTGCATGCCTCATTTACATTTTGAGGTTCAGTGGAAGATAGTAATGGTAGATAGCTTGAAGCTTCAGCAATGGTTCTTCTAGCTTACACACTTGCCCCTTTTTCTCCTAAGATTTGAGCTTCTGGATGATTTTTCTAAACATACCTGGATGAAGCTTTTCTTCTATCGTTATCTCTTCTTCTGTTGCTTCATTGGTTTCTTCTTTAGAATCAATGTGATTTGATGTGAGAAAATGATCCTCATCTTCTTCATAATCTTCGCTCTTTATCTGTTTTGGATTTTTGCATGCTTCATCAACCATAACATCAATACTTTCAATAATTTTCCCAAGTCTTTTGTTGTAACATTTATATCCTTTACTTCGGGAAGAGTAGCCAAGAAGAATACCTTCATCTTCTCTGGGTTCAAACTTACTAAATTTTTCATTAGTCCTTTTGATGTAACATTTTCTTCCAAAAACTTTGAAGTATTTTGTAGTAGGAGTCTTACCATACCAAAGTTCATGTGGAGTTTTAGTGTTGCTTACCTGAACATTTGCTTGATTGAGAATAGTGACGGCGAGGAATGTAGCTTCACCCCAGAAGGTTGCAGGAGTTCTAGATTCATCTGTTGAAAATGCAACAAGATGTTGGAGCTTAGTGGAAAGGAGTTTCCTTCACTATGTGGGCCCGCAGGCTATTTTTGGTGCAAAGTCTATTTTTAGACATATGGATCATGGTCTATGAGTTGCAAGAGGCTATTTGTGGATGATTGGTCATGTTGGTAAAAATAGATGGACTTCTATTTTTAGACATATGGGCGGAGTCTATTTTTACACTGCCAGGCTAAAAATAGAACAGTCGAATATTATTAGCTCTTAATAATATTTGGACTATAAACATTATATTATCCTCTTGGAGCACTTCAGTTCGAGCTACGGATGTGGCACATGCAACTTCCAGAAGGAAATATGCTTTTCTTATGGGTCAGTTGAGCTATTGCATGATGGACTTCAGTTAGAACTCAAGTGATTGAGTTTGGTGGAGTTGATGTAGTTGTGTTTAGTTTGACTTGGTTGAACTAGTTGTATTTAGTCTAACTGTAGAATACACTAGTGATGAGTGATGTGAATTAATTATTAATTAATTCACTAATTATTAACTCATAAAGCAACTAAAGAATACATCAGTTAACTCAGTGCATGGACAGTTCAGTGGAGACAGGTGTTAGAGGTTGAGATTACTATCAGTTGTGACTATAGTTGTGCATGAGATTTGCACAATCAATGGATTGAGTATTGCCAATGAGGATTACGTGGTTCAGCCAAGGGAAATACGAGTTTGGATCAGCCATTCTCATCTATTCTCATGCATGATTGCGCAGTGGAGGCAGGAAAGCATCGGAGGAGATTTGAACCTGTGATTGATTCAGATCTAAGCTAGTTTGTGTGTAACAGGTGGAGATAGTACTGAGTACTTGCGAGGAGTATTGTACTATGTATTGTTACATGTTCTAAATCAATATAATATATAGATAGTGTTGGGTTTTCAGCTGTATGCTTTCCCCGGGTTACATACTATGTTAATGTGCGCATGCGATTGATGTTTCATTGTTTTTAATTCCGAAAAATTGATGATCAACGTAGAGGAGGTTATGTATTATGCATGTATTCCGCAATAATTTATAATCAGGATAATCTCTATGAATAAGTGCCATATTATTCAAAATTTCTACATCATCTAGCATAGTGCAAGCCATTTGTTGAACAGTTCTATTCATCCTTTCTACCACTCCATTTTTTTGAGGAGTCCTTGCAGTGGACAATTGCCTTTTTATTCCATGTTGTTCACAAAAGTCAAAGAATTCGTCTGAGGTAAATTCCCCTCGATCAGATCTGAGGCATTTGATTTTGCGATCTGATTCATTTTCAACCAAAGATTTGAAGGCTTTGAATTTTTCAAATGCTTCATCTTTATGCTTTAGAAGACCTATCCAAAACATTCTGGAAAAATCATCAATGAACAATATAAAGTATTCTTCTCCACGAGGTGACTTTTTCCTTGATGGACCACATAAATCAGTATGAACAAGTTTAAGAGGCTTACTAGCTGACCCTTCCTTTTTGATGAATTGAGATATAGTTTTCTTACCAAATTGACATGATTTGCATATAGTATTTTCAGGAATGTTGATATTTTGAATATCATGAACAACCTAGAATCTGCATGCTTTTCTTATTTGAGAAAAGCTTAGATGTCCCAATCTTCTGTGCCATAGCCAGTTTTCATCATCTTTTCTTAGATAGCACTGTTGTTGTCCTCCCTTGAGTATGTATAGGTTGTTTGGAGTTCTTGTCCCTTTAATCATGGTTTCTCCTGTATCAAGCTCACAAACAACACATCCATTTGATTGAAACACTACTTCATTTCCTTGATCACACATTTGACTCACACTCAACAGATTATGCTTTAAGCCATCAACATACATAACATTCCTAGCTTTAACTTTTACTTTCAAGAAACCAGAGCCTTTACCTTTTATGACAGCACGAATGTCGTTTCCAAATGAGACACTCTTTTCCTTTTCTAAGGCATTATATGAGTGTAGTTTTTCTTTGTCATCTTTCATGTGTTTTGAGCATCCAATGTCAATGTACCACTGGTTTTCTTGTCCTTCTGCATACAAGGCTATACCACATCTTTTTGTTTGCGGTTCTTTCTTTCTCCATATTTTTGGATTTAATGGGGTTTTCTCTTTTTGAGCTATTTTCCGAAATTTACTCCTGCATTCATATTCTTCATGGCCAAAGTTGTTACAGATTGAGCATTCTATTTCATTTTCAAGAAGAGAAAAGTTATTATACGAACCTTTCTTGATCCCTGTCACATTCCTTTGATTTCATGCTTCTCTAGTCATGATAGTTTTATAAGAAACACATTGAGCAGCTTTGTGTCCAAAATTATGACATGAGAAACATTGACCATTAAAGAAGTTCCTGCGATTATCGAATCTACTAACTTGTTGATTGTAGTTGAAGTTCCTCCTACTGACCTGTTGATTGACATTCTTTGAAGCAAATTGAGTATGATTATGGCTTCTGTTCATCCTTGAAGTAAATTGAGCCTGATTCACTTGGTGATCTGCTTTATGCCTTTGCTGACGATTGTCGAACTGTTCACTGCTCTTTGCTGGATCACGATAGCTTTTAGTGGAGGTTGATGGATTCTGTGATTGAGATGTTTCTTCAGTGTATCCAAGACCTGTCTTTATCAGAGGAGAGTGATGCATTTTGATAATTTCATTTATGGTTTCTAATCCTTTAGAAAATCTCAGATTGAGTGCTTTTTTTTCTCAAGATCCTTTCTTAGACCCATAATTTCACACTCTAGCTTTTCATTGTGTTTTTCTCTTTCAGCAAGTTGGAATGTCAAGGTATCTATAATCATATTCTTTTCTTCTAAACGGATTTTTATTTTAGAGATTTCTTCATAAAGGTCATCTTCATATAAAGCATTCAAAAAATCATCATCTTCATAAACCATCAGAAGTCTATAGTCATTACCATTTTCATCTTCATCACTATTTGATAAACCATCGCTATCTTCATGAGTATAGTAGCTATTTTTACTTACACTTTTTTTCTATTCCATTTTACAGTTTCCTTCCCTTTATCATATTTATCTTTATGAGGACATTTGGCAACATAATGACCGAATATATCACAGGCAAAACATTTGAAAGGTAGTTTACCTCTGAATCTACCGGAACCCCATTGAAGATTCTTGACAAAGTTCGCTTCCTCTTCTTCTTCTGAAATATGTCCCGATTCATTGAGTTCTTCTTTTCCTTTTGCTGAAGCTTTAAATGCAGCTTCTCTCATATCTGAAGGACCTCCTTTTCTCATCTCAAAGGAAGTTAAGATTCCGTAGGCTGTGTCATAGTAATAGTCTGTAGATCCTGCTTTTCTTTTATGGAAGATACTTTTGATTCAAATTTAGCAGATAAGGATCTTAAAACTTTTTCAACTAAGGTAACTTCCTTTATCTCTTCACCCAAATTCTTCATGTAATTAACAATCTCATCTATACGTAAGAAGAAACTAGCTCCACTTTCATCATTGTGCATCTTGAGAGTTTCATATTGAATTCTGAGAGTTTGCAGTTTAGCATGTTTTACCTGAGAGTCTCCTTCATAGCTTAGAAAGATTTTGTCCCATATTTCTTTGTTTGATTTGAGCTACATAACTTTGACAAACTCTGATTGTGACAGACTTCCCAATAATGTATTGACATCCTTGACATTGGTTTCATATTGATTTTTACTTGCCGCATCTATAGGAACTGCTGATGGAAATGCATATCCTCCTTCCACGATTTCCCAGACATATGTTCCAAGAGATTAAAGATAGGTTGTGGTTCTTACCTTCAAATAAACAAAGTTTCTCCCATCAAAGATTGGCAGTCTGATGGATCCCCCACTTTCTTGATTACTCATGATGATGGATCTTCCTTCAAGCAATCAAGCTTCTTTTGAAGGACCTGCTCTGGTACCAATTGTTGGAAATAATACTGAGAGGGGGGGATGAATCAGTATTATCAAACTAATAATTTTTCATTTCCATAATCATATTTATATACGCTACTTCAGTTAAGGGAACTCGCGTGTACACATAACTGTGTTTAGAGCAACTAGCGTATATCCAACAAAATTATGATTCAGTGAATTCATGATATATTGATCTTTAATCAGTGCATCAGAACCATATAAACAGTAATTAGGTGCAGTAAAATAGAACAGATCATCACACATAAGAAACACATATGAACACCAAGATATAAGGTGGAAACCCAATGTGGGTGAAAACCACTTGCTGCAATCGTCTCTATCTTCTTTTAATAATAAGAGAATTCTGTTTACAATGTTTGTACTGGTGCAGTCTTATACCAGTACGCAGGCTTCTACCTGCAGAAGGCTACAATTTTCTCTTGTTCTACAGCTTCTACTGGAAGGGAGCTACAATCCCCTAGCTCTTGTACTAGCTTATATGTTTACTAGTACGTAGGTGCCAGCCTACAGAAGGCTACAACCTTCTCTTTTCTTCGAAGGACCACGTTTCATAAATTTTCAGACTAGATCCATCAACAACATCATTCAATCATCAAATATATATGTATCAACCAATTTCCTTCTGAACCAACCACTACTGAATCAATATGATCATTCAGAATGCTGTCACCAGGATGTAGTAACCAGAACCCAAGCCAGAACTTGAAACAACAAACGGAAGCAACTAAAACATATTTTATAAGGTATACACCACTTCCATGTGTTGAACTTGCGTGCATATGCACTTTCCTCAAGGTGAACCTGCGTACAGATATGCAAATGATGTATACGCTATTTTGATATGCAGAGCCAGTGTGTATACGTACCTTTTCTAAAGTGAACCTGCGTACAGATCTGTAAATGATGATTTAAATATTACAATAATTCCAGACTTCAGTCATACCCAGATCATCATATTTACAGACTTACAACATGCGCCAATTATTTAGATAAATGATCAAACCACATAAAGATAATTCACTTCAAGCCTTAAGATCCTGATACATCATTAGATCTTATCCTTCATCAAGTGCTAAGGTTCATCCTTGGTTCAGATCCAGCAATGCACCATAACCCAATAACCTACATACTAGATCTCATTCTTCATCAGATATTCAATGCTTGAGTTGCTTGGCCTAATGATCTTCTCCTCCTTTTATAGTTTTAGGCGTTTCTCAATACCATGAACCAAAACCACTTAGGACCAATACCTTGGATCAAATACCTAGGGTCAATACCTTGGATCAAATACCATGGATCAATACCATGGATCAAAATACCATGGACCAAATACTTCAAACCAAAACTTAGTTTTCCAATGTATACGTGCTTTCCTTTCTGTGAAAGTGCATGTGTACGTTATACGCTCATTTTGTTCTGTTAACCCGTGTGTATACATGGCTTGGTCAATGGTGAACCTATGTATACCTTTCTTTCTTCATTCTAATCTATAAATATGTGCTATTAACCTGTGGTACTGTGATTAGTCATTTGAATGAGTTTCTTTCTGAACTGATTCCTTGAAGCTGCCCTGCATTTCATCACATCTATAAACACTACTATCATGCATTCCGTCACATCTGATATCTCTTCTGTAGTTCATCTAGTTACCATACAAGTGAGTTGTTCTGCTATAAGTGGGTTGCCATCAATTACAACACATACATCATAATGCCAACAGGAGTTCACTACAGTGGACAAGAGCAGAAAGACATCATTGAAGCAGATGGTGTGGAAGAGAGACTTGCTGACAGTTTCAAGAGTCCTTTAGAGAATTATTTAGTGAGGTTGAATTAGCGTACTAATGTGCTGATAGAGGAGAAAAAATTAGAGCAACATACTGAAATGTTGCCAAAAGAAGAAGAGGCACTGAGGCCTTATGTTTTTTATTTTAATATTTTTTTTGTGAGTGTAGGTTTTGTTGCAGATGCTGGAGAAAATTTGGCACAAATGAGTAGCCAAGAAAAGATGGAAGAGGAAGATTCTGTGGAAGTATTTAATCCATGGAACAAAGATATTATGTTGCTGGAAAGAATGCTAGAGAATCAGGATTTGATGAAGGAAGAGTTAACCATGAAAGAAAAAGAGCTTGAAGAGATGTAAAATGTGAAGATGCAAGAGCTAGTGGATAGCAGCAACAAACTGAAGAAAATAGAAAGAAGTAGCAGTAAATGGCAGAGTATGTACCAGCCCAAGGATGTGTTGGAGATAGTGATTGAATAATTATGGAAATTAATGAGGAAGCATTCTAGATGGAGAAGATTGACAACAACAGGAAGAATGATCAATCAGAATTTGAAACTGATTGACAAGGAGAGGAAGATGAAATAGAAGATAGCAGACATACAACAACAGCAAAGGTGCAGAGCCTTCAAACAACTACAAACTAAAGTTTGGGACCCTAGAGGTTTTCTATCAACATATGATGACACATGATCTGGAGATCATGAATGTTTTCAACCTTGGGAGTTTGATGTACAAGCATTTTAGTAAACATAGGGGGTCTTGTGTTTTAAGGAAGTTGGTTTCCTGAGTATTAAATTAATGTAATTATTAAGGTTTTTGAGTGATTTTAATAAGAGATATTAAGAATAGGAATTAATTAGATATTGTGAGGCATATTGTAAATTTTCGCGAATGTTGGAGAACATGAGAGATTTAGGCTAGCTAAGATTCCATAGGGATTGAGAGATTTGAAAATCAATTGTAAATCTTAGATTAGGACTTGGTTTCATGGTTTGTGGAACTAGAGAGGATCCTTAGGGATTAGTTGAGTCAAAAGTGGACTTAGAGGATATTCAAGATTTAGTTCAAAAGATTAAGGATCTGAACTGAAATGGGTTACAGAACCTTTTGTATAAATGTAAGCCTAAAAGACATAGAGAGAGTTACTAGTTAGTTAGTTAGAGAGTTAGGAATTAGAGAAGATTGATTGTAAGCCTACAGGTAGGAAAGGAAAAAGGCCACTGATTAGAAAATCAGGCCAGAGAGAGAGAGACTCATTATGTAATTAATTGTTCATAAAGATAGAGAATTTGGTTCCTAAGTTATGTGGTGTTTGTTGATTGATGGAATTATAGATTGTGTCTGAATTAGAGAAATTCTGCATAGTATACATATGTGGGTGGAATTAAAGCAGAACACGGAGAAGAAGTGGAGGATGAAGGATAGTGTTGGACCATTGAATCCGCTTGAAGAATCAAAGTTGAAGCTCAGGAGTGACAATGTTTAAAATTATGTAGAAGTAAGTTCAGAAGGAAGTTGCATTGAAGAATAGCCAAAGATTAGAAACCCTGGAGAAAAAATAAACCATAAAAGAACAGAGAGAGGATAGTGCACAAAGGAGGAGTACAACAATCAGAAGTGATTGAATAATATTAGAAAGGGTAGGTGCATGAAGAATCATATAGGCAAGTTAGATGAATAGACTAGAACACTGAGGAATTGCGTAAAGGCACAAAGAAATGATGTAACATGCACAGGAACCGTGGGATTAGTCATATCAACGGACATGATTGATAGAATAGGATCCACAAAGATCTTGACGTGAAAAATGAAGTCACTAAATGAAGGGATCATATTAAGCCATGTGATAGAATAATAATGGAGGGGTCTTCATAGGCGGTAAGCTGTATCTCTCACGCCCTCAAAGTGGTAAACGGTATTCTAAAATTTCATGCGATTAGCCTAAGTGAGTGACACGTAGCACGAGAAAAATACTTTTCTCGCACGCTCTCGACCTAATATCGGTCATGAAAGTATCTACACGAGATTGTGTGATAGCTGTTCGATTGGATGGTTCAATTGATGGTGGAGATTGTCTGGGCTAGTTGGTTAGCAGATGAAGCGATAGCCGTTGGATCAGATGAGACAGATCAATGGTGCAGATTTGAAGCACAGGTTGAGTGTCGGTATATGTGAAAAGGTTTGCGAAATGGTAGAAAGGTAAGGTTTAAGTGTGGTTTATGAAATATTTCTATAATATGGGAGTTGTAATAGAAATAAGCGGGGTTAATGTATTATGGTTTAAGTTTGAGTCTAACCAAATTCTAAAGACCATGGTATGGTTGATAAGCGTGGGTGATTAAAATAAGAATTGAAGCTTATATGATATTTTGTTGCCACAAGTAATAAAATCAACTGGAGGGTTGAGTTATAAGGATGAAGAGAGAACCGAATATAATTCCACTTAAAGAATTAAACTTTGATAAAGTAGGTTTTCATAAGATGTTTTATTTCCGCTTATTAGAGCTTGGTTATAGAGGGTTTTTCCATTGATATTGGTGTTTATCTTGGGACATGACAAGACATAGTGTGCCATGCAATTTTATTTGCATAATGTGGGTAGAGGCGACTTTTGATGCGTCATCAAAATTGCTTAACACATGTGGTTTATTAAGTAATTTCTCACAATGAAAGCAATTTTACTATGGTAAAATTGGCCTTACATGGTGTACTTCAATCCATCTAGTAAATTATGGTTAGATGATCAATTTTTTGTGATAACAATGTGTCTTGGAACATTTGCTTAATTACATAAGCCTTTTTAGGCTAGCATGTTTCCATGCATGCTTATGGATGTTTGTAAAACTATTCTCTGAGGATTTACATTTCATGTTTGTTTTCACATGAATTAAGATAGTTAAAATATTTCGTTTGTTTTTGTTCTTATCTTGTTGGGAATGTTATGTAATGGTTGTTGATGTCGTCTCATCCTTGTGGACTATTCCATAGGATACTAGACAAACCTTTCTTTACTCATCAGTTATAATGACCATCACATCCACTCTAGACTATTCTAATGGATGGTAGATGGATCTTGCCCTATTCTTTGGTTTTAATGACTGTTGCATCGGTTGTGGACTATTATGTTGGATAGGCCTTCCTAGTTCACATGTGTCTCTTCCTGGGTGCTACTATTAACTCTCACTTAGAGACTCACTTTATTCCCCCCTTTTATAGTAAGAGAACCTAGACACAGTTGCTTCACACACTCACCAGGTACACTTACCTTGCTATTCGAAGATACCATTGCATCACTCTCCTGTCCTGATAACTAGAGCCAAGGCAAATCATTGAGGATTTGGCAACCAGTCCTTTATACTCGATGGAATCTTACACCAAACAGTATGAGGTATGATTGGAACTTCATATCGAGGATATCCCCTTGGTTGATGGATTTCCAGCACCATCAACATCTTCCTAGTCTGACTCTGTTCTATGCAAGTGAAAGAAGGCAATGTAAGTCACCAATCCTAAGTTGAAAAAAGTGAAAACAATGAGAAAATATATTCAAGTTTTGTTGGAAAGTAAATGGTAGAAAAGAAATTTGTTCTTTTTGAAAAAATGTAAAGCAAGATGAAAATTAAGAAAATATAATCTCTCTTGATGAAAAGAAAATCTATTCAATTTTGTAGGAAATAAAATTCCTAGATTACTATTGCAAGAAGGAAAACACACTTTCCATAAAGTAAATTGCAGAAAGGAAATGTAGACAAATTGCAGAAATTAATGTTCAAGATGAAAGAAATCTAAGAGCCAAATGGCGAAATAAGAAAGCCTCAGCTCAACCAAAGTGGCCTCTGATAATTCACAGGCTATAAATCTACTTCTACGATGAATTGGAGTGAATGTAGGCAAAAAATATCTTGGAAGCAAACTGCTACATGATTGCTACATGATTGTTATTTCTCGATTTAACTTGCCAAATGCCCAAAAAAATAAATGAAAATGAGATGGGGTAAATTTAATTATTAAGTAGGATTTCCTAGGAGTCCAATTCAAGTGTAATCACTCAAAAATACTCTTGTAACATGTGCCAAAATTAGCATAAAATAACTACTCTACAAACCAGAAATTCTAAAACTAGTAAGCTAGTTTACCTACCAAATGCCTAACATGATCAAGTGAAAATTCTATTGGGTATTCTTTTTTATTAAGTAAAATGTTTATAATACTCAATACAATTTTAATCAACTTAAACTTTCCTTGTTAACATGTGCTAATAAATAGCAAAAAATTATTATTGTTTTTTTACATGATTCTTGGGAATGACTGTCTATCTACTTTATTAGCCAAGGCAAAGTTCCTACTAGGTATATGAATCCATTTGATTAATTTTTATGGTCTTATGATCATTATAAAGTGTCTAGGGGTGGTCGGGAGTATTATGTAGAAATTCATAATGCATTTGGAGGTTTTTTTCATAATGTTACATGATTGGGATATAGTGATATATGATTCTCCTGTTTTGCTACATGATCAAATCCGAAAGAAATATATGGCCTTAGAAGGTGGATAGGTAGGGGAAGGGTGCATGAATCCCTTTCCAAGCCTAATGCTCATTGGGAGCCCATCTTCCACTAGGAAAGATGCAAATAATGACCTCTAACAAATATGGAAGATGATCTTTGTAAACAATTTTCTTAAAGAGATTATTGGGAAGGAAGGAAAGTGTTGGTAATGGAATGAAAAGTGTAAATTACAATTCTTAGCACTACAAACCGATTCCCTAACCTTCACAAAAGATATATTTTTCTTTTGATGCTTCAAAACACTACTAAACAAATTATTTAATGGTAGAAAACAAAGATAAAAAAGGAAACTAATTCAAGATACAACTATTGCAAATAGGAAATTAACTATATTTTTGTCTTTCAAACAAAATATATACAACCATGCTTCCCATAAGAGAGGTCATGGAAAAGCCTGCACAAACATCTTTCTCATAAACAAATTTCATTAGAAAAAAAAAGAAATATTGCTAGTTAAATATAGGAAAGAAGACGCATAAATACAACACATAAATGATAGAGACAAGAGAATCTCGATTGGTCCCTAACCCAAGAGGTCTCAACCCTCTAAATATGGATCAGACTAAAAATAATATGGATTTCATTCACTGTCAAAATAGTTCATACATAACAAAATACTAGGAAAAGAAGCTTTCTGCTACTCAAAGTCTATTCTCTATTAATTTTAACTCCTTATTAGGATAATATGCCCTTTATTTATAAATATATACTTGAGGGGGAGCCTCCTTGAAGAGAGGGACTGATTCCCTCCAAAGCTCCTAGAAAACTAGATCTGGTCCCTAGCAAGAGGAATCTTTATTAAATATGAAAATATAGCTCCTCTTGTAGTAGGGAACACATCCCTAAATTTTATCAATCAATGGAGCTTCAAAATTTGTTCAACAATTTTATAATATTCCATTCATTTATTGGCAGGGAACAAGTCCTTAAATTATCTCATCTTCCAAATATTCAAAAATTGTCCAATATTCTCACAATATTCTACAAAAACAAATAATATTAGGAACATAATATGCAACTATATTTGAACCTTGTTAAGAACTTATTAAAGCTAAGAAAAAATTATTAAGTAAAAAATGAGAGATTTAATATAGACTTTATGTTCCTAGGAAAGGTTAGATGGGCCTTATTTTACATCTAATTTGGAGGCCCATCGGTATACACAAATTGATGTGACGGAAAGTTCGATTTGGCAATGAGACCACTTTTCATTTTTACAATGTGGGGTCGACTCCTATATAATTTATATTCCATAGCTTTGGGGCTTATGTGTAGGTGATATAACATAAGGCTTGTTATAATTTTTATATAGTAGGATTCTTCTTATATTGAATCTATGATGTTGATCTTTATAGTATGGTGTGAGAAAGGTCAAACCATCCCCTTTTTGAAATAGATTTTTAGAATTGTTGCAACAAAAATAAAAGGTCAGGGAATGAATGGGGGAAAATAACAGAAAGATGTCAAGATTAGGAAGAGGTGTCAATAAAAAATAAAAAGTGTTGTAACATTTTATTGACAAACTTGTTAAAGACACGTGAAAATGAAGACAAGATATAAAAGATAAGACATTGAATGCATTTACTATTCATAATGATATACATTTATACAATTTCCATGACCATTGGATTCATCTTCCAAGGTCTCTTGTATTGAAATTGTTAGCACCTAAATTTGCCTTAGGCTGAAGGAAGGCAAAATTCAGGGTAACCAGAAACCACGCTTAGTCTGGTAGCTAGCCCTACCAGAATAGGAGAGGTCTCTCTCCAGGTCACACTCAGGAAAATAAACAATAGGGTTGAGATGACTCAAAAATGGATACTGATTTTAGGCTAGGTAAATAAATATGATGGAGATGTTTGAAGAATAACTGAGTTTTCTGGGATGTGTGGGGCCAAGGAACAGCATGAGCAAAGAATTTAACTCAAAGACGCAGGTTATTTCCTGAGGCAAGACAGGTGGAAATTCTAGCAATTAGAGTTGAAAAAATGTGAGGTGGAGAGATTGTTTGAGAGTGTGAAAAGGGCATAAATACATAATCCTTTTCAACATAAGAAAACATAGAACGTGAAAACTATCCCAAGGCAGAGCAGTGCACTAAAATCTACCTTTCTTACTTAGAAAGATTTCACTGGAAATGAATGTGAATGAAAATATGAAACATAACGAAATACATATGAAACATGAAGAAGATACATTTGCTAAACTCACGCCACAGGAATCTCATGAACTAGAGCTGCAATCTTTCATTAATTCTTTGTCAAAATGGACAGTGAGTGACTGGGTTTCTTTCCCACAATTCCCAGAAATGCCAACACTTTACAAAATGACTCTCAATACAATAAATAGGTTTCTCCATGAGAAGGTCGATCAACCTAGGAAGTGAAGAGCCAACCATCAACAGTTACATTCAGTTTTCTATGAAGACCAATTAGGAAAAAGCAAATATGAGCATGGATTTTGTGGGTGGCTATTCACCTTCATTTGGTCACTTGGATAGAAGCCAAAAATGTTTTTTGAACTTTGCCTTTAATGCTGGGAAAAAATTATTACAAATAAGAGAGCCCACTTGGAGAAAATTGCGAATCGAAATTTTGCGAAGCGGGTGCGATTTTGGCCTTTGGATGTCTGTGCGCTGTGCCAAAAACTGTGTGCGTCGCGCTACTTTGGAGCTGGTCTTTAGGCCCTTTCCGAAGTCCAAATTGAGCCCAAGTGTGCTTGTTGGAAAGCCCTGCCTGTCTACTCTCCAACCCAAGTGGAATTTCTGAATTTGGTGCCCATTTGCCCCTCCAAAACTGTAATCTCCAAAGACTACTTCCTCTGTGTCAAAATAGGGGCAGAGAGGTCATTTTTTGGGTGTTTTTGACCTCCTGAGGACTCAAAACTGGCCCAAACTTCTAGGAAATGCACCAACAGTCATGAGTTTCCATAGAAAATCCAAAAATACAAACGTTTTGTCATTTGGAGCTCCCTATTGTAAGCAGGCGCCAGGTGGCGCGACGCACAGGGAGAAAAACCCTGTTTTTTGCACAAAAATTTCCAAAAACACCAAAAATGCCCAAAATCTCTTGAAATTTGGGCTGGAGCTTCCTTATCAAGTGTTATGCTGGGCTAAAGAGGCTTCGACCAATATCTAAAGTTGATCGAGCTCCCTTTGCCTCTTTTGCTTCTTGATTGCCTTCCTCAATTTCGCCTTCAAATTCCTGATTCGGGCCTTGCACACTTTGTTTCGTGCCATGTAGTGGAAAGCCATGTGTCTCAACAATGAATGGTCCTTGTCAGCCTTGTCTAGAAGCCTCTCCAAGTGCATGTTAACTCTCTCGATACTGGCCTCCCGATCCTCATTAATCTCTTGCTCCAATGACGTGAGCTCAACTCTTCTCCTTTGTGCAGCTTGGCGATGCTCATGAATGTTTTGTAGCTCCATGATCGCTTGCTGATCCTCCAGCTGTTTGTTCCTCTGCTCTAGATATTTCATGTTCCATTTGGATCTTTCCAAATCAAGGGACAAGGCTTGAATCTCTGCTTGCTGCTCCTGGATGATCTCTTTAAGCTGTGCACTTGTCGGTTCTGTATCTGTATCATCATCATGAAGGGGAACGAATTCGGTCTCTCATTCACTTGATGGCTCACCTGAAGGTCCCTCATCATGCATTGACTCCTTACCTCTGTCCTATACCTGTAGTGATGATGTTGGAAGCGAGGCCCCTTCCACCCCGAGTGGAGATAACACTCGCTTTGCTGCTGCAAACAAATGTCTAGCACCCCTCTGATATGTGATGAAAACCGGCACACTAGCAGTCTCATGGCGCTCATACTGATGAGAAGGTTCACCTTCATGCTTAACCTCTGTTACTCTCTGTGAAGCTCTAAAGAAATCATGCGAGATGAAATCATCCCAAGTGATGCCCTGCAATCCAAGCTGATCAACCACCAAAATCTTGATAAGAGAAAAATGATAGACACTGTTAAGTTGCTGCTGAGGTGTTTTGCGTTGTATAAAGGTGGTAATACTCTCTATGTTCTGGCAAATGAAATATTGAATGTTCATCATCCGTACCCTGGTGAAATGCATGAGCAACCTGACGTGATAAGCATAAAGATGAGAGAATCGCCCCTCACAGCTGAAATATTTCATAATCAATCTCATTAGTGGAGCATATTCATTTTTTAGATACCGAAATGGGAACACTCTCTTGAGATGGCTTAAGAAATTGATTTTTATGTATGGCTCATAATGCTGCTGGTCAATCTTCTTTTTCTTATGCCATGGTTCACCAATGTTCGGTATACTGGTTGCCAATGAGACGGATTCTGGTGTAAGTGTGAAGGTGACACCAGCCAAGATAGCTTGATCTCATGCAAGTGCAACACAAAAAGACGAGCCAACTCATGATAAAATTGTACACTTTCCACCTTTTGACAAAACTCATAGCATGACTAATGCTGAAAACATGACATAGCAAGAGGACAAGCCTGCAGTTCTGTAAAGGTGGTCGATTCCTCTCTCACATGTCTGCCACTTTTATGAGGCCTCCGAGGTCCCTGTTCTTCCAAGGGAGAGTCACTTTGGGTTTCTACCTCATAGTCTGACGAATGCTTAGATGCCATGACTGCTGGACAAAGTACCTCAAAGACAAAATGACTGTTGTGTATAAATTGTGCTTGCACTGCCCTTTTGGATGATGTATTCAAATTCTGCCACCAAAGGAAAAAAAAATGCAACAGGGACTATTAGGGATTGTTAGGAAGGGGAAACAATATTGAGGAATGGGAATAATTGGGAGCAATTAAATAGGGAAATATGGGATAGGGTTTGAGGGTTTGATGCATGGGAATAGTGTTTAGGGTTTGGGATTTGTTGATAGGTTTTGTTGTGTGGGATTGGAGGATTTAGGATAGAGTACGTAGGGGAAAGGAGTAACGAATTTAGGTGATAGGGATTTAGGGATTAGTGAAAATAAGGGAACAATGGGAGGGAGACAAAATCTAGGTGGCAAAAACAATGAATTGTAAACCTGGTTGCAATTGGCTTGAGGATCCTTTAGAAGTAGGTTTTGAAAATTTTTATTGCAACCACTATCACCCATAAACCACTGTCTTTTACCATAAAATTTGATGCAATGGCAAGATAGCAAGCCTACCTGGCAAATCTAGGCAAAGCATTAGCAATTTGGCGAAGTTTCCAACAGTTTTTGGGCTTGAGGCTATATGCGCCGCGCTCAAAACCCAGTGCACCACGTTCTTTGTGTGTGTCGCACCCGTTAGAATTTACACTGGGCGGAAATCCCCAGTGCGTCGCACACTCTGTGTGCGTCGTGCCGCCTGTTATATGCGTCGCGCCAGTTAGCTGCGGGCCAGTTCTCTCCAAAACACACACTGCTCTCACAAATTCGCCTTGAAACGTTTTTCTCCAACCTTGGCATGCAAAATGACTTTCATCTTCATTGGAAAAACTTTATATAGACATCAATTTGATTTTTGTCTCTTCAAAAACCCACTTTGTAATGTTTTGCAATTGACACTTTTCACAATTAATAGAACTTTGACCTTTTTGTTTCCTCCTTGATTTTTGGTTGAAATAATGAATTTCTTGGCAATTTTTTGCAGGGATAGCTGACATGGAATTTGGCAAAGGAGACTAGGGTTGCACTTGGAGAAATCCACTGAGAAACTTTTGAAATTTTTTACAAATGTCAAACTGTTGCCTTTTCTTCAAAACAAAGTTTTGAAGAACAGTCGTATTCTATCAACATAATAATGAAAATCTTTGAATCAAAACTTTATAAGAACCTCCCTCTGGCTTTACTGGCTTTATTGGACTTTGTTTGGAGACCAAATGACCAATCCCTAGACTTAATGACCGAAATGACTCCTGCTCATTCAAAGATCGAACATTGACTGTCATGGACTTTAATACACATTGGTGAAAATACCTAAGCCAACAGGTGCAAGACATGAGGGGAATGAATGGTAAGGCCATTCCGTCAGGTTATGGCATGCCCCTAGTGGAATGCAGCTGAGTGAATGGAGCAAGAAACCTAAAAATTAAATGCAAAAAGAGTTTTGATCTTTGATGGAGGACTAACAAGACTGACTCTAACATTGGCTCCAATGGGGGATGGTAGCTCCTTGGAGGTGCCAAGAACGGTAGATCTTTGGGAGAGAAGATAGTGCCTTCATCCATTGGGCTATGGAGTCATCATTTCAACAAACGACACACAACTCTTGACTCATTTATTGACTCAGATTGACTCAAATATGGACTTAAAATGACTCAAAAACTAACTAAACAAACTCAAACCAAAACTGAAATAAAATGGTATTTATAGTGACAGTGGAAACAGCAGAAACAACTCAGAAGTGGTACCACTTGAGAAGCTGACCATTGATCAGCCCTCCTAGACAATCTTCCCCATTCATTTCCTTCAGAAGAAAGGCATTTTGACCCCGATATGCTGCAATCTTGAAGGGAACTTTCCAGAGATTCTCAAATTTACCGTGCTTACCCTTTTCCTCATTCCTAGAATCCCACTTCACTACTACATCATCCAACTGAAATTTGTCCGCCTTTTCTTTTTTGTCATAAATTTTCTTAATTTTCTCCTGCAACTTGGATGTGTTTTGGAAGACTTCTTCTCTGGTCTGCTGCAAATGGATCATCTGATTCAATCTTCTCTGCATAGGATCATCTTCACTGTTGGCTTCCTGAAGGAGTTTGACTACCGGGGCTACAAGAGAGGTAGGAAACAAGGCATCAACTCCATACACAAGCTCAAAGGGGGACATACCAATGGATTTCTTCTGACTGACCCGATCTGCCCAAAGTGCATTTACCAACTTCTTATGCCAGCTCTTCTTGTTGATTTCCAACAGCTTCTTAATGATATTGACCAAAGATTTGTTAGAGGACTCCGCCAATCCATTGCCTCGCGGATGATAGGTAGTTGAGTGACCCAAAATGATGTGATATTTATGACAAAACTCTACCATCCTTTTCGATTTGAAAGCTGTTGCATTATCAGCGATTAATTTATTTGGGTAACCAAAGCGAGACAAGATGTTATTTTCAAGGAATGAAATAATTACCGTATCTATAGCTTGTCTAGTCGGAATCGCTTTGATCCATTTTGTGAAGTAATATGTTGCCTTGAGAATCCATCAATGCTGACTGGAAGAAGCGGGATGAATTTCACCAATGAAATCAAACCCCCATTGCTGAAAAGGGGCACTCACCTCAATGGGTTTAAGCGGGAAAGGCTATAATTTCTGCCTTCCTTAAAAAATTTGGCATTTATGACAGCTCTTGACAACCTTATACACATCAACAAACAATGTTGGCCAATAGTATCCCGCTCTCAAAACTTTATTTTTTGTTGTTTTCCAAAAAAGGTGACCACCACAATTCCCTTCGTGGAAATCCTCCATGACCTGCTTTTCTTTTTCTTCAACCAAACAATTCAAAAGAACACCACCGGGATCTTTCCAATAAAGTGCATAATTTAGAATGCAATACTTGGTAGCCTTTAATTTGAGAGTTCTAGATTTGTTTCTAGTCATGTCGGGTGGTGGTGACAAATTTTGAAGCACATATATGATGTCTAAATACCACGGAGAAAGAGCAAACATTTCAGATGCTTGAATTGACAAACCTTCCTCATTCTCATCAGACATAGCAGCGATCAGATTTATGTCTAAGGCGTGTAAGTTTGATTCGGCCATTAACTTTTCCAATCCCTGTCCCTTAACCAGCTTTGTGGGCTTTATCTCTACATCATATTCCAACAAAGTTGCAATCCACTTGCCTCGTCTTCCTTCTGGATCGGTCTGCACTAAAACATCTTTGACAACAACATTAGGAACATAAGCCAAAATATGAGAATGCAGAATGTATACTCGAAAGTCTTTCAATGCTTTCACAAGTGCGAGAGCTTTCTTCTCAATGATATTTTACTTTAAGGTTGCATCTCTTATAGTCCGGCTAAAGAAAGCAATTGGTCTTTCGTGATCATCTCTTTTCTGCATCAACACCACTGCCATAGTATGCTCTGAAGCGAATGAAAACAATATAAAATCCTGAGTGTATTCCAAGCTTATTAGAACTGGAGCTAAGGAAAGAGCCAATTTGACTAAATTGAAAGATTTTACAGCCTCTTCCATCCACTTCACTTGGCTGTCCTTCTTAAGCATGTTTGTGATCTCTCTTAGGTGCTCAGCAAGATTAGGTACAAAGCAGCGTAAAAAAATCATTTTACCATTGAAAGATTGAATTTCCTTCTTATTCTGGGGCAGATCAATTTGCTGAATAGCTTGTACACGTGCAGGGTCGATACGAATGCCATATTTCGAGATGATGTGCCCTAGTAGTTTGCCCTCCTCCATGGCAAACAAGCTCTTTTTCGGATTCAGCGATAGACCATATTTTCTGCACTTTTCAAAGACAATTTTCAGATGATACATGTGTTCTTCATTAGATTTGGAAAACACCATCAGATCATCAAGGTATACATCCAAAAAGACATCCTTCTCATTTGCGAAATCCAAGTCCATTGCCCGCTGAAAAGTGGCACCTGCGTTCTTCAAACCGAAAGGCATTTTAGCGTAATGAAAATTTCCCCATGGAGTAGTGAATGTTGTCTTGTCTCGGTCATCTTCATGGACTGAAATTTGGTTATATCCAGAATAACCATCAAGTAGTAACATACATGATGCCCCAACTACTTGCTGAAGTATATGATCCATTTTGGGTAGTGGATAGTTATCTTTCAATGAAACTTTATTGAGATTCCTAAAATTGATGCACAAGTGAATCTCACCTGTCTTCTTCCGCATGGGCACCAAATTGGAGATCCAATCCGAAAATCTGATGGGAACGATGATTCCTGATTTGTACAGCCTATTTATCTCCTTTTCAATTGATGGCAGCAGTTTTGGATTTAGTCTTCTCAACTTCTGTCTAAAGGGTTTCTGATTAGGCTTAATGGGTATAGTGTGCTGAATGATATTAGTATCGTATGTCTTCAAGTCAGAATAATCCCAAGCAAACACGTTAGCAAATGAAGACAACAAACTGATATATTTAGCTTTCATCTTGTGTGGCAATGCTTTAGACAATTTTACCATTTTAGGATTATCAGCTATTCTGATATTGACCTCTTCAACACCCTTCTCTATTGGTTGCAATGTTGGTTTGCGGGCTACGTCATCTTGATCAAAAAGTTCTTCTAAAGGTATCAAGCCTTTAGGGATGATGTTGTCCTTCAGCTACAATACGTCCATTTGATTGATCTGCACCTCATATTTGCCATCATCATTTTCTTCATCAATTGAGGTCTCTTTGAACTTACCTTTGTTTTGCAGAAAATCATCAATCTCCTCATCATCTTGGAAGACTTGCCAATACCTCTGATTTTCAGGAACAGTCGGACGATGCTTGACATGGATTTTGAATTTATTATTGGAGTTCATTGGAATCTTCAAACTACTGGCTACCTTAGCAAGAGCATCATCAATGCTGTTTTGAACACGAGGCACACATGTCAAGGTATATTCTGAAAATAATTTCAGGATGTCTAGGATTGCATTTCGGTAAGCAAGCATACGATGATGCTTTGCTTGATATTCGCCTGTGACCTGCTTAATCACCAACTCGGAGTCGCCGTAGACTGAAATCCTCTTAGCATTCAACTCTCTTAGAATATTTAGGCCAGCAATCAAAGCTTCATACTTAGCCTCATTGTTTGAACAATCGAAAGCTAATTTGTAAGAGCATACCTGCACATTACTAGGCACCTTGTTCGAGGCATAGAAAGGACTTCGTACCCAAATACCAATTCCAACACCATCATTTCCCACTGCACCATCGAAATCCATGGTCCACAAACCTTCTTCCTCTTCTTCCAAGTGCCGAAATTCTGCTGGCTCTATTTTTCCTGCTTGTTGTCCATTATCTTCAGCTGATTTCTCAATGGTGTTTTTTGTTCTCATCCTTCTTTCTTCAAAACTTCTATGAAATTTTCTACTATTTCTGGAATGCTTTTTGCTTCAACTAACTGACTATCTACATCATTAAAACTATCTGAATACAAAACAAAAGACTCTAGATCTGTATGTACATAATTAATTGGATGATTAATGGGTTTCTCCTTGCTTGTAATCATGTATTTCATTTTTTGTTCCCGATACAGTTTTCTCATCTCGCCAAACACCGGAATTGTTGCATAGGAGAAATCTAGTTGTAGTGTCCCTTTCAATTTTGCTACCCAAGACCTGGAAAGAAGCATACCAAACCTGGGAGGAATATTCGCTACCACAATATCCATCAAAACATTCTTCACTGGGATTTGATCCAGACTTACAACCAAGTCTTTGATGAGCCCGATACATCTTACTCTGCTGGAATCAAATGAATAGAGATCATGGTATTTCCGAGTGACGTCCAGACCCAGCTTATCCATGATATCCTTGGGCATGAGATTGTGAGAAGCTACGGAATTGAACATGGCATTGTGTAACACAAAATCATGCAATCTTAAACTGATATAAAAAGGTGGCACATAATTTTTTGGAGACTCACCATTCAATGCTGGTCCAAAGATCATTTCGGGTTGATCATCTTCGAAATTCACCATATCAGACATTGGATCACAGTTCAAAATTTTAGAAACTTGCCCTCTATAACTGTTGTTCTTCATTATTTCAGTCAAGGGAATGGATACCTTCAATTTAGAAATTTCATTTTCTAAACTAAAAGCGGAAGTCTTTTCTACCTCTTTGACCGGGGCTTATTTCTTTTCCTTTTCTCTTGATACAATTTGCTGATTTGATTATTCTGCTGATGGTGAACTGCTGTTGTCAGGTCCAAGTGCCTCTTTTCCTTTATTTTGTGCAACTGACGAATCGTTATTTGATGCTGAAAATTCCTTCCTCTTTTGAATTGGGTTAATTGGCACATCTCTATCTCTAAGTGAATATTGCCGCTGCTGAGTGGACAGAGCATTCATATAGCCTCTTTGATATTCCTCTGATTCTTCTTCCAAAACTGTGTCACTTGCTAGAATGAAATCTGCATCTTTGTGGGTAGCTGAACTTTCCGCATACTCCTCCTCTTCAGTAATGTAAGTAGGAAAATCATCGGAGTAAAGAAGTGGTTCTCTTCCCCTATTACCTTCCCTTCCTCATCAGAGTCCAGTCCATTCACAAAATTTTGCTGAAGAGGTGTCTGTACTGGCTGCTATGCTGTTTGATCTTGGGTTCGTTGATCTCTCTGCCTTATCCTATATTGTGGCTACTACAGGCCACGAAAGTTAGGATTTATAACTTGTGGCTTAGGTTTGTCGAGTTTCACCCTTTCAGGCATCTACTCTACCTTCTTGAGTAATTGATCCATCGAGGAAGACTCTTCCTTGACTGTGACCTTCTTTTCTGCTTTCTCTCTAGCTCTTTTGGACAGCAGATTTGCTTCAACGCTGACCGTGATTTTCTGCATGTCTTCCATTGTTTTCGGCTCTCTCTCTCTCCGCTGATAAGCCATGTCAGCATCAAAACCATCCAGAAATTTCATCATGGCTAGTCCCACAAGTGGCCTTAGATGATCAGGAAATTCATTATAAACAAAATTGAATCTAATACAGTAGTCTTGGACCGACTCACCAGCGTTTCGTTTGATCTGCTCATACTCAGCAAGAATTTGAAGAGGATACTTTTTCACTTCCCAACGGTCTAAAAATTGTCTTTGCAGTTCGACCAAGGTAGCGATACGTGCAACCAACAAACCTCTGAACCTTTTCCTAACTTCACCTGCAAATGTATGTACAAAGAGTCTCATTGCTACATTTTCTGCATCGATCTCATGAAGGTCATAGCAATCTGTCATTCTGTCCACATGTTGCTGAGCAGTAACGTTGTGAGGGGCACCATCAAACAAAGGGATTTTGCTTTGATAATCTGCGGGCATATCATCTAGAACTTGACGCAACACAAGAGGTGCAAAACGGGCAGCCATCACTCTTGGTGGATTTGGTCTTGGAGGTGTTGGATGAGTGTGTGCAGTTTGTAGGGAATTAACAATTTGAGTTTGAAGCTGTGTCGCAATATAATTATCAATTGACCAGTTAGCCCTTTCAATTTCTAGGTCTACAAGACACTGTGGATTGGGGATAGTATAATCAACAACCCTTTCGGATTTGCTCTTGAACAATGATATTTCAAACCATTCATGACATGAATGGGATTTGAACACGGGAGTTATAGAGCTCTCTTAAGTCTTGGAATCAAATTGGGGTTTTCGTAGATATGAGGAGGATCCGGATCTGGAGTGGCTCTGGTATATCGTCTCGAAGCCAGAGTGCTATTTTCGAAAAAATCAGAAGGACATGAACAACTTACTCAACCTAGCAAATCCTAAACTTATCATCCGGAAGCTGAGAATTATCAGGAGTATGGGGTGTTTGTAGGTTAAGCCTGCCGTTTACGCAACGGAGAAGACTAACAAAAAAAGAATTTTGTTCCCCAGTGGAGTCGCCACTATGTTAGCACCTAAATTTGCCTTAGGCTGAAGGAAGGAAAAATTCAGGGTAACCACAAACCACGGTCAGTTTGGTAGCTAGCCCTATCAGAACAGGAGAAGGCTCTCTCCAGGTCACACTCAGGAAAATAAACAATAGGGTCTGAGATGAATCAAAAATGGATATTGATTTTAGGCTAGGTAAATAAATATGATGGAGATGTTTGAAGAATAACTGAGTTTTCTGGGATGTGTGGGACCAAGGAACAACATGAGCAGAGAATTTAACTCAAAGACATAGGTTATTTCCTGAGGCAAGACAGGCAGAAAGTCTAGAAATTAGAGTTTAAAAAATGTGAGGTGGAGAGATTGTTTGAGAGTGTGAAAAGGGCATAAATACATGAATCCTTTTCAACAGAAGAAAACATAGAACGTGAAAACTATCCCAAGGCAGAGCAGTGCACTGAAATCTACCTTTTTTACTTAGAAAGATTTCACTGGAAATGAATGTGAATGAAAATATGAAACATAAGGAAATACATATGAAACATGAAGAATATACATTTGCTAAACTCACGCCACAGGAATCTCATGAACCAGAGCTGCAATCTTTCATTAATTCTCTGTCAAAATGTACAGTGAGTGACTGGGTTTCTCTCCCACAATTCCCAGAAATGCCAACCCTTTACAAAATGACTCCCAATAGAATAAATAGGTTTCACCATGAGAAGGTCGATCAACCTAGAAATTGAAGAGATAACCATCAGCAGTTACATTCAATTTTCTATGAAGACCAATTAGAAAAAAGAAAATATGAGCATGGATTTTGTGGGTGGTTGTTCGCCTTCATTTGTTCACCTGGATAGAAGCCAAAAATGTTTTTTAAAATTTTCCTTTAATTCTGGGAAAAACTTGTTACAAATGAGCAGGCCCACTTGGATAAAATTGCGAATCGAAATTTCGCAAAGTGTGCGTGATTTTGGCCTTTGGATGTCTGTGAGCCGCGCTAAAAACTTTGTGTGTCGCGCTACTTTGGAGCTGATTTTGAGGCCCTTGCCAAAGTCCAAATTGAGCCCAAGTGTGCTTTTTGGAAATCCCTACCTGTCTACTCTCCAACCCAAGTGGAATTTCTGAATTTGGTGCCCATTTGCTTTTCCAAAACTGCAATATCCGAAGACTGCTTCCTGTGTGTCAAAATAGGGGTAGAGAGGTCATTTTTTGGGTGTTTTTGACCTCTTGAGAACTCAAAACTGGCCCAAACTTCTGGGAAATGCACCAATAGTTATTATTTTCCATGGAAAATCCAAAAATTCAAACTTTTTGTCATTTGGAGCTCCCTATTGTAAGCACGCGCCAGGTGGCGCGACGCACAGGGAGAAAAACCCTGTTTTTTGCACAAAAAATTCCAAAAACACCAAAAATGCCCCAAATTTCTTGAAATTTGGGCTGGAGCTTCCTTATCAAGTGTTATGCTAGGCCAAAGAGGCTTTGGCCAATATCTAAAGTTGATCTAGCTCCCTTTGCCTCTTTTGCTTCTTGATTGCCTTCCTCAATTTCGCCTTCAAATTCCTGATTCGGGCCTTTCACACTTTGTTTCGCGCCATGTAGTGGAAAGCTATGTGTCTCAACAATGCATGATCCTTGTCGGCCTTGTCTAGAATCCTTTCCAAGTGCATGTTAACTCTCTCGAGATTGGCCTCTCAATCCTCATTAATCTCTTTCTCCAATGACGTGAGCTCAACTCTTCTCCTTTGTGCAGCTTGGCGATGCTCACGAATGTTTTGTAGCTCCATGATTTCTTGCTGATCCTCCAGCTGTTTTTTCCTCTGCTCCAGATATTTCATGTTCCATTTGGCTCTTTCGAAACTAAGGGACAAGGCTTGAATCTCTGCTTGCTGCTCCTGGATGATCTCTTTAAGTTGTGCACTTGTCGGTTCTGTATCTGTATCATCATCATGAAGGAGAACGAATTCAGTCTCTCATTCACCATGATGGCTCACCTGAAGGCCCCTCATCATGCATTGGCTCCTTACCTCTGTCCTGTACATGTAGTGCTGATGTCGGAAGCGAGGCCCCTTCCACCCCGGTGGAGATAACACTCGCTTTGCTGCTGCAAACAAATGTCTAGCACCCCTCTGATGTGTGATGAAAACCGACACACTAGTAGTCTCATGGCACTCATACTGATGAGAAGGTTCACCCTCATGCTTAACCTCTGTTACTCTCCGTGAAGCTTTGAAGAAATCACGCGAGATGAAATCATCCCAAGTGATGCCCTGCAATCCAAGCTGATGAACCACCAAAATATTGATAAGAGCAAAATTATAGAAAATGTTAAGTTGCTGCTGAGGTGTTTTGCACTGTATAAAGGTGGTCATCCTCTCTATGTTACGGAAAATGAAATACGGAATGTTCATCATCTGTACCCTGGTGAAATGCATGAGAAACATAACGCGATAAGCATAAAGACGAGAGGATCGCCCCTCACAGCTGAAATATTTCATAATCAATCTCATTAGTGGAGCATATTCATCTTTTAGATACCAGAATGGGAGCACTCTCTTGAGATGGCTTAAGAAACTAGTTTTGATGTATGGCTCATAATGTTGCCAGTCAATCTTCATTTTCTTGTGCCATGGTTCACCAATGTTCGGTATACCGGTTGCCAATGAGACGAATTCTGGTGTAAATGTGAAGGTGACACCAGCAAAGATAGCTTGATCTCCATGCAAGTGCAGCACAAAAAGACAAGCCAACTCATGATGAAATTGTACACTTGCCACCTTTTGACAAAACTCATAGCATGACTGATGCTGAAAACATGACATAGCAAGAGGACAGGCCTGTAATTCTGTAAGGGTGGTCGGTTCCTCTCTCACATGTCTGCCACTTTTATGAGGCCTCCGAGGTCCCTGTTCTTCCAAGGGAGAGTCACTTTGGGTTTCTACCTCATAGTCTGACGAATGCTTAGATGCCATGACTGCTGGACAAACTACCTCAAAGACAAAATGATTGTTGTGTATAAACTGTGCTTGCACTGCCCTTTTGGATGATGTATTCAAATTCTGCCACCAAGGGAAAAAAACAAATGCAACAGGCACTGTTAGGGATTTTTAGGAAGGGGAAACAATATTGAGGAATGGGAATAATTGGGAGCAATTAAATAGGGAAATATGGGATAGGGTTTGAGGGTTTGATGCATGGGAATAGTGTTTAGGGTTTGGGATTTGTTGATAGTTTTTGTTGTGTGGGATTGAAGGATTTAGGATAGAGTATGTAGGGGAAAGGAGTAATGAATTTAGGTGATAGGGATTTAGGGATTAGTGAAAATAAGGGAACAATGGGAGGGAGACAAAATCTTGGTGTCAAAAACAGTGAATTGTAAATCTAGCTACAATTGGCTTGAGGATACTTTAGAAGTGGGTTTTGAAATTTTTTATTGCAACCACTATCACCCATAAACCATCGTCTTTCACCATAAAATTTGATGCAATGGCAAGATAGCAAGTCTACCTGGCAAATCTAGGCAAAGCATTAGCAATTTGGTGACGTTTCCAACAGTTTTCGGGCTTGAGGCTATATGCGCCGCGTTCTCTGTGTTCGTCGTGCCCATTAGAATTTACACTGGGCAGAAATCCCTAGTGCGCCACGTGCTCTGTGTGCACCATGCCGCTTGTTATATGCATCGCGTCGGTTAGCTGCGGGCCAGTTCTCTCCAAAACACACACCGCTCTCACAAATTCGCCTTGAAATGTTTTTCTCCAACCTTGGCATGCAAACTGACTTTCATCTTCATTGGAAAAACTTTATATAGACATCAATTTGATTTTTGTCTCTTCAAAAATCCACTTTGTAATGTTTTGCAATTGACACTTTTCACAACTAATAGAAATTTGACCTTTTTATTTCCTCCTTTATTTTTGGTTGAAATAATGAATTTCTTGGCAATTTTTTGCAGGGATAGTTGACATGGAATTTGGCAAAGGAGACCAGGGCTGCGCTTGGAGAAATCCACTAAGAATCTTTTGAATTTTTTTACAAATGTCAAACTGTTGAATTTTCTTCAAAACAAAGTTTTGAAGAACAGTCGTATTTTATCAACATGACGATGAAAATCTTTGAATCAAAACTTTATAAGAGCCTCCCTCTGGCCTTACTGGCTTTATTGGACTTTGTTTGAAGACCAAATGACCAATCCCTAGACTTAATGACCGAAATGACTCCTGCTCATTCAAAGATCGAACATTGACTGTCATGGACTTTAATACACATTGGTGAAAATACCTAAGCCAGCAGGTTCAAGACATGAGGGGAATGAATGGTAAGGACCTTCCGTTAGGTTATGGCATGCCCCTAGCGGAATGCAGCTGAGTGAATGGAGCGAGACACCTAAAAATGAAATGCAGAACGAGTTTTGATCTCTGACGGAGGACTAACAAGACCGACTCTAACATAAATGACTGTTCATATTCCACACCCAAAACCCTTAGAATATTAGGTGTTCAACATTGCCCCCCCCCCCCTAATCTGAATGCATATATACAAGTCCAAGAATAGAGCTAAAATAAAAAAGTGATAGCCAGTGGATGAATGTGTTCTCTGAAATGATAATATAATATGGGAGAACTTAAGATCTCAACTAGAAATGGTTTAAGGAAGGCCACCAACCAAAGTGCATGCTCAAGGGCTTCTTAGTCTCTGGCACAAATATGAATCTGCATATAGTTGTCTCTAGCTGTAGGCTTAGGTAACAAGCTCAGCTTTTGGCTGAGGCTCGGTTCATTTATCTTTCAAGTTTGTAGATGACCATTAATTCCCTCCCTGTCATATACAAAGAGATAATATGAAGATATCTCAACTACAATACTTTTCAATACTCGAGAAAAAAATCTATGATATGAGCGAAATATCTTCTTGGTTGTTGAAGCCCATTGGCAAGATCCATCCAAGTTGAATATGAAGTATTTGGAGTCCAATATACCTTGGAAGATCATGGAAATTGTATAAATGTATATCATTTTGAATGTTAAATGCATTCAATGTCTTATCTTTCATATCTTGTCTACATTTTCATGTGTGTTTAAAATAGTATGAGAGCGCAAGTCCACGGGTCCTAATTTAGTTCCCATGACTTGTACCCTGATACCATGTTAAACACACATGAAAATGTAGAAAATATATGAAAGATAAGACATTGAATGCATTTACTATTCATAATGATATATATTTATACAATTTCTATAACCATTGTCTTCATCTTTTAAGTTCTCTTAGACTCGAATGACTCTTCATATTCCACACCCAAAACCTTTAGCATATTAGGTGTCGAACATTCCCCCCCTTAATGCAAAGTGTAACCCCTCAGGTTAAAAATCCATGTAATAAAGTTAATAAAGGCAAAAGATGACCAAGTTCATGCGACACTTTCCAAGTTGAATGTTGGGCAAAATATCCTTGTGGGTGTTCATTTGGTTTAATATGGATAAGGGGAAATCGACAAAGGAAATGGAAAAGGCTATGGAAATGCTTTGGAAAGGCAAGAGGAAATTATTGGCATTTATTTATGAAAATAAAGGAAAATAGGAGAAAAGGAAGGTGAAAGGTCACAAGTTGCACGTGTGGAGGAAATTGAAGGAAAAGTAATGGAAATTGAAGAAAACATAGGTGTCATTAATAAAAAGTCTTATGAGGATCAGTTCACAACTTTTTATCATTTCATTTGTGGAGCCCTCTTTGTATTCTCTCAACTATTTCATACTCTTTCACACTTAGTGCATTCTTGGAGCACTATAGGATTGGAGGAAGGAGGGCAAAGAAAGGACAAAAAATCGAAGGGAAGAAAATATTAAGCAAGGAAGAGTTGGATCAAGTGGGCATAGTGGGATTACTTTTAGGTATCGAGTTTCATGTATGATTTACTTGCTAGTTTTTGCATGTATCGTACATACATGTGGTTATCTTTCTATCATTGGCATAGGTTTTTCCATGTGTGACAGTGGTTTGAAGGCTTGCCTTGGAATTTATAGATAACCATGGTGTGATGGGGTTTCTCCCTCTTGGTGTAGTTGGATTGTTGGATTGTTTCAAAACTGAGTGGGGTGGTCTCAGGAAAAATCACAAGTCCTAGGATTCCCGTGATCAATAAAATTTGGATTGCGGTAAATCCTAGTAGTGTGTACCCTCACTGGGCATAGGAATCCTTAATCAGTAAATGGTGGGACATATTGTAAATCCTAAAGGGAGGAGATATACAAATCCTCCTAATTTAGGTGGAGATATCTGGAGGCATCTATGTTTGTATAGGCATAGTGAGCCCTGAACTAATATATGGTCATATTGCAGTAAATCCTGGTTGTGAATGTTTCTTGTTTGGGCCTAGCAATCCATTGGTGGGATTGTGGTAAAGCCTGGTTATATAGATGAACTTTTTAGTCCTAGGAATCCTTGACTGGTATTGGTGGTATATAAGGTAAAGCTTGAGGAATCCCAGACCAGTTTTGTTGTCAGTCCCACATTCATGCTTGGAATATGGCATAAGGGTGATTGGTTGAAAGAAAGATTTAGTTCAGAATAATTTATGGTTGGGTGGTACATGGAAGTCCCTAAATTGGTTGGCCTTTTAATATGTTAATAAAAGCTATTTTCCTCTTGTGTTCCATGTGTAAATTTACTTGTTAATATGTGGTTTTAATGGTTATTCTATCATTGCTATTCTGCTAGTTATATGTTGGTTATAAGAATGGTTTATGGCAGACTTCGGTTATGGCTCTCATCATGCTTTGATTAGTAAATGAAATGTTAATGAATGTATGACCTATTAGAAGATAATGCAACTATTGTGAGAGGGCATCAAATCTTCATGTTGAATCTCAAATAAGTATGAGGTCCCTATGTTCAGATGTATTTATATGACCTGTACATTATAAATTTATGATGTGTTTGATGAAATGTCGTTCATGGTTAGGATGAGTTTGGTTAGGTCATTGTTCAAGTTTCACATTAGAGGCTTTGTCTTATTTTTATTTATCATTTCTAAGAATTTCATCAAGTTCTAGGCATGGGCCTAATTCCTAGCCCTGATAAAGTGGCTCAAAACTGGGGGTCGCTGACACAGAACTTCCTAAAAAAGGCTACAATCGCATGGATTCCTTGTTGTGGGAGAAACTGGAGGGTTTCAGTTTCTTGGAGGGCTTGTCATGGGAGAAACTGGGGGTCTAGTTCAGAAAAAAAGCAAGCTAACTGAGGGATTGGGAACCTGTAGATGCTGGTTAGTACCTGGGGGTCTTGTAGCTCGTGAGAAACGTCAGTTTGGTTGTTTTGTGTGACAATTCCACGTCCTTAACTGTACATGGGGAGTTGAATCATATCGTAGTAAATATTTATCACATGTTTACCCTGGTGGACCAGATAGCTTGGGTAAATGTGGGAGGAGGGAATTATAGAGTGGTATCAGAGCATGGTTCACCCCTTAGATTGGATGGGTGGAATATGGTTGTCATGCATGCATGTAGGTTGTATATTTGCTTGATGTGTATCCACGATGATGGTAATTGTTACAGTTGTGTTGTGATGTGTAAGTTGAAGGTGTTGTTGTTGGGATTTGTTTTTCGTGAATGTGTTCCAGTTGAATATGCATTTGTTGTGTATGGTTGCCGCCTATGTGGATGTATGTGTGCATTTTAATGGTTATAGTTGTTGTGCATATGGTTGGTATGGTCATGCATGGTAACTGGGTGATGATTAAAATGATGTTTATATACTGGTATGATTATGGTTATACATGTATTGTGCTAATTGGGTTTACTTGGCATGGTATACCTACGGGAAGAAGCTCAAATACAACTAGCAAGATGATAGACTACAGTTTGCGAGATTCTCCCTATAGATCAAATGAGTAGAATTGTGTTGGGCACTCTCCTGGCATAGAAGGTACATTGAGAAGTTTGAAGGAAAAAATAATAAGTTGCACAGATAATGACAAAATCATTCAGGCACAGGAGAAACAAGCAGAGGTTAATGTAGCTATCCTTTAGATTTTGTCAAACTTGTAGAGACAGGGACCACTTAGGATCAGCCATGGAAAGGAAGACATGATTAACAAGCGTATGGTAGAAGGTCTCATTGTGGACACAAGTCCGATATGGATGACACAATCATAGATGGAAGGTTCTTGGATACACTTGCTAGAATAGGTGATGGGCACAATTTCTATTCTAGTTATGGTTCTGAAAGGTACTATTTTCATAATAATTATCATATAAACAGGAGGAATGACAGGGGATATTTTCCACATGAGTTCAAGAAATCCAAGCCACCTACCTTTGAAGGAGATTTGAAGAAACCAAAATATGCACAAGCATGGTGATTCGGGATGAAGAGGTTCTTTGAGCTGCATGATTACATAGAGAATATGAAGGAAAAAATAGTTATTGTCAGCCTCAAATGGAAAGAAAACATCTGGTGGGAAGATGTGAAATGGGTTAGAGACATTAGGACAAAAAATTTAAGTTGGCATGAATTCAAGAGAATTTTCAGGAAGAAATATTTGTCAGAGAGGTACTATGACAGTAAAGCCAAGGATTTTTATGAGCTAAATATGTGATCAATGACAGATGAGGAGTATATGACCAAGTTCCTGGAGTTGTTGAGGTATGTACTGTATCTCAAGAATGAGAAAGCCAAAATGTAGAGATTTGCCAGTGGATTACTATTAGCCTTTAAAGATTGGATTGAGTATGATGATCCTAGGTCACTTGAAGACGTCATTGGGAATTTTAAGAATTGTTATGAGAAATCAAAGCGTAAGATAGAATATTAGCAAGGTTGGAAAGGGAAAGACAAAAATAAAGGTAAATGGAAGTTAAAATAATAAGAAACGAGGATGCAAGTGAGAAAGATAACGGTGTACCTTACAAGAATTCTAATGGACCTTAGTTTGGAGAACAATAGAACAAAGGTGATGGTAGGAGATAGTTGTAGTGTTAGACATGTGGCAAAGAGCATATTAAAAAGGAATTTTCATAGAATCAAGGTAGTAGGCCTCATATCTACACTGCATAAGAATCATAGATAGTTGGGGTTGTTGGGCACAACATTCCATGGATCTATGCAACATTGGATAATAGATAGGTGGATCACCAAGCATCTATTATCGAGATGGACGGTAATCTTTATGATCAAATTGTTTCCATTTTGATTGACCCTATATCTAAATATAGTTATGTTAATCCTGACCGGGTGGATAAGTGTGGTTTGAATAAATAAGTGCATGCAAAATATTGGTTAGTGTAGTTGGCTACAGGTACAAAGAAAAGGTTCATCATTGGGTAAGAGCTTGTGCATTTGAGTTGAATGGTATGCCTACATCATTGCATTTTAATGTATTTTCGTTGGGATCATATAATATGTTTTTGGGTATGGAATGGTTGTATCTTCATAGGACCAAGGTGGATTGTTATGAAAAGGTCATTGAATTTTTGGATGACAATGGAGAACAAAGGGTCTTTCAAGGTAAGATGAAGGCTACATCAATTATAATGGCTACAATTATGCGGTAAAGTGCAATCGTAGAAAAGGGTGTGTTATTCGGAGTGCATATTTCTAGTGATAAAGTAAGGATGTTGAGGATGAGGAAGTTTTGAAGAGGTACCCAATATTACAACAATTCCAAGATGTGTTCCTAGAAGATATTTCATAGTTTTCACCTCATGGATTTTTCTATTGAGGTGGTACTAGGGGCAACACCAACATCAAAGGCACCCTACAGGATGAGCACATTGTAGTTATTGGAATTGAAGTTGCAGTTTAAGGGAATTATTAACAAGGGATACATCAGGCCAAGTGTGTTTCCTTGGGGTGCACTAGTATTGTTTATGAAGAAGGATGGTACTCTTAGACTGCGCATTGATCACAGGAAGTTGAATAAGGTAACCATCAAGAACATGTATTTGTTGTTGAGGATTGATGATTTGTTTGACCAGTTGAAGGGAGCAACAGTGTTCTTGAAGATTGATATGAGGTTAGGATACCATCAGGTATGCATCAAAGAAGAGGATACTTACAAGACTACTTTCCATACCAGGTATAGGCATAATGAGTTTGTTGTAGTTCCATTCGGTTTCACTAATTCTCTAGCCACTTTTATGTTCTTGATGAATAATGTGTTGTGTACTTATATAGACAAGGTTTCTTATTTTGTTCATTGATCATATATTGTTATATTCTAAGAATGAGCAAGAGCATGTCAAACACTTAGTAGTAGTGTTGAAATTTCTAAGAGAACATCAGTTATATTCCAAGATTAGCAAATGTAGTTTGTTTTAGATAGAGGTACATTACTTAGCACATGTTGTTTCCAAGGAAGGCATAAAATTGGATCTAGAAAATATAAGGGCCATCATGGAACGGGAAGCTCATGTAAGTTTTAACCCCATACAGAAATTACCTGCATACGAATCCTAAATCACAGAAAAATAAATAATGCGAGAGCATAACAAATAAAACACATATACACAGAGAGTTTACCCTGGATCCCAAAACCGGGACTACCAGCTTTGTTATAGACATTTTTGTGCCTCGCATCATGGAGCATGGAATGTCGATAATTACAGGGATCCTCAGTCCCTAAACATGTTGTTCTTACCCCTAAAAGAACAAGGTCATCAATCAACAGCACTTCCAATCAGTTCTCCACCTGAAAACACTTCAAAACAGGCTTATTTTGGATCATGTCAGCTGCTTAACTGAGCTTCTGCGCTGTAATGCAATTGTACCACTCTGTACCTGCGCTGGAAGTCAAGATTATTGAAGGCTACCTGCGCTGGGCGAGATTGGCCAAGTGGCACAGTCATCCAGCAAGGTGTCAATTGCCCAGGAAGCTTCCAAACTGACACTTGGGTCATGAGATTCGCCCTGTGATGAGTAAGAGGTACTTGATCACCATGTGTAAGCAAGGATCTCCAAGTGGACACAGGAACTGAAGATTAACTGAAGAGGGAGAGGACACAAGGCAGCTTCATGTCAGTCTCAAGCTGACTCATCCTTTCTTCTTCTACCCTATATATAGAGCTCTTCTATGAGGTCTAGGGAGGCTGGAATTTTGGTTTAAGCAAGGAGGTGCTGTTGGTTTGCAGTCAGAGCTATTGGGTGATTGTTTTACTAGAGGTGAAGAGGAGAGTTCTTGCTGCCGAGGAGGTGCTGCTGGATTGGAGCCATCATCATTGGTTGTAACTTCCTCTGGAACCCTGTTACTTTCTATCAATAAAGTTTGCATGTTCTCCTATATACTTGTTTTACATAGATGCTTTGTGTTTACATGTATATTTAATGCACCCTAATCCATGCTTCAGTTATGAGTACATGTATCTTGTAGTTTGCTCTCTTGTTTTGTGCAGGATCTGTATGTAGCTGGACCAGCTAAGAGAGCAAGGAGCTGGGAACGAGATACAAGGAGAGAAGAGCAAGGATCGACTAAGCGAAAGACACCAGGTTGGTTGACCTTCTTTCATTCTCTCTGTACTTGCATAAAGGGAAACAGTAAAACTTTACTTTCAGTTGTTGCTAAAGACTGTCACCTTTAGAGTAGGGATAGTGTCCCAACTAGTTCTCATCAACTAGAAGGAGTCCACCCAGGGACTATTATGACAACTTGGTCTGTTCCAGTTTGTTCTTCCGGTATAATACCAGGTAATTCTTATGTTGAAACTAGAAAAATTGATCCCTTTGGGAATCATTTTGGGCCATCCAGTCCTCAAAGGCCATCTATACCCTTGAGCTCCGGATTGTTACCGTATGGGGGGCAATATGCCCTTTCACTTCCCCTTCCGGGGGGATACCCATACGGCAGTTTTCAACCACATTCAAGTTTAAATGAGGTAACGACGAGTGGTTGGGTACCTATGTTACCCCAACAACCAAGAGTTGTATATTCCATGCAACAATGTGTACCTATGTCTAGTATCCCGACGACGCCAGCAATTGTAACCGTGTCGCAAGTTCAATCGATGCCTGTTGTATGTCAACCCCAAGTTGTAATGCAACAGCCTATTGACCCTGCAACACAACCACAATCGCCAACTGCCGGGACGACACAGATACAAACGGGAACTATAACCCCGCATCTTGGTCAGTCGGTTAGTCTCGCACAGCAAAACATGGCTTCACAACCATGGATGGTGCAATACCAACAACCTCAGTTTCAACAGGTGTACCAGGGATCTGAGCAACAGATCTTTGCGAATAGTGGGCAACCCTATATTCAGAACGGGTTAAACCAACCACTTTACAGTGGCCAAGCCCACCAACCTTATCAGTCATATCAACATCAGTTGCAATATGCTGGTATGCAAAGACCTACTGCTCAGGCGATTCCATCATATCCTGGGTACGCCTCGCCAAACCTGAATCAGCAGTTGCCATTCGTGGCGACCTTAGAATTACCAGATTTACATTGATTGACGAACGATCCAATTGCCTATGCCCATTGGTGGCCAGCGATTCCTCACAAACTTCCTTCGGACATTCCTAAATTCAATGGAAATCCAGGCGAAGACCCGTCGAATCATGTGATGACATTCCATCTGTGGTGTTCGTCGAACACCTTGAATGATGATTCAATAAGGCTTCGTCTTTTCCAGAGGACATTGACTGGTCCGGCGGCCAAATGGTATATTGAATTACCTAGAGCCTCTTTCGACAATTTTAGTTCCCTAGCCACGACTTTCTTAACACACTTTCAGTTACCTATAAGGTACGAAACTGGAACGGAGATCTTAACCAATTTCAAGCAGACAACCGCCACACATATATCTGATCATATACATGAGTGGCGTCGTCGTCGCAGAATGGTAAAGACCTATGTTCCAGATCAGCTATTAGCTGAGTGGTTTATAAAGTCGCTTCTGCCGGCAATTACAGAAGATGTGGCCAAGGGAGGCGTCGTAACAGAGGAGCAGGTTATTGCTCGTGCTCAGTATTTGGACTTAGTGTATACTCAGTCGGGCACGCTCTATGATAAGATACCTGATGCCCCCAGACCGGAATTTTCAATCCCTCCTCCTCCCGGATCGAATAGTGACTCTCATGCCGGTGATGGCGTGATTGGAACTGCAAACGCTAAGTCGACAAGGGATTCGAATAAGAAAGCCCGTAAGACTTCGAATCAAAAAGCAAATCAAGAATTTCTTGCTTCGGAGGTAAATGCTGTATCTACGGATAAAGACAAAAACTCCAATCAACCAGGAAGCAAGAAGAAACAAAACAAAGGGAAGAAGAAGAAACAAGGTGGATCATCCCCTCAAAAAACTTCTTCAAACCCTCCTGGGCAAAAGAAACAATTTCCTCCATGTCAAATATGTGATGAAAATCATTCAACAAAGAACTGTCCGTTCAAAGCTGAGTTGAAGAGGTTCTTTAAAAGTTCCCAAACTTCGGCTGTGTTGACTGATCCGTTTCCTACCCCAGGTCAGAATATGGTTGATAGTGGAAATGCTTCCCCGTCTCAAGTGCTTATGCTGTCGGTTTCTAAGCAAAATGATGCTTTGATATCGACCAGGAATAAAGATTATGGAAATCCGCCGGTGTCGAACGACAAAGGGAAAGATCAACCCAGTAGTTCGACAACAACTTCGGCAGAAGTTGTACCCCCCCTCACGCATGAATTAACAATAAAGCCGCCTAAGGGAGTAGTCCACAAGTCGACATTCAACCCTCGCGCCAGAGCGGCGCAACACTATAATGTAGTGGAGGATTTGGCCCAATCGCCATCTGCTATGTCGACTCTTGAGGTACTACAAAATTGCCCATCCCAAAGACAGGCATTGTTATCAGCAATTGGTGGAGTGGATCCTAAAGATTCCAATCTTGTATCCTTTGATCACAAAGGATATGATCCTCAGTTACCAGCGCAATTAGCTTTCCTTATTCAAGTGAAAGCACTCAACAAAACTGTTCATAGAACGATTATTGATGAGGGCGCATCGACATGTATCATGTCAATGAGTTGCTGGAAAACTCTTGGATCTCCAACATTGTCGCGATCTTCGACGACATTGAAAGCATTTGATGGTAGGACGTACACTCCGTACGGTATCCTAAATAACTTTAAGGTTGAACTAGGAGGAAAAACAGTGGATATTGATGTTGAAGTCATTGATGGCAATCTTGACTATAACATTCTACTGGGAAGACCATGGATATATGCCATGGCAGCTGTAGTGTCGACATATTTTAGGAAGATCGCATTCCCGTTTGAAGGAGGGATTACGATCGTTGACCAACAGAATTTCCTCCCTAATGGTTCACAAGTTACTAGAAGCATTCCCCTGATCCATGGGAGCGACCATTCAATAAAAGATATAGGAGTAGGCTTGCTAAAAGATCCCACAATGATGGGAACTTTCGCGTTGCCACCTCCGTTCCATGAAGGGAATATCCCGTTTGTAGCAACATGCAACATGGTATCTTCGTCGAAGGTCGCAGAAGACAAAGTCGTCATGGATCATCAAGTGGTTTTGCCCCCTAGCCCTATTGAAATATTGTAGCAATCAATGTTTCAGGCATGGGAGGCGAGCCCAAATGAACGCTCGTCAAGCGTTTGGGTAGATAGGTCCGAAGAATATGGTACCCCATTAGATCCATGGTCAAAAGTTCATGGGACTGACGAAGGAATCTTGCAATCAATGATGATTGAGGGGGCACCATGGAATGATCACCACCATCGTTCCCTTCTTCCAGAATGTGAAGAAGAAACTCATCACGACCTATACCACCCTTCAGTGTTTGAATTCCTAACAAATACTGTAAACACGGTGGATTCAGAGAGAAACCTATCCAATATTGAAGAAACCATAGCCATAAACATCTCGACAAAATCTGATGTTGTTGAGAACATTCATGTCGGCAAAAGTTGTTCCCCTTCAGAACTGGAAATATATAGTGCTCTTTTTCGCAAATTTAGAGATGTCTTTGCATGGTCATATGATGAAATGCCAGGCATTGACTCAAGCATAGTTGAACATGAAATTAAAATGTATCCTGATGTCAAACCAGTGAGACAACGGCTTCGGCAGGTACATCCGAAAAAAAGCCGCTGCCATTAAGGCGGAAGTTGAAAAACTCCTCCATGCTGGATTCATCTACCCGGTTCCTCTAACCGATTGGGTATCGAATATTGTCCCTGTTATGAAAAAACAAGGGACGATAAGAGTGTGCGTCGACTATAGGGATGTAAACAAAGCTTGTCCAAAAGACAACTACCCTACACCCTTCATCGACCAGATAATTGATGAATGCGCCGGATGTGAAATCTTTTCCTTTATGGATGGATTTTCCGGGTATAATCAAATAAATATCCGCCCACAGGACCAGTCTAAGACTGCATTCATCTATCCGTGGGGCACATTCGCTTATCGAAAATTACCCTTTGGTTTAAAGAACGCAGGGGCGACGTTTCAGAGGGCAATGAATTATGCCTTCCATGACATCAAGAACATTGTTCAACCTTACCTCGACGATCTTCCGGCTCATTCGCGGAAGCGGACTGATCATCCGCGGCATTTGAGAGCTATATTTCTACGTTGCCGACATTACAAGATAAGACTCAATCCGCACAAGTGTGTGTTTTGCGTCGGTTCTGGTCGTTTACTTGGCTTTGTGGTCTCTAAGGATGGGATTCGTCTCGACCCCTGTAAGGTTCAGGCAATCATTAATTTGCCTCCACCTTCAAATTTGCTTCAGATTCAGAAACTCCAAGGGAAAGCAAACTTTCTGAGGAGGTTCATTCCTAATTACGCAGAACTTGCCAAGGGTTATACTCGTCTTTTGAAAAAGGATGTACCTTTTGTCTGGGACCAGGTTGCGCAAGCTTCCTTTGACGCTCTGAAAGATTGTCTAGTAAGAGCATCATTAATGTACGCCCCGGACTATCAAAGAGATTTTAACCTGTATCTTGCTGCAGCAGATACGACCATTGCGATGGTCTTAGTGCAAGAAGTCGATGGAATAGAACATCCTATTTATTATTTAAGTAAAAACTTAAATGACACAGAAAGTAAATATTCCTATGTTGAAAAACTAGCGCTTGCTGCTGTTCAAGCGATTCAAAGGTTTCGACATTATGTCCTCTTTAGGAAAACTACCGTTTTGTCAGATTGCAATCCCATGACATATATACTGTCGCGACAGTTACTTGGGGGCAAATATTCAAAATGGATAGCCATCCTTCAAGAGTTTGATTTAGATTTTGTAAAATCCAAATCGAAGAAAGCTCTAGTTTTCGCGGAATTATTGTGCGATCTCCCATCGTCGTCCAACGATGAGACATCAGAAGAATCAATCGTGGATGAAAATTTGTTTCTGATATCAGTAAGCGATGAATGGTATGGAGACATCATTGTTTATCTCCAAACCCAAAAATTTAGGCCTAATACCTCACACTCGGAACGGAAGCGTATACGATACCAATCTAAAGACTACATGATCGCCGGTGATACACTTTACCGTCGTGGCATCGATACAGTTCTGAGGAGGTGCCTTACCCATGAGGAGGCCGAAAAAGCCCTGAATGATTGTCATTCAGGCGCGTGCGGGGGGCATCAATCTGGATATGCAACAGCACAAAGAATCTTACGAGCAGGATATTTCTGGCCAACTATGTTTAAAGATTGCATAATAGCTGTCAGAAGTTGCCATGGATGTCAGATCTTTGATAGCAAAACCAGAAGACCACCCGCACGATTACAGCCGGTAGTTTCTGTTGGGCCCTTCGCCAAGTGGGGCATCGATTTCATGCAATGTAACCCCACCTCGACCGGGGGGCATGGGTATATTATAGTCGCTGTTGACTATTTTACCAAATGGGCCGAGGCGATGCCTACATTGGATAACACTGGTGAAACAGCTGCCCTTTTCTTTTTCAATCATGTAGTCGCCAGGTTCGGCGTTCCGCAAACTATAGTGACAGATCATGGATCGCATTTTCGCAATCACATGATGGTTGAATTAGCCGCAAAACTAGGGCTATCTCACGACAGCTCTACCCCATATTATCCACAAGCCAACGGACAAGTTGAGGCAATCAACAAGGTCCTGAAGCGTATGTTGCAAAGGATGATCGGGGTTCATAAAAGAAGATGGCATCTAATCCTGTACTCAGCATTGTGGGCTTACCGAACCTCGGTAAAGAACGCCACTGGGTTCACACCATTCCAATTGGTGTATGGCCTAGAGGCAGTATTACCGATCCAGTGCGAAATTTCGTCTCTTAAACTCGCAATTGACCTCCTCCCCGGAACCTCAGAAGAAGAGGCTCGTTTCCTGGAATTGATCCAGTTGGATGAAAACCGTCGTGATGCCGCTTTGGCAAACGAGGCTCATAAGAAACGGGTCAAAGCACAGTTCGACAAAAGTGTCAAACCGCGCAACTTCTCTGAGGGTGACTTGGTTTTGCTTTACGACCAAGAATCCGACAAATTAGGAGCAGGAAAATTTCAGTCCTTATGGATGGGTCCCTATATTGTTAAAAGGGTGTTAGCAAAAGGAGCCTACGAGTTAATGGATTATGACGGAATACCACTGCCGCAACCCCGTAACGGGTTGTACCTCAAGCGTTACTATGCCTAAATAGTAACCTGAGTGCTTTTGTTGTATTTTGTTTTCGCTAAAATGTTTGTTTCGGTAGTAATCCACCCTTCTCGTTTGTTGCAGATGTCGAATTATTTTGATACATATGTGGGATATGCCGACGGAGCGAGTCGTAGTACGCGAAATTTGTCCTCCGCAGCCTGGGCCATTTTTGATCCAAGCGGCGACTTAGTGAGTTTCAGAGGTGTGTGTATTGGACGGTCAACAAACAATATCGCTGAGTATAGTGCGTTGATTGAACTCCTCTCTGATACCATCGCTCATGGTATACGCCGACTAATTGTTAGGCTAGACTCACAACTTGTGATACTACAACTCACTGGTATATATTCAGTCCGCAATCCAGCTATTTATCGTATGTTTCTAAGAGTTAAGATTTTGGAAAGAGAGTTTGATTCAATTCAATACCAGCATATTTCCAGAAACTTGAACACATTAACAGATTCATTGGCAAACTATGTATTAGATAGACATTTACAACATATATAAAAAGAGATGCATCGGTGCTATGCAAGTGGATCACGAATAAACTGAAATAAACTCCGAAAATCAAAATATATAAAGCTGTTTATAGTTTGTACATAATGTGCTGTAATCAAAACAAAATTGGTCATATGACCTAGAACTCAAAAATATGCTAGGGGGCACCCTAGCCTAGTGGTGCTCATGAAAGTACGTCACGGTCTGTGCGATCATGCGCAAGAGACGAGTCCATCGTCTAGGCACACCGATGGTGTGTCGCTGCAACTGTAAAGGTAACTCGTCAATCTGTACATCCGGAAGACCACGAGTAAGGCTCTCAACCTGCTCCTGCACAGCTGCAAGTATCTCAGTATCACCAAGGTCGCGAATAACAACTCTCCTAGCAGGCTCTGCTGCTGGGGCAGCAACTGGCGATCGTGGACGAGCTACTGGACGAGCAGGACCAACATCTGCATGCACCCAAGAGTTTAATCAGTTTTGAACAGTAAACATCATGAATAAAAACAATAAACAGTGATATGGTCAGAGATTTTACCAATAGCGCCCCATTGCTCGCCATCCGGAAGCACCAAGTCCGGATCACCTCGGTAGTCCATACCCACGTATGGATACTCAGAAAATGCCATCTCCTGACGCTCAAACCACCTAAAGAAGGACTCAGTGAAAGTAATATGAGGTTGACCAGCATGCCGGGACATATGGTCAACCCACCTCTGCATGCGTGGCTCGGTCGGAGAAGGCACATCAAGCAAGATGTACTGAGGCTGCATCAATGGGATTTTCTCCAAGACAAAGGCAGTGAGAATAGAACCAAATCCAAAGTTCTTCAGCCCCCCGTCCTTTACCTTGGTCAATTGACTTTTCATCTGAACAAGTACTGCATCACACCAGTTAAACACTTTCGGTTGGAGACACTCCAAGGCGTGCTGCATATAAGATCTGTTGGCAACATGCAAAGCTGCGCTACCGGCCATCCTACCAATAGTAAACAGAATGGATCTGAGAGACCTGTCAGTGATGTCACGGATATTGATCTTGCCGTCTTTTCTCGGCTGTGAACCTTCCCGGCAATACTGACGTATATAGTCTCTGGTGGAAGTAGTCCCTCGAGCCGTACCTGACAAAGAAATGGGAGCACCCCGCCTTGACAACCCAGTCAAGAAGTACATGTCCTCTATGGTCAAGGGGAAGGACTTCCCCCTAATCTGGAATACTTGGTTAACAGGATCCCAAGCATCAAGCATATACTGCAGTAAAGAAATCTGTGCTCTCATGCTAGAGATACGGAAGAACTTCAGCAGGCCACAGTTCCGAAGCACGTTCACCGTGACTGGGTCATGGAGTGCAACCATGTCCTCGGCTTCATGTTCTCGTTCTCGCCATGTAAGGGACATTTCCAAAAGTTCCCTGCAATCAAACAAGAGAAGGAGTAAGTTCCTGATTTTGATGAAAATCTGGAGAAAAATCATCAAAAAACTCATGCAAAATCAGCCCTTTTAGGCCCAGCGCAGGCAGAGAGTGTTCCCCCTGCTCTGGAATTCAGTCTGCCTTAAGGATGCCTGAAATACAGCGCAGATTTCGAAAGGGGAACCTGCGCTGATGCCAGGGCGCCCTAATGAAACCCCTGGGGCCCAGAAGCTCTAAAAAACAGGCATGAAACTGAAAAAGGAAACCATGAAACTGAAGGGCTAAGGTTTAGCTCCTACCTGGTCCAAACGGCGCCGAAAATCGTCCACAGAATCTCCCGATATCAGCTGGTGAAAATCAAGGAAGAAGAGGCACCTCCAGAGCTCCAACAAGCAAAATGCAAATGAAATGGTAAATGAGAGGTAAAAACCCCTTTTTATGACTTTTTACACAGTTTAAAGTTAAATATTAGGGTTATAATCTCGTTTTCATGCAAATATTGTCCATTTCTAACAAAATTTGTTGCAGCAATTGAAGATGAAGTACTACATTTGAAAAGAGAAAAGCTAGTAAAAGTAAAAAATTAAATTTGACCATGAATCGAGCAATTTTACCACGGAATTTATGCTCGTTAAAAAATAGAAAAGTGTGAGCAAAGTTTTTCCGCCAAAGTTCAAGCTCATTAAAAAATGAACCTATCTCGGTAAATAACCATTGCGATCGTAAATTTATAAGCCTTAAAAGCCTTGGTCGTGTTCTCATCCATCACCTCCATTTCATTTGGCCGATCGTTCACCCCCATGTGTGTTTACCTATTTTGAGGAACAGCTGCGAAGAGTGATTTCACCTAGCCCTCCTTGTGACACTACCGTGATTGGAAAATTCCAATTTGTACCTGGAATCAGTTGCTATCCTTGTTTATCACTCGTTCCTCAAAAGACGAGTCTTCTTTGAGCTCTTTTCACTGACTCGTAAAATATGAAAAGTTTGCCGAGTTTTTGGCCTTCTAGCTCGTTAAACGACCGAAAGCTATCCCTCCTCTAGATTTTAATCTTTTTGGACCTGAGGGATTATTACACAAAAAGATCGAGCGCTTGTCTTGTTCGGCTCGTAAAAGTACCGAATAGCCATCCCTTCTGTATTGTTTTATACTTTTTCGGACTTAAGGGATTAGATGACGAAAAAGGAATTATGGAGTTGACTTTCTGTACCTTTTTAGACTCTCTAAAAATGAAAAGGACCGAGTTTTCCTTGTCGTTAGACTCGTTAAAATGATTAAATAGCGACAAACTTGTCTTTAGACGAGAACGAGTTTCCCTATCGCTAGGCTCGTTAAATCATAGCGATGGGCTTGCCCGAAGGGCAGGTTATAGAACAAGCATATGTTATCCTCCTCAAGCTTGACAAAAATAAAGAGGTACTGGTCAGAAATGACTGGGGAAAAATTGGGAGAACATCAAAGTTTAAAGGTAGCAAGTCACTCTTGAACATGACACTTTTCCTCCGTGCCACATCGGGTTGGGTTGTTTCATTCACCGGTCTCATCACCATGGTCCTCGCCACACCATCCACATTCGGGGTAATGCTACCGATCCATCGCATCAGTGACGTTATATGTTCAAGAGGGGTCATTCTGAAAGTGTCAACCGTGTCCCATCCACTGCCATACATTATCCTTCATCCATTCATGATCGCCACCCTGAATCATATGTCACAGTTTGTTTTCACCTCCACTAAAATCATTAGCTCCGTTCCGTGTCATTGATGTGGGATTCATCAAGGCCCTCCTTTGATGGATCGCTTCTTGTCGACTTCAGCTCATTATCCAAGAAGTTGATCTAGGAACACCCCCATCAGTGCTTTGAAGCTTGCATGCCTCAATGGCAAGTTTCTCACTTCCGGCGACAGGTATACATCAATGACCTTCAACCAGAAGATTTTGCGTGGCGTTCGACGCCAAGTCCTCTATTCACGCCACGTGAATTGTACTGCCGTACCTTGAGGGTCATCGTCATTATTGGTGATTCCTCTCGCGCTTGTTAACGGTTTTCATTATTGACCGGTAATCAAGCGATGTCTTTCCATGTTCGACTTCAGCGCAATTCTCACATGGATCGACTTGTACTTAGAGTGAAGATCGAACGAGTTTGAAGACCCCGGATCTAGTTTCATCCATCCGGGCTGCGATATATATTCAGGAAATATAAAAGCATTTGCCATGTACATCATTGCAGCAGATGATCATCCTACTCATAGGATGATAATTTCAGCGGAAGATTATCAGTCTGTCTTCAGACGATCGTCTGTCATATGTACCAAAATGTATTTATAAAAGCTGAGCATGGGAATGCCCGCCTCAGCTAGACCATGAAAATTGAATGAAAGATAATGTATTGTATTGTATTGTATTACAGGGCACTCTCCTCAGCACTGGAACGAACTTCGGACCCTCTAGCTAAAGCATTTCACCCGATAAACGGCCTCATACTTTAGGGGGCAACTGTTATAGACATTTTTGTGCCTCGCATCATGGAGCATGGAATGTCGATAATTACAGGGATCCTCAGTCCCTAAACATGTTGTTCTTACCCCTAAAAGAACAAGGTCATCAATCAACATCACTTCCAATCAGTTCTCCACCTGAAAACACTTCAAAACAGGCTTATTTTGGATCATGTCAGCTGCTTAACTGAGCTTCTGCGCTGTAATGCAACTGTACCACTCTGTACCTGCGCTGGAAGTCAAGATTATTGAAGGCTACCTGCGCTGGGCGAGATTGGCCAAGTGGCACAGTCATCCAGCAAGGTGTCAATTGCCCAGGAAGCTTCCAAACTGACACTTGGGTCATGAGATTCGCCCTGTGATGAGTAAGAGGTACTTGATCACCATGTGTAAGCAAGGATCTCCAAGTGGACACAGGAACTGAAGATTAACTGAAGAGGGAGAGGACACAAGGCAGCTTCATGTCAGTCTCAAGCTGACTCATCCTTTCTTCTTCTACCCTATATATAGAGCTCTTCTATGAGGTCTAGGGAGGCTGGAATTTTGGTTTAAGCAAGGAGGTGCTGTTGGTTTGCAGTCAGAGCTATTGGGTGATTGTTTTACTAGAGGTGAAGAGGAGAGTTCTTGCTGCCGAGGAGGTGCTGCTGGATTGGAGCCATCATCATTGGTTGTAACTTCCTCTGGAACCCTGTTACTTTCTATCAATAAAGTTTGCATGTTCTCCTATATACTTGTTTTACATAGATGCTTTGTGTTTACATGTATATTTGATGCACCCTAATCCATGCTTCAGTTATGAGTACATGTATCTTGTAGTTTGCTCTCTTGTTTTGTGCAGGATCTGTATGTAGCTGGACCGGCTAAGAGAGCAAGGAGCTGGGAACGAGATACAAGGAGAGAAGAGCAAGGATCGACTAAGCGAAAGACACCAGGTTGGTTGACCTTCTTTCATTCTCTCTGTACTTGCATAAAGGGAAACAGTAAAACTTTACTTTCAGTTGTTGCTAAAGACTGTCACCTTTAGAGTAGGGATAGTGTCATCCGCATCGGGTACTTTTCCCCACAACAAGCTTGATTTTTCATTATATTCCTTTTAATGTTACAATACATATTTGTACATGCCGAAGCATCCAATACCATGGACCGAAAACCATCGCGTCCAAAACCAAGGACCGAAAAAACCATAGGTAGGTTCACCCAACCTAATGTAGGGTCCAAAAAAAAATTTCCCGGGGCGCTGCCCCGGACCCCGTAGAGGGGGGCTACTCACCCCCCTCAAACCCCCCAGACAGGGGGGTCTGCCGCCCCCGCTGCGCAATCGGCACAACGAAGGGGGGGCTCCGCCCCCCCTCTAACCCCCCGGTTCACTACGTGGGTTAGTCATGGAAAGAATATAACACAACCCAACAATCTCCCACTTGTTGTTTTCTTTCCACAGGGGGCCACAAGAGAGCTTAGTCATTTTTCCAGCCCTGAAATGCCCATTGTTTCTTTACACCAAGAGAACTTCTCAAAGCTCACAGATTTTTTCAATGCATCTGCAGTATTCTTCAAAGTGTCCACCTTTACCAACAACACCCTTTTGTCTTCTATCATATCCCTCAAAAAGTAATACTGAACATCAATGTGCTTTGTATTTGAATGATAAGCAGGGTTATTTGCCAAGAAAATTGCACTTTGGTTGTCACAGTCTATTCTTATAGCTCCCTGTACTAACCCCATACTTGAACACAATCTCTCCAACCAAACTACTTCCTTGCTTGCATGAGTGGCTGCCATGTATTCTACCTCTGTAGTTGATAGTGCCACTACAGATTGTTTCTTACTCATCCAACTAACTGCACCTCCAAATAGGTTAATCACATAGCCACTTGTAGATCTTCTCTGATCCAGATCTCCAGCCTAGTCTGCATCAACAAGCCATGAATATCCAACACTCTATCCAATCCTAGTCTTCCTTGGTAGCACAAACCATAATCACTAGTGCCACGCAAATACCTGAAAACCCGCTTCACTGCTGTCCAGTGCTCGTTCCCTGGTTTTGACATAAACTTGCTCAATACTCCCACTGCATGTGCAATGTCTGGTCTAGTACAGACCATTGCATACATTAGGCTATCGACTGCACTTGCATATGGAACACGGGACATGTCCTCTTCCTCTTCTTATGTCTTGGGACATTGTTCAGCAGATAACCTCACACCTACAGGAATAGGAACCTTCACCGGTTTACTATCCTGCATATTAAACCTCTGCAATATTGTCTCGACATACTTCCTCTGGTTTAACCAAAGCTTCCTCTTTGCCCAATCTCTTTTAATTTCCATGCCCAAAATATAGTTTGCAGCACCAAGATCTTTCATGTCGAATTTGGAGGACAATTTTCTCTTCAAATCCTGGATAATTTCTTTGTCATTTCCAACCAGCAACATATCATCCACATACAAGACCAGATAAATAACACGGTCACCAATCAATTTAAAATACACACAGTGACCTGCTTTGATTTTGGTGAAGCCAAGTCCCCGTATAAATGTATCAAATTTATGATACCACATCCTTGGTGACTGTTTTAACCCATACAGAGACTTCTTTAACTTGCATACCAGTTCTTTCTTACCCTTCACCGCAATTCCTTCAGGTTGCTTCATGTAGATTTCCTCTTCCAAATCCCTGTGAAGAAATGTTGTCTTCACATCCATCTGTTCTACCTCAAAATAAAAAGCAGCAGCAAGAGATAAAAGTAATCTAATAGAAGTTACCTTGGCAACAGGAGAAAAAATATCACCAAAATTAATTCCCGACACTTGGGAATATCCTTTTGCTACCAACCAAGCTTTGTATTTCTCCACCTTCCCTTCTGTATTTGTCTTCTTTTTGAACACCCATTTGCTGCCAATGGGTTTCCTTCCAGTCAACAACTCCACCAAATCCCAAGCCTCATTTTTGTGCAAAGATGCCATTTCATCAACCATGGCCTCTTTCCAGAGTTTTCCATCCTCTGAATCTACTGCTTCCTTCACAGTTCTGGGATCATCATCAATAATAGATAAAGCAAAATTTGAACAGAAAGTAGAGGGACTATACCTTTCTGGCTGCCTTCTTTCTCGAACTGATCTTCTCACAGCTGGAGTTTGTGGCTCTTCATCTTCTGATTCCTCCTCTACTGCAGAGTCTAATTCTTCCTCCTTTAGCTCAAACTCTATCTTCTCAGGTTCCTTTGGTTGGACTTCATGTTTAATAACATCTTTTACCTCTCTGAACACCACATCTCGGCTGTACACAACCTTCCGTGTGACTGGGTTCCAAAGCTTATAACCTTTTAAACCATCCTTATACCCAATAAAGATGCACTTTTTAGATTTACTATCCAACTTGGTTCGTTTCTCCTTTAGAACATGTACATATGCATCACATCCAAATACCCTTAGATGTGAAACAGAGGGTTTCTTACCAGTCCATACTTCTTGTGGAGTCTTATCCTCCAACGTTGATGAAGGTGACCTGTTGACCAAGTAACATGCAGTATCCACCGCTTCTGCCCAGAATTCCTGTCCTAACCCGGCACCACTGAGCATGCTTCTTGCCCTTTCCATCAATGTCTTGTTCATTCTTTCTGCGACTCCATTTTGCTGAGGTGTATATGGAGTAGTCTTCTGCCGTGCTATACCACACTTCTTACAGAATTCTTCAAATTCCTTGCTGCAAAACTCTCCACCATTATCTGTCCTCAACACCTTTATCTTCTTCTCTGTATGATTTTCCACTAGAACCTTAAATTATTTAAACCTGTCAAAGACTTCAGATTTCTTCTTAAGGAAATATGTCCATGTATTCCTTGAGAAGTCATCTATAAATGATACATAGTACACAAACTTACCCAGTGATGGAACTTTCACAGGTCCAAATACATCACTGTGCACAAGCTCTAATATCTGTTTCACCCTCTTAGCACCAGAGGGGAAACTCACTCGATTCTGCTTCCCATATACACAATTTTCACAGAAATCAAAATCCAGAGAGCTATTACTCATACCTTCTACCATACCTTTACCATGAAGTATTCGAAGGCCCTTCTCTCCAATATGTCCAAGCCATTGATGCCACAACATGGTCTTCTCTCCAGAGACCACTAGATTTTCAGCTCCACTTTTAGGAACCACAGAACTGTTGCACCCATCAACAACAGTGCTACCTTGCAGCTTGTACATATTTCCAGTCCAAACTCCCCGCATCAATACCAGTGCTCCCCGAACCATCTTGCAGGTATCCTTCTCGAACACTATTTTTACACCTGCATCAACCAACTTGCTTACAGAAACCAGATTTCTGGCCAATGCAGGAATATGCAGAACACCCGGAAGTGTTCTAACCCTTCCACCTTGCAACTTCAACTTTACTTTTCCGCGACCAATGATTCTAGCCTTCCTATCATCTCCTAAGAAGACATCACCACCATCGTATTTCTCATACTCGCAGAACCACTCTCTATGGGGAGTGAAGTGAAAGGATGCACCTAAGTCAATCAACCATGCCTCATGATCTACATATGTACTTGAAGAAGCCAAGTACACATTGTAGAGTCCCTACTTTACACCTTATCCTCCATCATTACCTACTGTTTTCATCACTTTCCTCTCTCTTTTACCTCATTTTCCACCCAGATCATTACATTAGTTGTCATTAAACATGATCAAGTGAGCTTTGCTAATGGGTAATTGTTTTGTTTAGTTTTTGACATACTTGCAGGTATTCCGCATCTTTCTGCTGATTCCGCAGCCATCTGATGATCCCGCAGCCATTTTGTTGTTCTCAAGGTTCCACGTGCTATTTTGCAGAATGAGCCACGTGGGCATGTTGGAATATACGTGCTCGAGGTTCCTATGCCATCAGTTCAGCCGGCCACGTCATTTGTACCTCCGGTCAAAGGGGGTCAAGGTTCGGTCAAATAAAGGCAGCTTAACGTGGATACGTAAGCTGTTTGATCACGTCGGTGGAAAAGGTGACCTGTCCGTGTTTTGAAAGCCGTGGGGGACATGATCTAATGTTAGATTCATTGCCCATATCGACCAGGACCTCCAGCTTGACCACGAAACCTATGATGTGTTAATTGCACCTTCAATACACATGCTTTTCAGTTATTTTCTGTTTTATGCTTTACGTATTAGGCCATCTTGCAGATGCCTATATATACTTGCGTCTGCGTACGCTGAGGTTAACTTTTCAGATGCTGTAGTGTATGTATTTGTGAGAATTTTGGCACGTTTTCAAACTCTGTTTTTATAAGAGTTGTTCCAGCACTTTTGGATTGTGTATCTTTGCATATAAAGTAATGGAAACGTTGTTTTGAAGTCTTAAGAGCATCTGAGTTTTTTGTGGATAATATGAATGGAGGGCCCCTGTTCGTATTAGCCTTGTAAAGTATTTTCATGTTCATATTTCTGCAATTTCTTTATTTTACAAACATAATTTCCTTTCTTGAGTTATGTACAGCTTGATTTATCTTTATTGCTGCAGCCTTTATTTTCACTGATCAGATTTACTTCTTTGCAGGTTTTCACCCGGGATTAAGTGTGTTGTGTTTGCTTTAATATATAATGGTAGTTGCAGTTGTCTTGTTCATAATGCTGCCCTTTTTACTCTGTTTTCTAGACTAGTTTTAGCTTAGTTTTACAAGTTGGATGCTAACTAATTTATGCTCTCTTTATCATGAATGGCTTATATTTCAAGAGAACAGAACACTAATTAATTGCAGCTTGTATTTGAGTAGTCTTGGCTTGTGATACTAATACTTTTTCCACTTGTTACACATAATCACATATGTAGGAAGCAGTATGTTGGAAAAGGCTTAGTAGTGTTACAATTTGTCAATTAGAGTAGATTAGAGTTTTTATCAATTCTTGGATTTGTCTTCAGCTACCTCCTAATCGTGTTTTACGCAGTACTATGTGGTAGAAGCAGGGAGTTAGGAGGAGATAATCATTAACATCAATCCTTGAAGTGATTTTCTTGTTTCTTTTATTTGCAGCAGTACGGATAGAGACTAATGCCATTAGAGCGTGGTCATTTACTTTCAAGTCATTTTAATTTATTCATTTCTTTCAAGTTCTTTTCCTTTACAAATTCAGCAAGTAATTAGAAATCACCTTCACACCCACTTTCACTCATCTAGAACTCACTTTTCACACACTTGCACTCATCTGTCTATAATCATCACTCCATCTTAGGAAGATAAGTTAACCATAAACAACACCCCCAAACGACAAAAGCTCTAAGAAAGTTACTTAAGTACATATAGTACACCCTCACTTCATCAGCTTACGAGCCCCGGGTTGACAATTAATGACATCAATTTAGGAACACTAAATTGACTAAACATTTTGGCGCCATTGCCGGGGAAGTGAAATTAAGTAGCCATACTTAGAGAAAAAAAAAACATAAAAAAAATTTCAAGGAAAGAAGTTAATAACCTATCCAAGTATGCTCTCCTCTTGCACTTTAAAGTGATCTGGAGGATCAGAAAGGAGAAGGTTATTGATTTAGTAGTCTCTTGAGTATGCTCTCTTCTTGCACCTAGAGTGAACTGGAAGATCAGAAAAAGAACTATTAACTTGACTTGAAGAAAAAATAAAAAATGACATGCATAGAGCTAGAGATTCTAGAGGACGGTTTTTAGCTAGAGCTCGAAGTTCAATTTTTACCAGTCCATCTGCTTCAAGGGATAGACAAGAGACACCCCCCTTATCTCCAACCGAAACCCCTAGTCCTAGAATTCCTGAAATTCAAGAGCCAAGAATTGACTCTCCTACACCTTCTATTGAGTTTGAACCAGGAAGAGACTCTTTTCTTTCTCCTACAGGAAGACCAATTGTAATTGAGGAATTGGAATCATCTGAAGAAGAAGGAGAAATCTCTTCTCATTCACCTTTTGTAGAGGAACCAGAAGATTTTGAAATCCCTAGGAGAATCATCATGGCAGAGGAAGAAGGAGGAGGTAGAGGTAGAGGTAGAGGAGGAGGAGGAAATAACAATAACAATAATGGAGGTAGAGGTCCCATAGGAGGAGGAAATAGAAATGGGGATAATTCATTTGGGTTTCCCATTGTTAATGAGGATTCCCGAGCCACTATGAAAAACATATCACCATCTGTCCTCCCTAACTTCCATGGGTTAAGGACTGAGGACCCTGAAACATTCTTATTTGAGTTTGAAGTGGCGTGTGTCGAACTTATGACTACCTGGATGACTCTCAGAAACTCAAGCTGTTCCCTTCAACACTGAAGGATCAAGCCTTGAAGTGGTTCATGGGGTTACTCACTCAATCCATTAGGACTTGGGATGAGATGAAACAAACATTTTTGGATAGGTATTTAGACTATTGCATGCCTACTAATCACAAGGACGAGGTTTTCAAAATGGTACAAAAAGAAGATGAGAGTCTAGAAGATTTACTTGAAAGGTTTCAATATAACTTGAAAAGAGCAAAAATGAATACCTTGGATGAAGAGACCTTAAAAGCCCTCTTATTAAAAGCCATCAGGGATGAATGGATAGACATCTTAAACATGATGGGGAAAGGGGATATTTCTCAACTTTCTCTCAATGACATAGCAGAACTTTGCATCCATCTCTCAAGGGGCAAATCAAAAACTCAAAAAGGGCCTAGAGATCCTTCTCTCCTTAGGGCGAATAAATTTGCAACAGGATCAGTGAGTAGGGCTGAAATCGGCAGTATGCTTGATGAATTTAAAACTGACATCTTAGGGAGTCTTAGTGAACAACTTGATACCCTTAAGATTCACAATAAACAAAAAGCAGAAGCTGAGGCTTTGGCTATATTTTTCCCGAAATGTAGAAAGAAACATGCTTTAAGAGAATGTCCCTTAGATGCACACGTTGTAGAAACATGTGTAATTTGCTCAGAAACTCATGAGACCAAGGATTGTCCTTCAATCCCTGGCCTCAAAGCAGTCTTTCAAGAGGATCCAGATACACTCGAATCTCTCTGTTTTATTGCAAGGAGACCTTGGCAAGGACAACAGAATCAAGGGTTTAACAACTCTATGAATTCTCAATCCCAACCAAGTTGGAATCCTTGGCAACAACCTTGGCCTCAACCTCAAAATGCTTTCCAAGCGTGGATGAAAAGCATGCAAAATCCTTATGGGAGATTTGCACAATTCTATCAATATCCTCCATCATTTCAGAATCAGCAAGCTCCACAACTTCCAAACCAAGGTCAACAACTATCATTTCCATACCCTCAACAACAACAACCTCCTCCACAAAATCAAAATTCTCAATTAGCACTTCAATCCCAGCAGAAATCCAATCAACTTCCCTCTCAGCCATTACCGAATCCAAATAATAGGAACCCTCAAAATGCTTACATGATGGAAGGTCAACCATTCCCTACCTATATGGTTGTTCCTCTTAATGAAGTACAACTTAGATCAGGTAGAATCCTAGATCAACCTTCCACAAGTGTTCAACAACCAAGCATTTCTGAGGAGGAATCTCTCAAAGTCAATAAAGGTTCTGAAGTATCACTTCAAACCCAAAATATCCAAAAAGAAAAAGAAAAAGAATCAATCTCTACAACTCCCCTAGTTGAGCAACCTACACCTACAGCTACACCTCCCTTTCCTGAAAGATTGCAAATTGATAAAGGGGTGGAAAAGAAGATATGGGTGCCTGACTATAACTTTCTAGATGAATTGAAAAATGTATGTATCAAGATTCCCTTGTTACAAGCCATTAAGGAAATTCCCATTCTAGCAAAGACAATAAAGGAGTTGAGTTTGAAGAAAACAGTAAAAAGAACAAGAGATACTAAAAGGATACATCTAGTTGGAAAAATTGCAGACATAATGATGGGTAAGATTACCATGCAAAAGTATGTAGATCCCGGTAGCCCTATTGTCAAAACTCATATTAATGGGGTTGAAATCCCAAATACTCTGATTGACTTAGGAGCCGTAATCAACATCATGAGTAGGCAGACCATGGATCAGTTAAAGCTTCCTAACCTTCTCTTTACACCCACTCTACTGCAGCTTGCAGATAGATCAATCATTAAACCTGGCGGTGTATTGGAAGATATTCCAGTCTCTCTAGATTCTTGGGAATATCCTGTTGATTTTATGATTTTAACTCCCAAGAACAATCTAGGATGACATCCTCTTATTTTAGGAAGACCTTGGCTGGCCACAGCTGATGCTTTCATAAGATGTAGGTCTGGAGACATGTATATATCAGATGGTAATTCCACCAAGAATTTCAACTTGTATCCCCCAGCAAAAGCTATAACAGAAATAGGAGAAGATGAATGGGTAGAGGATGAAGATACTATACAACCAGTTCTGACCATCTCTGAGATCAGTGAGGATAGTCAAATTCTAAATACATTAGAAAATTTTGAAGTATCTTTAGAATATGACTCTGAACATTTTCAGATAGATGCAGACATTGAATATCTCTCCTCTAGACAAATGTCACTCTTCTCAATGGAAGAGTTTGGTAGTTCTACAGTTGAAATCCTCCCAGGAAAAACATTAAACATTAACAAAAACTTGGGAAGACCACAACAAGAAGAATTAACTAAACTGTTGCAAAAACATTCCACTGCTTTTGCATGGGAATACACTGACATGAAAGGAATCGATCCTAAGACTTGTATTCATCACATTTACATTGAAGAGAATAGCAGACCTATTAGGCAACCACAAAGAAGGATGAATCCAAACCTTAGGGAAATTGTGAAAGAAGAATTGCAGAAATTGCTCAAGGTAAACTTCATTTACCCCATCTCAGATAGCCAATGGGTTTCTCCCTTGGTTATAGTGCCCAAAAAGAATGGTAAATGGAGAGTTTGCATTGATTATCGAGAATTGAACAAGGAAACACTAAAGGATCATTTTCCTTTACCTTTTATTGATCAGGTACTAGACACTTTAGTAGGTAAAAAGTATTTCTCATTCCTGGATGGTTTTAGTGGGTACAATCAAATTCAGGTAGCACCTGAAGATCAAGACAAAACCACATTTACTTGTCCTTGGGGAACTTTTGCCTACCGAGTACTCCCTTTTGGATTGTGCAATGCACCTGCTACATTTCAAAGGGCTGTATTAGGAATCTTTTCAGATCTGATTCATGATTGTGTATAGGTATACATGGACGATTTCACAGTTTATGGTAATACATTTGAAGAAGCTTTGGAAAATTTGGAAAAAGTACTGGTAAGACGTAAGGAAACAAATCTTTCTTTAAGTCATGAAAAGTGTTTTATGATGTTTACTGAAGGGATTGTTTTAGGACATCATATTTCAGGAGATGGGATCAAAGTTGATAAATCCAAAGTTGAAGTCATCTCTAAGTTACCTGTTCCAAATTGCCAAAAGGATGTTAGAAGTTTTCTTGGGTTTACTGGGTATTACAGAAGATTTATTGAAAACTTCACTAGGATAGCATCTCCTCTTTTCAAATTGCTTACCAAGGACTGTGAGTTTAAATGGGATCCTAAGTGTCAATCTGCCTTTGAAGCTTTAAAGTCTAGAATATCTGAAGCACCCATCTTAAGGGGGCCAAATTGGAAACTCCCTTTCCACATCTCTACTGATGCTTCAGATACAGCTCTAGGAGCTGTTTTGGGACAAAAGGATTTGATCCCTTATGCCATTTATTACACAAGTAAGAATTTGACTCCTACTGAGTTAAATTATACTGTTACAGAAAAAGAGTTCTTAGTTGTGGTACATGCAATCAACAAGTTTAGACATTACATAACCGGCTATGAAACCTTTGTCCATACTGATCACTCTGCCATAAGATATTTAATGAACAAACCTGTCACTAATGGTAGAGTTACAAGATGGCTTTTACTCTTGCAAGAATTCAACATTACTGTGTTAGATAGACCTGGAAAGCAAAACACAGTAGCTGATTTCTTGTCTAGAATCCAAAACACTAATGAGGATTCTCCAGTAGAAGATAAGTTTCCAGATGAATACTTGTTTGCAGTAACTACCAAGACACCTTGGTATGCAGATATGGCTAATTATCTTGTTACAGGGAAACTTCCTCTACACTTATTTCCTAATGAGAAAAAGAAAATCATTCAGGAAAGTTCACATTATTCTTGGATTTCTAATGAATTGTTCAAAACAGGGCCAGATTGTATAATCAGAAGGTGTGTTCGGGAAGATGAAATGCCTGACATCCTTAAGGCATGTCATGATGAACCATACGGCGGGCACTTTGCAGACAAGAGGACAACCTATAAAATCCTTTCTCTAGGATATTATTGGCCTTCTCTCTTTAAAGATGCAAAGCAGTATGTTAAAAGGTGTGACAGCTGCCAAAGAGTTGGGAAACCAACTCCTTCAAATGAAATGCCTCTACAGCCTCAGGTATGCATCGAACCCTTTGAGAAATGGGCTCTAGATTTCGTTGGACCAATTAATCCACCATCAAAGCAAAATAAATATATACTGGTTTGTACTGATTATGTTACTAAGTGGGTAGAAGCAAAAGCATTGCCTTCTGCCTCTGAAAATTCAGTTGTTCAATTTCTTTTTGAGGATATCTTCACTCGTTTTGGTGTCCCAAGGGAAATTGTGACAGATCAAGGTAGCCAATTTACATTTAATTTGATGGAGAAGCTGATGGAGGAATATAAGATCAAGCACAGAACATCTACTCCCTACCATCCGCAATCCAATGGTCAAGTGGAATCTACCAATAAAGTTCTTGAAGGCATTATCACCAAGACTGTTCATCTTCGTAGAAGATATTGGGCGGAAAGGCTCCCTGAAGCCTTATGGGCCTATAGGACCACATGGAAGAACACAACAGGACATTCCCCCTATGAACTTGTTTATGGGAAGGAAGTCCTGCTTCCTATTGAGTTCCAAATCAAGACCTTCAAGATGGCAGTCCAATTGGGAATGAGCCTTTCAGAAGCTCAAAGACACAGAATGGACCAGCTAAATGAGCTAGATGAAATGAGACAAGATGCAATTCTAAGGACCGATCTAGTTCAGCACCAAAGATCTAAATGGCATGATCGTCATATCAAAGAAAGAAAGTTTCAGAAAGGAGATTGGGCTCTATTGTTTGATTCAAAATTCAAAGACTTCAAAGGAAAGTTTCAAACTCATTGGCTTGGGCCATATGAGATTGATGAAGTCTTTAACAATGGAGCAGTTCGAGTAAAAACTATCGATGAATTTCATACTCCTCTTATTGTGAATGGCCACCGCTTGAAAATCTACCAGAAGCCATTCTCAAAAGAAGAGTTTGTCAAATTGTTCAAGGGAGATTCTGCAATCAGGCTGGTGGAGAAGGATTCTTCTCCTCCATCAGCCTAAAGCTTTGGTTTTTGAAAAAAAAGAAAAAAAAAAAAAAAAAAAAAAAAAAAAAAAAAAAGAAAAAAAGGAATAAATGTATGAGCCTGAAAACCAATCTCTGATTGGCAGTCTCATACAGAAAACTTGAAGTGAAAATCAGGGTCACCTGACACCTCATGTTTTCTAAAAAAAAAAAAAATTCTCTTTTTTTTCCCTTATTTCATTTCATTTCATCATCACCACCATTTCACCCACCATTTCATTCATTTTCCACTCCACCTCATTTGTTTTCATTCATCCATCCACCCACTACACTCCATCTCATCAATAAAGTCATTTTTTTTTTACAACTAAAGTTGCTTTTGTGCAGTTGGAGGCTACTACTGCAGATTCCGCAGCCATCTGAGGATTCTGCAGCCATCTAATGATTCTGCAGCTCTCTGTACCTGCACAAATAAAAAACACAGTCTGTTTGAAATTTCTTTACAGCACAGTAGTCATCAATAACAAAATGGAAAATAGTCATGCAAAAATCAGTGAAGGGTTAAGTGGCAAGTCATCAAAGGCAAATCTAAACGGGAATCTGAGGTATGTTTCAAATCCTAAGCTTACAGTTATTCCATTATGCAAAGTTTTCTAAGTCATGTTTCTTGCCACTAAGTGTAATGATTACTAGCCATGAGACCACATATCCACGTATCATCCACGACTATCAGTCCTTGATTACCATGATTTTAAATCTCACTCCCGACTGCTTCTTCCATTAAGATCTCGTACTTAGGTGACGTAACCTAATGTACTACGTCTCCACGACATTAACTCACGCAGCCAAGTGTAATTTTGAAGCCGAGATCTAAGGACATAGCCGTTGTTCATTCATTAACCCTTCTACCCTCTTACGCTCATATCATTTCGCTCCCATTTCCACTTACATGTTTCATTCCATCTGTTATCACTAGGAACTATAGTTCATGTATATAAGATTGTTCATAAGTTTTTATAAAGTCTTGAGGTCTTGTAAATAGGTTTGTTAGTTTATGTCAATTTCAAAATTTGAAATTCAAGAGTTATGGATGAAAATTCGTGTAAAGGCAAGGTTATTAGACACCCTCCATCATTGTTAGTTATGTCATGTCATGTCTTTGGTACTTGCGCAGTTTCGCAGCGCGGGTGTGATTGGTCAGTTTTGCTGCGAAATAATGTTTTCGTGTTTTCGTAGCGCCCCGTTTGTCAGCGATTTCGTAGCGCATTCCCTTAAATTTGAACTGCCCGCGCTACGAAATCGGGGTTTCAGGGTTTTTTGCAGCGTTTTTCTCTGAATGTCTAATCCGAGAGTAGTGAGTCACGAATCCGGTCATGATTGTCTTTTCACACCATTTCTATGTCATGATTAGCCATTACTTTGCCATAAGGTCCGAAGTCATATAGTTGTGTGTCAGTTTGGAGGACGTTATAGGAGGTGGTCATTCCATAATGAGTTCTTCATATCATATGAATGTTTTTGCTCTATGAAAAGCCTGAGCTTTGTTTTAAACGGACTTCTGCAAGCGAGCCTGCTCTCTACAGCTAAAGATTGTTTTCGTGCTGCAAACCACCGTCATTCCCTTGTGTAAAACTACTCAAAGAAGCATGGAAAGAAAGGAACACCGTTCGGGTAAATGTGTGAGAACAGAGCCGGAGGGGTTAGATGTAATTCTCAGGGATGAGGAGGTAGCAAAGGCGTTTAGAAGTGCTGGTTGCTGGCGATTTTGTGAAAAATTAAAGGGTGGACATGCAGAAGTGACCAAGGCATTTGCATTGAACTTCACTGGACTGAATTCGAAGGTGGCCATGTTGGAGTTTCCGATGTCCCCTGAAGTCATTTCTACTGTCACAGAAATCCCGAGGGGTGGCCAAGAGTGGTTCAAGAATTTCAAGTTTGACATGGGTCCGTGTAAGGAGTTCTTGAAGGCACCATATGTAGACGAAGATCTCACTAAAGCTGTCCCAAGGAGCTATCTAAAGGAGAATTATGCTATGCTATTGACATGTATCCAGAAGTACCTGACATGTGAGGGTCGGTACAACAAAGTTTACTCATACCATTTCAAGTTGTTGTTACACTTCACTGGTAAGAGTTCAATAGACATACCTTTTTACTTGTTCAGGAGTATTAGCAAGATGTGTGATAAGATTCAGTTAAAGAAGGAAGCTTATGAAACATCTCTTTTTCATCATGGTCTGGTTAAATTGCTGGTGTTGGATACTTTATAGAAAAACAGTGTTGTTTTGGGCCATTGTAAGACCTTTTTTGACAGTAATAGTAAAACAGAGTTATTCTCTTCTCAAGATTCTCGAAGGATTGTCATGTTCAAATGTAGTGATGGTGTTTTATACTTTATGTTCTTTTATAGTCTTGTTGTAATGCAATCACTCAGAATTCATAATTATATGCTCTGACTTCCTGTGTATTCAGCAAGCTATGTTTTGGTGGAGTATGTTTGACATGTAATGCTAAGAGCCTTGATTTCCATGAGATCACTGTGTTTTCCTTGTTTACTTAATATTATAGACTCCATAGCCCAATGAGAGCCAGTTTGATGTGTTTCCAACCAGTTATACTTTCATAAGTGAATAAAGAGTTAGCCATCTAGTGTTTTTGAAGGATTTTATCAAGAGTTGTGAGAGAGCCCTCTCTGATCAAAGAGGCTAATCTTTGGTCTAAAGATAGGTTGAAATAGTTACATAAAATCTTGCTTGGTTGCAGCCCTCAGTAGTGATTTTGTGATAACATTTTGGTGCGTCTGCCGGGAGCTTAAGATTGAATTTCTGAAGGTAGCAGGAGTTCAAATGATTTTCGAGGCTGCATTCTACCTTGGTGACTCCATTTGTTATTTAAAAGTTTAAAGGTGGCTTCGAAAGGAAGGTACACAAGGAGTAACCCTGATCCAAATCCACCTAGTCCTGTGGAAAATCCTAATATCATCTCAAGGAGTAAACAAAGATTCTCTGATATACCAGGTACTTCAAGTATTTCAAAGTCATTATTTACTGAGTTTTCTAGAAGTCCTGAGAATAAACTTGTTGATGATAAAGTTCAAGAGGTCATATTAAGGTCTGAAAATGAAGAAGAATTAATTGGTATCATTTTGGATCTACAAAAGAGAGGTATTGATACTTCTTCTCTAATTTCACATAAAGATAAAGAGGAGTTTTGGGAAATTGTTTCTTCTGAGCTATTATTAGAGAAAGAAGATTTAAAACAGCTCAAGGAGCTTGACCCTTTCGAAATTTTGCTCAACTCAAAGATTGGTTTACCTCTCCCAAATTGGAGTTCTTTTGTTAGTGGTCTACAAAGTCCTAATAGTCCTTTTCGTACTCATATTTTGTCCTCTGCTTCTGCAAGTCCAAATAGCCCTCAAGCCACATTTCATACTAGTTCTGGTCATAACATACCTATTGTCACTCTTCCTCCTTTCATTATGGCCGTACCTGCTAGGTATGCTCCTTTGGCTCTTCCTGCTGTTCTGCATGATTTACCAAATAAATATGCTGCTAGGATCCCAACATGGGGAGGAGATGAGGACATTACAGCTGAAGAGCATGTGGATAGATTCAATGACTTTATTGATAGGTATGAAGTGGATGATGAAGATGTCAAATTGAGATTGTTTGCTCAGTCTTTCATTGGAGAGGTTAGGAAATGGTTCAAGGCCTTGGGAGCTGGTAGCATTCACAGTTGGGCTGAGTTTGAAGATAGCTTTCTGAGGAAGTGGGGAAATAGAACTAATCCAGTTCAGGCCCTCACTGAATACAATAATTTAAGAAGAGCTCCAGATGAGACTATTCAAAATTTTTGTAAGAGGTTTAACAAGATTTATAATTCTATTCCAGCTCACTTGAAACCTCCTGGAGCTTTAGCACAATTAAGATATGCTGAATCCTTTGATTCTGACTTCTCTCTTTTACTCAGAGAAAGAGAGTCTGCTACATTGGCTGACATGCAAAATGATGCTATCAAAGTAGAGGTGAATATACTTGCTGCTAAAAAGTCCAAGATGGCTAAGACCAAGATAAAGGAAGAGGAAAGGCCTTCTACTTCTGCTCAAGAGGATAAAGTTGAAACCATGATAAAGACTATGGAAAAATTGATGGACCAATTAGCACTTGGGAATACTGCTGCTCCTCAAGCACAACAAGAACCTCGGTTTAGAAATCCTCAGTTTAGAAGGCCACAAAATCAACAAAGGCCAAGGGAGAATAGAAATCAACAAGCTGATCCTCCTGTAAGACCTCCGTTTCAGCAAAATATGGTAGATGGAGAAGAAGAATCTGAGGAACCTGAAGAATCTATTCATTGTCTTGGTGAAGAAGATTCAGAGATCTTTCTAACAAAAGAGGAACATGATGAGTCTAGCCAACAAAAAGTTGAAGAAGAACCTTCAGATTTCCTAAAGGGTTATCAGCATGCCATATTTGAAATTCAAAAGCAATATAACCTCAGAAATAGAGATGTCCCCATTACAGCAAACAAGGGTCAGCCTAAGAAGAATATTTCAAAAGCAGTGGAAGACAAAAAAGAAAAGCCAAAACAAGCTGAAGAAAAAGGTGATGCTCCTATTGAAAAGAGAGATAATCAAACTCTTGTTCTTCCTAAGGAAGTTGAGAGGTCTACTCCAGGATTCAATATAGAAAATGAGATTTCTAAAATCAAAATATCAGTCCCATTTAATGAGATTTTGAAAGTAAACAAGTATAGAAGCAAGATTGTGGAAATGCTTAATTCTCCCCCAGGAGGAGCTGATATTTTAAATTTGCAAGAAGACAATCCTATCATTTGTTTAGGCCCAAGGCTTGAAGATGAGCAGAATGATGAATTTCCTCCTTTTTATATAAGCATCAATATACATGAAATGACTCTTCATAATGCCATGTTGGACTCAGGAGCATCTCATAATCTTATGCCCAAAGTCATTATGGAAAGGTTAGGATTGGAAGTGACTAGACCTTATAAAGACTTATTTTCTTTTGATTCTAAGAGGGTTCATTGTATTGGGTTAATTAAGGATGTTGTTGTGGCACTTACACAAATCCCAGCTAAAACCACTGTCATGGATATTGTTGTGGCTGATGTTCCACCTAAATTTGGAATATTACTTTCAAGGTCATGGGCAGCTAAAATTAAAGGTACCATGCAAATGGATTTGACTTATGCTACTATTCCAGTATTTGGAGAGCAGAGAAGGTTATACCGGGAAACAAGGATGGCATATATGGTGAGTAGCAAGGATAAACCACAGAATTTTCCTATCTATTCTTGTGACACAGGCTTGGGATCAGCCATTCTATTTAATGAATCAGTGGGAGAAGAATCACAGAAAGAAAAAGCAGAAAATCAGTGTGAAGAGTTGCAGCAAAGTAATGAAGAAGACATTTCTGGTTGCTGGTCTTTGTATTTTGATGGAGCAGCAGGGAAGGAAGGTGCTGGCGCTGGAATTTGGATCATGAGTCCAGCTGATGAGAGTAAGTTTCTGTCTTATAAGCTCAATTTTGATTGCACAAATAACATGGCCGAGTATGAGTCCTTGGTTTTAGGCTTAGAAAATTTGATTGAGTTTAAGGCAAAAAACATTGCTGTTTATGGGGACTCTGAGCTAGTTATAAAGCAAGTTCAAGGTGTTTACCAAACAAAAGATGCAAGAATGAGAGCTTATAGGAACTTGGTGTTAGAATTGTTGGAAAAGTTTCAATCATACACTTTCAATATCAAAACCAGAGAGCAGAATTCCATGGCAGATTCTCTTGCTGTAGCAGCTAGTCTTTTTGTCATTCCTAAACATGCTTCTGACAGTTATGAAGTCAAAGTCCGCCATAGGCCAGTAATCCCTGATAATATATTAAATTGGCAAGTCTTTGAAGATGACCAGCAGGTGAGAAGTTTCATAGAATTGAAAGGAGAATTTGAGCATTGTCAAATTGATCAGCAAAACATGTTAGTAGAAACAAAAGAAAAGTCTGAGGTGTTACAGCTCCAAAATAATCTCATTCCTAAAGGTTTGATTCCTCTTGAAAAGCTTTTTGATCAGAATGATGTCTTTAAGGCGCCAAGGTTGCAAGCAAATGAAGAGGAGATAGAAAACTGCAATCTAGGTGATTTAGTAGCGCCTAAATTGATCAAAATTTCAAAATTTTTATCAGCTGATCTAAAAGTTAAGTACATTGATCTATTGAAGAAGTTTATTGATGTGTTTGCTTGGAATTATACTGATCTCAAACAATATGATTCCTCAGTTATACAACATACAATCCCCATCAAGCCAAATGAGAAACCTTTTAAGCAAAAATTGAGAAGAATAAATCCTCTGCTAATGCCATTAATTGAGAAAGAAGTCAAGAAGCTGTTTGATGCAAAGATTATTGTTCCTATCAGATTTTCAAATTGGTTGGCCAACTTGGTTCCAGTTAGGAAAAAGAACGGAGAAATAAGGATTTGCATAGACTTTAGGAATTTGAACAAGGCTTCACTGAAGGACAATTATCCTCTTCCTAAAATGGATCTTATGTTGCAGAATATTGTAGGCTCTCAAAGAATGTCAATGTTAGATGGCTTTTCAGGATACAATCAAATCCTTGTTCATCCAGAGGATCAGGAGAAGACAGCTTTTACTACACCATGGGGCACCTTTATGTATGCTAAGATGCCTTTTGGCCTCATGAATGCAGGGGCGACTTTCCAAAGGGCTATGGACATTGCTTTTGCAGAGGAGAAAGATAAATCAGTTGTGGTATACCTTGATGATATCACAGTCTTTTCAAAGAGAGAGGAAGATCATTTAAAGCATCTGGAGAAGATATTATTGAAGTGTAGAAGGTTCGGCATTTCTTTGAATCCAACTAAAAGTATCTTTGCATTGACTTCTGGTAAGTTGCTTGGGCATATCATTTCTCAAGAAGGCATTAAAATAGATCCAAATAGAGTTAGTGCTATTTCAAGGCTGGATTTGCCAAGGAGTAAGAAAGAAGTTCAGTATTTTCTTGGTAAAGTTAATTTTGTTAGGAGGTTCATTCCCAACTTTGCAGAGGTGGTTAAGCACATCACAAAAATGCTAAAGAAGGGAGCAGACTTTAAGTGGACAGCCGAGGCAAGAAAGTCATTTGAAGAAATTAAAAAAGCACTCACTCAAGCGCCGGTTCTTATTAGCCCTGATTTCTCCAAGGAATTCTTAATATTCACCTATGCCTCTGAAGATACAATCGCTGGAGTTCTTTTACAGAAAGGGAATCAAGGTACTGAGCAGCCTATCTCATTCTTTAGTAAAACATTGGCAAATGCTGAATTAAAGTATAACATTCTAGAAAAGCAAGCATATGCTTTGGTAAAGGCAATCAAAGATTTTAGAATCTATGTGCTTCATTCTCATATTATTGCATTTGTGCCAAGTGCTGTTATTAAAGAAATTCTCACACAAGCAGACCCGGATGGTAAAAGAGGGAAATGGATAGCCAAATTGTTGGAATATGATATTGAAATTAGGCCAACTAAATTGGTGAAGGGTCAAGGGTTAGCAGAGTTGCTAACTCACTCAAATCTAGACTGTAGTGACATTAATTTTAATGCAGAAATATCAGAAATTTTTGAAGAAGAGGAAGAGTTGGTTCAAATTAATGAAAAATTTCTGATATCTGAATGGTATAAGGATGTCTCATTTGTTCTACAGCACAACAGAGCCCCTGACAATCTTTCCAAGTCTAGAGCTCGTTTCATCAAGCTGAAATCCCTTAGATATTTTGTTTATGAGCAGAATTTATTTTGGAAGGATGCTGGAGGGATTCTATTAAGTTGTTTGATTGAAGAGGAGGCTGATAGGGTGATTGAAGAGTTTCATAAAGGAGATTGTGGAGGTCACCATTATTGGAAGGCTACTGCTAATAAAATATTGAGAGCCGGGTATTTTTGGCCCACCATGTTCAAAGATATTTATAAAAAGGTTGCAGCCTGTCATGAATGTCAGTTGTTTGAAGGTAAAAGGAAGCTCATGCCTATGCCTCTAGTTCCTATTTATGTAGAAGCGCCCTTTCAGCAGTGGGGGCTAGATTTTATAGGTGAGATACATCCCTCTTCATCAGGCCAACATCGGTGGATACTTACAGCCACTGATTATTTCACAAAGTGGATAGAGGCAGTACCAACTAGACAAGCTAATGATGCAGTCATTATTTCCTTCTTAGAGAACAATATTTTATCAAGGTTTGGATGTCCACTCAAGCTTATCACAGATAATGCTCAAGCCTTTAAGTCTAAGAGAATGATAAACTTTTGCCACCAATATCATATTTCTCTTGGTCACTCAACAGCCTATTATCCACAAGGCAATGGTCTAGCTGAAAGTTCAAATAAGAGTCTTGTGAGGATTATCAAAAAATTGCTGGAAGAAAACAAGAAAACTTGGCATTTGAAACTGAAGTATGCATTGTGGGCTGATCGCATATGCACTAAAAGATCTATTGGAACCTCTCCTTATGAACTTGTGTATGGAGCAGAAGCTATTTTTCCAACGTCTCTTGGTGTCCCAGTTATGAAATTAATTCAAGGACTTGAAGAAGAGCCAAATGCCATACAGCGGAGGATTAATCAATTGATTGCATTACAAGAAAAAAGGAATGAAGTGGTTGAAGATTATCAACAAAATCAGAATAGAGTCAAGAGGGCTTTTGATAAGAAGATTAAAGATGTGACCTTTCAAATTGATGACAAGGTTTTGAAATGGGAAGCCAAGATTGAAGAAAAGGGCAAACATGGTAAGTTTGAGAATTTATGGAAGGGGCCATATTTGATCTCTGCCTTCCATGGAAACAATACTTATATTTTGCAAGAAGTTGATGGATCACAGTATGCTGGTGGGCCTGTCAATGGCAGGTTCTTAAAGCATTATTATCAGTGAAAAATCTGCCAAGTAATCCATGATCATTGTAAATAATCATTGTTTTTGAAGTGTTTTGTGTTAGCAATAAGTGACAAGCTGAACTAGAAGACTTTAGCCCGAGGAGAAGGCCCACAAAGTTTGAGAGGAATGCTTGTCAGCCAGATGTGAGTGTAATAAATGGATAAAGCACTGGTACTACGTGTTCTTAGTGTACCACAGGGGCACACTATCCCTAGTGGAGCCACTGTTATCACTAGGAACTATAGTTCATGTATATAAGATTGTCCATAAGTTTTTATAAAGTCTTGAGGTCTTGTAAATAGGTTTGTTAGTTTATGTCAATTTCAAAATTTGAAATTCAAGAGTTATGGATGAAAATTCGTGTAAAGGCAAGGTTATTAGACACCCTCCATCATTGTTAGTTATGTCATGTCATGTCTTTGGTACTTGCGCAGTTTCGCAGCGCGGGTGTGATTGGTCAGTTTTGCTGCGAAATAATGTTTGCGTGTTTTCGTAGCGCCCCGTTTGTCAGCGATTTCGTAGCGCATTCCCTTAAATTTGAACTGCCCGCGCTACGAAATCGGGGTTTCAGGGTTTTTTGCAGCGTTTTTCTCTGAATGTCTAATCCGAGAAGTAGTGAGTCACGAATCCGGTCATGATTGTCTTTTCACACCATTTCTATGTCATGATTAGCCATTACTTTGCCATAAGGTCCGAAGTCATATAGTTGTGTGTCAGTTTGGAGGACGTTATAGGAGGTGGTCATTCCATAATGTGTTCTTCATATCATATGAATGTTTTTGCTCTATGAAAAGCCTGAGCTTTGTTTTAAACGGACTTCTGCAAGCGAGCCTGCTCTCTACAGCTAAAGATTGTTTTCGTGCTGCAAACCACCGTCATTCCCTTGTGTAAAACTACTCAAAGAAGCATGGAAAGAAAGGAACACCGTTCGGGTAAATGTGTGAGAACAGAGCCGGAGGGGTTAGATTTAATTCTCAGGGATGAGGAGGTAGCAAAGGCGTTTAGAAGTGCTGGTTGCTGGCGATTTTGTGAAAAATTAAAGGGTGGACATGCAGAAGTGACCAAGGCATTTGCATTGAACTTCACTGGACTGAATTCGAAGGTGGCCATGTTGGAGTTTCCGGTGTCCCCTGAAGTCATTTCTACTGTCACAGAAATCCCGAGGGGTGGCCAAGAGTGGTTCAAGAATTTCGAGTTTGACATGGGTCCGTGTAAGGAGTTCTTGAAGGCACCATATGTAGACGAAGATCTCACTAAAGCTGTCCCAAGGAGCTATCTAAAGGAGAATTATGCTATGCTATTGACATGTATCCAGAAGTACCTGACATGTGAGGGTCGGTACAACAAAGTTTACTCATACCATTTCAAGCTGCTGTTACACTTCACTGGTAAGAGTTCAATAGACATACCTTTTTACTTGTTCAGGAGTATTAGCAAGATGTGTGATAAGATTCAGTTAAAGAAGGAAGCTTATGAAACATCTCTTTTTCATCATGGTCTGGTTAAATTGCTGGTGTTGGATACTTTATAGAAAAACAGTGTTGTTTTGGGCCATTGTAAGACCTTTTTTGACAGTAATAGTAAAACAGAGTTATTCTCTTCTCAAGATTCTCGAAGGATTGTCATGTTCAAATGTAGTGATGGTGTTTTATACTTTATGTTCTTTTATAGTCTTGTTGTAATGCAATCACTCAGAATTCATAATTATATGCTCTGACTTCCTGTGTATTCAGCAAGCTATGTTTTGGTGGAGTATGTTTGACATGTAATGCTAAGAGCCTTGATTTCCATGAGATCACTGTGTTTTCCTTGTTTACTTAATATTATAGACTCCATAGCCCAATGAGAGCCAGTTTGATGTGTTTCCAACCAGTTATACTTTCATAAGTGAATAAAGAGTTAGCCATCTAGTGTTTTTGAAGGATTTTATCAAGAGTTGTGAGAGAGCCCTCTCTGATCAAAGAGGCTAATCTTTGGTCTAAAGATAGGTTGAAATAGTTACATAAAATCTTGCTTGGTTGCAGCCCTCAGTAGTGATTTTGTGATAACACCATCTACGCTGTGCTACCGTTCACCACACTCTGTTATGCTGTGCTCACTACGCTGCCATTCACCATACTCTGTTTTTTTTCCTCTCCGCTAATTCTAATCACCAGTGGGGTTTGTTACGGCCGTATTCAAAGTTGAACCCATAATCCCCTGTGTTGAGGTCGTGAATTCACTGTGCAATACCCTTGTTGAAGCCGAGTTCCAGAACAGAGTTGTGAATTTACTGTGTAAAACCCTTGTTGAAGCCGTGTTCTGAAACCAAAGCCGTGAATTGACTGTGTGAAGCTGTTTTGAAGCCGTGTTTCAACTAGAACAGAGCCGTAAAAGCCAATGGGGAAGCTCTTGAGGGCAAAACCGGAAGGTTCAAAGTTTTTGGAGGGTTATCCTCAGGTCAAGGAGGCATTACAAAAGGCAAATTGGTTACAATGCGTACAGAAGTTCAAAGGCTACCATAAGGAGGTGACAAAGGCCTTTGCAAGGTCCTTCAGAGAAAAAGATGGTCACGTGGAGATAGGAGACTTACAATTCATAGTCAATGAAAGCAGCATAGCTCAAGCTACCTCACTTCCACAGACCGGAGAAAGGTGGTTTAAGAACCGGGCAGTTCAAGATCAGCAGTGGAAACGAATTTTGAAAAACCCAGGTATGGACACAAGTATCTTTACCAAAGGGATTCCGGTTTCTTATGTTAAAGAAGAGTGGACCACTTTACTCTTGTTAGTGCAGAAATTTTTCACTTGTGAAGGAAGATTTGGGGTCTTATATGTTTATCATGCAAAGGTGATGATGCATTTTCTAGGAGATGACATTAACCTCCCTTACTTTCTATTTTCAAGTCTTCAGAAAATGTGTGCAATGGTCCAAAAGAACCCTAGAAATGTTGAAGCACATTTATGTCATCACGGTCTTGTGAAATTGCTGGTAGAGGAACAATTAAAATCAAAAAGAGACTCATGGGAGAGGTTTCTCATAAGAAACCATTTTCAAGAATTAGGAGAAACTTCTGGAGGGTCCCCTCAAGTGCCAAAAAGAAGTAGAAGGAAAAGAGGAGAGGGGGTTAACCAAGAAACCACTGCCCAAACAGAAACCATTGTTCCTGATACTAGTATGCCTGAAACAACTGCCCAAGAGGAAACAGTTCAAGACCAGTTTGATGAGGAAACTAATATACAACATTCTGAATAGGATATTGATCCTGAATTTACTGAAGATGATAACCAAGCAGCCCAAGGAATTATCTCTGAAACCCTTTCAGAACTTGCTCAAGAAATTGCTCAGAAAAGGAAAGAAGGGAAGAAGCAACGTAAGCAAGATAAAGGTAAATCTGTAATCCAAGAAACTCCCCTTACTCCTGAGGATACTAGTGAGGAAGACACTCAACCCTTAGCTCAGAGAATGGCCAAACTTCACAAAACTTCTCTTTCAAAAAAGGAGGAAAAACAGAAGCAAAAAGTACCAAAAGAAAAACAGCAGAAAGTACCAAAAGGAGAACAGAGTACCACTTCTGTAAGAAGGAGCAGCAGATTGCAAAATAGAAAAGTAGGGGCCACAAAGGGTAAACAGTCATTCTTCATTAACTTAAGCTCACCTCAAAAAGGTGCTACAAGTCCTCCACACGCTGAGCACATCGAGACTTCTCCTCCACGTGAGGAAAGTCCGTTTGAACATGAACTTGAGCATGAACATGGATCTGAATTTGATTATGAAACAAGTCCCAAAAAGTCACCTGAAGTGGACCCGGAGCAGCAAAAAGTGTATAATTATCTGGATACATTGGAGCAGGCAGCCGCTGGCCCTAGTAATGTTCAGCCTTTAGAACAACAAGTCCACTCCTTGAAACAGGAACTTTTTGAGATTGAGGTTCTAAATCGACATATCATGCAAGAAAATGAGAAGTTGAAAGAGCAAGCCAAATTGGATAAGATGATTCATGATAACACCATGTTACATTTGGGCCTGTGGCAAAGAAATAACAAGAAGTTAAGGAAGAGATGCAAAAAGCTCAACAGAGCCTTGATCAACCTAAAGTTCAGATGCTTAGTAAAGAAGCCAAGGGTAAATGTGTCTACACAGAGAAAGAGGAGGAGATTGGATGTCTTGGCAGAGGCATCACAGCAGGTTGATTGATCAGTGTTTTTGCATGAGGACATGCAATGCCCTCGTAGTGGGGGTATGTAGAGTCCCTACTTTACACCTTATCCTCCATCATTACCTACTGTTTTCATCACTTTCCTCTCTCTTTTACCTCATTTTCCACCCAGATCATTACATTAGTTGTCATTAAACATGATAAAGTGAGCTTTGCTAATGGGTAATTGTTTTGTTTAGTTTTTGACATACTTGCAGGTATTCCGCAGCTTTCTGCTGATTCCGCAGCCATATGATGATCCCGCAGCCATTTTGTTGTTCTCAAGGTTCCACGTGCTATTTTGCAGAATGAGCCACGTGGGCATGTTGGAATATACGTGCTCGAGGTTCCTATGCCATCAGTTCAGCCGGCCACGTCATTTGTACCTCCGGTCAAAGGGGGTCAAGTTTCGGTCAAATAAAGGCAGCTTAACGTGGATACGTAAGCTGTTTGATCACGTCGGTGGAAAAGGTGACCTGTCCGTGTTTTGAAATCCGTGGGGGACATGATCTAATGTTAGATTCATTGCCCATATCGACCAGGACCTCCAGCTTGACCACGAAACCTATGACGTGTTAATTGCACCTTCAATACGCATGCTTTTCAGTTATTTTCTGTTTTATGCTTTACGTATTAGGCCATCTTGCAGATGCCTATATATACTTGCGTCTGCGTACGCTGATGTTAACTTTTCAGATGCTGTAGTGTATGTATTTGTGAGAATTTTGGCACGTTTTCAAACTCTGTTTTTATAAGAGCTGTTCCAGCACTTTTGGATTATGTATCTTTGCATATAAAGTAATGGAAACGCTGTTTTGAAGTCTTAAGAGCATCTGAGTTTTCTGTGGATAATATGAATGGAGGGCCCCTGTTCGTATTAGCCTTGTAAAGTATTTTCATGTTCATATTTCTGCAATTTCTTTATTTTACAAACAGAATTTCCTTTCTTGAGTTATGTACAACTTGATTTATCTTTATTGCTGCAGCCTTTATTTTCACTGATCAGATTTACTTCTTTGCAGGTTTTCACCCGGGATTAAGTGTGTTGTGTTTGCTTTAATATCTAATGGTAGTTGTAGTTGTCTTGTTCATAATGCTGCCCTTTTTACTCTGTTTTCTAGACTACTTTTAGCTTAGTTTTACAAGTTGGATGCTAACTAATTTATGCTCTCTTTATCATGAATGGCTTATATTTCAAGAGAACAGAACACTAATTAATTGCAGCTTGTATTTGAGTAGTCTTGGCTTGTGATACTAATACTTTTTCCACTTGTTACACATAATCACATATGTAGGAAGCAGTATGTTGGAGAAGGCTTAGTAGTGTTACAATTTGTCAATTAGAGTAGATTAGAGTTTTTATCAATTCTTGGATTTGTCTTCAGCTACCTCCTAATCGTGTTTTACGCAGTACTATGTGGTAGAAGCAGAGAGTTAGGAGGAGATAATCATTAACATCAATCCTTGAAGTGATTTTCTTGTTTCTTTTATTTGCAGTAGTACGGATAGAGACTAATGCCATTAGAGCGTGGTCATTTACTTTCAAGTCATTTTAATTTATTCATTTCTTTCAAGTTCTTTTCCTTTACAAATTCAGCAAGTAATTAGAAATCACCTTCACACCCACTTTCACTCATCTAGAACTCACTTTTCACACACTTGCACTCATCTGTCTATAATCATCACTCCATCTTAGGAAGATAAGTTAACCATAAACAACACCCCCAAACGACAAAATCTCTAAGAAAGTTACTTAAGTACATATAGTACACCCTCACTTCATCAGCTTACGAGCCCCGGGTTGACAATTAATGACATCAATTTAGGAACACTAAATTGACTAAACACACATCCCCACCTTCATCTGAGGTGGTTTTTGCCTCTGTAGAAGGAGCATCATTAGATCCCTTTCCTTTATCAGGAGCTTTATATTTACAGTCCCTTTTGAAGTGCCCTTCCTTTCTGCATTTCTAGCACACCACCTTTACAGGTTTTCCTGGAGATTTAGATCTCCCTCTAGATTTAGATCTCCCACTCGATGACTTATTTTTGTTTCTATTCTGGGACTGTCCTCATACAAACAAGGCATCACCATTCTAGCTCTCCATATTTTTCCGTCTCATCTCCTCTGTCAACAAGGCTGAGACTATTTCATCAAACTGCAAAGCAGTTGCATTGCTATCTATTGCAATAACCAGACTATCCCATGAATCTGGTAGAGAACACAACAAACTGATGCACTTATCTTCATCTGAAATTTTAATATCAACAGATGCTAACTGACTTACCACAATATTAAATGCGTTCAGATGCTCTGTCACCGAGTCTCCAACTTTCATCCTCAGGTTATACAACTTTTTCCGCAGGAACAGTTTATTCACTAGAGACTTAGATTGGTACAAAGTCCCTAACTTGTCCCACAAAGCCTTCACCGTAGCTTCCCCTGATACATTCAGCAATACTGAATCTGAGACACACAATCATATTGTGCTCTTTGCCTTCCGATCCAACTTCTTCCATTCTTCATCGGTCACTCCCGTTGGTTTAGTACTTGGATCTACCGCGATCATCTGATCTTTATCCACCAACAGATCCTCCATCTTGAGTTTCCACAACTCAAAACTCTGACCATTGAACTTCTCGATCTCTATCTTTGAGTTGCTCACCATCTTCTTTCACCACTAGAATTGATCTCATAGATCTCCCACTGAACAGGGTCTACCACAGGCCTGAGCGAAACCCCTTAGCAACAAAGGCGTCCCCTTGAAGCCAAAACAACTCCGATACCAAATGTAGGTTTTAACCCTGTACAGAAATTACCTGCATACGAATTCTAAATCACAGAAAAATAAACAATGCGAGAGCATAACACATAAAACACATATACACAGAGATTTTCCCCTGGATCCCAAAACTGGGACTACCAGCTTGATTTTTCATTACATTCCTTTCAATGTTACAATACATATTTATACATGCCGAAGCATCCAATACCATGGACCGAAAACCATCGCGTCCAAAACCAAGGACCGAAAAAACCATAGGTAGGTTCACCCAACCTAATATAGGGTCCAAAAAAAAAATTTCTGGGGCGCTGCCCCGGACCCCGTAGAGGGGGGCTACCCCTCAAACCCCCCGATTCACTACATGGGTTATTCATGGAAAGAATATAACACAACCCAATAGCTCATAGGAATGTGGATGAGGTAAGGTCATTTATGGGGTTAGTAGGTTACTACAGGAGGTTCATTAGGAACTTCTTGTGGATTTCATATCCTATCACATAATTTCAATGAAAAGGGAATAAATTTGAATGGATAGAGGAGTGTGTAACAAGTTTTGAGCAATTGAAGCAATTGTTGACAATTGCTCGAGTTCTCAAGATTGCAGATTTGGATAAGGAGGGTGTGGTGTGTATAGATGACTGTAAGAGAAGACTTGGTGGAGTCCTAATGCAGGAGGGATAGGTGGTATGTTATGAATCATAGAAATTGAATGAGCATGAGAAAAAATTTGTTACACGTGATATTGAGTTGGCAGCAATCATCCACGAATTGAAAATTATGAGGCACTATCTTCATGGTAGGGTATGTTTATTTATGAGTGATCACATTGGATTGAGATGCTGGTTTTACCAACCTAATCTGAATTGCAGGCAATTTATATGGTTTCCCATGATCAGTGAGTTTGATTTTGAGATCAGGTACATTTAGAGAAAGGAAAACAGGGTTGCAGATGCTCTTAGGAGAAGAGTGCAGGTGAATCATATAATAGTTATGAGTTCTTATGGGACAAATCTACAGGATCAAATCTTACGGAAAGGACAACATGATGATAGGTATACGGAGGTTAAGTATAGGTTACAACATGATACAGGTGATTAGGATGTGAACTATCATCTCAAAGTGGATGGTTTGGTTAGATTTAGGGACATAATCTATGTGTTAGACAACATTGATCTCAAGAAGCTTATCTTCAGGGAATTTCATGCTAAGCCATATTCAGGTCACCTAGGATATCAGGAAAGATTGACAACGATGAATAATTTCTATTATTGGTTGAATCTGAAGAATGAAGTGGCAAAGTTTGTGTCTAGATGCTTGGATTGTCAATAGGTAAAAGTATAGTGTAAACATGTAGGTGGATTACTGAAACTGATTCTGATTCTAGAGTGGAAATGGGAGGTCATTTCCATGGATTTTATTATAGTTTTGCTGAGGAAATCTAGACAATGTGATTCTATCATGGTTTTGATGGATAGTTTGACAAAGGTAGCACACTTCATTCTAGTGAAATCTATGTATTTAGCTAGTGATGTAGCATACATATTCATCAAGGAGATAGTCAAGTTGCATTGTGTTACAAAGGAGATTATGTCAGACATGGATGCTAAGTTCACTTCCAAGTTCCAGTAATAGTTATTTGCAAGTTTGGCTATAGATTTCGCCTTCAACACAACTTATCATCTGTAAGCAGATGGAGAGACAGAGAGGGTCAATAGGATATTGGAGTACATGTTGAGTATGTATGTGATGCATCAATAGAAGAAGTGGGAAGAGTATCTCCCACTAGTTGAGCTTTCTTACAACAATGGGTATTAGGAGTCAATGAGGATGAGTTTGTTTGAGGCACTCTATGGGCAGAGTTGTGATACTCCCATCAATTGGAGTGATCTAGTGAATAGGGTATTGATAGGAACAAACATGTTTGCAGAGATGGAATAGGAAATACAAGTAATCAAGATGAATCTAAAGGCATCATAAGACAGGTAGAAAAGTTATGTGGATCAACACAGGTTGTTTAAGGAGTTTCAGGTTGGGGAACAAGTGTACTTGCACATAAGGTCCAAGAAGAGCTCCTTGAGGATTGGGTCATGTACAAAGATGGCACCTCAATATTGTGGGCCTTTTGATATTCTTGAGAGGATTTTACTAGTGGACTACAAACTTCCACTTCCTCCGACAATGAAAGTTTGTGGTTTTTTCCATGTTTCATTTCTTAAAAGATATGTAAAGGATGTTGATCATGTTATTGATTGGTTTGTATTGCAGGTGGATCCAGAAGGAGAATTCCAGTCAGAACCTTAGTGTCTTTTACAAAGAAATATGTTCATGCTCCAAAACCAAGCAATCGAGCAGGTTAAACTATAGTTGAAGCACTTTGGGCCCGATGAAGCTACATGGGAGATGTTTGATCAGATGTGGGCTATGTATCCTTCCTTATTTTTCGATTGAGGTAAAGCAATTTTAGTATATTTATATATGTATATGGATGTAAATAGCACCATGAGTTATGTTATAAAGCTTCAATAAGAGGTATGGGTGTCATGTTTTTATGTTTTTCATGTTGGTTTGCTTCTCAATAGGTTGATCATTGTAAATACTACATCAAGCAAAGTTATAAAGCTCCACGGGCAGTAGTCTTTGATTTTCAGTGATCTTGTTGGTTGTGGGTATGAACACCAAGGATGGTGTTCCCATAAGGGGGAGGGGTTTGTAACAACCTCAGGTCAAAAATACATGTAATAAAGTTAATAAAGGAAAAACAAGACCAAGGCCATGGGACATTTATTCTAAGTTGAATGTTGGGCAACACATCCTAGTGGTTGTTCATTAGGTTTAATATGGCTAAGGGGAAATTGGAAAAGGCAATGGAAAAGGCTTTGGAAAGGCAAGAGACAATTATTGGCATTTTATTTATGAAAATATGTGAAAATAGGAGAAAAGAAGAGTGAAATGTCATAGGTTTCATGTGAGGAGGAAATTGAAGGAAAAATAATGGAAATTGAATAAAATAGAGGCCTCATGAATAAAAAGGATTTTGACGATCAATTCACAACCTTTCTTTAGTTCAGTTGTGGAGCTCTCTCTCCATTCTCTCTAATATTTCATACTCTTGCACACTTAGAGAATTCTCGAAGCACTCTAGAATTAGAGGAAGGAAAAGGAAGGACAATAAAGAAAAGGGAAGGAAATATCAAGCAACGAAGAGTTGGATCAAGCAACCATAACGACATTACTTGCAAGTATCAAGTTGCGTGTATGATTTCCTTTCTAGTTTAGGCATGCTTCGTACATTCATTTGTGTTATTGTGTCTCTTGTTGTCATTATTTGATATCTCAAAAGAGAATGAACAAGATGATAAGAAAAACTCTTTCAGGGAGATTTCCTTTACTTATAAGTTTTTCTTATCGTCTTGTTTATTCTCTTTCCAGAGATGTTTATTCAAACTTAATATCAAAAATATAGGTATTCGATATTTATAATTGCAATTCTGAAATGGATTTTCACCTATGTTGATCAATACATTAGATGAGAAATTAGTGCAATGTTGTTCAAAATGCCAGTGCAAGGTATTCAAAAAATCAGAAATAAAATTCAACAAAGAAAGAAAATGTAATCAGAAAGAATGAGAGAAAAGGAAATTTGTAGTATACATTAATGTTACAAATAATGTTACAACATAGTGGGAGCTTATTTATTGAGATCTCCTTTCTACAAGTAATTATGAAATTAAAATCAGTATTGCCATCTAGTTGCAGGGATGGGAAAATTTCAAGATTTTGACTGAAAAAAGGTATATCATGATTGTAGGAGTCACAATCTAGGGCAAATTCATGATTTTTGAAATCATTACGAAGATGAGAATAAATATTTGGATTGTTATCTTTCTCAAATTCAAAAATAGAGTCATTTGAAGAATGTGAATCCATTAAAATAGTTTTTGAAGAAGAAGAAGAACAAATGTTAATGTCTTCATCATTACAAACAATTTCATTAGTATCTTCCTTAGTACTTGATTCTTCATGAGAATTACAAGGAAGTGAAATGAAATATTTAACCCAAATTGTTAATTGATATTGTGGAGGTAAATCATTGGACTTAAATAGCATTAATGTTAATTTAAATGTAATTGAGAATTTGTCCAAAGATTCACCTTCTATCCTACACAATTCTAGTAGTTTCTTACACACCTTTTTGTAGTTGTATCATTGAAAATCCTGAAGGAACATTGCTGCAAACTCATCCCAGCTATGTAAAAAGACAACTGGAAGTGAAAGACATCAGTATTTTGCTTGTCCTATCAAATTATAAGTGAATACTCTGCCAATATTGACTTCATCAATATTAAATCTTTGAGAATTTAAAGTGAACTAAAGAAGGTGATTGAAAGAAGAGGACTTACCATTGAACTTTACCTTTGAAAATGTTTTAAATCCCTTGATTGGATTAGTGTTTGATTGTGATAGCCTAAAGCATCTCCAAGGAGTTTCTTTCGAGGAACCCATAATTCAATGTGTAAAATTATGCAATAAAATTTTAGCAAACAATTTAAAATAGGCCCTCCTTCTAGTGCCAAAAATGCTGATCGGAAATAATGACCTTTCAACATTTTAAAGGAGACCACCTGATTGGGAATTTAAAGCAGCTCATTTTCCATTGAAATGGTGGTTTTGGCTGGTTCAATTGGGTCTAGTTACCTTTTCTCGATATCTCTGCTCGCTTATATATCTTTATTATCTCACCAATAGAGAAAGAGAAATCAAGATTACTCTCTTGTTGCTAGCTTGGCAAGGAAGTAATCCCTTAAGTTGATTTGGGGCTCAGCCAAACCACTTCTAATGCTTTGCCTCTTTAAGAAGACGACTTCTAGAAATGAGATTTTTAAACTAAATGTAGATCTAACTCTATATTCCCTAAGACTATCTCGATTGGATGAAGGATCAGTCCTCCATGCAATCAAGAGAAAGACTAATAATAATTGAGATTTTAGCATGAGAAAGCTTATGATGAATATCTGGTTAAAGAAATAGTTCATTTAACTGACATTGTAATTACTTATCTAGCTATGTCTAAGAGATCAATTAATAATAATTGTTGAATCACTAACATTAGAAAGTAGTTCACATAATGTTAATGAAAACAAGATATAATGAACCAATAGTATTAGTAATTAGTTCACATAATGTTATTGGTTATTAAATCAGGATAAGATAGCATATTTCTGAGTAAATAGTTACTCAGAAATCTAACCTTTAGAAGTAATGGTGAGAGATGAATAACAAAAAAATTATGTATTGAAGATTAGATAGCTAATCTACACTATAAAATCAATATTGACAGTAGTGCACAATATAAATTCCATAGACATAATTATGTTACCAAAAGGAATGAAATTTGTTTAAAAATGATAATATCTTTATACAAAATAATCAAACCTCCTCTCCTGATCAATAAAATATTTGATCCTCAACAAGCCTCCACCAAGTTTCAAACTTTGTTGATAGAAAAAATAGTTACAATAGTGCAAACCCTGCTCCTCTTTACACAACTTAGAATTGAAAGAGACCAAACCGCAAATACAAAAATCGCAGATCTGTGAAAGAATTTCTGTTTCTAATCACGCCTCTCTATTCTACTCTCTACTCTATCTCGTGCCTCCTCTCCGTTAAGGAGATTTATTTATACAGAGCTAATGGTGAAATCATGAAAATAACAACAACTCCATGTATCTCTCAACAACCAAGATAATAAAATCAATTAAATCAAGTGGTTTTTTCTTATGTTGAATCACAGGCCAAATTTAGATCTATTGGGATGGGGTCCCCAGGGTCAATTTTGGGGAAAAGCACAAGATTTGGGGGAATATCCCAAGTTTTGATGTAAAAATATGTAAAGTCTCTGCAAATTGTGGTCACAGAGCGTGTAGCTAGTTAAGAGTCAAAAAGGGTTTTTACCCTCTTTTATGTAAACTTGAGTAAGTTTTTGAAGATCTACCTATGGTCCGTGGACCATGGGATTATATAAATAGGTGTGTCTTAGAAATTATAAGGCATAATAATGAGAAGATGATGTAATGGGTCAATAGAAGATAGATTGATATAGAAGTCTTAGAGGGGAAAGGCTCTGTAGCTGAGTGTGTAGAGGCCTAGAGTAGAGTTCGCAGTTGAGTCTGTGGACCCTTGTAGCTGAGTGCGTAGGGAAGTGTTGAGCATGTAAACCTTTATTGAAGATCAATAAAGAATATTGTTGCAGAAATCCCTATGTTCTATCTCTTTACTTCTGTTATATATGAATGTGATATATGTTGTGATAAATTAATGTATTTATGAAATAATAATGTATTGATGCATGAATTTACTTGATCTATCGTATTATTTGAACGCAATTAATGTTAAGTGATTATGCAAATATCATAACGCTTTTTGTTAAGTTATTGAGCACTTCGGCCAATCTAAGTAAATTCTGATCTAAGCTCAATCTAACGTGCGTGTAAGTATCTAATCGACTTGTTGAGGGTCTGCAAAATCCAATCGTAGACCTTCAATGAAGTCTAGAGGCCGATTAAGGGAAGTTATAGTGATAAGCCATAAAGGCTTATAGATCTACATGGAGGAATATCTAGGTCACAAAAGGAAATCACACTGATCTCTGGGTGCGGAAACGTGGTTCCAGCATCCCCCCATACTGCTTTAGGTGAGACTTCAGTCCATGCACTGCAGATTGATGCCGAAAGGGAGAGTAGTGTAGGGATTTTTTTGTCGCAACTAACTCTAAACTTAGGTCAAGATCCCCTAAGCCAACAAATGGTTTCGTTGTCAGGACCGGGATCTGCATAAAGAGATGTGTGATGTCGCATCACTGGAATCTGACCAAGAAGGAAATTGAGAAGTGGTTATATAGGAAGATCCACGAATTTGCGGCGCAGGAGAATAGGAATGCATGCCTGCTAAAATAATAGTGGTTGGACAGATATTTGTACACTAAGATACATGAAATTTTCTTCTACACCTTCCCAATCGAGCTGTACTAGTAGCTAGCTAAATTCGCAAATGACAAAGGAAGGTGGAGGCTTGAAGGTCCAATAGTGTGGACCTTGGAGCTAGTGCGGACGTTGGAATCTTCTAAAGATAAGATTGCACGTGATGTTGATCACTAGCTTGATCGAGTCATACGAGGATTTGTAACAGAGTTCACGGTTGATACCTCAGTCAGTTACAACGAAGTAGAGTGACTCTTCTTCAAGGGAACACGAGGTAAGTACTTAAGATCTTTGAATACTTGGATTAAGATGCTCTTGTGTGAAAATAGGGTTATGCCATTGCCTTGATGTTTGGATCTACATGAAGTGGATGAAGCTTTAGAAATCAAGAAAAAGCAGGTCCTGAATATAGTCCATCGGTCCTCCTTCGAGTGATGATGAAGGAGCGGTACAAGCCTCACCACGGAGCGTTGTCCAATTGATAAGGCAGGGTTTTATAAGAATACACCATCCATCTATGCTACCTCGACCTTCACCTCCACAACATACACCTTTGCCCACACCACCACCACCACCACTACTGTTGTTCAACATGTCGAATACTATGAATTTGCTAGTTTTTAAGGGCTTGGGAAGTGAGGATCTGGATCAGTTTTGGTTTGTTACGAAGGCTGTGTGGACAACACAATAGATTACAGATGATAATATAAGGCATAGTTGGTTACCACTCTGTAGGATTGCATGTTGACATGGTACATTAAGTACTACACCGATAACCACTGGCATCATTTGCAAACATTTAGAACGCTTTGAACAAAGAATTCGGTAATCCTAAGTCTAAATTGCAATCAGTATTTGGATTCAAGGAAATCATGATGTGACTCGACAAAATGCCTAGGAATTAGATCAAAGATTGAAGTGCCAGATCCACAAAGTTAATATGAATCCCAGATATACTCAACACCATGAATCTTTTGTAGCCTCACTCTTGCCCCACCTAAGGGTTTCTTTGTCGCAGCAAAAGATAGGAAATTAGGCGGAAGCTCTGGAGATTGTGATGATATTGCATGAAATGACTATTCAAGATGCTTCTTTGGGAGTTCAACAGTTTCACACAAAGTTACAAAACCTTTTCCTGTAATTGCAGAGCTTGAAAAAAGAGAAAGTGGCTCAGTCGGAGGTGCGTGAGGAAGTGTGGTGCCTCAAGTGTAAGAGCCAGGGCATGACAAGGATCACTTCCCTATCTTCACGAATTATATTACAGGAGGGGGGCAAATGCCCCTGAGGCAGGAAGATCTAGCAGGACGAAGTACGAGGCCCATGCTATGGTGCGTTATTTGTCAGTTGGCAGGAAAACATGTAACAAATATTTGTCACTTGTTGCAAACGTTTGTGCAGAAACCACAACAATTGTTTTGCGATTTCTGCAAATTGATGGGCCATGATGAGCGCCACTACTGAAGCTATGAATTAATGATGGAAAGGATTCCTATGTATCAAATGTAGGTAGAAACTCGGCCTCTGGATTAGGGCACTGGGGGAGCGCGTAGAGGATATCACGGGTGTAGACGAGGATGAGGAGGAGGAGGATCTGGTAGAGGTTGTGGATAGGTAATTTTCTATAATTGCAGGACACTAGGGCACAACGCGTGGGAGTGTACAAGTCATACATGCCCATCATGTCAATACTGCACTCAGTTTGACCACACAATAGAAGAATGCCCTATACTAATAGCCAAGAAGCAGGAGAAGAAGGCGTAACCTCAACACCCTACCCAGAACTTACAAATGATGAGGGATGAACCCCATGAAGAGGATCCTAATGTGAATATCATGCTACGAAGTGAGACCACGACTGGTTACAATAAGGGAAATTAGTTCAAAGAGGGTCGATGGGTCTGCAAGACCCCATAAAAGGAAACTGGTTTTGATCTTGAACATGCGAAGGAGACATTTATGGAGGAAAAGAAAAGCTTTGTTGAAGCATCTACTTCAGGAATTTAGAACAAAATTCCAGCAACCAATGGGCCTACAAAGGTTGACCCCTTTGTTCTTACCACCTTCTTGGAAATTTGTATGAAACTACTATGCACTAGAAAGGCTATGAAAGGGCTACAAGAGTTGATAAATAAGTGTGCTGGTAAGGAAAATGCTCTTGATGGACCCTGCATAGTCATAAATATTGGTAAGCGTAAGGTGAGAATAGGGCGTGAAATGAGGCTTACCACACAAATAGGAGACTATGATATGGACCAAGCTATTTTGGATTTGGGATCTGATGCGAATGTATTGCCCAAGAAAATTTTGGAGAGAATGGGGAGACCTACACTGCAATGGTCTCTGATTCAACTGAGGATGGAAAACTAGTAGAATATTATTCCTATAGGATGATTGTAGGGAGTTACTATAGATATAGAAGGTGCGAGCGCGTTGGAGGATTTTGAAGTGATAGAGATCGTGGATGACAACAATCCATACCCCGTGCTCCATGGAATTGATTGGGCTATTGATATGAATGGGTTCATCAACCTAAAGAAGTGGACGATGTCATTTGAAAGGAAATCGCTCTACGTTGTAGTAACATTGGACCCTGCCAAAGGATTGCGCTATCCTAACTGGTCTGCGACTATGAGGAAAGTGATGATGATTTGGATCAGATCTATAAAATAACAGTGCGAGACGAATATTGGGTCAATCCAACGGCTAATGGATGGATTGCATGGGACCGCGAAAGCTCCTGTAAATCAGACTCAGATGAAGAATTGGAACACTTGCACAACAAGTTGCACAAAGTATCTACACTACGCTGCAACACGATGACCAAATCATTACGTTGTTTGTCATAGAAGGTAAGAAATTTACCTTATTATGATGGGTTGACTGATGTGGATAAATTTTCGGATGCTTTTGAAAGAGAAGTCCTGGAGGATCATCGCTTTCAAGCATTGATTTGGCGCTACACACTACACCCGCATGGTGGTGGGGTACACACAAGGACAATTTTGATGAATGGTGCGATTATAGGAGAATGATGAGGTTGCGATTCAGTTGCCCTAAAGTGTGATTAATTGAGAAATATGATGGAAGAAGTGATCTGTGTGAACATTTGGCAAAGTGGACCAAATTTTATGGGGCGGAGCCACAGCCAGATTGGGTGCACTTATTTTGTCACACTTTGGATATAATCCCTATGAATTGGTACCTAGAAACAGAGCTCCACCACAACACCATGGAGTGGGATATCTTGAGAGAGGGATTCTTGATGACTTTCAATATTGAGGATGGATCAAAAAGAATTGACAAAGCCTTGCAGGAGGTTAAGGCGATCATCTTCAAAATTCCACTGGACCCTTTGGAATTCTTTCAACTAGATTGGAGCACTCAGTTGCACCATATGCTAGAATGCTATAATATGACTGCCAAGGGGGAGGATGAAGATCCAAGGAATATTAATATCCTAGAAGTAGAAGGCCACCACGAGGTTGAAGGTCTGCAGATATAGAATCTGGACATCATCGTGTTGTTGAGAACTAGGAAAGTAAACATTTGCCTAGAAGCAGAGCCAAAATTTGTGAATATTGGGGATTACTAGATGATGCCACGGTAGATAAGGTGGTTGAGTGTGCTGCAAAGTAGCAGGCCGAACAGGAGCAGCACGACTCTGAGCGAAGTGGTAAATCCATTTTTCCCCAGACTGAGGAGGAAGAGAAGTTGGCGTAGGGCGGTGGTGGTGACGAGGGGTGGAGAACTCCATTCCAGATTAAGAGATATAGAGAACAGTAGCAGGAAGGGACCCAAAAGAATACAAAGGTGACTAAGCCACTGCTAGATCCCATTACATTGATGGAGGGTGATCTCGATGAGATCAGGGACAAGGTCCGTGACACCACAACTAAAATGTTGCAGCAGTTCGAGCAAGAGAAACTACAGTCATTAGGTAATATTCAAAAGGATCTACATGAACTCGAGACCCAAGCAAGCAAGATTCAGGTGGGTCTGGGTCAGGCAAGCGCCACATAGACGAGCTTGACACTAGGTACCAGTCAAGATAGTGGATATCTAGATAGTCGCGCTACCAAAAGGATCCCTTAGCGTAGAATCGATTGATGACAAGGTCAACATGAGCACTCTGAAGAACATCGGCATCAACATTGCAGCACTCCCCAATGAATATCTTCATGAGCTGCAAACTAGTGTGACAACGAAATTGAGAGAACAAGAGTAGTGGCCTTTCAGTTTAATCAGTGAGTATCAGGTGAACAATGATAAGATCTCCACCAAAAAAATGGAGGCCCTAAAGGCAAAGGATATGATCTAGGCGCAAAACGCCCAACTGGGAGCTTCAGTTGCAAGGGCATGCAGGACAGTGTCGGAGTTGCACATACCTTAGAAGGCACTTCTTGAGGCCAAGATCCGGAATCTAGCTGCAAGAATTTGCGATGCCAAGGCAAAGGTGGATAGAGTTGAGTTTGAACTCAATATGAAAATCAAAGAGCTGGAACTCAAGTCCCAGCCTTCAAGTTTCCCAGAAGTTAGGGAACAACTTGAAGCTTCTATCAAGGAAGGGATAACTATTGTGGATGTCGCGGTTGTGGATTGCACAACTTTGTTTGAGCAGGTCATGGAGCTAGTGACAACCCTACAGGAAGATCCCAACCTGCAGAGATTCAAAATAGAGATCTGCGAGCTTCAGCAATAGTACAATGAAGTGAGGGCGACGACGCGCTTAGTGGCTACAGCGCAACGCCTTGCCAAGTTGCAGGAGGGGAAGCAAATTCTCACACAAACGAAAGCAGTGTAGATAAAAGAGGTAGTGCTTAAGGTGTTGTTGGATCCTTGGCTGGAAGAAGCATGGTGAAGTAAAATTATAAATGCTGACACAAACGAATTCCTCTAGCTCGATAATGGGTCTAGCCATAACAGATACATTATATGGAAGATTTCCTTGGGTTAAAACCAATTATGAGGGCCTACCTCTTAGTCTGCTTATCATGTTTGATGATTTCCTTGCTTGCTCGCTCCAGCTATCTCTCACTTCCTTCTTCAAGCACCTGAAACAAGTAAACACCAAAAAACAACAAACTTGATAATAGACAAATTGTAATTCAACCTAATTAAAAAGTCAAGAAACATTAAGCCATGAATATGTAAGATGACAAATCATGTAGGAAATCAATCAATAGTTTTATATATTAATATCAAAGAGAGATTACAACCATTTGTCTTGATGTTGTAGTCTTCCTCTGACAAGACCAGGTTCCAACACACTTCTACTAGCATTCCATGATGACCTCAATCAAAAATAGTTTTAAGGCTCTTCACTTTAGGCTTCACTTCAAACCAAATCACACTTCTACCTCACACAACTAGATAGCTACAACTAGTAATATCTTGTTATCTACTCCAAAAAAAATAGCATTAGCACACCAATATCCACACTTCAACACTAACACCAGCTTGTTATTGGGAAGAAGGGAGGTTTATATAGGATGAATGGATGGGAGATGGATCCTCTTCTCATGGGAGAAGGTCTTATCCCTTAAGGTAGTTCCATCATTATAGGGGAAAGGAGCCCAACCTGACATCGTCTACCCCATCTAGCCAAACCATTTACCAGACTTCCGTTACGAAGCTTCTAGAGATGGAAACTTTGGCTCCTAATTTTAAAAACTTTCCAAAACAGGACTGGCATGACTAGAACACAGCTCAGTCGATCCAGTTGGCACAAGGGATAGTGCTAATATCTGCACATCAGTGCAGGGGAGAAAAAGTTGATTAGCTATGATCTTGTAAACTGGGCAAAATAGAAGTTTCAGAGGAAATGGTGCAAAAGGGAATTGATCTACTCATGAAGAGGGACACAATAGGAGTTTCTTCATGAAGGAAAATCATGCAGGGTTCACTGTAGAGGTCCTTCAGGATCAAGGAATGGGGAGTACAAGGACAGTGAAAAGATTCTGTGTAACAGATGCCCCGTAAAGCGTGAAGGTCACATTGGAGTGAGGGATGAAATGCTTTATGAATCAGTGCAGGGAACCGGTTTGCCGTCGGAAAATCGTCAAGAAAGTACAGATACATATACATAAATTGAGATCTCCTTCAAACGATACATGAATCATGGCATGGACGCAACCATCTGGAGAATGATCATGTAAATGGATCCAGGTATGGGCACAACCATCCATCAAAAGGGATCATAATGAAACCAAGGTATGGTCACAGCCATCCTTTAATGAGAAGGATCACATATGATAAATCATGGTTTGGTCATAGCCAACCATCTGAAAGAGACATGCATATCATCATAACCATGTCACACCATTTCATAACCTAGACTTTTGTAATCTAAGCCCAGGGTCTTGCACTCCAACACTACTTGATCAAAGTATAGATTCTAACATGTGAATAGATGTGTTGACGTCGAACATGCTAGAAAGTCGCTTGATTACCAGTCGATGATGTGAGTTGTTAACAAGCGCGAGAGAAACCACCAATAATAAAAATGGTCCTCAAGGTACTATCAACATAATCCATGGAATGTGAATAGAGGAACTGAAGTTGAATACCGGTGAAATCACTCAATCGAAATCTAATGACGTGAACTTGTTGTCGAGTGCGAAGAACTTTCCATTAGGGCATGCAAGCTATAAGGTATCGGAAATGAGTCTCTCGGTCAACTTCTAGGATAATGAGTTGAAGTCAACGAAAAGCAACCGTGTCGAAAGAGGGCCATAATGATTCCCACATCATCGACGCGAGACGAGAGGATGAAAATGATTTTGGAGGATACATAGAATCAAAGGTAAATGTAGCTTCAGAAGGACAACTCTTGAACATATCGATGACACAACTGGAAGTTTGGCAGCTTTTGGATCCATAAGATTGGTGGTCATGATGACATGGCAGAGATCAAATGGAAGGAAAAAATGAATGGCCCAAACCCAAGAAGGTCAACGATACAAAGGAGGATGTCCCAACCTAACATGAAATAAAGAGTGTCATGTTCAAGAGTGAGTTGCTGACACAACTGATAGATTTCCAAATTTAACCCCACCATTTCTGGCAGGTATCCCAATTATTTTTTAATCACAAACTTGAAGGGGATATCATATGCTTGCACTATAAGTTCATCCTTCAGACAAATCCAACCTAGTAAGTTTAACAGGCCCTATGAAGGAGAAGCTCATGTTCGTCATGGTGACGAATCCGATGTCATTTAATAGTTTAACGAGTCAAGGTGTAACTCGGTATCTTTTTCATGTTTAGAGAGTTTGAAGAAGACACATAAAGAAAAAATCTGCATGCTCCCTTTCCGTAGGTTGGTGTCTCTCGAGCTCGAAAAGATAGAAAACAATACTTGAGAGAAACGTTTGACCATTTCAGTCAAGGAGTACCTTTTTCATAAATAGTGCCTCCCAACCCAAAAAAGGGGTAAACTTATACTAGGCACATGACATTTAACACCCATTAACAAAGTTTGAAACAATAAGGGCTCAACCATCTTTTCACTTTTAAAGGGTCGGAAAAGAGCTGAAAGCGAACCCCCCATTTTATTTTCTTTTACGAGTAAAAAGGGAAAAAAACTCTGTAATCTTTTCATATGAGTTTAACAAGTCGAGAAAAGCGTTGAAACGCGACTCATGATCATCGTCGAACGTCCATCACCTGTCACTGCACAAATAAGGTAAAGTGTATTATCGAGTTCTTAAGGAAAAATAGGTCAAAATATTTACAAAAACCTGATATTTTCATGAAAAAATGAAATAAAAAGGGGAAAGTAAATATATTTTTACCATTTACCATTTTACCTTTGTTGTGAATACTTTTTACTCACTTTTTCCCTAATTTTTCCGGAGCAGATTGGGGGAGATCCGGGAGGTCAATCGATGAGCTGCCCCTTCCAGGTAACAGCCAAAGCCTTGAGCTCCATTTTCATGTTCTTTATTTATGCTTTTAACCATTTTTTTAGCTTTTTGAGGAGGTTTTCGAAAAACTTTTTCACCCCCAGTCAGCACGATTTTCGAGCACAAAATTGCACTGATCGAGGGTGATTAACAAAGCCATCTGTGCTGATCGGCACAATATTTTTAAAATGGGCCCGTCAGTGTCGTGAATAGAGAAAAACCCTATTTTCTAAAAAAATTACCGTTTAAACTTAAATTTTATGGGCCAAGGATGATTGTTGATTCAAATTAATGGTTTTTGCAGGAAAGAATTGCTGAAAATGGTGGACTGGAAAGAATGGGAACATGAAGATATTGACACCCAGGAAATGAATGACCCAAATTGCTTGGAAACTTTGAGGGCTTGCGGGCTCCTCACATTCTTTCTCACGCCAAGGATGCGGGCCCAACCTAAGTTGCTTTAGTACCTAATTAGTCTTTGGGACATTAATTGGGAGGTTTTTGTCACTGTTGACTAGGAGCTGGAGTTGGAAGCTTCAGATATATACTTCATCACTGGACTGTCCCGCAGAGAGGAACTAGTGAACTTGTATGGGTCACGCCCGAGTTGCGCAAGCATATATTCCTTACTTGCCGAACACTGCCCTGAGGCCCTGAAATCCAAAAGTAGGAAGATAGAGATTTCTAGTGTTCGATATCTGACACTGAGGGTGCTTCTTTTGACCATCAACAGAGTGGAGGGGTCCTAGGTGGAACATGAGACTAAAAAGTAAAAGTTCCTTTATGCTTTTGGCTGCACAACTCCTACAATCTTCAACTGGGTAGAGGCCATGAAGATAAACATCAAGCGCCATCTATCCAAAGCAAAGGTGGGGAATCTGAAGCAATTTGGCTTCGGATCAGTGCTTGTGACCTTCTTCTTGGAACAAGTACCATTGTTCCAGTATCGGCTAACTGAGGTAGATCCTCCTATGCCACGCGATCCGCGAATGTCTCGCTGGAGCTATTTGATGCCCAGGATCACTGGGGATCAGCACATGTTATACTGACTTGCATTCTTTTCATGGCTATGACAATAGACGATCGTCATGGAGGACTTGCCATATAATGGCACTGATTTCCGTGGAGATCAAGATATGCCCTTTCCAGATGGAGAGGACTTCGATGATGAAGGTAAACAATAATTTTTTTTTAACATTTCTCTTGTTAGTGCATACATTGGACCATAGCAACATGCTCGGATGTCCCCAAAAGCCAGGCGCATCCCCCCCCCCCCTATTGATGTTGTTGCTCCTTATCAGGAAGGGAGTGACAACGAGGAGGAGATCACAAGGAACATTTAGGGGTTGACTTGTGGTATTCCGGAGTATGCTCGGGTAAGAAACATTCCTCATAAGTACCAGAGACACACAGTGGGAGTCTCGGAGTGGATTTTCTGACTGCTGAATCGTGTCACGAGCCGTATCATGCTACCACGATCACCATGCTGATTAGTTCCTAGGTCCAACACTTACATATTTTTTTGAGGCCTACATGCCATGGATATATGAGGCCTGTGAGCCGCTGATGTTATTTTAGACACACATATTATTTTTCGGGTTCTGATGTATCAAACATTATCACCAGATATATATATATATATTTATGTTGTGTTTTTCCTATCTATTATGTTACAAATGGTTTGTTTTATCTTTTACATGTTTCGTAAATGTCTATCCAACACATGATTAGCTAATGCATTCTTCAATGTATACATGCATCTAGGAATATGATGATATGTAATGTAATCAAAATTCCTTACCAATAGATGGATACGGAGATACATTCTCAATATTTGAGGGTTTCTTATCGAATATTTCCAATTGATTTGAAGGATGACAAGCTATGAATCTAGGTTGACAACCAGTTCTTTGATTCCCAGAGTGATGGCTTTTAACAACAGTTCGATGACCGTACTGTATTCAACAATGTTTTTGGTTGTGCGACCTAGATAGATACCTTGAAGGTCAATCAACTCACTGTTAGGGTCATAAATAGCCCATGCCATGGATGATAGGTTTTGGGTTCTATGACAAGCACCATCAGCGAAACCAATGTGGGGAGTCATAGGCATCTGCAAAGTAAGAAAAGTATAGTAAACAGGAAAGTTGTTTGAAAACTAACACACAAAGCCACACTGCACAAAAATGAATGACACACTAATGTACACAAGTAACCATGCAAGATGACCTAAGCATAGTACTTCTTGAGGGAGTCCATGCCAGCACTTGGGTAATCAATGAACATAGATGGACATCAGAGTTTTACCGTTGACATGACGAGTAAGCATCGACTCAACCAAATAATAGAGTAGAACTCATAGAAGGCTTTGCCCCCATGCCCCCTAGGCGAAGTGAGGGTTACGAGTCAGATGACAACCCCATTACAATAATGGGAAATCAGTTAAAACTCAGGAGGGAAAAAATCTTGAATCCCTGATGGGATAAAGGTGCCCTTAGTTGAAAGATCTTGACAATGTTAGGATAAACTTACATGTCAATAGAAAACTAGTCAAGACACATAGACTTGACTGCCAGGTGAGGCAGGAACAAGGAACCATAGTGAGTATCGATCCAAGGTTGTTCCTTGAGGGACATGACTTCTATGATACCTTCATCATCAAGGAAGGTCTCGGCTAAGGGATTAGGTGATTCCAAAGTGCCAAGCCACAGGGATTGAGAGTACGTAACGAAAGAGTTCTTCGACATAAAATAATCATAGGATGTAGAGTTCGAAGCCGAAACAATTTCCACATAACTGACTTCGTTAGGACTAAGCGGCATAACCTCGCCCTAGGTATTAACAAGATCTGGTGAAGGTATGACCCAAGGATCATATTTTACTAAGATCATGTTGACAAAGGCAACATGAGGAGGTGGGAGTGGAAAAATTCCCATCAAGGCAAAATATTTTAAAAGACCCCCCCACACACTCTCATAGGGAGCACCAATGTGCTTGACATACAAAACATTGCCATCAGAGGAGGAAGAGGCAAAGAAAGACAATTGGTCGACAGTGACAATCTTCCCTTGATGGGGAAAACGAATCACATGAAATAAAGAGGAGTCCACGACATGCATGGCATGAGTCCAACTTCAGCCGAGTAGAAGATTATAATTGAGATTGATGTCACCAATTTCTACTTCGACTTGCATTGTCTTTCCTTCTAAGGTGATGGCAAGGTTAGGTAAGACACCAAAGGGTTGCGAATTAGGCCCATCGAAAGATTCCAAAGTGTTCATAGATTGGTTCATTGCAGGAGAACCAATGGCCTTCCAACATGCGATCGACATGATGTAGGTGGAAGCACCTTCATCGATGACAGTTCGTTGGATGGTATTCTCATTGATGATTACCTGAATAAGAAAGGCAATTTGATGAGGGAGTCGTAGAACATGGTTCTCTAGATCAAAACATATCAAATTGTAATTGGTGGGATCGATGCCCCTGATACCTGACAAAAAATATTTAGACTACAATGGGAAGAATTAGAGCACCTCGAGAGCTGACATGGCTGATGGCACCTGAGCTAAATCCTCAACAATATTGTAGTGCTGAGAAGCTTGGGCATTGGGATTATACGAGGATTTCTGCAGCACACCTCGAGAGGGTGGCCTCATAGCAGAATCAGGGTTAGGGCACTTAATATGAAGAGGGCCAGAACTCGGGGTAGAAGAAGAAAGTGTGGCTTCTTTCTCTTTCCCAGTTGCCAAAGCAAGAGTTTGATAGTCTTTCGATCTAGTATCCACATTAATAGGTGTACTCATCATGAACATTTGAGATCCAGAGGAAGAAAATTGGGGTTGGTCTACCATTTAGGCTTGTTGAGGTGGAAATGGCTCTTTGAGGACAACGGGGGTCCCTTTGAACAAGCGACTAACTTCGCATTGTCGGGGACAATCCTTAGTGTAGTGATCTTCCTCGAAAATGAGGCAGGGATACTTAGGTTTTCGTTGTGAAAATTCATCAGTAGACGACTTGGGAGGACTCTGTTTCAGGGAATTGGCTTTAGCTTTGCCTTTGCCTTTCTTCTTTCCTTTTTAGGATTTGTCCACTGTAGTAGACTAGACAACGTGGACCTCTGAGGTTTTACCAGGGCCAGGTGGATTCTGGGATGAACTATTAGGAACAACATTTGAGACTGACTTCTGTTGGGAAGAAGTTTTAGTAGAGGTCTGGGATACTGAACCAATAACTCCATCAATGGGAGGTAAAAATGGTGACTTTGATGTTGCGGGATTGGATGATGACTGCAAAGCATTGGGTAAAAACCCATACAAAGTGCCAGACTGAGAGTAAACTAGATCCAAGTACTAGGCACGAGAGATGGCCTGCTCTTCAGTGATGCATCCACCCATAGCTATATCACAAGCAATTGGGGCCACAAATGATTAGGTGAACCACTCAGTGAGCAACTTAGGAAATGACTCCTCAGACAATCTTTCAAACGAAGGAGAGGAAGAGGAATTGGGTGAACCAAGTGGTTCAACCACAATGATCTTATCTTGGTCGACAAAACAATTAACTTCAAGGCTTTAAGATGTTATTTTAAGGGAAACTCATGATTTGGTCTTAGGAAAATACTAACAAGGTGTTTTGGATTGTGGGCAATCAATTATTAATATGCATAAAATACTGGTGCTATTTCATTTTTAAGAGTCGATAAAGAAACAAAGATGACTCTATCGCTTTTGATTAGAAACGAGCTCGAAAGGACAAGTGCTCGAACGATATTTTAACTTTAATGAGTCAAAAGATCAAATCACTGCTGTGGATGATCTAGGTAAACAGGATTACCAGTCAACCGTGAAGTACATAATACCTCCCGGCGAACCAAGAAGTACAAACAGGTAATCTCCCTGAATGTTATGTTCGGTGCATCATGGTAGCAAGGTGGTTGACTCGGCTTCCTAAGGATAAAAGGATTGTAGCCTAATTGGGTCTCCCATTATATACTCGACGGTATGGGGAGCACAAATCCGTACTAGCGATGTCTAATGTTGAAGCTATTGGCAGCTGCTAGGTTTAAAGACACCAGAACACGTCTCTAGCCTAGACCTTCTAGATATGATCGTTAATGTCAAATGCACCTTAGGTTAATTGAATTCATTTTAAAGTTGATATTGAGTTATGTTTCAGTTTTCAGGTCTTAGTGATGAGACTCGAAAAACCTTAAATGCAACTAAATGAGACAATACCCTTTCAATTCGATGAAATGCCTAAACTAGATAGGGTAGAAACTAATCAATCAAATTCAAACAATCAAGCAACTAAATCGAAATGATCTTTCACTACCATACTTTTTCAAAAAAAATAATAATGAAAAATGCATTCCAATTCCTAATATCCTGACAAGCACTTATCTATTAGTCCTTTCAAAAGAAAAAAAATGTCTCTTCATTTTTCACATGCCAATGAAATTCTAGTCTTTTAATGATGCAATTTATCATAGCACAATGATGCAACAAGCTATAATTTCATACTTTTTCATGAAACAGCAAAAAAATATTTCACATATAATCTTTCAGTGAAAAAGTTTTCGATACAATAATCTCTTTAAGTAGATGAACACATGAAAAGAGAAACTCATTAAGACTAATGAAACACCAACTTTACCAACCACAAGACAAGCAACGTAATCCATGCTAAAAAAGAAACTTTTAGGCAAGCAAATGACAACTTTTCAAGCTTGTGTAAACGAGGTCAAAGTCATAAAGGGGCCAAAAAAAAAATGCAAAGTACACCTACAACCCAACTTACTGAGTTCGCAAACTACTAAATGGATGACCAACTAGATGTCCTCATGTCGTTGGCCACTCAATGAATCAATCGATCAAGAAGAAAGATGATAAGACAAAAAGCAAACAAAACCAAATGAAAAGTATCTTTCTAATCAGGGAGAAAATTGTCTTAAAGGCTTACGAGGTCAAAACCACAAGCGCAGAACAAACTGGCCAAGATTGGGTTCAAGCCCTAATCTTCACTTATAGGCATCGACATGATTGCCTAACTGGAAAAAAGCGCCATAGGCTGGTCATCGCAACTGTTTCTCAGCAACTTGCGCTGATCAGTGCGACTATGAGTAAATTAAGCGCGCTGATCGAGGGAGCTAAGGAAAAAGATAAAGATTTTTGAAACAGGGACTAAATCTACTACTATGAATTTTAGACTTAGGCTAGTAAGTAGTAGAAAAGAAATAGAAGCAAAGGGAAAAATTGGAACTAGAAAAGTTCTCACAAAATCATGAAATCCAAGACAAAGTCATTGCGAATGTGGAACACCAATTCAAGCGTAAAGTTAGGGAAGCTATTGAAATCATTAAACATCCTAAAAACCTTAATAGGGATGGTGGCATGGAAATTAGCAAAAATTGGAACCCCGTGCTAACCCCAGCTAATAATCTTAATAACAATGTTAGAAATTCCTAACATGCCATCATAATAATAAAATTAACCTACCGCTCCTGAGAATCCGAGACAAGAATAAAACCTAATAATTTACTATAATATAATAAAATTAAACATCTAATAAGAAGGGTATAAAAAGCATTAATGGGTACAAATAATAGAAGCATTAATAACATTAATATTAATTAAATGATAAGGCTAACATTAACCTCATAAATATAAAAACAAATATAAATTATAATAGATATAATAAACATGTATAGAAGAACATTAATAAATATCTTAGTAAATAACATATATAATAATATAGATTAGCAACTATCAATAAGCAAACATCTATTATAATAGATAAATAATAGATAAATTAATAAGTGCATATAGTAGAGCATTAATAAATATCATAATAAGTATCAATTATAATAGGTATCAATAAGTATATATAGAGGAGCTTCAACTTATATCATAGCAAATATCATTAATAATAACATAAATAATAGGAGCAAAATAATAATATAGAATTAGAATAACATTAACAATAACAAATAATAAATATAAACAAAAAAGCTTTAAAATACTAATAAGAATAATACTAAATAATCTAAGAATTACAAAAAGAGATTTTAATAAAGAAATTAATTTATAAGAAGACATAACAAATAAACTTACATAACAATAATAATAAAATCTCATTTTAATCAAATAAGAATAACATCATAAATATCAATAAGCATAAACCACAATTTAATTATGAGACATAATGTCAAAATGAGGCAAAATATAAAATTGTAAAATTAATATAAAAATTAAAAATAACTACAGGGTAGTTATTAAAATAATTAAATTGTAAAATCAAAAAACTTAAATGATAATAATAAATTAAATCGTCAATATAATTAATCATCTAATAAGAAGGGTATAAAAAGCATTAATGGGTGCAAATAATAGAAGCATTAGTAGCATTAATATTAATTAAATGATAAGGCTAACATTAACCTCATCAAATATAAAAACAAATATAAATCATAATAGATATAATAAACATGTATAGAAGAACATTAATAAATATCCTAGTAAATAGCATATATAATAATATAGGTTAGCAACTATCAATAAGCAAACATCTATTATAATAGATAAACAATAGATAAATTAATAAGTACATATAGTAGAGCATTAATAAATATCATAACAAATATCAATTATAATAGGTAACAATAAGTATATATAGAGGAGCTTCAAATAAGATCAAGAGCAAATATCATTAATAATAATATAAATAATAGGAGCAAAATAATAATATAGAATTAGAATAACATTAACAATAACAAATAATAAATATAAACAAAAAAGCATTAAATATTAAAATACTAATAAAGAATAATACTAAATAAGCTAAGAATTACAAAATGAGATTCTAATAACTAATAGATTAATTTATAAGAAGACATAATAAATAAACTTACATAACAATAATAATAAAACCTCATTTTAATCAATTAAGAATAACATCATTAATATTAATAAGCATAGACCATAATTTAATTATGAGGCATAATAATAAAATAAGACAAAATATAATATTGGAATATTAATATAAAAATTAAAAATAATTCAGGGTAGTTATTAAATAATTAAATTGAAAAATCAAAAAACTTAAATGACAAATAATAAATTAAATCATTAATGAGGAAAAGAGTCGGCTATTGGTCTTCTCTTCCTGAGTTTTCATATTTATACCTAACATTTCCTTCTTTTCTCCTCACATTTTGTCCTGATGATGAGTCTAGTTTCAGACTCGAAACGTCGACTAAAAAACATGAACACTGTGGAAAATCCGAGCTCCATTCAAAAATCACACCACAGTAATCTGCAAACTAAGACAAAAAAAGGATTGGGATCCCCAACGGAGTCGCCAATTTGTGGTGAAGAAAAATTATAAGTGTAGACACAAATGAATTCCTCTAGCTCGATAATTGGTCTAGCCACAACAGATACATTCTATGGAAGATTTCCTTAGGTTAGAACCAATTAAGAGGGCCTACCTCTTAGTCCGCTTATCCTGTTTGATGATGTCCTTGCTTTCTTGCTCCAGCTATCTCTCGCTTCCTTCTTCAAGCACCTTAAAAAAGTAAACAACAACATACAACAAACATGATAATAAACAAATTGTAATTCAACCTACTTAACAAGTCAAGAAACATTAAGCCATGGATATGTAAGATGAAAAATAATGTAGGAAATCAATCGATAATTGTATATATTAATATCAAAGAGAGATTACAACCATTTGTCTTGACGTTGTAGTCTTCCTCTGACAAGACCAGGTTCCCACACACTTCTGCTAACATTCCATGATGGCCTCAATCAACAATAGTTTTAATACTTTTCCCTTTAGGCTTCACTCCAAAACAAATCACGCTTCTCCCTCACACAACTAGATAGCTACAACTAGTGATAGCTTGTTGTCTACTCCAAACAAAAATAACATTAGCACACCAATATCCACACTTCAACACTAACACCAACTTGTGCTTGGGAAGAAGGGAGGTTTATATAGGATGAATGGATGGGAGATGTATCCTCTTCTCATGGGAGAAGGTCTTATCCCTTGATGTAGTTCCATTATTATAGGGGAAAGGAGCCCAAACTGACATCCTTGACCCCATCTGACCAAACCATTTACGAGACTTCCATTACGAAGCTTCTAGAGCTAGAAGCTTCAGTTCCTAATTTAAAAACTTTCCAAAACAGGACTGGCATGACTGGAACACAACTCAGTTGCTCTGGTTGGTGCGAGGGGTAGTTCTAATATCTACACATCGGCATGGGGGAGACAAAGGCCATTAGCATCGGTCTTGTAAACTGGGCAAAATAAAAGTTTCAGGGGAAATGGTGCAAAAGGTAATTGATCTGCTCATGAAGAGGGACACAATGGGAGTTTCTTCATGATGGAAAAGCATGCAGGGTTCATTGTAGAGGTCCTCCAGGATCAAGGAACAGGGAGTACAAGGACAGTGAAAAAATGTTGTGTAACAAGAAGCCTACCAAGTCTCCACCAACATATAGAAAAAGCTTATGAACTTGCAGCTCACACGATAGAAGATCAAGCAGGATAGCAAAGGACTAGCCACAGAGCAGCTGGTCATACAGGTGAAGTAGGAAGCCACGCAGAGCGTGGCTGAAGTAGTAGTTGTACAAGTGGAGTTGGTGGATCTTAATAGCGAGATCATCATGCCAGCTGAGTGACTTGAGGGTGAGCCATGACCTTTGTGTTGGGGGCCTGCTGGGATGGGGTCCCCTGGGTCAGTTTTGGGGCAAAAGCACAATTTTTGATGTAAAAAGATGTAAATTCTCCAAAAATTGTGTGGTCGCGGAGTGTGTGGCTAGTTTAGATTTAAAAACGGTTTTTACCCTCTTTTATGTAAACTTGAGTCAGTTTTTGAAGATCTACCCATGGTCCGCAGACCATGGGATTGTATAAATAGGTGTGTCTTAGAGAGTCTAATGACTAATAATCAGAAGATGACGTAATGGGTCGATAAAATATAGATTGAGATAGAAGTATTAGAGGGGAAAAGGCTTTGCAACTGGGTGTGTAGAGGCCTAGAGTAGAGTTCGCAGCTGAGTGTGCAGGGAAGTGTTGAGGATGTAAACCTTTACTGAAGATCAATAAAGAATACTGTTGTAGAAATTCTCGTGTTCTATCTCTTTACTTATGTTATATATGAATGTGATATATGTTGTGATGAATTAATGTCTTTATGAAATAATAATGTATTTATGCGTGAATATACTTGATCTATCTTATTATCTGAACACAATTAATGTTAAGTGATTACGCGAATATCATAACACTTTCTTTTAAGTTATTGGGAACTTCGTCCAAGCTGAGTAAATATTGATCTAAGTTCAATCTAAGGTGCGCGTAAGTAGCTAATCGGCCTGTTTAGGGTCTGAAAAAGCCAGTTGTAGACGTTCGTAGATGTCTAGAGGCTGATTAAGGGAAATTATAGTGATTGGGCATAAATGATTATAGATCTGCGTGGAGGAAAATCTAGGTCAGAAAAGGACATCACACTGATCTTTGGGTGCGGAAACTTAGTTCCAACATCCCCCCATACTGCTTCAGGTGAGACTTCAGTCCATGCACTACAGATTGAGGTCGAAAGGTCTAGTAGTGTAGGGATTTGTTTGGTGCAACTAACTCTGAACCTAGGTCAGGACCCCTCAAGCCAACAAGATCGCCTCTATTTCTTAAAGTGTTTCAGTTTGTTATTGATTTTGATTTATTCTCTATTGATAATCACTAAACAGATGGCCAGACAAGATCGCGCTCCTCACGGTATTATTCCTCATTTAAGCTTTTGTTTTACCCTCCTCTATCTATTTTGGTTTGGACCTCGACATGTGGCTAAGTGGCTATTGATCGAATGATCTATTCGAATCAGACCTGGGCGCCTTCCCATTTCACGAATAAATCAAAACTTTATTAACCTTAAGAAACACAATTCAAACCATAACAAAACCAAGAAAAACCATATATAATAGTGGCCTTTAAATTATTTATAGTGGCTCCATTAGAAGTTGACAAGTGGAAAGAGATGAATGGTACCAGAGAAAAAGATATATGAAGTTTTAACAATGGGCACAAATGAAAAATGTTGATATGGGAGGGTGAATATGGAGTAGACGTGATATTGTATTGAATTCCTTTTAAATAGTGTATAGGGTCTGTTATATTGGAGCCTCGTATCATATATTTGATATAGTCATTTTCAAAGTTTCTGCCATTTAAGTTCTGATACGAGTAGATGTAATATTATAATCAACTCATTTTAATAACTATATCAGTTCCGTAACCAAATAGGTGATCGACGATTTTACATAAGTTCCATTGAAAACAGTTCCGATATGGGCGGATGCAACATTTTATTGAACTTCCTTTAATAACTTTATCGGAGGTTAGGGTGGTAATCAAACACGATATTATATTAAATCAATTCTATAACAATATCGGGTCTAAAGGTGATGACATAGGTGGAGATCCAAGCGTGAGGTGCATTGGGATATCATAATTGGAGATCAGAGTGGGAGCAAGAAGGGGTATCAGTGAGATATGAATAGTAGAGTTTTAAAAATGTGTCGCAGATGAAAACCTTTGATCTTCGATGCTCAGGAGCGAGAATAATAATGTGGAAGTCGGTTCTCCCGTCGGCTATATATTATACTATGGTTGGGCTTTGCTCATTTCTTTTATTAAACCCTTCCAATAAACTACAACCATTGTTAAATGGGCTCCGGACTTATGATATCGGGGATTTTTAAAAGAATCTTTTGATATTGATAAGTTCTGAGGTTCTGATATGTTACAACCACTTTATCAAAATACCACGTCCACTTTATAATATAAGCCAAAATCACTATTTCAAAAATAAAATAATATAGCCACTATTAATGAAGATCTTGGTCTCAAGGACTATGAAATGCATGCTATAAAATAAACAATAATATATATATATATATATATATATATATATATATATATATATATATATATATATATATATATATATATATATATATATATATATATATATATATATATATATATTTATATATTTATATATTTATATATTTATATATTTATATATTTACAAAAATCTAATTATTTACAGAGAGACAAATTTAAAAAATAAAATATAAAATACATTATATAAGGCCAAAGCATTGAAAAACATCCAATATTCAATTAAGCGCCATCTACAAACCAAATCTCCAAATGAAATCAAACGAGTCATGATAGGAATATAAGAACAAAGTGAACTCATTTAGGCAACCCAAATTCTCAAAATCAAATAGCAATGTGACAAACCATTCAATAAAATGGTCCTCATAATGAGAATTAAGTGAATAATGGGGGGCTTTGGTTTTCAGTACAACAATGACAACACACTGGGAGGAACAAGTTATCTCTGATTTATTATTAGTGAAATCCTAAAAGGAAAAAGAGCAAGGCTAAATAAAATCAAAATGCTAAGATTCAGACTCTATGAAATCCCTCAAAACAAAGTTTAATAATTTTGAACATCTCTTTTATAAATCATAAGAGTAAGATCATGTTTACAATAACCATTAATTAATTACAGCATAAACTAAAGGAAAAAAATGTAGCATTCTGTTTAGTAGAAATATGAACCCTCATTGTCCTAGGTAGAGCCATTACTACCAGCAAGTGTTCATACCATCGATAGGGTTACCTTTTTAACCCAAAGGAATATTAGTATCCCATATACTATTTAGTATTCCAGAGAAGACATATTCCATTAATAACTCTGAAAACCATTGTCCTGGCTTGGTTACCATATATGACAATGCCATTAAAAAGTGTTGATAGTCATGAACAAGCTGACTCGTAATGAGACCTCTTGTCATATAGCGAAGTGTTGTGAGCCATTATCTTGGCCTGATAACCAGATGTGATAATGGCATAATAATCAAAGGCCATGATCATGGTAGGATGGCTCTTTTAGGAGATCCATTATCTTTCAGGTTTTTTTACATAACTTTTAATTTATTCTCTGATAATTTCTACTAATAGCTGGGGAGACAATTCCTCTCCTTAAGAGTTAGGATGACGTGGAAGAGTTATAGAATACTAAACTTATTTGTTGCTTTTTGTCACTTTAGTAGTTGTTTTAGGATACAACATGTTGTAAAGTAGATTTCTCTTATGTGTATTAAGGTAAGAGAACATCCAGAAGATAATAAAATATAAACAAAGTCAGAGTTTTAATGTGAGATTGAAAGATAATAGTTTGATGATCTTCCTATTATTCTTTCTTTTACTAATGAATTTCATTAGGTAAGATTAAAAACTTCCCAAGTAATAAACCAAAGTTGGGTTAAAAAGAACTCTATAAAAGGCATGGTAATATTACTTAAATCAATCTGAGGCAAAAGGCCAAATTGGCACGCAAGGGATTGTAGAGGGCAGAAGTAAGATGTTATTAATTCAAACCCAAAGTCAAGAGCCAAGAGAAACTAGAAAAACCCAAAAACAATCAACCACACAAAGAAAATCATGAAATAATAAAATTCAAGTGAAACAAAAGAAATATCTTGATATAAGAAATAAATATCTTGTTATGTTCTTTTCATTATGTCAAGCATATGAAATGTTGTCTCACTTGGTGAGTTTGTTATTTAAGACTTTTTAAATAACTTCTCTAACTTAAAGGAGTTTTGTGATTAAAGTTTTCATATGATAATTTAACCAAAATGTTATCCCCTTTATATAATATTTCTTTGAAACATGTAACTTGGAATAAACATATCTCGAAAGAGAATAAACAAGACGATAAATAAACTCAAAAGTAAGGAAATCTCCCTGAATGAGTTTTAAAAATTTCTCCTTTTGGCATTAATATTTGTCGCAACTACTTTATTGGTAAAAGTTGATTTTCTAACTCAAGCCAATACCTGCCAGAAGAAAAACATAATATAAAAAAGAAACAGAAAAATGACTAAAATAGAATAGAAATTCTAGAAAACAAAGAACAGATGGAAATGAACATGTAAATTTGACCATAGCTTTACCTGATGAATACTCATCTTCTCCCATGTATTTATCAAAGTTCACAAACATCTTCTAATGTAGTTTAAACTAATTACTAACCACACCTAATCCTAATCTAAAAATTAGACTAAGACTAAGTAAAGTCGTGCTTCCAATATAACCATTCAAGCATCTTATTATCTACATGAATGTGTAAATCAAAGATTAGTAACAAATTCATAAATATACCAACAAAAATAAACCCAAATATATTATATACATCTAATGATAATGTATGTACAAGAAGTAACTTATTTACAAAATCCCTTCTCTGAAATTCTTCCAAACATTTGTCTATAGGATCATCAAGATAAGGATGTGACTCAGATGTTTGAATCAACCTCAGGGAAAGAGGAAACAAAAAAACAATATTAAATGTTAAATCTTTGTAAATGAAAGGTTGTTGTAAAGAAAAAGAAAAATCAGAAATCTTCTTTTCAAAAGAATTGAGCGGATAACAGTGATGAAGGTTATTGAAAGAAGTACATTGCTCGCTAGAATGCATTGATGAAATTTCAGGTGTCAACATTAATAAAGAATTAAGTTGAAAATCAGAAAATTGGGCAAACATAAACATAAAACGTAATCTCAAAAGGATAAGTATTCGATATTCATAATTGCAATTATAAAATAGATCTGCACTTGTGTTTATCAATACATTAGATGATAAATTAGTGTAATGTTTTTCAAAATGCAAGCGCAAGGTATTCAAAAAATCAGAAATTAAATTCAACAAAGAAAGAAAATGTAATTGGAAATAATGAGAAAAAGGCAATTTGTAGTATACAATAACGTTACAAATAATGTTACAACAAAATGGGATCTTATTTATTAAGATATCCTTTCTGAAAGTGATTATGAAATTAAAATCATTATTTCCATCTACTTGTAGGGATGGGCAAATTTCAAGATTTTGACTGCAAAAAGGTATATCATGATTGTAGGAGTCACAAACTAGGGCAGACTTGTGATTGTTGAAACAATTACGAAGATGAGAATAAATTTTTGGAATGCTATATTTTCAACTTCAAAAACAAAGTCATTTGAAGAATGTGAATCCATTAAAATAGTTTTTGAAGAATAAGAAGAACAAAGTTCAATTTTTCATCATTACAAACAATTTCATTAGTATCTTCCTTAGTATCTGATTCTTCATGAGAATTACAAGGAAGTGAAATCAAATATTTGAAGCAACTTGTTAATTGATATTGACGAGTTAAATCACTGAAAATAAATAGCACTAATATTAATTTAAATCTAATTCAAAATTGGTCCAAATATTCACCTTCTGTCCTATGCAATTCTAGTAGGTTCTTACACACCTTTTTGTAGTTATATCATTGAAAATCCTGAAGGAACATTGCTCCGAACTCATCCCAGCTATGTACTAAGGAAAATGGAAGTGAAAGACACCATTATTTTTCTTGTCTTGTCAAAGTATATGTGAATATCCTACCAATATTAACTTCATCAATATTAAATCTTTGAGAATTTAAAGTGAATTGAAGAAAGTGATTGAAAGCATAAGACTTACCATTGAACTTTACCTTTGACAATGTTTTAAATCTGTTGATTGGAGTAGTGTTTGATTGTGATACTCTAACGCATATCTAAGGAGGTTTTTTGGAGGAAACCATAATTCAAAATTTAAAATTATGCAATAAAATTTTAGTAAACAATTTAAAATGGGCCCTCATTCTAGCGCTAAAAATGTTGATCAGAAAAAATGACCTTTCAACATTTCAAGGGAGACCACCTAGCCAGGAATTTAAAGTAGCTCCTTTTCCATTGAAATGATGGTTCTGATTGGTTCAATTGGGTCTAGTTTCCCTTTATCAATATCTATGCTGGCTTTTAATATCTCTATTCTCTCACCAACAGAGAAAGAGAAACCAAGATTAATCTCTTGTTGCTAGCTTGGCAAGAAAGTAATCCCTTAAGCTGATTTGGGGCTTAGCCAAACCACTTCTAATGCCTTTTCTCTTTAAGAAGAGGACTTCTAGATTGCGATCTTTAAACTAAATACAGATCTAACTCTATATTCCTTAAGACTATCTTGATTGGATGAAGGGTTAGTCCTCCATGAAATCAAGAGCAAGACTAATAATAATTGGGATTTTAGAATGAAAATCTTATGATGAATATCTGGTTAAAGAAATAGTTCATTTAACTAACATTGTAATTACTTATCATGCTATGTTTAAGAGATAAATTAATCATAGCCGTTGAATCACTAACATTAGGAAGTATTTCGCATAATGTTAATGAAAACAACGAATAATGAACCAATAACATTAGGAATTAGTTCACATAATGTTATTGGTTATTAAATCATGATAAGATGGTAGATTTATGAGTAAATAGTTACTTAGAAATCTAATATTTATAAGTAATGGTGAGAGATAAATGATAAAAAATTATTGTACAAAGATCAGATAGCTAACCTACAATATAGAATCAATATTGATAGTAGTGCACAATATAAATTTCATAGACATAATTATGTTACCAAAAAGGAATGAAATTTATTTAAAAATAATAGTATCTCTATACAAACTAATCAAACATCCTCCCCTGCTCAATACAAGATTTGATCCTATCCAAGCCTCCTCCAAGTCATAAACTCTACTGATAGAAACAACAGTTACAATAGTGTAGACCCTGCTCCTCTTTACACAACTCATAATTCAAAGAGACCAAACCCCAAATACGTAAATCCTAGATCTGTGAAAGAATTTTAGGTTCTAATCATGTCTCTCTATTCTACTCTCTACTCTTTCTCGTGCCTCCTCTCTGTCAAGGAGATTGTATTTATATAGAGCTTAAGGTGAAATAATGAAAATAACAGCAACTCCATGTATCTCTCAATAACCAAGGTTGTTTTTTCTTATGTTGAATCACAGGCCAAATTTACATCACCTTTATTTGATAAAGTGCCCAATTCAGTTTGTTATTGAGTTTGATTTATTCTGTGTTGATAACCACTGAACAGATGGCCAGACAAGATCAAACTCTTCATGGTATTAGTCCTCGTTTAAGCTTTTGTTTTAACCTCCTCTGTCTATTTTGGTTTGGACCTCGACACGTGGTTCAGTGGCTATTGATTAATAATCTATTCGAATTGGCCCTAGCTAGCTTCCTGTTTCATAAATAAATTATAACTTTATTAACCCGGAGAAGCGCAATTCAAACCATAATAAAACCAAATAAAACCATATATAATATGGGGATTTAATTTATTTACAGTGGCCCCATTAGCAATTGACAAGTGGAAAGAGTTGAATGGTATAAGAGAAATGGATATCAAGAGTTTTAAAAATGGGCACAAATGAAAAATGATGACACGAAAGGCTACTATATGGAGTAGACATGATATTGGATTGAATTCCTTTTAAATAGTGTATCAATACGTTATATCAGAGCCTTGTATCAGAGATTTGATATCAAAAGTTTCAAATTTGCTACCATTTAAAAGTTCTAATACAGGCGGATGCTATATTATAATAAACTTGTCTTAATAAATATATTGAGTCAGTAACCAAATTAGTGATCTGCGATTTTACATAAGTGCCTTTGGGTGGATGTGACATTTTATTGAACTTCCTTAAATAACTTTATCATATCCGTAATATCAAAGGTTAGGGTGTAAATCAGACGCGATATTGTATTAAATCAATTCTATAAGCATATCGGTCTGAAGGTGATGACATGCGCAGACATGAAAGATCAAAGATCAAAGCAGGAGGTGCATTGGGATATCACAATCATAGATCGAAGCGGGAGTGATAAGCGATATCAGCGGGATATGAATATCAAAGTTTTAAAAATGTGTCATAGTTGAAAACCTTTGATCGCTGATACTCAGGAGTGGGAATAATAATGTGTAAGTGGGTCCTCTCATCGGCTATATATTATAATATGGTCAGGCTTTGCTCATTTGTTTTTTTAAACCCTTAAAATAAACCACAACCACTGTTAAATGGGCCTGAGACTTATGATATTAGGGATTTTTAAAGGAATCTTCCGATATCGATAAGTTCTAAGGTTATGATATGTTACAACCATTTTATCAAAATACCACATCCACTTGATAATATAAGCCAAAGCCACTATTTGAAAAAAAAAATAATATAGACACTATTAATGAAGATATTGGTCTCAGGGGCAATGAAATGCATGATATAAAATAAAATAATATTTAAAATATATATATATATATATATATATATATATATATATATATATATATACACACGCACACACACACACACACACAAAGAGACGAATTTATAAAACAAAAGATAAAATACATTACATAAGGCCAAAGTGCTCAAAAACATCCTTTCTTCAATTAAGCGCCATTTACAGACCAAATGTCCAAATGAAATCAAACATGTTATGATAGGAAGAAAAGAACAAAACGAACTCATTTAAGAAATCAAAATTCTGAAAATCAAATAGTAATATGACAAACCATTCAATCAAAGGGTCCCCATAATGAGAAGTGAATAATCGGGGGTTGTGTTTTCACCGCAATAATGGCAACACACTGGGAAGAACCAATTATCTTTGATTTATTATTAATGAAATCCTAAAAGGAAAGGGAGAAAGGCTAAATAAAATAAAAATGCTAAGATTCAGACTCTATGAAATCCATCAAAACAAAATTTAATAATTTTGAAAATATCTTGCAGAAATTATTGTCACTCACTGCTTTATAAGTTATCATTTGCCCAGATGCAAAAGAGCAGTGAATTTGAAGCCATTTTCCAAGCCATAGAATCTATCAGAGCTTTATCGGACCCTCTCCAGTGCATAGTGCTCAAAAATATATTTCCAACAGTATATGGAAGTCCAAGAATGGAATTATGGATGAGAAGTTAAAGCATGTTGAATTTACCCTCGGAAAACCCGGAAAACAAAGAGAAAACACAAAAGGATCAAGGGAAATCACATGTCATAGAACAACAATATAATCACAATCACAAATTGGTGGTTTTCCAAAGTGGCAATGGGGCATGCAGTGGAATCAATGAGTAGTTGATTGTTGATATCGAAAATCGGCTATCAGCAGGTCCAGGTGGAGCTATTTATCACATATCGAGGGCCCCAAGCACAATGAATCTTGCATATCTAACTTGTCTAATTCCTACAGACCCACAACCCCGCGATATCAAAAGTCAATGAAATAGAGGGGCTACCAATTTAAAAGCCTACGAACTTTTGATTTTTTAATCCAGTGTAAAAGTGTCAAGGAAGGTCGAAATCAATTTACAAAGGAGTTTCATGCAAAAACCAATGATGGGAAGACCCTTTCTCTCTCCTCCACGTGGCAATATGAAAGGTGACATGGCCTACGGAGGGCACATGTCACTCAGTTTCGGCATTTTCAGGGTTCCTATGGGGGGAATTTCCAGGTGACACGTGGCAATGCTGACATCACCTTGCGGATAGACGATTGACGATCACACGAAGTAAATTTTATTCCTCAACCGATATTCCTTCCTGGTATACTATTTTGATATGTGAGAAATCCTCCCAGATGCGATGTTCCATATGTTCTATTTTATAAGGATTTCACGTCTGGATAAGTCAGTCCGTGCTATGGAAAAAGGTAATGGGACTTTCCCCTCCTGCGATGCGATTTCAATAGCTTCAGTGGGCCAGCCACCACAGATTGGTGATCATAGGGTTCAAATTGAAGTCTTAGGGGTAAGCACTGTAAACCGTTGGGTGCGGGATTTTTCGTTACAAAGGAAACAGGCACCCAGACACAGGTATAAAGGTCTCAATTCCTAAGGGCTAAGCCCCTGGTCGCGACGCTCAGTCATATAAAGAAAACAATTGTATAAGGGGTTAAACTCAAGGGGGATAAGGAACTTTAAAACATGTCGTTTTGCAGCATCTGTAAGAGTAAAGGCCCGAATTATAGCAAGGCTCTAAGAGCACAGTATAGTGCAGTAAAGGCGTATGGTAGCATTGAATAAGAGTATGGTGCGGTGGTGAACTAGTATGGGAGGCTCAAGAAGACTTAACGACTCAACATGAAGCCTTACTCCTCTACACAACAAAGAACCGACGAGAGAGGCACTTGCAGTGACCCACTCCCTATTCCACAGAGCTAGTCATTCATGCAGTAAAGGTAGAAATGACAGAAAAAGACTCCACAACAAGGGACACGCATCATGACAGAGACGTGGCTTGACCAGGGGCCTCCAATGACACAATATAGGGACACCTCCTCCTTCGTGTTTATGTTTTCCTCCTCCTTTCATTAGTTCTACAATTTCCATTTATTTCCAGGAAAGGGAGAAGATCCATATTGTAATATTTTTGGGCAACAGTTCCATTGTAGCCCTAGGCAGCTAGTCCGTCGAACAGCTGGCCCCGGGTTGAGATATCTTGTAAACTGTAATTCCAAATCCCCCTCTTCATATAAAAAGGGGGAAGCAACACTTTAAGGTTTTGGAGAGGGGCTCGCTAGTTCTGAAATTTCTCACCTGAGTGGTCTGAATTATGAGATGACATTTTTGTTCTATTTTCTTATTCATGGGGGACTTCACTAACATTGTGTTGAATGTATGGACTAGTTATTGGACCCTTAAATATTAATGAAACTTCCCTGTTGATTACAAGCATGAGTAATGTGCAGCTGGTTTCCTCTTAGTAAAAATGATTTCACTTGTGTTTTCCCTTCTTTGAAATAGTATAATGAAGTTGTTGGTTTCACTCTGGTTTATGGATTTATCTTGGCTGCTAAATAGAGAATAGTACCAATGGATATCTCAAATCTCCTTTTGTTATTCACTAGCATACAATACCTGTAGAAACTACATATTTACTTGTGTATTTGATTAGCTTGCAGAACCTGTGGTAGCTCAGTTTTACTTTGGCTATTAGTAGAGAATGATACCCATGTTATAGTTTCCCTGAAACTTTAATTAGCACTCAGTTATTTATTTCATATACTACCTCTTCCACGTTTCCATTAGAAAATCATTGCTTAGGATTTTTTCCAGTTTACAGCCTTGCGCATCTAATTTAATCCTTCTGACAGAACATTGTTGATTAGGATTTTGTCTGGTTAACAACCCTATGCATCTACTTCCCTCCTTCCTTTCCTCCTCTCCACCATTACTACAATTTCAATTTTTGATTGTCTCATTGTTGTGTGTCAGCCACCAGAAGAAGAATCCATTTCTCTTTGAGATATCCTGATATACCCCCTAGCATTTGGATGCATGTGTTATCTTGAATATACCTTAATGAAGGCTTATTGAACCAAGCCCCTCTTATTATCTTTTTACGTGAAAATTGGAGTTTTACAAACCCCTCACAGCTAATATTCCAAGCACTCCTCTACTTAAAATATCCTAGGCATCGGTATACAATCAACCCAGAGGCTATCTCTAGGGGGATTTCTATCTCTCCTACAACACTTTTGTTGCTAGTGCGATTTGAAGCGACAACAGAAACCATAAGAGTAAGATCATGTTTACAATAACCATTAATTAATGACATCATAAACAAAAGGACAAAAGTTTAGCATTATGTTTATTAGAAAGATGAACTCTCATTGTCATAGGTAGAGCCATTGTTGTCAGTAGGCGTCCATAGCCTTGACATGGTTACCTTTTTAACCCAAAGGAATATCAGTATCCCATCTACTATTTAGTATTTCAGAGAATACATATTCCATTAATAACTTTGAAAACCATTATCTGTGCTTGGTGACCAGATATGACAATGCCATTCACGAGCGTTAAGAGTCATGAACAAGTGGGCTTGTGATGAGACCTCTTGTCTTACAACAAAGTGATGTGAGACATTATCTTGGCTTGTTGACCATATGTGATAATGTCATAACAATCAAAGCACATGATCATGGTAGGCTAGCTCTTTTAGGAGATGCCTTATCTTTCAAGTTCTTTTTACGAAAATTTTAATTTATACTCTGATAATTTGTGTTAATGGATGGGGATACAAATCCTTTCCTTAAGATATACAGTAGCATGGAAGGGCTATAGAATAATAAACTTATATGTTGTTTTTTGTCACTTTAGTAGTTGTTTTAGGATACGACATCTTGTAAAGTAGATTTCTCTTATGTGTATTAAGGTAATATAAAATCCAAATGATATTAAAATATAAACAAAGTCAAAGTTTCTATGTGAGTTTGAAAGATAACAGTTTGTTGATATTCCTATTATTCTTCCTTTTACTAATGAATTTAATTAGATAAGAGTAAAAAGTTCCCAAGTATTAAATGAAAGCTGGGTTGAAATAACTCTTTAAAAGGCTTGGTAATATTACTTAAATAAATCTGTGGCAAAGTTCAAATTGGCACTCAAGGGATCGCAGATGGCAGAAGTGAGATGGTATTAATTCAAACTCAAAGTCAAGAGCCAAGAGAAATTAGAAAAACCCTAAAACAATCAACCACAAAAAGCAAATCATGAAATAATCAAAATTCGAGTGAAACAAAAGCAATATCTTGATATAAGAAATAAATATCTTGTTATGTTCTTTGGATTATGTCAAGCATAAGAAATGTTGTCTCGCTTGGTGAGTTTGTTATTCAAGAGTTTTCAAATAACTTCTCTAACTAAAAGGAGAGTTGTGATTAAAGTTTGCATATGAGAATTTAACAGGAATGTTATTACCTTTGTCTAACATTGATTTGAAACACGTAAATTTGAATAAACATATTTTGAAAAAGAATAAACAAGACAATAAGAAAAACTCGGAAGTAAATGAAATCTCCCTGAATGAGTTTAAAAAATTTCTTCTTCTAGCATTAAGATTTGTCGCAACTACTTTATTGGTAAAAGCTGATTTTCTAACTCAGGCCAATACCTGCCACAAGAACAACACAATATAAGAAAGAAATAGAAAAATGACTAAAAGAAAATAGAAATTCTAGAAAAATAAGAACATATGGAAATGAACATGTAAATGTGTACCTAAGAAAATTTAATCATAGCTTTACCTGATGAATCGTCATCTTCTCCCATGTATTTATGAAAGTTCAAAACCATCTTCTTATTTAATTTAAACTAACTACTAACTACACCTAATCCTAATATAAAAAGTAGACTAAGACTAAGTAAAGCCATTTTCCAATGTAACCATTCAAGCATCTTATTATCTGCATGAATTTCATGTAAATCAAACATCAATAACAAAATCATAAATATATCAACAAAAATAAAATTAAATGTTTTTCTATACATATAATGCTAATATATGTACAAGAAGTAACTTATTTACAAAATCCCTTCTCTGAAATTCTTCCAAACATATTTCTATAGGACCATCAAGATAAGCATGTGACTTAGATGTTTGAATTGGCTGTAGGGAAAGAGGAAACAACAAACAAGTATTAAATGTTAAATCTTTGCAAATGAAATGTTGTTGTAAAGAAAAAGAAAAATGAGAAATCTTGTTTTCAAAATAATTGAGTGGATAACAATGTGGAAGGTTCTTGAAGGAAGTACATGGCTAACCATAATACATTGATGAACTTTCATGTGTGAACATGAATAAAGAATTAACTTGAAAATCAAAAAATTAGGCAAACATAAACATCAAACATAATCCCAAAAAGATAAGTATTCGATATGCATAATTGCAATTCTGAAATAGATTTTCACATGTGCTGATAAATACATTAGATGAGAAATTAGTGTAATGTTGTTCAAAATGTCAGGACAATGTATTCAAAATATCAAAAATAAAATTCAACAAAGAAAGAAAATGTAATTGGAAAGAATGAGAAAAAGGCAATTGTGATTATGAAATTAAAATCACTATTTCCATCTACTTGCAGGGATGGGAAAATTTCAAGATTTTGACTACAAAAAGGTATATCATGATTGTAGGAGTCACAAACTAGGGAAAATTCATGATTGTTGAAATCATTACGAATAATAGAAGAAATGATTGGACTGTTATCTTTTAAAACTTCAAAAATAGAGTCATTTGAAGAATGTGAATCCATTAAAATAGTATTTGAAGAAGAAGAAGAACAAAGTTCAATGTTTTCATCATTACAAACAATTTCATTCGTATCTTCCTTAGTATCTGATTCTTCATGAGAATTACAAGGAAGAAAAAAATTAAATATTAGAACCAACCTGTTAATTGATATTGAGAAGGTAAATCATTGCACTTAAATAACACTAATGTTAATTTAAATCAAATTTAGAATTGGTCCAAATATTCACCTTTTGTCCTACATAATTCTATTAGTTTCTTACACACCTTTTTGTAGTTATATCGTTGAAAATCCTGAAGGAACATTGTTGCGAACTCATCCCAACTATGTATTGAGGCAACTGGAAGTGAAAGACACCAATATTTTTCTTGTCCTATCAAATTATATGTGAATATCCTGCCAATATTAACTTCATCAATATTAAATCTTTGAGAATTTAAAGTGAATTGAAGAAGGTGATTGAAAGCATAAGACTTACCATTGAAATTTACCTTTGACAATGTTTTAAACCCCTTTATTGGAGTAGTGTTTGATTGTGATACTCTAAAGCATCTCCAAGGATGTTTTTTGGAGGAACCATTAAAAGTTTAAAATTATGCAATAAAAATTTAGCAAACAATTAAAACAAACCCTCCTTCTAGCGCCAAAAATGTTGAGAAACAAAAATGACCTTTCAACATTTTAAGGGAGACCACTTGACCGAGAATTTAAAGAAACTTCCTTTTCATTGAAATGGTGGTTCTGACTGGTTCAATTGGGTGCAATTACCCTTTCTCAATATCTATGCTCGCTTATAATATCTCTATTATCTTACCAATAGAGAAATAGAAATCAAGATGAATCTCCTTCTGCTAGCTTGGCAAGAAAGTAATCCCTTAAGTTGATTTGGGGCTCAGCCAGACATCTTTTAATGCTTTTCCTCTTTAAAAAGAGGACCTCTCGAAATGAAATATCTAAACTAAATGCAGATCTAACTCTATATTCCCTAAGAATATCTTGATTGGATGAATAATTAGTCCTCCATGCAATCAAGAGAAATACTAATAATAATTGGTATTTTAGCAGGAAAAGCTTATGATGAATATTTGGTTAAAGAAATAGTTCATTTAACTAACATTGTAATTACTTATCAGGCTATGTTTAAGAGATCAATTAATCATAAGTTTTGAATCACTAACATTAGGAAGCAGTTCACATAATGTTAATGAAAACAACAAATAATGAATCAATAACATTAGGAATTAGTTCACATAATGTTATTGATTATTAAATAAAGATAAGATAGCAGATTTATGAGAAAATAGTTACTCAGAAATCTAATCATTATAAGTAATGGCAAGAGATAAATGATAAGACAAATTCATACTAAAGATCAGATAACAAATCTACAATGTATAATGAATATTGAGAGTAGTGCACAATATAAATTCCCTAGACATAATTCTATTACAAACTAATCAAACCTCCTCTCCTACTCAATACAAGATTTGATCCTCAACAAGCCTCCTCCAAGTCCCAAACTCTATGGTAGAAACAACAGTTACAATAGTACAAACCATACTCCTCTTTACATAGCTCAAAATTGAGAGATCAAACCCCAAATACATAAATCCCATATTTGTGAAAGAATTTCTAGTTCTAATCATGCCTCTCTATTCTACTCTCTACTCTATCTCGCGCCTCCTCTTTGTCGATGAGATTGTATTTATAAAGAGCTTTAGGTGAAATCATGAAAATAACAACAACTCCATTTATCTCTCAACAACCAAGATAGTAAAAGAAACTAAATTAGGTGTCTTTTTCTTCTGATGAATCGCAGGCCAAATGTATATCGCCTCTGTTTGATAAAATTCCCAATTTAGTTTGTTGTTGTGTTTGATTTATTCTTTGAAGATAACCACTGAACAAGTGGCCAGACAATATCGTGCTCTTCATGGGATTAGTCCTCATTTAAGATTTTGTTTTAACCTCCTTTGTCTATTTTGGTTTTCACCTCAACACGTGGCTGAGTGGCTATTGATCGAATGATCTATTTGAATTAGCCCTGGACACCTTCTTGTTTCACGAATAAATCAAAACTTTATTAACCTAGAGAAACGCAATTCAAACCATAACAAAACCAATCAAAACCATATATAATAGTGGCCTTTAAATTATTTACAGTGACCCCATTAGCAATTGACAGGTGGAAAGAGTTGAATGGTACTAATGAAATGGATATCAAAAGTTTTAACAATTGGCACAAATGAAAAACATTGATATAGGAGGCTGTAATATGGAGCAGACGCAATATTGTATTGAATTACTTTTAAATAGAGTATTGGGTTTGTTATATTAAAGCCTTGTATAGGAGATTTGATATCGAAAGTTTCAAATTTGATACCATTTAAAGTTCATAGAGGTAGATCTGAGATTATAATCAACTCATTTTAATTACTATATCAAGTACGTAACCAAATCAATGATCGATGATTTTAGATAAGTACCATTGAAAATAGTTATGATATGGGTGGATGCGACATTTTATTGAACTTTCTTTAATAAATTTATCGGATCCGTAATCTCGGAGGTTAGGGTGGAAATAAAATAGGATATTATATTAAATCAATTATATAACCATATCGGTTTCAAAGGTGATGACATAGGCAGAGACCGGAGTGGGAGGCACATTAGGATATCACCAATCGGAGATGGGTGCAGGAGCGAGAAGGGATATTGGAGGAATATGAATATCAATGTTTTAAAAATGTGTCACAGTTGAAAACCTCTGATCGTCGATACTTAGGAGTGGGAATAATGATGTGGAAGTGGGTCCTCCCATCGGCTATATATTATATTATGGTCGGGCTTTGGTCATTATTTTTGTTAAACCCTTCTAATAAACTACAACCACTATTAAATGGGCTCGGGACTTATGATATTGGGCATTTTGAAAGGAATCTTCCGATATCGGTAAGTTATGAGGTTCTTATATGCTATAGCCACTTTATCAAAATACCATATATGTTTTATAATATAAGCCAAATCCATTATTTGAAAAATAAAATAATATAGCCACTATTAATGAAGATCTTGGTCTCGAGGGCTATGAAATGCATGATATAAAATAAATAATATTATTTACAAATATATATATATATATTTACAAAAAGCTAACTATTTACAAAGAGACGAATTTATAAAATAAAATATAAAATACATTATATAAGGCCAAAGCGGTGAAAAACATCCAATCTTTAATTAAGTGTAATTTACAAACCAAATGTCCAAATGAAACAAAATGAGTTATGATAGGAAGATAAGATCAAAACGAACTCATTTAGGTAATCTAAATTCTCAAAATCAAATAGTAATATGACCAACCATTCAATCAAAGGTTCCCCATAATGCGAATTAAGTGAATAATGGGGGGCATTGTGTTTTGACCACAACAAAATCCCTTGGCAATATTGTCTAAAAACGGGTTGTATAGATGAGGGTTTCAGCCCTAGGAATCCTTGACTAGTATTGGCGGGATATATGCTAAATCCTGATGAATCCCTAGTAAGTTTTGTTGAGAGTCCCACATTCACGATTGGAATATCGCACATGGGTGATTAGTTGAAAGAAAGATATGGTTCAACCCAATCTATGGTCGGGTGGTACATGGAAGTCCCTGACTTGGTTAACTTTTGCATATGTTCATATGATCTCTTTTCCTCTTGTGTTTCATGTGTAAATGTACTTTTTAATATGTGGTTTTAATGGTTTTTCTATCATTAATATGATGACGGTTATATGTTGATTATAAGCATGGTTTATGACATACTTCGATTATGGCTCTCATCATGTTTTGATAATTAGTAAATGAAATGTTAATGAATGTGTGACCTAATAGATCATAATGCAGCTATTGTGAGAGGGAATTAGACCTTCTTGTTGAATCCTAGATAAGTATGAGGTCCATATGTTCAGATGTGTTTATATGACCTGTACATTACATATTTATGATGTGTTTGACAAAATTCTTATCACTGTTAGGATGAGTCTAGTTAATTTTTTGTTCAAGTTTTGCATTATAGGCCTTGTCTTTTTCTTATTTATCATTTCTGAGAATTTTATCAAGTTTTGGGCAGAGGTCTAAGTCCTAGCCCTGAAGAAGTGGCTCAAAATTTGGGGTCTTTGTCTTAGTACTTCCTGAAAAAGGTTGCAGCCACATGGATTCCTTGCTCTGGGAGTGACTAGAGGGTTTCATTCACTTGGAGGGCTTGTCATGAGAGCGACTAGGGGTTTAGTTCAACAAAAGAGCAAGCTAACTCATGGGTTGGGCACCTAGAGTGGTTGGTTAGTCCGTGGGGATCTTGTAGCTCCTAAGAAAAGTCAATTTGGTTTTTTTATGTGTTTATTCCACTTCCTTAATTGTACATGGGGAGATGAATCATATCATAGTAACTCTTTGTCACATGTTTACCGTGGTGGACCAGTTAGATTAGGTAAATGTGGGAGGATGAAATTACATGAGGGGGTATATATGAGTTCAAGAAGAAAGATAAAATACAAAAGTGACAACCAATATATGAATGTGCTCTCTAAAAAGATAGTATAAGGTGGGAGAACTTGAGGTCTCAACAGGTAGTGGTTTAAGAAAGGCCACTAACCAAAGTTCATGCTCAAGGACTTCTTTGTCTCTGGCTATAACCTTCAATCTGGGTATGGTTGTCTCTAGATAGAGGCTCAGGCACTAGGTTCATGTTGTGGCTCAGGCTCGCTTGATGTATCTTTGAATCTTATAGATGGCCATCAATTCCCTCCCTATAATATACAAGGTGAGAAGATGAAGAGATATCAACTACAAGGCTTTTCAATACTTGAGAACAAATTTTGTGATATGGATGAAATATCTGCTTAGTTATTGAAGCCCATTTCCAAGAAGAAATCCATCAAAGGTGAATATGAAGAGTCATTAGAGTCCAAGAGACCTATGAAGATTAATCTAATGGTCATGGAAATTGTATAAATGTATATCATTGTGAATAGTAAATGCATTCAATGTCTTATTTTTAATATCTTGTATGAATTTTCATTTGTGTTTAACATGGTATGAGAGTGCAAGTCCACAAGTATTAATTTAGTTCTTATGACTTGTGCTCTGACACCATGTTAAGCACACATGAAAATGTAGACAATATATGAAAGATAAGACATTGAATGCATTTATTATTCACAATGGTATACATTTATACAATTTCCATCACATTGGATTCAACTTACAAGGTCCCTTGGGATCCAATGACTCTTCATATTCCACACCCAAAACCCCTAGTGGATTAGGTATCTAACAAAAATGTTACACAAAAAATATGTGCATTCTATGAATTTAGGGTAAGATTATAAGTAAAATAAGTTTCAGATGTATAGTTGAGGGCAGGGATATATCATGCATTTTTCAGTCAGAGCCAATTTTAGCTGGCCAATTCCTTAATGTGGACACAACTCTTCTCAAGAAAAACACAACACAGAGGCATGAATGTTAACAAATTTTCCCAAAATATTTTTTAATGTATGCTTTGCATCTTAACGAGGGTACATTCAAGATGCAATGAATGTTAATGGCATATATCAGGTTTCAATTTTTTAAAGGGGAATCACAATGGATGGACTGGGTTCAAGGTGTTTCACAACATGTTAAAGCAATGCTCTATTTCCACTTTTTTTATAATTATGATATTGTCACGAGAAAATGGATTAAATTTCCTCCTTAAGCATACCAAATATCTTATAGCAATATGCTTTACTTCCCAATATAAGTTGATATTCTATACTTTTAAATTAATTAGTCAGTCTCAAGTGGGAAAGAACTCAAGGATGGCTACCCTTACAATCCTTAGTTTCAATATGGAATGTATTGGTCGAAAAAAGCATTTTCCACAGCCCAATCATAAACAATGTAAACTTTGAAACGGGAACTATAAACTCAAAATGGGAACTCTGGCACAAAAACCCCAAAAAAACCACAAAAACAGTGCTCAAAACGAAAAGTGTGTATACTGGAACGATGTTTTTTTTTTAGGTGTCAATTTTGCAGCTGTTTTAAAAATGGCAGTGACTACGAAATTTTTTTGCAAAATATAGCTTCAGAACGAAAGTGTTGATACTGGAATAATGATTTTTTTTTAGGGTCAATTTTCATACTTTTTAAACAATGCTAATAAAACCAATTTTTTATGTCTCAAACAAAGTTAAATTTTAAGGAAAAACACATTAATGTTTCTGGTAGAATATCATTTTTCTTTCCTAAGTATAAATTTAACATGTTTTCAACCTCAAAACTAAAAAAACATGACATTATGAACAAATTATATCACTGAATGAATTCAAAAGTCTTTATTTGTACACTGAATAAAACAGACATTATATCTCTAATTTGATATTGCATTGTAGATATTTAAACAATAAAATTTATCATACTTAAGACATAATCCAACAACATAAAAATTCTTCATAACTTCTCATTTCACAAAATATGGAAAACATTAATTTTATTTGAAGATACGATGCATACATCAGTTATATAAACTGCCTTAAACAATTATTCAAAATCACTCATATTTTCTTGCACACCATCAGAATTCACATCTTCAGATGAGTGACTGGATGCTGACGAAGATGTTCCATATTCTTCTCTATCATCAACTAGTGCCCCATCTGAGTCCACATGCATGCCCAAGATTCCAGGTTTCAAAAGTCTTCTAGATCTACGACTGGTTTCAGCAGAGTCCCATGTCAACACTGTTCCTTCTGGTAACAACCTTTTCAGAATCTCTGTCGTCTTGAAGCGAAGAGTTCCTCTCTTTGTTAAATTGAAGTCATAAACAAGTATGTCAACATCCTTCAATTGTAATATGTCTGTGCGGCGGCGATTTATATTTGTACCCTTTCTTTTTCTTTTTCCACCATTTTTTTTGTCAACTACCATCTCTGGCTTATACACACCATTGAATGGGTGTGTATTTGTGGCATACCAATGTACTTCAACACCTGTAACATCCTCATTTTCTGTAAAGACCTTTATAACTTTAGCAACCCAAAATGGATAGCCATTGGGATCTCCATCTGCTAGCATTGCAATCATGCAACCCTCCTTAATATCTTGTACTGAACCCCTATAAAGGTCTTCCATGGCTTCACGTTGTGCACAAGATCTTCTGGAACCTATATACATCTCTCTTTCCTCTGCCTGTGAAGAATTAATAATACCTTGAGATTGTTGTTGTTCAACAATGTTTACTTCCTCATGTTCATTCGACACATTTTGTGGCCAAATAAATGGATTTTTCAAAGGTATATCTTCATTTATTGTTGTCGAAATGAGATCACTTTGATTATTGAAAAACGACTCCCACCAAACTGAATCAGCAATGTCAAAGTACTCATATGTATATCTAATACATTTTTTAATTTCTTCCAGACAATCAGAATAATTTATAGCCCTGTTCTGTCTACGTGCATTCTGAACTTCACCAACTAATTGTAATAACAATATTTTTGATGCAAATATTGGATGATCTGGAATGAACTTCAAAAATTGCAATCTTGATGACAGTGCCCACTCTGTAGTAGTTGAATACTTCTTGCCCCATATTAGTGTTTTCCCATCAATTTTTTTGATACGAAATTGATGTTGGAAGCTAATGTCATTAAGTTGTTCAATGCATTTCCCCTCACCATATGATCCCAGAATAAACCTTCGCATGTCAACAGTTTCTTCCAACACTTCAAAAGCAGGCTCTGACATGTATGATTTCTTAATACATTCAATTAGTGATGGGAAGCTCCCAACTTCCTTCCTCCTCAATGTGACTGAAAAACGACTGAGCATCTGATCAATATGGTCATGAGTGTGCCCAACAAGAAGGAAACCAACCTTTACCTTTTGAAAAATTCTCAATTCAACAAGCATGTTCAGATACCCAAAAACAACCTGATTTTTGTTTTCACGGCAAGTGTTGTCCAATTGTAGATACAAAACTTCGGGAAGATTACCAGACCAATGAGAAATCACATCATGAATTATGGTTATGGTCAGATTTGCATCATTATGAATATTTGGAGCTGTGAAGTACACCCTTGGCAACATTTTCCCATTGAAGACCATACAACCGACCAAGTGAAACTGAATAAAATTTTCCTCTTGTAGATTTTTGGGTGTGCGAACAAAATGTGGTAAAAGTGTTTTCTTCTGGTCCATACCATCAATTATCAAACCCAAATATTTATTTGGATTATCATAACACTTCTTTCGATGCTTGTACAACTTCTTCCTTTCATTTGTTTGTTTTTCGCGATGCTCCTGAAGTTCTTTGACAATTAAATCTACACAACATAAAAGAAATTCATTAAGAAATATGTTTTCATAGTTGATGACTATACAATTTTAAAAGTAAAAGTTATGAACACTTACCTCTTTCTGAGCCTTCACATTTGTCCCTTTTTTATTTAATAGAAGCACATGTACTACAAATCCCCATCCTTGTCTTCTTAGGAATACGAACATTATTGAATTCTTTCTTCCATATCTTCACAAAATATTGATATGTAATAAAGTGGCCCTGTCCCTCAGCACTTTCTGCATATTCTTTGTATAAGTTATAGATTTCTCATCTTGAAAAATTATCTGGAATATGTATTGTCTCTCTATTTGGCATACACTCTCCATGCTTTGAAAAGAAATCTTTCATCCATGACATTGCAGTATTTGATAATGGCCCAAACTGTCTTTTATAACGTACTTTTGAATAAAATGTGGGATCCTTTTCCAATTTTTCTTGAATTCTCGAGAGACGAAAATTCCCAATTGAATGAAACATTTTGAAAGCTTTTCTACACGATAAAAAATTCTTAATATGATAATCATAACCTAACAATGTAGATTGCATGCAGCCAACTAAATATGAGTTTTGCATGCTTTTATTTATTGACAAATATCTCTTCCTGCTTTCTAATGCAAATGTGAAATCCATACGTTTCAAGCAATTTTTTTGGCAACATTCACATGAAATGAGAGCGCTGATAGAACTTCTTCTCGTCATATATTCTGCTCTACCCCTTGTATAACTAGAATAGCTTGCATTGATACGAAAAGGTCTGCTCCTACTCCTCGATACAATATTTCTTGGCAACATCTTCATCATTGGATCATCATTTTTATAAGGATTTTCATCATCATTAAGAGGAATTTTATCCACACTATGATCAGCTCTGATTTTCAAATTTTGACTGAGAGGATACCCTTCATCTTCCCCTTCTTCAGTGCTACTATCATAGTCCTTAGAATTCAGACTAAATGGAAAATCTGACTCGATGTTTAATGGATATTCTTCCTCATGTACATTGTCAGTGCTACTCTCATAGTCCATAGAATTAGGACTATGTTGAAAATGTGGCTGTTTACTTATTGAAGATGCTACATCCTGTCCTTTGTCACTGCTACCTTTATACTGATTAGAATTATGACTAACTGCATCATCTTGTTCTTCATCACTGCTGCTCTCATAGTCCTTAGAATCAGGACTAAGAGGATATTGTGATACTCCAATGTTTTGAAAATCATCATCCCGCGCTTCATCACCGCTGCTCTCATAGTCCTTAGAATCAGGACTAAGAGGACATTGTGATACTCCAATGTTTTGAAAATTATCATCCCGCGCTTCATCACCATTGCTCTCATAGTCCTTAGAATCAGGACTAAGAGGACATTGTGATACTCCAATGTTTTGAAAAACATCATCCCGCGCTTCATCACCGCTGCTCTCATAGTCCTTAGAATCAGGACTAAGAGGACATTGTGATACTCCAATCTTTTGAAAATCATCATCCCGTGCTTCATCACCGCTGCTTTCATAGTCCTTAGAATCAGGACTAACTGGACACTGTGACACTCCATACTTTTGAAATTCATCATCATGCTCTTCATCACTATTGCTCTCATAGTCCTTAGAATTAGGACTAAGTGGACACTTTGACACTCCATTTTTTTGAAATTCATTATCACATTCATCATCACTGCTGCTCTCATAGTCCTTAGAATTAGGACTAAGTGGACACTTTGACACTCCATTATTTTGAAATTCGCCATCATGCACATCAAAATTGTTGCTCTCATAGTCTTCAGAATTAGGACTAAGTGGACATCGTGACCCTCCATTCTTTTGAACTTCACCATCACACTCTTCAAAACTGCTACTCTCATAGTCCTTAGAATTAGGACTAAGTGGACATTCTGGCACCCCATTCTTTTGAACTTCACCATCATGCTCCTCATCACCGCTGCTTTCATAGTCCTTAGAATTTGGACTAAGTGGAATCTGTGACTCTTTATTAATTTGAAATTATCCATCCCCTCTTTCATCAGTGCTGCTCTCGTAGTCTTTAGAATCCGGACTAAGTGGAAGAATTGACTTTCTATTCATAGTGGAAGAATTCCTGCTATATTCATCAATATGAATAGAGTTGTTACGCGATGAAGATGTTGATGGTGTATAAACCGAAACTTCAATCCATCACTTTCAAATAGAAAATGTTGAATGATACAAATGGAGTCTCCTAAGAATATTATATAGCTTAAAGAATGAAATATTCCCTCCAAAGTTATTCCCTCCAAAAATTTTCGCGAAAATATTTCCCTCCAAAAGTTTGTTAGATTTATTTACTTTTATTATTTTATTCTACAATTGATTGAAAAACGTAAACTAATTTTTTTTTATGAAATATATCACTAAAATTCAAATTGTAAATCACAACTTGTACATTTATTCTAATAGTTAAAGTATATAATATTTACTTAACAATTTTTTTATTTTTATTTTTATAATATATTCTCAAACAAATTAATCCCACATTCAATCCGTTTTAAAACAACTCTACAATATTCGCTCTATATTAATGTAAAACAAACTATCCCACATTAATCGTATGGAAAAACATCTTCGTAATTTCACTTATATAATAAATTTCACTATCACTATTACTCGCCTCACATCTAGGTTTTCTGAAGTCCCTTGAAAGACTCGTGAATTTGTGGAGCAGCGATATTGCTATCAACAATATATACAACGAATAATTGTCGCAATTGAAAGGTAAGTTCAATTATTTTTTCGAAATTTTCATATTAAATTACTTTAATGAAGAATTTCTATTTTTTTTAAATTAAAAAATTTTCCAAGCCAAAATTTAATATTTCTATCTACCCCACCCCGCCCGCCACACCTCCCCCCTTCTCCAACCCCTGCCCCCCTAACTCCCTCCCCCCCCCATATTTTTTTTTAAATTAAAAAATTTTCTAAGCCCACCTCGCCCCGAGCCCACCCGGCACCCGCCCCCAACCCGGCCCCTCCCCGGCATCCCCGCGCCCACCCCACCCCCACCGGGCGCCCCGCCCCTCCCCCTCCCCCACCCCCTCCCCGGCACCCCCGCTCGCCCCTCCTCCACCTGGCACATGGCCCACCCGGCGCCCGCCCCCGCCCCGACCCACCCGGCGCCCGCCGCTGCCCGCGCAGCGCCACCCCCGGGCCGCCCCGCCCCGCCCGAGGGGCGGCCCGGGGGTGGTGCTGCGCGGGCACCGCCTGCGCAGCACCACCCCCGGGTCGCCGCGCCCCGCCCGAGGGGCGGAGCGGGGCAGCCCGGGGGTGGCCCAGTGCGGGCGGAAGGGGCGGGCAGGGTGGGCGGCGGGGCCGGGGAGGGGCGGGCGGGGTGTGCGGCGGGGCCGGGGAGGGGGCGCGGGAGGGGGAGGGGCGGGAGGGGTGGGGAGGCCCGGGCAGGGGAGGGGGGTGGGGCGGCTCGGGCAGGGGGCTGGGGGGGGGGAGGGGGTGGTCCGGGCGGGGGTGGCCGGGGGGGAGGGTGGGGGAGGGGGGTGGGGCGGCCCCGGGTGGGGGGGGCCGGCCCGGCCGGGGGAGGGAGGGGGAGGGGGAGGGGGGTGGGGCGGCCCGGGCGGGGGGGGGGGGGGGGATGGGGTGGCGGTGTGGGGTGGCCTGGCCGGGGGGGGGGGAGGGGAAGGGAAGGGGGAGGGGGCTGGGGCGGCCCGGCCGGGGGGTGGAGGGGGTGGCCCGAGTGGGGGGGGGGCCGGCCCGGCCGGGGGGTGGGGCGGCCCGGCCGGGGGAGGGAGGGGAAGGGAAGGGGGTGGGGCGGGGGGGCGGCCGGCCCAGTCGGGGGAGGGGGAGGGGTAGGGGGGGGAAGGGGAAGGGGGTGGGGCGGCCCGGCCGGGGGAGGGAGGGGAAGGGAAGGGGGTGGGGCGGGTGGGGGGGCCGGCCCGGCCGGGGGAGGGGGAGGGGGTGGGGCGGCCCGACCGGGGGAGGGAGGGGAAGGGAAGGGGGAAGGGGGGGGGCCCGGGGCGGCCGAGGGGGCTGGAGGGGGAGGGGGGGTGGGGCGGCCCGTGTGGGGGGCCCGGGGGTAGGCTGGGGGGCGGGTCGGGGGAGGGGAAGGGCAATTTTGATTATACAAAAAAAAATTTTATGGTATATTTTTGTTGTTAGTTTAAGTTAATATGTTTTTTTATTTACTAATTTATGTGTTTTTTTTTAGGAAAATGGCATCAAGGAAAATTTCTGTGAATCTTTCTGGACCAAAGAGTCTTAAAGGTGTATCTTCAAAAAACATTGGTGAACGAACTCCACCTGAGCTCATACCTACAAATATTTCAAGTGCTTTAAGTGATAAGAAGCTAATCTCAGATTGGAAAAGTTCAAAAGAGGTGAAATTTCCATCAAGAGCCTGGTATGTGAAAGAAAGAGAGAGCACAGATGTGAATATATATCTATACATTGATACACGCAATAATAATGAAAATTTGGAGGTGATGGGAAAAGTCATAGATATGTGTTCGGTACCAAACACTGAAGTTGTTTACGTACTTACAAAAGCTGCCAAGTCACATGAAAGGATTAAATACTGACTATCATATTCATTATATGATAGGAGAGAGATATCTACAAAGTTGTGTAAACAAATCGTAAATGATATGACACAAAACATGGTAAGTATTGTTATTTGTATTTTTATTTTGCATTTTGAAAATGTCTTGCTATATTTTTTAACTTTGTTTATATTAACATATGATATTTTGTTTGGCAGAATTTTGTTGAAAGTTGTTCAATTATGTTGGGAGGCATTCATTTCATAGAGCATGATATCAAGAAAGTTGTCAGCCATTTTTACTCAGTGTCAGAAGAAGATATGCAAAACATGGAAAATGTAGTAATTGATGATGCTACAAAACTACATCCAAAGAATCAGAAAAAAAGGCCTCTGATGGATAAATCTAGCAAGGGTAAACAAGTTACTTTTGAGGACGATGAAGTTGAAATTGACAATGAAGCATATGTTGCCATTACTGAAGATGACATTGAAATTGCGGAAGGTCGTAAAAGACCAAAAGTAACAATGCCCAAGAATAGATCTCTTGAGAATGTTAAGACGAAAAAAAGTAGAGTTGAAGATCTTGTAGTCATTACCAGCAGTCAAGAACCTAGTGAAACTTCAAAAGAAAGCAGAGAAATCATTACACCAGGAGCTGATTTAGGTGATGGCATTATCAAAACAAAAAAAAATGCCATTCGACAGAATTTGACAAAGAGAAACTTAATTGATGGTGGTCGTACATTTCAGTTAAATGTCAAACAAACCTATAAGGCAAGTGAAGGACAATGCCAATATCAAGTCAGAAAGCCACATCATTTGCATGTTCACAACTTGAAGACATTGATGAGGTACAATCCATATGCTCATGTGGTTAGTTATGTGCTTCTTGTTGATCCACTTCAAGTTCCCAACAAAGAAGCATTTGATAAGTCAAAATGTTTTAAATACAATTATTATGTGCTTGGGGGGAACCATTCTGTTGAAGCTCAAAGACAATTGATGGAGGAATATCCTAATAACCCACGTTTTGAAACAATGAAATGTATCATTTATGCTGGTTTAAATGAAACAGAAGCAAAGTTAGTAGCATGGGATCATAATTCAGATAATGAATATAGGATGTCTATGACTTTGATCCAAAAGGTTAGATTTCTTCATAGTGAATTCCTAGAAAAATGTGGTGGGGATAAGATCAATATTACTGCAGATTTCCGAAAGGAATGTTGTATGGAAATAGGCTATCAAATTGAAGATAAAGGCAATTCAAAAGTGGAAAAGACAACAGATCTAGCGATTTATTCAGAGGTGTTGATAACATTTTCCAATTGGCATTTAGAACTGGAGATATTTGGAATTTGATTGATGACATTTTTAGCATGTGGGAAGACATTCACATTAAAAACCAGAGGGTCAGAAAGTCTAAGCCATTGATATGTAGCAACAATAAATCAGCGCCTGAACTGAAGAAACTTCCAGATGATATGACCATCACGCCTTGGAGGGCGATGCAAGGAGTGAAAGATGAAAAAATTGTCAAAACAATATTATCTCGTGTGAAGTCGGGGGAATTATCATTGGAAGAAATGTCTGAAGAATTTCAAAAGTAAGTTTGCTGAATTATTTTTACTTATTTCCAGGATTATAGTTATCTTTTAAATAAAACATGTTGTTATTGGTAGTATTTGTTATACATATCATTATATTAACTTTTTCTTACTTTATCTATGCAGTCACAAAGTTTACATGAATATTCAGGAACAAATGGTTAAATTGTTGAATGAAGATAGTTGGGATGATGTTGTACGCAACTATCCAGATTCAAGTTCTACATCAACATTGAAAGCTTTTTATCTTGCATTTAAAAAGGTAACTTGATTTATACATTCAGTTTTAATCATCTGTGTACTATTTTTAATTTAAAACTTACACATACATTTGTTAGTTTGGTAAAAGATGAAGAAAGAAGATAATGGAGCACCAAACAGTTTCAAGATTTTTATTGAAAAAATAAAGATTGAAAGACTGAGAAAGAAACGTATTAAGAATGTTGAACTTGATCCAACTCTTAATCATTTCATTTGGAATGGGCTAGACACTATTCAATATCAAGTAATACAAGGCGACTGTGAAGACATTGCGAAACTCGTACCAAAAAGGGATTATGCCCTGCTTATTGCAGATATTCCCCATGGTTTCAATATTCCAAACATTTGCTATGATATTGACCCTTATACTTATCAAGCTTTTAATAAAGTGGTTGTGGGATTTAAGGAAGTGACGTCATCACCATTATGGAGATTTGTGACATTTCATTCAGACACACAATTGGCAATGTTATTGTCAAGCTTCAAGGGGAAAACAAATTCAAGGATGCAGCTTACATGGTAAGATGTTTAAAGGTATATTTGATTAATGTTGAAAAATTAATTTATGTACAAGTTAATAGAACTTTTACTATTTTATGTTACAGGCAAAAGTCAAATCTTCTTGACAATGAATATCAACAATTTATAAATGACTGTGAGTTCATTCATATTGATAGTTGGGCAAAAGATGATAGCCATATGTCTATGATTTTTAATCGGGTGGACAAAAAGAGTCATAGCCAAATACTGACTTATGATGCTGTTGTGAGAAAACTAACATATGAAGACAAAGAAATGAAAGAAGAGATAGTTAACATTTATCAGAAACCACAATTATTGATTAACTATCTTATAGACATATGTTCAAATGAAGGAGATTGGGTTCTGGATTTATTTTCTGGCTCAGGTACGTTTTGCCACATGGAATTGAATTTCAATATGTTCTTTTTTTTTAATTAATATGTCATTGTACTAATTTACTTCATTATTTTTTTGTGCTTGATAATTAGGTACAACACTAGCATGTTGCCTTCAAAAAGGAAGAAATTGCATTGCAATTGAGAAAGATCCATTACAATGCAATTTCATTCAGCAAAGAATTAATGCTCTTCAATTTCTTTCAGATGCAATGCAAGAAATTAGGTTGAAGAAAGGGGACTTTAGTGAATCACGTGTGGCAAAAAAGGCAAAGGAACCCCAACCACCATTACATGGAATGTATGGAAAGACATATATTGGGGGATTTGCAGACATGAAAGACCCATTAGAAGAGGAAAATGAGCAAAATGAAACAGAAAATATTGTGGAAGAGGACAATGATGAAACTCTAGAGGACGAAGAGTTTGGATTACGTGACATTGTTGATTAAATTTAAGTTATGCTTGTAACTCAAGCTTTGCAATGTTTTGACTTTGACATTTTATGAGAAGAATAAACACTCAATTAGGGTTGTTATACGTTCAATACTGGTAATATGTGATTTTTGCATTGATTTTTAAGTTAATCATTATTTTTTGAAAAAAAAATAGTTATTATTATCTTTTTGACATTGTTAGTGTCGGTCTTGAGCCCTCCATCGGTGATCAAAAGCTCTTTGCATATGCATAGGTAGGTGTCTCATCAGTGTCAGTTTTGCATCCCGTTAGGCATGCCATAAAACTGATGGAGGAGCTGGTCCTTGTCCCCTTCTTGGCTTTGCTGGATCAGGTCATGTCAGGTATTAAGCTTGTGTCATATTTGTTTTGTTTTGTCTTGAAGTCCCAAGTCTTAGGTCTAGGGTTTTGGTCAAAAATCACTGCAAGGTCATGAGTCAAAGGTCCATGAGTGCCCAACAAGCCAGAAGGAGGTATGTACATATGTTCCATTGATATTTTTCATCAGGTACAGCTCATTTATACCTTGGATTTAAAAACCCTGTTTTTAAACCCAAGGTCATGTAATATTTGTAAAAAATAAGGAAAATTTCAAAAGTCTTCAAAATGCCGGCAATAACCCTGGTCTCCTCGCCAGAGTCCATCAGATGGTCAACCTGCAAAAAGAATGAAGTTAAAGCATCTCAAAAGCTAAATTCAGGACAAAGCAACTCAAAAAGCAGTGTTAAAAGTGAATGTCAAAATAGAACATTAGAGAGTGGGTTTTGTAAATTAATTTTTTCAAATTGAACCTACAAGAGGTAAATTTCCCACTAAACATCTTCATTATGCCTCTATGAGCTAGCAAAGAAGAGAAAGAGGGCGGAAAGAGAGAAAGAGGGCGAATTGCGGAAAAATTAAGGAGATTTATGGTGCGCGACCACTCGGGCAGTGTGCGCGACCACCTGGGCGGTGCGCGACCACTCGGGCAGTGTGCGCGACCACCTGGGTGGTGCGCGACCACTCGGAGCCTCCTCCACAGTTCAAATTTCTAACGCGCGCGACCACTCGGGGTGTGCGCGACCACTCGGAGCCTGCGCGCGACCACTCGGGCTCCCACTCACAGAACCTTCCTAAATCCACTCAAATCGCGTTTTGGTTTGCTAATTGCTCGAGGTAGGCCTCTCTAATGTATTGAATGTTTGAAACATGGATGATGAGCTTGTGTTCATGCATTTTTACCATCAAAAATATGAAGAGAAATAGGTTTAGTGATTGTTTGTTCATGTAGGCAATTTTCCTAAGGTTGGTGTTTGCTTTCAAGGTTTTTAATTCCTCTTGATTCCCTCCATTACTCCTATTAGATTTACAATTGTCCTAATGTGTCTCTATCTCATCACATTTGCAATGAATAACAATTCCCCATTCCCTATACCTAAAACCCTAATCCCTCTCATATGCATCCCTTAAACCCTAATTCCTTCCCCACAGCAATATTATAAAAAAAATATATAAAAACACAACAAGAATCAAAATAGTGATGTGTAAAAGGAAATAGCAATTGCAATGGTAAAAATAATAAAACAAAAAAGACAAAAAACAGAGGAAAAGATTACTATGTGTAGCCAAGCCATTGCAAGAACAAAAGAAACTTATTGCTGTGCATAGTCCTCACAAATACAGTGAAAAGAAGGTTGTGTTATTCAAAGCAAAAATAAAGCAAATACAGCTGTACATATTTATTAAAGGACATGCTGCTCTGAAATACTGTTTGCAAAAGAATGTTGCTGTGTCTCCAAAACCAAACCCTACGCATCCTTTTCCCTTCTATCCCCCTAATACCCTTGATGCAATGCATCTCCTTTCTCTTTTGAATTTGTTAAGTAAAGCCCTCCTCCCCTCATGACAAATGTAAATTAATTCCTTATTTCCCCTTAGCATCAAAAGTACATCAATCCCTTGGAAAAACAGAGTATGCCTAATAATGTACAGTCAAAGGACAAAATCTAAGAGCTATTTGTTGATGCTAGTAATCAGTGCTGCCCCATCTCCTGTATTACATGCTACCCCTTACCCCCTGTTGAAAAATGTATTGTCCTTTCCCTTGGTGACCTTATTACATGTCTTCCCTAATAAAGATATTTCTTTGCAAATGATTTCCCGATGATGAGAGATGAGATGAAATGTTTGACATTTTGTGAATTATTCCTTAAAAGTTCCCTGTTTTTATATATTTTCCCATTCCTTATGAAAAAGTCCCTCCCCTAACATTTCCCTCATGATTTTTTCCCCTTGAAAACAGCATACTTCTCAGCATTTTGCAGGCAGGGTAGCAGTCAACTTTGTCTATTTTCTCCACCTTGCTCAATAACACCATGTCAACCACTGAAACTAATGAGCAAGGTGATGACCGGTCTTCTTCTACGGAGGTTGAGGCACAACAGAGGCCTCGTAGGGGTGGCAAAGGTGGTCATCATAGGAGAGAAGAGTCCACATCTTTAGCAGAATTACAGGCTTGCCCATTGGCAGTGACTTGTTTCCAGTACATGTCATGTTTCCAGTTTTGCGAGAAGCTTGCCCAGATTCAGCACCACAGGGAGTTGGCCCGGCTATTTGTTTTGCGCCTTCATGATGGGCAGGTTAATCTTGCAGGGGTGAATTTTGTGTTTTCTCCTGAGATGATTTCAGAGGCTACCGGGATACCCAATGTGGGTGAGGTGTGGCCAAAGCGCAAATGGCTGGATTTTGTTTATTTTGAGCCATATGTCAGGCCAGCATTCGTACATCACTTGTCAGGGAACTTTCCTTTCAGATTCCTCCGAGAGGAGTATGCTCCGATCATGCGGCTTATCATGCATTACTTCACATGTGAGGGAAGGTTTTCACGAGTCTTTGCTTGTCACATTCGCCTGTTGATGCACTTTACCCGAGTGAGGATGATGAACATCACGGTTTACTTCTTCCAAGACATTCAGAGGATGGTGTCCGTGTTTCAGAGGCAGTCCCCAGCTCAGCAGTATAGGAGTTTGTGCCATCATGGTCTCATCCAGCTCATTGTTTCCCATCAGTTGAGTCAGCAGGGCATTCCATGGGCAGACTTCATTTCTCATGAGTTCTTTACAGTGCCACCACAGCCACAACCAGAGCCAGAGGCCATTCATGAGGCGGGAGGTCCATCACACCAGCCCGAGATTATTGTTCCGAGACATGTTGCTTCCCCACCGCAGCTTACATATCAGAGGGGTCATAGGACCTTATTTGCAGCAGGTCAGCGAGTGTTATCTCCACATCAGGTGGAAGGGGCCTCGCATTCTTCATCAGCAGAGGCAGTACGGGAGGGCAAGCAGCCCATGGTTGAGGACGAGAGAGTTGGCGATACACATCATGATTTCATTGACCTTGATGCTCGCTCCCTCACTTCAGATTTGCATGAGATCATCAGACAGAGAGAGGAGGAGAACCTCGTGTTGCAGCAGAAGCTCGAAATGGCTCAATGGACCATCACTTATCTGGAGCAGCGCAACAGACAATTAGAGGCGGAGAAAGAACTTGATGAGCTATGGAGGATCCGCGGTAATCGAGGTTTGAACTGTAGGAGGCCCGGAGACCCATTGCCTGCTGACCGGGAGTCTTTGCTCATTCAGGAAAATGCTCGCTTAGAGAGACTGTTGGAGAAAGCCAACCAGGACAAGAGGCTGCTACGGAACATGAAAAATCATTATTGGGCGAGAATGCATGTTTGCAAAGCAAAGATGAAGATACTCCAAAGGAAGTTGTCTGAGGCCCGCAAGAGGAAGAAGAAGACCAACCCGCTCCATATCTTGGCTGAGGCCTCTCTCACTCACCATGATACTCATTAGCCTCCTCCTAGCAGCAAACCCAAGAAATTTTGAGAGTTTTGAGGCATTTTTGGCATTTTTTAGAATTTTACAGGTTTTGGCCATTGGAGTGGTCTCACCCCGCGCGCGACCACTCGTGGGGACAGCTCAGAACGGGGAAAACTCTACATTTTTTAAATTTTCATGCAAAAATACACTTGCCTATGGATGGACTTCAAATTTTATGGAGATTTGGACTTCCAAAAGCTCAAAATACATGCAAATTTTGACTTTCTGCCCCTTTTTTGAGTTGCAGAAAGCTGCCTTGGGAGAAATGACTTTTGAGGGGTCCAATCAACTCCAAATTCAGAAATTCCAGTGGGGTTGGAAAGTAGACTCATAGACCTTTCCAATGAGCTATCTTGCACCTGATTTGGACACTGGAAAGGCCCTCAAACAGAGCTTCCAATGTGCGCGACCACTCCAAGGGAGGGGCGCGACCACTCATGGAAATTTCACCATTATTTCGGCCTGCAAAACACTGTTTTTACTTTGGTTGACTTTTGATGTATGTAAATGATGGATTGTTGGGTAATTTTCATGGCACATGGATACATTTACTCTCCTTTAACACTTCTAGAAGTTTCCTTGATGTAAATAGTGAATATTAAATGCATGGATGGGTTACCTAAGTTTTAGAGGCAAGTTGTTTTGACTGCCTATTATCTAGTGCTCAGTTTAGAATTAGTTCAAACTGCTCCTAGGAAGCTGAGCTCGACCCCTAGAGGTGGGGAAAGGAGTTAGATAATCTATATTATGCCTTCTCTTGCTCATTTTCATGGTTGGACTCTTGAGGGAGAAGCTCTATTGTATATTTTACTTGTATCTCTGTAATTTGAGGAAAATGAAGGCCAGGGTTTTGCAGACATCATTGTGGATTCTTGTGGATTATTGTGTTGATGGTGTGTTTCCTACTTGTCATTGTAAGTGTGTTTATGTGTTCCATCTCTTATTCTATTGCTGCTAATTAAACAAAAGAAGTGATAAAGTTTGAATTCATGCATGCCATGCTCAGCTTTCAATTTTGTTTAATATTTATGTTTTCCACTGTCTAAAGAGGATTCAAAGTCATTGTTTGCCCTCTTTAGCTCCCTCTCTTTCTTTCTTGATCATCCATCTCAGCTTAAGGCATTAGCACAAACTCCTTCCTTGCCCCAAAGACCCACCTGCAAAAACTGAGCTCAATCCCCACACCCTGAATTGCACTCCCTCCAATTGCCACCAAAAACCCCAAAAAAACTTTAAATCAACCCTCCTCATCAGTTTACTAGCCTAATATCTTTGATCCTAATTGGTCTGCTCACCCCATTGAGAAAATACCTTGAGTCTGACTGGAGAGAGCCTTCTCCTTCCTCGTAGGGCTAGCCACGAGGTGTAATGGTTTGATGTAGCCTTGAGATTTGTCTATCTCAGCCTAGGTGAAATTTCAAGCGCTAACAGACATGAAATTCATAAAAAAAACTATTATTTGACCATTTTTAGTTAATATTTTTGTATAAAAATTGTCATTTTGACATGTTAATTCTAGCAAAAAATTATCAAAACGTTTAGTTTTTTTGTTATATTTATGTTAAAAATGGTTATTTTTTTTGTCCATTGTTAAAAAATGTTGTTTTTTAGAAACAATTATTTCATATGGATTGAAAAATTAATTAAGGATGTCTAAATATGTAGATTATCTAAAATTCAAACTATCGAGTTTCTAATTTAAAAACGAAAAACAATAAAAACCCCACTAAAAAAAAAATATTAAGATAGAGAACAAGAAAATATGAATACAATGACGACTTCAAAAACTATCAAATTTAGAAAATAATATTTTACATTTCACACAGTAGAAAATTTAAAGTAAAAAAATAGGTCTTTTAAAAAAAGGGTGTGATGCAGAATACTCACTTTTTAAAATCGGGATGAAAATCACTACCATTCTAAAACTTAATGCACATGAAAAAAATTAAAGTTCCAAAAACCATGTTCTTAAAAAAACATGTGTATTTTGCATCAACACTTTTGAAAATCGGGTCATTTTTTTGCCACCTCTACAAAACGGGTAACAGTATCAGTTCTCGTTTCAAAGTTCACATTGTTCATAATTCAAATTGCCAAATTCCTTCCATTGTAAGGAGCTAGTGTGAAGTACAATTGTTGAAATTTTGAAGAAAAAGAAAAAAAAAATGAGATTTGTTTATGAGAATTCAATACCAGCAGCAAATATTGTAAGTGGTTTTAAAAATTATTCATGGGTTTAACGACGTTTATGATTTTCCACTCTATGTCGGGGGACTCATTAATTGTATTTATTTTAAGATTGAAAGGGCAAGAATTGCGCATGCGGTGATTAAGTGCCAGCTATTAATAAAGACCTACTTACTCGGGAGCCTATTCTGCTTGGTATCAAAATCCCAAAACTAAGCTGCTATGAAATGGGAGCCTCTATATATATAAATAGTACAAGAATCTTTTGTCCTTATTTCAGCTAGTTCAGTGACACAAAAAATTAATCAGATCCATCTTTTTATTATCTTCATCAACCTCCAACATGGGACATAAAATATTTTCATGAATCATCTTTTCACAACGATAAGGTAAGACTTCTTTTTGTTGGGCCAAAAATGTCAAAGTCTACTGCTCACCGAATTCTTTGACTGAAAACAAGTACATGTGTATTTAAATTTGTAGCATCATCTGTTGTTTAGACCAATCCATCATCACATAGTTCATATAACAATAGACCAATCCATCATCACATAGTTCTTAAGTAACCAAATTCGTTATAAAGGGGCCACGTGTCTGTATCCTGTGAATCAGACACGATTGGTTGGGGATTCAAATCCTAGAAGGGGACACGTCGTGTCCTAACGGGATTCGTACGAATCCCGTTAGGACACAACCTGTCCCAATTCTGGGATTCGAATCCCCTAAATTGATGCATTCAAGTGGGGTTTTCAGGATAGAGCATTGCTTGATGAGGTGGAAGATGCCTTTGCAGAGTTTTCCATTGGCACTGGTCGATTTGCAGGATATGATGTGATTAAAGATAGGGGGGCTAAGAAGCCCTATTCTTGGTGGGCAAATCATGGGGCAACAAGCCCTCCTCTTCAGCAGTTAGCCATGAGGGCTCCTCTCTCAGGTGACTTCATCCTCTTATTGCGAGAGGAATCAGAGAACATATGGGAATTTGTATAGTGTGAAGAAGAGCAGGCTTGAGCAGTCCAAGGCAGAGACAATGTTGTATGTGCACACCAACCTTCGTCTTATTTGTAGGCAGAGGGAAGAGTGGTTGAGGGGAAAGACAAAGATGTGGGATGCCTTTTCTGATGATATGGGTCTCGACAGTAATGTTGAGTTGGTATTGGTCAACATAGATCTCAATGATCTAGTGCTAGAGCTTGTTAGATTTGATGACGATGATATTTTAGAGGGGTCATTCTCCACACCAATAGATGCAGAGGCGACTATGGATACAGGAGAGGAGGGGGATGCAGAGGAGAGCATTTGTGACCATGATGATGAGGACATTGATGTTGATTTTGATGATGACTATGAGGATTGATGACTCATGAGTCATGGGCTACCTATTGCCTTGAGGCTTGTATACCTGTAGTTGTTTTATATTTTCTATTTCTATTTGCCATTGGCATTGCACCAGCACTACATATGTAACACATTTTGATTTGATGATTTAATGAGAAAACTACAGTTGTCGGTGTCTTTATCTTACTATCTTGTAGTTGTAACTTGTCTTTCATTTATGAATCATGATTTATGTGACTACTGATATGTATTTGAATTTTGTATGTACTATGCATGCTATAGATGAATATCTATGTTTGAAATCAATGAATTTGTATCATTAATTAGAATTTGTGTAAGGATTCGTTATATATATATATATATATATAGATATAAAACGAATCCTATGTGTCCTATTCCGGGGGTCAAAATGTCCAAATCCGACACTCGAAATCCCCGTATCCTATGAATCCCAAATCCCCGTGTCAGATGACTTAGCATAGTTCATATCCTCTGTTGTTTAGACCAATCCATCATCACATAGTTCAAAGGAAACACAAGTGTAAAGTTCCAAATGCATGTATTAGATCGATGGTTGATGTTCAATTGCACGTCCTCCCATATGCTCCAAGTCTAATGGAAGGGGGAGTCTGCTATAAGTTGTTTTGGCGAAACCGTTCCGTTCTTTCTTTGTGACCTGGCATCCCTGGGTGGGTTAATAGTGGGGGAGCGGGGTTCGCAAAACCACTACCCTCCCCTATACAAACCACCTTTCGATGATAATGCGTGGTCAAACTCTAAGTTTCCAGTAGGTGAACTTGAAGTGCAGTTTTTGGGAAACTTAAGGCAAATATTAGAAAACCAAAACATGCGTTTTCTGTAGAACGTCGTCAATTATATGAATCGTAAGAAAATATTTTTTTTGTCATTGTGAACGTTTTGAGATATTTCATTGTTTTTCTACCCAGATTTTGTGATTGAACAATTTCTCTGAAAGCAAAGCAAAGAATCTCGGTTTGATTAAATGAAAATATGATAGAATTTTTATAAGTATGAGATGAGGTAGTTTGTTAAAATGACGTCCGTCCTTCCTTATGAGTATACAAAATATTGTATTGTATTGTGAAGGAAGGAAGGAAGGATTGATCGTTGGCATGAACCGTTGGAATTTCAGACTATACTATTCGATGAAGACATTTGAAATGAAAAAAGGCCTCTCTTCTTCACTATTTAAATGGTTTATGTGCTCAATTTTCAGAAATCAGGGACCAAAGGATTTTAACAAGTCACCTTCAAATTTGTGTGCTCCTCACTTTTTTGAATTCAACTTAGTCGACTCTTTCTTTCAAAATTTCTAATGCTTCCTGTATTTCTACAAATTTCCTCTTCAAATCTTAGAATCTTTTCTTCATTCGCAAATGAAATGATTTGAGTTTGAATGTAGTTATAAGGTAAAACGAAAAATTTGGACGTAGAGAATTGGGTTGACTAATGCATAGATTTGGTAGCCCATGGAGGGATTCTAAAGTTACAAACGAAAAATTTGGACGTAGAGAATTGGGTTGACGAATGCATAGATTTGGTAGCCCATGGAGGGATTCTAAAGTTACAAACGAAAAATTTGGACGTAGAGAATTGGGTTGACGAATGCATAGATTTGGTAGCCCATGGAGGGATTCTAAAGTTACAATCCATCAATAGTGGATTTAAATATTAAGGTCAAATATCTCGTGGTGTTTGGTATGGTATGGTATGCAGGGAGGGAGGGAAATTTAGCAAAAAGGAAGAATCCTTGGTTTTGGTCAAGTTGTCCTTCTTATTCAAATCTCAAAGCGGTGGCATAATATATGTGGTTGTTGTTTTGGCATTGTCAATCAAATTCTGGATATTTCATTCTTCGACATAGAGATAGTGTATTTACGAACAAATTAGGATTATATTGCCAACAGGATTCTTGTGTTATAAAAAATGATTATAATAATATAATATCTTGTAATGAACTTCAAGGAAGCATATGTTTTGTCATTTTTTGTTTCCTGGCCTGTGATTTTAGCAATAGCAAGGAGGAGAATTGAAGAATATATAAAAGGTTTTGTAGCATTTTCTTTGGACAAGCTTGTTACAGACTTAGTAATATTTTAAAGAATTGAGGAGTTTAAATTCATCCAAGCAGGCAAGGAAAACAACACATTGAAATGTTGAATGGACTACATCAATTCATTGGGTTGGCAGTAATTCATTGAGTTTACAAAGTGAAGGATCTGAAAACTGCACAGGATATGGGACAAAAACAATCTGAAGCAATTTGTGAATAAAATTTGAATTTATCTAATGTTCTAGTTTTGGTGATCTTTATCAATGGTTCTTTATGTAATGGATCCACTAGTTGTTAAGAAAAACATGAATTAAATGAAAATGAGGCCTATATTTGCAAGAAGCAACTCATTTCATTTAATTATCACCGGTGTATACAATGCAAAAGGCTCTATAAACAATGAAAGTAATTAACCTTTTACTCAAATAACTTGAGTTCATATCATTTAAGAAATTCTTTTAAAATACCTTTAGGTTGTTGGCTCCATAGATAACTCAAGTACATTTCCTCACCAATGCTACTTGTGTCAACATTATAAATATGATCCTAATATTTCTTAAATGTTGTTATATTACAAATGGAGAATGAACTTGATGTTGAGAAGTGCAGCAAGAAAATCTCAGTTGGAATTTTCCTTAGTCAAACTAGAGATAATTCGAATTTCCACATCATAGAAATCTTGGAGGTATTCAACTGAGGTGACATGGAACTTGTCACTCAGTTAATTCGATTTGGAGGGTTTGTGTTCAGTTAAGCATGAGTTATTGCTATTTTTAGTAATCTAATTCAGTTATATTAAGTTGTGGTCAGTTAAACTAGCTCCAATGGTTGGAGGAACTAGTGGAGGATCAGTTAAGTAGTTCCAACTCAGTGATCAACCAGTTAACTGATCATTCAACCCAACTTAGTTAATGCATGCAAATAATTCAAGTTACCAAGTTGAGGTGGAGATTCCAAGGCACTGTAACATCAATTGTAGACTATTTTAGAGTGTACAGGTGTTGGATGCAATCACAAATCAATCCTTGAGGATTACGCAAGGAAATAGGGGCTTGGCTGATTTAATAAATGGCTAAGCGTTGGCCAAAGTCTGAGGCAGAGATATAGGTTATTCACTTGCAAGTTGTGCTCAGACTTGAGCAAGAATTTTGTAATATCTTTACTATTCGATTAATGCAAGACAGATAGAAGGGGTTTTGAGAGATTTGTTTCCCCGAGATAAATCATTGCGTATGTATGATGTTTCTTATTGCATGTTTATGATTTTGGTTCTAGATTATGAATTGAATTCCACAAAGCAATAGATGTGAATTGTGTCTTGTGATTTAGAAAATTTCTTAAGTAGTTACAATTCTATAACCATAATTCTACATGGTATCATAGCAGGATTCACAATAGAATAAAAAATTCGAAGTTGTTTCTTAAGAGGTTCAAAGTTCCAACATTCAGTGTAGCGGGATCTATTCAGAGTTGGGAGAATGACATCTAGTGGATTGAGATTAGATTATTCCTTGGAAGGCAGCGTAAATTTCATTGATTGGAAGGATCACATGGAGGTGATTCTTGATGACAACAGTTTATTGGATTATGCCAAGACAAACATAACACAACCAACAACACTTGATGTCCAAAATCTAATTCAATGGAAGAAAGATGTAGGCAAGGTGAGGAGAATAATTTTGGAGGGAGTAAAAAACCACATTGTCTCAAATCTCCATGGAAAATAAAATCCTTTCGCAATGTGGAAGGAACTAACGAAGTTGTTCAAGAACAACACTGACCATAGGAAACTGGCCCTCAAAGATAAACTTCAGAAAATCAAGATGGACAAGAATGATTTATTCCGCATTTTCTCACCAAATTTATACAAGTTTCGGATGAGCTTGGAGGCGTTGGTGTGACAGTTGTGGATGATGATATAGTGAGCCTAGCTCTTCTAGACCTTCCTAAGTCTTGGCATAGCTACCAGGACTCAATGAATGGAAGGGAGAATTTACCAAATTGGGAAAGGTTATGGTATTATTTGGTGCAAGAAGAAATCAGGCGAAATACTAGAGATGTTACTTCATTCAAAGAAGAAGAAGACTTTGTTCTAGTTAGCAAAGGAAATATCACTAAGGGAAATAAGGCCCAAGGTGAGGCTGAATCCATCCAAGGGGACAAGAAGAAAGACTTGTCGAAAATAATATTTTTCAGTTGTCATGAATTCGGGCACTATTCCACTAAGTGTCCACAGAAAAAGTCTAGCAAGAAGGAGCTTGGAGTAGGAGCACTAAGTGAAGCACTGGCTTCACAACTTGAGCTTAAATTCACCCTTATCGCATGCATGGTTAGCGTTATGATGTGGAGTGTGTGGTAATTTGATTCGGGTGTCTCATTCCACATGATTGGGTGTGGAGAGTTTTCTAGTGATCTGGAGGAGAAAGATCTCCAGAAACATATTGAATTTGGGGACGATGGAAGGTACAGTGCTACCAAGATTAGTACAGTAACCTTTAAGAGGGAGTTAGAATCTCCTCTTCACCTTAAAGATGTCATGTTTGTTCCAGGCCTGAAGAAGAACCTCAACTCAGTAGCAATGCTGGAAGAGTGTGGCTATGATTTGATCTTCAGTAAAGGTAAAGATTTTTTGAGACACTAACTATTGGGAAAGTGAAATAGATCAGGGTTCGTGTTAGGAACCTATATAAAATTGAGGTGGGAGAATGTGAATCCTTGAGGAGAAATGCAGGGACCAGAGGTGTGATGGTTGAGAGAGAGCCAAGACCTATAAAAATGGAGCCTCAAAAGGAGCCTCAAGAAGTTTTGGAGTAGCCACAAATGGAGGATCAAAGAGGAGGAAGAGTGGAGACGTGCACACAAGCAAAGACGTCCAGTAGAAGAAGAGTTCAAGCTAAGTGGGCGGAGGGAACATATGAATCCATACATACATGTGTGAGGTGGGGTGTTGTAGATCCTTAGTCCCATAGTTGCAGAGATTTGGGAAGGGTCCATTGAGGTGTTCTCCTCATGGATCATTACCTTGCTACGGGGGGCCAAAAAATTTAGTAGCAGGAGGATCAGTGTTAGTCAGATACTAAGGAGTGCAAAACCATGTTGCCAATAGAGTAGGAGGTGTAGTAGTAGAGTCAAGAAAAGCACAATTTTTTCCATTAGAAAGTTGCGGACACAGTTGATTTAGTATTTTTTTATTATTGTTTTTTTAATGCTTCAAGTTGTAGTTGTTGTAGTTGCAACAACAACAATGAGAGGTAGTGCTAAAATACAATTCCATAGGACTATGATCGAGGTATTTGAGAATCCCTTTCTTGCAAAGAGGGAGTGTTGAGAAGTGTAGCAAGAAAATCTTAGTTTGAATTTTCCTTGGTAAATAAGAGATGATTCGAATTTCCACATCATAGAAATATTAGAGGTAGTTAATTGAGGTGGCATGCCACTTGTCACTCAATTAACTTAGTTAATCCGAGTTGGGGGGCTTGAGTTCAATTAAGCATGAGTGATTACTAATTTTTAGTAATCTAGTTTAGTTATATTAAGTTGTGGTCAGTTAAACTAGTTCCAACTATTGGAGGAACTAGTGGAGGATCAGTTTAGTAGTTCCAACTTAGTGATCAACTAGTTAACTGATCAATCAACCCAAATTAGCCAATGCATGTAGAGAATTAGAGTTACCAATTTGAGGTGGAGATTCCAAGGTAGTGTAACATCATTTGTATAATATTCTGGAGTGTACAGGTGTTGCATGTAATTACAGATCAATCCTTGAGGATCATGCAGTGAATTGAGGGAACATCTCTTAATAATAGGGGCCTAATTCCTCAGGAATTGTGCAAGGAAATAGGGGCTTGGGTGAGTTGATAAATGGTTGAGTGTTGGCCAGAGTAAGTTACTAAGGTAGAGAGATAGGTTATTCACTTGCAGGTTGTTCTCATACTTGAGCAAGCATTGTGTAATACATTTCTATTCATTAATTAATGCAAGACAGATAAAAGGGGTTTTGAGAAGTTACTTTCCCCTAGATAAATCATTGGGTATGTGTGATGTTTCTTATTGCATGTTTATAATTTGTGTTCTATATTGTGAATTCAATTCCACGGAGTAGTAAATGTGAATTGTGTGTTGTGATTTAGAAAATTTCAGTAAGTTGAAGGCTTGTATTATGAACTTTGGAATTGCATCTTTTGTTTTATCCATGAATTTTATTACAAAGATCTCAGCAGTGCTAGGGAAAAAAAAACTTTGGCATGTGGATTTGACAAAGTATTTGATAGACTATTGGAACACAAAGTGTTAGATGTGACAACAAAATATGTAAAGAATTTGTGAAAAAACTATGATTTTTTAGAGAGAAATAATTAAGGGTATTATTCTTTACATTTTTCAAATTACTATTAAAAAGTTACATGCAAACTTATGGTGGAAAAATTTATTCAATAAATTGCAGGAAATGGCTATTCATTAACTTAAATGAGAAAGTTACACAACAAATCCCCATTTTGTCAATGTGACAAAACTTTGTCGAAAAGATTTGTCGTTGTCATTTTGTAAAAAATACTTGTGGCAAAGGATTAGTAGATATGGTAAAATGAAATTTGGTTAGAAGAGGTGACAAATCCTACCATATTTAAGGGTAGTTGACAAATTTTCAGGGGACAACTACATGACAACTTCAAGTTTTCAAGGAAATAGTATCATCAATTTTATATTTTAAGGAGGATCAAAATTAGTGAATCAAATTCCAAAATTGAAGGCAAAGGATTTTCCATTAATTCCACTTTCTTGTAACAAATTAGAGATATTTTTATTTTTAGTATATTGTTAGATATTTAACCTTGAAATCTTGTAACAACTTCATGATTGTAATTTCTGTATATTCTTTCAATTTTGATTGTAACATGGTTTGCTTTTGGAGCTCAAAAGGTTTGTAATATGTATTTGAATACTTTCCTTTTTTTGCAATTTTATTGAGAAGATTCCTTTTTCAACCTATGGCAGTGTGTTTTCTCTGTGCGTGATTACTTATTGAATTTTCCATGTTATTTTCTTTGTACATTTGTGATTTTGTAGACCTATAGGAGAGACTGGGCTAAGTATCAACCTCCCTTAGTTCCTCCAGTAAAGTTATTTTCTTCATTGAGAAAACTAAATAAACAATTTGTTTATATTAGTCTCTTTGCATCTAAATATCGTTGCCTTCTAAACAATTGTAATATGTATTGTTGTTGATCCATTCAATGATATTCTATGTGCTTTCCTTTTATAGTATATAGATAATATACTCTAGTTGGATGTTTCGTTGTTTGTTATATTGCTGCAATCCTCTTGTTTACTATCAATTCAATGGTATTTGTCAGGGTTGAATCCAAGGCTTGTTGGTTATACCTCTAAAAGGGAGAGTTTTATTTGTTTTAAGAAAAAAAATTGAGACCCTAAGAAAACACCTCTGAAAACCCCTAAAAATAGCCATTTTTCTTAATAGGATATTTTTCATTATTATGCACAGTCAACTAGCCTCATAACATTTGATGGAACCCCCTCTAGTTCAAGGGAAAGCTTGGATCTAAAGTAGGTTGAGTTGATTTCTTGGCACAGTTTCCAGCCTATAAAACTATCTTCAAGAAGTAGATACAGCAAGAAAGGAAAATTTTCAAATTAGAGGATATTTTTTAGAAATACATAGGGTGGCTCAAGTATTTTACTCACTATAATTCCTTTAAATCCTTGGCATAGAAAATAAATCAACGAAACGTTAAAGAGAGCGCCTAAGTCATAGGAGGAAATATATCGTTGCCATGCTTTGGTTGTTGTCTCTAATACATAACCATATTATGAGTAGCTTTATATTTTACAACCGTCCTCAAAATAATTTGCATGTCTTGATTAGGTGCCCCATAAAGATATCAAGTAATGTATTAGATGACTAGCTAGAACAAAACATTATTATCTTCCTCTTTTCTTTTTCTTTTTCTTTTTCTCTGTGTTTCTTTTTATTTTATCTTTTTCAAACTTTCTATCTATTTACTGGGTTCTCTAGAATAAGTTTCCATAATTGTGCCCTCCAAAAAGGTTTTCATAGTTGGGGAGTTTTTTTCCCTAACAATATTAGCTAAAGGTTTTTTTTCTGATATTACTAAGTGCAAGAAGCACTTCAAACCAAGTTTTCATTGTCGTATCATTTTTTTTCAAAAACAAGGAACGATTAGGGGTTGTCAAATCGGGCAAGGGAACTACCCTGCCCATGAACTTTATATCATCTTTTTAAATAAGGGTTTGGATAAATTCATCCTTCAATTGAGGCTTTTAATATAGCCTCAACCAATCTTCATTTTCCATTAATTGGGTATAACTATCATCAATGATATGTAACTTAATAGAACCATTTTCACACATTGTGTCGATTTCGTATGGCCCAAGCCATCTATTGTAAGTTTTATCCTTAAAATATTTATACAAAGAATCAAATAGGAGAGCCTAGTCTCCTTTATACCTTTTATTTTGATGAATCCAGCATGCCACTTTTATCTTTGTTGTTGAACACGAGTTGTTTCTTGTAGGGCATCTTGGTAGAGTTCAACAAGGTCATTAAGTCGATACATTCGATGTCTTTGAGCTTCTCTAAGGTCCATCCCAACTTGAAGTGATGCCTCCAAGTTTTAACATCAAATTTGATTGGAAGTACTTCTTGTTTTCCATACACGAGCTCATAATGAGTGAGGCTTGTTGTATTCCTGTAGGTGATTCGATAAGCCCAAAGTGCTTCTGGGAGCTTTTTGGCTCAATCCTTATGATCTTGTTGGAATGTCTTAGTCAAAATAGATTCCAATATCTTATTAGTGACCTCCACCTGTCCATTTTTTTATGGATGAAATTAGAGAAATTTTGAGGTATAAAATGGGCTTCCTAAGGAATATTATAAAACAATAGTGGAAATAATAAAATAAGAGTATATTACCTCATCAAGTTTTGGAGGGAAAAAAAGAAAAAATTACTTTTCAACTTGTATTTCCAACTTATCTCCCTATTATTTTACTAAAATTTTGAGTGGGAACAATTGTTGGATAAGGAATTTAATTTTGCATCCATGGAGCATCAATGTTTCATACTTTCGATGGACCACTACACGAAAAATTTGAAATACATGAAAAACATGATTGCAATCATGATTTTCATGTATTTAAATTTTTTCATGTAGCAGGGTCCATTGAAAATATGCAGCATGGGTACTCTTTGGATGCAAAAATTAAATTCCACACCCAACGAGTGCTCCCACTCGAAATTTGAGTAAAATTGTAGGGAGTTAAGTTGAAAAAGTAGTTTTTGTAGTTTTTAATTTAATTTAATTAATTAATTAATTAATTTTTTACTCCGTAATGGTGAGTCATCACCCATAGTTGAAATTATCATATTGAAGCCTATTGGTTCTTGTAAATTTGATTTTTGTTGTGCCTTCTTTTTAGGCCCATTTTTTACCTCAAAATTTCTCTAATATGGTATGGGGTGCACATTCAATGCTTGATGTTGAATTGTTTAGTAATGGATTCAATGAGTTAAGACATGAATTGGGTTCCTTGATTTGTGAAAATTTCTTGTGGAATTCCATAATGAACAAAGATTTCATCATATAGAGAGTTAATCATTACCTATTCTATTGATTTTGGTAAGGCCTTTTCTTCAATCCACTTAGTTACATAATTAGTGCATATTAAAATGTATGTTTCTTTTCTTGATGGCGGGTTGATTGGTCCTACGAAATCAAGGGCCAAAATTTCAAAGGGGTCTATCATGAAGTGTGATTGTAATGGCATCTAGTGTAATTTTTCGAGCATTTCCATCTATCTACATTTATATAAACTCCTAACATACTTCTTGGCATCCTTAAAAATGGTTAGCCAATAGGACCCTATTTGTAAGACCTTGTTTGCAGTTCTCTTATAAAAAAAGTGACCTCCACATGGCTCATCATGAAATTTCTTATGAATGTCATATATCTCATATTCTCGCATAGAATGCCAGATCACAAGATATATTTTGGTGTGGAACAAGTACCCATGAACCCAAGAATACGTGACACTATGCTTAATAACCTTCTAACGTTATCCATAATAGTAATATCGAATTCCTAGAGAAGAAAATTCCATTTGATCACTCTACCATTAGTAATAGGTTTATTCATAAGATAATATATGGAAGAATATTCATTGTCCATAAAGACTAGGTAGCCGATGATATAGTGATGAAATTCATTAATAGCATGTATGAAAATGAGAAATTACTTCTTGGTCATATTATAATTTTATTCAGTTAGGTAAGATTTTTACTGTTGTAGTAAATAGCATAAGGTTATTTTTCTTCCTTTTTTCCTATCATAGCTCCAATGGTTGTATTTGAAGCATCGATGGAGATTTGAAAGGGAAGGGACAAGTTAGGTCCTCACAAGATAGGGTTGTGGATAATTTATATTTTAGAGCTTCAAAGGCTAATTGGCATTTTCCAGTCCAACAAAATTTCATGTCTTTAGTTGATAAATGAAATAAGTGTGATGTTATCTTAATAAATTTTTCGATAAATCTTTGATAGTATCGACATATCCTAGAAAACTACAAACATCTTTTTGTGTGGATGGAATTGGATATTACAAATAACCTCTATCTTAGCTAGGTCTACTTTTATCCCTTCACATGACACATGATGTCCCAAAAGTATTCTTTCAATAAGAAGCATTTGAATGTTTTCGTTGTTGAGGGAAAGGTTGGTTTCTTTGCACATAATTAGAACTTTTTCAATATTTATTATTGCTTCCTCAAAGGTATCCCCTTATACAATCAAGTCATCCATGTGCATCTTCACATAATCATTTTTAAGGTCAGTAAATATACTAGGAATAACCCTTTTTAATGAAACAAGAACATTACAGAAACCAAAGTGGAATAATTCAGTACGCATAAGTACCCATTGGACATGTAAATGTAATTAGTTATTAATATTTAGGGGAAACCTAGATCTGCTTGTGATCCAGGTGGATCTTGGTGGCCACCCACCAATTCCACTTGGACCCCCACCATTATTCCTTTCATTTTTTCAGTTTCCTTAATTGTAGCACAGTTTACTATTTTTAGCAGTTTTTCAGGTCTTAAACTTTCGAAGCCTTTTTGAGGCCCTAAATGATGTCTTTTTGGCATAAGTGTACCAACAATTTTCTAATGAAAATCATATTTTCCATTGTAGTCCTCGAAGAGATCTTTCTAACGAGGTATCATGCACGACAAACGAAGATAATATGACCAAGTCGCGACCCCAGAAAGTTGGTTGTCCAACTAACCTCAACGAGGCCCATAAACTATTGGTGTTACATCTCCTCGGGTTAGGGTTTTGGTTGTTTAGGGTTTGATCTTATTGTTCAATAATAAAAGGGCCCTTGAGCCTCATTGTAACTCGGTTCAGAGGCATGTAGCCACCACATCTCTTCTCAAAGATAAGCTACCATCACCTGAGCTAGTCTTATTTCCATTATGTTTGTAAGAATATTTCAGTATTTGATATTAATGAAATGAAGTGTTATTTCTATTGCATCTTTGTAGTTATGGTTATATCTGTAATTTGTTGCATTCCTATTTCAATCCAGATTAGTGGTATCAGTGTGATCTGCTCTTTCTCTATTTTTCTTTACATGTCCCCAATGAGGTTGGGATATAAGTAGTTAGGGATTGAACTGGTTGAACCTTTGAAAGACCAGCCTCGCAAATCCCAATGAACTCCCATGGAAAATGAAAAGAAAGACAAGGAGGTAGGAGAATCTATCAAAATCTTGCTCAAAGAAGCCCTCGAGCGACAAAGGAATGCGATGATGGACAACTTTTCCCAGATCCTTCAGCGGCTACCCAAGGGCGATGCATCTACTTTCGGTAGCTACTCTGGAATTGTCACACCCTTTAAGGTACAAGTTAACTTTTACATTCCCATATTTGAGGGTCAGATAGATGCAGACGTTGTAGATAAATGGTTAAATATGTTAGAAGGATATTTTTCTGTTCATGATTTTTCCAGCCGGTAAAAGATCACTTTTTCACTTCTCAAAGTAGCCCCCCACGTCAAGGATCGGTGGGAAATCTACTGTGAGCAGAAGGATGAAAGTACGAACTCACTGTTTTCAGCCACACCCACTTAGAACTCGTTCCAGGATGCCATCAAGGAGCAGTACTACCCTATCGGGAGCTATGAGGATAAATACATAAAGTGGACAACGCTGTGACAGGGAAGGGACCAAGATGTGCCGAAGTTTACTAATGTTTTTCATACCCTTTGCATGAAGTTGGGTATCAAAGATTCTGAGAAGAATTTGGTTCTCAAGTACTGCGACTGCCTACATAGGTACATCTAGGAAGAGATGGTATTCTAGGACATCTCCTCACTCAACACGGCATACCGATATGTCGTCAAGATCGAGAAAAAGTTTAAACAGAAGAAGTGAGACTTTGGATTTGCAAATTTGAAGCAAGGGAAAGGTTCCCCCAAACCGTAGAATGGAGGACAAAGACAAGGCAGGGGGGCCTAGAACAACCAGCCAAAGCTGCAAGAAAATAACAATGCCATGAAGGACATGGCAAAGTGATGTGAGTTCTATAAGAGCTCCACTCACAACACAAGTGAGTGTCGGGCCAGGCAGTCATTGGTGTTCGAGGTAAAGGCTTCAGAATCAGCTGCATGTTTCGACTCTGAGTCAGAACCCAATAAGAGAAATGAAAAAGGGAACAAGATTATCAATGTAGAGCCCAACACCATTGTTTCCACCATGAAGGTCCAGAAGGAGGAACCCGAAGATATAGAGGTGGAGGAGTACCTCTTCCACTCCCAAATGTGGGTAAAGGGTTCCCCTCTACAGTTCATTGTCAACAGTGGGAGCCAGAAGAACCTCATTTTGGTAGAGGTCGTGAAGCGGCTGGGCTTACCAACGATAGCACATACACAACCGTAGACCATCGGGTGGCTTCACCAAGGACAGGATCTTCCTGTGAGCCAGCAATGCTACCTTCCATACAACATCAAGCCCTTCATGGATGAGGTATTATGTGGCATTGCTCCCCTTGATGTTTGTGATGTATTATTAGGCAAACCATGCTTATGGAAGTGACATGTTGTGTATGAGTCAATACCTTGTGTTTTTATTGTTACTTTGGGAAATAAGTTGTGCAGGATACTGGAGGTAGAATTGCCTACCACCATCTCTTTGGTTACTGCAAAGCAATGCAGTAAGCTCATTTCCAAAACTGGGAAATTTGTTTTCCTGATGATATGCTCTCATCGAAAGAAGAAGACGGTAGCCACGACCTCCAGACAGGGCCCCTTCAAACGATAACAACAGATGGATAAGGTCGTGGAGGAATACGAGGACATCTTCACCTCCCCCACAAGGGTGCCTCTACACTATCAGGTCAAGCACTCCATCGATCTCACCCCAGGTGAAACGCTACCCAATGGACCAATCTATTGGTGCTCCGTTCTTGAGAACAACAAAATCAAGAGGCCGATTCAAGAGCTGTTTCAGAAAGGTCACATCCTTCCTTGTTCATCGCCTTATGGGAGCCCGATCGTGTTGGTACAGAAGAAGGATGGGACTTGGAGACTTTGTATTGACTATCGGGCATTGAACAATATCACTGTCTGGAATAGGTACCCGATCGCATGGATTGATGAACTTTTGGACCAACTAAAGGGGGGAAAATGTTTCAGCAAGATCGACTTGAAATCAGGATATCACCAGGTACCAATCGAACCCTCTGATGTGTGGAAGACTGCGTTCAAATCCAAGGAATGCCTTTTCGAATGGTTGGTTATGCCTTTCGAGTTGACAAATGCTCCTGCAACCTTCATGAGGTTGATGGATGACATCTTGCGGCCATTCACAAACTCGTTTGTAGTGGTATACTTGGATGACATCCTGATCTTCAACCAGAGTTGGGAAGAGCACCTCCACCACATCCGATAGGTTCTCCAAACACTGCAGCAACACAATCTATGTGCCAATTTGGAGAAATTCACTTTTGGCATGACCAAGGTTCAGTATCTAGGATACATTATTGATAAATAGAGGGTGCCTATGGATCCAGTCAAGAAACATGTCATTCGGTATTGACTAGCTCCAACCACTCTGACAAAGCTCCGTAGCTTTCTGGGTCTTGCCAATTTCTACCGCAGTTTCATGTTGGGATTCTCTCATATCACTTGGCCCTTGAGTCAAGTCACTAAGGGAGGATCAAAAGAAAAAATATTTTGGTTTGAATATCAACAGAAGGCATTCACAAAGTTGAAACATCGCCTCTGCTCTGCACTAGTGTTCACATTGCTAGACTTGCAACAATTATTTGAGATCGAGACAGATGCCTCTGACTATAATATTGGGGCAATACTTACTCAATAGGGGCATCCAGTGGAATATCACAGTGAGACACTTTCAAACATAGTCTGGAAGTATCCCACTTATGACAAAGAGATGTATTCCATTGTGCAGGTCTGCCAATAATGGAAGCATTACATTTTGGGGAAGGAAACGGTCATCCACACAGACCGTCAGCCCTTGCAGTTCATACAAATGCAAGGGAAGTTGCAGAATGATCACCATCAAAAGTGGTCCACATACCTGCAACAGTTCCATTTGAATATCAAGTATAAATAGGGCAGCACTAATAATGTTGCAGATTGCCTCAGTCGACCACCGATCATGGCATTAACAACCGTGCTCAACTCTTGTGTGAACGAGACTTCTGATTGGCCACTTCTCTACAAAAGCGACCCAGAATTCAGCCACACATACCAGACGCTCTTTAAAGGTTAACAAGTTCCATATTTTCACCTCTAGGATGCCCTATTATGCCACCTGGGACACCTTTGTGTTCCTTCAAGCGAGCATGCGAAGATGATTTGGGAAGCACATTACAATCAGGCTTGTTATCGGGAAAACTAGTGTCTATGCAAAGTTGCTAGTCCTACTAAGGCTGGTAGCTACCTTAGAAACAAACAAACTAAAAACTACTTTCATTTTCCTTTATGAGAAATAGATAAGAGAGGAATAAGGAGACCAACCTCTATCTTGCGCTTAGTTCCTTGCTCGATTCCTCTCCCTTCTGATAGGTCTTCACCACTTGCTTCCTCGTCTACCCAGCTTCAAAGAGCACCTGTAGAATCAAAGCAACATAACACTATCCAAGAACATATATCTATTATCATAAACAATATAGGACCAGATATATATTGACCACACAAATTCATATAACATCAATCATACAATAATGTGGAGGAAAACTTGAATAGCTTTATTGATAATCAAGAAAGAGCAAAGAGGATTACAACCAATTGTTCTGACCCAGAATCATCCTCTCAACAAGAAAGCCCTTCTTCACCTCATGAAAAGCTTAGATCACCCAACACTATGATATTGCACCAACAAACCAACAACACTTCCTTACAAGATACAAAATTCCAGCCTCTGGATCTCTGGGACGAGGGATCCATATATAGATGTTTGCAAGGGGAATGAGTCAACTTTTGAGATTTGATTAGTGTCCTCTCTTTGCTAGTTCTTGATTCCACTTGGAGATTGATGATCTCTTACCCATCCCTGGTCGAATGCAGAGAGGCAAGTGTCACAGGAGAAGTTTCTGGAAGATTCCATGCTCCTCCACCTTGCGGATTGACCCTACCATTTGTCCACTCTCGCCCATCACACCACATAGAAGGGATTTTCAACATGCATCACACCTACTGTGTGTATTTAGGTGGGATGCAACGCACTTTGACCATGGAGCAGGTGAAATGGTTCAGTTTTGACCAGTTCTGAGTAGTTTTTTCATGGAGAGCTTCTAGGAGATGTTGTAATCAGTTGACCTTGTTCTTTTAGGGGTTGGAACAACACCTTTAGGGACTTAGGAGCCCTTGGTTTATGGAAATTTATGATTGGGGTTTCAGTGCCCAAAAATTTGTATAACAATTGCCCCCTAAAGCATGAGGTCGTTAATCTTTTGATGTCGGGTGAAATGCTTTATCATGAGGATCCAAAGTTTTTTCAAGCTGGAAGGCGACCTGTAATAAGATACAATACAATACATTATCTTCATAATATTTTCATGATCTAGCTGAGGCGGGCATTTCCCATGCTCAGCTTTATAAATTCATTTTCATGTACATAGGACAGACAATCGTCTGAGTGTAGACTGATGATTCTGGTAGAGCCATCATCCCTTAGATTGGATGATTATCTGTGCAGCAGTGATGTACATTTGATGTTTTCATTTTCCTGAATATATATCGTAGCCCGGATGGATGAAACTAGATCCAGGGTCTTCAATCTCGTTCGATCTTCACTCAATGTACAAGTCGATTCATGTGAGAGATGTTCTGGAGTCGAACATGGAAAGACATCGCCGGATTACCATCCAATGATGTAAGTTATTAACAGGCGCGAGAGGAATCACCGATAATGATGATGACCCTCAAGGTAATACAGTACAATTCACATGGTGTGAATAAGGGACTTGGTGTCGAACACCACACAAAATCTTTTGGTCGAAGGCCATTGATGTAAACCTATCGCCGGAACTGAGAAACTTGCCATTGAGGCATGCAAGCTTCAAAGTACTGAAAGGGTTGTTCCTAGATCGACTTCTTGGATAATGAGCTGATGTCAACAAGACGCGATTTGTCATAGGAGGGCCTTAGTGAATCCCACATCAATGACACGGAACAGAGCAAATGATTTTAATGGAGGTGAAAATGATCTGGTGATATAAGGTTTAGGATGGCGGTCATGAAAGAATGGAGCGTAAATGTATTGCAGTGGGTGAGACACAGGTGAATTCTCTGAGCGACTTCTCTTGAACATATCGGCGGCACTGACATGATGGATTGGTAGCATTAACCTCAAATATGGATGGTGTGATGGAACCATGATGATGTGACCAGTGAATGGAACAACCCAACCTGACTCGGATGCGGAGTGAAAGTGTCATGTTCAAGAGCGACTTGCTACCAACAAAGTTACTTCAAGTTTTTTTCCCAATTTTTCCCCAGTCATTGCTAACCAGTACCTCTTTATTTTTGTCAAGCTTGAGGAGGATAACATATGCTTGTTCTACAATTTTCCCTTCGGGTAAACCCATCGCTATGTTTTAATGAGCCTAGCGATAGTGAAACTCGTTCTTGTCTGTTATGGACAAGTTTGTCGCTATTCAGTTTTAACGAGTTTAACGACAACGATAACTCGGTCCTTTTCAATTTTAGAGAGTCTGAAAAGGGACGTAAAGGAAACTCCAAAAATCCTTTTTCGTCATCTAATCCCTTAAGTCCAAAAAAGTATAAAATAATACAAAAGGGATGAATTTTCGGTAATTTTAACGAGCCGAACAAAACAAGTGCTTGATCTTTTTGTGTAATAATCCCTTAGGTCCAAAAAGATTAAAATCTAAAGGAGGGATAGCACTTCCGGTCACTTTAATGAGCTAGAGAGGCCAATGGCTCAGCAATATTTTCATATTTTACGAGTCAGTTGAAAAGAGCTTAAAGGAGACTCGTTTTTTGAGGACTGAGTGATAGATTCGGGTAGCAGCTGATTCCAGGTAAGGTTTGGAATTTTCCAATCATGGCAGTGTCACAAGGATGGCTAACAGGATCACTCTTCATAGTTTTCCTCAAAAGGGGTAAACAATCAAGTGGAGGTGAATGATCGGCCAATACGGAGTGGAGGTGATGATGAGAACATGACCAAGGCTTCAAAGGCTGATGATAATACATTCACGATGGTTATTTATCGGAAATTGGTTCATTTTTTAATGAGCTTAAACACTAGTGGAACACTTGCTCATTGCTTATGTTTATTTTTTAACGAGCTTGAATTCCGCGTTAAAACTGCTCGATATAATGGTCATTGATTTTCTTGATTTTACCATTAATAACTTTGTTCCTTCAAAGGTTGTATTGCCTGCTCAATTGCTTCATCAAACTAGTTAGAAATGAACAATATATGTTTGAAAAATGAGTTAAGACACTAATATTTTACTTGAATTACGTAAAAAGTAATTTAAAAGTGCTTTTACCCCTCATTTTACCATTTCATTTGAACTTTGGTTTGTTGGAGCTTTGGAGGTGCTTTCCCCCTTGATTTTCACTAGCTAATTCCGGGAGATTTTGTGGACAATTCTCAGCGTCGTCTAGACCAGGTAGGAGCTAAACCTGAGCTCTTTCATTTCATCCTTTCCATTTTGCATTCTGAGCATGTTTTCTAGTTTTTCTGAGCCTCTGGGGTTTGAAAAACTCGCCCTGCCTCCATCGCACCCTTTCTATATCGAAAGGTGCATTGCATGTTGGCCTACCCACTGGACAGTTAGCATGCAAATCACCCAGAACACTGCTGGGGGTGTGATGGGCGCAAGGAGGGAAATTTGTGCACAGTTTTCCATGGAATTTTTTTCCTGTTTTTCACCAAATCAGGATCTAACTCTTCTCTTGTTTGTTTTTAGAGATTCATTAGAGCAAAATGCCTGTTACATGGCGAGAACGTGAGCATGAAGAAGAGGACATGCTTACTTTACATGATCCTGTTACGGTAAATGCACTGCGGAACTGTGGCCTGTTCAAGCTTTTCCGCATTTGTAGCATGAGGCAACAAATAAACTTGTTGCAGTATTTGCTCGATGCTTGGGATCCTACCAGCCAGGTGTTCCAGATTAGGGGCAAATCTATCCCCTTGACTGTCGTGGGCATCTATTTTTTGACCAGCTTATCAAGGCGGGGTGCCCCTATCTCATTATCAGGTTCGGCTCGTGGGGTGAATCTGTGAGAGATTACATTCGCAGGTATTGTAGAGAGGGATCTCAACCGAGTAAGGACGGCAAAATCAACATCCGAGATGTCACTGACAGGCCCTTGAGGACCATTCTGTTCACTTTTGCTAGGATGGCTAGTAGTGCGGCTCTTCATGTGGCCAACCGATCTTATATGCAGTATGCCTTAGAATGCCTTGAACCAAAGGTGTTCAACTGGTGTGATGCAGTACTCTTTGTGATGAAAGAACAATTGACCAAGGTGAAAAATGGAAGATTGAAGAACTTTGGATATGGTTCTATTTTGACCGCCTTTTCCTTGGAAAAGATCCCGCTGATGCAGCCGCAGTATATTTCACTTGGTTTACCTCCACCGACTGAGCCACAGATGCAGAGATGGGTCGACCATATGTCCAGACATGCTGGTCAATCTCAGGTTTCCTTTTCTGATACCTTCTTCGGGTGGTTTGATCGTCAGGAGATGGTTTTTTTCGAGTATCCATATGCTGGTATGGATTTCCGGGGTGACCCGGATTTGGTATTGCCGGCTGGCGAGCAGTGGGGTGCCATTGGTAAATTCTTTGACCATATTTCTATTTATCGTTTCTCTTTATAATGTCCTTGTGCTTTATTCTGTCAAGACTAATCAAAATTCATGTTCTCATGCAGATGTTGGACCAGTTCGGCCAGTAGTATGCCTGAGAGTGCCAGCTGCTGCTCCAACAGGAGAGGCTGTGGGAAGGGCTATCCTTCGCGACCTTGATGTGGTCGAGACTATTTCAGCATTACAGGATCAAGTCAAGGGCCTCACTCTCGGTATTCCAGATGTGAGGACTGACGAGCTGCCTTTGAGGTTGCAGCGACATACTACTGGCGTGCCGAGTCGATGGACTAGGCTTTTACGCATGATTGCACAGGTGGTGACTTGTTATCACCATCATCATTAGACTAAGGTGCCCCCTAACGTTTTGATTTTTGGGTCATTTGACCAATTTTTGTCTTGGTTACAGAACATTATGTGTAAACCATAAACAATTATATATATTTTTTTGATTTCCAGAGCTTTATTTTGGTTAAGTTACATGATCCTGATGCAAATATTGATGAAATGCTTCCTTTTATAAATGTTGCAAATGTTTATCTAACACATAATTTTCCAATGAGTCTATTAATGTGTTTAAGTTTATGGAAATATGATGATATTGAATAAAATCAAATTGCCTTTCCAAAATGTTTACCCTTAGGAACATGCGATAGATAGTTGGATTTCGGACGGAGTAGATACTAGTGAGTTGTAGTATGACGAGCTGTGAGTCTAGCCTGACGACAAGTCGGCATATGCCATGGGTGATGGCATCAGAGAGAAGTTCTATCAACGCGCTATATTCAGCGATGTTATTTGTTGACCGACCAATACATACCCCTCTGAAACTTACTAACTCGTCGCTTGGATAAAAAATGGCCTAGGCTGCAGAAGATAGGTTCCGCGAACTACGACTCGCTCCGTCGGCATATCCAACAAATGATTCCAACAGGTTCGACATCTGTAGCAAATGTAAAAAGTGGATTACTTGACCAAAACAATTACCCTTAGCGAAAACAAAAATGTAACAAAAGCATATGGGTTACTACACTGCATCATGCGTAGTAACGCTTAAGGTACAACCCGTTACGGGGTTGCGCCAGTGGAATCCTGTCGTAATCCATTAACTCATAGGCTCCTTTTGCTAATACATGCTTAACAATATAGGGGCCCATCCACAAAGACTTGAACTTACCTGCTCCCAATTTATCGAATTCCTGGTCGTAAAGTAAGACCAAGTCACCTTCTGAGAAGACACGGGGTTTGACATTCTTGTTGAACTGTGCCTTGAATCGTTTCTTATGGGCTTCGTTAGCCAAAGTGGCATCACGATGGGTTTCATCCAATTGGATTAGTTCCAAGAAACGAGCCTCCTCTTCTAAAGTTCCGGGGAGAAGGTCGATTGCGAGTTTGAGGGATGAGATTTCACATTGAACTGGTAAGATTGCTTCTAGGCCATACACCAGTTGGAAGGGTGTAAACTCGGTCGCATTCCTTACCGATGTTCAGTATGCCCACAAGGCCGAGTACAGGATCAGGTGCCAACTCCTTTTGTGGACTCCAATCATCCTTTGCAGCATACACTTCAGGACCTTGTTGATTGCTTCAACTTGTCCGTTGGCCTGCGGGTAATATGGAGTAGAGCTATCGTGAGACAACCCTAATTTGGCAGCCAATTTGGCCATCATGTGATTGTGAAAATGCGACCATGATCTGTGACTATAGCTTGTGGAACGCCGAATCTAGCGACTACATGATTGAAAAAGGAAAGGGCAGCTGTTTCACCAATGTTATCTAATGTAGGCATCGCCTCGGCCCATTTGGTAAAATAGTCAACTGCGACTATGATATACCCATGCCCCCCAGTCGAGGTGGGGTTACATGTCATGAAATCAATGCCCCATTTGGTGAATGGCCCAACAACAATTATTGGTTGCAGAGGTGCAGGTGGTCTTCTGGTTTTGCTATCGAAAATTTGACATGCATGGCAACTTCTCATTATGGTTATGCAATCTTTGAACATTGTTGGCCAGAAGTATCCTACTCGTAAAAAAAATTTCATTGTAGCGTAACCAGATTGATGCCCCCCACACGCGCCTGAATGGCAATCATTCAGGACTTTTTCGGCTTCCTCATGGGTGAGGCACCTCCTCAAAACTGTATCGACACCACGGCGATAAAGCGTATCACTGACGATCATGTAGTCTTTTGATTGATATCGAATACGTTTTTCTTCTGAGCGGGAGGTATTAGGCCTATATTTTTGGGTCTGGAGATAGGTGATTATATCTCCATACCATGGATTGCTTGAAGATATCAGAAACAAAGATTCATCCACGATTGTTTCTTCTGATGTCTCATCGTTGGACGACGATGGGAGATCGCATAGTAATTCCATGAAAACCAGGGATTTCTTTGACTTGGATTTTACAAATTCCAGATCAAACTCTTGAAGAATTGCTATCCATTTTGAATATTTTCGTCCCAGCAACTGTCGCGACAATATATAAGTCATGGGGTTGCAATCTGACATAATGGTAGTTTTTCGAAAGAGGACATAGTGTCGAAGTCTCTGTATTGCTTGAACAGCTGCGAGCGCCAGCTTTTCAACATAGGAATATTTGCTTTCTGTATCATTTAAGTTCCTAATTAAATAATATATAAGATGTTCAATTCCGTTGTCTTCTTGAACTAAAACCATTGCGATGGTTGTATCCGCTGCAGCCAGATACAGGTTAAAGTCTTTTTGATAATCAGGAGTGTACATTAATGATGCTTTCATTAGGGATTCTTTTAAAGCATCAAAGGAAGCTTGCGCGACCTGATCCCAGACGAAGGGTACTTCCTTTTTCAATAGACGTGTATAACCTTTAGCAAGTTCGTCGTAATTTGGAATGAACCTCCTCAGAAAATTTGCTTTCCCTTGCAGTTTCTAAATCTGAAGCAAATTTGAAGATGGAGGCAAATTTATGATTGCCTGAACCTTACATGGGTCGAGAGGAATCTCATCCTTTGAGACTACAAAGCCAAGCAAACAACCAAAATTGACACAGAACACACACTTTTGTGGATTGAGTCGTATCTTGTAGTGTCGGCAACGTAGAAATATCGCTCTCAAATGCTGCGGATGATCGGTCCGCTTTCGCGAATGAGCCGGAAGGTCATCGAGATATGGTTGAATGATGTTTTTGATGCCATGGAAGGCATAATTCATTTCCCTATGAAACGTTGCCCCTGCGTTCTTTAAACCAAAGGGTAATTTGTGATATGCGAATGTGCCTCACGGACAAATAAATGCAGTCTTTGACTGGTCCTATGGGCGGATATTTATTTGATTATACCCGGAGAATCCATCCATGAATGAAAATATTACACATCTGGCGCATTCATCAATTATCTGGTCTATAAAGGGTGTAGGGTAGTTGTATTTTGGACAAGCTTGATTTACAACCCTATAATCGACGCACACACTAATCGTTCCTTGTTTTTTCATCACAGGAACAATGTTTGATACCCAATCGGTTAGAGGAATTGGGTAAATGAAACCAGCATGGAGAAGTTTTTCAACTTCTACCTTGATGGCAGCGGCTTTCTTGGGGTGCACCTGCCGTAGCCGTTTTCGTACTGGTTTGAAATCTAGATACATCTTGATTTTGTGTTCAACTATACTTGAGTCGATGCCTGGCATTTCATCATATGACCAAGCAAAGACATCTCTGAATTCGCGAAATGGAGCGTTATATATTTTCAGTTCTGAAGGAGAGCAACATTTTCCGACATAAATATTCTCTACAACATCCGCTTTGGTCGAGATATTTATGGCGATAGTCTCTTCAATATTGGACAAGTTTCGCTCGGAATCCACCGTGTTTACAATATTTGATAGGAAATAAAAAACTGATGGAGGATGAAGGTCATCAGGAGTATCTTCTTTATAATCCGGAAGATGGGAATGATGGTGGTAATCTTCCCATGGCGCCCCTTCAATTACCATTGATTGAACAATTCCTTCGTCGGTGTAATGCACTTGCAACCAAGGATCTGAAGGGGTGCCATATTCCTTAGCCTATCTATCCAAACGCTTGATGAGCGTTGATTCGGGTTTGCCTCCCATGCCGAAAACATTGATTGCTAAAATTTTTCTATTGGGCTTGGAGGCAATACCTGCGAATGATCCATGTTTATATCGTTTTCTGAGATCTTTTAAGTCGAAGATATCATATTGCAGGTTCCTACCATTGCCACTTCTGCCAGATTGATTGGAGGCGGGAGGGAAAAAGTCCCCATTAATATAGGGTCTTTTAGTAGGCCTACTCCAATATTTTGAAGCATATGGAGGCTTCCGTGGATCATCAGAATGCTTCCCATAACTTGGGAACTATTGGGGAGAAATGTTTTTTGGTCGACGATTGTAATTCCTCCTTGAAAAGGAAATGCAATCTTCCTAAAGTAGGTCGACACAACTGCAGCCATAGCATATATCCATGGTCTTCCTAGTAGGATGTTTTAATCGAGGTTTCCGTTGATTACTTCGACATCTATTTCTATTGTTTTCCCTCCTAGTTCAACTTGCAAGTTACTTAGAATACCATATGGGGTATACGTTCGTCCGTCAAATGCTTTTAATGTTGTCGAAGATTGTGACAAGGTTGGAGATCCTAAAGTTTTCCAGCAACTCATCGACATAATACATGTAGATGCCCCCTCATCAATAATTGTTCGATGAATAGTTTTGTTGAGGGCTTTCACTTGAATGAGGAAAGCTAGTTGAGCTGGTAACTGAGGATCGTATCCTTTATGATTAAAGGACACAAGATTAGAATCCATTGGGTCTATCCCACCTATAGCTGATAATAAAGCCTACTTTTGGGATGGACAATTTTGCAGTACCTCAAGTGTTGACATAGCGGATGGCGATTAGGCTAGATCTTCCACTATATTATAATGTTGTGCTGCTCTGGCATGAGGATTAAATGTCGACTTGTGTACTACTCCCTTTGGCGGTTTTATCATTAGCTCTGGAATGATGGGCGGTGCAACTTCTGTTGAAGTTGTTGTCAAACTACTAGGTTGATCTTTATCCTTGTTGTTCGACAGCTATGGATTCCCGTAATCTTTATTCCTTGTCGATATCAAAGCATCATTTTGCTGTTTCGAAACCGACAACATCAGCACTTGGGACGGGGAAGCATTTTCACTAGCAACCAGATTTGTTCCTGGATTTGGAAACAGATCATTCAATACTGCCGAGGTGTTTGAATTCTTGAAGAATCTTTTAAGCTCAGGTTTATGTGGACAATTTTTTGTCCAATGATCCTCATCACATATTAAGCATGGATTTTTTGGTTTCCTATCTCCAGGAGGGTTTTCAGAAGAATTTTTAGGTGATGATTCCTCCTGTTTCTTCTTCTTCCATTTGTTTTTCTTCTTGCCTCCTGGTTGCTTGGTTTCTTTTCCTTTATCAGTCAAGACGACATTTACTTCCGAGGCGAGAAGTTCTTCTTTTGCATTTTGACTAGAAATCTTATGGGCCTTTTTAGATGTAGCCTTTTTCGATTTCATGTTTGTCGTGCCAATCACACCATCGCCAGCATGAGAGTCATTGTTTGATTTAGGAGGAGGAGGGACGGAAAATTCCGGTCTGGGAGCGTCAGGGATTTTATCGTAGAGCGTGCCAGACTGAGTATAAATCAAGTCTAAATATTGTGCACGAGCAATTACTTGCTCTTCAGTGATGACTCCTCCTTTTGCCACATCTTCTGTAATGGAAGGTAATAATGACTTAATAAACCATTCAGCTAAAAGCTGACCAGGAACATACGTTTTTACCATTCTACGACGACGTCGCCACTCATGAATATGATCGAATATGTGAGTGGTTATTGTTTGCTTGAAATTGGTAAGAAGTTTTGTTCCCGTTTCGTACCTTATCGGTAACTGAAAATGGGTTAAAAAGGCTGTGGCTAGGGTACTGAAGTTGTCAAACAAAGCTCTGGGTAACTCGATATACCATTTTGCTGCCGAACCAGTTAACGTCCTCTGGAAAAGGCGAAGCCTAATCGAATCATCGTTTAGGGTGTTTGATGAACACCACAGATGAAATGCCATCACATGATTTGACGGGTCTTCACCCGGATTTCCATTAAATTTAGGAATATCTGACAGAATTTTATGCAGAATCGCTGGCCACCAAGGGGCGTAAGCAATTGGATCGTTTGTTAGCCGATTTAGATCTGGTAACTCTAAAGTTTCCACGAAGGGTAACTGTTGATTCAGATTTGGCGAAGCATACCCAGGATATGACGAAATTTCCTGAGCAGTTGGTCTTTGCATACCAGCATAATGCATTTGATGTTGGTAACTTTGGTAAGGTTGATGGGCATAACCATTGTAGAATGGTTGATTTTGACTGTTTTTCATATACATTTGCGCACTATTTGCAAATATTTGTTGCTCAGATCCTTGGTATACTTGTTGGAATTGCGGTTGTTGGTATTGCACCAGCCATGGTTGCGATGCCATGTGTTGTTGTCCAATACTGACCGTTTGACCAAGATGAGGGGTAATTGTACCTGTTTGGGCCTATGTCATTACACCAGTTGGCGATTGTGGTTGAGTCGCAGGGACAAGAGGCTGTTGCATTACAACCTGAGAAACTTGAGGTTGGCATACAATGGGCAGTGCTTGTACTTGTGGCGCTGTCACAATAGCTGGCGTAGTTGGTATATTTGACATAGGTAAACATTGTTGCATCGAATATACAACTCTTGGTTGTTGAGGTAGTATCGAAACCCAACCGCTAGATGTAATTCTAGCATAACCTGAATTTTGTTGTGAACTCTCGTATGGTTGTCCTCCCAGAGGAGACAATGAAAGGGTATACTACCCCCCATATGGCAGTAATCTGGTACTTAAAGGAATTGTTTTCCCTTGAGGACGGACTGCCCAAATTGACACCTTGAAGGATCAATTTGCGAAGACTCAACATAAGAGTTCCCGGATACTATTCCGGATGAACAAACAGGAACGGACCATACTGTCGAAATAGCCCCTGAGTGGGCCCTGTCTAGCGATTGAGAGCTAGTTGGGATAGATGGTATGCCAGCAAACATCGTTGGAGTGACAGCAGGAAGTTCTGCCATCGTTGTGTCGAATGACATAGTCCTAGATGTCGACGGTTGTTCAGACATTTCTAGTCTATCCAAAAGATTGCCTAGCTATTCTACAGGAGCTTCCAATGGTGGTAGACTAATTTCTGACAAAGAAGGATATAGAGTGATCCCGACTCCAAATCGCGATGGAGTACTAGATGGAGGATCCTCCACAATCTCTTCTATAGCAATGAGACCAGGTGGAAGAGGTAGACCGTCAGGTCCGTAAAATATTTCTGGTGCCGAAGAAGGTATGGAATCTACAGCGACAGATTTTTGGGGAATAACACCTTCCGAATCAGCTGTAGATGGAGCTGGTTCAGTAACACAAGTGTTTACCCTCACACTAGGATCAGTTCTACTATCCTTTGGTGGCTGCTGAACTTCTTCTGTAAAGGCAGGGATACCAGAAATGTTTGGAGTAACCAGAGTCTCCGATGGTGTTGGAACACTTGTTCTAACTTTACCAGGGGATTTGGAACCGGTTAAACGAGTTCGCTTTGTCCGTAACAGTTTCGACTCTGGAGACAAAGACGGTTGACTCGTAAGTCTCCACGAACGATGGGGTTTCAATTGACTTTCTTCCACGATTGTGGATTACTCGATCAACTAAAAATCAAGGGGAAGTATGTTTCCAAATTAAATGAATTTTAGACGCTTTGACACAACTTGTTTTTTCAATTTTTAAGAGTCGAGAAAAAACAAAAGGTGACTCTAGTCACCTTCGATTTTTAATGAGCCTAAAGTGACAAGTGCTCAAATGGAACTTTTCCTTTAAGGAGTCTGAAAAGGAACGAAAGGGACTGCTCTCAAAATCTAGATAGAGGGATTACCAAACCAATCGCAAAACTGCAGAATACTTTTTACGGTACGACAGTCAATCTTCCCGAATGTTGTGTTCAGTGCATTGCGATCGATAGGGCGGCAGACACAACTTCCTATGGATAAAGGATATAGCCTATTGTGGTCTCCCAAAATATACTCGACGGTACGTGGGAGCACAAGTCCGTACTGGCACTTATCGTCTCAAAGTGGAGGAATCACCCAACCAAGAGTGAAAACAACAGTTACCAGGCTTTACTACGCCGGAATACGTCTCTAGCCTAGACTTCTAAATGTTGTTCGTTAGGTTCCAAAGCGTTTTTAGATTCATTAAATTTATTTTATAGTTGATCTTCCTTAAGAAATTTTCTTTTCAGGTTCACCGCGTGATGTAGATGTACAATTCCTAAAATGCAATCTAAGATGATAAACAGTTGTTTAATCTTCTTTTTGCAATGAAAATCCTAGATACTAAGGAAAGAGAGACGGCATTCTTTCAATAAAGAGTAGAGAGCACACACTATATGCAGTGTCCTAAATCAAACCAACAAACAGTCTAAATGCAAATGCACATGCATGTATTTGTTTTCAGCCTTCTTAATGTGTGAATGATAAAAAGAAAGCTAAGTGCAAATCTGAATTATTTTTCAAAGCGACAATTACTAACAAGCTTCTTTTCAAAACAAAATGAGGACAATGACGACACTTTGTTATTTGGAATTGAAAACTTGCTTTCGACACTTGAAAAACTACTAATTCAAATCAAATACAAGAGTAACAGTGTAATCGACTATCAAGAACAATGGGATTCTCTTCTATGACTGAAAACAACACTTGCGACACTTTCAAATCAAGAAACGACAATTCAATTACGCTACTTCTTTGTAAAAGAGAACTGAAAATGACTAAAAATACATAAAAACATTTACAGTTCTTTGCACAATGGAGGTGGAATAACGGCAAGGAAGGGGGGTTTCAACAGAGGTGTACTGACTACAGGCAACAAAACTCCTGAATAGAGCTAAAAAGTATTAACACAAAAGCCAAAATCTAAGAGAAGAAGAGGTCTGATCAGCACCCATAGCACAGGGAAACTGAAATGCAACGCACCTACTACACTCGGGAAGTTCGATGCATTCAGGTTTCAGAGAAGACATAGTGCGATGGGCCAAGGACGAGACTTTAGCTGGGTTCCGGGTCACAGTTTGCAGCTCAGTTCAGGGATTTAGGCTGAGCAAGTGGTAATCAGTAAATCAATCACAGGGGTAGATCTAAAGAGGTTACTAGAGCCACCACAAGGGCAATTAGAGAGCTTGTAAATCAATTGCTTAATTCATAAACAAAACCTGGAGATAGACTAAAGCAGCATTGATCTACTTTGCACTTGCATAGAAAATGCAGTTCGAAGGGTAGCTGGCTTAACTTCAGGCTCCATCTGTAAGTTTATAAAGTAAACAAATGTAGATAAAAAAACAATCTATTCGCTCCCCAGTGGAGTCACCATTTTGTTATCAGGAAAACTAGTGTTTATGCAGAGCTGCTAGTCCCACTAACGCTGGTAGCTACCTTAGAAATAAACAAACTAAAAACTACTTTCGTTTTCCTTTATGAGAAATAGATAAGAGAGGAATAAGGAGACCAACCTCTGTCTTGTGCTTGGTTCCTTGCTCGATTCCTCTCCCTTCTGATAGGTCTTCGTCACTTTCTTCCTCGTCTACCCAGCTTCAAAGAGCACCTATAGAATCAAAGCAGCATAACACTATCCAAGAACATAGATCTATTATCATAAACAATATAGGACCAGATATATATTGACCACACAAATGCATAAAACATCAATCATACAATAACATGGAGGAAAACTTGAATATCTTTATTGATAATCAAGAAAAAGAAAAGAGGATTACAACCAATTGTTCTGACCCAGCATCATCCTCTCAGCAAGAAAGCGCTTCTTCACCTCATGAAAAGCTTAGATCAACCAACACTATGATATTGCACCAATAAACCAATAGCACTTCCTACAAGATACAAAATTCCAGTCTCTGGATCTCTGGGATGAGGGATCCATATATAGATGTTTGCAAGGGGAACGAGTCAGCTTTTGAGATTTGATTAGTGTCCTCTCTCTGATAGTTCTTGATTCCACTTGGAGATTGATGACCTCTTACTCATCCCTGGTCGAATGCAGAGAGGCAAGTGTCACAGGAGAAGTTTCTGGAAGATTCCATGCTCCTCCACCTTGCGGATTGACCCTGCCATTTGTCCACTCTCGCCCATTGCACCCCATAAAAGGGCTTTTCAACATGCATCACACCTACTGTGTGTATTCAGGTGGGATGCAACGCACTTTGACCATGGAGCAGGTGAAATGGTTCATTTTGACCAGTTCTGAGTATTTTTTTCATGGAGAACTTATGGGAGATGTTGTAATCAGTTGACCTTGTTCTTTTAGGGGTTGGAACAACACCTTTAGGGACTTAGGAGCCCTTGGTTTATGGACATTTATGATTGGGGTTGCAATGCCCAAAAATGTATATAACAAGGCTACTGGCATTTTAGGGTCGAGAAAATGGTGGCAGTACTGTAGAGGCATTTCTATTGGCCGAATCTTCGATAGGATGTCGGGAAGTACATCAAATACTACACTACCTGCGCCATTGCCAAACCATCCATCAAGAAGCAAGGCCTCTATACTCCACTACCTACCCCTAGTCGACCTTGGGAATCCATCTCCATGGATTACATGTCGGGCCTTCCTTCTACTAAGCATGTCAATGACTGTGTTTTTGTGGTCATCGACAGATTCTCAAAGATGGCCATTATGGTTGCCTGCAAGAAGAATATCACAACAAAAGCCACTGCTAAAATATTCTTTGAATGAGTGTGGGTACGCTTTGGGAACCCACAGTCTATCATCTTAGATCAAGATAGCAGGTTCCTCAGTACATTTTGGTCCAGTCTCTAGTCGATATTGGACACCAAGCTCACTAAGTCCACAGCTTTCCATTCACAAATTGATGGCCAAACAGAGCTCGTAAACAGGATGATCGTACACATTCTATGCATGTACAACTCAAAGCATCCACACACATGGGATGAGAGGCTCCCCTATGTCTAACACATCTATAACCAGGCTCTCCACAACTTGACTAGCCACAACCCTTTTCAGGTGGGTTTTGGATTCCAACCACTATGTCCCATTGATGCGGTCATGCCATTTGCAGCTACTAAGAAGATTTGGCTCATGTCCAGTCTGATAAGGCAAACAACTTCATTGAGCACATCCAACATATCTGCTAGCAGGTCCACGACATTCTGGAGAAATAAAATTCCAAGTAAAAGCAGCAACATGATCAACATCGGGTCCACACAAGTTTCAGGTGGGCAAAATAGTCTAGTTGCATATGCAAAAGGAACACCTTACTGCAACCTATCATAAACTTAGACCACTCTGATATCATCCTTACACCATTACCAAGGTTTTGGGAGACAATTCATTTGAGCTCAGAATTCCCCCATTCCTTGGCCTACACCCCGTGTTCAATGTGGACCACCTTCGACCATACTTCCCACCATTGCTAGACACATCAGACATTGCAGAACAACTCACACCTACAAAGTTAAATCCAGATTGCATGGAACAAGCCAACACTGATCGGATCATGGACATATAGATCAATCACACTCGCCAGAAGAAGATCCAACTGTATCAAGTTGTCAAAGAAGGCCAACTCCTTTTCCAGGGCAAGTGGCTTACCAGGGACCAAGTTCAGCAGAAGTTTCCCCATCTCATGGAGGAACTCGAAGCAATGGGGGAAATTGCTTCCTAAGGGGGGAGGAATGATTCAAGTGGATCTTGGTGGCCACCCTCCAATTCTACTTGGACCCCCACCATTTTTTCTTTCAGTTTTTCAGTTTCCTTAATTGTAGCACAATTTACTATTTTTAGCAGTTTTTCGGGTCCTAAACTTTTGGAACCGTTTTGAGGTCGTAAAAAACATTTTTTAGCGTCAGTGTACCAATAATTTTCTATCTAAAATTTTCCTTTTTTTCGTAGTCATTAGAGAGATATTTCCAATAGGGTATCATGCACAACAAACGGAGATAATATGACCAAGTCATGACCTCAGGAAGTTGGTTGTCCAACTGACCCCAACTGGGCCCATAAACTCTTGGTGTTACATTTCATCGGGTCAGGGTTTTGGTTGTTTAGGGTTTGCTCTTATTTTTCAATAATAAAAAGGCCTTTGAGCGTCATTGTAACTCGGTTCAAAGGCATGTAGCCACCACATCTCTTCTCAAAGATAAGCTACCATCGCTCGAGCTAGTCTTATTTCCATTCTGTTTGTAAGCATATTTCGATATTTGATATTAATGAATGAAGTGTTATTTCTACTGCATCTTTGTTATAAGGCTTGATTAAGAGTAAGGAGACGTTGAAGTTCTTCTTCATCATTGTCTTCAAGCCAAAGTAGAGTTTGGTAGTCAGGAATAATCTTGGAATGGGGATAGAGAGTCAAATTCATGGTGGAATTACCATGAGAAATAGTCATATCCCTAGATCTATAGCTGATGTGTACATCAATGGTAGTTAGCCACGACCTCCCCAAAATTAAATCATATCCCCCAATATTGGTTTTTGGTTTTAGAACCATAAAATTAGTTGGGTATTCCCATGAATATATGGAAATAACTATATATTCAAGGACCCCTTATGGTTTTACAGTGGACCTATCAACTAATTGAAGCATTTTTTGGAGTTGGTTGTAGTGCTGATAGTTGGAGTTTTTCAATAGTTTCTTTTTTCATAACGTTATTAACTACCCTTAAATATATTGAAATATTATGTAAGGGTATTGTTAATATTAATGCTTATGACTAAAATCCGAGGGTCCATGTATTTGGATATGAATATTTTCCCCAGCATGAGGTCACCTAGTTTCCCTATGACTTGAATAGTATTGGGGTTTTTCTTTCTCCTTCCTGGCTTCTTAAGGTAGTGTTCTCAAACAACCTTAGCATAAATTGGAACATATTTTATTGGTTGAAATAGTGGAATATTGACACAAATGTTTCTAAGTTCCCACAGAAAAATAAATTATGGTTGTGAAGGAGGTTTTTCTAAACATAACCTTTCTAGATATGAGGGAACTAGATCCTTTCTTGATACAAGTTCAAGAGGAGAGGATATATTTTCAAAATTACTTGGTCTTGGAAGACTTTAAATTTCATCATGTTCTTGGATAATAAGGTAATTGTATCCCTAATCGCCTTCCCTGATCATAAATGGATATTTTGAAAATCTATTGGAGTGATAGCATAAGTAGGAAAATGGAGTAGTCCAACATTGTAGGTGGGATATGCTACTTTATTATTTGGGATAGGCACAACTTGAGTAGGTAATTGCAATATTTGAGGTGGTTGATTATATGGTAGCTAAATTTGATGAGGTTGAGTGGGAGATTATTGTGGAACTTGTGATGGCATATTCCCAAAAAAAGGATATCCTCTCTAGCCCTATCGCCAAGTTTTGTTTTGTATCAAGGTATGCCATTATTTCTATAGTGCTAGGAAGTACCAAATAGGAAATGGATTTTGATAAGGGGTGAAGTACTTAGAGGTGTCTTGTGTTGGACCAACTAGTTTTGGTGGCAAAGGATTCTTTTGGGCTATAGAACATAATTATTTAGTTTCTTCATTGACCTTTTGTAATATTGTTTTAGTGGTAAGGATGGGCAATCTTCTATGGCATTCTTTTGTTTGCAGATGTTACATACTTCCACTCCATTAAGGGCAACTTCTTGACGAAGTTGTTTCTTTTGTAATTTGGAACAAAATATAGCCAGAGCTAGTTCGATTTCTTCCTTCTTATTTTATCTTGTAAAGTGTCTATTTTGGATCTAAGAATGCTAAGAATATTGGACTTAAATTTATCCAATAAGTTTCCTAGTTTAGCTTTGGTCACACCAGTCCCTTGTGATTGGTTAGTTTTAAAAATAGTATTACGAGAATCTATTCCATACTTAGATCTCCCCATATAATATCATTGACATAATTCACATATGTCTTGATAGGCTAATTTGGAAACATCCCCTACTCCCATAAAGTTTAAGGTGTCAATGCAATCTTCCTATTTCATCATCTAGAGTTTTTTTTTAGTACTTTTTAGTATTGAAATATTTGCACATAGTCCTCGGGACTTTCATCATCTCTTTGGGAAAAGTTGAAGATTTCTTCCTTCATATCATGGACCTTACAATAGTCCTGATATTTATTCAAAACTTTAGTCTTCATTTTATCCCAAGTTTGAATGGCATTTCCCCCAAGTCCTATAAACTAACAAAAATCTAAGTCCTTTAAAATGGTTTGGAATAACTTCAATTTTTGTGCATCTGTTGAATAATCATAACTATTGCAAATGACATTAAAATCAAACAAAATATTGTCTAGGTATTCACTTATATACCATGAAAGTATGGAAGAACAAAAGGAGGGATGTTTTTCATTACAAGCATTCCATTGTGTTCCCATATAGGGATTTAAAATGTAACATGTCCCTTTGTTTCAGTTGTCCCCTCATCCTCCATTCCTATGAATGGTTGTTCTTGTTTTGGGGTCTTGTTTGAACCTTCATAACTTACAAGTTCCCCCAATTTTATTAGTTTTTCCCTATGGAGTTGAGCTACAACACTATGAAGTCTTCTTGAGGATTGTTTTTCTGCCTCTATAGTGCCACGATGTTTAATATGGGTAGCTCCTACTGCACCACATAATGGTTTTACTTTTTACATTTTTTTTTTAATTTTTAAACTATGGTATTTTAATGCACCTATCATGCCATAATATGCAATATAACAAGGATCTAGGTTACTAAAATGGGTAATCTATGGTTCCCTTTGGTCACTTCTATTCATGGTATCTTTTTACCTTAACCAAGTATGAAACCCTAATTCTCCTTAGTGCCTCCTCGACAATAACACCAAAAATTATTGTGTATTTATATGTTTCTCATTTTAATTAAAGGTTTCAATATACATTGTACATTTATCTTGTCAAACTGAGGTTGGTAAGCTTGTGAGACACTTCATGCCATATGCAAAAGAAGTGAGCTTATCACCTTTTCCTAAATGACCTAAGTATATTAAATGGAAAAATCAACAGGAACACGGTTTTGGATGGGAGGATTTTCCAAAGGATGGCCTAAAACTCAGGTAGATGACATCTCATGCACACAACTCTTTCTCTTGGGTGACTAGCTTTGTGTCACTAGGTAGGTCTAAATCCCAACAATTATGGAGCATGTCAATTCCTCATCTTCTTGCCACAATTTGAAATAGACTGACTTTGAAGAAGTTAGCTATAGATCTTGTTCCCCAATAACTAAATCTCAATGAAATAGACCATAGTACTACTGATCAATAAATTTACAAAACCACTCAATTAAACTACTATAACATCATCTACTTCAAAACAAAGCAGTTATATATATATATATATATATATATATATATATATATATAAATCGAAAGGGAATCATCATTTCCATGCATAAAAAAACAATTATGCTAAACAATGGATAAAATAGGAAAATAATTTTTTTTTCTACAAACTAAAATTCGAGCTTCCATAGGGATTGATACCCTAATGGACAGCATTGTGATTTTATGTCAGTCATACAAGCCTATGGAAAATCCACCCATTCTACGCATTCAATTCCGAGATACCTGTGTTTAGTCAAGTGTTGGATAACACCATATGTGCGCTACATATCATTACTGTGGTGAATATACACTTTGAAAATTGGCCTATTGACACTAGGAATGTGGCACCAGTATGTCTACATGGCTTGGTTGAACTATATTTTGTTGTTGAGTAAAATGACCCTTATACTTGTGGTTTAATAATTAATTTGGTATTATACACTTCTAATAATTGTCCACTTGTAGCTAAGAACCCTTTGGAACCATAGTCAGCCCATTTTGTTAAGCACACGTCATAACTTAGACACACATATATAACACCTAGACTTGATAACTATTTAAATTCAAATCTTAAATAAGAAATCAAAGAAACAGAATGAGCATTGATACCTTTGAGCTTGAAAATGACAAAGAGCATGTTTAATGATCCAAAAATAAGGAAAAAGGAATGAATTTTGACAAAAAGAAATGGTTTGATAGGAAAAAAGGATGTCAATTTGGTAGCTCATTAGTAAAAAAAGTTTATCTATAGATAAAGAATCTTAGTGATAAAGTAGGGTGAATCTCCATGGTTAAAAATGTTGTTACATGTTTTTTTAATGTATATATGTTTAACTTATATATTAATTATTTTTATCTTTAATAATAATATTTTTAAATAAAGATATATATATATATATTTCAACAATGTGATTTGTATGATACAACAAGTTTTTGATGTTTATTATGGATAGTTGTTTTATCGGTGTTTATCGGTTGTGCTAGTTCATACTACCTCATGCATGTGCCTTCCTAGAGTGAGTAAACATTTTGTTCCTACTTTGTAGTAGTTAAATGCCATTTTTCTCTCTCCATTCCTTGTTTTTTTCCCGAGGAAACATCGTAACTTTTCATTAATTTTGAAAAATTACATATAGTAGATGTCATTGGCATATGCATAAATGTTGGTTATAGCCATTCAAGTAGTGTTAAAAAATAATAATTTATGGCCGAGGCCATTCCAAAAAGAGTTGTACATAGATCCCCACGTAGGGTGTGCTCAATATGTCTAGTAACAAAAATAAAAACATAAATATATACATAAGTCAACACTATGTGCATTAGCTGGAAGTAAACAAAAATTAGGGCATGTCTGCTCTAGGATATGCCCTATCAATGTAGGGTCGGTGTCTCCATTCCTTGTTAATAACCTTTTAGTCCTATTTTGGAGTTTGACTGAGGTTAATCGGTCATTATTTTTCATGTGAGAGTTATTAATTAGTTCTAACTAATTTCTAACTCTACGTAATTTTGGGTTTCCCAATCTAATATTAACTTATTTTCCAACTAGGAAAAGTGTTTTTTTTTATTATAATGAGTACATGCACATAAAATCCCAATATAATTAAAATAGGTTGGCCATCTGGAAAATATATGTATTATATTCATATTCAACAATAATATATCATCATATTTTACTAGTAATTCAATGGACTCCATTCATTAATCAATTTTTTAACAATTATATCCTCTCTTCTTTCGTGTTTTGCAAATAGTTAGTTTAATAGTTTTGAAGACTTAGATCCTTTGATTTTTCTTAACATCTAGCATTATAGCTACGATTAGGAGAAGTGAATCATTAAAAGTAAATGTTTTTCCATTCACTGAAAATAATAACTTGGGAAGCACTATCCTAAAAAGTTTGTAGTACAAAAATATATCATGTGAAGGTTTTTAACCTACAAGAAATTACTACGTGATGCTCAAATTCAGATTTTACATCCGTCTCACGAGGATGTCATTTTAGTGAGAGATATCCCACATGTCAATATTTAGGTCTTTTGTACTTCATAACCTAATTTCAACCTTATATTTCATAGAGTCAACTTCTAGTGCTACTATAAATTTACTTTATAGATTATAATGGGAAGATATAGAACCTATATCCTCTAATGGAAGTCATGAATTAAGAAATAGAGATGGAGAAAACATGGTTTCTAACCAGTAATCTATTATTGAAATAGATTAAATCCCATCCGAATTTAGAAAATCCTTAAGTTTAAAGTGGGAACTAACCAATGATGTTCCTTACAAAATTAGTTATTCACCCTAAGGATCAGAGAATAATGGATATGCTATGGATATGTTATGGTATATGAAAATTTTCGTACTAAATATATTAAATCCTTTTCATAATTTAAAAATTTCTATGCCCTCTTCACAAATGTGTTTGATAATTTCCCCTCATAAGAACAACCAATGGCATATCACACAATACAAACTTTATGCTCTTTTTCAAAAATGCAACATGGTATCAAAAGGGAGAAAAGGAAGATTTCTACATCTGGATTGATGAAATATACTTTGATAATAATAATCCATCTAGTGTGTGCACAAATCTAAAATTATTTGTAATCAGATTTTTTTTTTTAATTTAATGTAATTTTTGATGACTATGCTTCTTTTTCAAAATTAAGTTTGAGCATTGATATCATTCATTGATCTTGTAAAATTTGGAGCTATTGTTCTCTTGAACATATGCCAATAGTAGAGGAGAAATAACATGAAGCACGTGCGAATTTTCATATCTCCATGAAGGAACACCAAAGCATTGATAGGTCATTATTAGGTAAAATAAAAGAAATTATTAGTTGATACAAGACTTAATCTTGAAAAATTTATCATTCTTGGGGTGATGATTATTTTCTGCTTGACCATCGGGCTGCCATCGTTTCGTCCAATAAAAATCATCATTAGGGGGTAAAACACATATACATACTCATTTGGGCACTTAAATTTCTTTTCATCTTACTAAACTATGCCTTTCATCCATCCATTTTGATTATCAAAGTGAAGTAGTGTAGTAGCCATGGTGGAGTACCAAAGCCAAGAATTCAAATAGCGTAGTTGACTAACCAAGCCAGGTAACCAAGCCAAGTCAAGTATTCAAGCCCACCTAGGTAGGCCAGCCAGCAAGCAGGCACCCTCTCCAGCTAACCAATCCTTCTTGTCAAGTTCCCATCCTTGTTTCAAAATTGCAAGTTAATATCCATGAGTAAGTGCATCATTTATCTTTGGATTCCTTTTCAACACTCTAACATCACCCAAATGATTAGATGATATTATTGGAATTTATCTTTTTCTTGCATATTTCCTCAAACCAAAAGTTTCTCATGCTTTCTATTTTGGATTGACTTCATAATGTTTTAATTATTCCAATCAAACATTACATAATACCTCAACTGCATTCACCTACATCATGCCATGATACCTTCACAGACATTTATGTAATCAAATGATTACATTGGTTTTATAGCTACACATAGTATTTGATGAGCTAGTGTAAGCTAGATAGGAGTAGCATAGCTCTTATTTTCATTTCTATTTATATAATAATATTTTCGACTATTTTGGTTTCTTAAATAAAAGCCACTAGATATTATATTAAGCTTTACCTTTTTTTCATGTTATTGTAAACTACCTCTAGTTTCTTTTACATAGGATTTTTCTTTGGTTGAATAATATTTTTTTCTTTATTTTTTTAACTTCAGGATTGGCTTGTGTCTGGTTTACCCCTCATTTCGTGAATAAAACATGTGATTTTTTTCTTCAGGAATTGAAAGAAGAATTGCAATTATTTGATCATTCATCGTGACATTGATAGACATAAATTAGTAATTTGAACATCATAATAAGGACTTTTCAATAGGTATATACTACTCAAGACTATTAATTAATAGAAAAGTTGGCATAGAATATTCATGAGCTCCCAAATAAAGTATTATTCCTTGAAAATTGAATGGATTTTCTTTCCAATTGTGGGCATATGATCAAAGAATAACACTGAAGGTATTAATTCTTTGAGTCTTCTTTGCATAATCAAAGTAAGTAGATATCAATTTCATATATTTGACAGTATGCTTCCACAATACAAATCAAGGTGTTATGAGACACCATTCATACATAACTAAGGATGTTGAGGCATAAAGTTATATCATTTTTTCTTCCTTTGATAACCTGAAGTTAAACACAACACCTAATGGATACAAGGCATTGGTCTAAAATATAGTTCAAGTTTATTGTGTGTTGATAAAGTTGATCATAAATGATTTTTCAAGCTTAATTAGATTAATCAATCATAGAATGAATAATAGGAAACCAATTCACCTTATAAATGTTACCTATTGACCTACAATTCCATGTGTAAGCACAATCTTAAGAAAAGGTTACGGGCAACATTTCCTTACATAAATTTGCTTGTGTTTCAGAGATGGAACTTTGTCAAGGTTCACCCTCATGAAACCTATAGTTTGGATTTGAAGAGATGACAAGTAGTGGACATTTTCCTTTATTGAATAAGGTAGTTAGGCCTAAGATTACTAAAAATATGAAATTTGGGTCATTTTTCAAAGGCACGACACTATGCATTCTCCATTGAAGACATAAAATAGGGCATATGTTGCAATTATCTTCCTTGTTTCATCTCAAAAGAGGTGTTATAAATGGATTTATCTTTTAATGATCATGTTTAACTTGAAAACATTGAACCTCAAGACCATTGACCTCTTGCAAGAGATATGTTGTATGAATCCCTTTGTAGATAGTGACATCTCTAGTAATATTTTAGATCATAGGGAGGAGGTGAAACCAAATTTACAAACAATTGTGATGTATAGTGAGAAATATTCTTACTAGCAAAAAAATGTTTTCAGTAATACAATTGATTAACGTAATTAAAGTCATCCTTGCTCAAAATAAATTTTGTAAAATAAATTTTAAAGAAATCAAGGTAGTTGACTCACCCTTTATATTGGGACCTTGAAGACACAAAGTTAGAAAGATGAAAGATTAGATTTTGAGGCATCGAAGCATGTATGGGTTCATGTTAACTCAATTATTATCTTCTAATTACTACATGCATAGATGATTGTAGGATTAATTAATTATTAATGACATAATAATTATTTGTTAGTGTATCCCTTTATAGAGAAAGTCCTAGTCAACCCTATTTTTTCATTCAATTTTTGCTACTTTGGAAGTTAGTTAATGATTACTTAATTTCAAGGATAAACCAAATCCATATTTTCAAATGGACTAAAATATTAGGCCATGTGATTATTTTTCTTTAGTGTATCATGGTTAACTTATTACAATTTTATGATATGAATGCATTGTATGCAAATGCCAATTATTGAAGATTTTTCCTTGCTAAACAAAAATGGGAACTGTTAGCGCTCGAACCTTCCCTAGGCTGAAAGAAGGCAAAAATCAAGGCAACATCAAACCAAGCTTAGCCTCGTAGCTAGCCCTACGAGGACAGGAGAGGGCTCTCTCCAATCAATCTCGATAAAATGAGCAATAGGGTGTGAGATGACTTAAAATGGGAACTGATTTTAGGCTAGTAAATAGATAAAAAAGGGTATTTTGATAAATCACTGGGTTTTCTAGGCAGTGTGGGGTCAAGGAACAGCATAAACAGAGAAGTTAAATCAAAGACACAAATTATCTCCTGAGGCAAGATAGGCAAGAGATTTAACATCAAATTCGAAATATTGTGGAGTGCGTGAACTGTTGAGAGGTTGACAAGATGAATCCTTGTCAAACAGAAGAAAACATTAAATATGAACACTTTTCCAAAGCAGAGCAATAAATTGGATTCTGCCTTTCTCACTTTAAAAGCATTCAGTCGAAAACGATTATAAATGAACTATAAAATAGAAACAAAAGACCTATGAAACAGGAGAAGAAACACATGCTAAATTCATACCGCAAGGATCTCATGAAACAGAGCTGTACCATTCAATTATTTTCTCTGTCAAATCTGTACAATGAAGCGCTGGGTTTTTTCCTCCCAAACTTTCCTCAGAACTCCAGAACCCTTTACACATAAATTTTCATACAATAAATAGACTTTACTGTGGGAAAATGAATCGCTGAAAATAAGGGGCAGTTTCACCTAAAATCATGAAAATAGGAAAAGACTGCTCTAAAAGGAGCAGCGTTACATCTCTTGGATCTGAAAAGGTGGCATCTGTAGGTGTGGAACCCTTGAAATTGTAATTGAGGACAAAAATAGACCCCTTGGCTTATTTCTCTGCTACGGTTGATTGTCATACTTTTACATTTGGGCGTTCGGTCTTTGACCGTTTCACTTTCCTTTAGCTGCTTCAGTGTCTCGCTTTCCTTTCAGTTTCAAGCTCTACGATGGCTGCCTGGAAGTTTTCGGCAAGCACTTCATTTAATTTTTTTGCGATATCTGTTTTTTTTTCTTTGCCAATTTCTTCCTTGTGATGAATAATCCCTCCTATATGAGTTCTCCAAATCTACTTTAGCTGTTTCAATAATCCCTCTTTATTTTCTTTCTGGTCCGGAAAGCAGGGAAGCTATCGATCCATAAGGTTGATATCCAAGCTTGATGGCAGATAAGTTTATGTAGGAAAATACTTTAAAATCTCTCTTAGTAACCAATACGCCACAATCGATCATGGTTAGAAATTTTCACTGGTGAACTTTGCACCATGACCAGAGGCATTAATTTGAGCCGTTTGATATTTCTCTTTATCATGACTATCATGCCACTTCTATTTTGGTAGCTGAAATAATGTGTCCTCTGGGATGTCTTTGCATTCCAAACCGTTTTTCAATTTAGCTTGCCTTAGTTCCTCGAGCAAGGACAAGGAGGTAATAAGAGTTAGCGTCCCCACTTGTCCCATTACTTTTCTCTGTTTGAAACCTGCACACAGAGGTCGTAAATATATAAAAGAACTTAGTCATAACCCTGTTTCTTCATACCACAAAAACAGACTTTCAGATATTTGCTAAGCAGATAGCAGAGATACTAAAGGCTTTGACTCTGCCTTTGCGATGGTCGCATGTTGAACCTGTACGTTCCTTCTGAAGATTGATGTGATATAGGATGCATATCTGAAATTTGACTTTGTAAAGTCTTCAAACTGAAAGCACTCACAAAATTGATCACCGACTAGAAATTTAGAGAATGATGTAGGCATGGCTTCAAAAGAGCCAACTAAATCGGATTCAAAATTGCCCCACAATGGCACAACGATTTCAAGTCCCCTTGTTGTCCACCATAAACACACTAAGAGATCTGAAATCTGGAATAGAATCCACCACAGTCACTCCATTTGCAAGGGTTGCTTTAATGGGACTGTTCAACAATTAACTTCATTGCCCCTTTTGCTTGTCGTACCTTATAATCCTAGAAAATCATCAAGCAAATTCTATGCCTCTTAGTAACCTGTCTTGCAAATAAAATCTACATAATCCTGTTTCTATTTTGATCCTCTAGAAGGTCTGGGTTTATAACACGTTGGCTCGTGGAGATAATCCGCACAGATTTCTCACTGAAATCACCGATCTGTCCAGCTTTTACAGACAGGATGGGGAAGGCTCCAGAATCACATAACTCTGCTGGCCAGCTTGTTTACATAGGTAATCCGAAATCACCCAGATATTACAAATGTATTTAATATACTTGCTCTCTGCAGGACTGAAGGTCATATACTTAGCAACAAATTGCCAAACGCTCTAAATGCTTCGTTTCATTTGCAATGTATAATTGATAGATGCCCTCTCATGCGCCCCATCACAAAATGCAGACTCAAATGCATACTTTCAACCACAACATATTACTTCCTTTCTTCCACGCCTGCCCGCCCTGATCAATCTGTCAGACGTTCAATCACCATCTAACTTTGTGTCTTGTACCCCTCATCGAAGGATGCATCTTGGGAATCTTCCAGGTTCTACCTTGACTCTTTTAAGCCGATTATCATCAATACATTTAATAGAACCTGATCGATCCCATCTCCAGTATATCTGTGGCGAAGGAGGTGAAGAAGGTGGTTCTCAAACTTTGGTTCCATGTTTCTCGCACCAACTGGCAATCAGGCCTTTGACACAATAGTTGGGAGTTACACCCGAATATGATAACTTTTGCTGAGTTTTCGAGCCTTTGTGAGTGTGCGCCCGTGCGGAAAACCCAGTGCGCAGCGCCCTGGGTTTGTGCCGCGCCCATTATAATTTACACTGGGTGAAAACTCCCAGTGCGTCGTGCGCCCTATATGCGTTGCGCCACCTGTTATATGCGTCGCGCTGACTTTTAACACAGTCTTAGTCTCAAAAAAAATCACCAGTTTTGCCCTCTCTCCATGAGACTTGCAGACAATTGCGAGCATATTCTCCTCACAGATGTTATTAACTAATTTGTTTGATGTACCCGGAACTGATTGTAGTTCCTTCCCACTAGTGACAGCCTGAACATTGCGAACAGGATTTGTCAAGGGGGCCATGCCCTGACTATTCGAAATTTGCTGAGGTGATACTTCTGGAACAACGCTTGGCAATCCTGGAACAACACTTGACAATGGACGAGGATTCTGAATTGAAGGTAAATCACTATGTGGATCTTCTCTTTTTGACTTATTCTTTCCTTGATATCCAATTTTATCACCATTCTCTCTCCAGAAATCAAGAGTCATCTGCTTGAGTCTTGACTCCAACCGTATGAGGACTGCAGTTTTTTCAAAATCCTGTTTATCATGTGCAGGTTCTATGAAGTTTGCTTCAAGAACACCTACTACACCTCTTCCTCTACTACTATTGTCTTGCCAAACCTTCCAAAATGGCATAATAAGCTGATTTTTATGATAAATATTGAACCCGTGAACATTAATGAGAGGAGCTTCCTTTGTAAATCCTATTGTTGTTGCAACCGATACCTCTTTCATCCCAACACCAAGTTGTGGCTTGTAGATTATTACTTTGGAAAATTTTAGATCATCAGCTAAACTATGATATTCAACCGGCTTTCCCCTTAGAATGATTTGAAAATTTGGCATCTTCCTCAGATAAAGAATAGATGCATAGGCACGTAATGAATATAAATGACGGTAAGAAATATGTGACTAAATCAATTCAGTAGCATGTTTTGTTCCTGACTTCAGTCCACCTCGCAATCTTATATCCTCCTTATCTGTGTCAAAATCAAGCTCCAGGATGCCATCATCATTAAGCCAAAGGTTGTAAACAATAATTTTTGTTCCATGAGGACCAATGTCATCGAACTGCTTCATAAGCTCAGTTTCCGATGCATAGGGAGACCACTGCAATATTGTGGCCAAGTTTTTTGTCCAAGTACTTTTTGTGCTGCGAACTAACATTCTAGGTCCTTCATGATTTGATGGAAGCTCAAAATCGACCATTGGAACAATGATGTCATCCTGCCCAGTTTTCCTCAAGAATGTATAGGAAAGGAGCCCAATACTCTGTGTTGACGAGCTGCCAGAAGAACTTCGGGTGAAAACAATAACATCTGCTCCTAGCCTCATCATGCTTGTTTTGAAACCATTACCATATTTTCCAATGGTAGTATTTGTGTTCTTCATGGAGTATCCAAGCTCATGCACCGCTGGATGCATTCAGGATACATACCCCCCCCATCATCCTAAAAAAGTAAAGCATGGCTGTAATATTGTGGGTTAAAAATTTGGTTTGCTTTAACATAAGTTGCACCATTTTGGATCTCATCAACTACATTATCAAGAAGCTCTGCAATCGCTCCAAATGCCCATTTGTGGGAGGTTGCATTAGAATGAATAAATTTAGGGTGTACACGAACATGGTCCATTCCACATGTTATAGTTCTTTTTTGTGTAGATTGAACATCATAATCGCCTGCTCTCCAAAACTGGTGATTTTCCCGGGTAAGAAATTCAGACTGATTTGGCATTGAAGAGATGACTGGATGTATGCCTGTGCTTTGATCATTTGCTATCAATGCCTGACTTGTTCGACTGAGTCTAACATTGGCTCCAATTGGGATGGCAGCTGCCGCTCTGTGGAGGTGCCAAGAATTGCAGATCTTTAGGTGAGCAGACAGTGCCTTCGTCCATTGGGATATGGAGTCCGTGATTCCGACAAACCAGCATGACATCAATTTACTGACTGAAACTTGACTCGCACTGACTCAATGCGAACTAAAATGGCTGAAAAACTTAACTCTAGCAAACTAACTCAAAATACCTAGACCTGAACTTAAAACTTAAAGCTGAGTGGCAATACATGGCCACCCGTGTTTCTTACAAGGCAATATGCGATCAAACTATATCAAAATGCCAATGTAACCAATCAAGCAGATGCCTTCTTGCTTGACTCTCCTAATCATATCTCCAGGTCAACAGTAGATACTTGTAACTGGCCATCCCAAAAGCTAATTGACCATGATCTCCTTCATCACCGAATACTACAACAATCACCTTCACTGCTGGCTACAACAGATTTGCCATTGGATCATGAAAAACATGAAGATTTTCTATTGCCACCTCCTGTTGAAGAAACAAGATGTCCTTTGCTTCAAATTTTGATCTTCCTTCATCATGTGCTTCAGTGAAAGTATGCTCTTTGGCTTTAAAAAACTCTAAACAGGTGGATGAGCAGATATCTTCTTGGAAAAATATTTCAACACATGAAACATATGAAGAGGAATCTGAATGGAAATCCTGAATGTTTTGATCTTCTGTGGTGTGAATGTATTGAATGAAGTTCTGATCTTGTCTTTCATACACTGACTGGATTACCTCCTCATGAAGGCTGTATTCTAATGAACTGAGAACATTTGGATCCAAAACTTTGTCTTCTTCATCCCAGATGATTTCAGCAGCAGAGTTCTCTTTCATAGGATTCAATATCGGGCCTTCTTGGTCATCACAGTCTGAATCTGGAACTGAAATAGCTATCCTGACATTATCACATTCTGAAATTAGAACTAAACTTACTTGCATGCCGTCTTCTTCTATTGACAGATCTGAACCGACACTTTTTCTTTCATCAACTTCAGCCATATGGAACTCTTCAACCTGCTGATCTATTTCATATAATTCATGCTGACTATCAAGATGCAGAATTCTTTCATCTTCCACCGTATTACAATCTTGATCATGCTGCAAATTTTAATGATCGTCTTTACGCTGCTGAAAGGGATTTTCATACAGGGCTTCCATGATCTCATCATCCATAAAATTATCATCTTCATAATATTTTTCAAGGCTTTCAATAAAAGTAGAAGCATGTTTGCAACAGTCATGAACTAGATTTAATGATGGATAAGATTCTTTATACTTCTCAAAGAATATTGAATGAAAATCCTTTAGACAATAAATGGAAGCAGGTGGCAAACTTTCATACCAAGATCGAGCTTTGTCTTCCAGAGTAGCCATAAACATTTTCATCAAACAGTCTTCAGGAAAATCGATCTTTAATTTATGCACGTGAATGTGAAATTTCACCAGATGAAGAGCAGTGTCATTACCTTCCACATTTCTGAACACAGGAAAATTCTTTGACCAATCTACCTTGGGAATTTTATTTGGAAAACCTGGGATGTGATCTCGGCTCATGGGAGCGTATCTTCTTGCAATCCGATCCATCTTAAGAAATCTCAAAGCTACTGATCCCTCTGTAGTGGAGTCACCATGAAGGACTGATTGCATGGATTCTTCAGTGAATGGAGTCACCAAGTGAATGATTTCAGCTGTCTTCTTATGTCTGATCGTTTTTCACCATCAACAATCAGCTCTGAACTTGAGATATGTACTGGGGCAAAACAATCTACAAGTAAACCATTTCATCCCCAGCGTAGTCGCCACTATGTTAGCACCTAAATCTGCCTTAGGCTGAAGGAGGAAAAAATTAGGGTAACCACAAACCACGCTCAGTCTGGTAGCTAGCCCTACCAGAGCAGGAGAGGGCTCTCTCCGAGTCACACTCAGTGAATGGATATGCAAAATGGTTTGAGATGACTTACAATGCAATATTTACCTTAGGCTAGTAAGTGAAAAGGGATTTTGGAAAATATTTTCGAAGTGATTGAACTTCTGAGATGTATATGGGACTGGCGCTTAGCAAAGAATAGAGAATTGAAAATGAAGGCACAGATTATTCTGTGAGGCAAGGTAGGCGGGAAGTGCAACAATTTTAACTCAAGGTGACGCGGAATGGAAAGATCGCCGAAGATAGTGAAAAGGGCATGGTCGCATGAATCCTTTTCAATAGAAGAATAACACTGCATATGAAATTTTCCCACAGGCAGAGCAATATAAATTGAATTCTACCTAATCTCACTTAGAAAATTTCACTGCAATGAAACATGAAATGAATTATGAAACATAACAATATGGAACATAAGAACACATTTTCTACACTCACAACCACAAGAATCTCATGAAACAGGGCCGTTGCCTTTCATTAAACTCTTTGTCAAAAATACACAGTGCAGAAACAGAGTTTCTTTCCCACAGTCTCTCAGAAGTTACAAGCCAGCCAACCCTTTGCAAATAACTTTGCTTACAATATATAGAAATTGTAGGGACGAGATGGAATGCCCAGGGGTTGGGAAGTTACTCAAATCATTTCGAAAAGGAGATGGAGAGCCAACCATCAGCTACAGATGTAGCGCTCTCAAGCATGACATTTGGCTGTGGTGACCCTTTGCATTCTTTTCCACTTGGATAGATGCCCACCTGGAGAGAAAACTCTTTAAAATCCACCTTTGGTGCCAAAAAGACCGAAGAGTGGATGACCGGGCCCACTTGGAGAAGTCGTGACCCGAAATTTCACGAAACGGGAGCAAACTGGGCAAAATTTCCTCTGTGCGTCGCGCGCTTTTCTCTGTGCGTCGCGAACTTTTTCATTAACTTTATGTTCATGCCGAGGGGTCTTGTGCTGCATGAACTTTTTCATTTTCTCTATGTTCCCGCAGATGAAAAATGGGAGGTTCATCATACGCACCCTGGTAAAGTGCATGAGCAACCTGATGTGATAGGCATAAAGGTGAGAAAACCTCCCCTCACAACTGAAGTATTTCATGATCAATTTCATGAGCGGATCATGCTCATCTCTCAGAAATCTGAATGGGAAAATTCTAGTGAGCTGACTCAAACAAGTGGCCTTAATGTAAGGCTCATAAAGTTCCCTCTCCACCTTCATCTTCTTGTGCCACTGTTCTCCAACATTTGGTATGCCTGTTGCCACTGATATGGTTTCGGGTGTCAATGTGAAGGTGACCCCTGCCAAGATAGACTGACCTCCATGTAGGTGGAGTGAAAAAAGACGGGCCAACTCATGATGAATTCTGACATTTGCCACCCTCTGACAAACTTTGAAACATGCTAAGTGCTGGAAACAAGACATAGCGAGAGGGCACGCCTGCAACTCAGTGAGGGTGTTTGGTTCATACCTGACATGTCTGCCATTCCTAGGTCTCCGAGGAGCCTGTTCTCCTGAAGCTGTATCACTGTGAGTTTCCCCCTCATATTCTGGTGAATTTTCTGATGCCATTTTTGTTGCTTGTACCCTGAATTTCTTTGCTGCCCTCTGAATCCAATAGAACTGGTAGGTGCTCTGCAAATTTGTCACCAAGGGGACAATAAAATAGGGAATATTAGGAGGGGAATGATGAAAGGGGAATAGGGATTAAGAGGAGAAAGTTACCAAGGATTTAGGAGTATTTTGGGTATATGTTTGATGGGGTAGGGTTTGAATTTTGAGCCATAGGAATAAAATGGGAAAAGGAATATGATTATAGTGATGTTAGGGTAATGATAAGGGGAAAATGATGCAGGGAAAATGGTGGTAGGGGTAGGGTAGGAGAACATTTGACAACACTGTTACTGTAGCAAGAACCCTAGGAGCTTGATTCTTTTATGTCTTCCTTTTGTTTATTTCAAAAAAAAATTGTATTCGGTTCATAGCTTCAAAATCATGATGTTCTCATCAAGTTTAATGCCAAGAGTGAAGGTAGTTGGTCTACCTTTCAAGTTTGATAGGCATTCACAAAATCTTTGGGCAATTTAGCACATTTTCGGGCTTATAGGTCTGTGCGCCGCGCGCACTGCCCAGTGCGCTGCGCGCTCTGAGTGCGCCGCGCCAGTGGAAAATTTAAACTGTGAACCGGCTCCCAGTGCGCCGCGCACAATGAGTGCGCCGCACCACCATGTGTGTGTGCCGCGCACTGTTAAAGTCGCCCAAATTTGCTTGGAAAAACAGGGGAGAGGGTTTAGGGCGGTTTTTGGGAAAAATGGTCAAGGGGAGATGAGGAAAAATGAGAGGAGAGGAAAAGAGAAAGGGAGGGGAGTGACCTTGGTGCTTTCATCACAGTTTTGCAACCCCAACCTTCCTATTCTTATAGATTTTCTCATGGGTGACATTATGCGTTTTAGGTGAGATTTCAACCTCTTCACAAACACCATATTTCTGACAAAACTTGATGAGCAGGTGTTGTTACAAGGCTTACCTTTCAATTTGATCGCTTTTTCCAAGTTTTGAAGTCGTTTGGCACCATTTTGGGTTGCTGGACTGTGTGCGCCGTGTGCAATTCCCAGTGCACCGCACCCGTGTAATCTTCCAACGGTGGGCTGGCTGCATGTGCGTCGCGCCCGGTGAGTGCGCCGCGCTCCTGCCTGTGTGCGCCGTGCTTCCCAAATCGCCTCCCAACTCACTCAAACGCTCATCGTATCAACTTCACACCTTTGCAAATGTCTTCTCCAAGTCATTTAGCAACACATTACCTTTGCTTTGGGTCAAAACATGTATTTAATATTGGCTAGAGAGAAACTGGTTTGAATTTTTTCTTCCTTGAAAACCCACTTTCTAATGTTTTTGTTTTGCACTTTTCATTGACTTTTAAAACACTCTGTTTTTCCTTTTTTCTTTGAAATTTTGGCTCTCATGATAAAATTTTCGGCGTTTCTTTGCGGGAACTGTGTGATTGGGCCTTTGGCTTTGAAATCCATGTCTGCATCTAAAAATGTCAACTGTTGATTTTTGGAAAATTTTGTCATAGTTGACCTTGTTTGACTTTTCTTCAAAACAGAGTTTTGAAGAAGAGTCGATGTCTATTGTGGTGATGATGAAGCTTTCTGCACTGTAGGTATATACGATCTCCCTCTGGCCTGCATGGCTTGTTCTGGACATGTTTTCAGAGACCAAACTGATGAATTTCTAGACCCAAACAATAAAAAATGACTCTGTCCTGAAATAGGACCAGACCTTGACTATCATGAATTTCATTGATTTTGGACCAAGACCTGAACCAGCAGAGGCCCGTCACGGGGGAAAATGAGTAGCATGACTTTCTCCGTCATATCATGACATGTCCCTAGCGAAATGCAGTTGAGTGGATGAAGCGGGACACCTAAAATTGAAATGCACAAAGAGCTTTGATCTCTGACGGAGGGCTAACCAGACTGTTTTGGGACTAGCAATGATGAAGTTTCCGGATGGTTTTGATGCTGACATGGCATACCAATTGAGAGAGAGAGAACCGGCTACAATGGAAGATATGTAGAAAATTGCAATCAGCTTGAGGCTAACCTGCTGTCCAAAAGAGAAAGAGCGAAAGCAGAGAAGAAAACCACGGTGAAAGAAGAATCTTCTTCAATGGATCAATTGCTCAAGAAGTTAGAACAGATGCTCGAAAGGGTAAAACTTGACAAGCCAGAGCCACAAGTTAGGAATCCTAACTTTCGTGTCCAACAACAGCCACAATATAGAATTAGACAAAGAGATCAGTGGACTCAAGAGCAGACAGCACAACAGCCGATAAAAACACCTTTGCAGCAGAATTTTGTACATGGACCGGAATCAGATGAGGAAGGGAATGTAATAGGCAAAGAAAACCATCTCTTTACTCTAGATGAGCTGCCTATTTACATCACCAAAGAAGAAGAATGTGCAGTGAATTCAGTTACGCACCAAGACACTGATTTTATCCTAGCTAACGAAACCGTGTTGGAATAAGAGTCAGAAGAATATCAAAGGGGGTATATGAATGCTTTGTCCACACAACAACATCGATATTCCCTTAGAAACAGAGATGTACTTGCTAAACCAAATCAGAAAAAGAAGGAGGATGAAACAACAAAGAAAGATCTATCAGCTGCCCAAAGAAAGGGAAAGGAGGCGGTTGTTCTGGAGAGCAGCAAATCAAAATCAGCAGAACAATCACAGCAACCGGCCAATTACAATTTTATGATATGAATGCATTGTATGCAAATGCAAATTGTTGAAGATTTTTCCTTGCTAAACAAAAATGGGAACAATGCTTGAGAAAAAGAAAATCCCTAGAAAATTTGATATACCTATGCGGCATAGAACATAGAAGCTTTACTCACAAATATATTTTGATTTTTTTTTAGCTTTCTACATATTTTTGTTTAGAGTCTTTTCATTTCTTTTGGAGAATTAAAACTTGCCTTATGTGCTAAATGATTCATTTATGTAGGTGCAAATGTTCATTTCATATCATGCATTTGAATTGAATTGGTGGTTTTGTGAGCATGTTTATGCTTCAAAGCATTCTGTAGAACCATGTCCATAGCATACGATTGGAGAGTCGGTGAATGGTTGTATCTCAACATGAAATTATTTGTTTGAATTTATACAATTGTTTTCCATTGAAATATTTCATAATAATGAGCCTATAACTCAATGGAATTTACTTAGAGCACATACTTCATGAGGTCTTGATGATAATGTAATCATAGAGAAAATATGTACAAGAATGAGAAAAGGAAACATTGTTTATTTTCTAATTTTCCTGGAACATCACATGGATTAACTAGCTGGATTGAAGAAATCGTAAGAGAAATTTATTCTTCAAACAATGTGACATCAAAGCCCTAATTAGATGAGTTTTTGTGTCTTTAATATTTCACATGGATTTATCATTTCCAATAGGCTGCATGAATACTTATTATGTTATAATGCATGAAGGTGAAGCCACATGCAGAGCTAACATTTTTTCTTTCTTTTCCAAACTATTTTCCTTGATTATAGCCTATCTTTTACTCATTGTTTGTTAAATGTTTTATCTTTTATTTTGAATATGCGATTTAACTTTTGATTTTAATCACAACTAGATATGTATTTCACTTTTTATTTTTAAAGTTGTTGTAATGTTTTATTTGGTAGTCTTTCTTCCCTGAAGTCAATCTACATTTTAAATCCATGTTATTTGAACTCATTAATTATGGTTAAGTGTGTACATGAATCCTAGGAACATTGCCTTACTTTCTTGGTTTATGGGTTGAACTGAAGGATTGTATTGAAGATACTTTAGTTAGCTATCTGCATGTGGTTGAGTTGTACACATAAGTAGTTTCTTTATTTCAAACTTTCTAATTTTTTTCATTTCAACTCTACATATCCTCTTTTTGTTGATTTGCGTTTGATTATTACTTTCTTTTTATAACTTATTTTCTTTGTTTCACTAGTTCCTCTTTTATGAATGGTTTGTTGCATCCCGTTTTAGGAATTAACCATATGTTTCTAATGATAGGCATACTTTAATAATATTTAAATAGTTGGTTGAAAAAGTGGAAACTTGCTCACATCCAATATATGGGACATTGGTCCTTCTTCTTCATTTGTTAGTTTAGTACATGAAATATAGACTTAGTGGTGGAAAATTGCCTAGATAATGGATAACTAAGAGAAGCTCAAGACTATCTCTGGATAGATTTATGGTTACCTTCAAGGTTCCACTCACACATGTAATAATGATTGAAATCTTGCTTAGAAGTTTATGGAGAGTCAGATATATTGAATATAAGGAATATGCTTATCACAAAGTAGTTATATCTAAAACAATTCTTGTTTATAAGTATATTTACTAATTCCTTTCAAGGATGATTGATATCCCCCATGCACCTCTCTCTAAATAAATAAATAAATAAAATCAAATCAGATAAAGGTAAAGGCTCAGGAAAAGCATTTCAGATCATCTAGGGCATGTAGGTATCTCAACTAAGGTTATAGATTCTCACTAGTAGTGGAGTAAAGAATGTGATACTAGGGTGACTCTATTGGGGGTACGGGCATGCACTGTTGATAGAGAAACACAAGAGAATATGAATATTTAGCATAAAATTCAACATTTCTTGTGTATATTACCTTGTGACACTACATTAGCTTTTGATGGAGAACTAAGGAATCCAATTGATTTGAAAGACAAGGTGTAATGGGGCCCTCTACACTGAGGCTTGTGCACTTAATTAAGGCGAAATATTATAACATACCTAGTAAATATCGTAATTTTGTTTGTACAGATTGAAGGTTTTTCTTCACGTGTCACCAATTGTTGAGTTAGTAACAACCCCCATACCATTTTTGACTCCCATATTTGATGGAGGAAAAATAGTATGGGGCCCCTTATTTTAATATGGATTTTTTTATTTTTCATGAACTTTACTATATGCCTTCTTTCTTTGGTTTGAATTTTTTTCTTGTGAATTTTATCCTAGTTCTTTTCCATTTGATCTCACTTCGGTTTTCAAAGGTTTGCACTGATATTTCCTTCTGCCTCCAAGAAAACAAGAAGAAGGCTATTAAATCACCCTACTCAAGTCAATGTAGCTTTGTTATCTATGATGGAACCAAAGGATTTTTCTCATGCCGGCAAAGATAATAATTTGTTAAAATCCATGCATCAAGAGCTTGATCAAATCGAGAAAAATCAGACATGGGAGCTTTTTCCAAGGCCAACAAACAAGAAATTTGATTGCTCAAAATGGGTCTTCACGAACAAATTAAATAACACAATGAAATGGTAAGAAACAAGGAAATGTTAGTTTGCAAAGGCTATGCACAAATTGAAGGTTTGGACTTTGATGAAACCTTTCCTTGTGTTGCTTGATTAGAGGGAATTTAAATGTTCTTCGCCTTTGCTAGTTTAAAGAAATTTAAGAGACATTAGATGGATGTTAAATCTACCTTTTTAAATGGAGAATTATAAGGAGAAGTCTACATATAGTAGGTTGATGGTTTTCAACTATACAGTAAGCCTGATTATGTCTGCAAGTTGGAAAAGGCCTTGTATGGTCTTAAGCAAGCCCCATGGGCTTGGTATTCCAAGTTAGACAATTATTTTCTCAAGTGTGGTTTTAAATGAGGCGCAAATTATAATAATTTGTATGTGAAATATAATTATGGAAAATTATTAGTGGTGGTTGTCTATGTTGATGATATACTTTTTTTCCATTGATTTTGACTCTCTAACATGCCAATTTGCAGCTGATATGAAGGCCAAATTTGAAATATTTATGCTTGTATAACTTTCTTATTTCCTTGGTTTACAGATTGCACAATCTTACAAAGGAATTTTTATATCAAAAATCAAGTATCTCAAGGAAGTTTTGAATAAATTTGGCATGGAGAAATTTTCTTCGGTAAGCACTCCAATGGTTATTGAAAGCAAGCTCGATAAGACTAATGAATCACCAAAAGTAGATAAGATTTTATACATATCTATTATTGGTATCCTCCTATATTTGAAATCCTCAAGACCATAAATCATGCAAGTAGTTGATATTGTTGGAATATTTGAAGAAACCCCCAGATAGAGTCATCTTCTAGAAGCAAAGAGGATTCTCATATATGTCAAAGCAATAATGGGCTATTAATTTTGGTACCCCAGAGGTAAATATTTTTCACTAAATGTTTTTACTGACATTGATTGGGTAGGTGATGTGGATGAAAAAAATAAAACTAATGGTGGTGTTTTCTTTCTTGGTCCATGTCTTTCTTCATGGTTGAGTAAGAAGAAAGCTTCAATTTCCCTTTCTATTGCTAAAGCAAAATATATATCAACAACTTCTTATTGCACTCAACTCTTATGGATGAAGCAGAATTTATAGGACATACAAGTATTATATGATCAACCTATCCCTATCAATTTAAATAAGACAAGTTCCATAAGCATGTCCAAGAACCTTGTTTTGCTTTCAATGACAAAGCATACTCCAATTAAATACCATTTCGTTAGAGAAAATTACAAATCAGATTGACAAGTTGGAGTATCTAAGTACAAAAGAATAAGTAGCTAATATATTCAACAAACTTCTCCCAAGAGATCAATTTGAGTACTTAAGGAAAATATTGGGAGTAGTTCCTTTTACCACCCTTCACTAGATCTTCCTCAAAAGGAAGAAATGTAGCCAACAAGCACTCAACTTTTCAATGGGAATTTGTCAGGTCCATGACATAAATAAGACAAGGGGAGATTGTTTGCAGGGGAAGCACGTTCATTTCTTTTTCATTTATCCAAAGGGGGAGAAGTACACCAAAGGATAAGTGCATCATAGGGTGAGCAACATCCACAGGGGGATAAGAAAGAGAAGTAAGAATTACACTTTGTTTTTTCTCTTATGCTCATGTTTTATGGTGTTGCCATTAATGCCAAAGGGGGGAAATGATAGAAATATGTTGTCGTTGATGGAAAAGACAAAGAAGATGATGGAAAAGGTAGAGATGGTTGAAAGCATAATAGTCAAGGAACAATATTAGCTCAAATTGATGGCAGAGGTATTGATGGGTGTAAGTATATTGATAAAGAAATAGAGAAATTAAAGCCATTTCCAGTTTAGAATATCATCTCAAGTGATTTAAGAAAGTAATTAGATGGATAAAACTCTAAAATATCTTTCTAGTGGTATATATAATATTGCAAATATCCTCCTAGATTAGAATCTATTTCCAATCAAAGATAAAAAACCCCGAAGTCAAAGGTTACAGTTAAAGATATGGTGATGGTCTTAGTTGGAGTTAGTTTTGGCATTTAGCCAAATGTGGTGGAGCTCTTGGTGGAGGATAATCATTGAACTACGAGAATTTATGAAGATGGATTGGGAACCACACGTCCTCTCTAATCCATGGAAAATTTAAGCAAGCCCAAGAATGCCTAAAAATTAACGACTTGGGGGGGGGGGGGTCCATTATTGGTGGTATTTCCATATTGATGATCAAGAGATTGATGTCCCATATTAATAGAAGACCCTTGCCCCCCTTTTACCATGAAACCACGTAAGGGGTCTCTACATTAAAACCATGGCAATAAATGGTATGTGGTGCAAGGAACTGTGGTTGAGTGAGTTGTCATAGACAGGTGATACGGACCAATTAACAAAATGCATTTGGATGACATGGTGCTAGGAGGATGTGAACAGGTGGTAAGATGAGTTGACAACTTGGATTGACCAAAGAGAGACACATGGTGTGTTTGTATCGGTCGACAGATATGACAAGGAGGCATAATGGCATGCTGACATCAACATGATGTGGCACCAATGAGGGTGTGACACATGGAATGTAGATTTGACATTTTCAAGTATTCAAGTGGGCCAAATTTGAGTGACACATGGCACCACAAAGGAGCCATGACGTTGCACAAATGATGCAAGCATGATGCCAACAATATGATTTGGGAGTTGGGCCAAGCTCTAACCCCATTCAATCCTCGACCTAATAGCGACTTGTTCATAGCTCCAGGTAATATGGTGAAAGTGCTAAAGGACAAGTGCTCCAATAATTGACAAAGGACACTAGCAGTTCGAGAATTTTAGTAGTGACATGGAAATATTTTGAAGTATATTTAGCAATATTACCAAATATGGAGATAGCTAAATTTAGAAATTCATAGATAAAGCCTGATATTTGTTCCAAAATTTCAAATTTGGACAACTAACTCAAAGTCACTCATAGAGACAACCAAGAAGAGTTTGAAGAATTATGACTCACATCAAGAGAAAATTTAAGAAGAAGAAGAAAAAGAAGTTGACGATATCAAAATATCTGATAAGTGAAATTTAAGTGCATGTTAACTAAAGTTTGAAAACCAAAAATATCAGCCATAATGTCTATATAACCATAATCAAATTTGCAAGAGATGTTATTGGTTGTATGGTGTGTTGATGGGTCAACTAATTTTCAGAGGTGGATGTTGGTGGATTCATCAGTGATGAGAGATTGTTGAAGGTGATTTTATGGTGTTTGGGGTCACTAACTGAGGTGAGAAATTTATTTGTTTATGGAAGGAAGTGGGCTTCATGATTTGATCTTGAAAATTGTATGAAAGATGAATCACTGAGGTCAATAAAGTGGTAGCCTATAGATCAAGGGTTGTAGCTCCTTCTAGTAGTGGCTAATAAATAGTTAGGGGTTGGATCTCCTTTCAATGGTAGTTGATAAACTAGGAGTTTTAGCTGATAAATTAGGGAGCATTAGCTTCCTTTTGGTTTTAGCTAGAGAAATTTGTAAAAATGAGTATAAGGTTTCCTCGTGGAAATAATTGAAGATAAGTTTCAATAATTTATGTGTTTTATTTGTGCTTCTACTAATGATTGATTCTTGTGATGTTGGAATTAATTATTACTAAAGTATTTATTGGTGTCCTAGTAATATTTACCAGTGAAAGAAAATTTTAAAATTCCTACAATTTTGGTTCCTCCCCCCTCTCAGTATTGTCCTATTTTCTAACAAAACGCAGGGGAACCAATGCACAAAACCATGGTTACCAAAGGGACCTAGTTTGGAAAATTGGAATTTGAAACCTTCTAGAAATAGTTTGATGTATAAATTGATGTTTTTTGGGTGTAAAAGTTTGTTCCTTATGGAAAATACCCCTTAGAGTTAGTATAAACGTAGATACCTTTCTAGTGTCACAACAAATTTCCTCAATTAGAGTCTGTATGCAAAATTTATGCCGCCCGGAAGTTGACCTTTCTATTTTGACCACCATGATTCACAAGGATGCCACATCAGCCCAATTATTCATGGAAAATGGGCTATCCATGTGATAAAGATGAAGAATACTCTAGAAGAGTCAATATTGTAACTCTAGTTAAGAGTTGGAATCAAATTTACCACTACCAGGTTATCAAGTTGTGTTATAACGAGGCCATTAGGAGGAAAAGGGGTTAAATTCTATTCAAGTGCAATTTGTTCCATAGATGACTAGAGTAGTCAAGAGTGGATAAGGAAAGAGTAAATGGATAGAGTTAGTATGTTTTAATAGCTCACAAGCCACAAGTCTCACTCCTTTTTACTTACATTCATTTTCCATTTAGCGAAAGAGAGTAGAGCAACCTCACCTTCTAGCTAGGTTGTTTTCTCCTGAAAGGGTTTCCCAGGTTATATCTTGTGATAATTTTCGTTTGTGAGTTTTATTTTGTTGTTCTCTATTTTTTTCATATTTTATATATTTCATGCATAATCATAACACTATAACTAAGCTTCGTAGTGTATATTTCATATTTTAAGCATAATTTCATAGTTATGATGAATTGTCTAGTGGAATAGCCATGGTAGTTTATAGATCATAATATCAACCTTTATAATTTAACTAAAACATAAGGAAATAATTTAAAATTAAGATACATGATGATACCCAAAATTCCCCATCATGGAATTTTCTCTCAGAGCATATTTTTGCATGGGGAAGAGTACTTGAAGCTTCTAATACTCCTAACAATGTCACAACTCATAAAAGTTTGATTTTTTTTTAGTTTGGAACAAAAGCAAAGCTTATCACTCAACTACATATACCTTGTAGCTGAGAAAAATAATTTGATGGCTTCACATTTACCTCCACATATGGGAATAGTGCAATTCAACTTTTTTTTTAACTCGATGACATCTTTTATTGATGTTGACCACATGTTTTAAATGCATTTAAAAGGATTAGTGAATTTTATTATATATAATAAAAATTCACTACTCAAAAATACACTAACAAAACATTTTGTACTTTTAAATACTATGTTATGATCATTCTCCTTCACTTTGAAATGTAAAGAAATAGAATTGGTTTTCTTGAAAATTTTCTTTTTTTTCTTGCATTCATCCTCAAATTTACAAATTGTGTGCATTATAAGGATTCTTGATTGAATAATACCCATTTTTGAGAGTTTTGTGAGTTGAAAGTAGCATGAAAATCATATGATCTTTGGTTGACACATTGTGGAGGATTCCAAGGGTAAAAATACTGTACAAATTTGTGAATTCTAAAAAGATTTCAACAAACTATTTCATGTGTATTTCATCAACATTTTTGATGTACTACGTATATGATCATCTTGGGTAGAAGTAATGGTGTGTACTTTCTCAATCAATTTACCAAGGTAGTACAAAGCATTCACCTTTAAGTGGCTCATTTTAGGAAAAAACCTCAAGTGAGTACTCTTGAACTATGCATTTATGTTGAACATCTTGATTTGGTAAGAGAAAATGAGTTTCAAATTAATGTTAACAAGTAATAGTGATCAACATGAAGCAAAGATTTTTTATTGGTATTGTCACTATCAAAGGAATTTTCAATGGTGATATGGCTATTGATGAATATATTTTCCAAGCATATTCAAATCAAAACTCAAATTTGAAAATCAATTTTGAAAATCAATGAAGAAATGTGTCAAACAACTAAAAAATTATTGTGAAAAGGGAATTTTCTCCATGAGAAGAGGTGGTCCTACGGAGTTGATTTGCAATGAGAATTCAAAAACCAATTTTATTGGGAAGTATTAAAAATAGCTAGAGGGTGTTGGGTTGAATGAGATTTCTCAAACCAAAGAAGAATGATGAAGTGATATCCAATGAATGCATGGGAAGAAGCAATCATTATGCTTTGTCTAATAGTCTCCATGAGAAATATAGGAAGAAATCCTTAAGCAAGTTGAAACAAAATTAGCTTATACATTGAAACATGTATCTTCTTTTGCAGAGTAGTGAAATCCAAACATTGAATCAATGAGAATTCTACAAAGGTGAGGAGAGGAGTTTAAAGAAAAAGTTAGTGACTACATCAATGGTGTGAATGTTGAATTATTAAACCAACATTCACTCTCATTTAGTTAGTGAACCAATGGCAATACAAAAGGTTGTAGTCATCAGTAATCATAGATTAACCATGTCTAGTATAGTTTTCTCCCAATCACTAGTTGAAGACATATTTCAAAGTGATCTAAATGTTAGAAAATAAGAAAGGAAAAAATATTTTCTTTATCTTGATAATTACTTGTGATTATCTTACATTCTTATTAACTTTCTTGTGTTCTTATTTTATCTTAGTTCTTAAATAAATTACCAAAAACATAGCACGAAGATAAAAGACACCAGATGTAGCCAGAAAATCAGGGAAAATACCCTATCTAAGGGAAAACCTAGCCAACAAATTTTCCTTCAATAGTTTCATGAGATAATCCAAGACTTTTTGACCTAGACATAGACTTCCTCCAACCACCAAGTCACCCCTTTCCTCCTTCTGCAGATGATAATCCTTCAACAACAACTTTGACCTAGCAACAACAACTTCGACCTAATAGCAACATCTTCGACCTGGCAGCACCAACTTTGATCTCCCAATAGTAGCCTAGAAAAATTGACACACGTGAGAGAAATATGGCCCCAAAAACTTCGATCTTGATTTTCCCTGCAATTCTCCTCCTTGTCCAACTTTTTACTTTCTATTGCATCTTCTTGTATAACAAGTGTGTGTGAGAGACTACTCCAAATGAATCAAATTTCTCAAATATATAGGATTTTGGTGAGGTCGAATTACCCTGCTTGAGGCCGACTTGGTGTGGAGGAGACAAATGATTTATTAATAAAAATTATTTTTACATGATTCAAAATTCCAAGAAGGGTCTCATAAAATGGACAATGACTCAAATGACTCAATATGGAACCTAGAAGTCCTCAATGGGGACTTTGACCTAAAGACATGATGACCTAGGTATGAAACCCATGCTTTAATAAGTCATAATAATAATAATAATAATAATTTCTTTTCATTTATTTTGATAAATAAATTTCATTATGACCAAATAAAATTATGAAGACCAAACCTAATTACATTTTTCAACACTCCCTCTTAACTAGGGGGTTATTCATAATGACATAAATATGCAAGTACATGGAAGATATCAAAACACATGAACCATGGAGAGTTTAGGCACTCTCGGTTCCACATACTAGATTCTTGACCAGGGAAATCTATCCAGGTGGGACTAAGATGGACTAAAGCTTTTAGCCAATCTAGGTACCATTAGGCTTACTTGCTAACCATCAACCCAATGATCTATGTGTGTATCCAAGGTCATAGCTCCATGACAATTCCACCATCCCTCCTTCGGTATCTAGACATCAAGACATACACTAACCAAATGTCCTCCCATGCATTATACAATGCCTCTACACACCCAATTATTCAAATCGGTAATGAATATCTCCCAATCAAATAGATTTCTAACCTCAATCATGCTTCCAAAACTTTAAGATATTTACATGTACAAATACAACCCTAATCAATAACAAACTTTTAAATACACACGAGTAATCGCAAACCTTTGGGGTATTCTTGCTTTTGCCTTGATTATCTCAATTTATCATAGTAGGAATTAGAGACTTCACAAACAAATCCCGACAGAACATTCCTCAACCATACAATTTCCATTCCTACTTTTCATGCAAAAACATATTCTACAATCAGATCCTTCTTTCCTTCTTCGGCAGCACCTCAATATACATTCTCCAATTTCTTCTTCAATGTATCCATCATGAGTATAATATGTCCTCCCTCTAAAATTGGGGAGCTTTCTTCTATCCAGACTCCCTCTTAAGTTAGGGAGATCAACTTGTTTTCCATAACATCGGAGAATATTTCATGGCTTCATTCCTTCTCATCAAAGTAATCTTGATCATCATTATTCATATAACTTCCTTCATCATGCTTATCAATAAAATCTTATAAATATCTTCAACATCTTGAAGATTATGTACCTGCACAACTTAGACAACAAGTATAACCAAATACATAGAAGCATTAAGTTAACTATATCAAAATCATATGTCAAATACCCATACTTAGTTAGGTTCATAATCAACAAGAGGAACATACTTTTAAACTTCAACTTCTAGCTAGAGTTTTGCTATAAACCCTAGATCACATCAGTCTCATTATATCTAAGGCCTCAATATTTATTTTAGAGATATGATAGAATCTACTACAATATATTGGAAACCCTAGAAGCAATTCAAAGAAATACAATTCAACAATGCATCTAACAATTTTAGAATTCATATATAATTCTTCCACTAGGATTTAATGCAAACCCTAGATTCCATCTTTGAGACACTAATATTTAGATATCAGTAATCAAAACCAATCACACCACAATCTAAGCTTTCAAAAATATGACCACCTCCTACTAGGGTTTGTTGTAAACCCTAGATTCATTATCATATTGAAAACAATATCACCATATCCTAGAATATCAAATTTCTATTAGGGCTTAATTACAAACCCTAGAACAATGAGAATTAGAAATTAGGTTAGCACATATACACATATAGTATTTCCATAGTCATGCACAAGCATATCATAACAACATATATCAAGCAAACCAAAAATATAGAAATATTAAAGTTAGACATATAATAATTCCAAATAGGCTAGGGTTTCGATCAGATGGACAAGCATACACCTAGGGTTTCATTCCTGGGACATCATCTTAGCTAAACTAAGGGTATTTCTTATAAACGCTACCAAACCCTAAAAATCTAGTGTTTCAATACATACCACAACAAACCCTAATCTTCCAAAAACTCTAAAGGTCTAGGATTTTAATATATATACATTACCATCCAACCCTAAAAGACTAGGGTTTCCATAGAAACCCTAAACATGACATCATCAAAACACAAAACATCAAAATAATAGAATTTTCTAGATTTCATTAGTAACCTTAAGAAAACTAGGGTTTTCACATTAACATTGACATACCCTTAGGTTAGGGTTTTACAGAGAACCTTTCTAGGGTTCCAAAAAATAATGAATGATTTTAATGAGGGTAGATTTATCTAAGGATTGATCACCCTATCAAGAATCTTTATGATTCAAAGGAGCTAGACACAACAATGTTAGTAATGTAGAACAAACTATTAAAAGGAATGAATATACATTTATCATGAAGAGAACAAAGCTTATGTTCAAAGACATACCTTAGAGTTGGTTTCTTGACAAACCTTGTAGGGCATAAATTATGATAAAACTTCTATCATGTTTTTTCTTATGAGGTCTTCTTCCATAACCCTTGAGTATATAGCAAGTTTTTCCTAATCAAGAAAAATATGAAAAGAAATATTATTAGCATCTAATACAAATACATCTAGATAAGAAAGGGAAAACAAATATAAAAGGATAATACAGGGAGTAAGATACTTATCTTTTGAAAAATGGTGAGGGATCCCTCTCAGTCTAACCTCGAGGGATACCTATAACTTTAACAAAAATGTTTTTCCAAAACATGTTAAACCTCTATATACTAGAAATCAAAGTACAAAAAGGAAAAAATTCAAAGCTTAGAGTAGAGAGACTTAGTAATATAGGTCATTTATTTTGATTCGTTGGTATTATTCTTCTTTAGAGATCCTTGTTCGGAAAAATTTACTTGATCCCTGCTTCTCTTTTTATTCCCAGGACTGTAAAGGCAATTATTTTTATCGTGACCCATCTTGTGGGAATGGTAGCATTCTATCTCGGATAGGTCTACCTTCCTTCTTGGCCCTTTAGACTTCTTGAAGGGTCCTTTGTTCTTATGATGAGAAGAATAGGCATTTGAAATATTCTCTTCTTCTTTCTCTTTGTTACTTACTAATGAAATTCTAACCTATTCTTGGCTACATGCATTCCATAATTGTTTGAATGTTGGAGTTACCGACCAACTATTTATCCCTACTACAAAGGAACTCCAAGAAGATGGTAACCTCAAAAGAGTAGTAATTACAAACTCCTTTTCAGGTATAATATCATCTATAGCTTGGAGATCATCTCTAATTCTAGATATCCTTACAAATAAGGAAGCCACAGTGTCGTTCTTTGTCATTTTCATGGTTCTTAGTTCATTCTTAAGACTTGCAATTTGACCAAGATTATTTATTGTGAACAATTTGGATAAGGCCTCACACATATCTTGAGAAAAACCTATGTTGGAAATGTATGGGATGAGATTATCCTTTATTCCTTCTACCATTGGGGTCATGGCCAATATCTTTGTCTCACTAAGCTTTTCTTTATCTGCATCACTTGATACATTTGTTGACTTCTTCATTTTTCCTCTAGCTATATCCATGACTTTATTCTTTTCAAGGATGAGATCTATCCTCTTTCTCCATGCCCTGTAATTTGAGGCTCCTTCTAATTTATTTTCTCCCTTCTATGAGTTAGACATGGTTCTTGAAGATAGTAGGCTTGTTTCGTTATATGATCCTTCTTCTTGATGACTCTTAATAAACCTTTTAAAAACTCATTATTCAACTTTCAGACTTCCTTTTCCCTTCTTCTTTACCTTAGCTCTGATACCATACTCGAAAATAAGAAAGGCAGAAATATTTTCTTTATCTTGATAATTAATTATGATTATGTTATGTTCTTATTAGCTTTATTTTTTTCTTCTTTTATCTTAGTTCACCAAGAAATTACCAAAACCATATCATGAAGATCAAAGACACTAGATGTAGGTAGACATCCAGGGAAAAACTCCTATATAGGGGAAAACCTAGTCAACAACTCTTCCTTCAATAGTTTCACGAGATAATATAAGACTCTTTGACCTAGACACACACTTACTCTAACCACCAAGTTAGCCATTTCCTCTGTCAATAAATGATAATCCTTCAGCAACAATTTCAACCTAGCAGCAACCACTCGTAGTAGCAACTTCGACCTAGTAGCAACAACTTTGACCTTGCAACATAAACTTCGATGCAATAGTAGAGACTTCGATATTGCAATAGTAGCTTATAAAAATTCACACATGTGAGAAAAATATGGCCCCAAAAACTTTGATATCGATTTTCCCTACAATTTTTCTCCTTCTCCAACTTGGCACTTTTTCAGCTGTCTCTTCTTATATATCAAACTTGTGTGAGAGAGTGCTCCAAATGAATCGATTTGCTCTAATATATAGGCTTCTAGTGACGTCGAATTACCCTATTTGAGGCCAAATTGGCGTGGATGTGACAAGTGACCTATTGAACTCAATAAAAATTACTTTTACATGATTCCTTTTTTTTGATAAAGCAAGAGTCGTGCCTTCTATATCATTAAATCAAGTATATTTTAAAATATATACACACTTCCACCATACTCTGTGGACTAAGGCAATATAGGAAGTTGCCCGATGGAAACAAAACCATCAAACCCCAAAAAGAACCCTCGAAAGCCTTTCGAATACAGACAAAATTAAGCAACAAGAATAGCAGGGCAAATGGACCCTCCCCACATATAACCGTGCCACTGTACTCCTGATATTCCTCTTTAATTGCTGCCGTCCATTCTTATTTTTTAATCTGACGGTGGAGATACATATCGCTCTGGGAAGAAGCAATATGGTTAACCCCCCGATCCCACCAAACCGCATGATCAATCCCGATCGTAGATCGACCTTCCTAAATCGGATGGCTGAGCTGAATATCGCATGCCTAAAGTTACCGAACTTTAGTATGCGATAAGGGTGGTTTACGAACCTGGCCCTCATCCACGTGTCATGTGTTTTATGGTATCGATGCAAAATCTTCAATACCACTTTTGGATTGAAAGCGGTGTGATCAACCCAAAACTACTCGGGAGGCGGATTTATCTCCCAACTCTAGAAAATTGGGAAATGATGCCACCAAAACATTTTCGGTTGGTTATTTCGCTCAACCAATCTCAGGACTAAGAAAACCTTTCTCCAAACTGCAGGGATTTTTGGGGTTGTGATAACCAAAGTCACTGTGGCAAACCGTGGCCTTCCTCCCACCATAGACCTGTCTGACCAAAATTGTGAATCCTTCATATATCTACTCATTGCAATTCGACTTACTTAGTTTTGTTTTGATACAATTATTTATCCTCTTCCGCCTGGTTATGGCAAAGTTCTTTTAGGTTGCTCTGAGACATTGCGAACCATTCCGTCGAAATTCTACTATCCTTACAGCTGACACCTTGGTTGGCTAGAATGTCCACCAATTTGTTGGCCTTTCTACGCACATGGTTGAATCTGAGCGTGTGTAGTCCCTGAAGATGTCCCTGTATTTTATGGAGCACACATAACAACCTCCAGTGTTTTGTGACTTTTTCCGGCCCTGTTCCATGACTAATTCTCTTGGCCGAGTTGATGACTAACTCTGAATCAACTTCTATTATCACATTTTGGCAGTTGTCTTATTTTAGAAATTCTAAGCATTGCTCCAAAGCCATTTTGTTGGTGGCTTTCCCTAGATGAGAATGGAAGAGGGAGATAATGCTTCCAGTTTCATCCCAAATAACTCCTCCAAATCCTGCCACTCCCGGGTTAACTTTTGAAGCTCCATCTATCTTATATTTCAAAAAACCTTCCGAAGGAGGATTTAAGAACTCTTTAACCATTTCCCTCATGATTACTTTCTTGTTTAGATCTTGTGGGATGAGCCCCTGCATGCCTAACTGCCTAATAACTCTCAATTCAGCATCAGAGGGAGGATTTTTGGGGAGATCCCTTACTGTGGTGTTGACTATCTCCTTAATCTATTTCAAGGTCTGATCCAAAAGGCGAAGAGAGGAACTCTGAAGTACTTAGAGGGGAGGGACTCTCTTTGAAAGCAAAGAGTTCTGGAGACATTTCTCTGAATGGCTATATGGGTGTTAAAGAAAAATATTTTTGATTTGGAAAGATTGACTTCCATACCTGTTTCCATAACAAAGTCATTCAAAATTTGTTTGTATGCTAGTGCCTCCTTGACTGTGGGAATTCCCTATAACATGGTATCATCTAAAAATTGTTGATGAGTTAGAACTTGACCATTCTCGGCCAATCAGAGTCCTTGAATTTTGCTCGATACTCTAGTATGCTTAATGGACCGACCCAGTCCTTCCATCATGAGGATGAAGAGAAAAGGAGAGAGCGGATCTCCCTGTCTGAGGCCTCTAGAAGGAAGAAAATTTTTAGAAGGAGAGCCATTAACTAGAATTTAAAATCTTGAGGAAGTCACCAGGGCCATTACCCATCTGACCCAGTTATGATCAAATCCAAACGCAGTAAGCACTTTCTTGGTATAAGTCCAGTTCACTTTATCATATGCTTTGGCTATGTCCAGTTGCATGATCATGCCCGCTTTCCTTTCACTAGTTAACTAGTGAACCACCTCGTGAGCTTGAATGATGTTATCTAATATTTGTCTGCCTTCCACATCACTGGCTTGTTCCCCCGAAACAAGAATAGGCAAAAAAGGTTTGAGTCTGTTGGCCACGACCTTGGAAATTATCTTGTAAACTGCACTGCATAAAGCAATGGGCCTATATCTCTCTGGTATTTGTGCATTATCCTGTTTTGGAATCAGGGAGATGAAGGAGGTATTGAGTGCCTTCAAAATAGTTTTGTTCAGCCTGGAATCTTCCACTACCCTTAAGATATCATTTTTGACAATATTCCAACAAGCTTTTAAGAAATCCACATTGAATCCATCTGGACCTGGAGCCTTGCCATTTTGCATTTCCTTGAGTACCTCACTGACCTCCTTTTTAGTTACAGTTCTATTAATATTACAGTTATCCTCTCTGGATACCAACTTAGGGATATGTTTGGGAAAGTCCTTGATGAAAGGTTTCCTTACCAACATGTTTTCCTGGGCTATACCTATGAAGTGCTTAACTAACAATGCTTCTATCTCCTCATGGGATTGAAGAATCTGCCCATCCTTGTCCTTGATCGAAGAGATCCTGCTGTGAGTCCTATTCTCTATAGTGGATCTATGGAAAAATTTTGTGTTATGCTCTCCTTCTTTCAACCATTGAACTCTAGATTCTTGTCTCCAAAAAATTTCCTCTTGTTTACACAAATTTTCCCATTCTTGATGAAGCTTCTCTACTTGATCATTTTTGTTCTTATCAAAGTCTTCCTTGATCAAAGCTTGGTTGAGCTCCTGAATTTTATTCTCCACATAAATCTTTCCTACAAAAATATTACCAAATTCGTTCTTGTTCCAAGCTTTTAGCCTCAACTTGATGTGTTTTAATCTTTTGTGTAGCAGGAACATTGTTGATCCCTGAATCTGCAAATCCTCTGCCCACCATTTTTCAATGTTGCTTATGAATTCTGTGTGTGAAAGCCAAATATTTTCAAATCTAAAATGTCTATTTCTTGGGGTACCTATGCCCTTGACCTCCATTTGAACCAGCCAGTGATCTGAGCCTCCAAAAGGAAGAATTCCTGCTATTATTTCCTTATCTATAAGCATAAGATCCTCAGAGATCATGAATCTATCTAGCTTGGAGGCTACTTGGGAATCCCCTCCTCTTTTATTGTTCCATGTGAAGAGGCCATTGTTTGTCTCAATGTCAACCAGCTTCATGTTTTCTGAAAAGATTTTGAAGGCTAATGAGTCTTTATTTAGAGCTCTTGGACCCCCTTTTTTCTTAGAGAGAGATTTAATCATATTGAAGTCCCCTTTTTTCTCTTGGACAATGACTCTAATGACTCAATATGAAACCTAGAAGTCCTTAATGGAGAATTTGACCTAAAAACATGATGACCCAACCATGAAACCCATGCTTTAATAAATCATAATAATAATAATAATAATAATTGTTTTCATTTCTTTTGATAAATACATTTCATTATGACTCAAATACAATTATGAAGACTAAACCTAGTTACGTTTTTCAGCACTAAAGACATCTTAATTGGTCTAAACGATTTGTACTTTATTCGAGACACATAAATTTAAGTAACATAACTATTAAGAAAAAGTGTTGATATGGTATAATTATATTATTATCATGTCTAAATTCAGAAATTTTTACACCACTTTACACCATAAAACCATGATTAGTAAATATATCAGAACCTAACTTTAATGAATTAATAAATTAAAGTAATCAATATAACATTTAGAAAGCATTACATCTCGTGAAAATGTTACTTCTACATTTAAAACTTATTTAAATAGAATACCATAACTTAACTAGCAAAATGCATTATCTCTCTCATTATCTTGCTTGCAACCATTTAGATGGGCATTAAAGGATTATTAATTTTGTGTAAAATATTTAAATATAACACCCTAATTTAATTAGCCAAATACATTATCTCTCCCATTATCTTGCTTGCACCATTTAGATAGTCATTAAAGGATTATTAATTTTTTGTAAAGAAATAATGAACCATAGGTATTTCGATGGTCATTAAAGGATTATTAATTTTGTGTAAAACAATGATGAGCAATAGGTATATAATAGATTACTACGAAAGTTCAAGGATTTTTATTTTTAATTGTGTAAAATTATTTTAATTTTAATACTATATTGTAAACATATATGTATAAAAGATTAATTCTTTACAAAAGTCTTACATTAAGTTAGAATAAGCTCATCTATAAATGGACAAGTAATTATATCATCCATTTTCATATCAAAATATTCATCTTTGTCAATTACTTTAAGTAATTATAATTATCAAACAATATATGGTTGACAATGTTGGACACACCAACATGTTAAGGGATCTCCCCAGTAAGAAGTCCCAATTAGACCTCAGACCATTTGGTGTAGGAGTCCCAATGGTGGGTGTATGGTAATGCCTTGACCATGGTTTCACACAAAGGCAAGTAAGATGTCCTTGCTGGTAGCAAGGGTGTGACATATGCAGTAAGTCAAGGAAGGTGCATGAGTGGTTCTAACACACGAAGGGTGAGGTGAGTGTGCCCCTTGGAAACCTGTGATATCACAGAGTTAAGAAGGGAACACACGAGCAAAGATGCATCACAACATGGAAGGAAAGTATGCTAGCAATCCAAATTGATGGTTAAACCAACAACACATTTCAGAAAGATTCATACATACATATAAAGAAATAGATACACATACATGCATAAGAAAACATATACATAGATCATTTAGAGTACTCAAGATAGTTGAAATACAATATGCATGAAACGTGTTGGCTTTGTTATATTAAGAAGTGTAAGTTCCATTCAAACAATACATCCATGTCAACCCACTAGTTCCGACAACATAATGCTACAGCCACAACTGCCTGCTCCTCCAAACAGATATGCGAGATCTGCGTAGTGGAGAAGTCAAGGCTCATTACAATATTGTCCAAGATTTCTCTAAGATACTCCTATTGGAAGCTTGGCTGACCAAAATCCTCTACAGTGAGTTATGAGGGACTATTTATAGCAAAGGGTGGGTAGCCCTTGACATTCCCCTTTGTGATAGTTCATCTACCCTCATGACTCTTCATCTACTCTATGACTATTACATCCAACTATCGACACTTGAACTTACACTTGAAAAGATGTTACATTACAATGCACATGTATCCATGTGAGACAAAATGTCTTGAGCAAGCCATGCTAGACATCACTATGACTCGGACAATTATTGGAAGACTAGCTCTTCCACATCCTCACGGTGGTTGACAGTAGCAAACTGATGCCAATCTCGGTAGTCTGTGATGGTGTTTGTGTACTCTAAGGTGACATATTTTTGGAAATGAACTCTTGCCTCCATAGCATCTGGGTACACAGCTCGAGCTCCTCTGTCCAACTCATTTGATAGCATACACATCATTGTCTTGAGTGCGGCTGGACCATCAACATACTTGTGCATGGTGTTTGCACTAATTAACAAGTCTGAGTTGGTGGCTATGTGCATCAAATTGTCAAAGTACGAGTCAAGCTCTAGTCGGACCCGTGCCTTTGTCTTCACTTGGGTGGGTGTCCCAACAGATGGGATTTCATGTGTGTGCACAACAACATCCATACTCTTGAATACACATACATGGGAAGCCTATAGACTCGTGATGAGCTATGGGAGATCTTCATAGTTCTGGATCTGACTCTAGATGCATGCCTTCAGCTCAACCGCTTTGGGCTTCATTATCTTAGGCAAGTAAAGTAGGGATCCCTTGTATCTCATCATCCATGTTTGCATGTAATCAACAACATCATGCGTATTCAACAAGATATGTGATCTTCTAGCACATCGCTGCTGCTAACCGTTGAGATGAAGGATTGCCTTATGCAAGGTACCAAAATTCAAATACAATGCCCGCATGACTGTGTCAAGGGACAATACTTCATCCAATATTTCCTTCTTCAGTGATCCATAACAGTTATAAGAAGAGCTTCGACGTAAATCACATATAGAAAGACCTTTGTCGACGCGTTTCGAACCAACAAGTGTGGTTCATCGTGAGGACAAGTTGAAGAAACAGATCCAGCTTAGCATGTTAAATAGTCTAAGCAGAGACTCCAACAGCTAAATCGAACAACGACTACTTTTGACCTTAGGACCCAGGTCAAATTATTATTCATTAATTTAATATTATTATTATTTTTAATATTAATACAAAAAATATTTTTAATGGTTAGTTTTAAAAAATTAATTAATAATTATATATATATATATATATATATATAAGAGTTATAAAATTAGGTTAAAATAATAATAATAATAATAAATAAATATAAATAAAATAAAAAATAAAAATAAAAATAAAAATAATAAAAATAAATAAATAAATAAAATACATTTAGAGATTAGTTTAAGAAGATAATTTACTTATTTATTTAAATTATTTAATAATATAATACATATGTAATAATATGTTGTTAAGGACCAGAATAATTTCAAGTAATTTATTAATTTATTTATTAATAATCATATATATATAAAGTTAGGGTTAAAAAATATAAATAAATAATTTAAATGGTTAGTTAGAAAAGGTAATTTATTTCATTTAGTTAAATTATTTATTATTATATATTAACAATATAGTCTTAATATAAGTAATTTTTTTAATTAAATTATTTATTAAATATAATTAATATTATATTGGTAATATAGTCTTGATATTAATATATTAATAATATTAATAATCAAATTATTATCTATTAGTTTAATATTATTATTATTATTCTGGAAATAAGTTAAATTAGGTAGAAATATATAGGTATATAAAATAATTTTAATGGTTAGTTTTAAAAACTTTAATTTAGTTTATTTATTTAAATATATATATATATATATATATATATATATATATATATATATATATATATATATATATATATATATATATATATATATATATATATATATATATATATATATATATATATATATATATATATATATATATATATATATATATATATATATATATATATATATATTATATATATATATATATATATATATATATATATATATATATATATATATATATATATATATATATATATATATATATGTATATATTATTAGGTTATTAAGATAAAAGTTAGGTGGGAATTAGTTAAATTGAGGACCTAACTTTTTTACAAACAAGGTAAATGAAAGAGGTTAGGTAATAATACTAAAAATCAGCAAATAAATAAATAATAATATATCTTCGTTAATATGGAAAAATAATAATAATAATAATAATAATAAGTAAAAAAATATTATTTATGATAATAAATACCAATATCGATCAGGGAAAACGGAGCGACACAAAATACACAGGAGAAGGATTGAAAAGAGTCCAGAGCAAGAAGGATGAACCATAGGAGATAGGAAGGCTACAGGGGAACGATGAAAGCGAAAAAGATGAAAGAGGGGGGGGGGGGGGACTAAGATGAAAGGGAAGGGATCCAACATCTACTGATCTTCCAACCGTCATCTCTATTGAGATTGTTAGGCCTTATTTCCATCTCAATAGCTTCCCTGAGTTTACGATGATGGAACATGGCAGCTTTGGCAACAACCTTAGCCTCCTCAATACTAACGTGATGCTTGGTTTTATCCACATGCTCTACTAGCGCTGAAGACTTGGTTCTCCCATGTCTTAGATGAGCTGCATGTTCGCTAATCCTTTGAAGGATGGTTATTTATTTATTTATTTTTATTATTTTTTTTTATTTTTATTTTTATTTTTTTTTTTTATTTATTTATTTATTTATTATTATTATTTTTTTAACCTAATTTTATAACTCTTATATATATATATATATATATATATATATATATATATATATATATATATATATATATATATTAATTAATTTTTTAATACTAACCATTAAAAATATTTTTTGTATTAATATTAAAAATAATAATAATATTAAATTAATGAATAATAATTTGACTTGGGTCCTAAGGTCAAAAGTAGCCGTTGTTCGATTTAGCCGTTGGAGTCTCTGCTCAGACTATTTAACATGCTAAGCTGGATATGTTTCTTCAACTTGTCCTGACGATGAACCACACTTGTTGGTTCAAAACGCGTCGACAAAGGTCTTTCTATATGTGATTTACGCCGAAGCTCTTCTTATAACTATTTCCTTCTTCAATTCCACTAAGGAAAATAATGTAACCAATTCTCCTCCCTGCTGTTGGGTTGTGTTATATTCTTTCCACAACTAATCTATGTAGTGAACCGAGGGGTTAGAGGGAGCGTGAAGCCCCCCCATCGTTGTGTCAATTGTGCAGCGGGGGGGTCATATGGGGGTTTGAGGGGGGTGGGTAGCCCTCCTCTATGGGGTCTGGGGCAGCGCCCCGAGAAATTTTTTTTTGGACCCTATTGTTGGCTTATATGGGCCTGACCCAGGTTCGGAAGAATTATTTAGACAAGAAAATCCCATAGCTACCGGCCCTTTCGGCAACAACCCACAAAGCGCGGACTGAGGTCTCACCCGAGGTAGTAGGGGAGGGTGCTAGAACCAGGTTTCTACACCCTTGGGATGTCTGGATGTATTTTGGAGGCTTCACGCTTCGTTCTACAGCTTCGCGTTGCGCTTAAATTCGCACGGATCCTGAGTACCCTGTGCAATCTACAGATCTAATCTAGTGAATGAAGTGTTGCAGCTTAGATCTACTTTAAGGTGGTCTTTAAGAAAACATTTATTAGATTTATTTAGTTCGCGCATTAAGATTAAACCCATATTTCCACAATTATTCCACAAGCATAGGCGCACAGATCAAAACAGTTTCATTAACCATATAAGAGAAGAGTTGCGATAATTCAAATTCAACACAGAATTTAGAAGAAACTTATCTTTATCTTCACTTCTCACCCTGGCATCCAGATCTTCCCTACGCACTCAGCTATAGGGGTCCACACACACAACTGCGGACTCTTCCAGGCCTCTGCACACACAGTTGTAGAGCCTTTATCCTCTACCCAACCCCCGACTCGGACTTACAGATGTTTTCAGACTGCTTCTAACAACCCATTACAATTTGGTTCCAAGATCATGCCCAAAAAGAATTGCCTTTCCCTCATAGATTTGTGCTCCATTTATACCTATCTATGGTTCGTGAACCAACTTACTTCCTATCGTTTTATATTATTTTTCGGGTGGACAACCCTTTGACTCGGTCTTTTACATTTTGTGCTCCACATATTTCAGAGTTTTTACAATATTTTTATCCTAATTTCTAGGCTATCAACCCAAAACTGTTACGTGGGACCTCTGCTACCCAACAGTGCCCCAACACAATTATTGTGACTCATCCCGAGTCACTCTTTGGTGCAGCATGACGTGTTGCCGTGGCGTCATGGTTCACCTCCCTCTGAGTGATGCTCGTCGTCCTACTGTTTCTTCATTGTATCCTACAACGCTTCGTCTGGCTCCTGCTTCAGTGTTTTTACCACTTCTTCCAACCGATGATGCTCATTCTTCTTTGCTTGGTTAACACAGAACACCCCCTCATATGATTTTGGCTCGAGCGGGGAAGCCACAGATGGGACCTCCTTGTACCATCACAGCCACTTCTGACCTTTGTATATCCTCTTCACACTATCTACTGCAGCTTGTGTTGCAATTTCACAAGACCGTTACTGCTGTCCATGAGATCCCACTTCTTACAGTCTTTCAGAGACGCCTTAGTAACTTTGTTCCGACCCGTGGTCTCTGTTTTCCCATCCTTTTGTTGAATTGTTGTAGTTTGCCGACCCGCCCATGGGTGGGGCGACGACATGCAGACCACTTTTGCGTCATGTCTTCCCTTTTCTGGTACATCCCCTACTATTGAGGCTGCAGGCCGCGAGACGCTCGTGGCTGTCAACACCAGGCTCTTGAGATAGTCTGGCTGCACTCTTGGCCATATTAACACCTTCAGTCTTACTCCTTGTGCAGAGATAATAAACAACTCCATGTCAAGACTTAGCATACGCTTTGCGAAAGTGTAAGTTTCCTGGTAGTTGTTCCTTAGTGATTTATAAGCGAGTCAAATTTCAAATTCCTGGATTGTCGCCTATTCTAGTGTCCCCGTGTAAATTCTGCAATAGCTCGTGCCATATTTGGTTTGTACTCCTTCCCTTAATTGCCCCTTGCTCGCTCCCTTTTTCCATAATGCAGACATCGTGTCATGAATAGTGACCTGAACGGTCACCTTTGCTTGGAGCAATGCAACAACGTACTTCTGACCGCGCAGCTGCAATCCTGATGATGGGCCTGATCGACGTGTAGCCTGACACTCGTGCCTCTTTCTCCCAGACTACTTTATCATCCCGCACTCTCTTTCAACTGGCTGGAGCGGTGAGACTGTCCCTCGAACGGTTAGTCAGGCGGTCAGCCCGCCTGTTATAGCTTCAGGCGACTGCCATTCACTCAGCCTGGGAAGGGGTCCCCATTGAGTTTGGCAAGCTGAACCGCACCCCCATCGGTAACTTCTTTGATGACATAAGGTCCCAACCAATGCATTTGGAGTTTGCTAGGGAACTTCTCGAATTTACTGTCATATAGCAATACTAGATCATTCTCCTTGAAGGTGCACACCATGATATGGCGATCATGCCACTCTTTTTCCCACTGTTTCTGCAGTTGTTGATGGAATCCAACCAAAAATCATTCCTCCATTTCTTCGAGCTACGCAAACCTTTGCTTTAAAGCCCCGCAGTCTGCCATACCTACGATTTCCGCGATCTGCGGACTAGGCACAATATATTCCATAGGCATGACGGCCTCCTTGCCATAGATTAACTGAAAAGATGTCTGGCCCGTCAAATTCTTGCACGTGGTTCGATATGCCCATAGCATAGCAGGGATGCGCAAGTCCCAGTCATTTCGTCACACATTACAGACCTTGGTCAACGCAGTCTCCAAGATTTTGTTGAATGCCTCCATGGTCCCATTTGCTTGCGGGTGGTATGGCATACTCTGTTGATGATATATTTAGAATTCCTCAATGAGCGTGTTGATGGTTTCATTTAGAAAATGTGTTCCCCAATCTCTCATGAGAATTTTGGAATAGCCAAACCTTGTCAGTACATTCTCGAACAAAAACTTCGCAGCTGTTGTAGTTGTGCAATCCTTAACCGGCTCTGCCTCAGCCCATCGGGTTAAATAATCTATTGTGGTAATGATATAGCACGCGCCCATTTTTCCTCATAGCTGAATAGGTCCTACGAAGTTGATTTCCCACTTCTCGAAGGGTTGTAGCGTCATCTACGGTTGGAGCGGCATTTCATCTCTCCGCGAAGGTTTCCCCATCTGTTGATAGACGCTGTAGGCTCGGCAGTGTGCTTTCGAATCCTGATGCAAAGTGGGCCACCATAATCCTGCGTGAAGTATCTTTTGGGTTGTGGCACGACCCACATAGTGTCCGCCAGCAACCCCCCCATGGGCTTCAGCCAGGATCTGTCCTCACTCAAACTACAGGACATACCGATGCAGGATCTCATCGTTGCCCATTTTGTAGAAGTGTCCTGCAATCACGGTGAAGTTTGTTGCGCATATCACCAATTCCTTCTTCTGCTGAACAAAGTATCCCTGCGGCATGGTTCCAGTAGTTAAGAAATGGATTATATCTTCAAAATGACCATCCACTACACACACCGCATATATCTAAGCATCCAGAAGTCCGTCTTCTAGATTTGTGGGTTCTTCGCCGGTCTCAATTCGGGACAGGTGATTTGGGCTTGCATTTAGACATCTCGGCTTGACGACCACCTCAAAGTCATACTCCTGGAATAACAACAACCATAAACAAATACGCCCCCCAACACAGGCTTATTCACTAGTTATTTTAGCGCTGAGTGATCGATATACATCTTAAAGTGACCTCCCAATAGATAGTGGTAGAATTTTTGAAGTGCGTATACCATCACTAATCCTTCACGCTCAGTAGTGGAATAATTCTTCTTAGCTTTTGACAACTGGTGACTTGCAAACGCAATCGGGTGGTCAATTCCCTCCACTCCTGGTTGTGTAAGTACTACCCCTAAGGCGATACATGATGCGTCGACATGCACATGAAATTCGATGCCCCATTTTGGAAAGACCAATATAGGGGCCGATGCCATCTTTTCCTTAAGTGTCTCCAGACTTTTGTTACATTCCTCATTCCAGCAATAAGTAGCATCCTTCTTTAGCAACTGTTCCATTGGAGCCGTGATCTGAGCGTAGCTTTTGATGAACTTTCGATAGTAGCCTATGTGTCCTAGTGTGGCACGTAATTGCTTGAAACTTCGCGGCACTTGAAGATTGAGTATGATGGCGATGTTCACCAGAACCACCACCAGGCCTTGCTTATAGATCACGTGGCCCAGCAGGTTCTCGAATGGGACTAGGAAAGTACACTACTTCAAGTTGAGTGCAATCTGATGTTGGCAGCAAGTGTCCAACATCAACTGTAAGCTCGCTACGTGCTTCTTAACCAGTCCAAACATGGTCTAGTCATCCAGGTATACTTCCAAGAACTTGTGGATAAAATTCTTAAAATTTTGTGACTACTATTTGTGAAAAAATGGTTGATACATTCTTCAGTCTCAAAGGCATTACTGTGAATTGAAAACAACCTGATTCAGTAGCAAATGTTATCTTACTCCTGTCCTCTGGTGTAATCTTGATCTGGTGGTATCCTGAGAACCCATCCATGAAAGAGTAGGCTTCTTGCCCCCCCACCTTTTCCAGTACCTCATTTGTAAATGGTGTTGGAAATGGGTCGTTGACGTAGACATCATTAAGCTTCCTGAGATCGACACAGATGCAAATATCGCCCTTCTGTTTCTTCTCCTGCATAACCATTGGACTTACCCAGTCGGACTCCTCGACTGGTTCAATGATTCCCACCACCAGCCTTTTGTCCAATTCTTCATGGACCTTTGCTTTATATTTTGGATTCAATCAGTAGGGTTGTTGCTTCACCAGTTTCGTGCCTCGCTTCAATGTGATCTTCATCACTCCTAGTTCTCCTAGGATTCCTTTTAGCTCTGTGATCTTTGTTGGGAACAAGTATCGATATTCCTGAAGCAAATCGATGACCTTCTCTACTATGGCATTGTCCCAGTAGTCCCTAAGCGTTACATACTTCAGCTCTTCTTCGGTTCCAATGTTAACTTGTTTCGTTTTCAATGACACCGTGATATCTGGATCTTCAATTTAGGGTCCGCTCACCTCTCGGCTCCCCTCTAATTCCAAAATATTAACGTTTCGCAGATCATCCTCATCATCTTCTACCTAGACATTATAGCATTCGAGGGCCTGGCTCAGCTGCCGTGACCAATCGAGCTGCACAGTTTCCTCTGGCTCTAATGGTGTCTTGAATATGGCGGCCTTTACTAGTTGTAACGCTTCGTCCATGGGATCCATCCATTTATCTTCGAACAAAAATGTCGACAAAAACCCTATGCGCAATATATCCCACTCGCCTGTGTCATGCTGGATCTCCACTTCTGTGTACCAATTTCTGGGAATGACGTCAAGGGTGTGATAGAATAAGTGCACCCATTCTGGTTGCGGCTCCTCTCCGTATGCTTTGATCCACATGGTCAAGTGCATGCACGGATCATCCCGTCCATCACATTTCTCCACTATGCGTATTTCAGGCTTCCCAAATTTGATCTTCATCATGTGCCTGCAGGTGCGCCAATCTTCGAACGTTCCTTCATGTGTATCCCACCATCGTGAAGGCGTCGCGTGCAGTGCCCATCTCATCGCATCAAACCGTTGGTGCTCTAGTACTGCAATTTCAAATTTGGTTAGAAATTCATCTACCATTGTCAACCCATCATACTTCCCAATTCACAATCCTAGGCCCTTACGCAGTACAATGATTTCGTCACCATGTTGTAGTGTAGTGTGGTTACTCCGTTCAACCTATTGCACCACTGCTCATCTGAATCATCTGAATCATAAGTGCAGGATTCTCCATCACCTCGTGATATTCTTCTATCCTCCAATATCTTGACCCATCCTTGCTCTTAGGCAGTCATTCTGTAACTACAATATTCATCGTCATCACTGTGCATCAGTTCGAGGTAGTGCGGTCCTTCAGCCGGATCTAGCGGAATGACGATGCGGAGCGCCTTTGTTTCAAATATCATTGTCCTCTTCTTTAGATTAATAACTCTGTTCATGTCGGTGGCCCAATCTATTCATAACAATGCAGGATAGGGCATATTTTCATCCATGAGCTCAATAACTTCAAAATCCATGCGGGGACTTGCGCTGTTCAGGTCTACCGTAACCCCTTGCAGCCTTCCCATGGGTAGCACCTTTTATTATTTGCCATACATAATTGGATAGGGGACCATTGTAGTGTACGCTTACCCATGCACTCCCATGTCTGTTTCGGCAATACGTTGGCATCTGAGCCCAGATCTAAAATGACCTGCTCCATCTCATAATCGCCGATCTACACTGTTAACCGCATTTCCCTTCCGATCCGTGATGTATTTCTTCCCAAATTTCGAATGATGTGAGGCTCACTCCACCCTGCGCATCTATTTATCAACTCTTGTAAGCCTTTAACCACCCTGTTGTCGCGAAGCAATTTTATAGATGTCTCTAAAAAGGTAGTTATCATCGAGGGATCCATGTTCGTCTCGGGCTGATCCCTATTACCTGGGGTGGAGACCTCTGCGAAGCTCCCCTGAGCTTCCCGATATGTCCCCTTATTGCCACTTGAGTTCTATCCATCCACTCCTGTGGTCGTGCCACTCTCAGCACCGTGTTGACTTTGGGATCTTCCTCGCGAGGTCCGGAACTCATCATCTGCACATTCTAGGTTGTTGTTGGTTGTACTTCTTTTCTTTCTTGAATTTGTGCTATCAGTGTAGGACAATCTATTAGCTCATGATCGAACTTTTCACAATAACTGCATGAAATTCTAGTTGGGTTGGTACAATCCCACGCGTAATTTCTTGGTCCTCTGTAGTTGTAACAACTTAGCTGCTCACGAGCCTTTCCTGGCCCCATTCCGCCCCATCCTTATCCACAGCCTTGGAACCCATCACGCACAATCACCACGGCTGGATCCTGACCTTGCACCTCAGTCTGCATTTTGTAGGCAAGTGACTGGTCCATTAACAATTGGTAGCTATGACAGTCTCTTTCCTCGTGGCCCACCATCCTGTAGAAGTTACAGAATAGCTGTTGGGGGGTCTGGTTGTATTTTGGTAACAGATGAAATTTATCATTGTTGTGCTTTCCTCCCACCTGGTAGATCATGCACCAGAGCAGAGCTGTGGTGCTTGGTCATGTTTGTGCCTCTGGTCGCAATAGCGTTGGTCCCCCTATTGCCACAAAATTTACTACGACTGGGCAATGATATTTATAGTGTCCTTGGAATTTTCACTTTATACACCATACTTCCTCCCGAACTTCTACTCGCGGTACCTAGTCTTGTTTCAGCTTATTCATTTCAACACACAAATCTTGGATCTACGGTTGTATTTGCTAAACTCCCAACCCTGTGTCTTGCAATGGAGTTTCGTGTAACCTTATTGCCATTTCCAGTGCTTCGGCCTGGGTTGAGATCTTCTGTTGTGATAGAGTTGCCCTTAGATGGGGTGTTAAGGATGCCATAAACCAAGTGCAGTGTTGCGCATCTGTTAATGTCATGTTAGCCTCGTAAATAGTACTCTTCAGTCTTTGGTCCAAATCCCACGGGGTTTCTCGAGGCATCATCGCAATTTCTTTGAACCCTATAATCGACTGTGTTTCTGACTTTGGCCAGCTAAACTCCTTCTTCAATTCGGTCTGAATTTATGTTGTCCCCACGGTTGGGTGGTTTCCTGAATACTTTATGTACTATGTCAGTGCTCGGTGCTGCAGTGCGCTGACTAAGGTGGCCTTTCTAATATTATCATCCGCGATTTGCTGCGTGTTTCATACTGATGTTAGCACAAACCAGAATTGATCCGGGTCTTCACCTCCTACTCCTTTGAACACTGGTAATTGAATCGTGCTCGCCATAGTTACCCTTGATCTCTTCAATCCTTCAACGGTATTCTTTATAACGTCCCCACATGTCACACTAGATGCCCCTTAGGCAAATCCTGGTCCTGGCAACGAAACCATTTGTTGGCTTATATGGGCTTGACCCAGGTTCGGAAGAATTATTTAGCCAAGAAAATACCACAGCTACGTGCCCTTTCGGAAACAGCCCATGAAGCGTAGACTAAGGTCTCACCTGAGGTAGCAGGGGAGGGTGTTGGAACTAGGTTTTTGTACCCTTGGGATTTTTGGATGTAGTTTGGAGGCTTCGCACTTCATTCTGCAGCTTCACACTGTGCTTAAATTCGTGCGGATCCTAAGTACCCCGCGCAATCTACAGACCTAATCTAGTGAATGAAGTATTGCAGCTCAGATCTACTTTAAGGTGGTATCTAAGCAAACATTTATTAGATTTATTTAGTTCACGCATTAATATTAAACCTAGATTTCCACAATTATTCCACAAGCATAGGTAAACAGATCAAAACAGTTTCATTAACCATATAAGAGCAGAGTTGCGATAATTCAGATTCAACATAGAATTCAGAAGAAACTTATCTTTATCTTCACTTATCACCCTTACATCCAGATCAGCCCTGCGCACTCAGCTGCAGGGGTCTATGCACACAGCTGCTGACTTTTCTAGGCCTCTGCGCACACAGCTGCAGAGCCTCTATCCTCTACCCAATCCCCGACTTAGACTTACAGACGCTTTCAGACTGCTTCTAACAACCCATTACAATTTGGCTCCAAGATCATGCCCAAAAAGAACTGCCTTTCCCTCATAGAGTCGCGCTCTATTTATACTTATCTATGGTCTGCGGACCGACTTATTTCCTATTATTTCCTATTATTTTTTTCGGGCGGAAAACACTTTGACTCGATCTTTTACATTTCTCGCTCCACATATTTCGGAGGTTTTACAATGTTTTTATCCTAATTTCTAGGCTATCAGACCCAAAACTGTTACGCGGGACCTTCACTACCCAACAATGCCCCAACACAATTATCGTGACTCATCCCGAGTCACTCGTTGGTGTAGCACGACGTGCTGCCGTGGCTTCGCGGTTCACCTCCCTCTGAGTGACGCTCATCGTCCTACTGCTTCTTCGTTGTCTCCTACAACGCTTTGTCCGGCTCCTGCTTAAGTGTTTTTACCACTTCTTCCAACCGATGATGCTCATTCTACTCTACTCAGTTAAGACAGAACACCCCCTCATATAATTTTAGCTTGAGCAGGGAAGCCATAGACGGGACCTCCTTGTACCACCACAGCCACTTCCAACCTTCGTATCTTCTCTTCACACTGTCTGTTGCAGCTTGTGTTGAAATTTTGCAAGATCGTTGCTGCTATCCGTGAGATCCCACTGCTTACAGGCTTTTAGAGACGCCTTATTAACTTCGCTCTGACCTGTGGTCTCCATTTTCCCATCCTTTCGCTGAATTGTTGTAGTTTGTCGACCTGCCCATGGGCAGGGCAACGGAATTCGGACCACCTCTGCTTCCTGTCTTCCCTTTTCCTATACATCCCCTACTATTGAGGTTGCAGGTGGCAAGATGCCCTGGCTGTCAACACCATGCTCCTGAGATAGTCTGGCTGCCCTCCTAGCCATATTACCACCTTCGAGCTTACTCCTTGTGCGGAGATAATAAATAGCTCCATGTCAAGACTCAGCATATGCTTTGCGGAAGTGTAAGTTGCTTGGTAGTTCCTTAGTGATTTATAAGCGAGTCGTATTTCAAATTCCTTTATTGTCACCTGTTCCAGTGTCCCCGTGTAAATTCTGCAGCAGCTCATGCCATATCTGGCTCATACTCCTTCCCTTAATTGCCCATTGCCCGCTCCCTTTTGCCAGAATGTAGACATCGTGTCATGAATAGTGACCTGAATGGTCACCTTTGCTCGGAGCAACACAACAATGTACTTCTGACCATGCGGCTGTGATCCAGATGATGGGCCCGATCGATGCGTAGCCTGGCACTTGCACCTCTTTCTCCCAGACTACATTATCACCCTATGCTCTCTTTCAACTGGCTGGAGCGGTGAGACTGTCCCTCGAACAGTTAGGTAGGCGACCAGCCTGCTCGTATATAGCTTTAGGCAACTGCCATTCACTCAGCCTGGGAAGGGGTTCCCATTGAGTTTAGCAAGCTAAATCATGCCCCCATCAGTAACTTCTTTGATGACGTAAGGTCCCAACCAATGCATTCAGAGTTTTCCAAGGAACTTCTCGAATTTACTATCATATAGAAATACTAGATCATTCACCTTGAAGGTGCACACCTTGATATGGCGATCATGCCATGATTTTTCCTGTTGTTTCTACACTTGTTGATGGAATCTAGCCAAAAACCATTCCTCTTCCATTTCTTTGAGCTGTACAAGCCTTTCCTCCAAAGCCCTGCTGTCTGCCATACCTGTGATTGTCGTGATCCGCAGACTAGGCACAATATATTCCATAGGCATGACGACCTCCTTGCCATAGACTAACCGAAAAGGTGTCTGGCCCATAAATTTCTTGCACGTGGTTTGATATGCCCATAGCACAGTAGGGATGCGCAAGTCCCAGTCATTTCGTCATGCATTATAGACCTTGGTCAACGCAGTCTCAAAGATTTTGTTGAATGCCTCCACGGTCCCATTCGCTTGCGGGTGGTATGGCATACTCTATTGATGATATATTTGGAATTCCTCAGTGAGTGCGCTGATGGTTTCATTTAGAAAATGCATTCCCCAATCGCTCATGAGAATTTTGGGACAACCAAACCTTGTTAGTACATTCTCGAACAAAAACTTCATAGCTGTTGCAGTCGTGCAATCCTTAACTGGTTGTGCCTCGGCCCATCGAGTTAAATAATCTGTTGCGATGATGATATAGTGCGCCCCCATTTTTCCTCATGGATCAATAGGTCCTACAAAGTCAATTTCCCACTGCTCGAAGGGTTGTAGCGTCATCTGTGGTTGGAGTGGCATTTCATCTCTCCATGATGGTTTCCTTGTCCGTTAACAGACATCGCACGCTCGGCAGTGTGCTTTTGAATCCTGATGCAGAGTGGGCCACCATAATCCTACGCGAAGCATATTCTGGGCTGTGGCGTGACCCGCATAGTGTCTGCTAGCAACCCCCCCATGGGCTTCGGCCAGGATCTATCCTTGCTCGAACTCCAGGACATACCGACACAGGATCTCATTGTTGCCCATTTTGTAGAGGTGTCCTTTAATCACGGCAAAGTCTATTGCGCGTATCACCATTTCCTTCTTCTACTAAATGGAGTATCCCTGCGCCGCGGTCCCTGTAGTTAAGAAATGGATTATATCTTCAAAATGACCATCCACTATGCGCACCGCATATAGCTGAGCATTCGGAAGTCTGTCTTCTAGATTTGTGGGTTCTTTGCTGGTCTCAATTCGGGACAGGTGATCTAGGCCTGCATTTAGACGTCTCGGCTTGACGATGACCTCAAAGTCATACTCCTGGAATAACAGAAACCATCGACAGATACGCCCCCCCAACACAGGCTTATTCACTAGGTATTTTAATGCCGAGTGATCGATATACATCTTAAAGTGACCTCCCAGCAGATAGTGGCAGAATTTTTGAAGCGCATATACCATCGCTAATCCTTCGCACTCAATAGTGGAATAATTCTTCTCAGCTTTTGACAACCAACGACTTGCAAACGCAATCAAGTGGTCAATCCCCTCCGCTCCTGGTTGTGTAAGTACTGCCCCTAATGCAATACATGACGCATCAACATGCACATGAAATTCGACGTCCCATTTTGGAAAGACCAATATATGTGCTGATGCCATCTTTTCCTTAAGCGTCTCTAGACTTTTGTTACATTCCTCATTCCGCCAATAAGTAGTGTCCTTCTTCAGCAACTGTTCCATCAGAGCCGTGATCTGAGTGTAGCGTTTGATGAACTTTTGATAGTAGCTTGTGTGTCCTAGTGTGGTGCGTAATTTCTTGACACTTCGTGGTGCTTGCAGATTGAGTATGACGGCGATCTTTGCTGGATCCACCATCAGGCCTTTCTTATAGACCACGTGGCCCAGAAGGTTCCTGAATGGGACCAGGAAAGTACACTTCTTCAAGTTGAGCACAATTTGATGTCGACAACAAGTATCCAGCATCAACCATAAGCTCGCTACGTGCTTCTTAACCAGTCCAAACACGGTCCAGTCATCCAGGTAGACTTCCAAGGACTTGTGGATAAGTTCTTTAAATGTTGTGACTACTATTCTTGAAAAAATGGTCGGCGCATTCTTCAGTCTAAAAGGAATTACTATGTACTGAAAAGAACCCCATTCAGTAGCAAATGTTGTCTTACTCCTATCCTCTGGCACAATCTTTATCTGGTTTGTATCTCGAGAACCCATTCGTGAAAGAGTAGGATTCCTAGCCCCGCACATTTTCCAGTACCTCATCTGTAAATGGTGTTGGAAATGGGTCATTGATGCAGGCATCATTGAGCTTCCTAAGATTGATGTAGATGCGAATCTCGCCCTTCTGTTACTTCTCCTACACAACCATCGGACTTACCCAGTCGGACTCCTCGACTGGTTCAATGATTCCTGCTACCAACATTTTGTCCAATTCTTCGTGGACCTTTGCTTTATATTTTGGATTCAATCGGTAGGGTCTCTTCTTCACTAGTTTCATGTTTGGCTTCAATGTGATCTTCATCACTCCTATTTCTCCTAAGATTCCTTTTAGCTCCGTGATCTTTGTTGTGAACAAGTCTCGATATTACCGAAGCAAATCGATGACCTTCTCTACTGTGGCGTCATCCAAGTAGTCCCCAAGCATTTCATACTTCAGCTCTTCTTCGGTTCTAATGTTAACTTGTTTCATTTTCAATGGCACCGTGATATCTGGATCTTCAATTTCGAGTCTGTGCACCTCCCGACTCCCCTCTAATTCCAGAATATTGACGTTTCGTGGATCATCCTCATCATCTTCTACCTGGACATTATAGCATTCGAGGGCCTAGCTCAGCTGCCGCGACCAATAGAGCTACACAGTTTCCTCTGGCTCTAATGATGTCTTGAATATTGCGGCCTTTAATAGCTATAACACTTCGTCCACAGGATCCATCCATTGATCTTCAAACAGAAATGTCGACAAAAGCCCTGCACGCAAGATATCCCACTCGCCTGTGTCGTGCTGAGCTCCGCTTCCGTGTACTAATTTTTGGGAATGACGTCCAGGGTGTGATAGAATAAGTGCACCCATTCTGGTTGTGGTTCCTCTTCGTATGTTTTGATCCACCTAGTCAGGTGCATGCACAGATCATCCCATCCATCACATTTCTCTGTTATGTGTAGTTCTGGCTTCCCAAATCTGATCTTCATCGTGTGCCTGCAGGTGTGCCAATCTTCGAACGTTCCTTCATGTGTACCCCACCATCACGCAGGTTTCGCACGCAGTGCCCATCTCATTGCATCAAACCATTGGTGCTCTAGTACTGCGATTTCAAATTTGGTCAGAAATTCATCTACCATCGTCAACCCATCATACTTCGGCAATTCGCGATCCTAGGCCCTTACGCAGTACAAGGATTTTGTCACCATGTTGCAATGTAGTGTGGTTACTCTGTTCAACCTATTGTGCCACCACTCGTCTTCCTCATATGAATCATAAGTGCAGGATTCTCCATCACTTCATGATATTTTTCTATTCTCCAATGTCTTGACCCATCCTCGCTCTTGGGCAGTCATTCTGTAACTACAATCTTCGTCATCATCGTTGTGCACCGGTTCGAGGTAGCGTGGTCCTTCAGCCAGGTCTAGCAGAATGACAACGGGGAGCGCCTTTGTTTCAAATATCATTGTCCTCTTCTTTAGATTAATAACTTCATTCATGTCGGTGGCCCAATCTATTCCTAACAACGCAAGATAGGGCGTATTTTCATCCATGAGCTCAATAACTTCAAAATCCGTGCGGGTACTTGCACCGCCAAGGTCTACCATAACCCCTTGTAGTCATTCTGTAACTACAATCTTCGTCATCATCGTTGTGCACCGGTTCGAGGTAGCGTGGTCCTTCAGCCGGATCTAGCAGAATGACAACGGGGAGTGCCTTTGTTTCAAATATCATTGTCCTCTTCTTTAGATTAATAACTCCGTTCATGTTGGTGGCCCAATCTATTCCTAACAACGCAAGATAGGGCGTATTTTCATCCATGAGCTCAATAACTTCAAAATCCGTGTGGGTACTTGCACCGTCAAGGTCTACCATAACCCCTTGCAGTCTTCCCATGGGTAGCACCTTCTGTTGATTTTCCATACGTAATTGGATAGGGGACCATTGTAGTGTAGGCTTACCTATGCACTCCCATGTTTGTTTCGGTAATATGTTGGCATCTGAGCCCAGATCCAAAAATGACCTGCTCCATCTCATAATCGTCAATCTAGGCTGTTAACCGCATTTCCCTTCCGTTCCGTGATGCGTGTCTTCCCAACTTTCAAATGACGCGAGGCTCACTCCATGCTACACATCTATTTATCAACTCCTGTAAGCCTTTAACCTCCCTATTGTCGCGAAGCAATTTTATACTTGTCTCTAAAAAGGTAGTTATCATCGAGGGATCCTTGTCCGTCTCAGGTTGATCCCTATTACCTAGGGTAGAGATCTCTCTGAAGCTCCCCCGAGCTTCCCAATATGTCCCCTTATTTCCACCTAAGTTCTGTCCATCCGCTCTTGTGGCTGTGTCACTCCTCATCACCATGTTGACTTTGGGATCTTCCTCGCAGGGTTTGGACCTCATCATCTGCACATTCTGGGTCGTTGTTGGTTGCATTGCTTTTATTTCTCAAATTTGTGCTATCATTGTAGGACAATCTATCAGCTTGTGATCGAATTGTTCACAATAACTACACGAAATTCTAGTTGGGTTGGTACAATCCCGCGCGTAATGTCCTGGTCCTCCGCAGTTGTAGTAGATTAGCTTCTTGTGACCCCTTCTTGGCCCCATTCCGCCCTGTCCTCGTCCACGGCCTCGGAACCCACCGCGCGTGATCACGTGCAGCTGGATCCTGACCTCACACCTCAATCTGCATTCTATAGGTAGGTGATTGGTCCATTAACTATTGGTAGCTATTACAGTCTCTTTCCTCGTGGCTGACTGACCTACAAAAGTTATAGAATAACTACTGGGGGGTTTGGTTGTATTTTGGTAATAGATGACAATTATCAGTGTTGTGCTTTCCTCCCACCTGACAGATCGCGCACCAGAGCGGAGCTATGGTGCTCGGTCCTATCTGTGCCTTTAGTCACAATAGCATTGGTCCCCTTGTTTCCAAAAAATTTACTACTAACGGGCAGTGATCTTTATCGTGTCCCTGGATTTTGCACTTTATACACCATGCTTTCTCCCGAACTTCTGCTCATAGTACTTGGTCTTGTTTTAGCTTCTTCATTTCAACACACAAATCTTAGATCTGCGCTTGTATTTGCTGAACTCCCAACCTTGGGTCTTGCAATGGAGTTTCATGTAACCTTATTGTCATTTCCAGTGCTTCGGCCTCAGTTGAGATCTTCTATTGTGATAGAGCCGCCCTTAGATGTGGTGTTAAGGATGCCATAAACCAAGCGCAGTGCTGCGCATCCGTTAATGTCATGTTAGCCTCGCGAATAGTACTCTTTAGTATTTGGTCCGAGTCCCATGGAGTTTCTCCAGGCATCATCACAATTTCTTTGAACCCTATAGTCGACTATGTTTCTGACTTCGGCTAGCTAAACTCCTTCTTCAATTCGGTCTGAATTTCTACTGTCCCCGTGGTTGGGTGCTTTCCTGAATACTTTATGTACCATGTCAGTGCTCGGTCCTGCAGCACACTGATTAAGGTGGCCTTTCTAATATTATCATCCACGATCTACTACGCATTCCATACTGATTTTAGCACAAACCCGAATTGATCCGGGTCTTCACCTCCTACTCCTTTGAACATTAGTAACTGAATGTGCTCGCCATAGTTACCCTTGATCTCTTCAATCCTTCAATGGTCTTCTTTATATCGTCCCTGCATGTCACACCAGACACCCCTTAGGCAGATCCCGGTCTCGGCAGTGGAACCATTTGTTGGCTTATATGGGCCTAACCCAGGTTTGGAAGAATTATTTAGCCAAGCAAATCCCACAGCTACCGGTCCTTTTGGCAATAGCCCGTGAATCGCGGACTGAGGTCTCACCCGAGGTAGCAGGGGAGGATGCTGGAACCAAGTTTCCGCACCCTTGGGATATCTGGATGTAGTTTGGAGGCTTCGCACTTCGTTCTGCAGCTTCGCGCTGCACTTAAATTCACGCGGATCCTGAGTACCCCACATAATTTATAGATCTAATCTAGTGAATGAAGTATTACAGCTCATATCTACTTTAAGGTGGTCTTTAAGCAAACATTTATTAGATTTATTCAGTTCACACATTAAGATTAAACCCAGATTTCCACAATTATTCCACAAGCATAGGTGCACAGATCAAAACAGTTTCATTAACCATATAAGAGCAGAGTTGCGATAATTTAGATTTAACACAAAATTCAGAAGAAACTTATCTTTATCTTCACTTCTCACCCTTACATCCATATCTACCTTGTGCACTAAGCTGCAGGGGTTCGTGCACACAACTACGGACTCTTCCAGGCCTCTGTGCACACATCTACAGAGCCTCTATCCTCTACCCAACCCCGACTCGGACTTACAAACGCTTTTAGACTGCTTCTAACAACCCATTACAATTTGGCTCCAAGATCATGCCCAAAAAGAACTGCCTTTCCCTCATAGATTTGCGCTCTATTTATACCTATCTATGGTCTGCAGACCGACTTACTTCCTATTATTTTATATTATTTTTTGAGTGGACAACCCTTTGACTCGGTCTTTTACATTTCTTGCTCCGCATATTTTGGAGGTTTTACAATATTTTTATCCTAAGTTCTAGGCTATCAAACCCAAAACTGTTACATGGGACCTCCGCTACCCAACACCTATATTAGGTTGGGTGAACCTACCTATGGTTTTCGGTCCATTGTTTTGGACGCGATGGTTTTCGGTCCATGGTGTTGGGTGCTTCGGCATGTATAAATATGTATTGCAACATGGAAAGGAATATAATGAAAAATCAAGCTGGTAGTCCCGGTTTTAGGATCCAGGGGAAAATCTTTTTGTATATGTGTTTTATGTGTTATGCTCTCACATTGTTTATTTTTTGTGCTTTAGAATTCGTATGCAAGTAATTTCTGTATGGGGTTAAAACCTATATTTGGTATCAGAGTTGTTTTGGCTTCAAGGGGATGCCTTTGTTGCTGAGGGTTTTGCTCGGGCCTGTGGTATACCCTGTTCAGTGGGAGATCTGTGAGATCAATTCTAGTGGTGAAAGAATATGGTGAGCAGTGGAAAGATAGAGATCGAGAAATTTAATGGTCAGAGTTTTGAGTTGTGGAAACTCAAGATGGAGGATCTATTGGTGGATAAATATTAGTGGATCGCAGTACATCTGGGTACTAAACCAATGGGAGTGTCTGATGAAAAATGGAAAAAGTTGGATCGGAAGGCAAAGAGCACAATACGATTGTGTGTCTGAGATTTATTATTGCTGAATGTATCAGGGGAAGCTACGACGAAGGCTTTGTGGGACAAGTTAGGGACTTTGTACCAATCTAAGTCTCTAGTGAATATACTTTTCCTGCCGAAAAAGCTGTATAACCCGAGGATGAAAGATGGAGACTTGGTGACAGAGCATTTGAATGCATTTAATACTGTGGTAACTCAGTTAGCGTCTGTTAATATTAAAATTTCAGATGAAGATAAGTGCATCAGTTTTTTGTGTTCTCTACCAGATTTGTGGGATAGTCTGGTTATTTCAATAGGTAGCAATGCAACTGCCTTACAGTTTGATGAAATGTCTCATCCTTGCTAATAGAGGAGATGAGATGGAAAAATATAGAGAGGTAGAATGGTGATGCCTTGTCTGTATGAGGGCGGTCACAGAACAAAAACAAAAATAAGTCATCGAGTGGGAGATCTAAATCTAGAGAGAGATCTAAATCTCCATGAAAACCTGTAAAGGTGGTGTGCTGGAAATGCAGAAAGGAAGGGCACTACAAAAGGGATTGTAAATCTAAAGCTCCTAACAAAGGAAAGGGATCTGATGATGCTTCTTCTGCAGAGGCGAAAACCACCTCAGATGAAGGTGGGGATGTGTACTTGGCTTCTTCAAGTACACATGTAGATCATGAGGCATGGTTGATTGACTCAGGTGCATTCTTTCACTTCACTCCCCATAGATAGTGGTTCTGTGAGTATGATAAATACAATGGTGGTGATGTCTTCTTAGGGGATGCTAGGAAGGCTAGAATCGTTGGTCGCGGAAAAGTAAAGTTGAAGTTGCAAGGTGGAAGGGTTAGAACACTTCTGGGTGTTTTGCATATTCCTGCATTAATCAAAAATCTTATTTTGTAAGAAAGTTGGATGATGCAGGTGTAAAAACAGTGTTTGAGAAGGATACCTACAATATGGTTCGAGGAGCATTGATGTTGATGCAGGGAGTTCAGACTAGAACTCTATACAAACTGCAAGGTAGCACTATTGTTGATGGGTGCAACAGTTTTGTGGTTCCTAAAAGTGGAGTAGAAAATCTAGTGGTCTCTCGAGAGAAGACCATGCTGTGGCATCAAAGGCTTAGAAATATTGGAGAGAAGGGCCTTTGAATACTTCATGGTAAAGGTATGGTAGGAGGTATGAGTAATAGCTCTCTGGATTTTGATTTTTGTGAAAATTGTGTATATGGGAAGCAGAATCGGGTTAGTTTCCCCTCTGGTGGTAAGAGGGAGAAACAAATATTAGAGCTTGTGCACAGTGATGTGTTTGGACCTATGAACATTCCATCACTGGGTAATTCTGTGTACTATGTATCATTTATAGATGACTTCTCAAGGAATACATGGATATATTTCCTTAAGAAGAAATCTGAAGTCTTTGACAGGTTTAAAGAATTTAAGGCTCTGGTTGGAAACCAGACGGAGAAGAAGATAAGGGTGTTGAGGACAGATAATAGTGGAGAGTTTTGCAGTAAGAAATTTTAAGAATTTTGTAAGAAGTGTGGTATAGCACGGTAGAAGACTACTCCATATACACCTCAGCAAAATGGAGTTGCAGAAAGAATGAACAAGATGTTGATGGAAAGGGCAAGAAGCATGCTTAGTGGTGTCGGGTTAGGACAAGAATTATGGGCAGAGGCAGTGGAGACATCATATTACCTGGTCAACAGATCACCTTCATCAACATTGGAGGATAAAACTCCACAAGAGGTATGGACTGGTAAGAAACCCTCTCTTTCACGTCTGAGGGTATTTGGATGTGATGCATATGTACATGTTCCAAAGGAGAAACGAACCAAGCTGGATAGTAAAGCTGAAAAGTGCATCTTTATTAGGTATAAGGATGGTTTAAAGGGTTATAAGCTTTGGAACCAAGCAACAAGGAAGGTTATGTACAACCAAGCTGTGGTTTTCAGAGAGGTGAAAGATGTTATTAAGCATGAAGTCCAACCAAAGGACCTGAGAAGATAGAGTTTGAGCTAAAGGAGGAAGAATCAAACTCTACATTAGAGGAGGAATCAAAAGATTAAGAGCCACAAACTTTGGGTGTGAGAAGATTAGTTCGAGAGAGAAGGAAGCTAGAAAGGTATAGTCCATCTGCTTTTTGTTCAAATTTTGCTTTATATATTACTGTTGATGATCACAAAACCATGAAGGAAGTAGTAGATTCAGAAGATGGAAAACTCTGGAAAGAGGCCATAGTTGATGAAATGACATCTTTCCACAAAATTGAGACTTGGGATCTAGTGGACTTGCCAGCTGGAAGGAAGCCCATTGGCAGCAAATGGGTGTTAAAGAAGAAGACAAATTCAGAAGGAAAGGTGGAGAAATACAAAGCTCGGTTGGTAGAAAAAGGTTATTCCCAAGTGCCAGGAATTGATTTTGGTGATATTTTTTCTCCTGTTGCCAAGGTAAGTTCTATTAGATTACTTTTATCTACTGTTACTGCTTTTGAATTTGAGGTAGAACAGATGGATGTGAAGACAACATTTCTTCACGAGGATTTGGAAGAGGAGATCTACATGAAGCAACCTGAAGGCTTTGTGGTGAAGGGTAAGAAAGAACTGGTATGCAAGTTAAAGAAGTCTTTGTATGGGTTAAAACAGTCACCAAGGATGTGGTATTAGAAATTTGATACATTTATGCGGGGACTTGGCTTCACCAGAAGCAAAGTAGATCACAGTGTGTATTTTAAATTAATTAGTGACCATGTTATTTATCTGGTCTTGTATGTGGATGATATGTTGCTGGTTGGAAATGACAAAGAAATTATCCATGATTTGAAGACCCAATTGTCCTCCAAATTCAACATGAAAGATCTTGGTGTTGCAAACTATATTTTGGGCATGGAAATTAAAAGAGATTGGGAAAAGAGGAAGCTCTGGTTAAACCAGAGGAAGTATGTCGAGACAATATTGCAGAGGTTTAATATGCAGGATAGTAAACCGGTGAAGGTTCCTACTCCTATAGGTGTAAATTTATCTACTAAATAGTGTCCCAAGACATAAGAAGAGGAAGAGGATATGTCTCGTGTTCCATATGCAAGTGAAGTCGGTAGCCTAATGTATGCAATGGTCTGTACTAGACCAGACATTGCACATGCAGTAGGAGTATTGAGCAAGTTTATGTCAAAACTACGGAAGGAGAATTGGACAACAGTGAAGCAGGTTTTTAGGTATTTGCATGGCACTAGAGATTATGGTTTGTGCTACCAAGGAAGACTAGGATTGGACAGAGTTTTGGATATTCGTGGCTTTGTTGATGCAGAATGGGTTGGAGATTTGGATCAGAGAAGATCTACAAGTCGGTATGTGTTTAACTTATTTGGAGGTGCAGTTAGTTGGATGAGTAAGGAACAATTTGTAGTGGCACTATCAACTACAAAGGTAGAATACATGGCAGCCACTCATGCAAGCAAGGAAGCAGTTTGGTTGCATAGATTGTGTTCAAGTATGGGATTAGTACAGGGAGCTATAAGGATAGACTGTGACAGCCAAAGTGCAATTTTCTTGGCAAAGAACCTTGCTTATCATTCAAAGACAAAGCACATTGATGTTCAGTATCACTTTGTGAGGGATATGATAGAAGACAAAAAGGTGTTGCTGGTAAAGGTGGACACTTTGAAGAATACTGCAGATGAATTGAGAAAATCTGTGAGCTCTGAGAAGTTCTCCTGGTGTAGAGAAACAATGGGTGTTTTAGGGCTGGAAAAATGATTAAGCTCTCCTTTGGCCCCCTGTGGAAAGAAAACAACAATTTGGAGAATGTTGGGTTGTGTTATATTCTTTCCACAACTAACCTATGGTTTTCGGTCCATGGTATTGGATGCTTCAGCATGTATAAATATGTATTGTAACATTGAGAGGAATATAATGAAAAATCAAGCTGGTAGTCCCGGTTTTGGGATCTAGGGGAAAATCTCTATGTATATGTGTTTTATGTGTTATGCTCTCACATTGTTTATTTTCTATGTTTTAGAATTCATATGTAGGTAATTTCTGTACGGGGTTAAAACCTACACTTGCTTGGTCATCTATAGATCCTTATCCATTCGCTCATTCTCAGCTCTAAAGAAGTGAACATTTGAGCTAGTGGCTTCGGCATATGATTTGGTAGCATCAGCCAATGATGTTGGATGTTTTTGCACATCAGACATGATCACTCATTCCTCAAACTACGTAGGATATGTATTATCATCTAGATTCAACACTCTACGAGATTTCACAACTCTACGTTGAGACTCATTGAATGAGATGTTATGCATCTCCTCCTCCGGATTGTCTCCAAGGATTTCAGTGTCTCCTTGTTCTCTTAGGACTTTCTCTTCTTCTAGACGTGATGAATTTGGTTAGTTGACCTCTTGGTGGTGAGTGATGAGGTTGATGTCTTGCTCTAACTCCTGTTGCTTCATATCCATATCCATCTCTTCAAGTGCTTGCTCTATATCCTGAGTGAATTCTTGCTCCTGCGACGGTTCACACTGTCTACTTGATGCTAGCTATTCTGATGAGTCTACTATCTATATGGGTGCATTTTCATCTGTATGCACAAGTTGTGCCCCCTGTTGTACCTATTCTTGTTGCGCTTCCTTCTCCTGTCTGTGCAAATCCTGTTCCTTCTAGAGTTTCTCCTTCAACTCATGCAACTCCTCTGTTTCCTCCATTCACCATTTCTCTCTCTACTTTTATGCATTTCTCTTGTCACATTGTTGCCTCTTTCCTTCTATTACCAAAGTTTCTTTCTACACAAGTGGGTCTACTCGGAACTTGCATGTTTTTTCTTCTTCCATGCTATCGAAAATCTTCCTCTTGCCCTTGTCGTGCACTGGTATTTTTTCCTCTGTTGTTGTTTCTTCTTGTGCTCTCTAAGATGTTTCTTCACGCTGCTTCGCTATCCATTCCATAGTGAGGCCAATGAGTTCATTGAGTCTAGAGGAGTTGTAACAATATCTTCATGGGTCTTCCTCTGCCCAATGACATGCCACACAGGTCTATTTGAACTATACTCTCGTGTAGTGGTCTTTCACAAGACAATGCAGTTCATACAGATTGTAATTCCAGGCATCGAATGGATATTTCTTCATCTGTTCTGCTTCAAAATCCGAATGCTTGAAAGTCTATATCTCATAAAACCTGATCCGCAATGGAAGAGTGGGCCAACATGGCTTCTTCTTCCAGTGCAGCCTAGTTGATAACCCTTCTGAGATGTGATATGCTACTTCCTGCATGACAAGTTTTTCCAAGTGTTAGTTCCAGTCTTCGCAGCCTATCACCAGGGATCAAAATGGGTTCTTACTATGTCTAGTTTTCAGAGATGTTTTTCACATGAGTTTTAGTGCAAATCATATGCTAAGTATGTTCACGAGAAGTAGCTCAGAAATATCTTTCCAACAGTATATTGCACTCCCGAAACCAGTTCCTGGATCAGAAGATATGATCTAAATGAATGATTGATTCTTGGTTGTGCATGTTGCATATTTTCTTATAATTTTACATTGTGAAAACTTACTTCACATTTTTCATTGTTTATAGCTGCAAATCCAATGAAATATGGTCGATTATGTGAGCTATAATGTGTGGAAGCATTAGTTTCAATATTATTGATTTATGAAGGAGGTGATTGGCATGATTTTTTGGGGTTTTGAGGTCATTTGCTGCACACAGGGACAAGTTTACTGAAAAATCAGTTTCTGAAGTAATGAACATGAATTTTACCAAAGTGAAAGAGGTTTTTGTCAATAACATACCAAATAAAAAAAACCCCCTTCATTTTATGCACGTGTTACTATGTGGGAGATATGCAGTGATATTTGAAGAATACATTAAAACAAAACACATTTTTCATTTGTTTTACTATTTTAGCCATTGTATTTTAGCGTCATTTTATAACAGATGGAAAGTAATTTTGAGAAACCCAAGGACGTTTTTGTCAACCATGAGAAATATAACAAAAACCACTTTCAGTTTATTGAAAAGTGTCGTGAATTGGAATATTTGACTAGATATTTATAGCCTAGTTTTACATATTTAAATATTTAATGATTTCTTGCTTTAGAGATTATTTTGTGGTACAGATTCCAAGTAACAAGCAGTGAATTTCCAAAATTTGAGAGAGTTTTTTCTCAAAAATAATCTTATCTACAAAAATGTCTTTCATTTTTGTAACAATTTTTATGGTTCAAGAGCTACGAGTTCATCTTTGACCCCTATTTTTAGAAATTCGGTCCCTATTCTTAGTAGGGAATGGAAAATTTAATGTAACTGTTTCTATATTTAGGGAGATGGTTCAGCTCGACTCCCTTAGTCTAGGGATGATCTAATTGTATATATTTTATTAATTTTATAGTGTAAGGGGTTCAAATTTTTCAGCAGAGGAAAGTTGCTATTGAACTGTGTAAAGCTTAAACTTTTCTTAATATTATTTTATTGGAGCAGTCTCTGCCCTTTAAACTTAGGATCCATCACAGTGTTTAATGTGCAGCACATTTTTCTTGTAAAGTCATTTCCATGCTTTGTTTTTTCTACTAATTTCGTTACAACATTCTCTAATGGAAGTGTTAGGAATCCATCCACGCACGATGCTCCTTTCACAATGATTATGTTGTTTAATGTAGTGGTTATATTTTCATAATCCACCCTCTGTTATATGCTCTGTTGAGTAATCCTGTGCTTCTCTTTCTTATAAATTTGCCATTGTTGATCCATCCCCTGATCGATGCCTGCAGGGTAGCTGTATTTTTCCTCTTTTCTTCTCTCATTATATCTTTAATCTAGTTGAACATTGCGCTTACTTTGCCCCAAGTTTGCTGGCAAAAACTAGCCTCAATTCCATAGCCCAATGGTCCCTTCTCTTGTTGTTTCTGACCCACAATTTTCAACCAAATCCTCATTCTCCATAGATAGCCTAAGATTCATTTATTTCAACCACCCTTAGTTGGCAAAGAGAGAGCCCTCTCTGGTCTGGTAGGGCTAGATTCCAGATCAGAAGCTTGGTCTGTGGTTACCTCAGAATTGCCTCTTCTTAGCCTTGAGGTTCATTCTGAATGCTAAAACCAAGGAAAAATTTGGTATAACATGCGAAGGCTTCTCCGCATTGTACATTTGTAAGAAGGTGTCAGACGGTGAGGCATACCAATCAGCTATGTCGATCAGTGCCTCCATTACTGCCTTTGACATGCAAGGTCGATCATGTTCAAATATCATCTTGTAAATCGAGGTGACAAAATGATCAGACAATTGTGTGATAACTCTCTGAAGCTACATTTCAAACAACATCTTATAATAAGTGTTCACAGAGGTCTCTGTCAATGACCATGCTCACTTCAAGCCCGGGAACTCCTAATGGGCACATATTTCATCCAATATGTAGGCGGACATGTAAATTCCTGCTTGCATACCTTTGGGTAGTTGTCGAGCCCTTGTTACCTATTCCTTCAGCTGGTGAGCCAACATGTCGAACCAATTGTATGTTTTGTCTTCTCTAACCAGTTGGTCCAATTCTATCACCCAACTCTGTGGGAATGTTTTTCTGCTTTCTTGGCCATACAAATGACATGCAAAGATGACCAAGTATTGATATGCTTTCCATAGTATCTTCATCTTGTAGACCTAGTAGGGTGTCACCCTGAATTTGGTCAGCTTCTTCACCCAGTTCTTCAAGATATCTCTGGAGTTTCCATTACTGATGGGTATGCTAAAGGGAGTCTACATGATGATCATGAGCTTCGACATCTGAGACATCTCATCATAATCCTGTGCCCTAAAGGTAGCAATCTCTACCCTGCTCACACTGCTCAATGTCATTGTCTCAGGATCAGTGTGTGAGACGATCCAATGTATCATGTCTGTGCATGGGAGAAAAAGATACTTTCATGCAATTCGATACAAGACAAAATTGTGGATGTTCACATAGAGTTGGTGGTCTTCAAAGTCTTCCTCAAATGTGCTTGCAAATGCATCATTGGCCTCTTGTCATTTCAACTTGATGTACTTGTCTACAGTCAGCTTGGTGTCTTCATAGATCGACAGACTTGTAGACACTATCTCGACTGCTACTCTAGTTGCACTTCCGTCAGTGTCCTTTGATCCTGTTGTTATGAAACCAACTCACAAAAAGATAGAAAAAAGATAGATCAATGCCTTATAAATAAGCCTCTTCGAGGGGGCAACCTCCTTTACATTACACAAATGAACAATTCTTAGATGATACAAATGACAAGATATCCTTTCTATATATAGGAGTGTAAGGGGTCATAATATAATCAGACCGACATAAAAATAATAATGTATGGGCACAATTATAACAATATGGGGACTGCATGGGCACAACAATATAATAAGGGGTTACTCTAGTAGTATAGGGACCTAACATGACCCTCTCCTTCAAAAAGTGTTATCCTCAATGCTTGAGTAGTTCTTGATTCTTCTGTATAAAATTCTTGTCCTCCCATGTGGAATCTTCAGCAAGTATGTTCTTCCACTTGATGAGATACTCTAAAATTGATCGATTTCGTAGCTATCGGGTTCTTGTTTCTGTGACTGCTCTAGGTTCCAATATGATTTTTCCTTCCTCTTCAAGTTCTTGCAATATTGTTTGAATTGGGATCTTCTGCAAATTTTCAATGAGTGGCCACACTTCTTCGTCCTTCTTCCATTCATCCCTTGCTTCGTTTATCTAATCTAGTTGGATAATAGAAATAGCACAAAACAATGCTTCCACATCCTCATCCTTTCTTGAGAGTGCATTTGCAACAAAATTTTGCTTCCCTTTTCTATAGGCGATGTCAAAGTCATAACCCAACATATTTGTGACCCATTTTTTCTGTTCTTCTAAAGATAATATTTGTTCTAAAAAGTATTTAAGACTTTCATGATCCATTTTTACCTTGAAGTGTCTTCCCATTGGGTAAGGTCGCCATTTCTTAAGTGCATGTAGTATTGCCAACATTTCCTTCTCATAAATAGCTTGCTTGAGATGTAGCCATAAAAATACCCAATCACCTACATCAAAAAACATTTCACTGCGATGTTGATCTACTTGTTGTTTCATTCGATTCTATACCAAAGTGGCATTATCCTTTAAAAGTTGGAGAACTTGTTGTTGATGCTCGATGTGATATTTCACTGCTTGAACCTTTTTCTTCTTGATATGTCCTTCTATCTTTAGAGTTTGAGGAGTGGTAATTTCTTCCAATGCTTTACAAGATATGGTCAGATTCATTTCTTGATGCGCGATGTGATCTTTCAATTCTTGAACATTTTTCTTCTTGATATGTCCTTCTATATTGATAGTTTTAGGAGTGGTAATTCCGGCCAATGCATTACAAGATATGGTTGGATTCATTTCTTCTTTCTCGATATGATCTTTCATTTCTTGAACCTTTTTCTTCTTGATATGTCCTTCTATCTTAAGAGTTTAAGGAGTGGCAATTCTTGCCAATGCTTTACAATATGTCGTTGGATTCATTTCTTCTTTCTTTGGGGTTGCTTCCTAGTGTATATCCTCTTCTTTTGATGTTTCTTGATCCTTTTATTCCTCCTCTTCATAATCTATGTAAAATAATTTCTTCCCAGCACACTTATGACCTTTAGTGCATTTGCTATCACAATTGTCACAAAGCCCTTTTTCTCTTTTTTCTTCCAATTGTTGTGGTGTCACCCTTGTAGGTTTTTGAAGGCTAGGAGAAACAACACCTCCATGTTTATATTTGTGAGGGGTAGAATTACTTGTTTCCATAATTTTTCTTTCCACTTTTCTTGCCAACCTGAATGCCTTCTCTAATGAATCAGGTTCCCAAAGACGAACCTCATGTTGAATGTTATCTTTTGAAGTCCTTATGGAGACATCAATCCTCTGCTTCTCTGGAATATCATTTTCTCTTATATTCAATTTTTTAAAGTCCTCAATGTGCTTTGCCATTGAACACTTTTGTTTTAGATTATCAATTGGCTAAAGAAGGTGTTTCTCCTTGTATCCTCATAATGTGTTATCATTTCCTCCGTGAAAATTGACCATGTGACAAGTGTTTTATGAGAACAAAGCACTTTATACCATAAAAATTGATTTGGTTCTAAATAATTATATGCAATACATACCTTTTGTAATAGTGGTACACCATGTAGATCAAAATATTTCTCCATCTGTAGTATCCAATTTACTGGATCATTGCCATCAAACTTCCTCATCTCACTTTTTCTTGATTTTATAAGCTCAATCTTGAAATGACTGTAGCTCTGTAGTTTTGGATCTTCCAGTTCTAAAATCACGACCTGCAATAGTCCTCTGTGTCCTCTTTCCAATGCCACCAGTGTGATTGAAATTGGATTCTCCAAGAAATAGTTATGCACAATCTTCCAAGATGACCTAATTATACACCGTTTCAAAATAGCGAACTTGTATGACGTGCCACGTGTCACTGTTTTGACCTTCAGAACTGAAAAATACATAAAAAAAAACTACATTCCATCCTCTTTCTATAAATTCTTATGAAATTTAAATGTGATGCTCAAAGAGAAAGTTATGATGATTTTCTTAAGGTCACCTGTTTAAGATGTAATTATGGAGTCTGCAAAAACCCTAAATTCCTCAGATCATATATATGAAATTATATTGAGATAAGATCTGAAATTCAGAACCGAGGTTTAGACTGATTCCTTCTCAAATGGGTTTTATTTTTGGCTTTTGAAACTTTGTAGAGAAATTTTTATAGCAAAAATTCCATGAGGACCTGTTTTAGATCAAATTATGGGGCTTGCAAAAACTATAACTTCCTCAGATCATATCTCTGAAAATATAGCTACACAAGCTTTGAAATTTGGATCCGAGGCTCAGAGAGATTTCATATCAAATGGGTTTTTGTTTTAGATTCTGAAACGTCACAAAAGAAAAAGTTATAGCGAAAATTCCATGATGACTTGTTTGGAGCAGCGAAAACCCTAGAATCCAAAGATCTAATACCAAATTTTATGAAACCAAATCAAAAAAATATAGAAAAGATAGATCAACACCTTATAAATAAGTCTCTTTGAGAGGGCAACCTCCTTTACATTACACAATTGAACAATTATTAGATGATACAAATGACAAGATCTCCTTTCTATATATAGGAGTGTAAGGGGTCATAATATAATCAAAGCCACATAACAATAATAATGTATGGGCACAATAATAACTATAGTGGGCTTCTATGGGGCACAATTATAACAATATGGGGACTACATGGGCACAAAAATATAATAAGGGGGTTGTACTAATAACAATAAGGGGTTACACTAGTAGTATAGGGACTTAACACCTGCTCTCTTGGAGGCCATTGATCTTGAAATGCTAAGAGGTAGACAAACACTTACTAGATCTGAAGACAAAGTGACATGAATGGTAAGAAATATGTCATCTAAAACCAAAGAAAACTAAGGAACAACATGCAACATACCTGGGGATGGACTTGCAAGGATTGTGCAATTTTTCCTGGGAGGTTGGGAGATTGGCTGCTAGAACTACAAAAAAGGCAGTCTGGTCTGTCTGGGGAGGCTAGCTAGCTATTGGAATTGCAAAATGCAGAATCCAGGCTAGCTTGTTGGCCGTTGGAACTGCACAATGTGAAATTTTAGCTGGAAATGATTGCATGCCCAATGATTGCATTGTATAATTTTTTGTGCCTACAGTCACTGTCCCTCGGAATTTCGCAATGCAATACTGGAGGACAGTTACTAGGTAGAAGTGCACATTTTCTGAGAGGAAGACAGAGCCTTCCCTCTCAGGATTATGCAGTGATGTCTTGGTGAGGTAGATTCTGGGCCAAGGTAACCCAGACCTGCCAACGGGCACCTGAAAAAAATGTGAATGTGATTGCATGGTGATACTGAGTGTAAGCAGGAGTGAATGATAGTGCATGCAAACACTAAATAAAATATTCAAAAAATGGAAAAACATGCATGTGGATGAAGCGAGTCACTGAATCGATGACCATTCATGCAGAATAATTTCATGCATGCGACAATAGTGAGATGCTAATGAAAATTGAAAAGGTGCTAGTAAAAGCTAGTATGCATGTAAACGATAGCAAGCCTTCATAGAAATCAAGCAAACATTACTCTCACAAGCCCAAACACAAAAAGCGACAGAAATGCTGCAAAAGACAAGTTAAGAGGACTTACCTGTGAATAGTTGAGCTGGATGTGTTGAAGAATCTGGGATGTGTTGTGGGATGTCAGAGTTCCAATATTGATGTGAATAAGTGAGCTCTAAAGCGTTGAATAAATAAGTTTGAGGCTAATGATGCGCATGCCACAAACCTAGGAAAAAATGACACTTGGAGGAAATATTCTAAAACAATCTTTGCATGTAGCCTCCAATTGCTAAAAATAGCTCCCTAAAATCTATGTATGCTTTTTGCATGTTGATTTTTGCTATTCCGAGAAAAATCAACCCATGCATACAAGTCAAGTTTTCCCAGTCCCGGGTGGAACCGGTCAACTTAATGGTTCATGCAACAACCTACTCAGCCGAGGGGGAAATTTTTTTTGGGAGGGAGCTGGGGTAACTGCGTAGAAGGATTGCACAATTTTTGGGTTGAGAAGCTAACTGCTGCCTAGAATTGCACAATTCTTGGGCTGAGTAGTCTTGTTGGGAGGAATTGCATAGTTTTCTCAGTGAAGATTGATAGGCAAATTTGTGTAATTTTGGAGCCCAGAAGGTTGCCAGACAGAATGCACAATTTATGGATGGATGGTTGGTTCCCCTCCGTAATTGCACAATTTCTTGAGGGAGCTACTCAACCTGAAATTGGACCAAGTCTGGAGAGACAACCTATGAGGGGGAAACAACAAGCTCTCATGCATAGGCTGGCAGTCTGCTAGAAAATCCCTGAAGCTTGTGTACTTGACAAGGCAAGACATGTTGCAGAGGAAGGTTGGTAGGGAGGCTCCAAAATGAAGCTAAGGAAAATTTTTGGAGGGTGGTTTTAGCCGCTACAACACTTGGTGACACACTAGTATAACTCTAGTTCTCTGAACGGGCCTTGTTCATGAAAAGCAAGTCTAACACCTCGAGAATTATTGTTCAGTTATCAGTCTGTCCTAGTTTCCACACTTGCTTGATTGTAAGATGTAGCAGCTGCCAAGCTCTAGGTCGACTGACACAAATTCCAAGCCAAGGAAACATAGTTGTTTTGATCAGGGTTGAGGGGTATATTGGTGCACAAGAAGTATAGTCGTCAGAGTCTTATTTTCAGCTCTGGTGTTGCTCCGCTGCCAACAAGCCTAGACAATACCCCGACAGAGTCACAGAGGAACACAAGCATCGCTTCGATGCCAATGAGCCTGGTTAGTAATTTGGTAGAGTTACTTGCATCACCTCTCTATGCAGGAAGCCCTTCTCTTCTTTCGCCTTATTCATTTTTTATTTTTGAAAATTTTCACTTTTCATCTTTTCATTTTTCATTTTTCATTTTCATAACTGTGCATAACACTTATTCATTTTAGAGGTGGAAGAGGGATCCTGGCTTATTGAGAGCAGAAGAGGTTGTTCCTTCAGATAAGTATTTTATTATATACCTATGACGTGCTTGTTAAGGTTTTCCCCCTCACCTTACTCTACTTGGCTGAGCTACCAAGGGTTAACCCAAAAACAACCGACTAGAGTAGGTGAGACTAGTTAGTGCACAAATTGTGTTTTCACAAAGGTTCACTTTGAACAATACATATTTTCCATCGACGTATCATGGACCAAAAGTAACAAGTTCTTCACACAAAGGCAGGATGACAAATAACCAAGTAGTGATAGCTGCATAAGACATCTTGTACTTTACCCAGCTTGTTTCAAGAGTTGCGCATGATTCCATCCAAAACTAACCTACAAAAAAAACAAGAAAACAAACAACAAAGAAAAGCAATAGCAAAAGTAAATGTGAAAGAAAAGTGAGTAATCAAACAAACAGGCAGATAAACAAACATGCAAAACTGTAAGTAAGAAAACACTACTCCTAATCCTAAGTTAACAGTGCATGGGCCTGATCATGTGAAGTGATACTTCCAATGCAACCATCGGTGCATTGGTTGACCCATGTTGTTGAAGGCTTGGTCTGTGAACAACCCAGTTGTGTGATCTAGCAAACAAGAAAGATACAACAATGAAAAAAAGCACACTTCATGTTTAAAAGTGTCCATAGGACATAAGTGAGTGCAAGTACATGGCATGTGGTCCATGGACTTATCATGGTGTTGTGCGACACTACGTGCAGCTGTGAAGCATACACATACTCTTGACTATGACACGCAATCAAATGAAAGAAACAAAGACAACTTGCGTCGTCCATGTGTGCTTGTAATGTAAGATTCCTCCAATGCATGAGCAACAGGATCTTGTTGTTTGATTGGAGGAAGCATGTTCTGTGTGTGGGATTGATCTTCAATGCATATAGATGAGTGATGTGGAGCCTTGGTTGATTCAACAATTCCTGATCGGAAGTGAAACCAACCTCAAGACAACAAGGGCTTGACATAACCATCAGTTGGGGCTGAAGTGCCTTAACATCCTGGGATGTTTCGTCTTCATCGTCAGATAGATCATCATAAACAAGTGGCTTCGAAAAATTAACTGCAATAGAATCATGATTGTGATCGAATATGGGAGTAAATAGATCACGAAAGATACGATTAGAAAAATCAATGATTTCGTCAGCATCCTCATGATCTAATAAATCAAACAGATGGGTATATGAGAAGTGAACAAATTCATCCTCTATGTTTCAGGAAAAGGCATATGAAAGGTCAAGTGGATTTTCAATGAATAATTTATCCTCTCCATTCTTAAATGATGGAATGACATCTGGGGTGTCCTGTGGGTGATCAATAATGGGTGCATCCGTAGATGAAGATACACATGTGAAATCAAGGATGGCAGGTTCACCAAAGATGTCAAGAAATAATGAAGAAGGTCCGGACAGAAGGGAGTCATCCTTCACCGAGTGTTGATGCTCAAGCTCCCAGTCATATTCTTCATGAATGATAGCGCATGTTGATTGTGCAATTCCAACTCCGTCGATGGCTTGATCCTTGTTCACAACAAGTGTAGTTTAGAATGGAAGAACATAAGACAGTATCATCTGGAGGATCATCCAAGTACGAAGACGGAGGTTGTGGTACAAAATGCATATGAAAACTCGATGGACTCACAACCAAATTTGTGAAAAAATTAAGTGAAGTGATGTTGGGATGATGTGACAGTTGAATAGATGTGTGTGCCTGATCTCCTACATCACTCTGCAATGGTGGATTTGTTTGATGAGGGGACAACGGATAGTCACTTGTGACAGTGACCATATCCGTCTGTGATTGCGCAACTCCATCACTGAAGTATGTTGATTGAGGCTTGGGCTCAAAATTCTTTTTGGGATGGACTGATTTGTTAAGCCAATACTCGAATCTATTCCAAAGATAAAGAAATTTTATTTGGCTCTTTGGAGCTTAAAACTGCAAATCACGGAAGTGCTGCCAAAAGTCCATAGGTGATTCATGTGGAGCCTTCCATTGTTGTAACAATTTTTGGTCAAGATATTCTGGATAAAAATGGTATAAAGTGTCTTCGATGAGACCATAGAAGTGTTGAAGTGAGTGCACGCTTTCAACTGAGAGGTTGCACAGCCACTGATGTGAGGATTCGTGAAGTGCGTATGCAAGCAATAGACTAGCCTATTCGTCAGAACATCCATCTTCCTCATCAAACATGGAAGGAAGTCATGTAAGAACTCAAGCCAGACCACTTTTCCTTCACCATCATGCGTGTACATAGAGAAGAGATCAAAAAACTCCCTTGTGATGGTAACAGGTTCAGCACGTGAAAAACATCGTGGAGAGTTGAGAGTGCAAGACTCCATGATAGATATGAAAAGGTTCAAAACAGGATGTGAGGACACAACTTGTGATCTGGCCCTCCTTCTAGTGATAGAAATGTTGATGGTGCTGGACCCACCAACATGTTAGGGGGTCTCCCTAGTAAGAAGTCCCAATTAGACCTCAGGTCGTTTGGTGTAGGAGTCCTAGTAGTGGGTCATATGGTAATGCTTTGACCGCAGTTTTGCATAGAGTCAAGTAAGATGTCCTTGTTGGTAGCAAGGGTGTGACATATGCAGTAAGTCAAGGAAGGTGCATGAGTAGTTCTAACACACGAAGGGTGAGGTGAGTGCGCCCCTTGGAAACCTATGATAGCATTGAGTTAAGAAGGGAACACACAAGCAAAGATGCATCACAACATGGAAGGAAACTAAGCTAGAAATCCAAAGTGATGGTTAAATCAACAACACATTTCATAAAGATTCATACATACATATATGGAAATAGCTACACATGCATGCATAATAAAATAGATACATATATCATTTATAGTACTCAAGATAGATGAAATACAATACAACATATGCATGAAACGTGTTGGCACTCTTATATTAAGAAGTGTAAGTTCCAGCCATACAATACATCCATGCCCAACCACTAGTTTCGACAGCGGAATGCTACAACCACAACTGCCTACTCCTCTAGAGAGATATACTAGCTCTGCACAGTGGAGAAGCCAAGGCTCGTTATAATACTGTCTAAGATTTCTCTAGGATACTCCTATCAGAAGCTTGGCTGACCAAACGCCTCTACAATGAGTTATGAGGGATTATTTATAGAAAAGGGTGGGGTGGCCCTTGACATTCCCCTTTATGACAGTTCATCTACCCTCATGAATCTTCATCTACTCTATGACTATTACATCCAACTATCAACACAGTTTGAACTTACACTTGAAAAGACGTTACATTACAATGCACATGTACCCATGTGAGACAAAATGGCATGAGAAAGCCATGTAATAAATCACTATGACTCGAAGAACTGTTGGAATACCAACTCTTTGGCATCGTCACGGTGGTCGATGGTAGCGAGCTGATGCCAAGCTCGGTAGTCGATGATGGTGCCCGTGTACTCTAAGGTGACATCTTTTTGGAAATGAACTCTTGCCTCCATAGCATCCGGGTACATTGCTCGAGCTCCTTTATCCAACTTGTCTAATATCATGCGCATCATTGTCTTGAGTGCAGTTGGACCAGCAACATACTTGTGCATGGTGTCTGCACTAATTGACAAGTCTGGGCTGGTGGCTATGTACATCAACTCGTCAAAGTACGAGTCAAGCTCTAGTTGGACCTGTGCCTTTTTCTTTACCTGGGTGAGTGTCCCAATAGATGGGATCACATGTGCATGCACAACAACATCCATACTCTTGAATACACATGCATGGGAAGCCTATAGACTAGTGATGAATTGCGGGAGATCTTCATAGTTCCAGATATGACTCCAGGTGCATGCCTTCAGCTCAACCACTATGGGATTCATCATCTTAGGCAAGTGAAGTAGGGCTCCCTTATATCTCATCATCCATGTTTTCATGTAATTAATAGCAACATGCACGTTCAATAGGATACGTGCTCTTCTAGCACATTGCTGCTACCAACAGTTGAGATGGACAACTGCCTTATGCACAATACCAAACTTCGAATACAATGCCCACATGACTGTGTCAAGGGACAATACTTCATCCAATATTGACTTATTTGATTTTGAATGAGCATACGCTGTAACCAATTCTCCTCCTTGCTTGACTGTATGTACCTCCTAAGCTATTCACTTGTTCTTAGCTAGCAGGAAGCGAACACTCAAGCTAGTGGCTTCGGCATATGCTCTGGTAGCATCGACCAATGTTGTTGGATGTTTGCGCACATCAGACACGATTTCTTGTTCCTCAAACTGTGCAGGAGATGTATGATCATCCAACGTCGACACTTTGTGAGATTTCACAACTCTATGTTGAGACTTGTTGAATGGGATGTTGTGCATCTCCTCCTTCAGATTGTCTCCAAGGATTTTAGTGTCTCCTTGGTCGCTCGGGACTTGCTCCTCTTTCGAACATGATAAAGCTGGTGGGTCGACCTCTTGGTGTTGAGGCATGAGTTCGATGTCTTTCTCTAACTCATGTTTCTCCATATCTATATCCATCTATTCAAGTGCCTTCTCTATCTCTTGAGCGAAGTCTTGCTCCTGTGATCGTTCACCCTATTGCCTAATGCTAGCTGTTCTGATGAGTCTACTATCTGTACGAGCACAATTTCATCTATCTACACAAGTTTCACCCCCTATTGTACCTATTCCTGTTGTGCTTCCTTCTCCTATTTGTGCAACTCTTGTTTTTTCTAGAGTGGCTCCTTCAACTCATACATCTCCTTCTCCGTTTCGTCCATTCTCTGTTTCTCTCTCTTCCTTTGCGTGTTTCTCTTGTCACGTTTTTGCCTTTTTTCCTCTATTGCCAAAGCTGCTTTCCACACAAGGGTTCTTCTCTAAACTTGTAGCTTTTCTCTTCCCCCATGCTATCGACAATCTTCCTCTTACCATTGACGCACACTGGTATGTTTTCCTCTACTGTTTTTGCTTCTGGTACTCTGCAAGATGATGCTTCATGCTACTTTGCTATCTGTTCCACAATGAGGCCGACTGATTCATTTAGTATAGAGGATTTGTAACAATATCTCCATGGGTCTTCCTCCCCCTAATGACATGCCCCGTGGATCTAGTTAAATTGTACTCTCGTGTAATAGTCTTTCACAAGAAAATGTTGGTCATATGGATTGTAACTTCGGGCATTGAATGGATATTTATTCATATGTTTTTCTTTGACATCCACATGCTTGAAAGTTTGTATCTCGTAGAAATCACTATCCACAATGGAAGAGCGGGCCAAGGTGCCTTCCTCTTCCGGTGCATCCTAGCTGATAACCCTGCCGAGATGTGATATGCTACTTCCTGCATGACGAGTTTGTCCAAGGAAAACTTTGGTAGAACATGTAGAGGCTTCTCCACTTTATACATTCGTATGAAGGTGTCAGACGATGAGGCATACCAATAAGCTATGTCAATCAATGTCTCCATTTTTTCCTTTGACATGGAGGGTGGATCCTATTCAAATATCATCTTGTAAACTAGGGTGACAAAATGATTGAATAGTTGTGTGATAACTCCTCTGAAGTTGCATTCAGATAACATCTTATAATAAGCATTCACAGAGGTCTGCGCTGGTGTCCATGCCCATTTTTGTTCAAGAAATCTTAATGGGCATAGATTGCATCCAATATGTAGGCGTACATGTAGATTCCTACCTGCATACCTTTGGGTGGCTGTCGAGCCCTTGTTACCTATTCCTTCAGCTGGTGAGCCAACATGTCGGACCAATTGCATGCTTTGCCTTCTCTGGCTAGTTGGTCCAACACAATCACCCAACTTTGTGGGAAGGTTTTCGTGTTTTCTTGGCCATACATATGACATGCAAATATGACCAAGTATTGATACACCTTCTGCAGTATCTTCGTCTTGTATACCTAGTTGGGTGCCATCCTGAATTTGGCCAACTCCTTCATATTGGCATTGCTGCTGGGTATACTAAAGGGAGTCTCCATGATGATCACGGGCTTCGACATATGATACATCGCATCATAATCCTATGCCCTAAAGGTAGCAACCTCTCCCCGTTGTCAATTCTCAATGTCACTATCTCAAGCTCAGTGTGCGAGATGATCCAATGTATCATGTCCACACATGGGAGCACGAGATACTTGCATGTAATATGGTACAAGCTGGACTTGTGGATGTTCACATAGACTTGGTGGTCTTCAAGGTCTTTCCCAAATGTGCCTGTAAATGTATCATTGAACTCTTACCATTTCAGCTTGATTTCCTTGTCTACATTCAACTAGGTGTCTTCATAGATCAACAGACTTGTAGACACTTGCTCGACTGCTGCTCCAGTTACACTTATGTCAGTGTCCTTTGATCCTGAGCTCTTAGAGGCCATTGACCCTGAACTCCTAAGAGGCAGAAAAACACCTGCTAGATCTGGAGACAAAGTGACATGCATGGAAAGAAATCTGTCAGCTAAAACCAAAGCAAACTGAGGAATGAAATGCAACATACCTGGGGATTGACTGGCAAGGATTGCGTAATTTTTACTGGGAGGCTGGGAGACTAGCTGGCAGAGCTATGCAAAAGGAATTATGGGTTATCAGGGGAGGTTGGCTAGTTGTTGGAATTGCACAATGTGCAATGCAGGCTGTTGTGCTGGTTGTTAGAACTGTGCACTGTGCAATTTCAGCTGGCAAAGGTTGCAGACCCAGTGACTGTGTTGCACAATTTTCTAGGCCAGTAGTCATTGTTCCTCAAAATTACAAAATGTAAGATTGGAGGATAGTTACTGGGCATAAATTCACATTTTCAGAGAGGAAGGAATAGCCTTCCCTCTCGGGATTGCGCAATGCTATCTTGGTGAGGCAGTGTCTGGGCCAAGATTGCCTAGACCCGCCGACAGGAAACTAAAAGGAAATGTGAATGTGATTACATGGTGATACTAAGTGTAAGAAGGAGTGAATGATCATGCATGCAAACAGTGAACGAAAGATTCAGAAAATGGAAGAACATGCATGTGCATGAAGCGAGTCACAGAATCGACGACCGTTCGTGGAAAACAGTTTCATGCTTGTGACAATAGTGACATGCTAACAAAAACTGAAACGATGCTAGTACAAGCTAGTATGCATGTAAACGATAGCAAGTCTTCACATAAATCAAGAAAACAACACTCACACAAGCCAAAACACAAAAAGCGACAAAAATGCTGCAAAAGATAAGCTAAGAGGACTTATCCATGAATAGCTGAGCTAGATGTGTAGACTATTGGATGTGATGTGGGATGTCAGAGCTCCAATATCGATGTGAATAAGGGAGCTTTGAAGTGTCTAATAAATAAGTTTGAGGCTCATGACATGCATGCCACAAATCTAGGAAAAAGCAACACTTGGACGAAAGATTCTGAAATGATCTTTGCATGTAACCTCCAGATGCTGAAAATAGCTCCCTAAAATCTAGGATTCTTTTTGCATGTTTCTTTTTTCTATTCTAGGAAAAAGTAGCCCATGCATGCAAGTCAATTTTTCCCGTCCCCAGGTGGAACCGGTCAACTCAATGGCTCATGCAACAGCCTACTTAGCTGGGAGGAAATTTGCACATTTCTGGGAGGGAGATGGGTTGACTGCCCAAAATCATTAGGCAATTTCTAGGCTGAGAAGCTAACTGTTACCCATAATTATGCAATTCCTTGGCTGAGTAGTCATGTTGGGAGGAATTGTGCAGTTTTCTTAGTGAAGCTTGACAGACATATTTGCGCAATTTTGGAACCAAGCAGGCTGCCTGAAAAAATTGCGCAATGTCTAGAGGGAAGGTTGGTTCCCCTCTAGAATTGTGCAATTTCTTAAGGGAGCTACTCAGCCTGTAGTAGGACAAATACTAGAGAAACAACCTGTGAGGGGGATGCAACAAGCTCTCATGCAAAGGCTCGCAGTCTGCTAGAAAATCATTGAAGCTTGTGTACTTGACAAGGCAAGACATGCTTCAGTGGAAGGTTGGTAGGGAGGCTCCAAAATGAAGCTATGGCAAAAGTTTGGAGGGTGGTTGTAGCCTCTACAATATATACATATAATTTATTAACATAATTTTTTATTAACTTTGGTTTTTTTTTATGTCATGGTCTAAGCATGTTGTGAATTGGTTATTTTCTATTCATTCAAATAATGAGAAGCGAACCCAGCATTTATTTCACTAACATATAGCAGGAACCATTTTGGGTCCAATGGAATTGCAAGTATCAAATGCTAATATTACATAATCCAATTAGTTAAGGCATTTAAGGGTGCAAAATATTTTTTTACATTAAAAGCAATAACTCCATATATCAAAATTGCAATTTTTGGAAAGTTCACTTAACAATATTTTACTGAATATAAATAATAAATAATAAAAAGATAGAATGACTAACCTTATTCACTTTTTAGTGAAACAAGATAATAAATGATAAAAAAGATATAATGATTAACCTTATTCACTTTTTATTGTAATCTTTCTAAGGTTTCACATAATGACTATCATCTAAATCTAAGTGTAAGACTAAGACATGTCAATTTTTTGTCTTTATCCAATGAAATAAGATATTTCTCAATTCAACCACAAAAAAATACAACACTCTCATTCTTGAACACTATTAATTGCAAGAAGTTTTAAAAAATATACGATATACTTTTATTAAACTGTTTGAACTTGAATGTTATTAGTTTATTTATAACCATATTACTACCTGATTAGCTTTGTGTTTCTTGTCATAATTAAATCTTATTTCTTTTTCATTTTCCTTCCAATATCAAGGTGGTTTCCAAATAATGTGAAATCAACAATGATATCAATAAAAGTAATATTTCTATTTAATAAGTGATTTGGAAGATTTTCATTACCATGTTTATTTTATTTATAAGTATAACTTCGGCGTAAATCACATAAAGAGAGACATTTGTCGACGCGTTTCGAACCAACCAGTGTGGCTCATCGTCAAGACAAGTTGAAGAAACAGATCTAGCTATGCATGCTAAATAGTCTGAGCAGAGCCTCCAATGGCTATATTAACCAACAGCTAATTTTGACTTAGGGGACAACCTAAGTCAAAATTAGCTGTTGGTTAATATAGCCGTTGGAGGCTCTGCTCAGACTATTTAGCATGCATAGCTAGATTTGTTTCTTCAACTTGTCTTGACGATGAGCCACACTGGTTGGTTCAAACGCGTCGACAAATGTCTCTCTTTATGTGATTTACGCTAAAGTTCTACTTATAAATGCTTATTTTACTTTAAAAAGAGGCAAAACCATAAAAAATGAAGTGATAATCTAAGTGGACACTAGTCTCAAAGGTGATTGAAGAGTATGGTAATAGATCCCCTAAGGAACTCTTGCATGTATGAAGACATGAACCTCTGATCAAGATACCTGAAGAAATTAGAGATGGCCCATGACTGTCTAAATAATCAATGGAACTAACCTTATATCTCATGTTAGATAGGGTGACTTGAGATGAAATGCTCCTCCTCATCAACCTCCAAAACATGAAACAACTCGTAAACCTTGTCTACATGAAGTATATGTGAATCCACTTAATTAACAAAAGGGGAATAAAAATAGCATACTATCAATGTAAACTAGTGTATGGGGGTTGAACAATGAGTTCATATCTCAACCCCATGAATTTTTAAATGTACAAGGCCAATTTTTATGTAATAATATTGGTGGGTTTATCTAAGTGATGTGAAAATTTCCTACAAGTATCACCTTAGGTGATCTTTATTCAACTCATGTATAGTAGGTGGCATGTGACCAAGTGTATAAAGAGAGAATCCCAAAGGAGGAAGTAAATCTATCAAAATACCCACCAAGGCATAATACCCCTACAAATAAAACAAAGAACCAAACCTAGTGGGCTTGCTAGAGAAATGGACCTAGATGAATAATAGACGGTATGAATATTGATCACATCCCTTTGTTAATCTCAAAAAAGTCCAAATATTAGACACCAAACTCTACAAGGATGAAGGATATAGGTATTTTTTATTTACATTTGATAATCCATTGAAGAATAGTATCTACTCTCTCAGTTGAGGGCTAATTGGAATCTAGTACGAAATGCCCCCAAACCTTTGAATCATAATGAATAGTGGGATGAGTAAGGGTGTACATGAGAGACATCTTAAATTAGATGTCAAGATAATGGTTCCAGAAACATTTTCTCTTGAGAAGGAATATATACCTATAATCCTTGTTGGCCTAGGGCTCAAAATCATGCCTTAGACTGAAGAAGGTCCATAAGAATTTAACCATAAATGTAGGTGTTGATGATCTTGGTCTCCTCTGCTCTTAAAAGTAAGTGATGATCAAACACGACCTTATTTCACCCCTTGAAAATAATAACCTTGACTTTTACCCAAAGTGATTGTCAATTGTCAAAGGTCATAGAAAAGGGTCAAAGCAATAGCATTATTTACATAGCATCCAAAATTGAAGCCAAGTGGATCACATAACCAATGAAGAATGAGATAGATATCAAAAGTTGAGTGAGAATGCACCCATTTCTTTCCTAGATATGATCATGTAGGAAGAACTCCAATAAAGTTAGTGTATATCCCAAATAAGGTGTGGCATAGGGAACATCCCTATATGAGACAACCTATATTCCTAATAAAATTGGAAATAAAAAGAACTGTGTGGGGTGTGAGACCGAAGAGGGAATTACAACGGATCTGTTGTAGGTTGTATCTCTTTAGTTTGCTGGATAATATAAAAGGAAGGACTGGAGAAACCTGGGGGAGGATTGAGGATGGAAACCCTAGTGCAACCAAATCCTAACATGGGGTAGGGTCTCTGGAGTACACCTCGTGCTACCACATTTGCACTAGGCTAGGCCCATTCCCATCTAATGTTTGGCTACATCTCTGTTCACTCTGTTCACTCCTTCCGTCCAATCATCGTCTACCAAACTCCCAGCGACCATGACTGAACCCTACTATTTATCATTTTCTTGTAGCTGTTGGTCCCCTCCTGCGACGGTTACTCCCAAAAATGGTGGCAACTGGTGTAACCCTTGTAGCAACAATGGAGACCAAACTTATAGATTATTCAAAGGACCCCCTCGAGGGTACATCCATTTTGGTAGGCATACAAGCACATAGGGCATCTTTCCTTTCAGAAAAAACTTAACTGAAGCCATTGCTCCGCTCCCATCACTCACGGGTCCATCCAGTGTGGTCATCGATCTACCTGAAGCACGTCCTCTTAGCCGCCCTTCGACATTCCTCCACTGTCACTGATCTCCCTTCAATTTGGAGCCAGATGCATCAGCCCTAATCCTGCGGTTGGCTCATCCAGACCCTCATCTCTCTAACCTTCTCCAGTCTCGCATTACCCCTCTCAGTCACACCTCAGAGTGCATTCACCCCATCTGATTCCTCCCATCTTGACCATAGCTCCTGTTCCCCCTTCTGGCTACTTCTCAAATGTTCCCCCTCTCTCGAATGCTTTCCCATCTGGCCCTAACCTAACTCCCCCAAACCCTAACCCTAATCCTGCTAACCCTACCTTCATCAGAGCTCAAGGGAGTGCTGAGGATGCGAAGCCGAGACTAGGAAAGAGGTTAAGGTGTGTTAAACAAAAGTTGCAAAATGTAATCATCAACTGGGAAGAGGACTTCCAATTGTAAGCAACCATGGACATGGCTGTGACAGTCTCTGTGAGAAGAGTAAGGGGATGCAACTACTCTGTAGCAAGATTGAAACAATCGGCCGTGGAAATACGGGGCCAACATCTAGCAAATTTTCCCTTCATTTAGACCTTCGTTCGCGGTTGGTTTTCTTTACGATTTGCGTGAGAAAAACATACAAATTGGGTATTTTCCTCCTTCTGGCATATTGAGCAGACCGTTGTAATGCTAAGGAGGTGGAGTCTGCTATTTGACCCAGACAGAGAACAACTAGGGGATGGGCCATTATGGGATGCCTCCCCGGTCTGTCGCTTCAATTCTAGACTGAGGACATCTTTAGGCAAATTGGAAACACCCTCAACACTTTTTTAGACTATGATAGATCATACCTCAACACTGGGATTATGGTCTATTCTTGAATCCTTGTACATTTAGACATAAGAAGAGGGTTGCAAGAGAAAGTCACCCTATGCTGGAGGAACTACACTTGAACCCAGATCCTTGATTATGAGGGGGCCCCTTTTCGATGCAGAGGATGCCACAGAGTCGGCCACCTCTTCAAAGATTGTCCTCTTTTGGGGAAATCGATATTTGGGAACAAAGGGAAGACAATTCCCTCAATGGAAAATCAGACATAAGCGTATCACTTAGAGGATGCAGAACATACAGCCACTGAAGCAGATGGATCCAACACAGCCTCAGTAACATCAAAGAAGCACAAGAGAATACCTCTCTGGCCTCCTTCACCACCACTGACTAGGTTGAGGGTGGCCGCAGGAGCTATGCTATCTTCTGGTATGTCAAATTATGAACCTTGCTCTGCTACATTTAAAATTTCTTATGATTATATTGATATATCTAAGGGACTTCAATAGAGCTCTGTCACCTTACCACCTCTCCCCAACCACCTTGATTGTCCCCTGATTCTCCCTTCTCCCACAACCTCATGTACCCCCCCTTCCTTTCTAGAGGAGGTGCCACCTGAGACAACTCCTAGAATTGATCCCCTTCCCTATTGTTACCACCTTCGCTCACACCGATGGTTCAGAGCCCTTGATTCTATCAGCATTAGGCTGGTACCTCCCCCCACTCCTTCAAAGCTCCCTCAAGGTTGACCATCCTCCTTGTTAATAGCTAAACAACAGGCAGGGATGGAGATTGCCACGAGACGATAACTTACTCTTGATAGGGTCCTTAGAGAATAGAATTCCCTGGATCTGTCTCCTCCATGAAGGTTATTCCTTTCAACTGCATAGGGATTGCTAGTCCCAAGAAAAAAATAGCTCTGCGAAGGCTCCTCAAGATTGAATTGATTGATGTGGTCTTCCTACAAGAAACTCTGGGGTCTGCCGATGCCATATCCCACCTCCTGGAATCCATGCTTCTCAGATGGCATTTCCAAGCCATAGATGTAAATGGCCTCTCTAGAGGCATTACCTTGGGATATAATCCTCACACGATAAAACTGATTAGCACCTGGGGTGGCATTGGATTCATCGAGGTCGACACCTTCTCAATAGAACTGGGTATTGATGTTAGACTAATAAATGTTTATGGGCCTTGCCACCATCGGGAGAACTTCTGGGAGCATCTTCTGGCATCTAATATCATGCATCCCAAAAACATCATTCTGGGTGGGGACCTAAACTTTTCTCTGGGATATTCAGAGTCATGGGGGCACCATGCCCAGGTTGACCCTCTATTAGCCTTCTTTGAACACCTCCTGGAGACCCATAGTTATATTGACAACCCCTCTACTAAGATTGTCCCAACTTGGAGGAACAAAATTGTGGGGAGAATAGTCTTACCAGAATGCTTGATCATTTCCTCATCAAGGAATGATTCATGGAGAGAGGCTTTACATACCTCCAGTGGGTTGGCTCAGGAGGATTATCTGACCATTTGCTGATATACCTTCATATTTGAGGAGTAATAAGAAAACCCCGAGACCTCTTCAAATTCAACTCCACCTGGTTGAAGGATATTACCTATACTCATTTAGTTACTGACTATTGGAAGGCCCACCCACCTATGTTGGCATTATGACTCAAGTGTTGTCCTTGATGGCAACTCACTCAGAGGTTGGTACAGGTGCTCAGAGGTTGGTACAGGTGATGGCAACTTAATCAGAGGACAGATCTTAGTATAGCATGCCAAGAAAGTTCATACACGCAGGTTCATTAAGCCCAAGTCGCGTATACAAGCAGGTTCACTATATACCAAGTCGCGTATACGCAGGTTCTCTATATATCAAGTCGTGTGTACACGCTGGTTGGCTTCAGTAAAAGCGCGTGTATGTGGAAAACTTATCTTTGGTCCACGACGGTTATTCCTTGGAAGTTGTGCCTATGGTTTTGGACCTTGATGTCTCGACGAACGTGTTGATCCCTAGTTTTGAAGCTGATGGTATTGGGTTACTATGGTTTTGGACCGTGGTATTGTAAAGGGCCTAAGGCTATATAAGGAGAAGATCATTAGGCAAGTGGAAGCAAGCATTGTGTGTTTGACAAAGTGAGAATATATGGTATCACTGTTTATCTGTTCGGGATGCTTGGCAAGGGTCGGATCTGACAGCGAAGGCATAAGTAATTATTTCTAGATCTGCACGTGGGTTGCCTTTGGAGAAAGCGCGTATACACACGGTTTTGGTACAGTGAAGTAGCGTATGCATAATAAGATTTGATATTTTAGGTTGCTGTTGATTCTGGTGGTTGTTGCAGAGTTCTGGGCTCTGGTTTGGGTTCTGTGTTCTTGATGACAGGGTTTCAGTGATTCAGTATTGGGTTGTTTAATGAATTATGATGCAAGTATAAGTTGATGATTGTATTGCAGTAATGTTTGTTTTGTACTCTTGGATCCAGTCTGAAAATTGATGAAACGTGGTCCCTGAAGGAAAGAAGGTTGTAGGGTCAGCACCTACGTACTAGTAAATGGAACGGCTAGTACAAGAGCTGAGGGGGTTGTAGCTCCCTTCCAAAAGTAGTTGAAAACGAGAGAGGGTTGTAGCCCTATGCAGGTTGTAGCCTGAGTGCTGGTAAAGGACTGCACCAGTACATTGTAAAAGAAGTTTCTTATTAAAGAAGAAAGAGACAAATTGCAGCAGGTGGTTTTCACCCACATTGGGTTTCCACCTTATATCATGGTGTTCATGTGTGTGGATTTTGTGTGATGATCTGTTCTGTTATACTGCACCTGTTTACTGTTAATATGGTTAATAATGATCTGATGCATTTACTGAAGATAAGCTAACTGAATCATAAGATTTCTGGATATACGCTAGTTGCTTTAGACACAGTAGCGTGTACACGCGGGTTCACTTAATTGAAGTAGCGTATATGTTTCTGAGTATGAAATTGAAAAGTTTTATCTGATCTGATAATACTGATTCACCCCCCCCCCCCCTCTCAGTATTATTTCCAAAAATTGGTATCAGAGCAGGTCCTTCAGAGGAAGCTTGATCGCTTGAAGGAAAAGATCCATCAGAATGGCTAATCCAGAAAGAGAGGCACACATCAGGCCACCAGTCTTTGATGGGAACAATTTTACTCACTGGAAGATAAGAACCACTGCATATCTACAATCACTTGGAGCAGAAATTTGGGGAATCGTAGAAGGAGGATACAAATTCCCATAAGCAACTCCTACAGATCCAGCAGAGAAAAAGCAATATGAGCTCAATGCCAAAGTTGTTACTGTCCTATTGAGTAGTTTGACACAATCATAATTTATGAAGATCATGCATTTCAAATCAGCTAAGGAAATATGGGACAAAATCGTCACAAGCTACGAAGGAGATGATCAGGTAAAAAGAGAAAAGCTTCAAACTCTCAGAATCCGGTATGAAACTCTTAAGATGCATAGTAATGAAAGCATAGCTAATTATTTCCTGCGTATGGATGAGATTGTGAATTGTATGAGGGATCTGGGTGAAGAATTTGAGGAAGTTGTCTTAGTTGAAAAGGTTTTGAGATCTCTGTCTGCTAAATTTGATCCTAAAGTATCTGCCATAGAAGAAAAGGAGAATGTGCAGAAAATCACCATGTCACAGCTTCACGGGATCTTAACTACTTTTGAAATGCGACAAGAGGTACCACCAAAAGCCGCATTCGAAGTGTCAGAGGAAGAAGATGAGGTAAATTTTGTCAAGAATCTTGAACGGGGAACTGGACGGTTCAAAGGTAAGCTACCTTTCAAATGTTTTCTATGTGGTAGAGTTGGTCACTATGCTGCTAGATTCCCTCATAACAAAGGAAAGATATCTGAAGAAGATGGTAGAAGCTATTATACCCATATTACAAGTCCATTCAATGATAGTGAAGATATTAGAAGTCTCATGGCACATGAAAAGAAGAATGCTTCATCCAATAATAGCAAAGATATTAAAAGTCTCATGGCACATGAAAAGAAGAATGCAGAAACTGAAGAAGTTACCAAATTAAATGAACAATTGGAGACAGTAACCAGGGTAAGGGAGAAATTGCAGGATGTAGTAAAGGATCAAAGCATAACTATTCAAAGGCTTGAATCAAAGATCCTCTCTCTAAAAGAAGATCTTAAAAAATCAAGAGAACAGAACAAAGAAGCTCTTGAAGATCAAGAACATGAAGTGATGAAACTAAAGCGACAAGTGGAAGAAGGAAGAAAAGCTGAAGAAGACCTAAGGAATCAGTATCTGATAAAGGAAGAACAACATCAAGTTGAGGTAAATATCTTGAAAGGTAAACTAGAAGAAAAGGATAAACTTTTACGATTTCAAGATAGTACTAAAGTCTTGGATGATATTCTTAATAGCCAAAGGTCTCCTGCTATCAAAACTGGTCTTGGTTTTCATGAATATGTTGAAGGTGAATCTAGTTCACAAGGTGAGGCAAGAAACTCTAATGAGAAATCTGAAATTCTCAACAAGGAACAACCAAGGAAAGAAATTCCTCAAGGAAGATCCTTTACTCCTAACTATGGACGTGATAGACGATTATTTCCTCCACTGAATAATGTTGAATGTTATGTATGTCATAATCTTGGACATGTTGCAGCCAGATGTAGAAGTAGAATGGTTCAAGAAATATCATCGCATCCCAGGTATTTCAGAGGATATTGCTTTGCCTGCAATGCATATGGACACAAAGCAATTGACTGTGATAGAAGGAACATGAAAGATGTAAGGTGTTATACATGCAACAACTATGGGCATAAAGCAAGGGAATGCAGGAGTAGATTTCAAAATTCAAAACAAGAGGACCATACATCATCACAGTTCCAGGAACTGAAGAAGACAGAGACAGAAAGGTGTGGCATAATTCAGACAGCTGACATAACAAACACAGGGGAATCTGAAAGTGATGAAATTCAGTATTCCATCCTGCATATGCTGATATAATGAAGACAAGTCGCGTATATACGCGAGTTACAGGCTGCAAAGTCGCGTATATGAAGAAAGGGCAGCAGAACAGACCCAGGTTCAGTCATGGTTGGCTCAGGCTCAGGGGGAGCAGAACAGACTCAGGAAATGGTTCAGTCATGGCTGGCTCACACTCAGGGGAAGCATATACTTCAAATAATTCATTGTTGGCATTATGGTTAGAATTTGATGATGAAACTAAATGATACATCTTATTGTTTAAGGAATGGTTTTGCAAGCTTATGATAAATAGTTATTGCTGGTCTTAGAACCTGCATCTTCTCAGGGGGAGCATGGATGGATTGATACAACTTGGCATATACAAAGGGGGAGCCAAATCAGAAACTTCAGCATGTACTCAGGGGGAGTATGGACAACAGTATGGACAGCAGGAGGTATACCAAAGAAGAGAACATCTTGGTCCGCCCTTTGCCCTTGATGTCAAAGGGGGAGAGTGACTTGGTGTGGTGGTTGCCATCAAGTCCAAAGGGGGAGATTGTTGGCATTATGACTCAAGTGTTGTCCTTGATGGCAACTCACTCAGAGGTTGGTACAGGTGCTCAGAGGTTGGTACAGGTGATGGCAACTTAATCAGAGGACATATCTTAGTACAGCATGCCAAGAAAGTTCATACACGCAGGTTCGTTAAGCCCAAGTTGCGTATACAAGCAGGTTCACTATATACCAAGTGGCGTATACGCAGGTTCTCTATATATCAAGTTGCGTGTACACGCTGGTTGGCTTCAGTAAAAGCGCGTGTATGTGGAAAACTTATCTTTGGTCCACGGCGATTATTCCTTGGAAGTTGTGCCTATGGTTTTGGACCTTGATGTCTCGACGAACGTGTTGATCCCTAGTTTTGAAGCTGATGGTATTGGGTTACTATGGTTTTGGACCGTGGTATTGTAAAGGGCCTAAGGCTATATAAGGAGAAGATCATTAGGCAAGTGGAAGCAAGCATTGTGTGTCTGACAAAGTGAGAATATATGGTATCACTGTTTATCTATTCGGGACGCTTGGCAAGGGTCGGATCTGACAGCGAAGGCATAAGTAATTATTTCTAGATCTGCACGCGGGTTGCCTTTGGAGAAGGCGCGTATACACGCGGTTTTGGTACACTGAAGTAGCGTATGCATAATAAGATTTGATATTTCAGGTTGTTGTTGATTCTAGTGGTTTTTGCAGAGTTCTGGGCTCTGGTTTGGGTTCTGTGTTCTTGATGACAGGGTTTCAGTGATTCAGTATTGGGTTGTTTAATGAATTATGATGCAAGTATAAGTTGATGATTGTATTGTAGTAATGTTTGTTTTGTACTCTTGGATCCAGTTTGAAAATTGATGAAACGTGGTCCCTGAAGGAAAGAAGGTTGTAGGGTCAGCACCTACGTACTAGTAAATGGATCGGCTAGTACAAGAGTTGAGGGGGTTGTAGCTCCCTTCCAAAAGTAGTTGAAAACGAGAGAGGGTTGTAGCCCTCTGCAGGTTGTAGCCTGCGTGCTGGTAAAGGACTGCACCAGTATATTGTAAAAGAAGTTTCTTATTAAAGAAGAAAGAGACAAATTGCAGCAGGTGGTTTTCACCCACATTGGGTTTCCACCTTATATCATGGTGTTCATGTGTGTGGCTTTTGTGTGATGATCTGTTCTGTTATACTGCACCTGTTTACTATTAATATGGTTAATAATGATCTGATGCATTTACTGAAGATAAGCTAACTGAATCATAAGATTTCTGGATATACGCTAGTTGCTTTAGACACAGTAGCGTGTACACGCAGGTTCACTTAACTGAAGTAGCGTATATGTTTATGAGTATGAAATTGAAAAGTTTTATCTGATCTGATAATACTGATTCACCCCCCCCCCCCCCTCTCAGTATTATTTCCAACAACCTGTTGATGAAAGGAACTTTATTGAAGGCTTTTTCAACAACCTAAAAGAACTGAGGAAGTTATCAAAGATCTAGGCACATAACAAGAGGGTATAGGAAGAACAAAACCTAAGGGATATTGAATCAAATATTATTGATATGGAGGATGAACATGGGGGACATTTCATAACAAATGAACATAGGAACAAGCTCACTACACTAATATCTAAGAGGGAGGACATTCTTAAAGAAATGGAGGAATCATGGAGACTGAGAAGCAGAGAAATATGGCTGAAGGAGGGAGATGATAACAAAAAATTATTCCACAAATTTTCAAATGGAAGAAAGGCAAGCAACACTATCTGGAAATTGACTAATGAGTAGGGTATTTAGGTGGATAACTTCCTTCATCTAGCCTCTCTCGCCACCTCTCATTTTAAATAGGTCTATCAAGCTCCTCCCAGTGCCACCTTTGTAGAGGTCATAAGAGTAACATAACTCTTTCCTCAGTTCGTTGATCAAAAGAATGCTATGGACCTGAATGGAGAAGTCATTCTTGGGGAATTGGAGACTACCCTGAAATGGTTTAAGAAGGACAAGAGTCCTAGCCCAGATGGCTGGACAGTGGAGTTTTATTTGGGCTTTTTGAAATTCTTGGAGAATATTTACTCAAGGTCATCGAGGATTGTAGGATATCTGGGTGAATGCATGGGGCCATCAATTCCACCTTCATAGCCCTCATCCCCAAGTCAAACAACCCATCAACCTTCAATGAATTTTGGCCCATATCCCTGAGCAACTTCATATACAAAATCAGCTCAAAAATAGGAACAATTTTCCTTCTTGCAAGATCGACATATACATAAAGCGATAGGAACGACCCAAGAAGTATTGCACTCAATACATACAAAGAAGATCAAAGGTATGATTCTAAAAGTTGATCTATCTAAGGCTTTTGATCAGGTAAGTTGGTTATATATCAGAGTTCTCCTAACACATTTAGGATTTCCCGTGGGAGTCATAAAATGGATTACGTGTTGTATCAAAAATATATCATTTAGTGTCCTGATAAATGGAGTAGATTATCCCTTATTTCACTCTGAAAGAGGTCTCAGGCAAGGATGTCCCTTATCTCCCCTACTCTTTTTACTCGTAATTGAAGGGCTCTAAAGACTTATCAAGGATATGCATCTCAGAGGCAGGCTTATGGGAATAAGGATCATGGACAGATGCATGATAACACACCTCCTCTTTTTGGACGATGTGTTTATATTCCTTAATGGGGGAGTTGGATATCTGACTACTATACAACACTCTATCAACCTATTCCAAACTACAATTTGCATGGCTATAAATAACTCGAAATCCACTCTCACTGTATCTGACTGCTCCCCTCATGAGATTCAGTTTGCTCTACAAAGGTTTCCTTTCACCCTATTATGACTGGAAGAAGGTCTTAGGTACCTAGGTGTTTTGGGAAGTTTTAGTGTCTACAAATAAACGCTTAAACCCTTAGACTAGTAGCTAAGTCTAGAACAATAGTGGAAATAATTCTATACTTTTTCTATGACCAATAGATTAAATAAGAGGTAAAGAAGCCTACTTGATGCTTTTGCTTACTCCTTATCTCCCTTGGCCAATTATGTCGCTCCTTTTTGTACTTAATCCGCTTGAAGAGTACCTACACACAGACAGAAGACAAAAACCGATCAAAGCATATGATAATGATCTATTGATTAAACATGGTATGGAATCAAGTACATAGTACACATATGAAAGCATCAATGAATAACACAAGCATATGGAAAAAGCTTTGAACACTTTATTAGTAAAAGGAAGAGTTACAACCCAATTTTCTTGATTCAGCATCACTCCTCCAGTTCAATCCCGTCCTCTCCTCATAACAAGTAAGACACTCTGACATCATTACAATACTTGAAATTAACTCAAGTCTCATACTAATAGCATCTCCCTATAATTCAATGATTTCCAGCCCCTAATCACTTAGATGAGTGGTATTTTTATAGGTGAATGAAGGAATTTATGCCATAAATGGTGATAATGAATGCCCTCCCAAACTTAGCATTTAGTTCCATGGAGGAAGGGATAAAGGGATTGATGTTCCTTAACTCCCTACCCCATCCAAATTCTAGCTCAAAGGAGTAGATAAAATTGGGAAACTTCTAGATGCATCTAATGGATAAGAATATTCCCAAACCCCAATGCAATTTCACTCAAATTCACCCAGCACAAGCTAAAGAGGGCTCAAGTGCACTACATAGCACCCTAGCAGTCTACTGGACTGCACTACAATGCACCCTAATGAAGGCTTACCTGCACTAAACTTCTTAGAGGCGGTTTTTGGATGATTTCAGTCATGGAACTTCTTGGGAAGCTAGGCATTATAATGGTTGACTTCTTTAGGGCATGTAACAATTGAATTAGGGTTTGATGGGCCCTAATATTACTAATCTGTAAGTCAGGGTTGATGTGCCAAAATGGATCTTTAACAGTTTCCCCCCTAAAGAATGAAGTCGTAAGTATGTATGTTGAGTGAAATACTTTATCACATGGAGAGGAGGTTTCGAAGTGGAAGGAGATATGCATCAATTACAATACATATATCATGATAGTTTTATTTTTCCTCATGAACTCGCTGAGGGAAGGCATACACATTCTCAGTTATAAAATTTCATTACATGTACAAGTATAGTCGTCTACAGATATAGACCCATGAATGGATGACCATGAATGTAAGGCCATTGTACATTTGATTTAGTACTTCTGAAAATATTGCAGCCCGAATGGATGAAACTAGATCTGGGGTCTTCAATCCCATTCAATATTTCTCCCAAGTACAAGTCTAACCATGTGAATAGATGATCTGAAGTCAAACATGGGAAGACATCATCTAATTACCAGCTAATGATGTAAGCTGTTAACAGACATGAGAGGGATCACTGATAATGATAATGACCCTCAAGGTACTACAATACATTTTGCATGGTGTGAATAAATGATTTGATGTTGAACACCATACAAAGTCTTTCGGTCGAAGGCCAGTGATGTCAACCTATCGCCGAAAGCAAGAAACCTGCCATTGATGTATGCAAGTCTCAAGGTACTGAATGGGTGTTTCTAAGTCAAATTCTTGGATAATGTGCTGATGTCGACAAGAAGGGACTCGTCACAAGATGGCCTTGATGTATCCCCCATTAATGAAACAAAACGAGGTAAATGATTTTGGAGATGAAAAATCAACTGACGACAGAAAGTTCAGGAATGGCGGTCATGAAAATGAAGGTTTACGATATTGCAAAGGATGAAGTTTGAACTAAATGACTTCTCTTGAGCATGTCGATGACACTAAGATGAATTGCTAGCATTGACCCAAAACAAAGTAATGGATGGTATGATAAACCAATGGTGTGATAACCATCAAGCTGAATGACCCAACCAATATAGTCACGGTGATGAGGTGAAAGTGTCATGTTCAAGAGTGACTTGCTACCATAAAGTGTTTTCCCCTTTTTCCAAATTTCCCCAGTCATTGCTGATAGTAACTCTTTATTTTTAATCAAGCTTGAGGAGGATAACATAGGCTTGTTGTATAATTTCATCCTTTGGGTGAATCCATCGCTATTTGATGTTTTAACGAGTCTAGTGAAGGTGAAACTTGGTCTTGTCTAGATGGACAAGTTTGTCACTATTTGATGTTCTTAACAAGTTTAACGACAAAGATAACTCGGTCGTTTTCATGTTTATAGAGTTTGAAAAGGGACGAAAATAAAACTCCCCAAGTTCTTTTTCGTAAATAATATTTTCATGTTTAGATAGTTTGAAAAGAGATTAAACAGGACTCCATTTTGAGGAACGAGTGGTGTCTAGGGTAGCAATTGGTTCCGGTGATGTTGGAACTTCTCAAAACATGTTGATTTATGTGAAGAGGCTGGCTAATAGGACCACTCATTGCAACTGTTCCTCAAAAAGGGTAAAACAACCAAGTGAAAGCGTATGATTGGCAAAGAGATGGTGGTGATGGAATGAAACAACCAAGGCTCATTTGATAGAAAAATCTAATAGAATGGAAATCACAAGGGTTAAAATGGAAATGGGTTCATTTTTACACAAGCTTGAACCATAGGGAACTAATCTTGGATTCAATTTCATGTTTATACAAGCTTGAAACAAAAAACTATGGTTGAATTTAGTTTCATGTTTACACAAGCTTGAAATGAAAAAACTATGCTTGAGATTGATTTACATGCCCCCATCATGATTAAAGGGAGAGTCTCTTGTAACCAGATGGAAGTTTCTGTGGTGAAGCAGGACAGTTATCCAACACCTTTTTGGCTTCATCCATATATGGACAAATGTGAATGGGGTGATTCGCTTCACATAACCTACAGTGAAACTTAACTTTATCATTAGATACATGCCCCCTAAGCTTCATTACATTCATCTAAGTGGACTACTCATGGCTATCAAGTGGATGGAATGAACGTTCTTTTACGAGATCAAGTGAAAGACTTGACTGGGATTTTATGAGATCTAATCAAGGAATCGACTTGGAACTTGTTCCAATGGACCTTGTTTCATTTTTCAATGAGCTTGACACAAGACAAGGAACTATGCTCTTACCCCTTTGTTTCATTTTTTAACGAGGTTGACACAAGACCAGGAAATACCCTCATATTACTTGTTTTATTTTTTAATGAGGTTGACACAGTAAAATAACTATCCTCATACACCTGTTTCATTTTTTAACGAGGTTGACACAGTAAAGAACTATCCTCATCTTCCTTGTTTCATTTTTTAATGAGGTTGACACAAGACAAAGAACTATCCTCATGTCATAAACATAGTCGTGCCCAAGAAGTAAATTGTAATCTAAAGGGCCTGGGACTACCATCACATTTAGATAAATTATTTTTCCTCCCAAATTAATAGGCAACTAAGGAAGGATCCCTAATGGTCGATTGGTTCCTCTATTAAAAGTCAATAGATTTTGGGTATCTGGCACAAGCGGCAGTGAACCGAGCACTTAACAAGCAGTTGAGGAAAGGATACTCACAAATGAACCTTCATCTATAATACTTCTTCATACAATCATATTACAAACTTGTACTATGATTTTCAAAGGCACATAAGAAGGAAGACAGAATCCTGTCAGTCGATATCAAAGGAAGTGACTAGACTACTTGGAGAGGGTACCGTAAGAAAGGGAGAATTAACCCCTTGAGTTACGAGAGCGAGAGGATTTCCTCCTGTCTCGATAGAACAGGAGGATTGCCCCCAAGCTCATTTGAATCTGAAGAAACAAAAAGAACTTGAGTGGTATCATATTCACTCTCTTCAGGAAAGGTACGATTTATTGAAGGTGAAATCAGGTCAACTATTACCTCGACCTGTTGATTTGGGTCGGGTATAGACTCATAGGATTCACTTTCAGAGAGAGTGGGTTTGAACGATGATTGATTTTGGTTAGTTAATTCCTAAACTAATGAAGGATTTAGGGAGAGTTTCCTGTAACCAAATGGAAGTCGCTGTGATGAAGTAGGACGGTTATCCAACACTCTTTTGGCTTCATCCAGATAGGGACAAAGGTGAATGGGGTGATTCCCTTCACATAACCTATAGGGAAACTTGATTTTGACCTTCTTTCCATGAACTTTACTACCACTAGTTGATGGTTTGTCACCAACATGATCTTGAGAAGTTGATGACATGGGATGATGTGAACGGGAATATCATTCTTCTAAGATCTGAGGAATATCAGGACAATTTCGAAGAAGATGATCTCTTGTACAAAGTTTGCATGGATATCGAACTTTTTGAGGCTTAATGGATGGTTTCTCATTAGCAGTTGCATTCGAAGCAATGGTTGCTTGGTTGGACCCTTGCTGAATTGGCTTCTTCTTCTTCTTCTTCCCTTTCTTCTTCTTCTTATCCACCTGGTTACTAGTACTAATACTTTCACTAGGCAAAGAGAAAGAAGGGGACGAAGAAATAACCGAGGAAGAAGGCAAAGGGTCAACGTTAGGATCAACTGCAGGTTGATTTTGTCTAGTTGGAGGAGTACTCAATTGTGAATAAATCACAACATTTTGAACCAAGGAGGTTGAAAACAACCATACTGGCAACCCAATGGTAATCTCGGAAGGGACAATGTAGCCATATAAGGAGCACCAATATTTTTTACAGGAGGAAAAGGACTAGGATTCCCATCAAAAGGAATTCCTTGATCGGTGGATTTCGAATTTGTCGCCATATGTTTCAACCTAAGATCAACTAAGGAGCGAGCATGGAGGATGTTTTCCATGGTCAATTAATTTTATTTTAATCAAAGTAACATAACAAAACAAAAGAGGGATAATCTAGGCAAAAGTTTACCAAGCAACTGTGAACTGCAGAATACCTCCTAGCAAACCAAGAAGTACGGGCAAGCAATCTCCCCAAATGTTGAGTTCAGTGTATCACAGTGTACAAGGAGGCTAACTTAGTTACCTAAGGATGGATACCAACCTAGTGTTGTCCTCCCATATGTACCTGAAAGTACGTGGAGGCCCAATCCGTATAAGCATTGTCTAATGCAAAACTGCACAATGAGAGCATTCCCATATACTTTATGTACTGTAGAACTGCCCTATATACCTGAAGGTACGTGGACGAACTACAATATACTCACGTGCGTGGAATGAGGTATCACACTTGGGATGTATTGCAGACAAGTTAGCGACAACTGCTTTGTTTTACAACGCTAGAACACGTCTCTAGCCTAAAACCACTAAATGTTCTCGTTAATGACAATGATCCATTAGGTAAATTGATGTTTATTTTAAGTTGAACTTGCTTAGGAATTTGCCTTTCAAGTTCACCACGTGATGTATTCTGAAATTCCTAGGAATGTAGTTATCATAATAAGTATTCTTTCCATTCAATTTAACGATGACAATCCTAGCTACTTAGGGATAGAGCAATCAGATTTTTTTTATCAAAGAGAAAAGGGCACAATCTAAATGTAAATTCCCTACACTATTCCTATCAGCACACACAAACTTTTTCAATGTAACATGCATGTATTCCTTTTCAATTTTCCTTAATGTGAATGAAAAAAAGGAAAACTAATGCATAATCGATCAATAAACTCTTTTCATAAAAATGACGATTTTGTGACAATTTCCTTTTAAGGAAATGAAGACTTTACGACACTTTTGTTTTCAAAGAAATGAGGAATTATGACACTTTAAATGAAAATACTAATCATATGCACACATCAATCAATTGATCTTTCATGAATGAATATTTTACGACAATTCAATTTTTGAAGGAAAAGACGATTTTATGACACTTTCTTTTGCTAAAGATCAATCGACCAAAAACTAACTTTCGACTATAGATTGAAAATGAAAAAGTAAATACATAAGAAAAATTTATCAATCCTAGTCTAAGTAGGGCCAGGTAAGGAGATGAAAAACTATTTTTAGAGACAAGACATCATTGACATTCAGCAAATCATTCAAACAGGAGAAAATTGGCAAAAAACTTCAGCTCCTAGATGGGAAACTGACCCTCAAGGGATCAGTGCAAGAAGCAGTGAGAGACAGTGCACTTCATCACACTGGCTCTATACGGGAAGTGCATTGCAATGCACAGTGTCCTTCATTGGGATGCACTGGTGAAAGTAAGCCATTTTGAAGGAAATTTTGACACAATTTTGACTCAATTTTCAATGAAAGAAGATTGAAATTCAATCAAAGACCTCAAGTACAATATGTAGAAATGTCTTAAGAGGCTGATAAGATACTAAGATGGATGATCACTCCCCAGTGGAGTTGCCAATTTGTTTTGGGAAGTTTTAGTGTCTACGGATAAATGCTTAAACCCCTAGACTAGTAGCTAAGTCTAGAACAATAGTGAAAAACATTTTCTACTTTTTCTATGACCAATAGATTAAATAAGAGGCAAAGAAGCCTACCTGAAGCTTTCACTTACTTCTTATCTCCCTTGACCAATTCTTTCACTCCTTTCCATACTTAATCCACTTTAAGAGTATGTGCACATAGACAGAAGACAAAAACCGATCAAAGAATATGATAATGATCTATTGATTAAAATAGTATGGAATAAAGTACATAGTACACATATGAAAGCATCAATGAATAACACAAGCATATGGAAAAATCTTTGAACACTTTATTAGTAAAAGGAAGAATTACAACTCAATTTTCTTGATTCAGCATCACTCCTCTAGTTCAATCCCATCCTCTCCTCATAACAAGCAAGACATTCAAACATCATTACAATACTTGAAATCAACTCAAGTCTCATACTAACATCATCTCCCTATAATTCAATGATTTCCAGCCCCTGGTCACTTAGATGAGTGGTCATTTTATAGGTGAATGAAGGAAATTATGCCATAAATGGTGATAATGAATGCCCTCCCAAACTTAGGATTTAGTTCCATGGACGAAGGGATAAAGGGATTAATGTTCCTTAACTCCATACCTCATCCAAATTCTAGCTCAAAGGAGTAGATAAAATTGGGAAACTTCTAGATGCATCTAATGGATAAGAATATTCCCAAAACCCAATGCAATTTCACTCAAATTCACCCAACGCAGGCCAAAGAGGGCTCAATTGCGCTACATAGCACCCTAGCAGTGTATTGGACTGCACTGTAGCGCACCCTAATGAAGGCCTGCTTGCACTGATCTTCTTAGAGGCAGTTTTTGGATGATTTCAGTCATGGAACTTCTTGGGAAGCTAGGCATTTTGATGGTTGACTTCTTTAGGGCATGTAACAATTGAATTAGGGTTTGATGGGCCCTAATAGTATTGATTTGTAAGTCGGGGTTGATGTGCCCAAATGGATCTGTAACACTAGGCTACATGCTAAAGCCACTCGGCTACAAAATAGCTGATTGGACATGGTTGATATCAAAAATAGAAAGGCGACTTAATATTTGGTATCATAAGTATCTTTCCAGGCCTGAAAGACTAGTGCTCATCAAAGTTGTTCTTGAGGCCACTCTAGTGTACTGGATGTCTCTAGCTTGGATACCAAGAGGAAACCTAACAAGATTAGAAATCTTTGTTGTAGATTTCTTTGGAAAGGAAAACAAATAGGGAGGATATTTGCATGAGAAAAATGGGATCTGTTGTCGATTCCAAAAAATGGGGAGGTTGGGGTATTAAAAAATTGGAAGATTTCTCCTCAGCAATGAGGCCAACCTAGGATGGCATTTAATCACAACTAATAGTCTTTGGACTAAAGTAGCCTCCTCTAAATACATAGATCCACTAAGACCGATGGATTGGCTGAGATAGACAAGCTAGAACAAAACAGGAATCTCAAATATTTGGAGAGAAATACTAAATTCATTGTCATTGATCCGTGAAGGGCTCACCTGGAGAATTCATGATGGAACATCTATTCGCATTGGCCTCGACCCTTGAATTAGATGTGGGAATGCACATTTATTACCAGAAGGACTAAAACACCATCTCATCGAGTCTGGCATCACCCACATCAGTCGCATTACAGACATGGAGAGGTCTACCTTCCTACATCAAGCTTGGAAATCTGCCCACATTCTACACATACCTCATCAATGGCATCACCATTGGATAGACTACACAATGGCTTTAACTGAATCTCATATCAGAATCTTGGAAGGGGAGGATGAGATTATATGGGAACTTGCAAAAAATGGCTACTATTCTCCCAAAGAGGGATATCTACACCTCGCTAATAGACATAGACCACAACATATTGATATATGGTGGAAAGGTATGTGGAAGCTCAAAGCCCCACCTAGAACAAGACTTCTCATGTGGTCAATTTTGAAACACAAAATCCTAACCGGAGACAACCTGATCAAGAGAGGACAACATGGGCCCTTCTGGTGCTTCCTATGCAAAGACATTACAAAAATGGTGGACCACCTACCTCTTACCTGCCCCATCACTATTGACCTCTGGAATACTAATCTCTCACACAAACCTACTCTGAACTCATGGAGGGTTAAGCTATTAGGGAATTTTGGGCCAATTGGTGGGCAACAACATCCCCATCGAAAGAAAGGAACCTCCCCCCTCTCTTTAGTTGGGAAATTTGGATTGCCCGAAATCACCTCATCTTTCTAGATACTGCCCCCCACTGGCCCTCCATCTCATCCTGAATATTATCCGATTACAACAATATACCTGATGATGAAGATAATACACCCCCCAGAAATATAATACCAGAAACCATAGATCACACCCTGCCTTGGGCTTTTTTTGACGGATTAGTGCAAGAATTAGGATGTGGGGGAGGAGATGTACTTTACTTAACTGACTCCCATCACTATCAAAAAGAAATGGGACTTGGAGGAGGCACAAATAACTATGCAGAACTCATGACAGCTAAACATCTCATTCACTTTGCTACTAAAAAAAATGCAGGAATCTACAAGTGTTTGGGGACTCAAAAATTGTATGCAACTGGATAAACAAAACAACAATAAGTCATGCTTACACTCTGCAACACATTTTGGATGATATCCATAGATATATATATATATATATATATATATATATATATATATATATATATATATATATATATATATATATATATATATATCATATTTTGACAGTTTTGTATGTCGTCATATCTACAGGGAACCAAACACACTCGCTGACCAACTTTCCAAAGAGGCAACAGTCCGGCCACGCGACATTTGGATGATACAGGAACAAAGAGATGGGGAGCACTACCAATATTATCATCATCCTTATATGGAACATGATGCTCAGGCTCAACATGAGCCTAATACTACATGATATGCGACTTTATTTATTGTTAATATTTACTTTTGCTTATATATTTACAACTACATGTTCATAAAATTACTCTCTGTGTAGAGTAATCTAAATTTTGGCTAAAAAACAAAACATATTTGAGGAAAAAGTCTCCCTGCGTGGAGTACTTATACATATCTGCTTCTATATTTTTGACAGGCTTATAGCCTCTTAAACTGCATATGCACATAGCATTTACAACATGTAATTTTCCTTAATATTAATGGAAATTACAATTTTTTCCAAGGGGAAAAAAACAAGAACTGTGTGGAGGCACCTAAGGATGAACTTGCATGGGAATATGGTGGAAATTGTAGAGACTCATAATTACAAATGTCTCTAAACCTATAGAATAGGGCCTCACATGGGTTAAAATAAAAAAAATCCTATAAGTCTATAGAACAACAATGGACTTTCAAAGAGTATTGTTTTCCTTAATGACTCAAAATGTAAGGATGTGATCAATAGTGTGATGTGTGGATCAGAATCTATCTTATCATTTTACTCAAAGTGTATCCAAACATGATAGTTATGTAATTTTTGGGATCTAAATTCTAACATGATTTGTTAATCATAGGAATAGTGTGATGTGAACAATTCCATGGGTATATAGTGTAAATAACATGGTTGAACAAAATAGACAAGTAATCATCTAAAAAATGAATATCATGATTGAAGAGATTTGTTGGTACTCAACATTTTAAATATCTCCCAAATTTCTTAGTACGAGAATAAGTCACAAGATGAAGGGGGGAGATAACCTTGACTGTGGGTTTCCTAATGACATCATAAAGAGTGGAGGTATGGGAGAACATGGATCTCAAGTCTAGATTAAGTGAGATAAGGGAGTGGAAAGAAAAGATGGTGCATTATAAGGTTTGGGGAGAATGAATAAGCAAGGCACTCAAGCCACATCTCCTTTACGACATGAAGAGACTTTTCTTGTCATAGAGGAGGCAAAAATAAGATGTATTAACATAGAGGTAGGAGGATGGGCATGAGAGAAGGCATATTGAAGTTATTTTTGGAGCACCTTATAATTGTTTTTGTACCACTAGTGAATAGGAAAAAAACATGGTTTTGGGGAAAGGGAAAATGATCGATTAAAATAGGAAAATTATTTAAGGTTTTCTTCCCAAATGATGGATGAGAGACAAGCATATTTGGTTGACGAAAATTTGAGTGATGAACATTATGAATCATATTGAATCATCTGATGGAGGTGGTATGAGAGGGTATTTGGGTCCTACCCATCAAAGATGATAGTGGTTTTATGTGCACCTAACAGGGTTGGGTTGAATGAAGGGAGGATTGGCATGCATAGAGAAATAAATAAGGGTATCATGTTTAAATCAATATGGATTACAACGAAAAAAGAGAATGAATGGGAGTAGGTCCTAATTGGAAATGAAAATACACCATAGTAATATTATCCCATGGGGGAGGCATGTGAAGTTGTGGTAATTTTGGGTGCAAGAGAGTCCATTTAGGATAACTATATCATGTGACTCTATAAGCCTTAAATTTTTCCTCCCATAGACTATGATAGGCCCTAAAGCATCATTAAAGAACCATTGAAACCATATTGAGATTGGATCAATCTTGTAAACACAAAATGCATCTTATGAATGTTCATAAAGAGGAATATAATGCACTCTAGTGTAATTATTAAAGTCATCTAGGAGAATAACATTCCCAATGGTTGGATGCTATACGATGTCAAAACACAAATCCTAGTAGGGGTGCTTATCTAAATCCCAATGTATACCAAATTGAGATGAGACTAAAGCGAACTAGCACATTGAAATTAGATGCATATAAGGACAAGAAATAATCATTTGATCAAAATCCACATGAACCTAGAAAAATCATCTAAGGAAAGCATGAAAACCCTACTCCAAAAAGAGTCCCTATTCAAGCAAGTTTCCTCACTTGAACCTTTAATGCCACTTGAACACAGCCTCCTACCCGTACATGGAAAACCAATGATAAATTTCTATGTCTAGGAGTGTCATAATAGGGATAATATGGGTCTCAATTATAAAGAGGATATATAAAAAATTGAGTGTTAGAAATCATAATTGTTTATGAAAAAAATGCTCCATTGTCATCTAATACCCCACTAAAATATCTAACACATACCTCCCCTCCCAACGGGACCATAATTCTGCGAGCATAAGGTTTGGAAGCACCTATTAGGGGGAGTCAGGGAATCCTAAATGATGGCCCTAAGGTAATTATTGATAACCCATTTCCCTCCCTATCATGTTACAAGTATTCCCTAGAGCTTTTTAGCTCTACAACCTTGGATATAGCTCAATCCCTATCTAGATGATCTTACTGGGAAGGGAGAAAAATGCCTACTTAGATTTAAAGGTCCATAATCACTCAAAAATATCAAATAAAGGGAAAGTGTGGAGTTTTATCCAAGCCTACATAAAATATACACCTAAAAAGGAAACCATTAGAACTACAATAAATAAGAAAATTTTTGATATTCCCATCTAAGATGCCTATGTGTTACCCACCAAAAAGTGGCTAACCACTAGGAGAAAATTTTTATCCTTTTTGGACAACCATTTAGACAAAAACCCTATGATTATCTACACATAAAATTATGCTAGGATTCTCCAACTATTTTTATATTTAGATCTCTCTCTCATTTGACATTTTGTCTTAAAATGGATGTGGGTAATCTATTAGCAGACACTTTAACCATTTTTCAATCATGTGATTTAATTTAATGTTATGGGAATACTAACATGGATCATGGGGAAAAGTGTATTATTGACCAATGTATATTGTACCCTTGTTCCCACATTTTACTTCGGAGGCTAGTCTTTAACTCTAGTTTAGTGGGAACTCCTCCAAGGCCTCAGGGTTTAGGAAGGACACTACTTGGGAAGAATTTATTTATGTAGTGTGCCAAAGATTAATCCATACACACCACTCTCCATTTATCCCTATTAATCGTCCCCATTTTTCAGGTTGGTAGTCATTAGTCATTGGGATTGGCACCCTTCATCCATATCCTTAATTTAGGGCCCAAAATCTTGGACCTAGAGGTTGATGAAACCAAAATAAAATTAAAAGCATATAAATCCACAATGATAGACAAAATGTAAAAAAAATGGTTTGGACATTATTTAGCATGTGGAAAAATTTTGTAGCATGAGCTTTACCTCCCTCATTAGCCATTAAATATTTAATGCTTCATCTAAAGAAAGGAACTCTTGAAAGTCCTAACCTTGAGGAATGAGAAATTATTATATCGGTCTTAAAGGGGTATTGAGATACAAAATCAAGCTTAAGATCCTAAGCTATGCACTAAATAGAAAAAAAAAAATCATTAAAGTAAAAGGAACAACTAGAAAAAGAAGGTCTAGGAAAGGGGTAATTCATGCATCCATGATTGCTTCCTCCTTACATCTATACACTGAGTATGTTGGAATCCAAATTAGTTGACCACATGGTTGTGGCACCTACCTATGAAAATTAATTTATTACAATTACCAGATATTATTCTCCTAATTGTTAGAAGTTTAATTTTTTACAAAAATTAACAAATAATTCACAATTGAAATATTCACCATAAAAATGCTATGGAAAATAAATTAGAACTAAGAAATAGATTCACACACACAATGAAAATGACACCCATATTTTTGGAATAACGTCCTCGGAAAAGTCCCAAAGGGAAAGCGAGTGCAGCAGATGAGGGTTTATTTTTATTATGTAGTAAAATATGGAGAGTACAATAATTTGGATGCCCAACTGCCAATTCTCTGGAAAATATCTAGAAAAAATAATTAGAAGAAAATATTCTTCCTCCACAAAATAATTCAGCGTGCATTGGCCTTCTCACACTCATCTCTTATTGATCACACTATTGGCCTAATGCAAGTCATACAACCCTAGTTCTACCTCCAACTGGGTTGTCTAGCCTATCTTTGCCTCTAGAAAATTTTAGCTTTTCCTTCTGGACTCATATTTGACCTCCAACAATTGAAATGAACCCTTATCAACAACTCACTCTACTGGAATGGCTAACTCACATTGCTTGGATGAATTTCTCTACAAAATATTTTTTTCTCCCTTTCCTGCCTCTACAACACTGGAAAAATTCTAGGAAATTCATCGGCTCCTACTACTATCTCTCTCTTATGCTCACTCTATGGATTAAACATCATCCCTTAATGAATCACTGTAACTGGGTAGCTTGATCTATCAAGGTAACTCACTCTCCTTCTTGTGTCTTTATCCATCCCATCGACTTGTTCTTATAATCTCTCGCTGGAGATTCAATGACCATGATTAGATCCTTATCTACATCTAAAATAATCTTAGACTTGATCCAAGTAATTTTATGGAAGTCTCTAGAGCATAAGTTGATATCCTCAATTAATTCACTTTAATTAACCACTTTTCCTAAGTTAGGATTAGCAAATATTTAAATGATGGCTTAGTTATATTAATTTAATTAAGGGATTTCACAAGCATATCTCGCGGAATTTTTTATGGATTTTGGATATCTCATGTTATTTTCCCTCTTGGACACAAATCGAGACTAGAACACATGTCTAATGCTATCAAATCAACCAAAAACTAACACTATCTCTTAGCGAGGAAGGTGTTCTCTATCTCCAACATCTCTCTCCTATAGCCGAACCAAATTGATGGTATTTGACATTTCTAAAATACTGTCACTATCCACTGAGATACTACACATAATCTGATTCACTTGCTAACCCTATAGTTGAATGACTTTGCATATGTGTTGCTACTGACACTGCATTATGCCTCCCTAGATTGCTGCCAACACTACCTGTGATGCATTCGATCTCTTGTTGTTGTTTCTATTGCAACTAAAAACTGATCTATACTCCCTACAATTGCCTTCTACAATTCTCCCTTGAGTCCTTGATTGCAACTAGCTTTGCTCTATCTACTTGAACCTCTATCTGTGATCCTCTAGTAACTCGCCACAACTAGCTTTGAATTGTCCCTTATGATATGAGTGTTCCTTGCTTACATCTTGATTCTCTTGCTACTAAATACTATGGCCCCCCCTAGCTAAGGTAATGATCCATGAGGAAACACATGTCCAATATTATGCCTTCTCATACTCTGCCTAATCCTACAACTTTGAAACCTCACGCTTCTTCTCCATCTGGAGGTATAGCTGCTATCAAAGTAAACTCGTCTAATCTGGAGGTCAACTCATATATCTCTACTTAAATTTTCATCTTCTCCCCTTTCTTGTCCTTCTTACTCTTTAGATACTTGGTGATGTAGTGACAAAATTCACCACATCTGAAGCATTTGACATTCGATAGGTCCTTCTTCTTCTTCTTGCATCCTTTTGATATTTTCCCTTGACAATGACATTTATTCACTTTCCCTTTGGATGCAAGGGAAACAATCTCTTCTTCTTCCTTCTCAACTTTCGGTCCTCTGTCGCTACAACTAGTAGTACCCTCGAAAAGAATGAGCCTTAGATCCTCTTGTGTGAAATCGATCCACAATCATTCCCGATATAGTAGTTGGTCTCGTCCAATGTTTCCTGGGACAAAGGTTTTCCATTCCTTGGTAAACCCATTTAGAGATACTCCAACAACTTCAGTGTCTTTATGCTTCTCTCCTATAACTGCTAATTCATTAAGGACATTCTAAACTCTAGTGAGATAGGAAGTAATGTTCTCACCCTTCTACATCTTTATGTTTGTCAACTTATCCTTAAGAATCATCTTCTGATTCTCAGATGGATCTTGGTATAGCTTCACAACAACATCCTACATGTCCTTTGCTATGTTCTTATCTGCAATATATGGGACTATATGATCCCGAACTCCATCTAGGACCATCCTCTTTGTCTTGGCCATCTCTTTCTTTAAGTTTTCCAATTGTTTTGGATCTATTAGCTTTTCCATGAAATTTTTCACTAACACCTTCAAGCCATGCTCATCCAATAGGAATTGCATTCGGGCCTTCTAGACACCAAAATTTGAGGCTCTGTCAAGTCTATCATAATCCCTAAGTCCTGTGAAATCCATCCCTTTGAAACTCAAATAAAATAGAGAATAAAACTATAAATATCCTTCTCCCTACTTGGAATCTCTTTTTTTATTCACACTCCCTCAAGAATGCGCAGATCTGCCACTGGAAATCCTTCTCCTGCTAATATATTGCCTTCAAATGCTTAGGAACTAGCACATGAAATGAAATCTCTACAACTCAAACTGGCTATCCTAGAAACCTCGCACTAGAAAATTAATTTTCTTTCTATGTACTTATAATACTGGAAATCATGGATCTCCTTTATTGCAATTGGAAAACTAGAAACCCTTTGAGAAATAATCTAGAAATCTCCTTTTGTGTTTTTCTCTTCCACCCTGCATTGATATGCTCTTGTAAAACATTTGTCATAAATCTACTACGCCCATATCTTCTCAACGAATCAACTAATTTTCTCAATGAAACCCTCTATCTATAAAATCCACTTCCTGCAAATTGTGCTCTGGGAAAATCAAAACTTTCTTACACTCTACCTTTAGAAATCTATTTCCTGCCCAGCAATTCACACTGCTTCACTGACTTACACAAATCTGAAAAATCTCCTTCATATCTCCCTCTAAAACTACATGATCTCTCTGATATTTTTCCTTTGAGCCTCCAATCTAATCTTCAATGCTTTAATACAGTGTGAAAATTTCTTTATTGCAATTACTAAATAGTATTATATTAATTGTTAGTAGTTTAATTGTTTACACAAATTAACAAATAATTTACAATTGCAATCTTCACCATAAAAATGTTATGGAAAATAAATTGGAACTAAGAAATATATGCACACACATAACAAAAATTACACCAACATTTTTGGGCTAACGTCCCTAGAAAAACCGCAAAGGGAAAACCTATGTACCGAATGAGGCTTCATTTTTATTATGCAACAAAATATGGAGAGTACAATAATATGGATGCCCAACTAGTAATCCTCCGACAAATATCTGGAAAAAATAATTAGGAGAAAATATTTTCCCTCTACAAAACAACAGCCTTCACTAGTCTGCTCACACCCCTCTCTGGATGCTCGCATTGTTGGCTTGATGAAAGTCGTACAACGTTGGATCTACCTCCAATTGGGTCCTCTAGCCTCCCTCTGCCTCTGGAAAAATTTTTCTTTTCCTTTTGGACTCAAATATGACCTCTAGCAATTGAAACAAACCCTTCCTGACAACTTGCTTTGCTAGACTAGCTAAATCACACTTCTTGGATGACTTTCTCCAAAGAAGATTTTAGCCTCCCTTTTCCTGGCTCTCCGACAGTAGAAAACTGATGGGAAATTCTTTAGATTTCTCCTTGTTGGTCCTTGTTTTTTATCAAATTTTTCTTACTAAAATCCACTTTTTTTCTTTTTTTCTTTTTTTCTAGTTAAGACTAACCTAAGTACCCATGGGGGATTTGAACCGATGACCTATCGCAAGGAGTGCCTTAACAGCGCACCCATTCACCGTAAATCCAAAGCCCCGTGGGCCTTACTAAAATCCACTTAATTTACATCATTTTCCACATTATATCATCCAAATACACCTTATTTTGACTATATTATGCATATTCAAGTATATAAACTATGTTTTTCAATTTTTAGAAGTTTTTACAAAAATTGGATTTTAAGTGCATTTTTGGACAAGACTAAAAATTCCTGTAATGGCTCCATTGAAGTCATACTTGCAGGACACCTGGGCACGAGCTGAGCACATTTCTAGAAATATTGGGAACTAAGAATGGATGTGTTCCTATTGGTTCGGTCAAACCGAGCTTAAACAGGCCTGGTCAAAGCTGGTCAAATAGGACCAGTCATTCAGGAAATCCCTAGGAAATAGGTCAAAATTAGTGATTTTCGGGATTTTTCCAAATTTTGTGTAACTGAATGGGTGGATTCAACTAGGATAGATGGGATTAGGAGAGATAAGGTTGCTAGATACTTTTTATTCAAGTTTGTTTATTATTGCTCTATTTAAGCCAAGACTATTGAAGGTTTAAGCATGCAGAATTTATGTAATTTGATTTTGAGACTCTTTGAAGACTGAAATTTAATTGAAGAACATGTTTCATTTCAATTTGTTGTTCATTCTTATTTTATTTACTAAAGTTTTTGTAGTTGAGATTTCTTCAAGTGTGCAAGGCAAGGGTGGAGGGCCCCCACACCAAGCTAAGTGAACTTCTTGGTTAAATTTTCATAGTTTTCATAAATTAGTTCTTGTTTCAAATGTATTTAGATGTGTGATGATTGCTGAATGAATATTGGTTTAATTATAATCTACATATGAAGGGACATACATAAATTTAAGTTAAATTCCCCTTCTATTTGGTCTTGAACTAAAACTGAATTTCAATCTCCTTTTCTTATTTGAAGTTATTTCTGCATTTACGGTTGGAGCAATGGTGATTATGCTAGAGTAGAATTGTGAAGAATGACAACCTAGTCCTCCTTAGTTAGGAGCCTCTTGTTTTACATATTCTGCATCATAAACCATTGTTAATTATTACTTTTGCATTTCTCTTCATGGAAATAGTATTGTAGGGAAGGACAACCAAGCTCTCCTAAGTTAGGAAACTCCTCCCACATATTATTTAAGTGAATTAGAATTACTTAATTAGAGTTTATATTTGTAATATGCATTTCTTTTAATATTTCTATTTCATCTTCTAAAATTGACTACCATTGGAATCCATAAACTTTGGACATGCTTCTAAGCTCACAAGCCCTGATTGATAATTAAATACTTGTGTTAATTTACATAGTAAATTGACCAATTTACATAGTAAATTGACCCAACATTTTGGTGTCATTGTCAGGGAAGCATACTTCAATATAGTCAATTAGGAATATTGTTTTAAAAAACACTTTTCATTACGGTTATTCATGCCTAGACATAGAAATTAGAAAGGTAGATCCCCAAAACAAAACCCCAACCACTAATAAAAACTCACTAACTACAAAATCCATTTGCAAAACAAAGATCTACAAAACATGATGTTAAATAAGTCATTTAAAGAAGGAGGGTATGCCATCACAAGTTCTTAAATCCTTCTCCACAATTTAGAATGGTCACTAGGGATGAATCTTTATTTCAAAAAATAGAAGAGAAACAAAGTATCCATCAAGAAGATCCACAAGAAGAGAACCTAAAAGCTTATTCTAGTTATTTTGTAAGGACATAAATGAGTTAGGGATCACATGCAATGAAGTTCAAAAAACAGAGCTAGAAATTTAAGAATTTATAGAATATCCCTTGTGCATTCATGATTTTGAACAAGTTCCACAAGAAGAGTTTTGTGCTATGAAAATTAACGAGAGCTAAGAAAACAAAGATCATCTTAAAACTTGGTTTCAACTAGTCATTAGATCACGACACTACTCCATTTTTCAATGTTCTTTTTCATCAAATCTTTATGGTCACATAAATTTTCATGTCCAAACATTCATTGAAGTATATTTTTTAAACCTGGATATGAGTTTATTTATGGTCTTAATACGCAAATGGATGCATTGGAAATTCTCTTATACTTGAGAGAATGACTTATTTTTCTACAATAGAAAAGGATACAATATAATAAATAAAGAATTAGAATGAGTTCACAATAAGACTTACATAATAATTTTGTTTCAAACTTTCATGAATATTTTTTTTTTTCAAATCATTGTTTAATACTCATTTGGAATGATTCTATGACAAAACCTAGTAACAAAAATCCTATTTTGGGTAACCATATAGGATCATTCTGAAATCATTTTCATTGAAATCTAGTTTTAAACACATTTTGAAATTTTCAATTTGGATAGCAAATAAAAAAAAAATCAAAATAAAAACTAGATCTTAAGAGAAAATTTTGAGGACATAGTTAGTACAACCTTGATTTGAGGGGTCTAATGGAAATTTTTTTACCTAAAATTCATAGGGAAGATAGCCTTTGTAATTTAGTTTCCAAATAAGTTTAAATCACCTCAATCTAGTATCATATGAAAAAAATAGACTCAAAATATTAATTGTTTGTCGAAACATCTGCATGGTGACAATTCTAGGTCTTGACTGTTCATTGGCATATTTAACATACCAAATCATCATATTTTAAAAACATATTTATATGGGAGATATGTATTCAAGTCTAGATAAATACACAATTTTAATCATCCCATTTGGAGGTCAAATGAAAATGATATGCCACATTTAATGACTGCATGTCTTCAAATCAACATAGTAAAACTCTGCCTCCTAGGTATATTCATCACAAATTTTGTGATATCACACCTAATTATTTTAAAAACATATTTCTACTGGATAGAAAAAAATGAATATAATTTAATCTCCAAGTGTAATCATATATATCCGATATTTAACGAAGAAATTACACTTAAAATAGTGATTGTTGGTCTAGTCAAACATTCACAAGCATCTCTATCAAACATGGTACCCTTTATCATTTTTAGCATATCATTTCAAACCATTTTAAAAACATGTTTATATTGGAAGTATCCATATGAATTCACTTCAAATTGGATTTTGAATCACTCTAATTTGATATAAAACAAAGATTTTGTGAACAAAATACCGCTAGGAGGTATAGGCTCGCCACCATTCCTTAAGGGGTAAACGAATGCATTTACTTTGTATATCATATTTGGACTTGTTTTCTAAGAAATGACTGTAATTATTTTAAATATTTCTTAGAAGAAGAGATATTGTACACCTCTCTTCCTCCATCATCTAATATTTTATTTCAGGCAAGAGCTATGTTTTTACAATCCCCCGAAGATTTGAGAGGTCAATTTCATAGATGAAGGATTTTCAAAATAAATCTTTAAAAATTCATATCTATGAATATGAAATGAGAGTATTAAAGTAAAAATAAAGTGGAAATTCTAGATGTTGAGTTCATCCAATGAAACTAAAATTTGTGAAGCTTTCTCTTAGTTGTTGACCAACAACACCAATCACTTTACGACATGATCGAGATTGAGGCAAAAGACATGAAGCTAATAATCAAAAGAAGAAGTCAAGTTTTGTACCATGTCAAGTCACATCAATTTCCAAATAATACTTTCATAAGACATATTGTTCATGATGTCATTCATCCATCTATCCTACCTTCATAAGATTTCCATACTTCCCAACTCCATTATACCCCACCTTCTATCTTACCAAAAACAAATAATAATAATAATAATAATAATAATAATAATAAAGGTGTTTGGTTGTGAAAATCCAAGAAACTAGCATAATACAAACTCGAATTCATATCGGAAAGCCAACTTGTTTGGACAATATGAATTCTCCATTTTGTTTTACTATTTCTTCAGTTTGATTTTGCACAAATCATCCTCTAGAATAGCAAGACCTGGGGACAAGTCTCAGAATAAGCAAGGGGGAAGATTTGTAATAAAACAATACAAATATTTTGAGAAATTGTATTGAAGGTACCTAAATTACATGACAAAAGTAAACTAAAACATTGTTGAAAATTACATGACAGAAGGGACCTAAACAACATCAACTTTCAAGCCTGAAGTACATGTCAGAGGGGATCTTAAACATCATTTACAAATTGCAGAAGGGACCTGAACAACATCAACATTTGAATCATAAAATAAAAAGATGGCAGGAGATGGCGGAGGAGGGTTTCGAAGGTGGAACCCTAGGCCCTAGGCCTAGGTGAGACAGGCTATGCAGTGGACACGCAGGTACGGGGCCTGCAGTGCTGGCAGCTGCACAGGGCGACGTCAAGCACGGCGGGTCAAAGTTCTCGAGCAGCAGTTTCATTACGGTTTCCGGCGGGTGGTTTACTGTTTAGAGGAAGGCAGGGAAGGTCGTTTTAGTGAACTTTGTTACCCGTGAAACCCTTGGCTTTTCAACCCCGTTTCAACTGTGCTTTCGTTTTCACTGCTCGCGAGTTGGCGGTTTCAGCGGCTGCTGTGGGAAACGGTTGCAAGTGCTATTTTGGGGGTTTTTACCTTTTTACAATGGTTATTTCTGGTGAGTCGGTGGATTTGGACCCAACTCCCGAAGACCTGCTCACGGTTTGGGGGAAGGAGGTTAACGCTCAGACTTTGAGAGAGTTGCTGGGGAAGACGGAAGGGCACGGAGCTGTCAAGGCAAGGGGGGCGGCCTCTAGAGCGCAGAGTTACGCGAAAGTGTTGCTGGAGGAGAGCAGAGATTTATCCGGAAATCAGGGTTTACCTGGTCAAGAGGCTGTGGGTGAATTTCTGGGTTATGCTCAGAATCGTCGAGGAAGTAATGCTTTGGTAGACACATCTGGTAAGCCGCTTTCACCTTCCAGAATCCCATATTCATCAGGAGGCTTAGAGGATATTATAAATTCTGCGCAGAAGGTAGGGGTTTGGAGGTCAGTAGGAGGCCTGAAACCTCCTCGTAGAGAGGATGGAAGAAATTGTAATTCGGCGCCGGTTAGCAGGAGCCTCTTTCCCAAGTTTCTCCCTGAGCGGATCTCTGGAGTAGGAGGGTTCGACGTGGGTCTGGAAGGAAAGCAAGGATTTGGGGTGAATAGTGAAAGGGCCGAGACCCTTTTCGATTTCGAGCAGAATGGTAAGTCGGCTGAAGGGTTGGCCGATCCCTTGTCTGGTACAGCAGAAGCAGATCTTGGAACGAGGGGGCGTCATGAAACCCAAGCTCAGAATCCGGGGGAACAGGCGGATGAGTCGGAATTAAGGAGAACGGGATTAAAAAGGAAAAAATCAAAACCCCTGAAGACGAAGAGTTTTACAAAGTTAATACTGGGTATGGATGTTCAGGTCGAAGACGTTCTCGACGTGGCCGAAGTGACGCTGGTAGGTAGAATCAGAGGCAGACCAGTATCGGGGAAAGCTCTTCGAATGTGGGTAGAGAAGTTATGGGCTGGAACCCCTGCATCATCTTTCAAATCAAATGTGCTCGTAAGAGGTTGGTTTATGGTAAGTTTTGACAGCAATGAAGCTCTGGAGTGGGTGGAAGGGCAGAATTGGGCTTTTGGAAGCCGGCCGATTTTCTTCAAGAGGTGGACGCCACTCTTCGATGCTGAATCTGAGAAGGTGGATGAATTCCCTGTGTGGGTTAGGGCCTCGAGTTTACCACCTTTTTTATGGGCGGATTCAGTGTTCAAGTCGATAGGGGACCTGCTGGGGACGTATCTAGATGCAGATAGATCTTATCTGCACACTTTCGAGAAAGGGGTGGCAAGAATACTGGTGCGGCTTAACCCGAAAGAGGGACTTGCAAAATCCATCACACTGGTCTATAAAGAGTTCGAAATTGAACAGAAGCTGGACTACGAGCTCCTCCCATTTCGATGCCATCAATGTCATGAATATGGGCATCTGGCGCGGGATTGTCCCCTGGGAAGACGTAAGAGGAGGACGCAAAAGGATGACGAGGAATGGATGGAGTTTGTGAAAAATGTTGAATATAAGGCGGATGGGAAGACCGGCGGAGATGAGGTAGCAGAAGTAATGGCAACTCGGGACGAGGATGAGCTCCCAAAGGACGAAGACGTTCAAATCCGTCCCTCAGAGGATCAGCCGTTGAGGGGCGATTCTGGTACAGCTCAGGATGCCGTCGGCGGAGACGAACATCCGGGTATGCAGCCCTCTTCGCCCCTTTCTGATTTTAATGTAGTTAAAATGGGTGAGGGATTATCTAAAGAAACAAAAAAAATTGATGATGATCTGAATAATATTGAAACCCTATCTGAAGCTCTCCCATCCCTAAATCTGAACTGTGAGAATTTTCCCCCTCTGAGTATTGGTGCTGGGTCTTCAAACGGTCGTCATTATAATTTGAGATCTTTAACCAAGAAATCCAGTGTTTCTTCTGAGCTCTCGGATCCCGTAGGAGGCCTAGGGGCTGAGACATCCAAAAGTGGATTAAAAAAGGGGAGGGGGCGGAAATCTTTGTTTTCAAAATCCCAAGCAAAAGCTATTTTTGATGTGGCAGATGGTAAGCAGATGACTATTCCTGGGGCGCTTAGAGCAGTCAAACCCCCTGATACGGGTTTAAAATGATTTGCCTCTCCTGGAATTGTAGAGGGTTAGCTAGTAAGCCTAAAAAACTAGCCCTAAAGGACCTTATTTCTCGCAGTTATCCTGATATTGTTTTCCTTCAGGAGACCCTTGGTAAGAGTCAGGATGTAGAAACGGCTCTTAACTCTCTGCTCCCGGGATGGAATTTTTTAGCTGTAGATGCCTCAGGCCATTCGGGAGGTTTGGCGATTGGATTAAAAGTAGGAAAACTGAAGGTTCAGAGTACGTGGGGATTACATAATGTTATGGGAATGGAGGTGAGGTCTCCTGATTTTGATTTTCCCCTGCTCATTGTAAATATTTATGGCCCTTGTCAGGGAAGGGTAATTTTTTGGAACGATCTCCTCTCCAAGAGTTTGATGAAAGCTGAAAACCTTATTATAGGGGGTGATCTTAATTTTTCTATGGGTCTCTCTGAAGCCTGGGGTCCGGTGGCGAGGGAAGATCCCCTCTCAGATTTCTTTGCAAATGTACTTCAGAATCACAAGCTGATTGATGTAAATCTTTTGAAAGCAAAACCCACTTGGAGAAATCGAAGGACAGGAGAAGAAAGGATAGCTAAAAGATTGGACCGGTTCCTGATTAGTGAAAGCCTGGCTTCAAGGATTCCATGCTTTCGCCAATGGGTAGGGGAAGGGGGAAATTCGGACCATTTTCCCATCTTATTAGAACTCTCAAAATCCCCGTTGAAACCGGCAGCACCTTTCAAGTTCAATCCATCGTGGCTACAAGAGGAGTCTTTTATAAAGCTTTTTAATGAAACTTGGAGACACCCGGACCCGGGGTATATGGGGAGCCGAGCGGGGTTTTTTATGGAAAACCTAAAGAGACTAAAAAGAGCTTCCATTGAATGGGCCTCTGAAAGAAGAAGGAAACAAGTGGAAGAACTTGAATCTATCGATGAGGCTCTTGGGATCCTTGAAGACCCAGCATCTGATGCATATGCATGCAACGAATCAAAAGACAAAATTCTGGACCTTGAAAAGAAGAAAGCGAAGATTTTACTAGATAGAGAAGAAGAGTGGAGAATGAAAAGCAGAGCTATCTGGTTGAAAGCAGGAGATGAGAATACAAAGTTCTTCCACAATTATGCAAAAGGCAGAAGGATCGCGAATACAATCTGGAGGCTGAAGGACTCGGATGGAAGAGTGGCTTCCTCTTTTGAAGATTTGTCTGATATGGGGAAGAAGCATTTTCAGTCCCTTTTTGCTGACCCCGGTGGGATCTCTTTGCCGGAGATTATTCGAACTGCTCAGGCTTTCCCTCGTTTTGTGGAGGAGGAGGAGGCGGAAGACCTCTTCAGAGAAGTTACTAAGGAGGAAGTGGAAGGCGTTATAAAATCTATGGCAAAAGATAAAAGTCCAGGACCTGATGGTTGGACTATAGAGCTATTTTCCCATTTTTTTGAATCTTTAGGTTCTGAGCTGGCCGAGGTGGTGGAGGAATCTAGGACAAAAGGAGAAATTTATGGCCCTTTTAATGCCACTTTCATTGCCCTGATTCCTAAAAAAGAAGATCCAGAAACTTTTGAAGATTTTAGACCGATCTCATTGTGCAACACCATTTACAAGATTATTGCAAAGGTCATTGCAATTCGTCTGAAACCAAGCTTATCACGGTGTATTTCATCGGAACAATTTGGTTTCTTGGATGGGAGGCAAATTCATGAAGCTATTGGTGTGGCTCAAGAAACAATTCACAGTCTAAGACAGGCAAATAAGAAGGGGGCAGTTCTCAAAATTGACTTATCCAAAGCTTATGACCGGGTCAGTTGGACCTATCTAAAGATGCTCTTGACACATCTGGGTTTCCAGGTAGGGTTTATTAAATGGATTATGGGATGCATCTCTAATGTGAATTTTGCCGTTCTGATAAACGGCGCAGCCTCTCATTTCTTCAAAAGTCAAAGAGGTCTTCGTCAGGGGTGTCCCCTTTCGCCTTTGCTCTTCCTCCTAGCAGCTGAGGGCTTAAGCAGGCTTATTCAAAAGGCAAAGCGCTCAGGTTTGGTTAAAGGTTTGGAAGTGGCTATTAATCTCTTTATCACTCATCTACTCTTTGTAGATGACATTCTGCTTTTTATTAATGGAAATATTGATGAAATTGTTGAAATAAAGCTCATCCTAGATCAATTTCTGAAAGCAACAGGTCTCCAAATAAATGAAAGGAAATCTCAGCTAATTTTTGAAGGCTTCAGTAGACTTGAGGAGGTTTCAATTGTTGCTCAGCTGCCCTTTCGATCCTGTAGTATGGAGCATTCCTTCAAATATCTTGGGTTTTGGCTTAAACCATGCTCTTATAAGAAACAAGACTGGAAGTGGTTGATAGCGAAGATTGAACAGAAAATAGCGCACTGGAGCTTCAAGTGGCTGTCCAGGGCAGGTAGATTGACTTTGATTAATTCAGTTCTGCAGGCTATGCCGGTGTTCTGGGCAGCCTTGACCTGGATTCCAAAAGGTACATTGCACAAAATAAGACAGATATGCAGCAGATTTCTTTGGTCGGGATCAAAGGAGGATTCCGTTCTTTCATGGGTGGCATGGGACAAAATTGCAAGGCCAAAAGACTGGGGGGGTTGGGGTTTAAAAATTCTCACTGATTTTAGCAACGCCCTTGCGGCAAAGTTAGGTTGGAGTATTATCACTAAGGAAAACCTCTGGACAAGAGTGATCAGAAGGAAGTACATTGACCCTACCCCCCTAGAAGACTGGATCAGATCTCCCCTCAAAAAAGGGAGGAACTGCTCAGTGATATGGAAAGCCTCTACAGAAGCTTTCAAGATCATTGAACAAGGTCTGGCATGGAGAGTTGGGAAGGGTGAAAATGTGAGAATTGGCAGGGATCCATGGGTAGGATGTAGTGAAGATTTCGCACTGCCTCCAGATATGCTCTTACATTTGGAAGACTTAGGACTCAGAAGCTTATGGCAAATTGCTTGTATGGAGCGAACCTCCATTTGGGGTCAAGCTTGGAAGACAGAAGCAGAACTTGGGATAAATATCAGGTGGAGAGAGGATTGGCAAAGATTTACTCAAGAGCTGAAAAGATCAAATGTTAGACTGCTAGACATGCCTGACTCTCTAATATGGGCACATGCGGATTCTGGAATCTATTCCCCCAAGGCTGGGTATACTTTCCTAATGAAAAATAAAGGATGGGCCCCACCGGTTTGGTGGTCGAAACCTCTGTTCAAGCTAAAGTGCCCAAAAAAAGCTCGAATTTTCTTCTGGTGTGCCTTAAACAAAAAGATTCCTACTTGGGATGTCCTTCAATCACGTTTCAAACTGGGACCAAGTAGATGTCCGCTGTGTTGTGAGGCCTCAGAATCCATCTCTCATTTGTTTCTCTCATGCCCTTTTACCAGGAAAGTCTGGCTGGAAGCTGAAAGAATCGTTGAGGCTAAACTAAAATGGGAGGGGGACGATATGTCTTTGGCATGGGATTATTGGTGGAAGCACTTCCATGAGAAGAACCTGAGGAACTTGCCACCAATCATTTGCTGGGGGATATGGCTAGCCAGGAACCGTTGTATTTTCAGGGAATCAAAGATAAATGAGGCAGTCATTGCCATCCAGAGCAAAGCAATTCTGGACAGTATTCCTTTAAAGGAAGATCAATCTGGGGATAGAAGGAGGAAGGAATTCCAAATTAGAGAAGGAGTTCCTTGGGCCTTTTTCGATGGTGCAGCACAAGACAATATCACGGGGGCAGGGATCAGCATTCATTTAAACCAATCCCATTCTTTAAAGGCTTCAGTGGGAACTGGCGTGGTCACAAATAATTTTGCGGAACTCTCGGCCCTTAAACTGCTTCTCTGCTGGCTAATCCATAAAAATATTCTCACAGTTCAGATTTTCGGAGATTCCAAAAATGTGGTTAATTGGGTTACTGGGAAGTTTAGATGCCAGCATTATATTTTGCTTCCATTATTAGAGGAGATTCAATCATTAATTCATCACTTTAATGGTTTTTACATTGATCATATCTACAGGGAATCCAATGAAGAAGCAGACGGGCTTTCTAAAGCAGGTCTGCAACAGGCTGTGGGCTCTTGGCGGATAACTGAACAGCGTTTGGATCAGATCCATGTGACGGATCAGCCTCCTTATGTTTGATTGGTTTATCGGTCCTTTTTGGTTTCATTCTCAGCAGATGCTTTGTTTTTCTGTCTATGAAACAAGTGGCATATGCAGTTCCTGGTCTCTTTTTACTGTTGTTGGTTCATAAAAAACTGGTTATATGGTGCTCTCTCAGAAGAGCTGATGATGACAGCAAATTTTCAGTTGCTATGGGCTGTTTTCCTTTTGTAAGGAGGCCCATGTGAACTCTGATTATACTCTCTGTGTTTTTTATCTCTTTGGATATGGCTGCTCGGGCAGAGTTCAGCTTGCTTTTTTGATCAGCACTTTGCATGGGGTGTTAGATGATCCTCCTCAGAGGAGATATTGCCTTCCCACAGGCGTTTTTGTATCGAATGTTAACTCATGTACTTTGTAACTTTTTTTACTTCTTATAAAAAGAGTTCGCTTTTTTCCTTGGAAAAAAAAAACATCAACATTTGAAGATCTTGAATCAATATCACATGTGAAAACATGAAAGAAAAAATAAGTATCTACATTTCATCAGAATCTATCTTGGAATAACCATCATTGTGATAATGAAGACATCATCAACCATCAACCAGTATTTTGACCAAAGGAAATCAATATATTTATGGGAGTACAAGTATAGTAAGTGAGAAAAAAATTTCTCTTAACATCTCGACTTTAAAAAAAAAAATCTAGAAATTGTTAAGACTAATTTAGCTTGATATGCATTCTATTTTACCTATATCCTACCTACATTTCAAAACACTACCTTCATTATCCTATCCATCATAATCATATTCAATATAATCTTATCCCTATTCATTACCCCTTTCCTACAATTACCCTCATATGTTAACCATCATTCCATATACCATCACATTAATCCTAGTTATTTTCTTAAGCATATGGACCAAAAATTAAAGGCTCAACATTCAAATTCTTGTTGACCTACAAAACAACAAAGGTTGGTGTCATAATAGAAGATTAATTTTAAAAAATGATGATTCTAGGGTCACCTTAAAATTAAATTAAACAATAAAAAGTTGAAAACCTAAGCTACAAGTGCAATATGTAAATATATCATATGATAAAAATCTAAGATATGGAAATGGGCGCACAATGCAAATGACAAAAACCAAGCTGAAATGCAAATACAATGCAATGAAGGACATGGAATTATGATTCAAACAAACTAAAGTATGGGCATGCAGTGTAATGAGGGTGGTTATGAATGAAAGATAAAATGTTAAAAAAACGTGGGCAACGTAATAAGGATGGAAAATGTAATGACAAGAACGTGGCAAGTAAGTACACACAGTGAAACATAGACAGCCACAGGTATGCAAGTCAAAGACATAGATGGATGTGAAAAATGGTCAAAATATATTAAAAAATATGCTATAGCTATCCTTCACCATTACAGTGAAACAAGCTCTGAGATAACCCTTTCTTCTACCATCATAGCCATAGTCTAGCTCAGAAAGAAAGGGGGTAGCATTGTGCATCCACATGCGTTCATATAGCACCCTTAGTTGTGGAGAAAATGAGTAAGAAAAATGAAAAATTAAGGAGAAGGATGTGTGATGCAGAGAAACCGTATGTAGAGAAGAAGCTGCATTAAAAAAAAAAAACTAAAGAATTCGTGGAGAAATAAGGAAGGGTGCATTGGTTTTAATGAAGAGGATTACAAGCCGAGATCTTTGCTATGCTAATTTCACCAATCTCACCAACAAATTCTAGAAAATATGTAGAATGACGAGGAGCGCAAGTTAATAACTCATAAATGTCTTCAAGTCGCTGCTAGATTAGAGAATTTTTAAAAGCAGAGAGGAGAATTTTGTGAAAAAAATTGAAAAATGGAGATTGAAGAATGTGGTCATGGATTAAAAAAAATGTCTTGAGCATTAATTACACCGACAAATTCTGAAATTGAGCTGTTAGTTACAAATTCCCTAAATCATGGTGTTTGAGCTTAATTGGGAATGCAAATAAGTTAGTTTTTAAACAACTGCCCGTTTAGATATCAGATTGGAGTTGAGGTGCGTTGTTGGAAATTCAAACTTGAAGTCTAGGACTTCAAGTTCCATTAAAGGCATCCTAAATAGGGTATGAGCATACTTCGAGTTGCTTATTGTTGAAGTGAAGTCAGAGTTGAGGTTAAAGTGGAAGAGAATTTATCATACTAGTGTTACATTGGTGTTAGAATAGATTGATTTTTTTAATGCCAAAAGATTGCAAATCTCATTCCAGAAGGTGAAGAAAACACATAGCCTTTTCTTCATTTTTAAACAGTCACAACCTAGAATTCAATATATCAGCTCAGAATTTGATAGCAGACCAGAAAATCGATTTTTCAGAATTCAATTTCTAACAATTTAAACTTTGAAACGGGAACTATAAACTCAAAATGGGAACTCTGGCCAAAAAACCTCGTAAAAACATAAAAAACTGTGCTAAAAACGAAAAGTGTTGATGCTGGAATAACACTTTTTTTTTCTTTTTTTTCTTTTTTTGGGGGGGAGGGTAAATTTTCAACATGTTTTAAAAATGGCAGTGAAAACCAATTTTTTGTGCAAAAAATGTCCAAAACACACCCTCAAAATGGAAAGTGTTGATGTTCGAATAACATTTTTTTTTTCAATGGTAAATTTTGTGCAAAAAACACCTTGAAAACAATAAGTATTGACGTTGGAATAACACTTTTTTTCAAGGGTAAAATTTCAACATTTCAAAATAATGGTGTAAAAGATTTTATCATGACCCCAAAAAACATTAAAATTTCAAAAGACTAATGAAAACATAAAATAAAATTTAAATTTAAAGAATTAAAAAAATGAAAAAACACAAAATGAAAAAAAGTTTAAAAAATAACAAAACATAAATTAAAATATATACTAAAAAAAAAAACAAACAAAACAAAACAAAAAAAATATCAAACATATAAAAATAATAATAATAATAATAAACAAAAAAAAAAAAATCAATCATAAAAATGTTTAAAAATACAAAATTAACCTATAAAATATAAGAATTAAAAAATAAAAATAAAAACTTAAAAATTATAAAGAAGTAAATAATAAGAAAAACATATTTAAAGAAAAAAATGGGAAAAAAAAATGTTAACTTGTAAACAATAAAAAAAAATTCAAGTCGTTTTATTTTTCTTTTTTTAAATGTTGATTATTTAAAAAGACAAATATAAAACTATATATAAAAAAGACAACAAAAAAAAAGGTTAAAAAAAATTATCTCATAAACCATAAAATAATTTGAAAAAAAAAACAAAATTTAAAAAAAATATATAAAATTAAGTAAGTAAAAATAGAAAAATTTTAAAAAACATTAACAAAAACTAAGAAAAAAATAAAATAAAATTAAAAACAAACTAGATTAAAAAAAAAATAACAAAAAAATAATTTAAGAAATAAGTAGAATTAATATTAAAAACATTTTTCAAAAACTAAAAAAACAAAAATAAACACAAATTATAAAACAAAAAACTATGAACTTTTTAAAAATATATGTATATTTTCAAGTTAAAAAATAAAAAATAAAAAATAAAAGAAAAAAATAATATTTTGGTAAGTAAGCACCCACAAGGGATTTGAACCAATGACCTATCACAAGGAGTGCCTTAATAGTACACCCATTCATTGTTAATTCAAAGCCCACACACATATATATAAAGCCATATCTCTTTAATTTAAATAAAATAAAAATAAAATTTAAAACTATTTTCTTAACAATGTTTTTTTAAACAATTATTTTTATTTTTTTGTTTTTAAATTAGAGAGATAGGGCTATATATATATATATATATATATATATATATATATATATATATATAATAAAAATTCATAGGTTTTTGTTTTTTTTGTTTTATAATTTGTGTTTATTTTTTGTTTTTTAAGTTTTTTTTAAATGTTTTTAATATTAATTTTACTAGTTTTTAAAATTGCTTTTTTTTTTTTTGTTAATTTTCTATTTTTTTTAATCTAGTTTTTTTGTTTGTTTGTTTTTTCTTCTTCTTCTTCTAGTTTCTTTTAATGTTTTTTTAGATTTTTCTATTTTTATTTACTTAATTTTATATATATATATTTTTAAATTTTGTTTTTTTCAAATAATTTTATGGTTTATGAGATAATTTTTTTATTTTTTATTTTTTTTGCCTTTTTTATATATAGTTTTATATTTTTTTTTTAAGTAATCAACATTTAAAAAAAGAAAAATAAAACAACTTGAAAATTCGTTAAGTAATTATAATTTCAAAAAAAATGGACATAATAAATTTTGAAGTGTGAAACCTAAGTCCTCTAAAAACATGGGATACTGCATCAACACATTGCATCAACACGTTCCAAAATCAACATGAAAATCACTAACATTTAAAAACAAATATTTATATTTGATACATAAGAAAATTTGAAGTGTAAAACATATGCTCCGAAAAGAAAGAAGTATATTCTGCATCACCACTTTTCAAAATCGGGTCACGTTTTTACTATCCCTACGTAACAGGTAATCGTATCGGTTATTTAAAGTGCCAAAAACTATGCTCTAAAAAGAATATGTGTGTTCTGCATTGCCCCTTTTCAAAATCAAGTCACTTTTTTGCTATCTCTACAAAACGGGTAACAGTATCAGTTCTCGTTTCAAAGTTTACGTTGTTTTCTAAAAAGGTATTAACCAGTGGTGCAAATCAAATAGTCCAGTTCAAAAATTTTGGGTATACATTGAAGATTCTTGGAAAGAAAAAACATGTACAATCATAAATAGAAGGAATTGAGCCAAATGGAAGTGAAAGAAGGAGGTAAGGATTCGGGCACTGAATCTTCTAGAAAAAATTGAATTTAGCTACAGTTAAAAAAAAAAAAATCGAAAATTTTAATAAGACACTATTTTTCATGGCCTTTTCTGAGCAAACTGAAATGGAATTTGAAAAATGAAAACACGGGTTTTCTTCAGAACGAACCCAATTAGGATAATCGCAGATAGTTTTCTCCAATTCAGTGTTATTTGGGATATTTTCTGAGTTCTTTCAACCCTTATTTTGTAGATTACGTGGAGTGTTTGAGTTTAGTTAACTATCAAGGTCAGAGATTTGTTTTAAATTGGTTGTCAGTGAAAAATCCAATTCCAAGTTACAGTTACATGGTTTTCAAATCAGAATACTCAAGCTATCTAATTGATAGTGTAGCCCAAGTGCATTGGTGGAAGCGTAATCCAAGTCTAAAAAGATATTTGTTGGCAACATAAGTTAAAAATTCAAATTAGTAGAGTTGGTTTCATAACGTATTTGGAGAAGCATAATCAAAGTCCGAATTAACATATGTCTGGTGGTAGCGTATGTTCAAGATTAAAGTTTCAAGTGTAAGATTGGCATTAAAAAAATTCAAGTACAAGACCCCAGTTTCATTCTTATTTACATAAAATGCCAAAACAAAGCTTATGCACGATGGCATCAAGTGGTGTTAGTGAGTGCACAACAATGCAAAAATTATGAATGAAACTTTTGAAAATAAAGTGTTAGTTGCCAGAGAAAAGAGAGGTGTCAAAAGACTATAAATTCGCTTATATCTCTCCCAAAAATCAATTTTTGAAAGAATTACAACACAGATATTGCTTCTTGTTCCAGAAATCAATTTTTGAAGGCATTATAACACATAAATTGTCTCATGAATATTCAACAATGAAATTTTCTTTTCATTTTAGCCCAGGAATTTGACATCACAAGTTCAAAAATTTCTCTTTATTCTGAATGACCAAGAATTCACATATTAGTCCAGAATTTGGTATTTTAATTCAAAAATTTCTCCTCATCTTTGTGGGTATTCAACAGTCAAAGGTTTCTTCTTGTTTTTATAGACCACATTCAAATCAGAGTTCTAGTAAAGTATTATCTTTGTGCTATAAATTTTTTCCCTCAAAGTACCTCTACAAGTTGAAATTTCTTTAAATAGAGTCATTACCGTCTCCATGAGATTGTTCACTAGTGAAGGCTATTTAAATTGGTACAAAAACCAAAAGGAATAGAGCCATCCAGATTTAAATATGGGAAGAAGAATTGAGCCCACTAGATTTCAAATAAAAAATTGGAATAAGGAGACTATAGAGAAACTCTATCAAGTTGGCTTATTAGAGTTTCTTAGGAAGTTTAATGGGCATAATGAAAAAGTGACAAAGATGTTTGTGTCTAACTTTGCTAATGAGAAAACCATGGTAGGAGACATTGTTGTTCCAATCACACCAGAATACCTTTCTCAAGCCACAAATCTATCAATGACAGTAGAAGAATATTATAAAGGGAAACATTTTAAAGAGAAGGGATGGAATTACTTTTTAGAGAAGTAGAGGAAAAGAACATTTGACAAAACCAAGGGGATTTCAAGGGAATGGTTGAGAGAACCATGAGCAGAACTGGCTCTCTTTATTCAGAAATAATTTACTGTGATGGAATATCCACAGGCAGAACAATAAGGAGGTCAACATGCAAAGGCAAAAAGATCAAAGAGGAGAAAGAAAGCATGAGGACATGCTTGAAAATCAACAAGGAGGAGATGTTGGCCCTCGTTTTTTAATCAAATTTTGCTTATTAAAATCCACCTAATTTCCATCATTTTCCACATTATATAATCCAAATACACCTTATTTTGACCATATTATGCATATTCAGATATATAAATTATGTTTTTCAATTTTTAGAAGTTTTTACAAAAATTGGATTTTAAGTGCATTTTTGGACAGGACTAAAAATTCTCGTAATGGCTCCATTGAATTAATACTTGTAGGACACCTGAGCACGAGATAAGCACATTGATAGAAATATTGGGAACTAAGAATGGACATGTTCCTATTGGTTCAGTCAAATCGAGCCTAAACAGGGCCAGTCAAAGCTAGTTAAATAGGACTAGTCATTTAGGAAATCCCTAGGAAATAGGACAAAATTAGTGATTTTTGGGAATTTTCCAAATTTTTTGTAACCAAATAGATGCATTTGATTAAGATTTAAACAAGAATGCAAAAATTATAGAAATTACCATAAACACCGAGATGCAGTGAAAATAATTCTTCATTTCATTAATGTAAAATACTGAAATATGCTTACAAACAGAAATGGAAATAAATTAGCTAAGGCGATGGTAGCTTATCTCTGAGAAGAGATTTGGTGGCTACATGATTTTGAACTGAGTTACAATGAGTCTCGAAGGCCTATTTATTGTTGAGAAATAATGGAAAACCCTAAACATTCAAAAACCTAACCCTAGGAGATGAAACACCAAACTGTGGGCCTCGTTTGGGTAAATTGGTACATCAACTTCCTGGGGTCGTAACTTTGGTATACGATCTCTCTTTGACGCACATAATAGCTTGTTAGAAAAATCTATCCTAGGTCTACAACTTTGGGAAGAGAAACATCAGTCCATGGACCCATGTTGTTCCTAGATTTCCAAAAAAACGCCTTTTAGGGCCTCAAAACAACTTTGGAAGTTTAGGACCCAAAAAAGCTACCAAAAATAGTAAACTATGCTATAATTAAGGAAACTAAAAAAATGAAAGAGACATTTGTGGGGGTCCAAGTGGGAAAGGTGGGTGGCCACCAACATCCACCTGGATCATTCTTCCCCCCAGGAAGCAATGGTCCCATTGCGTTGAGTTCCTCCATGAGATGAGGAAACTTCTGCTGAACTTGGTCTCTGCTGAGATGTTCCACAACCTCTGATGTGTCTAGTAATGGTGGGAAGCATGGTCCAAGGCATTCCTCATTTGAAAACTCAGTGCAAGCGAAGGAATGGGGGAATGTTGTGCTCCAAAGCATTGTTTCCCACAATATTGGTAATGGTGTAAGGACCATATTGGAGTGGTTTGAGCTTTTGATGGGCTCTTTTAAAGTGTTCTTTTTACAGATGCAACCAGACTTTGTCACCCACTTGAAACTTGTGTGGTACCTGATTTTGATCATGTCGCTGCTTGTACTTGGCATTTTATAATATGGAGTGGCGATATATCAACCCATTGGGTAGAGGTGCTCTATGAGTCATATTGAATGAATGTTTGACTTGATAGTGCAACTGTGTCCCTATGGGTGAGGAGAAGATGTTCCTGTCTGCTTTCATGACTGTATCCATCCGCTGTTGTTGCTTCCTAGAGGAACCCTTTGTGGGGGTCATAGATGTGGCGACGATCTTCCCCTTACTTTGGGACCGAACCAGACATAAAATGAACTTCCTAGTCTGGGAGATGAGCTTGCTGCATTTCTTAGCAGTGATCAAAGAGGTGGGGGTAGGTGGGGCTACCTCCGATATCCTGTATAATAAATTACCCAAAGAAATAATAACAACACGAGGCCTTGACTCATACATAGGATGTCGCCTATACAAGTATGGTTGGCCTAATAATACATCACAGACATCCAGAGGTGCAACATCATACAATACCTCATCTGTGAAGGACTTGATGCTGTAGGGAAGGCGCATTGTTGGCGGGCTCGAAGATCTTGTCCTTGGTGAAGCCACCTGATACTATACGGTTGCGGGTGTGGTGTAGACAATAAGCCCAACCACTTCACGACCTCTACTGAGATGAAGTTCTTTTAGCTCCCACTGTCAACAATGAATTGCAACAACGAACCCTTCACCCACGTCTGTGAGTGGAAAAGACGCTCCCCCTCCTTTGGATCTTCAGGCTCATTCTTCTAGATCCTGGTGGTGACAACAGTGGCATTGGGCTTCGCGTCAATGATCTGCTTCCCTTTACCATTACCCTTCTCGGGTTCTGATTCAGGGTCGGAACATGCATCTGATTGTGAAGCCTTCAACTCGGCCACCAGCAACTGCTTGGTCTGACACTCACTTGTGTTGTGAGTGTAGATCTTATGGATCTCACACCACTTTCTTGTGTCCTTCTTTGACTTCGTGGTGTTGTTATTTTCTTGTGGCTTCGATGGGTTGTCTTGGGTTACCCCGTCTTGGCTTTGTCCTTGGTTCTGCGATTTGGGGAAGCCTATCCCTTGCTTAGGGTTCGCAGATCCAAAGTCTCTCTTCTTCTGTTTAAACTTTTGCTCGATCTTGGCAGCGTATCGGTACACCATGCCAAGCGAGGAGATGTCCAGGAACTCCATCTTGTCCTGGATATATTTGTGTAGGCAGTCGTGGTATTTGAGTACCAAATGCAACTCAGAGTCCTTGATATCCAACTGTGTGCAAAGGGTATGAAAAATGTTTGTGAACTTCGACACATCTTGGTCCCTTCCCTATCATAACGTGGTCCACTTTATGTATTTGTCCTCATAGCTTTCGACAGGGTAGTACTACTCCTTGATGGCATCCCAGAATGAATTCCAAGTGGGTGCGGCCGAAAATAGTGAGCCTGTACTTTCATCCTTCTATTCGCAGTAGGTTTCCCACCAGTCCTTGACGTGGGTGGCTGCTTTGAGAAGAGAGAAAATAATATTTTCCCTACTGGAAAAATCATGAACGGAAAAATACCCTTCTAGCAGATTTAACCATTTATCTACAACATCTGTGTCTATTTGACCCTCAAATATGGGGATTTAAAAATTAACTTGTACCTTAAAGGGTGTGGCGTTTCCAGAGTCGTTTTTGGAAGCTGATGCGTGGCCTCTCGATAGTCACTGAAGGATCTCAGCGATGTTTTCCATCATCGCGTTCCTTTGTCGCTTAAGGGCTTCTTCAACCAAGATTTCGATAGGATCTCCTGCCCCCTCATCTCCGCCATGGGAGGTTGTCGAGATTTGTGAGGCTGGTCTTGCAAAGGTTTGACCAGTTCAAGCCCTAACTCCTTATATCCCGACCTCATTAGGGACATGCAAAGAAAAATAGAGAAAAAGAAGATTGCTTTGATACCACTGATCCAGATTTAAAAAGGAACGCAACAAATTATAGAAATGATCATAAACACCAAGATGCGGAGGAAATAATATATCATTTCATTAATGTAAAATACTGAAATATGTTTACAAATAGAAATGGAAATAAACTAGCTAGGGCAATGGTAGCTTATTTCTGAGAAGAGATGTGGTGGCTACATGCTTCTAAAATGAGTTACAATGAGGCTCGAACGCCTATTTATTGTTGAGAAATAATGGAAAACCCTAAACATCCAAAAACCTAACCCTAGGAGATGAAATGCCAAATTCTGGGCCCCATTTGGGAAAAATTGGTACATCAACTTCCCGGGGTCATAACTTTGGCATACGATCTCCATTTGACACGCACAATAGCTCGTTAGAAAGATTTATCTGAGGACTACAACTTTCAGAAGAGAAACATGGTCCATGGACCCATGAGGAATAAAACTTTCAGAAGAGAAACATGGTCCATGGACCCATGTTTCTCCCATATTTCCCAAAAAAGGTCGTTTAGGGCCTCAAAACAGCTTCGGAAGTTCAAGACCTGAAAACGCTGCCAAAAATAGTAAATTGTGCTACAATTAAGGAAACTGAAAAAATGAAAGAGACAGTTGTGGGGGTCCAAGTAGGATAGGTGGGTGGCCACAAATATCCACCTGGATCAGGATTCGACTAGGATAGATTGGATTGAGATAGATAAGGTTGTTAGAGACTTTTTAGTCAAGTTTGTTTATTATTTCACTATTTAAGCCAAGACTATTGAATGCTTAAGCATGTAGAATTTATGTAATCTGATTTTGAGACTCTTTGAAGACTGAAAGTTAATTGAATAACCTATTTCATTTCAATTTGATGTTCATGCTTGGTTGATTTATTGAAGTTTTTGTAGCTGATATTTCTTCAAGTGTGCAAGGCAAGGGTGGAGGGCCCCGACACCAAGCTAAGTGCACTTCTTGGTTAAATTTTCATAGTTTTCATAAATTAGTTCTTGTTTCAAATGTATTTAGATGTGCGATGATTTATGAATCAATATTGGTTTAATTATAATCTACATATGAAGGGACATACAAGAATTTAAGTTAAATTCCCCTTCTATTTAATCTTGAACTAAAACTGAATTTCATTCTCCTTTTCTTATTTGAAGTTATTTTTGCGTTTCTGGTTTGGAGAAATGGTGATTATGATAGAGTAGAATTGTGAAGAAAGAAAACTGTTATATACCTAGGGGGGATAATATGGGATACCAAGGGAGGTACCCAAGGTAATAATGTAATAATGGGATGGGCCATAATAATAAATAAGGTGGTTAACCCATACCATGTAAGGGACCACAAGTAGTTAATAATAATGTAATGGGCCCATGGTATTAGTTGATGCTATGAGGGAACCATGGTAATGACCCATTGTATTGTATGTATGAGGCCTATATAGAGGCTAGAGACTCCACATGGAGAGAGTGAAGGATTATTGTATGAACATGCATATGGCTTGTGGAGTGTTCTCCTTCCTTAAGGAGTGAATGTATGGTGTTGCCCTACCTTAAGGGTTTTGATATCAATAAAGTGAATCATTTCTATATTTGGATCTTATTATTCTTGGGTTATTTCTATTCTCATATATCTTTTGGATCAGAGCTACAACAATTGGTATCAGAGCATGTTATATACCTAAGGGGGATAATATGGGGTACCAAGGGAGGTACCCAAGGTAATAATGTAATAATGGGATGGGCCATAGTAATAAATAAGGTGGTTAACCCATGTCATGTAAGGGACCACAAGTATTTAATAATAATGTAATGGGCCCATGGTATTAGTTGATGGTATGAGGGAACCATGGTAATGACCCATGGTATTGTATGTATGAGGCCTATATAGAGGTTAGAGACTCCATGTGGAGATATAGTGAAGGATTATTGTATGAACAAGCATATGGCTTGTAGAGTGTTCTCCTTTCTTAAGGAATGAATATATGGTGTTGCCTTACCGTAAGGGTTTGATATCAATAAAAAGAATCATTTCATATCATTTCTAGGTTTATTTGCAATGTCTTATATGTTTGTATCTGATTTATAATATTCTTGGGTTAGATCTACAACAAGTGATATCAGAGCTATAGCAAGTGGTATCAAAGCTCTTTCTTGGGCACAAAAGTGGAGATTTTTTTTTTTTGTAGGGTTTCCGGGGCGGCGACTTTGCAGGTCATACCTGTACATTTTGGTGCGAGATCTGTAAAATATAATTATAGATCTGGATTCTTTGTGCAAAAATAGTCGAATTCAAAAAAAAAATCAGTTGAATCGGAGTCCGGATGAAGGAGATATCACTGATCTAAAAATCAGTGGGGTTGCAGACAATTTTCAGGGCAGCGATTTTGCGGCCCAGATCTAGACGTCCTGGTACAAGATCTGCAAAATCTAATTGTAGATTTGGATTCTTTGGGAAAAATACCCAATTTCAAAAAAAAAATCAGTCGAATCGGAGTCTGGATGAGGGAGATATCGCCGATTTAAAATCAGCTTTTTTTGCAGAAATTTTGGTGATGGCGGGAGAGTAGCAGCACAGATCTGAAATTTCAAGTGCCTAGATCAAAATTTCTATCACATGGGCAGATGAAAAATGGTTGTTCCATTTCTAAAAATAGGTCATAATAAGGATTCTGAGCAATATTGACTAAACTGTGACAATTTCAACTTTTCGCCAAGTAAGTGAATTTTTTCAAAACTCTCTTCATGGCTTCTAGCAAGGTTCTATATTTTATAGGAAAAGATGATGGTCATACTATTGAAGAATTCATACAAAGATACAAGTCCACACAGGGGACATATTGGAAGCTTCCAATGGTGCTTAATATGAGAGATGAGGCTATACAATGGTATTATTCACTTGACTACCAGCAGTTGATCAAACTTCCAGATGCAGAATTTGAAAAAGTCTTTTTGGAAAAATGGTCTCGGGCTAGAAAAAAGGAGAAAGAGACACATAAGGGGTTAATTGCTACGGGTGTCTCCTTATTGCAGGTTCATGGATTGATTCAGAAAGAGAAGATCATTGTTTCTATCAATCCTAGTGGTAAACATAATTTTATCAATGTTAATTTGGCAAAAAAATTGCAAGTCCCAGCAAAACATATTGAAAATACATAGGTTGATGATAAGGATGTTCAAATTTATAAGGATTTGAAACTTTCTATGGATAAGTATATGTTTCATGGTGATTTTTATGCTTCAAATATGGATAACATGGATGTTGTTTTGGGATACCCTTGGATGGAATTAGTGGGTACTATAAATATTAATGTGCAAAAGAAATTCCTGAAGCTCTGGTATAAAAAGAAGAAAATTACATTACAGGATATTTCCATTAATAAGCAGGTAGAGTCCAAGGAGGTTGAAGCAAAAGATGTTACAGGGACTGACATATCAGATGATGAGCAGTTGATGGTCGACAATCAAACACAAACAGAGGCTGAAGCCGAAAAGGTAATAGGTGCTGACACATCTGATGAGGGTTCAGTGGTTGAAGTCATATTGGAAAATAATACACCACAACAGGCACCACAGCAGGGTGAATAAAAGAAAAAGACATCGTGGGTTAAAACTTCAATATATCATCACCCACATCACCCCGCAAGACAACCATCAAGATGGAAACCAAGTAGTCACATGACAGATAGCGAGGAGAGAAGATCCACCCACTACACATCAACACAGAAGAGCTGCCACGGTCAACTTCCATCTCAAGCGAGCGAGGCACCAGCGAGATCGAGGGTTCACCTTTCTCTTAGATGGCTAGATGCACGTGCATGGTACCAGTGGACTACTCTTTTGAGTAGATCTTATTATTTATGTTCTTCCCATGTTTCGGGGACGAAACATGCTTAGGGGGGTGGAATGTTATATACCTAGGGGGATAATATGAGGTACCAAGGGAGGTACCCAAGGTAATAATGTAATAATGGGATGGGCCATAGTAATAAATAAGGTGGTTAACCCATGTCATGTAAGGGACCACAAGTAGTTAATAATAATGTAATGGGCCCATGGTATTAGTTGATGGTATGAGGGAACCATGGTAATGACCCATGGTATTGTATGTATGAGGCCTATATAGAGGCTAGAGACTCCATGTGGAGATATAGTGAAGGATTATTGTATGAACAGGCATATGGCTTGTGGAGTGTTCTCCTTCCTTAAGGAGTGAATATATGGTGTTGCCCTACCATAAGGGTTTGATATCAATAAAAAGAATCATTTCATATCATTTCTGGGTTTATTTGCATTGTCTTATATGTTTGTATCTGATCTATAATATTCTTGGGTTAGATCTACAACAAGTGGTATCAGAGCTATAACAAAAACCTGGTCCTCCTTAGTTAGGAGCCTCTTGTTTTATATGTTCTACATCATAAACCATTGTTAATTAGTGCTTTTGGATTTCTCTTCATGGAAATAGTATTGTAGGGAAGGACAACCAGGTTCTCCTAAGTTAGGAGCCTCATCCCACATATTATTTAAGTGAATTATAAATTATTTAATTAGAGTTTATATTTGTAATATGAATTTCTTTTAATCTTTCTATTTCATCTTCTAAAATCGACTACCATTGGAATCCATAGACTTTGGACATGATTCTAAGCTTAAAAGCATGGATTGATAACTAAATACTTGTGTAAATTTACATAGTAAATTGATCCAACACTCCTCCTATTGCTCCCTCTCTTCAATGCTCTCTCTAGCTAGAAATTTCTCCCTTGCTAAATCACTGCCACTAGGTAGCTTCTCTCCCTCTTGTGTCTTTTTCCATCCCATCGACTTGCTCTTATAATTTCTCGTTAGAGCTTCAACAACTACAATTAGATCCTTATCAATGACTAAGATCATATTATACTTGATCCAAGTCATTTTCTAGAAGTTTCTAGAGCATAAGTCGATCTCCTCAATTAATTAACTTTAATTAACCACTTTTCCTAAGTTATATTTAGGATTTTTGTTTTTCGAAGAAAAAAACATAATTTTATTCAACCTAAAAAAAAGGATAAAATTACATTTTGCAGATGTTTGAGAGAATTCAATCATGGTAGCCAGAAAGGGCTACAAAAATATGAGCACATAGATCCAAATTAAAAAATCCTCCAAACAAAACAATAATGAAGAAGGAACATAGTGATTTTTTGATTAGAGGGTTTCATTGCAATGGCGATGGCGGCTTGTCCTAAGGCCTGGTTCAGGCTCACTTAACCAAATTCCCTCTCTAGCCTATTTCATGGCATGAGCCATATCATTCTCCAATTTCCCTCCACCGTTTCTGCCCATCGGGCCCATTTACGGCGTTGAATACTTAACTGTTACTTGTCTGAATCGACATCTTTTAGCCGGGGGATTTTCCCAAGGCAGTTATTTTTTTGTTATTGGTTAGCATGGATGAGGATATAGTTGATTACTCTAAGGACCCCTTTGCTTTGGACCCCAACTGGTCAGTCGTTCCCCTACATCTGTCGGTCTCTTCCATAAGCATTTCATTCGAGATTCCAAAGACCCTAGCTGGTGCACTTGGGGTTTGTTCGGTTCCAGACTACCTGGTCTTCTCACTCACAGAACAATAGCTACACCACCTGACCGGTCCTTCATCCTCCACATAGCAGTTCCATTGATTACTCGACGTGGTATATTTCCCCCCTGCCTATTTACCCTCGCTCTCCCCAGCTTCTTCACAATCTTTATCTTCTTGCCTCAACCCTCCCGTGACCTCTCTCCCACGGGAGTCCCCTGCATCAAACTACCTTGGGTCATCACACATCCTTCTCCCTCAGGTGCAATCTTAGTTTTCTCTCCACCCCCTTGATCCCGCAACATCCAACCCCTTCCCAATGATATCTAACCCTCCTACTTCTGGCTGCTTTGCGGACTCCTCCCCACCTCACCTGGGCTTGACTAGGGTTTCACATCTGGGATGTGGAACTATTCCTATGCCTGTCCCTCTGAGTAGACATCCTCCTAGTCGACTGGGATGACCGACTAAGCGATTCAAGGGGGTGAAGGTCGAATCAAATAAGATATCACTTACCTTTGGCAACGACATTCATATGGGGGACATGATTGATACATTCAACTATGTCTTGGTGGAACGGGTAATAGGTAGGGAATACTTGGCAGCGCGACTAAGGCAATGGGTATTGGGGATTTGGGGGAAGGTACTTAATGAATTACCATCAGTGGTTAATCTCTCTCACGGATGGTTTTCCCCGCGATTTCAACGACTAGAATTCATACCATGGGTACTATCCAAGCATTGGAATATTGAAATGGATCTGGTACTACTCAAGAGATGGAGTTCCCTTTTTGATCCTAAGCGAGAACAACTTGGGGTTGGGCCTATTTGGGTGTGCTACCAGGATTACCTCTACACTTCTAGTCAAAAGATGTCTTCAAGAGGATTGGGAATGCCCTTGGATGGTACATGAACTATGGTAAATAATATATAGTCTCTGGGAATATGTCTATGGCAAGAATTTTGGTAAACCATGACACCAAAGAAGGTCTGGAGGAAAATATGCAGTTACACTAAAGGAATACCTACAGGGTTAAAATCCTAGATTATGAGGAGATGCCCTGTCGATGTCGGAGGTTCCATAAAATTGGGCACCTATACAAAGATTGTCTGCTACTCGCATTGATCTGGATTTAAACAGGAACGCAACAAATTATAGATATAACCATAAATACAGAGATGCAATTGAAATAATACTTCATTTCATTAATGTAAAATACTAAAATGTGCGTACAAATAGAAATGGAAATAAACTAGCTAGGGCGATGGTAGCTTATCTCTGAGAAGAGATGTGGTGGCTACATGCCTCTGAACTATGTTACAATGAGGCTTGAAGGCCTATTTATTGTTGAGAAACAATGGAAAACCCTAAACATCCAAAAATCTAACCCTAGGAGATGAAGCGCCAAACTATGGGCCCCGTTTGGGTAAATTGGTACATCAAGTTCCCAGGGTCGTAACTTTGGCATAGATCTCTGTTTGACACACACAATACCTCGTTAGAAACATCTATCCGAGGACTACAAATTTTGAATGACCAAAATTGGTCAATGACCCATGTTGGTCCCACGTTTCTCAAACAACATTGTTTAGGGCCTCAAAACGGATTCAAAAGTTCAGGACCTGAAAAAACTGCCAAAAATAGTAAATTGTGCTACAATTAAGGAAACTAAAAGACTGAAAGGGACAGTTATGGGGGTCTAAGTGGGATGGGAGGGTGGCCACTAACATCCACCTAGATCATTCTCCCCCCCTTAGGAAGTAATGGTCCCCATTACGTTGAGTGCCTCCATGAGATGGGGAAACTTTTGTTGAACTTAGTCCTTGGTGAGTTGTTCTACAATCTCTTATGTGTTCAGTAATGGTGGGAATCATGGTCGAGGGCAGTCCACATTGAACACTTGGTGCAAGCCAAGGAATGGGGGAATTTTGTGCTCCAAAGAATTATTTCCCACAACCTTGGTAATGGTGTAAGGACCATATCGGAGTGGTCTGAGCTTCCAATGGGCTCTTGTAAGGTGTTTTTATGCAGATGCAACTAGACTTTGTTGCCTACTTGAAACTTGTGTTGCACCAAATGTTGATCATGTCACTACTTGTACTTTCCATTTTCCATAATGAAGCAGTGATATATTAGCCAAATGGGTAAAGGTTCTTTGGGAGTCAGATCAAACGAATGCTTGACCTGACAGTGTAATGGTACCCCTGTGGGTGAGGAGAAGATGTAGTTGTATTCTTTCATGACCGTATCCACCTGCTTCTGCTGTGTGGAGGAACCCTTCCCAGGTTACATGGATTCGGCTACGATCCTCCCCTTACCTTGAGAGAAAACCAAAAAGAAAATGAATTTCCTAGTCTCGGAGATGATCTTACTACATTTCTTAGTAGAGATCAAAGAGGTGGTAGTAGGTGGGGCTACCTCTGGTATCTTGTATAATGAATTACCCAAAGAAATAATAACAACGTGAGGCCTCGAATCATACACAACATGTCCCTTCCACAAGTATGGTTGGCCTAATAATACATCACAAACATCAAGAGCTGCAACACCACACAATACCTCATATGTGAAGGGCTTGATGCTGTAGGGAAGGCGGCACTGATGGCAGACTTAGAGATCTCATCCTTGGTGAAGCCACCTGATACTGTACGACTGTGGGTGTGGTGTAGTTGGTAGGATCAACTGCTTCATGACCTCTACTGAAATGAGGTTCTTTTGGCTACCACTGTTGACAATGAATTGCAGTGGCAAACCCTTCACCCACATTTGTGAGTGGAAAAGATGCTCCCCCCCTCTAGATCTTCGAGCTCATTCTTCTAGATCTTGTCAGTGGCAACAGTGGTGCTGGGCTCTGCACCAATAATATGATTTCATTTTCCATTCCTTTTTTCGGGTTCTAACTCATGGTTAGAACATGCGTCAGATTCTGAAGCCTTCAACTCGACCACCAGTGACTAGTTGGCCCGACACTCACTTGTGTTATGAGAGGGGTTCTTGTGGAACTCAAACTACTTTCATGTGTCCTTATTTGACTTTGTGGTGTTGTTATTTTCTTGCGCCTTTGACGGGTTGTCTTGGGTCACACCATCTTGGCTTTGTCCTTGGTTTTGCGGTTTAGGGAAGCCTTTCCCTTGCTTCAGATTCGCTGATCTGAAGTCTCGCTTCTTCTGTTTAAACTTCTGCTCGATCTTGATAGTGTATCGGTATGTCGTGCCGAGAAAGGAGATGTTGATGAACTCCATCTCATCCTCGATATACCTATGTAGGTAGCTGTGGTATTTGAGCACCAAATGCCACTAAGAATCCTTGATACCCAACTTTGTGCAAAGGGTATGAAAAATATTGGTAAACTCTGCCATGTCTTGGTCCCTTCCCTACCACAATGTGGTCCACCTTATGTATTTATCTTCATAGCTCCCAATAGGGTAGTACTGCTCCTTGATGGCATCCTAGAATGAATTCCAAGTGGGTGCGACTGAAAACAGTGAGGTTTTACTTTCATCCTTTTGCTCAAAGTAGGTTTCCCACCAATCCTTGATGTGGCAGGCAACTTTGAGAAGAGAAAAAGTAATCTTTTCCTGGCTAGAAAAATCATGAACAAGAAAATAACCTTCTAGCATATATAACTATTTATCTACAACATTTGCATCTATTTGACCCTCGAATATGGGGATTTCAAAGTTAACTTGTACCTTAAAGGGTGTGGCATTTCAGAGTAGTTTTTGGAAGTAAGTGCTTTGTCACTGGGTTGTCGCTGAAGGATCTAGGAAAATTTGTCCATCATCACATTACTTTGTCACTTGAGGGCTTCTTCGAGCAAGATTTTGATAGGATCTCCTGCCCCCTCATCTTTCTTTTCATCCGCCATGGGAGGCCATCAGGATTTTCAAGGCTGGTATTGCAAAGGTTCGACCAGTTCAAGCCCTAACTTCTTATATCTCAACCTCATTTGGGACATGCAAAGAAAAACAAAGAAGGAGTAGACCACTCTGATACCACTGATCCAGATTTAAACAAGAACACAAAAAATTACACATATAACCTTAAATACAGAGATGAAGCTGAAATAATACTTCATTTCATTAATGTAAAATACTTGCATGTGCTTACAAAAGGAAATGGAAATAAACTAGCTAGGGAAATGGTAGCTTATATATGAGAAGAGATGTGGCAGCTACATGCCACTAAACTATGTTAGAATGAGGCTCGAAGGCCTATTTATTGTTTAGAAACAATGCAAAACCCTAAACATCCAAAAACCTAACCCTATGAGATGAAGCGCCAATCTATGGGCCCCGTTTGGGTAAATTGGTCTATCAACTTCCCGAGGTTGTAACATAGGCATACGATCTTCATTTGACATGCACAATACCTAATCAGAAATATCTATCCAAGGAATACAACTTTTGAATGACCAAAGTCAAACTACGACCCATGTTAGTACCACTTTTCCAAAAAAAATTCGTTTAGGGCCTCAAAACGACTCCGGAAGTTCAGGACCCGAAAAAACTGCCAAAAATAGTAAATTGTGCTACAATTAAGGAAACTGAAAGAATGAAAGAGACACTTGTGGGGGTCAAAGTGCGTTGGGAGCGGGATCCCCCAAGGGAATTTTTGGGGCTGAAAACCCATGTTTGAGTCAAATTTTGTAATAAACTTGTAAAGACTCTGCATTTTGTGGTTGCAGAGCACGAAGGTGTCACAAGTCATAAAGGGTTGTCTACCGTTAGTTTTGTAAAGTAAATTCGGCTATAAGAGATCTACCCATGGTCCGCGGACCATGGGATTATATAAAAAGAGTTAAGCTATAAGTAGTTATAAGGAAGAATTATGTAAGAGAGACATAGCTCCGAAGTAAGAAGTCTAAGTCTTGGGTCATTAACGTAGGTAGAGGCTCTGCAGCTGAGTGCACAAAGGCCTATGGTAGAAGTCCGTAGCTAAGTGTGTGGGCTCCTGCAACTATGTGTGCACGGTGGATAGAGCTTGTAATCACTTGAAAGTTATCAATAAAGAGAAATATTCAGAAATTTCTGTGTCTTTGTTCTATTGATGCACCTTGATATGTTATGTATGAATTTCCTTTATTATGCTTATATGATGTGCAAATGAATGCAATTACATTGGAAAAATAAACACAATTACGGATATTTGTTGACACAATGTTAACTATGATTGTTTGATAAAGATAAGCAAATCACTTAGATTAATTGGGGAATCGAAAGTACCTGCGCCACAGGTTAGGGCTGCGTAAAGGTCGATCATGCCCTTTCATGGAGTTATTGAAGGATGGAATAGAGGGCTCATTTGGAAAGCCCTAGAGCTAAGTGACCTGCGCGAAGGCAGGGATAGAGGGAATTAACCGACATCGCAACCATATTGGGGTGTGGAAACTTGGTTCCAACATCCCCCCATACTGCTTCAGGTGAGACTTCGTCCACACTCCGCGGACTAATGCCAAAAGGGCCAGTAGTGTAGGGATTTGTTTGGCTAATTAAAGCTGAACCTGGGTTAGGCCCCCACAAGACAACAAAGTGGGATAGGAAGGTGGCCACCAACATCCACCTAGATCATTCCTCCCCCCTTAGGAAGCAATGGTCCCCATTGGCTTGAGTGCCTCCATGAGATGAGGAAACTTCTACTAAACTTGGTCCCCAGTGAGTTTTTTTGCAATCTCTAATGTGTCTGGTAATGGTGGAAAGCATGGTCGAGGGCGTTCCACATTGAACACTTGGTGCAAACTAAGGAATGATAGAATATTGTGCTCCAAAGAATTTTTTCCCACAACCTTGATAGTGGTGTAAGGACCATATCGGGGTGGTTTGAGCTTCTGATGGGCTCTTGTAAGGTGTTGTTTTGCAGATGCAACCAGAATTTGTCGCTTACTTGAAACTTGTGTGGCACCTGATGTTGATCATCTCGCTAGGTGTACTTGCGATTCTCCAGAATGGAGCAATGATATATCGACCCATTGGGTATAGGTTCTCTGGGAGTCAGATCGAATGAATGCTTTACCTGACAGTGCAGCAGTACCCCTATGGGTGAGGAGAAGATGTTCCTGTATTCTTTCATGACCTTATCCACCTACTTCTGTTGCATGGAGGAACCCTTCCCGGGGGCCATGGATGTGCCTACGATCTTCCCCTTACTTTGAGAGCGAACCAGAAAGAAAATGAATTTCCTAGTTTGGGAGATGATCTTACTGCATTTCTTAGCAAAGATTAAAGAGGTGGTAATAGGTGGGGCTACCTCTGGTATCTCGTATAATGAATTACCCAAATAAATAATAAAAGTGTGAGGCCTTGACTCATACACAACATGTTGCATACACAAGTATGGTTGGCCTAATAATACATCACAAACATCAAGAGGTGCAACATCACACAATACCTCATCTATGAAGGGCTTGATGCTATAGGGAAGGCGACATTGCTAGCGGACTCGAAGATCTCGTTCTTGGTGAAGCCACCCGATACTCTACGACTGCGGGTGTGGTGTAGTTGGTAGGCTCAACTGCTTCACGACCTCTGCTAAAATGAGGTTCTTTTGGCTGCCACTGTCAACAATGAATTACAACGACGAACCCTTCACCCACATTTGTGAGTGGAAAAGATGCTCCCCCTCCTTTGGATCTTCGAGCTCATTCTTTTGGATCTTGTCGGTGGCAAAAATGGCAGTGGGATCCGCATCAATAATCTGCTTCCCTTTTCCATTCCTCTTGTTAGGTTTTGACTCAAGATCGGAACATGTTTCTAATTCTGAAGCCTTCAACTCAGCCACCAACTACTACTTGGTCTAACACTCACTTGTGTTATGAGTGGGGATCTTATGGAAATCACACCACTTTCCTGTGTCCTTCTTTGACTTCGTGGTGTTGTTATTTTCTTGCAGCTTTGATGGGTTGTCTTGGGACACACCATCTTGGCTTTTTCCTTGGTTCTGTGGTTTGGGGAAGCCTTTCCCTTGCTTCCGATTTGTGGATCAGAAGTCTCACTTCTTCTATTTAAACTTATGCTCGATATTGACAACATATCGGTATGCTATGCCAAGCATGGAGATGTCCAGGAACTCCATCTCATCCTGGATGTACCTGTGTAGGAAGCCACGGTATTTGAGTACCAAATTCTGCTCAGAATCCTTGATACCCAACTTTGTGTGAAGGGTATGGAAAATATTGGTAAACTCTGACACGTCTTGGTCCCTTCCCTACCGTAGCATGGTCCACTTTATGTATTTATCCTCATAGCTCTCGACAGGGTAGTACTACTCCTTGATGGCATCCCGTAACAAATTCCAAGTGGGTGTGGATAAAAAGAGTGAGGTCGTACTTTCATCCTTCTTCTCATAGTAGTTTTCCCACCAGTCCTTGACGTGGGGGGCGACTTTGAGAAGAGCAAAAGTAATATTTTCCCAGCTGGAAAAATCATGAACATAAAGATACCCTTCTAGCATATTTAACCATTTATCCATGGCATTTGCATCTATCAAACCCTCGAATATGGGGATTTCAAAGTTAACTTGTACCTTAAAGGGTGTGTCATTTCCAGAGTAGCTACTGGAGGTAAGTGCGTCGCCCCTGGGTAGCCGCTAAAGGATCTAGGCAAAGTTGTCCATCATTGCATTCCTTTATCACTCGAGGGATTCTTCGAGCAAGCTTTTGATAGGATCTCCTAGCCCCTCATCTTTATTTTCATCTACCATGGGAGGTCGTCAGGATTTGCGACATTAGTCTTGAAAAGGTTTGACCAGTTCAAGTCCTAACTCATTATATCCCAACCTCGTTGGGGACGTGCAAAGAAAAAAATAGAAAGAGAAAACCGCTATGATGTCACTGATCTGAATTTGAACAGGAATGCAACAAATTACATATATAACCATAAATACAAATATGAAGCTGAAATAATACTTCATTTCATTAATGTAAAATACTGAAATGTGCTTACAAATAGAAATGGAAATAAACTAGCTAGGGCGATGGTAGCTTATCTCTGAGAAGAAATGTGGAAGCTACATGCCTCTAAACTATGTTACAGTGAGGCTTGAAAGAAAATTTATTGTTGAGAAATTATGGAAAACCCTAAACATCCAAAAACCTAACCCTAGGAAATGAATCGCTAAACTATGGGCCATGTTTGGGTAAATTGGTACATCAACTTCCCGGGGTCATAACATTGGCGTACGATCTCCGTTTGACGTACACAATACCTCTTTAGAAAAATCTATGTGAGGACTAGAACTTTTGAATGACCAATGTCAATCCACGACCCATGTTGGTCCCACTTTTCCCAAAAAACTTCGTTTAGGGCCTCAAAACAACTCCAGAAGTTCAGGACCCGAAAAAACTACCAAAAATAGCAAATTGTGCTATAATTTAGGAAACTGAAAGATTGGAAGAGACAGTTGTGGGGGTCCAAGTGGGATAGGTGGGTGGCCACCAACATCTACCTGGATCATTACTCCCCCCTTAGGAAGAAATGGTCCCCATTGCGTTGAGTGCCTCCATGAGATGGGGAAACGTCTGCAAAATTTGGTCCCAGGTGAGTTGTTCTGCAATCTCTGATATGTCCGGTAATGGTGTGAAGCATGGTCGAGGGCGGTCCATATTGAATACTCAGTGTAAGACAAGTAATGAGGGAATGTTGTGCTTCAAAGAATTGTTTCCCACAACCTTGGTGTAAGGACCATGTCGGAGTGCTCTGAACTTCTGATGGGCTTTTGTAAGGAGTTATTTTTGTTGATGCAACCAGACTTTGATGCCTACTTGAAACTTGTGTTGCACCCAATGGTGATCATTTCGCTGCTTGTACTTGCCATTTTCCAGAATGGAGCGACGATATATCGACCCATTGGGTAGAGGTGCTCCAAGATTCAGATTGAACGAATGCTTGACCTGACATTGCAACAGTACCCCTGTGGGTGAGGAGAAGATGTTCCTGTATTCTTTCATGACCGTATCCACCTGCTTCTACTACGTGGAGTAACCCTTCCCTAGGGCCATGGAGTAGGTGTGGCTACCTCTGGTATCTTGTATAATGAATTACCCAAAGAAATAATAACAGTGCGAGGTCATGACTCATACAAAGCGTGTCGCTTCCACATGTATGGTTGGCCTAATAAATACATCATAAACATCAAGAGGTGCAACATCACACCATACCTCATCTATGAAGGGCTTGATGTTGTAGGGAAGGCAACACTGCTGGCAGACTCAGAGATGTCGTCCTTGGTGAAGCCACTCGATACTGTATGGTTGTGGGTGTGGTGTAGTTAGTAGGCTCAACCATTTCATGACCTCTATTGAAATGAGGTTATTTTGGCTACTATTTGGTCAATTTAGTGTGTCCTAAATTGCTATATAAATTTTCAATCCGGGAGTCGTAAACTGCTGAAGTGAAGTGCACTATATATGCAAGATAACCGATTTCTTACTTCTTTGTCGTTTTTGATTTTTGGTTTGTTTTTGGGTTTATCTTTTGTTGATTCCCTAATGTGAAATGGAAATTCTAAAATTCAAGTATGGATATAAATGTTCAAGGCAATGGTGACCTCTAAAATAATTTCCAAACTTCAAAGTTCTCAAAAAGGTTTTAAAACTTGCAATGATGAAATTAATTACTAAGAGAAAAAAAAATGTACCTAAAATCTAATTAAACCAAACAGTGAGCTAGTGACTATGAAATCCAGTATCCTTGCTGTTGTATAAAAAGAAAACTAAACTCAAAGCAATTCAAAAACTGTAAGAAAAGTAAACTAAATCATACTACATCAACTCATATTCTGACCCCTCACCATTCGACTCGCTTCGGCTATAGGAGGTAATCATAAACAAATTGAGTAATCTGATATCTAAATTGCATAAAATGAAACTAAGATCAAACTACACATTCATACTTCAATCCCTCACCATTCGACTCGCTCTGGCTATAGGAAGTAACTGAAAATGATATGAGTAATCTAATCACTAACTTGCAGAAAAATAAACTAATATCGAACTATGCATTCATACTCCAATCCCTCACCATTCGACTCACTCTGGCTATAGGAGGTAACTGAAAATGACATGAGTATTCTAATATCTATCTTGCAGAAAAATAAATGAACAAAACAAAACTGAAAGAAATAAACAGTGTTGGAATTAGAACTCAGAAAATAAATCAGCAGAAGGACAAGATAATTTCATGTCATTAGTCATTAAAAATCTATGTGCAATTGCCCAGGCTATCTATAAGAACCTGAAAGAAAAACACTGATCAGTTAACAGTCATTAGAAAGCATAAAAGAAACTATGGACAACAACTAACATGAATACCATAAACAATGTAATATATACAAGCAAATGATTATGGCATCAGTAACATAAAGGAAGAAAGCATGAAACTATATAGTAATTACAGAACCTTGGTGTACAGGGGCCCTCTGCAACCTCGGCCAATCAACAATCAGTCACAAATTGAACTTAAAAACATTGTCTTCTCATGTATTAAAATGCAGTCATAATATAAAGATAGAGTCATAGCATAATGGGCTCGTAAAACAGTCAAAATTACATACACAAAAGCTAGCTAATATGCGTATGATAACGTGTTATTTATAACTGAGGATGATACATCTACTTCCTAAATTCTACGCTGCTAAACAGACAGGTGAATAAACATGTCCGAAAATCTAGCAATATGGTAGCCGTGACAATTAAATCCAAGGAGTGGTGGCTGTTAGATTTGGTTCATGGAGCAGTCCACACGTGTTAGCACACCTCCTGAGATTGAGGAATTTTCCATGCAAGTCTTCACGTGGTAAAAAACAGAGTTCTACCACCGCAAAACTCTTAGGTTGACCACCGCTTTGACTGTCCTTGACCATGGCCTTTTGTGAGTGATTCGGTTGAACCAAGGGGACACGTTCCATGTCCACATCATTTGCAGCTTGCCCATGTGGCTGGATTCTCCAGTAGACACCTGTAACATAGACTTCAACAAAAAGGCTACGGAAAGTTGAGCTGGCTGCGAAAAGCGACAAGATTCCATAGCTGACTGAGCAAAAATCTAGATCAAACAGCAGTCACAAGACATAGTTAGGAACCATTTTATATGCTCTTTTAAAACTAACATGCAATGATTTGACAACTTGGTGGTTCAAGTAACTGGAAAAAAAGGCTAAAACGGTGTATATGGAAGCTGCAAGTTTGGGACTCAACATACCCCCATTGTGAAGGTGTTACATGTCCTCATGCAACCAAAATTTTAGTCATCCCCCTTTAGTGCATATGTTCTGAAGCCTCTGCTAGTACATCCAGTCCTCTTCTCTTCTTTCTTGGTGCTACCACCATCCTGGGTTTCCTTATCAAACATCTGAATTTGAGATTGATTAATTCCCTGCTCAACTTTCTCCAGTTTTTCTTTAGTTTCTTGTTCTTCTTCTGCCATAGTCCCAAATGTAGCATAGTATTATCATGAATGATTTTTTCCACTTGGCTTTGCTCCTTTAATGCTTCATTTTCTTGTTTAATGTCCCTGTTTAGAACCTCCAATTCAAACACTTCTTGTTTTAAGGATTGGACTTGTGCATCTTGTGTTATGTGGGGCAGAGTGGATGATGTGCTCGGGCCTGCAACTGTCTTTTCTAAGGATTCGAGGTAATCATACACCTCCTGCTAACTTGGATCTATTTCGGGTGTTTTCCTTGGACTGACTTCAAAGTCTTGTTGAGGAGGAGGACTGCTTTTTAATTCTGGCTGAGAAGGACTTACATCAACATCTGGAGGGATGGTTTCAATATTTGGCTGAGGATGAGGTGGACTACGGCTAGCTGGAGGTTTCTCAGGTGTTTCCCCACCCAAGTCGATGAAGTGGGGTCCTTTTACTTGTGTTTTCCTCCACCTTCCTCTAAGCCTGTTGCTTCTTCTTAAATACTGTGGGCTAGTACTCCCTTGTTACATGCTCTGTTTTCATTTTTCTTTCTTCTTAGTTGTAGTAGCTTGTTTTTGAAGATGCACTAGTCTCTCAGACAATGTTTGATAGTATTCCTCTATAGATGGCGCTGGTGATTGGTAGACATCTTCTATGTTCCTTTTTCCTTTCAATTTCCTCTGTTTTCTGTCCTTAGTTCTTTCTTCCTTCTCTTGTTGACCAACTTCTTTATTTTTATTAATAGGAGAGTCTTGGATTGTGGCAACTTTTTCTTTTCTCCTACTTCTTCTTGGAGTCTTTGGTGTACTGATTTCAGGTGCCTCAGATGGCTCTTGAAAGTAATTTCTTACTAACAACCATTCCTAGGTATCTTTATTTTTCTTCAGTTGGTCTTCATTGAGAATCCTTACAAGTCCATGATGATATAAATGAGGTTCTATGTCTCCTATGTTCTTTTGGACTGTGGTGCTCATCTTTTTCAAGCTCAGTAGTAAGAAATAAGGCAGATTAAGGGTTTGATTCTCTAAGAAGTTCATCAATAACCTAGTATGATACATGTACATTGCTCCAAAGCGGCCTTCACAAGTGATGAAATTTTGAATGATTAACAGTAATCTGGCCCATTCTTCTTTTAATGCATGAACAAGAATTCCTTTTGTAAATGCAATAACATCCATACCTGGGTTACGTAATATGATTCTCCATTCCTGCTCATCCACACTTTTGTTTTTAAACCAACGCTCACCTTCCTGGGGCAGGTCTGTGGTAGCTGCTAGTGATGCTTCAGTGACCGTGAACTCCAGGTCTCCAATTTCCACCATCTGGCCGTTGAAAGAACTTGCAAAGGCTTTTGTTACCTCCTTAGTATGGCCCTTAAATTTTTGAATGAAGCGTAGCCATTTTGCTTTCTTCAGCAAATCTTTTACTTGAGGGTAACCTTCTAAGAACTTAGGTCCTTCCGGTTCTGCCTTTAGTAATCGTCCCATCCTTTCCTCTGTTTGAAATTCAACTGAAATTCAACTACGTGTGAGGGTTTAGCAGAGGTAAGATGGCTAGGTTGCAGGGTTTATGGCAAAAAAAATAGTGGCTGCAATTGGAAGATGGATAACAGGTAACGAGAGTGTTCAGGAACTGTAAGCGGAAACAGAGGATGAGCAGCCGAGGTGAGTTCACGTATGTGAATGAAGTGGTAATCTAGTTGTGGCATTAACAAAATGGCAGGGTAGTGAAGTGAAGTCAGAATTTTGAATTGAACGGCTGCGTATGAGATGTTACACGTTTATGGAATGGCTGCGAAAAATGCGGTGGAGAGGAGCCGTAATTAAATAGGTCACATCTCATGATTACAAATGGAGTGTGAAAGTGCAGTCAACTACGAGTTAAACCCGAAAATTAATCATGAGACGATTTATGGAATAAATGCATGGTTTATGGAATAATGTCATGGAATGGTAATGGGTAATGGAGCTATCGTGATAATCATTGCATATAGTGGAGCTTTAAGGTTTAATAACTATGCAAAATTGTGCCTTTGATTGCTATTTGAAAGAAATTTTTGCCCATACCTTGGAATCCTTGTCATTTTTGTCCATTAGCCTTTAATCAACTGCTCCTTATTGATGTCTGTAGATGCTCCATGTCTTCATAGCATATGCTCAGTCATACCTGCATTTTCATGATTATTGCACTAACATCTTGACTGTAAATTTGAAAATCAGAGTGGTGGCTAGGGAAATTGCTTCTGGCTGCGGAAACTGATTCCAGCTGCGGAAACTGACACAACACCCACTTGGGTGAATAAAGATAGTTCGATAATAACTAACTGAATGGAAATGGTCATGAAAGAGACATTTATTGATGAAATGGATGAGATTGAGTGATATGTAATGGAGTGGAGTGAAATGAAGATGAAATGGAGATGGAGTGGGATGGAAATGAAGTGAAGTGAAAATGGGAAAGAAGGAGAGATTTTTTTTGGAAAATATAGTGTCAGGTGTCCCTGATTTTCACTCTACATTTTCTGTATAAGACTGCCAATCAGTGATTGGTTTTCAGGCTTATACAATTTTTTTTTTTTTTTTAATAGAAAGAACAAAGGCTAGGCTGGTGGGGAAGAAGGATTCTTCTTCACCAGCCTTATTCCAGAATTCTCTTGAAACATTTTGACAAATTCCTCTTTTGAGAGTGGCTTATCTTAAATTTTCAATCTGTGGCCATTCACAATAAGAGGAGTTTGAAATTCATCAATGGTATTGATTCTTACCGCTCCATCGCTAAAGACTTTGTCAATCTCATATGGCCCAAGACAATGGGTCTGAAATTTACCTTTGAAATCTTTAAACTTGGAATCAAATAGTAATGCCCAATCTCCCTCTTGAAACTTTTTCTCTTTGATGTATCTGTCATGCCACTTAGCTCTTTGATGTTGAACTAGATCAATTCTTAAGATTGCTTCTTTTTTTATCTCATCTATCTCATTTAGCTGCTCCATTCTGTGCTTTTGGGCTTCTGATAGATCCATCCCCAACTTAACTTCCATCTTGAAAGTTTTGACTTCAAACTCAATGGGGAGCAGGACTTCTTTCCCATAAACAAGTTCATAGTGAGAATGTCCTGTTGTATTCCTCCATGTAGTTTTGTAGGCCCATAAGGCTTTAGGAAGCCTTTCTGCCCAATCTCTTCTATGTAGATGAACAGTTTTGGTGATGATGATTTCAATAACTTTGTTTGTAGATTCCACTTGGCCATTTGCTTGCGGATGGTAAGGAGTATATTTTCTGTGCTTGATTTTGTATTCTTCCATCAGCTTCTCCATCATGTTGGATGTAAATTGGCTTCCCTGATCTGTCACAATTTCTCTTGGGACACCAAAGCGAGTAAAAATATCCTCATAAAGAAAACTAACAACTGAATTTTCAGTAGCAGAAAGTAATGCTTTGGCTTCTACCTATTTAGCTACATGATCAGTGCATACCAATATATACTTCTTCTGTTCAGATGGTGGATTAATGGGTCCAATGAAATCTAAAGCCCATTTTTCAAATGGTTTGATGAGTACCTGTGGTTGTAATGGCATTTCATTTGAAAGAGTCGGTTTCCCTACTCTTTGGCAGTTGTCACACCTTCTGACATATTCTTTTGTATCTTTGAAGAGGGAAGGCCAATAATATCCTAAAGAAATGATTTTATAGGTCGTCTTTTTGTCAGCAAAGTTTCCACCGCATGGTTCATCATGACATGCCTTGAGGATGTCAGGCATTTCATCTTCCCGAACACATCTTCTGATCACACAATCTGGCCCTGTTTTAAACAATTCATTAGAAATCCATGAATATTTTGAAATCTCCTGAATAATTCTTCTTTTTCACTAGGAAATAGATGTGGAGGTAGCTTCTCTATAACCAAATAGTTAGCAATATCTACATACCAAGGAGTCTTAGTAGTTACTTCAAATAAATATTCATCTGGAAACTTATCCTCTATAGGAGAATCTTCGTTAGTATTTTGGATCCTAGACAAAAAATCAACTACTGTATTTTGTTTCCCTGGTCTATCCAATACAGTAATATTAAATTCCTGTAAAAGTAAGAGCCATCTTGTAACTTTGCCATTAGTAACAGGTTTTTTCATCTATCTAATCGCAGAATGATTAGTATGGTCAAAAGTTTCATAGCCTGTTATATAATGTCTAAACTTATTGATTGCATGAACAACAACTAAGAATTCTTTATCAGTCACAGTATAGTTCAACTCAGTGGGAGTCAAATATTTACTGGTATAGTAAATGCAATAAGGAACTAAATTCTTTTGACCCAACACAGCTCCTAGAGCTGTATCTGAAGCATATGTAGAAATATGGAAAGGAAGTTTCCAATTTGGCCCTCTCAAAATGGGTGCTTCAGATATTCTCGTTTTCAAAGTTTCAAATGCTGATTGACAATCAGGATCCCATTTGAATTCACAATCATTTGTAAGTAATTTGAAGAGTGGAGCTGCTATTTTGGTGAAGTTTTCTATAAATCTTCTATAGTACCAAGTAAATCCCAGAAAACTTCTAACATCTTTTTGACAATTTGGAATAGGAAACTTGGAGATGACTTCAACTTTTGATCTATCAACTTTAATCCCATCCCCTGAAATATGATGTCCCAAAACAATACCTTCAGCAAACATCATAAATCATTTTTCATGACTCAATGAAAGGTTTGTTTCTTTACATCTTAAGGAATTTTTCCAAATTCTCTAATGCCTCTTCAAATGAATCACCATAAACTTTAAAATCATCCATATAAACCTCTACAAAATCATGGATTAGATCAGAAATGATTCCTAGTACTGCCCTTTGAAATGTTGCGGGTGCATTACATAATCCAAAAGGAAGCACTCGGTAAGCAAAAGTTCCCCATGGACAGGTAAATGTGGTCTTATCTTGATCTTTAGGTGCTACCTGAATTTGATTATAGCCACTAAAACCATCCAAAATGAAAATTACTTTCTTCCTGCTAGAGTATCTAATACCTGATCGATAAAGGGTAAAGGAAAGTGATCCTTCAAAGTTGCTTTATTCAATTCCCTGTAATCAATGCATACCCTCCATTTACCATTCTTTTTAGGTATTATAATCAAAGGAGAAACCCATCGGCTATCTGAAATTGGATAAACTAAGTTTACATTGAGTAGTTTTTGGAGCTCTTCTTTCACTATCTCCCTAAGGTTTGGATTCATCCTTCTCTGAGGTTGTTTGATTGGTCTACTATTTTCCTCGATGTAGATGTGATGAATGCAAGTATTAGGGTCAATACCTTTCATATCAGTATACTCCCATGCAAATTCAGTAGAATGTTTTTGCAAGATTTTGGTTAGCTCTCCCTATTGTGATTTTTCCAAGTTTTTGTTGATATTCAATGTTTTACCTGGAAAGATTTCAATGGAGGAACTACCAAACTCTTCCATAGAGTAAAGATACATTTGTCTAGATGATAGATACTCAATGTTAGAATCTAACTGAAATTGTGTGTGGTCATATTCTAAAGATGTTTCGAAGTTTTCTAATGTGTTCAGAATTTGACTATCTTCACTGATTTCAGAAATGGTAAAGACATGTTGTATAGTGTCCTCATCATTGACCCATTCATTATCTCCTACTTCTGTAATTGCTTTTGCTGGAGGATACAGATTGAATTTCTTTGTCGAATTACCATAAGAAATATACATATCCCCAGATCTACAACTGATAAAAGCATCAGTTGTGGCTAGCCAAGGTCTTCCTAAGATGAGTGGGTGCCCTCCTAGGTTACTCTTGGGAGTTGAAATCATGAAATCTACTGGATATTCCCAAGAATCTAAGGAGACCGAAATGTCTTCTAATACACCATCTGGTTTGATAATTGATCGATCTGCAAGTTGCAGTAGTGTAGGTGTAAAAAGAATATTAGGAAGTTTTATATGTTCCATAGTCTATCTAGTCATAATGTTGATAGTAGCCCCTAAATCAATCAAAGTATTTGGAATTTCTACCCCATTGATATGTGTTTTGACAATTGGACTACCGGGATCTACATACTTCTGCATGGTAATTTTTCCCATCATGATAACTGCAATTTTTCCTACCAGGTGGATTCTTCTTGTATCTCTTGGTTTCCTTCCTGGTCTTTTGAGACTCAACTCCTTTTGTTTTTGCTAGAATAGGAATTTCTCTAATGGCTTGTAGCAAGGGAATCTTGATATAGACATTCTTTAATTCATCTAGGAAATCATAGTCAGGCAACAAGATTTGTTTTTCCACTCCTTTATCAATTTGTAATCTTTCAGGAAAAGGAGGTGTGGATGAAGATGCAGGTTGCTCAACAATAGGAGTTGTGGGGGTTGACTCTTTTTCTTTTTCTTTTTGAGTGCTTGGGTTTTGAAGAGATGCTTCAGAACCTTTATTGGCTTCAAGAGAATCTTCCTCAGAAATGATTTGCTTTTGAGCATCTATAGAAGGTTTCCCTAAAACTATACCAGATCTAAGTTGTACATCATTGAGAGGGACAATCATATAGGTAGGAAATTGTTGTCCTTCTACCATGTAAGCATTTTGAGGGTTTTTATTATTGGGATTTGGCAATGGCTGGGAAGGTAGTTGATTTGTCTTTTGTTGGAATGGAAGCAAGAGTTGGGAATTTGGATTCTGTTGAGAAGGTTGTTGTTGTGGAAATGGCAATGAAAGTTGTGGATTTTGATTTGGAAGTTGTGGAGCTTGTTGATTTTGAAAAGATGGAGGATATTGATAAAATTGAGCAAATCTCCCATAAGGATTTTGCATACCTTGTACCCATGATTGAAATGGATTTTGAGGTTGGGACCAAGGTTGTTGCCAAGGATTTCAATTTGGTGGGGGTTAAAAGTTCGTGGGGTTGTTAAACCCTTGATTTTTTTGCCCCTGCCAAGGTCACCTTGAACAAAACAGAGAGACTCGATTGAATTTGGGTCTTCTTGAAAGACAACTTTGAGCCCAGGAATTGAAGGACATTCCTTGGTCTCATGGCTTTCTGAACAAATCACACATGTTTCTACAACTTTTGCATCCAAGGGGCATTCCCTTAGAGCATGTTTCTTCCTACATTTTGGACAAAAGATGGCTAAAGCTTTAGCTTCTGCTTTCTCCTTGTTTTGTATCTTAAGGGTGTCTAGTTGCTCACTAAGACTCCCTAAAATATCAGTTTTGAACTCATCAAGCATGTTGCCAATCTCAGCCCTACTTACTGATCCAGTTGCAGATTTGTTTGCTCTAATGAGAGAAGGATCTCTAGGCCCTTTTCCAGTTTTAGATTTTCCCCTTGAGAGATGGACACATAGCTCTGCTATATCATGAAGTGGAAGTTGAGATATATCTCCTTTTCCCATCATGTTCAAAATATCTATCCATTCATCTCTAATGGCTTTTATGCTTTCAAGGTTTCCTCATCTAAGTTATTCATTTTTTCTCTTTTCAGGTTTTATTGAAATCTTTCAAGTAAATCCTCCAAGTTTTCATCTTATTTTTGCACCATTTTGAATACCTCATCCTTATTATTGGTGGACATACAATAGTCCAGGTATCTATCCAAAAATATTTGTTTCATATCATTCCAAGTCCTAATAGATTGAGTGACTAATCCCATGAACCATTTTAGAGCAGCTCCCTCCAATGTTGAAGGAAACAATTTGAGTTTTTTAGAGTCTTCCATATAATCATAAGTTCGGCACACGACTTCAAACTCAAATAGAAATGTTTCAGGATCCTCACTTCGCAACCCATAAAAGTTTGGGAGGACAGATGGTGAGATGTTTTTCATTGTTGTTCGAGATTCCTCATCAACTGTAGGAAATACAAATGAGTTATCTCCATCCCTATTTCCCCCATTGTTACCTCTACCTCCTCCATTGTTTCCTCCTCCTCTACCTCTACCTCTGCCTCCTCCAAATCTGTTTACTACTTCCTCTGTCATGATAGTTTCCTCAGAGATTTCAGAGACCTCTGGTTCTTCTACTAATGGCGAATGAGGAGTAATTTCTCCCTCTTCTTCTTCAGGTGATTCTACTTCCTCAATTACAATGTGTTTTCCTGTAGAAGTAAAGAAAGGGTCTTTTCCTAACTCAGATTCGGTGGATAGTGTGGGAGAGTCTCCTAATTCAGCTACTGCCTCTTGAATTCCAGGAATGCTAAGTCTGGGAGTGTGAGTTGGAGATGATGGAGGTGTATCTTTTCTATACCTTGAAGTAGATGGAGTTGTAAAAATCGAACTCTTTTCCCTAGCTATAAACCTTCCCCTAAAATCTCTCGCTCTATGCATGTCATTTTTTATTTTTCTTCAAGTCGGGATAATAATTCTCTTTCTAATCTTCCAAATCACTCTAGGTGCAAGAAGAGAGCATACTCAAGAAATTATTGAACCAATAACTCTCTTTTCTGATCCTCTAAATCACACTAGGTGCAAGAGGAGAGCATACTTTGAGAAGTTATCAATTTTTACCTTCCTTGAAATTTTCTTGTTTTTGTTTTTTTTTAAGAAATTGGCTACCTAGTTTCACTTCCCCGGCAACGACGCCAAAATGTTTGTTCAATTTAGTGTGTCCTAAATTGCTATATAAATTGTCAATCCAAGAGTCATAAACTGCTGAAGTGAAGTGCACTATATATGCAAGATAACCGATTTCTTACTTCTTTGTCGTTTTTTATTTTTGGTTTGTTTTTGGGTTTATCTTTTATTGATTCCCTAATGTGAAATGGAAATTCTAAAATTCAAGTATGGATATAAGTGTTCAAGGCAATGGTGACCTCTAAAATAATTTCCAAACTTCAAAGTTCTCAAAAAGGTTTTAAAACTTGCAATGATGAAATCAATTACTAAGAGAAAAAAAAATGTACCTAAAATCTAATTAAACCAAACAGTGAGCTAGTGACTATGAAACCCAGTATCCTTGCTTCTGTATAAAAAGAAAACTGAACACAAAGAAATTCAAAAACTGTAAGCAAAGTAAACTAAATCATACTACATCAACTCATATTCTGACCCCTCACCATTCGACTCGCTTCGGCTATAGGAGGTAATCATAAACAAATTGAGTAATCTGATATCTAAATTGCATAAAATGAAACTAAGATCAAACTACACATTCATACTTCAATCCCTCACCATTCGACTCGCTCTGGCTATAGGAGGTAACTGAAAATGACATGAGTAATCTAATCACTAACTTGCAGAAAAATAAAAAAATATCAAACTACGCATACATACTCCAATCCCTCACCATTCAACTCGCTCTGGCTATAGGAGGTAATTGAAAATGACATGAGTAGTCTAATATCTATCTTGCAGAAAAGTAAATGAACAAAACAAAACTGAAAGAAATAAACAGTGCTGGAATTAGAACTCAGAAAATAAATCAGCAGAAGGACAAGGTAATTTCATGTCATTAGTCATTAAAAATCTATGTGCAATTGCCTGGGTTGTCTATAAGAACCTGAAAGAAAAACACTGATCAGTTAACAGTCATTAGAAAGCATAAAAGAAACTATGGACGACAACTAACATGAATACCATAAACAGTGTAATATATACAAGCAAACGATTATGGCATCAGTAACATAAAGGAAGAAAGCATGAAACTATACAGTAATTACAGAACCTTGGTGTACAGGGGCCCTCTGCAACCTCGGCCAATCAGCAATCAGTCACAAATTAAACTTAAAAACATTGTCTTCTCATGTATTAAAATGCAGTCATAATATAAAGATACAGTCACGACACAGTGGGCTCATAAAACAATCAAAATTACATACACAAAATCTAGTTAATATGCATATGATAACGCGTTATTTATAACTGAGGATGATACAACTACTTCCTAAATTCTACGTTGCTACAGAGACACATGAATAACCACGTCCGGAAATCTAGCAATATGGTAGCCGTGACAATTAAATCCAAGGAGTGGTGACTGTTAGATTTGGTTCACGGAGCAGTCCACAGGTGTTAGCACACCTCCTGAGATTGAGGAATTTGCCACGCAAGTCTTCACGTGGTGAAAAACAGAGTTCTGCCACCGCAAAACTCTTAGGTTGACCACCGCTTTGACTGTCCTTGACCATGGCCTTTTGTGAGTGATTTGGCTGAACCAAGGGGACACGTTCCATGTCCACATCATTTGCAGCTTGCCCATGTGGCTAGATTCTCCAGTAGACACCTGTAACATAGACTTCAACAAAAAGGTTGTGGAGAGTTGAGTTGGTTGCGGAAAGTGACAAGATTCCGCAGCTGACTGAGCAAAAATCTAGATCAAATAGCAATCACAAGACATAGTTAGGAAACCATTTTATATGCTCTTTTTAAACTAATATGCAAGGATTTGACAGCTTGGTGGTTCAGGTAACTGGAAAAAAAGGCTAAAATGGTGTATAGGGAAGATGCAAGTTTGGGACAACAGCTACCACTATCAATAATGAATTGCAGTTGCGAACCCTTCACCCACATTTGTGAGTGGAAAATACACTCCCCCCACCCCCTGGATCTTCGAGCCAATTCTTTTGGATCTTGTTGGTGGCAACAGTGGCACTAGGCTTCGCATCAATAATCTTCTTCCCTTTTCGATTCCTCTTGTCGGGTTCTGACTCAGGGTCGAAACATTCGTCTGATTTTGAAGCCTTCAACTCGGCCACTAGCAACTGCTTGGACTAACACTGACTTGTGTTATGAGTGGGGCTCATGTGGAACTCACAACAATTTCATGTGTCCTTCTTTGACTTCATGATGTTGTTATTTTCTTGTGGCTTCAACGGGTTGTCTTGGATCACACCATCTTGGCTTTATCCTTGGTTCTGCAATTTGGGGAAGCCTTTCCCTTGCTTCAGATTCATGGATCCAAAGTCTTGCTTCTTCTGTTTAAACTTCTGCTCGATATTGACAGCGTATCAGTACGTTGTGCCAAGCGAGGAGATGTCCAGGAACTCCATCTCATCATGGATCTACCTGTGTAGGTAGCCATGTATTTGAGTACCAAATGCAACTCAGAATTCTTGATACCCAACTTTGCGTGAAGGGTATGAAAAATATTGGTAAACTCCGACAGTCTTGGTCCCTCCCTGCCACAGCTTGGCCCAACTTATGTATTTATCCTCATAGCTCCTAACAGGGTAGTACTACTCCTTGATGGCGTCCCAGAATGAATTCCAAGTGGGTGTGGCTGAAAAGAGTGAGGCCATACTTTCATCCTTCTACTCGTAGTATGCTTCCCACCAGTCCTTGACATGGGGTGTGACTTTGAGAAGAGAAAAAGTAATCTTTTCCCAGCTGGAAAAATCATGAACATAAAAATACCCTTCTATCATATTTAACCATTTATCTATGGCATCTGCATCTATCTGACCCTCGAATTTGGGGATTTCAAAGTTAACATGTACCTTAAAGGGTGTGGCGTTTCCAAAGTAGCTGCTGAAAGTAAGTGTGTCGACCTTGGGTAGCCTCTCAAGGATTTGGGCAAAGTTTTCCATCATCGCGTTCCTTTGCCACTCAAGCGCTTCTTCGAACAATATTTTGATAGGATCTCCTACCCCATCATATTTCTTTTCATCCGCCATGGGAGGTTGTTAGGATTTGCGAGGTTGATCTTGCAAAGGTTCGACCAATTCAAGCCCTAACTCCTTATATCCTAACCTCGTTGGGGACATGCAAAGAAAAATAGAGAAAGAGCAGATCGTTCTGATACCACTTATCTAGATTTAAACAGGAACGCAAAAAATTATAGATATAACCATAAATATAGAGATGTAGCTGAAATAATACTTCCTTTCATTAATGTAGAACACTGAAATGTGCTTACAAACAAAAATGGAAATTAACTAGCTAGGGCGATGATAGTTTATCTCTTGGAAGAGATGTGGCAGCTACATGCCTATGAATTGTGTTACAATGAAGCTCAAAGGCCTATTTATTGGTGAGAAACAATGGAAAACTCTAAAATTCCAAAAACCTAACCCTAGGAGATGAAGTGCCAAACTATGGGCCCCATTTGAGTAAATTGGTATATTACCTTCCCGAGGTTGTAACTTTGGCATATGATCTTTGTTTGACGTGCATAATACCTTGTTAGAAATATCTATGAGAGGAATACAACTTTTGAATCACTAAAATTGGTCAATGACCCATGTTGGTCCCTATTTTCTCAAAACACATCGTTGAGGGCCTCAAAACAGCTCTGGAAGTTTAGGGCCTGAAAAAAAGTACCAAAAATAGTAAATTGTGCTACAATTAAGGAAACTAAAAGATTGAAAGAGACAGTTATGGGCATCCCAGTGGGATAGGTGGGTGGCCACCAACATCCACTTGGATCACACATCTTCTTAGCATCAGTGGCACAACCTGATCAAGTCGATGTTACTCCCTCTGCTGACCTACTTGGAAAGGATCCTGTATGGCTTGAGGAGCATCTGGTGATGGATTCATGGGGGTTTTGAGGTGCTTGTAGGGAGCAAGTTTTCTCGCCATCCCCACATATCACCAGATCTAATGTGGCTGCGGTGGAGGTTGCCTCTGTTGTGGGTATGTTTTCCTTTACTCCCTCTATACCTCTTAATATATCATCTGTTTGTTTTCCTTATTCATCGAGTTGCACTTCTGCTCCTGTTATTTGTCCCCCCTGGGTACACTACACATTGGATCCTTCTGCACCTACCTTTTTCCCCACTCCCCCATCCATTCTTGGAATCTTGGAAGCCTTCTCCCCTACAGAGAATTCCTCTGAATCAAGTCGATGTCATTATTATAACCTTCGTTCACTGACCTAATTAACTCCAGGGGACGGTAGTAGTATTGGAATCATTCCCTCAGCCTCGCCCACTAGATCTGATTGGGGTTGACATTCCAACATGTCAAAGGACATACTTTAGGTTGGGTTGGATGTGGCCTATGGTCGCCAACAACCCATAGACAAGGTCCTTAGAGAATTGATCTCACTCCCCTCTGGTCCCCTAATAAGTGGATCTCCTTCAATTGTCACGGGCTAGCTAGTCCCACCAAGAAACTAGATCTCCATTGGTTGATCGATTCAAAAATGGTTAACATTATTTTTCTTCAGGAGACTCTTGCACCCTGTACACTGATCATCCCCATCCTTGAGGCTATTATCCCAGGCTAGCATTTTTCTGCATTGGATGTTTGGGGGAGCTCTAGCAGTTTGGCTCTAGGCTACAATCCCAGGTCTATTAGATTATTTATCTCCTAGGGTGGGGAAGGGATCATAGGGGCTGATATTTATTCTGTAGAAGTTGGATGGGAGATGAGGATCATAATGTATATGGGCCCTATAACAATATGGTTCCATACTAGCATCAACTACTTAATCATGACTATATGCAAGCTGAGAACATTATAATTAGGGGGGGCCAATTTATCTATTGGTGATCCAGGTGGATGTTGGTGGCCACCCACCTATCCCACTTGGACCCCCAAAACTGTCTCTTTCAGTTTTTCATTTTCCGTAATTATAGCACAATTTACTATTTTTAGCAGTTCTTCGGGTCTTGAACTTCTGGAGCTGTTTTGTGGCCCTAAACGATGTTTTTTGGGAAATCTGGGAGCAACATGGGTCCATGGATTGATGTTGTTGTTCCTAAAGTTATAGTTCTCAGATAGATCTTTCTAACAAGCTATTGTATGTGTCAAATGGAGATCGGGTGCCAAAGTTATGACCCCGGGAAATTGATGTACAAATTTACCCAAATAGGGCCCACAATTTGGCGTTTCATCTTCTAGGGTTAGTTTTTGGGATGTTAAGGGGTTTCCATTGTTTCTCAACAATAAATAGGCCTTCAAGCCTCATTGTAACACAGTTCAAAGGCATGTAGCTACCACATCTCTTCTCAGAGATAAGCTACCATCGCCCTAGCTGGTTTATTTCCAATTCTGTTTGTAAGCATATTTCAGTATTTTACATTGATGAAATGAAGTATTATTTCCACTGCATCTTTGTGTTTATGGTTATCTCTATAATTTGTTGCATTATTGTTTAAATCTGGATCAGTGGTATCAGAGCAGTCTGCTTTTCTTCTCTGTTTTTCTTTGCATGTCCCAAATGAGGTGGGGATATAAGGAGTTAGGGATTGAACTGGTCAAACCTTTGCAAGACTAGCCTCGCAAATCCTGACGGCCTCCCATGTTGGATGAAAATAAAGACAAGGGGGTAGGAGATCCTATCAAAATCCTGCTTGAAGAAGCCCTCGAGTGGCAAAGGAACATGATGATGGATAACTTTGTGCAGATCCTTCAGCAGCTACCCAGGGGTGACGCATCGGCTTCCAAGAGCTACTCTAGAAATGCCACATCGTTTAAGGTACAAGTTAATTTTGAAATCCCCATATTCAAGGGTTAGATAGACGCAAATGCCATCGATAAATGGTTAAATTTGATAGAGGGTTATTTTTCTGTTCATGATATTTTCTATCGAGGAAAGATTATTTTTTCTCTTCTCAAAGCAGCCCCCCACGTCAAGGACTAGTGGGAAACCTACCACGAGCAGAAGGATGAAAGTACAGGCTCACTGTTTTCAGCCACACCCACTTGGGATTCATTCCGAGATGCCATCAAGGAGCAGTACTACCCTGTCAAAAGCTATGAGGACAAATACATCAAATGGACCATATTGCGGCAGGGAAGGGACCAAGATGTGCCAGATTTCACAAAAAAATTTCATACCCTTTGCACACAGTTGGGTATCAAGGACTCTAAGCTACATTTGGTACTCAAATATTGCGACTGCCCACACAAATACATCCAAGAAGAGATGGAGTTCTTGAACATCTCCTTGGTCGGCACAACGTATTGATACGCTGTCAAAATCAAGCAAAAGTTCAAATAGAAGAAGAGAGACTTTGGATCTGCGAATTCGAAGACCAAAGAACAAAGCCAAAGCGAGGTGACCCAAGACAACCCATCGAAGCTGCAAGAAAAGAACAATGCCACAAAGTCGAAAAAGGACACGAGAAAGTGGTGTGAGTTCCACAAGAGTCCCACTCATAACACAAGTGAGTGTCACACCAAGCAATCACCGATGGCCGAGTTGAAGGCTTCAAAATCAGATGCGTGTTCCAACCCTGAGTTAGAAGCCAACAAGGGGAATGGTAAAGGGAAGCAGATCATTGATGCGGAGCCCAGTGTCATTGTTGCCACCGCCAAGATCTAGAAGAATGAGCTCAAAGATCTAGAGGAGGGGGAGCGTCTTTTCCACTCATAGATGTGGGTGAAGGGTTCGCCACTAGAATTCATTGTCGACAGTGGCAGCTAAAAGAACCTCATTTCAGTAGAGGTCCTGAAGCGGTTGGGCCTACCAACTACACCACACCCACAACCGTACAGTATCGGGTGCCTTCCCTATAGCATCAAGCCCTTCACAGATGAGGTATTGTGTGATGTTACACCTCTGTATGCTTGTGATGTATTATTAGGCTAGTCGTACTTGTGGAGATGACATGCTGTGTATGAGTTAAGGCCTCACACTGTCATTATTTCTTTGGATAATTCATTGTACAGGATACCAAAGGTTGCCCCACCTATCGCCACCTCTTTGATCACTGCCAAGAAAGGTAGCAATCTCATCTCCTAGACTAGGAAATTAATTTTATGTCTGGTTTGCTCCCAAAGTAAGGTGAAGATCGTCACCACATCCATGACCCCTGTGAAGGGTTTCTCCACGTGGCAGCAGCAGAAAAGGGATACGGTCATGATAGAACATAGGAACAACTTCTCCTTACCCACAGGGGTACCACACAAGCTTCAGGTGGGCAACAAAGTTTGGTTACATATGCAGAAAGAACGCCTTACAAGAGCCCATCAGAAGCTCCGCCCACTTCGACATGGTCCTTACACCATTACCAAGGCTATGGGAAATAATGCTTTAGAGCACGAAATTCCTCCATTCCTTCGCCTACACCAATTGTTCAATGTGTACCACCTCAACCATGCTTTCCCCCATTACTGGACACATCCAAGATTGCAGAACAAGTCACTAGGGAACAAGTTCAATAGATGGAGGAACTCAACACAATGGGGACCATTGCTTCCTAGGGGGGGAGGAATGATCTAGGCATATGTTGGTGGCCACCGACCTATCCTACTTGGACCCCCAAAATTGTCTCTTTCAGTTTTCCAGTTTCTGTAATTGTAGCGCAATTTACTATTTTTAGCAGTTTTTTTAGTCATGGACTTCCGGAGCCGTTTTGAGGCCCTAAATGACGTTTTTTGGGAAATCTCGGAGCAGCATGGGTCCATGGACTGATGTTGCTATTCCCAATCTTATAGTTCTCGGATAGATATTTCTAATGAGATATTGTACGCATCAAACGGAGATTGAGTGCCAAAGTTACGACCCCGGGAAATTGATGTACCAATTTACCCAAACGGAGCCCACAATTTGGCGTTTCATCTTCTAGGGTTAGGTTTTGGGATGTTAAGGGTTTTCCATTGTTTCTCAACAATAAATAGGCCTTCGAGCCTCATTGTAACACAGTTCAGAGGCATGTAGCCGCCACATCTCTTCTCATAGATAAGCTACCATCGCCCTAGCTGGTTTATTTCCAATTCTGTTTGTAAGCATATTTTAGTATTTTACATTAAAGAAATGAAGTATTATTTCCACTACATCTCTGTGTTTATGGTTATCTTTGTAATTTGTTGCATTACTATTTAAATCCAGATTAGTGGTATCAGAGCGATTTGCTTTTCTTTTATGTTTTTCTTTGCATATTCCCAATGAGGTCGGGATATAAGGAGTTAGGGCTTGAATTGGTTGAACCTTTGAAAGACGAGCCTCGCAAATCCCAACAGCCTCCCATGGCAGATGAAAAGAAATAAGAGGGGGTAGGATATCCTATCAAAATACTGCTCGAAGAAGCCCTCGAGTGGCAAAGGAACGCGATGATGGATAGCTTTGTGCAGATCCTTCAGCGGCTACCCAGGGGCGATGCATCAGCTTCCAATAGCTACTCTAGAAATGCCACACCGTTTAAGGTACAAGTTAATTTTGAAATCCCCATATTCAAGGGTCAGATAGATGCAGATGCCATCCATAAATGGTTAAATCTGCTAGAGGGTTATTTTTCTGTTCATGATTTTTCCAGTCGAGGAAAGATTATTTTTTCTCTTCTCAAAGCAGCCTCCCATGTCAAGGATTGGTGGGAAACCTACTGCGAGCAAAAGGATGAAAGTACAGGCTCACTGTTTTCAGTCGTACCCACTTGGGATTCATTCCAGAATGCCATCAAGGAGCAATACTACCCTGTCAAAATCTATGAGGACAAATACATCAAATGGACCACACTACAGTAGGGAAGGGACCAAGATGTGTCGAAGTTCAAAAACATTTTTCATACCCTTCGCACACAGTTGGGTATCAAGGACTCTGAGCTGCATTTGGTACTCAAATACCGTAGCTACCTACATAGATACCTCCAGGAAGATATGGAGTTCCTGAACATCTCCTCTCTCGGTACATTGTATCGATACGATGTCAAAATCGAGCAAAATTTCAAATAGAAGAAGAGAGAATTTGGATTTGTGAATCCAAAGACCAAAGGACAAAGCCAAGGTGGGGTGACCCTAGATAACTCGTCAAAGCCGCAAGCAAAGAACAACACTACGAAGTTGAAAAAGGACACAGGACAGTGGTGCGAGTTCCACAAGAATCCCACTCATAACACAAGTTAGTGTTGGACCAAGTAGTCGCTGGTGGCTGAGTTAAAGGCTTTAAAATCAGATGCATGTTCCGACCCTGAGTCAGAACCCAACAAGGGGAATGGCAAAGGGAAGCAGATCATTGATGCAGAGCCCTGTGTCACTGTTGCCATTGCCAAGATCCAAAAGAATGAGCCCGAAGATCTAGAGGAGGGGGAGTGTCTTTTCCACTCACAGAGGTGGGTGAAGGGTTTGCCACTGCAATTCATTGTCGGAAGTGGTAAACAAAATAACCTCATTTCAGTAGAGGTTGTGAAGCGGTTGGGCCTACCGACTACACCACACTCGCAACCATACAGTATTGGGTGGCTTCATGAAGGACGAGATCTCAAAGTTCGCCAGAAGTGCCGCCTTTCCTACAACATCAAGCCCCTCACAGATGAGGTATTGTGTGATGTTACACCTCTGGATGTTTGTGATGTATTATTAGGCTAGCCATACTTATGGAGGAGACATGTTTTGTATGAGTCAAAGCCTCGCGTTGTCATTATTTCTTTGGATAATTCATTATACAGGATACTAGAGGTAGCCCCACCTATTGCCACCTCTTTGATCACTGCCAAGAAAGGCAACAAGCTCATCTCCTAGACTAGGAAATTCATTTTCTGTCTGGTTCTCTCCCAAAGTAAGGGGAAGATCGTCACCACATCCATGAACCCCATGAAGGGTTCCTCCACGCAGCAGCAGCAGCAAAGGGATACGACCATGACAAAACACAAGAACAACTTCTCCTCACCCACAGGGGTACCACACAAGCTTTATTTAGGCAACAAAGTTTGGTTACATATGCAGAAAGAAAGCCTTATAAGAGCCCATCAGAGCTCTGCCCACTTCGACATGGTCCTTACACCATTACCAAGGCTGTGGGAAATAATGATTTGGAGCACAACGTTCCTCCATTCCTTCGCCTACACCAAGTGTTTAATGTGTACCACCCTCAACCATGCTTCCCACCATTACTGGACACATCCACGATTGCAGAACAACTCACTAGGGAACAGGTTCAGCAGATGGAGGAACTCAATGCAATGGGGACCATTACTTCCTAAGGGGGGAGGAATGATCCAGGTGTATGTTGGTGGCCACCCACCTATCCCACTTGGACCCCCAAAACTGTCTCTTTCAGTTTTTCAGTTTCTGTAATTGTAGCACAATTTACTATTTTTAGCAGTTTTTCAGGTCCTCAACTTCCAGAGCCGTTTTGAGGCCCTAAACGACATTTTTGGGGAAATCTGGCCGCAACATGGGTCCATGGACTGGTGTTTTTGTTCCTAAAGCTATATTTCTCGGATAGATATTTCTAACGAGCTATTGTACGCGTCAAACGGAGATCGAGTGACAAAGTTACGACCCCAAGAAATTGATGTACGAATTTACCCAAACGGGGCCCACAATTTGGCGTTTCATCTTCTAGGGTTAGGTTTTGTGATGTTATGGGTTTTCCATTGTTTCTCAACAATAAATAGCCCTTCGAGCCTCATTGTAACACAGTTTAGAGTCATGTATCCACCACATATCTTCTCAGAGATAAGCTACCATCGCCCTAGCTGGTTTATTTCCAATTCTGTTTGTAAGCATATTTCAATATTTTACATTAATGAAATGAAGTATTATTTCCGCTGCATCTCTGTGTTTATGTCTATCTCTGTAATTTGTTGCATTCTTATTTAAATCCAGATCAATTGTTCATGCTGAATCATGGGGTACGAATGCACAATGTGACTCTCCATTGGATGAGTTCCGGTCTCTATTGGAGGATCACCACTTGATTGATATCCCCGTGACCCAAATTCAACCCACCTGGAAAAATCAAAGGACTGGATATGTTGAACTTGTCAGGAGGTTGGATCGATTTTTGGTTAAGGACACTTTATTGGAGCACTTACCATTATATCATCAGTGAGTGGGTTTGGGGGGGTTGTCGGATCACATGCCCATCTATATTGAAATTTCTTGTGGAGACTATAAACCTGAGGCACCCTATAAATTGAATTCAACTTGGCTCAAGGATGATAGTTACATTCAGATGGTTACTAAGCATTGGAAGACCTAAGTTCCCCCTCTAGGACAATCGGCCTCTGAAGTATTTGCCAATAAATTGCTAATCCTGAAATAGAAATATATTACATGGGCAAGGGAAAAAAAGATTAACTATGAGAAGACCCTGAGGGGCACAAAATTGGAGCTTGAAAATCTCGAGAATGGGAAAAGTCGAGGGCTTTTTCCTTTGTGGTAAAATAAATACTCGTCAAACTCGAAATGGACCATAATAGAATCTTGAAGGACAGAGACGAAACATGATGACTTCGAAGTCGGGCCATATCATTACTAGAGGGTGATGATAATACCAAGTTCTATCACCAATTTTCCAATGGGCATCGGGTTATAAATATTATTTTGCATATGGAAGATGCTGATGGTACACAAGCCAAGACTTTCCATCAATTGGCCACTCTTGGTACTACCCATTTTGGTAGATTATTCAGAGCTCCTCTGGTGGCTAATTTTACAGAGATCATCAAGGTGGCAAGCCACTTTCCCAAATTTGTGGATCATCAAATAGGAGAGAGTTTACTTGTGTCGGTTACCATGGGGGAATTGGAAGCCACCCTTAAGTGGCTCAAGAAGGAAAAGAGCCCTGTTTTTGATGGTTGGTCGATATAATTTTATATTGCATTCTTCAATATAATTGGGAACAATCTCCTTTAGATCATTGAAGAATGTCGATCGAGAGAGCGGATGTATGAAACATTTAATTCTACATTCATTGCCCTTATCCCTAAGACTGATGACCCTCTAACTTTCAGTGACTTCAGGCCTATATCACTCTGAAATTGTATCTACAAGATTATTTCCAAGATTATTGCAAATCGCCTCAAGCCCATATTATCTGAACACATTTCTCCAGAGAAATTTGCATTTCTTGATCATCATCACATTCATGAAGTTGTGGGCACTGCACAGGAGGCCCTTCACTCCATCAAATCCAAGAAACTCAAAGGTATGATACTCAAGATTGATCTGGCTAAAGCCTTTGACCATACCAGCTGGCTCTATATTCGGATGTTGTTGACACATCTTGGCTTTCCACTATCATTTATTCAATGGATCATGTGTTGCATATCCAATGTTTCATACAGTGTATTGATCAATGGTTCAACATCCACTTTCTTCCATGTGGAAAGAGGCCTTAGACAAGGATGTCCCCTCTCACCTCTCCTCTTCTTATTAATCATGGAAGGTCTGAGCCAACTCATTACTGCAGACCGAAGATAGGGAAGACTGGCTGGCATCAAGATTATCAACAACTGCACTCTCACCCATTTGCTATTTGTTGATGATATTCTCATCTTTCTGAATGGATCACTGGGGGATACCACTGCATTTGCAACTGCCTTTTGATCCTTTTTTTTCCACTAGAGTGGAATGCAACCATCATAAATCCACTTTATCAGATATTGGTTTCACATCTAATGAGAATCATTCAACATTGCAACAATTCCCATTCACCACTCTATAGCTTGATGAGGGCCTTAAATTCTTGGGTTTTCGGTTAAAACCTACAAATTAGCGGATAGCAGATTGGGTTTGGTTGGTGGCCAAAATTGAAAGAAGACTAAATATATAGAACCATATATGGCTCTCCAGGGCGGGGAAACTCATACTTATAAGATCTATCCTGGAAGCTACACCAGTATAGTGGATGTCACTTGGTTTTATTCTGAAGGGAATCATCAGTAGGATACAACAACTGTGCAGTAGATTCCTCTAGAGGGACAAGCAAGAAGAGAACATATTTTCTTGGGAAAATTGGGAAAATATTTCACTTCCAAAAATATGGGGTGGGGTGGGGGAGGGGGGGTGTTGGGGATTGAAAAGACTAGAAATATTTGCTAGTGACCTGGATGCAAAATTGGGATGGAACGTGCTCTCCTCAAGAAATATATGGGTCAAATTTGTCTATCAGAAAATATATCTACCCCCTCCACCTTCTTGACTGGCTGAGGCTCCCATCACGGGACAGGACTAATATATCAACAGTATGGAGGGCGGTCCTAAATACTCTAGCATATGTCAGGGATGGACTAACTTGCAAGATTGGCAATGGGAGACTAGTTCGTATTGGATTAGACCCATGGATTGGCTGTGGGAACACTCATCTATTACCCTAGGAGTCGATTCATCACCTCTCAACTGTTGGCTACACTACCTTGGCTCATATCACAGATCAGGGGAACAACGATACCTTCAGGCAAGCATGGAAAGAATCTGATACTCCAGGCATTCCCCCCATCTGGTAGGCTAATTGGAAAACGTACATTAGTGCATTAATGGAATCACATGTTAGGGTAATTGATGGGGATGATGAAATAAGTTGGTATTCTATCCAAATGGGAAATACTCCCCCAAACATGGATACCTACATATTTATTCAGATCATAAACCATTCACAACGAACTGGTGGTGGACTTTTCTATGGAAACTAAAGGCAGTATCCCAGGCCAAACTATTCATGTCGTGCATTCTCTGGAATAAGATCCCTACTGCAGACAAATTACAAAAATGAAACTTTCATGGCCCATATTGGTGTGTGTGTAAACAAGAAATGGAAACTGTAGATCACTTATTCCTAAATTCCCCTACTTCTACCTCCATTTGGAAGAATGTTACATCTCAGCATCATATTTAGAATTTTTGGCATGGTACGAAGGTTAGGGAGGCATGGCATTGTAGGAATTTACAGGGTAAGTTCCTCAGAAAGAATACCAAAAGGACACCGCTCACAACCAGATCTCAAATCAATACACCAGTATTTTTGACGTGGTTAAAACCCTCAAAGTGCAAGGAGGGAAACAGTCCACGGCCTGTCCCAACGTGGGTACTACAGGCAATTTATTAATCAAAGAATGAAAATTTACATAAGCTTCTCTCATGCACGGATTACCCGAACAATGACCCTCCATGCGCTTTAAATAGAACTCATGGACCAATCGGGTGTCAAGCCACGGATCAAGTGTCGGTAATACCGAGGTGAGAGTGAACCGTTGGATCACTACATATCGTGACCGTCGGATTGTAAGTTACAAAATGTACAACGGTAAAGAAACACACTTTACCTAACTCTAACCTAACTCTATACTAGACCAAGTTGAACTTAACTATATCCTATGTGTCGGAATATCCTAACATCCCCCCTTAAGAACAACTTGGGATAGGATTGAAGGATTTACAAATATGACACAATAGGAGAAGGAAGGAGGCACTAGAGCCTATCCCCCCTTAGTGACAACTTCCTGAACTCCAAGCATATATCGAAGTTTAGTGAACTTCGCCTCTGTGAGAGCCTTTGTGAAGATGTCTGCAACCTGATCATCTGTTGGACAATATTGCACTTCAAGAACATGGTCATGAATGAGCTTTCTGATGAAGTGCATGTGTAGTTCAATGTGTTTTCTGCGCTGATGCTGGACTGGATCTTTGCATAGCTGAATGGCACTTTGATTATCACACCAAAGTGTGGTGGGATGCTGCTGCTCAAAGCCAAACTCTGATAGGATCTGACGAAGCCACAAGGCTTCCTTACTAGCTTCCACGGCACCACGATACTCTGCTTCTGCTGACAAAAGAGAAATGGCAGCCTGTTTCTTACAAGCCCATGTAATAGGTCCTGAACCAAGAGTGAAGACATAACCGGCAGTAGACTTCCGATCATCATGGTCACCAGCCCAATCAGAATCAGTGAAACCAACTAGCAGAGGAGCTGCTTTGGCACTGTAATGAATCCCAAACTGTATTGTACCTCGAACATAACGAAGTATTCTTTTAGCTGCTTTCCAATGACTTTCACGGGGGTTTTGCATAAAACGAGCAACAAGGCCAACAGCAAAGGAAAGATCAAGACGAGTATGGGTTAAATACAAGAGTTTTCCGACAAGTTGACGGTATAAGGTAGCATCAACTTCAGGATAAGTACAAGAGACTGAAAGTTTGACTCCAGACTAAAGGGAGAAGGGGCTGGCTTACAGTCTTCCATGTGAAAATGACGAAGAATATCACAAGCATACTTGGACTGGGAAAGGAAAATACCCTCTTGGGATTGCAAGACTTGAAGACCAAGAAAATAGTGTAAGTGTCTTAAGTCTGTCATTTCAAATTTCTTTTTAAGGCTCGACTTCACATGGTTTATAAGGTTGGGATCACTACCAGTAAGGATAAGATCATCAACATAAAGAACAAGGATGATAAGAGAGTTGCCCACTTTCTTGGTGTAGACAGTATTGTCAGAATGACACCTAGAAAAGCCAGATTCTAAAAGAAAGCTATCCATTTTGGCATACCAAGCCCGAGGAGCTTGCTTGAGGCCATAAAGGGATTTCTTAAGTCGACAAACAAGGCTGGAGTCTATTTGTATGAAGCCAATGGGTTGTTCCATATAGATTTCTTCCTGCAAGTCCCCATGCAAGAAGGCAGATTTAACATCCATCTGATGGACTTCCCATTTTAAAGAGGCAGCAAGGGAAAGAACAAGGCGGATAGAGTTCATTTTGGCAACAGGGGAGAAGGTTTCAGTGTAGTCAATGCCTTAAACCTGTGAAAAGCCCTTAGCAACGAGACGAGCTTTATGTTTATCAACTTTCCCATCTGGTCCATACTTGGTTCTGTAAACCCATTTACATCTAACAAGTTTGCGTCCCTTTGGTAGAGGAACAAGATCCCATGTATCATTTGTCATCAATGAATGATATTCTTCATTCATAGCTGCTTCCCAATGTGGATGGCCTGAAGCTTCTGCAAAAGTGTCAGGATCATGATTTACTGGAGCTTGAGCCAGTAAAGAAGAGGCTCTTTCAAACTGAGAACGTGTACGTCGCTGATCTGTAGGATCACCGGCAAGATCACCTGCTGCATCCCGAGTAGTACGGACCCATCGTGGAAGTTGAGGATCCTGAGAAGGTGGGGGAGGATTATCATCCTCGCTTTCATCATCTGAAGAAGAAATGTTTTCAAAAGTAGAAGAGATAGGAAGAGGTGGCACATCCGCCGGACTAGGCTCGCAGGCCGATTTATTTTCATCAAACTTTACATCTCTTCTAATGATAACATTTTTGGACTTAAATGGAATAAGCCTATAACCTTTTACATCTTCAGAATATCCAACAAAAGTACATTTCTCACTCTTAGGTTCTAAAGCTTTATGCTTTTCATCTGGAATATGGGCCCATGCTTCACTTCCAAACACACGAAAGTGACTTACATCTGGTTTAATGGAACTCCAAGCTTCTTCTGGAGTGATATTCTCTAGAACCTTAGTAGGAGTGCGATTGATTATATAGTTTGCACAATTAATTGCTTCGGCCCAAAAACTAAGACTGAGTCCTTTAGATTGCAGCATACAATTAGCCATTTCCTTTAAGGTGCGATTTTTCCTTTCAGCTACACCATTTTGTTGTGGAGTGTATGGAACAGTATGTTGCATTTGAATTCCATTTTCGGTGCAAAAGTTGATGAATGTGTTTTTAACATATTCTCCACCATTATCAGTTCTTAGCTTAAGAATTTGATGTCCAGATTGTTTTTCAACAAAGGATTTGAAGGCCAAAAAGGTGTTAAATACTTCACTCTTGAGTTTTAAGAAGTATACCCAAGTGCGTCTGGAGAAATCATCAATGAAAGTTAAGAAGTACTTGCAGCCAGAGAATGAAGCAACAGGAAGAGGACCACATAAATCACTGTGCACAAGCTGTAAAGGGGCTGAGGCGTGCCAAGAGGCACGTTTGTCAAAACTGTCCCGATGATGTTTTCCGAGTACACATCCGAAACAAACACCATCTCTGCAAGATACCATAGGAAGACCTGTCACCATATTTTCTTTACATAGATGCTGAAGGGAGCGATAGTTTAAGTGACCAAATCGCTCATGCCAAAGTTTGCTCACTTCATCATTATGAGCAACAAATACTGAGGGAAGATTTGATGACCCAAAGTTGTGAAACTTATACAACCTTTTGGAATCATCAGCAAGACCAGTAGCTAGAATTTGTTTAGGATCTTTTAGATCCTTGATTACAACATCATGAGGTGAAAATTCAACAATTTTACCTTCACCTGAATGAGTTATCTGATAGACAGATAGAAGGTTGCAGGATAAGGTTGGAACACATAATACATCATTAAACTGACCATTGTCTAGATGAACAGTTCCAGTCCCTACAACATTAAGAGATCTATCATCACCAATATATATATTTTTGGTGTTACAATCATTTAAAGAAGAAAACATGGCTTGATTTTTGGCCATGTGACAAGAGGCTCCAGAATCAATGAGCCACTCATGAGAATGAGAAGAAGAAGAAGATACATTTAATGCATAACCAGACTGAGATGATTGATAATGACATGCAGAAAGTGCCATTCCGGAAGTTGAAGTTGAAGTAGGCTCCACATGGATGTTATGTTTCTTCATTGCGGCTTCCAAGGCTTCCATCTTCTTAAAGCATTTAGATTCTAAGTGGCCATCTCGATTACAAAAGTTACAATGTCTATCAGACTTCTTCCATTTGTTTTTATTGGTCTTATCATTTTGCTGAAATGATCTTTCATTTTGAGGCTGAGATGGTTTAGGACCATTCTTTTGAGGATATGTCTTCTTAGGATTCTTTGAATTTGGTTGCTGCTGGGCGGCTAACGCTTTCATGGAAGAGTTTCCAAGATTAAGAAGACCAAGGTGTAAGAGTTTTTCTTGTTCTCTTATTAAGGAATCACAAAAGGAGTCAAAGGAAGGGGCCTTGTATTCTTGTCCTTGACAAATGAAAGCTTCCCTTGTAGAATGGAAAGTGGAAACAAATACAGAGTAGGCTGGTCCCAACTTAGTAAGGATGGAATAAATAAGGTTACCATCTTCTTTCTTAACTTTAACACCTTCCAAGAGATATCTAAGGGTCTTGAATTTGGACAAGAAATATTCAATGCATGAAAAATTATTAGGATCCAAAGTAAGCAGCTCATTTTCAAGTTGATGGGCTCTAATTTCATTTTTAATTCCAAAAACTTTAGCAAGTTTTTCTAATGCTTCATGAGGAGTCTCAAGTTCTGCAATGTGGAATCTAAGTTCAGGAGAAACAGACATCCCTATCAAACCACGTGCTTGATCTTGTCTATTTTCCCATTTTTCCGCCTTGTCTTCATCTTTTGGTTTCTTCTCTTGGTCTGTGGCTATTCTGTAGAGACCTTTACTTCTAAGTAAATCTCCCATGTAGGCTACCCATTGGAAGTAGTTAGTGCTGTCAAGAATGACTTGGCATGGACTTTCCATTTTTTTAAAAAAAACTGAAGCTGAAGATGCTGAAATTAAGTCTTCCAATGGATAGATCTCGAAAAAATAGGCGGTTTTAAAAAAAACGGCTCTGAAAAAGGCTTCCGGATGAAGAAGTTATGGCTTTTTGAAAAAAATTGTTGACGTTGCCGGCAAAGTGCGCGAATGTGCGGGAATGAAAAAATCCGCCCCCACAAAATGGAGACTTGAACCCAAGGCCTCTACTCTCTTAAAATAGCTTTGAACCAATTGATCTATACAAAAAATTTGAGAGAGAGAGAGAGGGGGGGGGGGGTTGGTTTGCGTGCTTGCCTTGAGAAAGCTCTTTTTCCCTACAAAACACAAAACACAAAACCCAACACGAATATGCAAAGAAAAATGAACCTTACGGCTCGAAGTTAGCTTTAGCCAAAAAACTAGAAATTTTAAAAAAAATCTCAAAGTTAGCTTTAGCCGAAAGACTAAATATTTTTCTCAATGTTTCTGATTTTCCGAGATCACACTAAGGTGCAGGGAAAAGAGCATACGCATGAGAAAAATCCTTCCTTTCTATTTCTGATTTGCCCAGATCGCACAGAGTCGCAGGGCAAAGAGCATACGCAGAAATGAAAGGTATAGATCCGGTTAAAAAAGAAGGCTAAATAAACTGAGACCGAAATAAGCAGAGAGAAAATAACAGTAAACTGCAAAAAAAAACACTATGTACCTCCCGATCTGAAAAATGACGCAGCTAGGGCTACCGGAAACCTTTTCGCGTGAAACGAAAGGGGTTCCTCACTGGAACAGATGCTCCGAACGCAACAGAGCAGTCCTCTCAGCCCGAAAGCAGTCAGAAACAGCAGATCTAGGAAACGACAGCCGCATGCAGTTCTACCGGCTTCAGATTTGGATCACCAACGGACGCGGCCCTCAAATAGCTCTGTTACACCAAAACCCGCAGGTGTTGGTAAACATTACAAGCCAGTAACTAGGATCCCCAGGGTGGAAATTATGGATTCTATAAAGGTGCGGTGATTCTTCCAACACCCCCCCTCAAACGCAACTTGGGGGAATCGAACCTGGGTCCAAGATCTGATACCATGTAGGAATTTACAGGGTAAGTTCCTCAGAAAGAATACCAAAAGGACACCGCTCACAACCAGATCTCAAATCAATACACCAGTATTTTTTACGTGGTTAAAACCCTCAAAGTGCAAGGAGGGAAACAGCCCACGGCCTGTCCCAACGTGGGTACTACAGGCAATTTATTAATCAAAGAATGAAAATTTACATAAGCTTCTCTCATGCACGGATTACCCGAACAATGACCCTCCATGCGCATTAAATAGAACTCATGGACCAATCGGGTGTCAAGCCACGGATCAAGTGTCGGTAATACCGAGGTGAGAGTGAACCGTCGGATCACTACATATCGTGACCGTCGGATTGTAAGTTACAAAATGTACAACGGTAAAGAAACACACTTTACCTAACTCTAACCTAACTCTATACTAGACCAAGTTGAACTTAACTATATCCTATGTGTCGGAATATCCTAACAGGCATTAATGGTGGACAAATGCACAAACTCATAGGATACAAAATCTACCTGTAATGATCTGTTGGTGCATCTGGCTTCAAAGGAATAAAATTATATTTATAGACACTATCCTAGCTAGGCACTAGTCACTGCACATCTCATCACAACATTTCATAACATATTGAAGGATGCCTGAGAACCATCTACACACATCATCTCTGCTAAAATTATATATTATGACATTCCTTGGGCATATTTTGATGGCTCAGCGCAACATCATGGTTGTAGTGGAGGCATACTATTTCATATCACTAACTCCCATTACTACACGATTCAGATGGGATTAGGGGAAGGAACAAATAACTTTACAGAACTTATATCCCTTTGCCACTTATTATACTTTGCACTTGTTAAAGGATGTCATCAATTGCAGATATTTGGAGACTCAAAATCCTAATTAAATAGTTTAATCAACAATATCTTTGTCACACACACACACACTCCATCATATTTTGGATGATGTATTGAGACTTAGAACACAATTTGACTCTAGTTCTTGTCATCACATCTACATAGAGCGCAATAAAATTTCTGACTTTCTATCCAAATAAGCCACGCACCAGCCAAGGGGGGTCTAGTTGATCAAAGAACAGTAGGACCTAGAGATTTACAGTTACTACCACAAGCCTTTCATGGATGAGCATTATTGACAGGGTCTACTTCCCCTTATTTCTAGTTTTTTGGTACAAATTTTGATGTAATTATTTGAATTATAGCATATGTTTATGTCGATATATTACTGAACTTATCATGTCTCCCTTATATGGGATTGACTTATTTTTTAGGTAGAACAGTACAGATAGTTACTTTTACCACTGATACATCATATGCTATGAGCATCTTCAGCATGTACTTTTCAATTATTATATTTCCATGGGAAAAAAAAAATAATTAAGGTCCAAGTAACAACTATATAAAAAAAATTACATTTGGGGTTAAGTGTAAAAAACACTCAACTATCCTTTTCCTCCTTTTGTTTTCTCTACTTTTCGCCAACCTCCTTGATAATGGAAGTTACAATTGCAAATTTATTGTCTTTTCTAATTTCCTTTTTATTCCTTTCCACCTTTGGTGGGACCTCTTTATCTGAGTCTAAAATTTTGGATGCATGAGTCTTTTTATGCCACCCATTTTAGAGGTATATTCTTTGTTTTGTTATGTTGGAGCTGAGATTGTTACTATTGCCATGCTTTGATTCATATACTTAGGAAATATTTAAATTATGACAATTAATTTAATTAAGGAGTTTCACAAGCTTATCTCACATAACCTTTTCCAGGTTTTGGATATCCAGTATTCCTTGGCCTCTTAGACACAAATCAAGACTAGAACGCCTATCAGTTTCTACCAAATCAACCAAAAACTAACACTAGCTTGAAGCATTTCCCACTCCATAATGTCATCACATGCACCTATGGATTAATGGGCTAACACAGGAAATTCCACTCCCCTTAGGAGCTAAAAACACCTAATAGGGTTTCACATAATCATCCCTAATATATGTAATTTGTTTATAGGTCCTAATATAGTTAGACATTTGAAGGTGAATTTTGTGTGAACTATTATTGTGCCCTTATAAGATATGGTTCGTTACGATGCTTGAATGGTTATTGTCCTTAATGACGATTGATCTCAATATTTTCTCAGTTGGTATTATCACAACATTATAAACCCCTTGAGAGATGTGCTTGATATGTTTCAACATTGCTCTAGAGGTCATTATACCCCATTTAAAGAGAAATCATGACCTTCATGACGCTGTGTTGCTCCTTCAGAGATGAGCATTGGGATATTAGATGATTCCACATGGTTCTTGACCAACATATGTAACCTTAGATGTTGAAATATTGAACTAATGAGTTTGGGTGTTGGATTACTTGATGATTTGCCCAGATGGACCTAGGATGCCCCTAGGCTAGCCTTGAAACTATTTGATGGATGTTGGTTGTTTTAGAGCCCATATGATGGTTGGTTATCACTAAGATGACACGGGAGGGCTTGCACATCACCTATGGAATCTAATGTTTGCATATGATGATGCAATGTCACTCCTTTTAGTCCTAAAATGGTGACGTAGGGCATAATGTGGATGACGTCATGGTTGAGGAGGCACTTTATGGAGACATGTCCATGCACTTTGAGCTTTAATTGGATTGACGAGAATTCATGATCCATTTTGTCAATTTCTTGAGGTACCTTGAGCATTTATGGAGGATGACATGATGGAAAAGATCATTACTTCCCACATGGGTGGGCTATTTTTGGCATTTATATTATGTCTTTTGAGCTATATTGAGGAAATATTGCAACCTTAGTCTTGTTTGAACACTTAAGAAAACTTGTTTTCGGATTTTTCTTGTAAAATTGTGGAATTAAGGCATGATAGACCTCGTATACATATAGGACTTATTTAATTTTATTATCATCATACAATCACTACACTCTCTTTAAGAGTGAAAATTAGTTGTCTTGTCTCTATTTGGCCAAAATGTGATATTTTTTGGTGCAAATTTCCCTTGGAGATGGTATTTTGATTGAGGATAGTTTCCTAGGATTGATTGAAGTGATTTTTGTGGAAAAATTTGTTAGTTTAGCACATATTTTCTATTTTTTGAATGTTGTATTTGTGTAGTGAAGTTTTACTTGTGCCATGATACAAAGTGTTGAATTTATCTTAAGATCTTCTTCCTTTATGATACGTAAAATTTATTTCCTATAATCCTTTAACAGAAATTCGAGTGTACATCTCTTCAATTTAAAATCTTCTCCCACAAGGAAGCCACTAGGGTTTGTAAGTGGATTTCTTAGTCGTCCCACCCACTTCAATAAAACCATTCTCATTGGATTTTCCCTAGAAGACCCCATTTTCCCATTTAGAACAAGACACTAATCTAAGTGGTGTTAATCAAACCTTATTATTTAATAAAGTCATCCCTCTCTCTTAATTCCTAGATATTTAAGGTTACGGTTAGTGTTTTATGTGAAATATTGCTAAAAAGTGATTTATGTTTGACATGTTATTGCTCTTAAAGTAGGAAATATATTAAATAGTTATATAAGAGAAAAATCTAGCATATTTTGCATGTTAAGCCTTGTCTTTAGGGCTGACATCATCATTATTTTGTTGTTTTATGCATATTTCATCCATAGAAACTCATTTTCAAACCTTATATCCTTGATATCTAATTAAAAATCTTGCTCCATTGTTGACTTATAATTGAAAGACCTTTTCTTTTAGTTGTTATATGGAATGGTTTGCCTTATCATTGAAACTTTGCAAATCACTAGCTTATAACAAACCTATAATTGGTCTAGGAATAGAGTACCTAAACTTTGATGAAGATTACATAATTCATATAGGCTTTATCATTGCTATATCCTGATATCTAAACCTCGTCCAATCACCTTCAGCCATTCTTATTGAATATCCTATGGGAGATCATTTAGGGAAGCCTCTTTTGTGGTTGAATACCACTAAATAGTTGGAGAATGGTCATTCAGGTGATATTGGTAGTCAATATCTTGTTTCCAAAAGGCATGGATCTTCATAGTGAGGCTTTACACTAGGCCTACCAGGTTTTGTGACAACACCCTATGCAGAAAAAACAATCCTCAAAGAGCGAGACCAAGAGCACAAGTTTGCAAACCCATACAATAGTAGTAATTTTTGTGAAAGACATAAAGGAAACCAAAATTAAAGATATTTTTCTTAATGTTTGGAAAATACATACATAAATGGATAGAGTTTAAAATAGTTTTCTTAATAATTACAAAATACACACAAATATGGATATAATTAAAGATATGTTTCTTTCTATTCTAGATATTTTAAAACACAAGCATATTCTATTGAGAAATATAATGGATATAACATCCATACTCGCAAAATAAAACTTCAACTTTGTTAAAGTGGAGACTTCAGGAAGTGAGTGGTGTAGAAAAGAAGCCAATGTATGAAAGAAAATTAGTTAGATTTCAAATTAAGAGTAGTAAAAAAAGGCCTTTATATGTTTGGGACTATTACCTACCTAGATACCTCATCTAGATTTGAAGAAATACAAGATGTCTAGGAAATACAAGAGCAGTCTTTGTCAATAAGAAATAATATGAAAAATTTCTTTTATAAGAAAAAAAATATCCTAAAATGTCAATTAAAGTGATATATCTCGACCTACCAAGCTCCACCAATTCTAAAACTAGAACACAAATATGGCCTACTCACACTTTTATTTCTATTACAATCCTAGTCCTTGGCTTTAGCACTTTATTTCTATGTAGGGCCCAAGAAGGATCATTATGGATGGATTGAAAGACAAGTGGTAAGGCTTGGTCTTTTACGTTGGTACATTTACAATGATTGACTCTTCTTAAAGTTAACAAACAAAAAAATTCTAACAAATCACATTAATAATTTGAGATCATTATTATCACAATTGGAAAATTTAGAGATGATGTGGAGATGAAGACACAAAAAATTTCAATTGTTACATTTTTGTATATTGTTTCAATTACTTTAGACCAATACAATTATTCATTAGAAATATTTCAATACCAATTAATTATTTTCATCAATCAATTGTAACTGAAGATAGAATAGTAATGCAATGACAATAGGAGACAATCAACAACATCAACAAGAGACACAAAATTGGCCAATGACCAATGACAAACCCCACAAGGGGAAAAACCCTTTTTAATTATTATTCTATTAAATTGTCATAAAATGTTCAACAAAGAGTACAATGAACCAATTCAAAAACACCCATCAAAAGTCACCATACAATATCCAAAAATATGGTCCCAACAACAATAGTGATTAGAGAACTTTTCTAGTTTGTGGTCAACTACAGTTAACTACGGTCATCTGTCAAAATGAAAGTCTGGAGGGATATTAATGCATGTGGATAAATATTTCCAGACATACGGATAGGCCTATATGTGTACAGTTGTAGCCAAAAATTTCTTGTGTAATCACATGTGCGAGCTTTGGACGCTACAATTTCAAACTTGTATGAACCAATATCTGTGAGCTCACTCCAGACCTGTATGAACCAATCAAAAAGAGAGAGAAGAAGAAGATTCTTGATGATGATTTCTGAATGAGAGTCACTTGACTTGTATTTATAGGCTTCCAAGGGTGTCCAATTTCACTTTAGGGACGACCTGATCAAATGTGACATTGTGGGCTTCACTTCAAAAATACACTTTCCCTTGTCCAAATCCAATGCTTAAAAATTCAAAATTGGTCTTCTTAAAAAGAGGAATCTAGTCTCGTCATTGGAATTTTTCATTGAGCTTCCAAATTAACACTACCTCTCAGCTAGGGATAAATTAAAAATGCATCATATAATCATCATAAGTATCCTATCATCATCTATTTTCTCATCTCTATTAAACTCTATCTATTGAATCATTCTCGAATCTAAATAAGAAGAAGAATCAAGGAGATGTAACTGCCACCCTCTCAGTAAATGAGGAAGCTACTATTGGGAACTTTTACCTCATTTCTATGATAGTGGGGAAGGTCCTATTGGACACTCTCACCCCAAGTCATCTAATAGGGGAGAATACGTCTTCCACACTATGTCAAGTAATAGGCAAGATACAATATCTTATCCATCCTAATCAAGCTTGGGTGAGATACCCGACTTACCAAAGGTAAGGATCACACACCCCCAATATTTCTCAACTTGTTGGCCAAATGGGGAGTTACAATCCCAACAAGCTTGACTTGTGGATATGATGCCAACTGGGGTATACTCTACTAGACCAAGGTAGGGGAGCTACATTTTCCACCCTATGGGTGACAGATAAGGGTGATACTTTATTCTCAAAATATATCTCATCTCGTGAGGCCTACATCTCAATTCCTTACCCTTGGAGCTCAGACAAGGGGGAAAAGCTAGCTCAATGTCCTCATTTAGTGATGTCCCTTATCAAGAGGAGTCACATCCATCAGTACAAGTTTCTCTCTAAAAATAAATAACTTCCCTTTCAACAAATCCTTGGTGAGAATATTTTCAATTTTCTCATTTATCAATATGTGATGGAGTCTAATGACTCCTCCTTGTACCATGTCTTGAATGTAATGATATCAAATTTGTATGTGCTTGGACTTGTCTTGAAGCAGAAGATTCTCTACAAATTAGATCCCACTCTTGTTGTCACAATATATCATTGTAGTGTCTAGGTCATGCTCAAACAACTCTCCAAAGAGATTTCTCAACCAAACTCCTTCAGAGATAGCCATGCTAGTGAAAATATGTTCTTCCTCAGTGGGACTCAATGCTACAAACTTATGTTTTTAGCTCATCCAAGGTATCATGGTAGATCCAATGCTAAAACAACATCCACACATGCTTTTCATGTCAACAACATTTCCTACTTGGTAAGCATCGATATATCCATGTAGTCAAACATCTTTGGCAGAATTTCTCAAACATGGGTGATCATCCCATGCAAGTATCTAAAAATGTGTTTGGAAGCAAACCAATGTGCATGGAGAGTCTCAGTCATGAATTGAATCAACATGTTCATTGCATATCTTATGTTTAGATGAGTTTTCACTAAGAACATCAAAGCTCCAACCAGGGAAAATTTTAAGAACCACCCTAAATTTATATTTATAATAAATTGGTGAATCCCCATGATACATAGGAAACATGGGAGGCGATTTTATCAATAATATAATATGTATATATAATTTTTTGGTGAATCTCTCACCATATTATATTATTTTGTAAAGTCATGGCGAATCTTTCACTGAATTATAAAGTCTTGTAAGATCTTGGCAAATCTTTCACTGAATAATAAAACATTGTGAAGTCTTGGCAAATGTTTTGTTAAAGTATGAAACCATATATGATAATAGGAGAACATATTCATTTAACTGTAATATACTAACATACATATTTGGAAAAAAGAAACATAATTTTCTCTTCCTACAAACAATGTTGTAAGTTTTAGTGCTGTGTTTGTCAAGGTTCTTACTGTACACTCTTTCATATCCTTCTATTAGTTTTAATAATAATGCACAACAAAGTTCTTGTAGGTGTTGATCTTGAAAACCAGTTCTGTCAAGGTAGGATACTAATATTTTCTCTACAACTTTTGTGAAGCTATCAAATTTCCTTTTTATTCCATAGACTCTAACTGCGAGATAAAAAAAACACATAAAATTTTGTTTACCCCAACATGCCAACCAATAGAAAGCCCCAACTATATAATATAAGAAAGTAGTAGGTATCTCAAAGGCCTGAAGGGGATCTAATGGAAAGAAGTGTCTGTTTTCAGAAGTCTTCCAATTAATATATAAATATATACATGTAGATTTATTATTATTTTAATTGGAAATATTCAATTAAATAATAAAATTTAATTATGGCTCTCCCAATCTAAATTTCTTATTAGCATAATTCACTACCTTCATACGTCTTGCATTTTTTAGCTGCGTTGTAACATGTGGATTGATTTCCTTTTTGGTGCACAATCTCCGCATTTTAGGACAATATATGCAGTGGCCCAACCCCTACAGATCGTTACGACAAACTAAGAATAATAAAGAAGATGAAAGGCTGTACAAACCAACATATTTTTCAAACAACTAATCGAACATCAGTACCTTAACTTTTTCATGAAGATACAAACTAAGAATAACAGAGAAGATGAAAGGTTTTACAAACCAACATATTTTTCAAACAACTAATCCAACATCAGTACCTTAACTTTTTCATGAAGATATCTGATTGAGAATGTTTGAAAAATCGTGGGAAATATCGGCAACGACTATCTCTCTTCTGTGAGGGTGATGCAGAAAGAGTGATAAGATTTCATTGTTTTGAATTTTTTTTTTTGTTAAATCAGAAAAACCAATATTAATGGAGATATTGGTATTTTTTACTAAATTTTGTGAAGTGACTAAATGTAGCTTTAACCATTCACCTTAAGATGTTTTTTACAATATAATTTCCTAAGTCTATTTAATATCTTCATTATCATAAAAGCTAACCTATATCCATCTTAACTCCACATATACCACTCTTAGAGGGATGAAATCTATTTATCCCTCTCAACACTTGGTAGACCCGGAAATAAGATGGATATAAGCTGATAGAATTTCCCCTTTAAATAGTATATTCTCACATGAATACTATGGTATTACCATGGGTCAATACCATGGGTTATCATAAACCTGGAGCTTAAAAACTATTATTAGTAATTTATAAAAATTAATAATTGATTTTTATTTTATTTTATTATTTTAACCAAGTTAAAATGTTTAAGCTACATTAAATTACAACATCCATTTTTACTCTTGATCTACCAAGCCCCAAGAGGGATCAAATATTTTTTCTCTCTATGCTAGTTTGCATATCACGATATTTGATCCCTCTAGGCCCTTAGTAGATCCAGAGTAAACATGGATATATGATGGTTTAATTCCCCCCTTTAAATAGGCTACATTCCACGTGAATACCATGGGTCAATACCATGTGCCATATTTATTTTTATTAATACTAATATTAGGTTTAATAATGTTTTTTTGAATGGTATTAATAATTATTTGGCCCATAGTATTTGTCCCATACGCTTCACCTAAATATAACGTATTTTTTTGAGTGTCCTTAAATATAAGTTGACTTATGGAGTAAATATAAAAAATGTTTTATTTATTTACCATACCTCTCATTTATTTATATTTTTATTAATTTACCATACCTAAGACCCATGAGTCTCATTTCACATTTACTAAAGGGTGTGGTTTCCCTTAATCATTTTATTTATTTTCCTAAGTTTATTTGAGTTTTGAAGAGATTGGAATGTAATTTGATTAATGGAGAATATGTCATGAATGTAGAGATCTTAGAGACAATTGAGGATTCCTAGGAAGAGTGAGGATTTGATGGATTTAAATGATTAATTTGGGTTTCTGTTTGAGAGAAGAGTGGAGCTGAAGGGATACTTTAGGAGAGACTGAGATATTGTTGGATCTTAACTAAATTGGTTCATGAATCCGTTTATGTATAAATTGTGATCTTTTGAATAATTCGAGAGGTTAGCTAGAGGCTACCTAGAGGTTAGAGAGCTAGAGGATAGTAAGAGCAAGAGTGAGGAGTTAGGAAGAGTTAGATCACAATTTATAGCTTTATGGGGTCAGTTTTTCAAATCTCGCTTATGGTTTTGAGGCCACGTGAGAAACCATTTACCATCCATGAATACTGCCTTCTCTTCTGATTAACACCCGCGCTCGTTGTCATGTGATGACCGTGGATCTCCTCCCATAGACGATCACAACACTCTCGCGACTGTTGTCTTGTGAAGTGTTGACCGTTTTAACATGTGTTATTCTTTAATATGATCCATCCATCCTCCATTTTCAACGATGCAACTTAATCTCCACCGCTATTTTTCCCTTCACTATTTCTTTACAATCCTTTAGGGAATTGAGAAAAAACCATGCGTCCACTAGTATAGAAGATAGTTCTCAATCTTCCTCTGTTGTTGTCAAAACCAATTGCACTTGCTTTTTCTACATCCTCCGATCATTCAAAAGGGAAATCATGATCTCTACATGCCTATACACAAGTTTTATTATACAATTAAATACTATTGAAAATGAAACAAGATGATGGATCTTAGTGAAAAGGAGTCGCCTTCACTAAGTGGGCCCACAGGCTATTTTTGGCGCAAAGTCTATTTTTAGACATATGGATCATGGTCTATGAGTTGCAGGATGCTATTTGTGGATGATCGGTCATGTTGGTAAAAATAGATGGACTTCTATTTTTAAACATATGGGCGGAGTCTATTTTTAGACTGTCAGGCTAAAAATAGAACAGTCGAATATTATTAGCTCTTAATAATATTTGGACTATAAACATTATCATATCCTCTTGGAGCACTTCAGTTCGAGCTACAGATGTGGCACATGCAACTGCCAGAAGGAAATACACTTTTCTTATGGGTTAGTTGAGCTATTTCATGATGGACTTCAGTTAGAACTCAAGTGATTGAGTTTGGTGGAGTTGATTGACGAGTTGATGGAGTTGAGTTCAGTTTGACTTGGTTGAAATAGTTGTATTTAGTCTAATTGTAGAATACACTAGTGATGAGTGATGTGAATTAATTATTTTTTAATTCACTAATTATTAACTCATAAAGCAACTAAAGAATACATCAGTCTCAGTGCATGGACAATTCAGTGGAGACAAGTGTTGGAAGTGGGTGGAAGAGTGAGACTGCTATCAGTTGTGACTAGAGTTGTGCATGAGATTTGCACATGCATTGATGGAGATTTCCAATGAGGATTGCATGGTACAAGTCAAGGGAAAATGAGTTTGGATCAAACCTATTCTCACAATGGATTGCGCAGTAGAGGCAAGCAGACAGCGGAGGAGATTTGAACCTGTGACTTGATTCAGATCTGAGCTAGTTTGTGTGTAACAGGTGGAGATAGTACTGAGTACTTGTGAGGAGTATTATACTATGTATTGTTACATGTTCTCTATCATTATAATATAAAGATAGTTGGGGGTTTTCAGCTGTATGCTTTCCCCGGTTACATACTGTGTTAATGTGCGCATGTGATTGATGTTTCATTGTTTTTAGTTCCGCGAAATTGATGATCAACGTAGAGGAGGTTATGTATTATGCATGCATTCCACAATAGTGTATAATCAGGATAATCTCTGTGAATAAGTGTTATATTATTCAAAATTTCTACATGGTATAAGAGCAGAGTTGATCATAAGATCTATTATTCAGAAAGTGACTACATTTTATTTCTTCAGGCAGAGTCTATAACCGGGCCAGGTAGCCTCTGGATTCATCCTTCTTTTAGAAGGTGAGATATCCGGTAAAAGCCCATACAGTTAATCTCTGTACGAGAAATAATTTGTTCTCACGAATTTTAGATCAGAAGCGGTTGAGTTTTGAGCTGGTGGAATTCGAATTTGCAGCAGTGTTTTCTTGGTGTCAAATTTGAAATGTCTTTCAACAGATTGTGATTGGAGTATGCTCTTGAAGGAATCTCGCATTATATTGCATGGAAAGACAGGATGGAGGGGGTGTTAGATGACAATGGGTTGAAGGATTTCATAGAGGCTGAGGTCCCAAAGCCTACTAATGTTGCTCACGTTGAGTCTTGACAAAAGAAGACAGCAAAGTGTCTAAGGATTCTGTTGGAGGGTGTGAAGGATCACATTGTATCCAACCTGCATGGAAAGGCTTCTCCATACTTGATGTGGAAAGCGTTGACAGATCTATTCCAAAGCAAGAGCGACCAGAGGAAGTTGGTGCTCAAGGATAAACTCAAAAGCATTAAGTGTGAGAATGGAGACAGTATGCCCAGGTATCTCACGAAGTTCACCCAGTGCCGAGATGAGTTGGGAAGTGTGGGGGTGACTGTCGATGATGAGGAGTTGGTGAGCTTGGCTCTCCTTGGTCTTCAGAAGAGTTGGAATTCCTATCAGGACTCTGTCAATGGTTGGGAGAAATTGCCAGGATGGGAGAGACTTTGGTCAGATCTTGTGCAAGAGGAGATCAGGCAGAATACCAGGGACGGATCTTCATCAAAGGCATCTGATGAAGAAAATTGCGCTTTGGCTGCCAAAGAAAAGAAGGGAAGGAGAAGGGTTCTCTTTCCGAATCTAGTTCTTTCAATGATGGGAAGAAGGTTGACAAATTGAAAGTGCGATGCTTTCGTTGTCATGAGGTGGGCCATTATACTACAAATTGTCCACGGAGGAAATCCAAGAAGGGATCTGGGGAAGGATCTGAAGGTGAGGCACTTGCTTCACAGTTTGAGTTGGATTTCACACTCTTCGCATGCATGGTTTCATCCATGGTGGGAAGTGGTTGGTTTCTTGACAGTGGAGCTTCTTTCCACATGACCGGTGATAAGAGTTTGTTTAGTACTTTGGAGGAGAAAGATCTCCAGATACTCATAGCAATGGGTAATGATGAGAAGTATAGTGTCTCAGGTGTAGGCACGGTTATTTTTCAGAGGGAGCATGGAGCTCGTCTTACCTTGACCGATGTCAAGTATGTACCAAGACAGAAGAGAAACTTGGTGTCGATCGCGATGCTGGAAGACAGAGGCTGTGATGTAGTCTGCAGTAAGGGAAAGGTTTTCCTTAGACACATCATCACTAGACAGGTGAAGCAGATTGGTTCACGGGTCAAGAACCTGTATGCTCTTGAGGTTCAAGATGCATGCAAAGCCTTGAGCAGTGAGGCAACTAATGGAGACTTGGTGGTTGAGAGGGAGCGTATATTACCTCTCAACATGCAGAGCCAGAAGAAGTCTCAGATGATTGTGGAGGAGCCACGATTGGTGCAGTAGCTTCAGGAGGTTGTGGAGCAGCCACAACAAGGGAAGCTTAGAGGAGATCGAGTAGAGACATCTACTCATGCAGAGACCTCCAGTAGGGGGAAACTTCAAGCCAGGTGGGATGAGGGATCACATGCAGCCATACCTCCGGGTAGGAGGTGGGGCGATATAGAGTGAACGTCCCAAGGAGGAGGGGCAGGATCCTTGAGGTACCCAACCTCTTGGATGAGACCTTGCTACGGGAGCCCCGATGTGGAGTAGCAGGAACTGACTGATTGGGTAGAGACATATGCAGATGGAGTGACAGAGAGAGCGACAGTGTAGGGAATCCCAAGATAGCACATCTCTAGTAGGCTGCAGCAATGCGAGAGGCACAAGTGTTTTGCACAGTGCTAGGTGGAACAGAGAAGTGTGCAATGGTGCGAGATGCATGGAGATGTTGCAGTAGCGCAGATGTAAGAGAGGGAGAACTTGTCAGCAGTAGGTAGAGCTTCAGCATCAGAGTATGTTCCTAGACCAACAGAGTGGTCAGTTGGGAGTGTTTTTGTTCCAAGAGTTGTTGGAGCAAGTGGATTGGGCAAATGTGTTGCATGCAGAAAATTCTAGAGTTGCAGGATAGGGGTTGCAGATAATCCATATCTTATTGAGAGGGAGTGTTGAAAATGCAACAAGATGATGGAACTTAGTGAAAAGGAGTCACCTTCACTAAGTGGGCCCGTAGGCTATTTTTGGCGCAAAGTCTATTTTAGACTATGTCTATTTTTAGACATATGGATCATGGTCTATGAGTTGTAGGATGCTATTTGTGGATGATTGGTCGTGTTGGTAAAAATATATGGACTTCTATTTTTAGACATATGGATGGAGTCTATTTTTAGACTGTCAGGCTAAAAATACAACAATCGAATATTATTAGCTCTTAATAATATTTGGACTATAAACATTATCTTATCCTCTTGGAGCACTTTAGTTCGAGCTACAGATGTGGTACATGCAACTGCCAGAAGGAAATATGATTTTCTTATGGGTTATTTGAGCTATTGCATAATGGACTTCAGTTAGAACTCAAGTGATTGAGTTTGGTGGAGTTGATTGAGGAGTTGATGGAGTTGTGTTCAGTTTAACTTGGTTGAACTAGTTGTATTTAGTCTAACTGCAGAATACACTAGTAATGAGTGATGTGAATTAATTATTGATTAATTCACTAATTATTAACTCATAAAGTAATTAAAGAATACATCAGTTAACTCAGTGCATGGACAGTTCAGTGGAGACAAGTGTTAGAGGTGGGTGAAAGAGTGAGACTGCTATCAGTTGTGACTATAGCTGTGCATGAGATTTGCACATGCATTGATGGAGATTGCCAATGAGGATTACGTGGTACAAGTCAAGGAAAAATGAGTTTGTGTCAGACCTATTCTCACATTGGATTGCGCAGTAGAGGCAAGCAGACAACGGCGGAGATTTGAACCTGTGACTTGATTCAGATCTGAGCTAGTTTTTGTGTAACACGTGGAGATAGTACTGAGTACTTGTGAGGATTATTGTACTATGTATTGTTACATGTTCTCTATCATTATAATATACATATAGTTGGGGGTTTTCATCTATATGCTTTCCCCGGTTACATACTATGCTAATGTGTGCATGCGATTGATGTTTCATTGTTTTTAATTCCGCAAAATTGATGATCAACGTAGAGGAGGTTATGTATTATGCATGCATTCCGCAATAGTGTTATCAGGATAATCTCTGTGAATAAGTGTTATATTATTCAAAATTTCTACAAATACTAATCCTGTAAAGGAAATTCTATCAATCATTCATGCTATTCAATACAGAAATTCCACAGTATTTCTCAGGTTCATAGTCCATGCACCGTAAGGCTATTAAGACACATACATATACAAATTCCCACACATGATATACACAAATCCACACTGTTTTGGTATTTTTATAAAGTATTTACAAGGAAAATAGTCACATTCAACTGTTTCAATTCCTTTCCATAAAATCCATCTACTACTCTTTATAACTCCTCACTCTTGCTCTTACTATCCTCTAGCTCTCTAACCTATAGCTAGCCTCTAGCTAACCTCTAGCTAACCTCTAAAATTATTCAAAAGATCACAATTTATACTTAAACGGATTCATGAACCAATTTAGTTTAGATCCAACAATCTCTCACTCTCTCCTAAAGTATCTCTTCAGCTCCACTCTTTTCTCAAACAGAAACCCAAATTAATCGTTTAAATCCATCAAATCCTCACTCTTCCTAGGATTACTCAACTGTAACTAAGATCTCTACATTCACGACATATTCTCCATTAATCAAATTAAATTCCAATCTCTTCAAAACTCAAATAAACTTAGGAAAATAAATAAAATGATTAAGGGAACCCACTCCCTTTAGTAAATGTGAAATAAGACTCATGGGTCTTATAAGCTTTGAAGAATGCTCCTGCATCAGTTATGGACTAAATATAAAAATAAGGTTTTATTTATTTACCATACCTCTAGTTTATTTATATTTTTATTTATTTACCATACCTCTTTTATAAATATGGTATTTGGCCCATAGGATTCACTGAAATAAAACCTATTTTTTGAGCCTTCTTAAATAGAAAGAGGGTTATGGACTAAATATAAAAAGAGGTTTTATTTATTTACCATACCTCCACTTTATTTATATTTTTACTTATTTGGATCAAATACAACCTCCCAAACCACCTCCCAAACCAGAAAATGGGCGATTGCAAACGAATTTAACATTGCAAAGAAAAAAATAGGGCGATTGTAATGGAATATAACCTCCCAAACTAGGCTAATCGGGTCAAATGAGTCTTTTCATAGTTTATCCTCCCTTTTTTTTTGGGATAAAATGAAAAAAATAACTATTTTTTAAATAAAAGTTGGGCTAAATATATGCAATGGGTGTTTTAAAAAAATTTCGCCCCTCTAAAATGAAAAACCCCTTAAATTTCGCCTTTGGGTTAAAATTCATCCCTAAAATTTACCATGGATCCAACCAGCTACCTATACTCAGATGGGTTTTTCAAATTGGTTCATGCACCTTCTCCACATAGCTTCTTGAAATTCATATCCATTAGCGTAGGCAGCGACTTTCATTTTATCATTCTAAATATCCCCAAAAAAAATTACGACATATTTTCCTTGTGGAAGGAAAATATCACCAGGCATTTACCACACATCAAGGCCTAGGAAGTAGTGCATGAGTCCAAGGTCCTTCATCTCGAATTTAGAGGCTAGCACCCTCTTACACTTTATCATCACGGACTCACTACCTATCATAAATAGATCATCAACATATAAAACCAAAATCAATGGCATACCTTGGACTACTTATAAGTAGAGGTTGGGATCGACATTGTTTCTTGTGAATCCAAGCTTCATCAAGTAGCTATCTATTTAGGTGTAACATGCTCTAGGGGCTTGCTTCAAACCATACAATGCCTTCTTCAACCTACAAACATGTGTATTTCGATCCTCTACTTCAATTCCCCGTGGTTACTCAAAATACACTTATTCTTGTAATATTCCATGAAGGAATGTTGTCTTCACATTCATCTCATGAAGGGTCCATCCTTGACTTGTAGCAAGGGAAGCTATCAAATGAATGGTGGTGTATCAAGCCACGGGAGCAAATATAAATTTGTAATCTTGCCCCTCTTTCTAGGATAACGCTCAGTCCATGAACCTTGCCTTATATTTCTCAATGCTTCCATCGACTCCATGTTTGATATTGAATAGCCATTTTGAAGTCACAACAAATTTCCCCTTCGGTCTCGGCACAACATCTCATACATCATTCTTCATAATTCATTCGTATTCTTCGGCCATAGCATCCTTCCAAAAAAATTCTTTTACGACTTCTTCAAATTTTTGAGGCTCAACTTGAATCACATTCCTCATGGCTACAACATATCCCTAGTACCTGCATGGCTTCTTGCTCTCTCTAAATGTTCCTCGGGTAGCATGTCTCTCAACATCTTGTAATCTGGCACGAAGCCAAAGTGGCCTCTTCCTGACAATAGGGTCACGTGGATGAGGATACAAGGGGTCCATAGGCTCCATGGGATCATCAACAATGTCTTTGTTAGATTCAAGCATGAAAGGACCTTATAAAATACCCATGTCATCATTCTTCTTCTCAAGATGTGGAGGTAGAGGAAGGTGCCTTTCTTTCCCAAAGGAAACATCTTCATTGAATGCTACATCCGTACTAATTTCTATGTTCATTTCACCAAGAATATATATTATAAATGCTTTAGAATCTTCACAATATCCAACAAACATACATTTTCTTCGTATTGTTTCTATCTTGTTCCTTTTATCCTTTGACACATGAAAATATATGGGGCAACCAAATATACAGAGCTGACTAACTTCGGGCTTGGCACCCATGAATACCTCTTCAAGAGTCTTGTTGTCCAATTCTTAATGAGACACCCTGTTTTGAACATATACAACTGCATTAGTAGCTTCTCCCCATAGAAACTTCAACAACTTTTGATAATGGAACATGGCACATGCAGCGTCTACAATTGACCTGTTCTTTCTTTTAGCCACTCCATTTTGTTTGGGACTATAGGGAAAAATAGTCTCTTTATTGATGCCTTCCTTATTGAAAAAAATCTATGAATTCATTTGAAATGTACTCTCCACTATTGTTAACCCTGAAGATATTAATTTTCTTCCCTATTTTATTTTCAACCAAAGCCTTGAAATTCTTGAACAAATCGAAGGCCTCATCTTTATGCTTCAAGTATTATATCCATGCCATCCTTAAGAAATCATCAATGAGGGTAATGTACTAGAAATGGCCACCAAGAGAGTGTACAGGAATTAGACCACATATTCCATAATGGATCAACTGTAGGGTGTCATTTGTCTTCTTCTCACTAGATGGTAATGGTCCCCATGTATTCATTCCACAGGCACATCCAATACATACTCCATCGTGTTGGGCTTGAACATCAAGGATTCCAGAGACCAATTTTTTCAATTTTGGAAGAGCATCATAAAGTATATGGGCTAATATTCAATGTCATAGCTCACTTTAATGATTATTATCATGGACTAATGCTAGAAGAGGTATTCCAATGACTCTATAGAGTCCTTTAAATATAGATACCAATGTGAATGCATCTCTCATAGGGGATTCTATTACACAATATTTTTTCACATTCCAAACTCTATATTTGAAGTGTCATCCTTTGTGCCATTGTCGTCACAAATGTTGTAAAGAAAAAAAGCTATTTAAACTCATTCACCGTGAATTATATGCTCAATGCATCCCTGAAGAGATGGAGAACTAATATCTTGAAGTAATTCTGGAAAAACTTGTGAAAACCCTAATTTGTAAGACCAACGCTACTTTTAGTAGGAAAATAAATGTTGGTAACCTTTTGTCTAACTAGTGACTATTGCTGGTAGCGCGACTTTTGATAGGAAAATCCATGCTTATCCTCTTCAGGTAGTTTCTCCAAAAATGGAGTAGAAGCTTCTCTCACTAGAAGCCTTGAGAACAACGAGCTTGTAGTTGTTGGATGACGATATGGTCAAGTACTCCCATTTAGATCCTTTGATCCTACATTTAGGGATCTTACCTTTGGGATAAGGACCTTCTTCCCCCTTTGGTGGATCTTTAACCTCCTCTCCATCACTATAAATTTGTTCTTCACTTTCCTCAATGGGTTGGTCATTGTTGGTTTCCATTCTTACACTCAATTGTGCTTAGATGCTGCCATTTTGGTGAAAGAGGAAAGGAGAGCTTCTTAAGTTTCGCTTGGACTTGGAACCATCTTGAAGGAGGCCTTCGACATCAAGGCATTGGTTGTATGCTTCCCTATTTGATTTAATAATTAATACAAAGCATGTTTTACTTCCCATAAGCTTGTTTATGATGGTTTTATTAGTATAATACTCCTTGATCTTATGTATAACTTATATTGGAATGCATATGCTATGATATCTCTTGTTGTTGTCTTTTGATATCTCTTGCAGGTATTCAGATGCAAGGAATAGCGAGGAGCAAGCATGGGAACTAAGGGATCGAGATCATCATCAAAGGTTGAGCACATAAGAGAGAGGTAGGCCATATCCCTCTCTCATTTGTCATTTTGATTTAGGTTAGGGAATTTTTCTTGTTTGGTCACAATTGTTACTAGACCCACACATTAGGCTGGAAGGATCACTTTTATCCATAGAAGGGATTTCCTAGATAACAAATTGGTGACTCCGCTAGGGAATCCTACACCCTTTTCATCCTCCTTTCATTTTTTTCCTTCTCGTTAATTTTGGCCAACCGTTAAAAGACCATGTCTTTGGATTGATTTTCAATCTATACTCTAAACTGTTGGTGTCTTAGGGTATCATGTCTAGAGTTTATTCCTAAGTCTTTCTTGTTTTTCATAAAATTTCCTTACTCAACGTGTGTTTTATCAATGACAGTCACGCTGTCAGCGCATTTTTTTCCTTGCACACTTGTGTTGAAAACTTTATCTTCGACTGTTTACCTGCGTTGAATACTAGCACCATCTTTTCTATGAAAAGTAGTGTTTCCAGCACGGGTTTTGATATGAAAAGTAGCAATGATGACCCTATCAAAATAGGATTTTCTATATAAAGTAGCATTGGTACTTGAATGTGAGAATTTTTAGGGTTTTTGCTGAAACCTCTAATGTGTCCCCGTCTCTGGGATCATTTCCATGCTCTGTGTGTAGCAAATTTTGTTTGTTTGCTTTCAATTTCTTTGTGGTGTGCAAAATTCAATCCTGTCCTTTAAGTGGTAAAAGTGAAATTTTGATTGAGTTTTTGATGTTTTGAGTCAATTCAAATCATCATTTGTTGCTTGCATGACTGGGAAAGTACTGATATGTTTTTTATTCAGAATTAGTAGTTGTTTTGAAATCATAAAAGAAATTGATTTTGCATTTATTTAGTTTTCATTTAAAAAATTTAATTTTCGTAAAAGTGCATTAAATTAGTTGCATTGAAAAGTCTTTTTTTAGATTCATCATTGAAAATAGATCACATTTTTCAATAGTTGAAAACTAAATGGTGCATTCGTTGCATTAAATCATTTAAAGCAAGAAGAAAAGAATATTTCATCTAAGTGCATCTTAGGAAAAGTGAAAATATTTTACTTTTGAAAAGTTGCATTTAGGATTTTGAAAAGTGAAAATCATTTTTACTTTTTGGCATTGCATTTGGGAAGCAAAAGTGAAAGTTAGTAGAGGGAATTTTGTTTACTGCATTATTTTTATGCATTATTGATTGAAACCTCTTCCTTTGATTAGTCCAGGTTTTATCAAAACAGAAAGTTTTTCTTTTCTCATATAGTTGCATGTTAGTCATTTAGGTGAAACCTTTTTTAGCCCCAAAATTGAAACATAATTCAAGATAAACATTAAAATTTACCTCAATTAACCTAAGGAGCATTTGGAACTTAATGAAAACATTTAGAGGTCGAGGCTAGAGATGTGTTCCAACGTCATTAAACATGGGAGTTGTCATTATTTGCTAGCGTTGTATCCTAGGGGTGAGATCCCATTCCATGTACCGAAGTGTATAGGACCATGCTACATTACTTTCAAGTATATTAGAGGCACTCCATGCATGATAAGTATATGTGATTTCTCTCATCGAATGGTTACCCATTAGACAACACTACTAGAGATTGCACTCCCACGTACTATCACATATATATTGGGAGCCCCCTATAGGTTTCTATCCATCCATAGGTGACCGAGTTGGCAACCTTGTAAACGTGATAACCGAACACCACATTCAGGGCGATTGTCTACCCATACTTCTTTGTTCGCTAGGAGGTATTCTACAATTCATGGATACTTGGTAAACCCTTTTTTCCTGGCTTATCCCTTTTTTATTTTGTTCTTTTAATTTCTAAAATCAATTGATTTACCGTAGATAAAATCCTTCCTGTGGGAATAATCCTTAGTAAATATTAGGTTGAGACTAATGGAAACATTTCCTGAGTCCACCAATCAAGGAAACTCCACTGACAGGAATCCCGATCCTTTTCCTTCTTTTCAAAATGTTGGTGCTCCTTATATGGCAACGTTGTCCTTTCCCAAGTTCACCTTTGGTTTTCTAGTTTGGTTATTGTCGACCCCTATGGTTCTAAATTTCCAAACTACTCCTCAACCAACCTCTCCTCCACTTAAACAATATCAACCTCTAGTTGAGCCTAAACTTGACTCTTTACCTTCTTTGCATGCTCGGTCTTCTTCCTCTTCGTCTGGTTAAATCTTGCAAGCTAGTAACCAAGTGAATAAGAAGAGGAATAAAAGGAAGATTAAGAAGAAGAAAAATAAGCAAGGGGCCAACAAAGAAACCATTGCCACTGATGTAACTAATGTAGAATAATATTCCCATCAACCTCGGAAAGTGAAATTTCCTTGCATGCTATGTAAGGGTGACCACCTTCTTAGAGAGCGCTCTGGTATTCCCAAGGTATTAGGAGTGTGGTCGACAGTTTCATGTTCAACCTTTGTCATCAGTCTTTGGAGATCATGTTTGTGATAAAACTTCAACTAGTGATAGTAAAACCCATCAAAAAAAGGGAAAGTTCAAATTTCCTTGTAGGTTATGTGAAAGGAATCATCTTATTCACCTTTTTCCTTATATGGATGAAGCCTCTAAAGTATTGGATAACCTTGCTGCTTCTTAACCTCGTCTTCTGACTGGTAATCAAAACCTTTCCCCTGATCCTCCACTAGTTGATCAATTGATTATTCAGACTTTATCCCTAGCCAATCCCACTCTCTTTGAGAAGGAACCCCATGAGTCTGTTCCCTACCAACCATTGGTTGATAAAATGGTCGACTCGATTCCACTTTTAGTTGATAGTGTTGATCATGTAGAGAGTGAATTTTGTATCGCTCAAGTTCTTCTGGTTTCTTCAGATTCCAAAGAATTATGGGGAAATCCTCCTATTCCCACAGTACAGGGGGGCGATCCTCCTATTCCCACGATACAAGGGGGAGATCCTCCCATTCCTATAACACAAGAAGGTTTTTCTCCCTTACTGATGGCACCCTCTCCAACTAGTTTAGTCACTTTCTTTTATTAGAGTTGACTAGCAAGATATCGCCTTCCTTCTGACATGCCTTTTCAGATCACGGTACAGGATTATAATATACTTGTACTTGGAACAATCATAGATGAAGGTACATCTAGTAGCATTATGTCTTCAACTACTTGGAAAGTTTTAGGTTCTTCATAACTTCTGCCCATTACCCACAATCTGTTAGCTTTTAACAGTAGAACCAGTCAACCATTAGGGATCCTTCCTAAGTTGCCTATTATTTTGGGAGGAAAAATCATCTATCTCGACATGATAGTTGTCCAAGGCCCTTTGGATTTTTATTTACTCCTTGGCCATGACTATTATTATGTCATGGGAGCTCTTGTATCTTCTCCCTTTTGTGTGATATGTTTCCCGAATGAAGGAATAATTTTGGCCATTGATAAGCCTTCGTCTATTGGTCCTAATATGGCTCCCAATCAATAATATTCCCTAAATGGTCCTCGTGTGCAAGCGGTGTCACCCCTGCCAAAGGTTAATTGCATGGCCACCCATTCATTGCTCACATCCACTGATGCTAATCAGTGATATAGTGCATCATGTAATGGGGGAATTGGATCCTGATCTTTCCATTAGATCCCTTGAAATGTATCCCTTCTAAAATGTTTTTCTCCCATATGATGAGAACCTCTTGGAAGTTATGACCTCTTATAGGCCCTGATTAAGGTGTCATGAGGATAGTTCTTTTACTATGTCCACCTCATTAAAAAATGAAATAGGTTCCCATGAGGATAGTTATTTTACCATGTCAACCTCATTAAAAAATGAAATAGGTTCCCATGAGGATATTTATTTCACTATGTCAACCTCATTAAAAAATGAAATAAGTCTCCATGAGAATAATTCTTTTACTTGTGTCAAGCCCGTTAAAAAATGAAACAAGGTCTCATGACCATGATTATTTTCTTGTGTCAATCTCGTTAAAAAATGAAACAAATCCCCTTCCAATTCAAGTTTTTGATTAGATCTTGTAAAATCCCAGTTGAGTCTTTCACTTGATCTCGTAAGTGAACCTTCATTCCATCCACCTGTTAGTAACCAGTAGTCTACTTAGGTGAATGAAATGAAGCTTGGGGGGCATGTACCTCGAATTGAGTCATTATGTTGGGGGCATGCAAATTCATCTCAAGAATAGTTAATCTTTGTTTCGAGCTTGTGTAAATGAAACCAATCTCACGCGTAGTTTGTTTTCATTTTAAGCTTGTATAAAAATGAAACCATTCTCAAGCATATTTTGTTTTCATTTCAAGTGTGTGTAAAAATGAAACCATTCTCAAGCATAGTTTGTTTCCATTTCAATCTTGTGTAAAAATGAAACCAAATCCAAGCATAGTTTTTTCTCATGTTTCAAGCTTGTGAAAAAATGAAACCATCTTCAAGTATACTCAAGCATAGTTTCCCATGTTTCAAGCTTGTGTAAAAATGAAACCATTCCCATTTTAGCTCTCGTGATTTCCCTTTTTATCAACCTATTTTTGTGGATGAGCCTTGGTTTTTTATTACATCGTTACCATATCTTTGGCCAATGATATGCTTTCACTTGATTGTTTTACCATTGCTTGAGGAACATCTATGATGAGTGGTCTTATTAGTCAGCCTCTTAACCCTTACATGCTTTGAGCAGTTCCCTCGTGACTAGAACCACTGGATATCATTTTCTACCTTTTAGGATTCAAGATACTATTTATGAAAAGGGACCTTTGGATTTTCCTTTTTGCCTCTTTTTCAAACTCTCAAATCATGAAAAAGATGACGAGTTTCACCTTTGTTAGACTCATAAAACTTAAAATTATGCAGGACTTATCACCATGATGAGACCGAATAAATCCTTCCTAGGGCTTGTTAAACTTACTAGGATGGATTCATCTAAAGGGTGAAGCTATACGAAAAGGATATGCTATCATATTCAAGCTTGTTAACAAAAATAAATAGGTATTTGCTAGCAATGGTGGGGGAGGAATACAAATAAAGTGTGTTTTGAACCTTGTATAAAAGGCAGTATGTCACTCTTGAACATGACACTCAACTGTATCTCGTGTCAAGTTTTGGATATCCTCTCTCCACCACTTGCATTTCTAGGTTTGGGGAATCCATTGTGCTGATGTACCTTGAGGTCCATTGTCATTATTGGTGGTTTTTCTTGCGCCTATTAACAACTTATGTTATTTACCATTAATCAGGTGGTTTCTACCATGTTTGACATTATCACATCTATTCACATGGTTAGATTCATAATTCTATCGAGATAGAGATGAAGACCCTGGATCTTACCTGTCAAAGTCCAAGTTGCAAAGAGTTATTGAGTATTCACGATTGTATATATGATCCTTTTCATACGGATGGCTGCTTCCATGCCGTGGATCCATATACATGATCCTTTTCATACATATGGTTGCGTCCATGCCATGGATATATAGATGTGATCCTTTTCAGACGGATGGCTATGTCCATACCATGGATTCATGTATTATATTTTGATGCCTATTCAAATGTACTATCATGCATGTATATATCAGAGATGTCATATATTGTATCATGTTTGATTTGTAGGTCTCATGACGATGGTGTTCCAAGTTCTTTGCCTTAACTAATAAAGCACTTCAACCACTGATATTAAAAGCACTTCAACCATCACTTCCTATTCTTCTTTCATGCTTTAGGGGGCATATGTTACACAATATTTTTTCACATTCCCAACTATGTACCTAGATTGTTGTTATTTGTGCCAGTGCTGTCACAAATGTCGTAAAGTGACAAAATCTATGTAAACTCATTCACCATGAATTATATTCTCAACACATCCCTCAAGAGATGGAGAATAATGTCTTGAAGTAATTCTAGAAAAACTTGTGAAAAAACTTAATTTACAAGACCAACGCTACTTTTAGTAGGCAAATAAGTGTAGGTAACCTTTTGTCTAACTAGTTACTAGTGCAAGTAGCGTGATTTTTGATAGGAAAATCCACGTTGATCCTCTTTGGGCAGTTTCTCCAAAAATAGGCCAAAGCTTATCTTACTAGAAGCCTCGAGAACAATGAGCTATTATTTGTTGGAGGAAGATATGGTCAAGTACTCTCATTTAGAGCCTTTGATCCTACCTTTATGGATATTATCTTTGGGATAAGGACCTTCTTCCCCCTTTGGTGGATCTCTAACCTCCTCTCCATCACTATAAATCCATTCTTCACTTTCCTCAATGTGTTGGTTATTGTTGGTTGCCATTATTTTGCTTAATTGTTCTTAGATGCTGCCATTTTGGTGAGAGAGGAAAGGAGAGCTTGTTAAGTTTGGCTTGGACTTGGAATCATCCTGAAGGAGGCCTTCAACATCAAGGCACCGGTTGTATGCTTCCCTATTTGATTTACTCATTAATAAAAAGCATGATTTACTTTCCATAAGCTTTTATATCATGGTTTTATTAGTATAATACTCATTGATATGTTGTATAATTTATATTGGAATGCATATGCTATGATATCTCTTGTCATTTTATTTTAATCTCTCTTGCAGGTATTCGAATGCAAGGAATAGTGAGGAGCAATCATGGGAGCTAAGGGATTGGGATCATCATCAAAGGTAGAGCACATAGGAGAGAGGTAGGACATCTCCCTTTCTCATTTTTCATTTTGATTTAGGTTAGGGAAGTTTTCTTGTTTGTTCACAGTGGTTACTGGACCCACACATTGGGCTAGAGGGATCACTTCTATCCGTAGAAGGGATTTCCTAGATAACAGATCCCACTGGCCAAGTAAGTACTTTTCCCTTTATGAAGGAACCCTCATCCCTTTTTCTTCTAAATCAGATACAGATAAAAAATTCTTCTTCAACCTTGGCACATACATCACATCTTGAAGCAAAATAGATTCCCCAGAGTCCAAATAAAATTTAACAGACCCAAAACCTTTAATGGGATGAGTGGAGTTGTCTCCAAGAATAATCTTAAAACTTGACTCCCGCTCCAAAAAAGTAGAGATAACTTCCTTATAGCCATAAAAATAATGGGAGACCCCAATATCAACCAACCAACTATCTCAAGTATTCGAAGGAGAGGAACTAGAAAGTGCAGAAATAAGGATATATTTAGATTGATTAGCAACATTACTTTCATACCTAGTGTTTATTGACTTATTTTAAGGATGGTGGTCTTATTCATGATAAGTCAAAGCATCTCTTCTTCTTCTTTCATCTCTTCCATTATGATTATTCCTTCTATGATCTCCTCTTCTTCGATTGTTAATCCTATTATTGTTTCTTCTCGTGTTGTAGTGTGGATCATTGTTCTTCTCACGACAATCTCAAGTATAATGAACTTTCTTGTGACAATTATAACATTTTATGTGTGATATTTCTCTTTCATTCCTTCTCTTTGAATTTTAAGGAGGAGGCTTCCTTGAATTTGATGGACCATATTTTCCTTTCTTTTTCTTGTTATGAGTGATGAATGCAACATGATCGCCTTCTTCATGATTTTGTATCCTGCCTCTAGAAACCATCCTTGACTCTTCTTGACTGAGATGTCCAATAATGTCATAAAATGACAGGAAAATGGTGTTAATGCTTATAGTAGAAATAAAGGTTTGTCAAATAGGAGGGAGACCTCTAAGGGTTACAATCACCAATTCCTTATTAGACATGGTTTCCCCAACTCTCTACAATTTATCTCTAAGATGATATATCCTCATAATGTAGGATTACATAGACTCTCCTTTATTCATATTCATATCTTTGAGTTGATATTTCAAGGAGATGATTTCATTCAAATTGTTGAATTCATACATGTCAGCTAGCTAATCATATATAACCTTAGAATTTTTCAAATATCCAACACATGCAAGTAAATGATCTTGTAAACCATAATCTATAATTTTCTTTTATTTTAACTCACATTTCTTGTACTTGTTCTTAGTAGGAACAAAAGCATTCTCTAGAGGCTTCGGTACTTTTCCTTGTATGTATTCCTAGGCATCATTCTTATAAGATATGATTTCCAACCTAATATTCCAAGCAGAAAAGTTAGATGAGCCACCCAACTTCTCATTTTACTTGAAGTAAGAGGTTGACATCTTGAATAGATTAGATATGATCCTTCAACTCTTCCAAAAATTATTCCTTCAACTCTTGTCTCCTTTCGGCTTGTCCTTCACCTTAGCTCTGATACCATATTAATTTTTACATTGCTCTATGTTGTTTCAATTACTTTAGCCCAATTCAGTTATTCAATTAGCAATATTTCAATATCAATTAATTATTTTCATCAATCAATAGTAGTTGAATATAGAATAGTAATGTAATCTCAATAGGATACGATCAAAAACATCAACAAGAGATAAAATTGGTCAAAGACTAGGGAAAAACGCTACAAGGGGGAAAACCCTTCGTAATTATTCTTTTATTATATTTTCACAAAATGTTCAACAGAGTGTACAATGAGCCAATACAAAAATATCCATCAAAATTCACCATACAATATCCAAAAATATCATCCCAACAACAATATTGATTAACAAGAAAAAATTCCAGTTTGTAGCCAACCGTGGTCACCCATCAAAATGAAAATCTAGATCCCATCCAAATGGAAAAAGATTCATACATGCGACTGAAGAATTCCAACCACATGAATGGGTCTGGATGCATTTGGTCGCAACCAAAAAAGTCTTATGTCAACCCTGTAGCTGGAACTCAAAACCCTAATCACACGTGCAAGCTTCACACCCCGCAATTTTGGACTTATATGAACCAATATCTGTAAGCTCGCTTTAGGCCTATACGAACCAATCCAATGAAGAGAGAAGAAGAATATGATGATGATGTCCAAATGAGGGTCACTTGACTTGTATTTATAGGCTTCTAAGGGTGTCAAATTTCACTTTAGGGTTGACCTGATTAAATGTGACGTTGTGAGATTCACTTCAAAAATACAATTTCCCTTGTCTAAATCCAGTGCTTCAAAGGTCAAAATTGGCCCTCTCAAAAAGGAAAATCTAGTCTCATGATTGGAATGTGTTATTGAGTTTCCAAATTAGCAAGAGCTATATTTTTAAAGTGTTTGTCCACTAAAAACATTAGCATATTATTTATACCTGCTCAAATATCAACTTATTCTTTACAATTTGTTATTTAATCTCATGTTAGTGGAAAATATATTAAATAATTATGAATATAAAACTACATATCATGCTTTTCTTTTTAAAGGTGGAAGAAACAAGAAAAGTAACAAGGAAAAGAAGGAGAATCAAATAAAATGTTATTACAATAGAAAGCCAAGCAATGTTTCCAAGAGATGTAGGACATGTTGTTGATTTTCTTAGAGGGATAATGAAGGGTGAAAGAATTAATGTTACCATCCAATATACTTGTGATTTTGAGGAGTTAGAAAGTCTAATGATGTGTATAAAACTAATAATGATTACTTGTTTTAGTTAGTTTCTTAGAAAGGTGGATTCTTGGATGTAGCCTTTGAATAGAGAGGACCTTAAGAAACCCTATTCAAGAAATATGGTTGTCTTAATGATTTATATCTTCCACATCAACATGAGGGTGATGACAAACTCATGCAGTATTCATTGTTAGGTCCACGTGTTCAAGTAGAAGAGCAACAACATATTTTGTGAAATAAATGTTGAACACAATGTTGGAAAATATGGAGACTTGCAGATTAGAACTTATTTTCCTTATCATGATAATTACTTGTGATGTTAGTTGGTTCATTATTACTTGTTTAGTTGTGTTCATCAAGCAATTACCAAAAGAATAAGGATCACAAAGAGATAGAGTACACAAGATATAGGCTCAAATCCATGGAAAAACCCCTCCAAAGGGAAAACCAAGAAAATGTTTCTCTTCTTCTTTAGAATATGCTTATAAAATATATTTACAAGACCCAAAGACGAAAGCCAACAAGCCCTCCAAGCCCCAAATTATACCACAATAATATATTCCTTAATACAACTTTAGAACTCCGATATTACTTCCTTCATGTTGCAACTTCGGCCCATGCAACAAAATTTTGGTCCTGCAATCTCGACCTCCTGTAACTGCTTCAGAATTTTGACCCTCAAATTCATCCCCTCGCAAGTGCTTCAAAATTCCCTCACCACGCAACTGTAAGCTTCACAACCCCAGTGAAATAAGAGAGATATAGACTTCGAGTTCCTCTTCTTCATCCTTCAAACTACTCTTCTTCTCCTTTGCTATAGTAGATCAAATTTTCTTGAGTGAGCGTCCAAATGAGATCGATTTTCCTTGTATTTATAACCTTTCTTGAGGGTCAAATAACACTCCTTTAAGACGACTTGATTTTTCTCTTGGGCTTGTCGTAACTTATTTTGACCCTATTTGGTTTTCCACTTTTCCCTTTTTGTTCAAAAAAGAAAAGAAAAAAATAGAAAGAGAATAAAAATAAATAAACCAAATATCAAAAGAAAAGAAAGAAAAGGGATATATATATATATATATATATATATATATATGAATAAATAAAATAATAATAATATCCCTAAGTCATCTCACTAGTTAAAATGTCACATTTATTTGTTTTGTTATTGTTATAATCCTTTATGTTTACAGAGGATTATTTAATTTGTAAAAAAAGTTGATTTGGCGTTTTGTAAATTAACAGTAAAACACGATTGGATAGCAATGGAAGAGATTAGGCCCACCCTTATCAATGGTCCTTGATCCATTTCACCCCCCCCACCAAAAAAAAATCTTTGACATTTAAAGGAGGTGGGAGGGCAGGGGTATGCAAAGAAGTTTGCCCGATCTTGCCAATGCATATGTGGCAAACCCACATGCATTGTGGAACGCCCTCAATAAAACCACATATCACCCATACACCACCCCCCAAAAACCATTCTCCCATTACCACTTCTCAGCTTCCATTCTCCCGCCATTCCCTCTCCCATTTTATTCCACCCACCAATCTTCTACCAACTTTAACTGCCACTATCACTCCCACTAAACTACCAGATGACTGTTGTCACAACATTTATGCCCACCAATGCCTCATTTCATTAAATCATACTCACCAATAATGGTTAATATTTCAAACCGTTATTCCATTCCCCAATAAACATTCGTCACCTATTCAAATTGAACCTTTACATTATGTTGTCTCTACAATTCAGAGAACGCCTCTGTCAGAGAAATTCAAGCAAAACAATGACCTTCTACCACTTTTTCCAGTCTCCAATCGCTAATATCTAGGTAAAATCCTTATCAATTGTCTCAGTCTTCTATTTTCCCCAATGTCTTCACATAAAGGAAAGTAAAAAATTACTATAGATAATCCCCTTTTACCCCCCGTAATCAACCTAGAATAACTACCATTAGTAGATATTATAAAATTTCAGAGACTAACTGTGAATTTGATCTATATGAACTACAAAATTGGGCTTTTCAAAAGTACCAAGATACCAGTGATGAAATTTATTTTTGGAAGTCCCTATTGCCTCAGTTATGTTTCCCACAAACCTACCATTTCCCAAAGTTTGTTTCTTGGTGTGGAACTCGATATCTACCTAGCCAGAGAGTTTTCACATAGCTCAGAATAATGAAACCCTTTTCTATGTGACTTCTGAATCAAATTTTCAAGCCCTCCAGGAAAATCCTTAAGAAAATTTTCATCCATTTTCAACTGATGCATCAATGGAAATTTACTAGGAATTATCATTTTCAGGCAGATCTCATATCTTTAAATATTTCTTTCCCTAGAATTCTAAATTACCCAAGACCAATCCTCCCTATTCTACTGTTATGTTCCCTTAATTGACTAGGCAAGTCATTTCCTTAGTGTCATGTTTATTAGGATACACAAGTGATGAATGAGTAGATCAATTCATCTTAGGATTCCTGCCAGTTTTCTCTTCTGGTAAAAATCCTTCAATAATATTCAACTATAGGAGTTCCTATCAGATGCCATTCATGATCAATTATTGAAGTTCAATGGAGAAGGTTTCTTCAAATATTAATTAGTTCTAGTTTACTTGGTTCTATATCATCACGTTGAAAGGTTTAAGTCCCTATGCAAAAGTTGGATGTTGGAGGTGTCCTAGAGTTAGTCATTCACTGGACATCATTAGTGAGAAAGACATCTGAAGAATTCTCATTCAGTGATTTTGTTAATCAATTCTTGTACATGGCCAACTATTTATTAAATAGTGATGTTGTTCCTAGAATTTCAACTGAAATTAAGAGAATTCTACACCTAAGTGAGCAAACTTAAGTGGGACACTAGTATTTATACATGAATTTCACTGAAATTATGACTTATATATGTGAACTACAACCATACAAGTTGCCTACATTTCTCCGAATGAAAATTTGTGCTCTTGAGTATATTGGGAAAATGATGAATGTAGATGATGTTCACTTTGTTGCTAGGAAACAAAAAGTACAATTTAAGTTGAAAGCACAGGTAGATCCTTTTATATCCAATACAAGAACTACAACAAAAGACATTGATGTTTTTTTAAAATAGAGGAATTTCAAATTCAGTTTCATTTGGTCTTATGACCCATTTGGAATTATATCTTCAATAATAGTAGCATAGAAATCAACACCTTATGCTCATATGCCTAAACCTGAAATTGAGCAGTATGAAAATAAATATGATTGGGATGATAATACTTTGCACAAGATTCAGGAGCTAGTATCTAGTCAAACGATACTGGAAACTCCAAGAATGACAAAGAAATAACTAAAGAGGCCAAGCGAAAATGTATCACATGCAGGTTCAAAGTTCTATGAATAAGAATTTCAAGTGGTTAAAAGGAAGAAGAGTATAAATATTGATGAAGAATCTTTATAGGCTCAAACTACTAAAGGGTTTATTGTTTTTATATTATGATCACAATCCCCTTCTTCTCTACAGCAGGTAGAAGAAACCATAGATTCTTCTTCTTCTTCTTCATCTCCTTCTTCAAGGAAGCTGAGTATATTTTATAAATTCCTAGAAATGAAAAGAAATAATGAATCACTCAAAACTTTGATATGTGCAGAGTTTTGGAAGCAGTCTTCCTCAACACAGACAAGGTTAATTTTAACATTAGACAATGAGAAAGGACAATTTCAATTGGCATTTCTGGAGCCAAATATCCCTATACCAAGGAAAATTGAGGATTACAAAACTTGTTTTCCTTTGACACCAAACAGATTCATCCCATATATCCAATTTATCTATACAAGAAAGAAATAAAACCACATATCACCCATACCCCCCCTCCCCTCACAAACCATTCTCTCATTACCACCTCTCTGCTTCCATTCTCCCACCATTCCCTCTCCCATTTTATTACTCTCGCCAACGACTCATTTCATTAAATCATACTTGCTAATAACAGTTAATATTTCAAACCATTATTCCATTCCCAAATAAAACTTTTTCACCTATTCAAATTAACCCTTTGCATTATGTTGTCTCTACAATTCGAAGAATGCCTCTATCATATAAATTCGTGAAAAACAATGACCTTCTACTATTGTTTCTATTTTGAAATTGCTAATATCCAGGTAAAATCCTTATCAATTTTCTCAGTCTTATGTTTTCCCCAATGTCTTCATATAAAGGAAAGTCAAAAATTGTTGCAGATAATCCTCTTTTACCCCTTGTAATCAACCTAGTTGAAATCCTATTAGTAGATACTCATTATGAAATTTCAGAGACTAATTGTGAATTTAATCTATATGAACTGCACAATTGGGATTTTCAAAAGTACCAGGATACCAGTGATGAATTTTATTTTTGGGAGTCCCTATTGCCTCAGTTTTGTTTCCCACAAACATACCATTTCGAAAAGTTTGTTGCTTGGTGTGGAGCTCGATATCTACCTAGCCAGAGAGTTGTAATAGCTCATAACAATGGAACCCTTTTCTATGTGATTTTTGAGTCAATTTGTCAATCCCTCCGGACGAATCTTTAGGAACCTTTTCATCCATTTTATACTGATGCATTAATGGAAATTTACTATAATTTATCATTTTCAAACAAAGCTCATATCTTTGAATCTTTCATGCCCGAGAATTATGAATTACCCAAGACCAATCTTCCCTATTCTGTTACTATGTTCCCTGAATTGTCTAGGCAAGTTATTTCCTTAGTGTCATGTTTATTAGGATACCCTAGCGACCAATGAGTTAATGAATTCATCTTTGGATTCCTATCAGTTTTATATTCTAGCAAAAAAACCTCAATAATATTCAACCATAGAAGTTCCTGTCAGATGTGATTCATGATCAATTCTTGAAGTTCAGTGCAAAAGGTTCCTTCAAATATTAATCAGTTCTAGTTAACTTGGTTCTATATCATCAAGCTGAAAGGTTTAAGTTCCCTATGCAAAAGTTGGATGTTGCAGGTGCCCCGGAGTCAATTTTTCACTAGCCATAATTAGTGAGAAGGACATCTAAAGAATCCTCATTTAATGATTTTGTTAAATAATTCCTATACATGGCCAACTATTTATTAAATAGTGTTTTTGTTCCTAGAATTCAACTAAAATTAAGATAATTTTACACCTGAGTGAGCATACTAAAGTGGGAAGCTGGTATTTATACCATATTTAACTGAAATTAGGATTTATGTATGTGAACTACAACCATACAAGTTCCCTATATTTCTCCCAATGGGAATTTTTTCTCTTGAGTATATTAGGCAAATGAGGAATGTAGATTATCACTTTGTTGCTAGGAAACAAAAATCACAGTTTAAGTTGAAAGCACAGGTTGATCCTTTTATAGCCAATATAAGAGTTGCAGAAAAATAGGCTGATGTTTTGTTAAAACGGATGAATTTCAAATTCAGTTTCATTTTGCCTTATGATATTATGAAACCAGCTCAAGAAAAGATATAAAAGATAGATCAACGCCTTAGAATTCAGCCTCTTCGAGGGGGCAACCTCCTTTACATTACATAAATGAACAATTCTTGGATGATACAAATGACAAAACCTCCTTTCTATATATAGGAGTCTAAGGAGTCACAATATAATCCAGCCGACCTAACAATAATAATATAAATCCACAAAAATAACAATAGAGGGATTCTATGGGGCACAAAAATAATAATATGGGGGTAATAGGGGCACAACAATATAAATAAGGGGTATAACTACAATAGTAATGGGGTAATCACTAGTATTATAGGGACCCAACATGCCCCTCTCCTTCAAAAAAGTGTTGTCCTCAACGCTTGAGTAGTTCTGGATACTTCTACATAAAATTCTCATCCTCCCATGTGGAATCTTCAGCAGATAAGTTCTTCCACTTGATAAGATACTCTGAAATTGATCTATTTCATAGCTGTCGAGTTCTTGTTTCTGTGACTGCTTCTGGTTCCAATATAATTTTTCCTTCCTCGTCAAGTTCTGGCAATATTGTTTGAACTGGGATCTTGTCGCCTATAACCTTCTTTAAACATGAAACATGGAAAACTGGGTGTAATCAAGAAGCTGCAGGAAGCTCCAATTTGTATGCCATAGTGCCAATCTTTTCCAACACCTTGTACAGACCATAATACTTTGGTGATAATTTATTTTCCTTCTTAGCTTGCTTTAGGGACATTTGATTATATGGTTTTAGCCGTAGGAATACCCAATCACCTACATCAAAACTTCTTTCACGGCGATGTTGATCTGCCTGTTGTTTCATTCTATTTTGTGCCAACACGAGGTTATCCTTTAAGAGTTGGAGGACTTGTTGTTGATGTTCGATGTGATGTTCCACTGCTTGAACCTTAGAATTTTCTCTTAAATATGATGTGATTGATGGTGGTTGGTACCCATAAAGTGCCATAAATGGGGTCATTTTTGTTGCTGTGTGGAAGGAAGTGTTATACCACCATTCAGCCAGAGGCAACCATTTGACCCATTGTGTCTGTTTATCAAATACAAAGCAACGAACATATCCTTCCAAACATTTGTTTACTATCTCAGTTTGCCCATCAGATTGAGGATGATAAGATGAGCTATGAGCTAACTGAGTACCCAGACAAGAAAATAATTCTGTCCAAAAATTTCCAGTGAAAATGGGATCTCTGTCACTTACAATAATCTTTGGGTTTCCGTGTAGCTTTTGAACTGTTTCCATAAATGCAGTAGAAACTGTACTGGCTTTAAATGGATGTGATAATGCACAAAAGTGTGCATACTTGGTAAGTCTGTCAACTACCACCATGATGACACTCTTTCCCTCAGACTTGGGTAAACCTGTGATAAAATCCATTGAAACCTCCTCCCAACGTTGGCTTGGAATGGATAAAGGTTGTAATAGACCCGGTGTCTTAATTGTTTCAACTTTATTTTGTTGGAAAACCAAAAATTCCGCCACAAACTTTTGAATATCTGATTTAAGGCCATCCCAAAAAAATTCCTTCTTAACCCTGTGGTAAGTTTTTAAAAATCTTGAGTGCCCTCCTAAGGGAGAAGTGTGCAATTCCATAAGAATCTTTTGTTTTAGCTGGGAATTCTTATAGAGGTATAAGTGATCTTTGTACCATAACGAATCATTTTGCCAGCTAAATGTATCAGAAGTACTGGAATCTTGTTGTAGCTTTCGAATAAGTGCCCACACTTCTTCATCATTCTTTCATTCCTCCTTCGCTTCGTTTATCCAATCTGGTTGGATAATAGAAATGGCACACAACAATGCTTCCATATCCTCATCCTTTCTTGAGAGTGCATCTGCCACCAAATTTTGCTTCCCTTTTTTGTAGATGATTTCAAAGTCATAACCCAACATCTTTGTGACCCACTTTTGTTGCTCTTCAGAGGATAATCTTTGTTCTAAAAAGTATTTAAGGCTATCATGATCCATTTTTACCTTGAAGTGTCTTCCCATTAGGTAGGGTCGCCATTTCTTAAGTGCATGGAGTATTGCCAACATTTCCTTCTCATAAATAGCTTTGCTTAAAAACTTTCCCTTGATTGGACGACTTTCAAAAGCAATGGGTCTTTCATCTTGCATTAGAACAGCACCAATTCCATTTCCTGAAGCATCACATTCCACAATAAAGGTTTTTGTGAAGTCCGGTGTAGCTAAGACCGGTGCTTGGCACATTGCCTCTTTAAGATGTTTAAAGGCCTTTGTTGCTTCCAGAGTCCATGAAAATGAATCTTTCTTCAATAATGTTGTTAGAGGTGCTGCTATTCTCCCATAATTCTTAACAAACTTGCGATAATACCCTGTCAACCCAAGAAATCCTCGCAGATGCCTTATGGATGTGGGGATTTTCCATTCCTTAATGGCTTTAATTTTTCTAGGGTCTACGTTAACTCCTTCATGAGATACAATATGAACCAAATATTCCACCTCCTGGACTCCAAAGAAACATTTGGATCTTTTTGCATATAATTATTTCTCCTCCAATAGTTGTAGCACCTTGTCAACATGTTCAACATGATCCTTCCAAGACTTGTTGTAGATTAGTATATCATCAAAAAATACCAACACAAATTTTCTAAGGAATGGTTTGAAAATTGAATTCATCAAACCTTGAAATGTTGAAGGTGCATTGGTAAGGCCAAAAGGCATGACCAAAAATTCATAATGACCCTCATGAGTTCTAAATGCCGTTTTCGGAATGTCTTCAATCTTCATTCTGATTTGATGATATCCCAAACGAAGATCCAGCTTGGTGAAGTAAATTGCTCCATGCAATTCATCCAGTAATTCATCAATGACAGGAATGGGGAACTTATCTTTAATAGTGAGCTTGTTGAGCTCCCTATAATCTGGACACATGCGCCATGATCCATCCTTCTTGTGCACCAATACTACTGGAGTTGAGAAAGAACTTTGACTCGGTTGAATTATACCAGCCTCTAGCATTTCTGCAACCATACGTTCAATTTCACTTTTTTGGACATATGGATATCTGTACGGCCTGATGTTTGGAGGAACACTTCCTGGAATCAGATGAATAGCATGATCATAATCACGCATAGGTGGGAGACCTTTGGGAGTCTCAAATACCTTGGAATGATTGTCCAGGACTTTTTGGAGATCTGGAGAAATAGATGATTCCAATGTGGAAACATCTAGCAAACATAATTGTACAATTACACCTCTTTGCTCCTTTTTTAGAAGCTTTGTCATGCCATTAGAGCTGATTATCTTTCCTTGTTTCCCTGCAATACCCCTTAATTCAACTTCCTTTCCTTCCACAGAAAATTTCATGAAAAGTTCTTGAAAATTAAAAGCTATTGTACCCAAGGATTGTAGCCATTGGACTCCTAGTACAACATCAGCACCTCCCATTGGAATGGAAAGCATTGGGCTAGTCAATACATATTCTCCCATGGATAGCTTGATATTATGGCACTTTCCAGAACAATTTATTGTTCCTCCATTTGCAATCATCACTTGACACTTTGGTGCTGGATATAGGAAGCAATTCAATTCTTTTGCTACCCTACAATGAATAAAATTGTGGGTGCTTCCTGAATCAATCAACACTATTACCTTTTTCTTCTTGATTTGTCCTTCTATCTTGATGGTTTGAGGAGTGGTAATTCCTACCAATGCATTACAAGATATGGTCGGATTTATTTGTTCTTCATCTAGGCTTTGTTCCTGGAATATATTCTCTTCTTTTGACCTTTCTTGCTCCTTTTCTTCTTCCTCTTGACAATCTATGTAGAATAATTTCTTCTCAGCACACTTATGACCTTTTGTGTATTTGCTATCACAATTGTAACAAAGCCCTTTTGCTCTTTTTTCTTCCAATTGTTGTGGTGTCAACCTTGTAGGTTGTGTAAGATTATGGGCAACAACACTTCCGTCTTTATAGTTGTGAATGGTATGCTTCCTAGTTGCCATAATTTTGCTTTCCATTTTTCTTGCTAACCTGAATGCCTTCTCTAATGAATCAGGTTCCCAAAGGCGCACATCATGTTGGATATTATCCTTTAAAGACCCTATGAACACATCAATCCTATGCTCCTCTGGAATATCTTTTACCCTTATGTTCAATTTTTGGAACTCCTCAATGTGCTCCATTATTGAACCCTTTTGTTTGAGACTTATCAATTGGCTAAAAAAGTGTTGCTTTTTGTATCCTCATAATGTGCTATCAATTCTTCCGTAAAAATTGCCCAAGTGATAAATTGTTTACGAGAACAAAGCCATTGATACCATACAAACTGATTTGGTTCCAAATATAAAGTTGCCATACGTACCTTTTGTGTGTTTTGCACATTATTGAGATCGAAGAATTGCTCCATCTCTAATATCCATGTGGCGGGATCCTTGCCATCAAACTTCCTCATATAGATTTTTGGAATGTGGTGATTCTTCAATCCAACATTAGCATCTATGGAATCATGATTAACATTTCTTTTGTTCTCATCATGAGTTTCCTTTACTACCTTTTCACCATTGGTAAGTATTTCTTGTAGAAAATTTGTCAAATCTGTCTTCAAATTTGCTATGCCTATCTTCAAATTTGTGTTCAAATCTATCTTCAAATTGTCCATCTTAGCTTCCATGCCATTCATCTTAGATTCCATGCCATTTATCTTAGCTTCCACGCCATTTATCTTAGCATCTGTTAACTTTTGTGAGCGTGACATTTGTTGCACTTGTTCTTGTAATTTTGATATATCATGTAGCATTTCTTCCTCTTCTTCATGAGTCATGCTAGAGCTTTCAGGTTCCTTACTAGGTGTTTGCATTTTCTTTCCTCGGGGCATCAGTTACCGATAATAATGCTCTACTATTCCCTTTGAATTCCTTCAAAATAAATTTTCAAACTGAGCTTAAGCAAAAATTTAAAAAAATCTACACACCTTTTTTCACTTTGTAGGAGCTCGATATTGCCTTTGATGTACCTCTGTACTTTCCAGTCATCTAGTTCTGAACTTGTGACCTGTAGTAGCTCTCTGTGTCCTCTTTCCAATGCCACAAGTCAGACCCAAATTGGATTCTCCAAGGAAGACTTATGCGAAATCTCCCACAATGACTAGATTATAGACTAGTTCAGTAGAGCTAACTTGTACGACATGCCGCAAGTCACTGTTTCGACCTTTGCATCTAAAAAACACCCACATGAAACTACAGTCCGTCCTCTTTTTGTACCTTTTTACTAAATTTCAATCCGATCCTAAGAGAGAAAGTTATGACGATTTTCCCCAGGTCACCTGTTTTGAATGTAATTCAGGAGTCTGCAAAAAGACCAACTTCCTCAGATCATATCTCTGAAAATATCGCGCGAAAAGCTCTAAAATTTGGACCCAAGGTTCAACGCCAATTCTTATCAAATGGGTTTTTTTGCGACTTCTGAAACGTCACAGAAAAAAAGTTATAGCGAAAATTCCACGATGACCTGTTTGGAGCAGCGAAACCCTAGAATCCAAAGCTCTGATACCAAATGTTATGAAACCAGCTCAAGAAAAGATAGATCAACGCCTTAGAATTCAGCCTCTTCGAGGGGGAAACCTCCTTTACATTACATAAATGAACAATTCTTGGATGATACAAATGACAAAACCTCCTTTCTATATATAGGAGTCTAAGGAGTCACAATATAATCCAGCCGACCTAACAATAATATAAAGCCACAAAAATAACAATAGAGGGATTCTATGGGGCACAGAAATAATAATATGGGGGTAATAGGGGCACAACAATATAAATAAGGGGTATAACTACAATATTAATGGGGTAATCACTAGTATTATAGGGACCCAACATATGACCCATTGGGAATTATATCTTCAATAAGAGTTACACAGAAATCAACACCTTATGCTCATATGCCTAAACTTGAGATTAAGCAGTATGAAAATAAAGATGATTGGTATGAGAATATTTTACAGGAGATTCAGGAGCCAATATCTAGTCAAACAATACTGGAAACTCCAAGAATGAAAAACAAAGAACTAAAGAGGCCTAGAGAAAATGTATCACCTACAGGTTCAGAGTCGCAGGAATAAGAATTTCAAGTGGTTAAAAGGAACAAGACTATAAATGTTGATGAATGATCTTCAGAATATCAAACTACTAAAGAGTTTACTATTGTTATATTGTCATCATAGTCCCCTTCTTTTCTACAACAGGTAGAAGAAACCAGAGCTTCATCTTCTTCTACTTCCTCTCCTTCTTCAAGGAAGCAAAGTATATTTTATAAATTCCTAGAAATGAAAACAACGAACGAAGCACTCAAGACTTCAACATGTGCATACTTTTGGAAGTAGTATTCCTTAACATAGACAAGGTTACTTTCAGCATTAGACAGTGAGAAAGGACAATTTTAATTGTCATTTCTGGAGCCAAAGATCCCCATACCAAGGACAATAGAGGATTTCGAAACTTTCCTATTTTATTTTGACACCAAACATATTCATCCCATAGATAAAATTGATCTACACAAGCAAGCAGGGGAGATGATTTACTCATCTTTGACAAGTTCTGCCATGACATCTTCTAAGTTGCAAGCATCACTCAATAATATTCGCTCTTAGTTAAAACTAGAAAAAACGTATTCTTTAGATACAAGAATCAAAGGACTTGAAGATCTAGTTTTAAAATTAGGATTAGATCATAAATATGTGAAGGAAACAAAATAGATAATTAAGAATATAAATGTTGATATTCAAGCATTAAGGAATTAGTTAAAGTTTCCCGCCTCTGAACATCCACAAACATAAGAAGTTGGCCAATTAGAAAAGGAAAAAGAAATATGCTTAAAATGATTGTTGAACAGAGCATGTAGATTCATAAGATGGAGGCAGAAATGGAGAAGTTGATTAAAGAAAGAGAGAAACAAATCAGTATTACAGTTGTCATTCCCATAGCGACACATTCTATAGCACGTACTTCTACAACAAGGACATCTACATGAGCAACAATTGCAATAGAAACATGGTATTTTGATTCAGCAGAGCAATTTTCAAAGGCCATGGGAGATTTATCTTTGGAAGATCGAGAAATTGGTAAGCATAAGATGCAAATCCAAAAAATTCAAGAACAAAAAATCAAGTTTGATAATGCATATTTGGCTGAGATTCAAAATAATTATAAGTTAACTCAACAATTAGAAATTTATGAGAATGAATCATTGATTGCACAAACTATTGCTCAGGCCAAAGAAAATATCTAGATTGATATTAATGCATTAGTGACTGAGTTATGTCCTTCCATTGAAATTATTTTTGAACAAGAATATTTATTGCAGAGATCAAAAGCAACAATAGAAGAAATAAAAGAAGACATGGACCACAAACTAGGAGATGCCACAAGGATAATTAAAGTCTTAAACTCCAAAACAAAGGATGAACTTGAAGAATTCGAGATTGAAGATAGAACTGAAGATGTGTTGGAGGTAAGAAAATTTTTGACCATGAGTAATTTGATATTACAGCTTGAGAATAAGTGTCAGAATTTAGAAGTTCAGATTAAAACCTTTCACAGAAAATTCAATGTTGTACATTAGAAAGGACTCGTAGGTTTGCAGGGTATACATGGAAAATTGATTCCAATTTAAGATTATCAACACATGTTACATGAGATTGCAGTGAACAAGCCTAAGTTTTCCAAAATCAGAGGAATTATAATTGGAAAAGATTTCATCGAAGGTTTAAGTTGTGATTTTCTCATTCAACATCAAATTGAGAATTTATTTCTAACTAGGCCTACTTTTGAAAAATGTACTGAAGTTGATGTGTCATACAAAAAATTGTTAAATTTTTATATCCTTGATGAAAAGAGATGTGATAAATTATGTGAGCTCATCAAATAGAATAGAATGCTAAATTTCAGAAGCAAACAATAGATAAGCAGGATTAGAAAACAAATAAAAAGCAGTAGTGAACAGAAAAGTAGAATTATAGCTATAGTAATCAAACAACAACCCTCGAAATTTGTGCAGAGTGTTCAAATTAGTTCATATTTACTATCTTTTAGTATTACTTTTGTAATATACCAATTATTTTGTATGATATAATATTTTGTAATAAATTTTAATTCAAGTCTAGATATTTTGAGTTGAACTCTATAAGTAATTTGTAATTCAAAGAATAAATGGTTGAACCCTTGTGTAGAACCAATTACATGCTTGTAATTTTCTAAGCTATTTCTGAAGTTAATATAATGATTTTGGATTCATTCTGAACAACTTTTGTATCTCTATGAGTTTTTCTGGTTATTCAATTATGTTTCCATTTTTATTTTTCTTTACACATGTTCAAGGTAACATATAAGTTTGGGTAGGTATAGATTGAATCTCAATCTCCCTGAAAGCCCCTACAAAGTTATCATTACTAAACGAAACTAATTAATTGAAATTGTTTGTCTTAGTTAATTCACTTAAATATTTTAATTGTTTCCTTTTGTCATCTCTTGCACATGTATTGTTTGGTTGTAAAAAAATTTCTATACGCATCTGCTATATATAACAAATTTGATATTCAATATGAATGTTTAATTAATTATATGTCTTCCTAAATTATGCTTTCCAAATCATTTTAAAGGTTAATTCTATTAAGAATGAAGAATCAACCCTTTTGTTTTCTCAGAAGTAGTTAAGATTTACATTTGTTTTAAATTTTAAAGCATTAGTCATCCATTTAAAATCAAAAACCTTACTTTAGATGCTTTGGCATAGTTCCTCAACATAGAATTGTCTACAAAGGAAAACATTAGATTGGCATTGTTGCTGGGGAAAAAATATTGAAGTCTATTTCCTTGATACAACAATCATACACGCCTCTTAACGGTGAATAAGAGATCAATAGGCTAAAATCCTTCACCTGGTGACTCTACATATTAAATCTAGCTTCACGTAGGCATACTAGATCTCAATAAGATCCTAAGAATTTCTCTCCTTTATCAGATCCAAAGAGATTAGTTAGAATTGCATCTATTAGATGTAGGTTAGAATCGTCTCTTATTGCTTCTTCCTCTGTTATATCTAAAATACGTTCACAATCTAAGCCTTTACAATCAATGCCAATACTTGTTGAATTATGAGATATTCCTCCAAAAATTTTAGAACTACTTTCTAAAGGAGTAGATCTTCAAACTACACTTTTCGTTTGTCAACTTGAGGCTTTTGAACTTCCTTATTCCCATTTGGAACCTTTTGACAGTGAAGAAGATCCTAAACTTTCTCTTTCTGAGTTTAAACCACTTGATTTTAAATCTTCTTGTGTACATACTTATACATCCACTTATAGTAAATCTGAAGATGAACTTAGTATTTATACTAATCACCTAGCTTTCAAGGGTCCTGAAAAGGTTTTTCCTGAAGTTCAGAAGTTAGTCATTAATCCTCAATTCTGCTAGAAACCCAAACCTTGATTACCTCCTTCTTCTACTAAATGTGTTTCTCCTAAAAAGACAACTCCATCATATCATCAAATGGTTGGTGTTCAACCAATTGTGGTAGCACGTTATGCAACCTTATTCCTCCCACCAACAACCCAGCTTCATTCTTTTCCTGATGGGTATTTAAAACATTTAACTAAATTTAATGGAGAGACGGGGCCATCTGTTGAAGATCACTTAGTTGCATTCTTATATTTTGCTAATAACATGAATATGAGCATGAATATGTTTATAAAAGACTTTTTTTTTTCAATCACTTGAAGGAAATGTTAGAATATGGATTAGACAACTTCAAGCTAATTCCATTAATTCATGGGATGAACTAGTCAACATTTTCGAAAATCAATGGGGAATAAAAAAGGATGACGTTTAATACTTAATAGAATTTGAAGACTTGAAAAGGAACCGTGGTGAACCTGTAGTTGATTTCATTAAGAGATCCAATAAAATTTATAACAAGATTCCCCCATATTGTAAACCTCCAGTTACTACTGCAAAATTTAGATTTTCCAAAGAATTTGAAGATGGCTTTCATGTAATGCATAGGGAGAGAAAATATGAAGCTTTAGCAGAGATGCAATCTAAGCTGAAGATAATAGATCTACATCTGCTAAATTGAAAGCTAAGGCAAAAAAGGTTGAAAAGAAAATGAAAGCTAGATAAGAAGGCACCTCATCATAAAAAAATAAAGATGAAGAACATAAAATTGATGAAATAACCTCTCTAATTAGAAATATCTCTAACAAAATCTCAAGAATGGAAACTCAAACTAGAGTAACCTAACAAGTTGCATATAGACCACAAGTTCAATATATAATACCTTTTCAACCTCAAATTTTGCAAAGACCAAATATTGATCAACAAATTCAACCTTCCCTAATGATTAATGATCAAGATCCTAAATAAATTGTTCCTATCAATACAAATGATATCAATTATTTTGAAGATCCATCATCATAGAATTTTATTGTTCCAATCAGTCAAGATCAGCCTCTAATTCAAAATCAAGAAAATTCTCAAATTTCTAAGTATCAAGTTTTTTTTCTGAATTCCTCATGGATGAATTAAGTAGAAGTTATGATCTTAGACCAAGGATAGGACCTGGAAGAATGGTCAAAAAGGTTACCTTTGATGAACCTCAATTAAAATCATCTAAAACACAAACATAATCAATTCAACCACAGAATTAGTTACAAGAACAAAATACTTCTAAAAAATCTATTCCCGCTATTTTTAATGTTGAAAAAGAGTTAAAATTCCAATCCCGTTATCTGAACTCTCCAAAACACTAGGTTATAAGCATCAAGTCTCTAAATGGATTCAATCTTCAAGTATTTGTAGAAATTTTGAATAATTTAATACATATTCAATGGAGATTATCCTGATCATGTACTATTGCGGAAAACATACACAATACATAAGCTCCTCTACGTTGATCAACAATATAGCAGCATCAATAACAATAAAACATCAAGAGCATTCACACATTAACACAGTATGTATCTCGGGGAAAGCATCGCGCTAAAAACCCCAACTATCTATATATTAATGATTGAGTCATGTAACATTACACAACATAATACTTCTCACAAGTATCTCCACCTCTGTTACACACAATACAGCTCAGATCTGATCTCCAAATCTCTTCCACTGCTTGCCTGCCTCCACTGCTCAATACCTGCTCAAGAACTGATGAGAATGGCTTCCCAAACTCGTTTTTCACCTGCAAAATAGTCACTCACTCTTTGTGGACGTGAGAAAAGGCTAAAATGTGGGCCAAATACGTGAGAAAACTCATTGGCATACTCAATCCTTTGATTGTGCAAGATCTGATGCACAACTATAGTCACAACTGATAGCAATCTGATTCTCTACCACCTGTCCCTGTTGAACTGAACATGCACTGACATGCAACTGAGTTAACTGATGTATTCATTAGTTGTATTATGAGTTAATAACTTGTGAATTAATTAATAACTAATTCACTCAACTCATCTCTAGTCTATTTGCCAGTTAGACTAAATACAACCAGTTTAACAAAGATAAACTGAACACAACTCCATCAACTCCACAATCAACTCCACCAAACTCAACTGATTGAGTTCTAACTGAAGTCATGCATGCAACAACTCAACTGACTCATAAGAAAAGCGTATTTCCTTCTGACAGCTGCATGTGCCACTTCTGTAGCTCAAACTGAAGTGCTCCAAGAGAATAATATTAAGTTTATAGTCCAAATATTATTGTGAGATAATAATATTTGACTTTTCTATTTTTGACAACCAGTCTAAAAATAGACTTTGATCACTCACACTGTGATCACTCACACTTTCATCAAAAATAGAAGTCCATCTATTTTTCCCAACTTGATCAATCATCCATAAACATAGACATGATCCATATGTCTAAAAATAGACATAGTCTAAAAATAGACTTGCGCCAAAAATAGCCTGCGGGCCCACTTAGTGAAGGCGACTCTTTTCACTAAGCTCCATCATCTTGTTGCAATCTCAACACTCCCTCTCGACAAGATATGGATTATCAACAACCCCTATCCTACCTCGGTGGTACTCGAATTTGCTCCTGGTGAGAGCCTTCGTCAGAATATCAGCATCCTGATCCTTCGTTGGAATGTACGAAAGTAACATGATCCTCCGCTGCACACAATCTCTGATATGATGGTACCTGATGTCAATATGTTTAGATCTATCATGAAATACAGGATTAGCTGAGAGTTTAATGCAACTCTGGTTATCACAGTAAATCATAGTAGGATCCAAATGAGAACCGAACAAACCAACCAGGATCTTCCTCATCCATATAGCCTTGCATGCAGCCAAACTTGCTGCCATATACTCGGCCTCCGCTGAACTGAGTGCCACGGATCTCTGCTTCCTGTTGTACCAAGAAACTGTTGTCGATCCGATATTGAAGACCCCTCCTGATGTGCTCTTTCTGTCTGTTGGGCTCCCTGCCCAATCTGCATCCGTGAAGCCACATAGCTTCACCTCATCCTCCTGTCTGTACCACAAACCATATCCCGATGTGCCTCTCAAGTAGCACAATACATGCTTGCCCGCCTTCCAGAAGAGCTTGGTAGGCTTAACCATAGCTTGTGAAAGCTGGTTAACTGCATAGCATATATCAGGTCATGTATTGACCAAATACATCAGTGACCCCACCAACTGTCGATAAAAAGTGGCATCCACTTCCTCTCCCGAAGTGGCATCCTCCTTCCTCCAACCTCCAGGAAGAGGAGTATCAACAGGCTTGCAGCCATGCATGTTGAACTTCTCCAGTATCTCCCGAGCATACTTGCCCTGAGAAACAAACAGTCCACCACTGCGCTACCATATTTCCAATCCTAGGAAATAGTGAAGGAGGCCCAAATCCTTCATCTCAAACTCTGTAGCAAGATCCTTCTTGCATGACAGTATCAACAGCTCATCACCCGTTAGAATCAAATCATCAACATACAGTACAATGATAAGCAACTTACCCTCCACCACAATCTGGTATAGGTTCGGATCCGCCTCGCTCTTGGAGAATCCAAGTCCTGTGAAATAGCTGTCTATCCGTGTGTACCAAGCACGTGGTGCTTGCTTCAACCCATACAACGCTCTCTTGAGCCTGCACACATGCGACTCGCTGCTGAAGACTTCAAAGCCTTCGGGTTGCTCAATGTACACCTCCTCCTCAATGACTCCGTTGAGGAACGCAGTCTTCACATCCATCTGATGAATGTGCCATCCCATCTGCGCTGAGAGAGCAAGAATCGTCCGTATGGAAGAATACCTTGCGACAGGTGCAAAGGTCTCCTCATAATCGATCCCCTCAATCTGTGAAAAGCCTCGGGCAACAAATCTTGCCTTGTACTTCTCCACACTCCCGTCAGCTGCCTGCTTAACTTTGTAGATCCATCTCGAACCCACCACTGATTTCCCTTTCGGTCTAGGAACAATCTCCCATGCACTGTTTCTGACAATAGAATCATACTCTTCCACCATGGCGTCTACCCATGCGGGATCCTCCACAGCTTCCTCGAAAGAGGATGGCTCAGTCACAACACACTTGCTCATAAGAGCCATGTATCCAGTGTACCGATCAGGTGACTGTCTCTGCCTACGTTGGGCTGTAGGTGGTCCTACAACTTTCTCTGCATCTTGAGCCAGTCGCTCAGCTTCTGTCAAGCGCTTTCTCCCTCTGATGGTTGGCGCTTCATGAGTGGTCTCTTCCACTCCATGAACCTCGTCCTGTGGCTGATCCACGTCCTGAAGCTCATCCTTAGGAACTAATAGCTCCTCATCTGCATGCAAGTGTAGCTCCCTCTCAAGCGAACACTTCATGGCTTTCTCCTCCTGAAATTTTATATCCCGTCGCACAACAGTTTTACCACTATCTGGAAAATACACACGATAGTTGTGGGGCGTATCAGTGTACCCCACAAATATCCCAACCTCTGCAGTCAGCTCCAACTTCTTTTTGGCATCCTTCGTCACATGCATGTAAACGTTAGCACCAAAAATCCTCAAATGAGAAAGATCAGGCTTCTTACCAGAATAAGTCTCCTCAGGTGTACTCATGCCAAGTATCCTATGAGGACAACGATTCTGCACATAAACTGTTGTATTGCATGCTTCCGCCCACAAGTGAAGGGGTAGGCCCTGATCATGCAACATTGCCCGTGCAGCACCCACAATCGTTCTATTCTTCCGCTCAGCTACCCCGTTCTGCTGTGGGTTATGGGGAGCTATGAGCTCTCTACGAATCCCTTCTGCCTTGCAGAAATCCTTGAACTCGTCCGAGATGTATTCACCACCATCATCGCTCCTAAGAGCCTTCACCTTCTTCCCCGACTCCTTCTCGACCAGTGCTTTGAATTCACAGAACTTTGAATATGTCTCGCTCTTCTTCTGCATGAAGAAGATCCAGCACTTACGAGAGAAATCATCAACAAAAATCACATAATACCTATGTTTTGCTGTCGAAGCAACTGAGAAAGGTCCACACACGTCTGTGTGAATTCTCTCAAGGATCGTCGTGGCGCGACTATCCTTCTCGTGAAAGGTGGCTTTCACAAACTTCCCCAAAGTACACCCCTTGCACTGATCTGACTGCGCAAGTGTGCCTTTAGGAAGCCCTGTAGTGATCTGTTGCAGTATCTTCAAGGCTCCATGGTGAAGGTGACCCAATCTCCTGTGCCACAACTCGCCATCATCCCGGCTCACCAATCCTTCTGCCTTGCCTGCCATTGCTGCGCATCCATCTACATGCAACTGATAAAGGTTCCTCACTTGAACCCCTATCTTCCGGGTCTCACCAGTTGTCTTGCTGCGCAGGAAGGCCTTTCCCTCGCTGAAAACAACATCATACCCCTTGTCTTCTAACATTGCCACTGAGATGAGATTCTTCTTCAATCCTGGAACATGCATGACTTCCTTCAATACAAAGGGTTTACCAGACTCCCTCTCAAAGGAAATGGTACCGATACCGGTCGCACTATATCTACCATCATCGCCCATCTCGATGTGCACTCCAAGATCTTTGTCCTCCAGATCAGAGAACAAATATCTATCTCCCATCATGTGAAAAGATGCACCACTGTCCAAGAACCACACTGATCCCATCACACTTGAAACCAAGCATGCGATCAGTGAAAAATCAAGCTCAAACTGAGAAGCTAAGGCCTCTCCCCCTGCAGATCCAACAGCTTGCTTGTTCTTCTTCTTCTGCGAACAATTTGTGGCATAGTGTCCGTGCTGGTGACAGTGAAAGCACTTCACCTTGGACATGTCCTGCTTCTTGCCTTTTGCACCGGAATGAGAAGCTTTATTGTTCTTCCCTTTCTTTGCTTTGGCAGCCAAAGCACAATTCTCTTCATCAGATACCTTTGATGAAGATCCATTCTCACCTTTATTGTTACTGAGTTTATCCTTGAGCGCCAGGTCGCTCTTGCTTTGGAATAACATTTGCAATCCGTTGAAAGACATTTTCAACAACACTGCTGCAAATTCGAATTTCCACCAGCTCCAACTCAACTGCTTCCAATCTAGAATTCGTGAGAACACAATATTTCTCGTACAGAGATTGACTGTATGTGCTTTTACCGGATATTTCACCTTCCAAAGGAAGGATGAATCCAGAGGCTACCTGGCCCGATTACAGACTTTGCCTGAAGAAATAGAATGTAAACACTTCCTGAATAGTAGATCTGATGATCAATCCTCGCTTGATATCCTGTAAAAATCTCTTCTACAAATCAAGCACCTCTGATACCATGTAGAAACTTTTTCTACAAATCATCTAGCTCCGATACCATGTAGAAAATTTTTCTACAAATCATCTAGCTCTGATACCATGTAGAAATTTTGAATAATTTAACACATATTCAATGGAGATTATCCTGATCATGTACTATTGTGGAAAAAATACACAATACATAAGCTCCTCTACGTTGATCAACAATATAGCAGCATCAATAACAATAAAACATCAAGAGCATTCACACATTAACACAGTATGTATCCCGGGGAAAGCATCGCGCTAAAAACCCCAACTATCTGTATATTAATGATTGAGTCATGTAACATTACACAACATAATACTTCTCACAAGTATCTCCACCTCTGTTACACACAATACAGCTCAGATCTGATCTCCAAATCTCTTCCACTGCTTGCCTGCCTCCACTGCTCAATACCTGCTCAAGAACTGATGAGAATGGCTTCCCAAACTCGTTTTTCACCTGCAAAATAGTCACTCACTCTTTTTGGACATGAGCAAAGGCTAAAATTTGGGCCAAATACGTGAGCAAACTCATTGGCATACTCAATCCTTTGATTGTGCAAGATCTGATGCACAACTATAGTCACAACTGATAGCAATCTGATTCTCTACCACCTGTCCCTGTTGAACTGAACATGCACTGACATGCAACTGATTTAACTGATGTATTCATTAGTTGTATTATGAGTTAATAACTTGTGAATTAATTAATAACTAATTCACTCAACTCATCTCTAGTCTATTTGCCAGTTATACTAAATACAACCAGTTTAACAAAGCTAAACTGAACACAACTCCATCAACTCCACCAAACTCAACTGATTGAGTTCTAACTGAAGTCATGCATGCAACAACTCAACTGACTCATAAGAAAAGCGTATTTCCTTCTAACAGCTGCATGTGCCACTTCTGTAGCTCAAACTGAAGTGCTCCAAGAGAATAAGATTAAGTTTATAGTCCAAATATTATTGTGAGATAATAATATTTGACTTTTCTATTTTTGACAGCCAGTCTAAAAATAGACTTTGATCACTCACACTGTGATCACTCACACTTTCATCAAAAATAGAAGTCCATCTATTTTTCCCAACTTGATCAATCATCCATAAACATAGACATGATCCATATGTCTAAAAATAGACATAGTCTAAAAATAGACTTGCGCCAAAATTAGCCTGCGGGCCCACTTAGTGAAGGCGACTCTTTTCACTAAGCTCCATCATCTTGTTGCAATATCAACAGTATTGATATAGAGGGGGATTTCATTAGTTTACAGGATGAAAAACCTCAAGTTGTTTTTTGTCCTAGTTCATATATGATTGATGAAAGTGTACCTCATTTTTATGTCACCTTGAAAATTCATCATTACCTTTTATATAATGTATGTTAGATTATGGTGCTTCCCATAATCTAATTCTTAAGTAATCATGGATCAAATTCAATTACAAATCACTAGACCATATCATGATTTCTATCCTTTTGATTATAAGAAAGTACCTTCCATCGGATTAATTAAGGATTTAGTTGTAACTCTTGCTCAGATCCTTGTCCAAAGTATAGTATTATATATTGTTGCTACAGATATTCCCCCAAAATTTGGAATCTTATTATCAAGATCTTGTTGTGCCAAGTTAGGGGGAAGTCTACAAATGGACATGTCTTATGCTACAATCCCAGTTTATAGAGGTGAGCATTTAAGATTATAAAGAGAAGTAAGATTCATCAATACAATTTGTAAATCAAATCAATAAATTAATCATCCCATCTATGCAATTGATCAAGCCTTCGGATGTTTGATTTTGTTGCTAATGATCTTCCAAATCATCAAATCAACATTGAAGAAAATGTTAATACCCCTAAAATTTTAAATACTGACATTTGGAAAATGTATTTTGATGGGGCATTTTCCAAAGATGGGGATGGGGTTGTAATTGTACTCAAATCTCCTGAGAAGAAAAATATAACCTAATATTTTAAATTTTATTTTGAGGTCACAAAAAATGTGGAAGAATAAAAAGGCCTAATTTTTGGATTAGAGTTAGATAAGAGTCTGAAAATTCAAAACTTGGCAGTATATGGTGATTCATAGTTGATTGTAAAACAAGTTAGAAATACCTGTCAAACCATGAATCCTAGACTTAGAGCTTAAAGGAATGAAGTTTGGGATTATGTAGATAATTATTTTCAAGCCTTCAATATCACATCAATCCCAAGATAAGAAAATATTCATGCTGATGCTTTGGCAACTTCTGTCAGTTCTTTAAAAATACCCAATCCTCTGAAATTGCATTATCAAATTGAAGTAAAATACAAACCTTCCATTCCCGACAATCTCAAACACTGGCAGGATTTTGAAGATGATGAACATTTTTTTTTATAGGCAATAGATGATTTTTTTGCTTTACATGTTGAAGAAGAACACATTGATGAAAACAAATCAAATGACGATGATCAAGATTCACATTTAAAATAGAAAATTGTCGATATTGATATCATTGAGTTATCAAATAATTACATTCCAAAAGTATTAGTTCCCCTTGAAAAATTGTTTGATCATAATGATGTCTCAAAAAATTCATTGCTAAATTCACACCAAGAAGATGTTCAGGACTGTAATATTGGTATTTCTGAAGAAATCAAAAGTGTTAAAATTTCAACATCATTGCCTCAAGAAATTAAAGACAAATATATCAATATTTTTAAACATTATAGAGATGGATTTGCATGGTCATATGAAAAATTGAAAATCTATGACACAACCATTATTGAGCATAAAATTCCTCTCAAACCAGAAGCTAAACCATTTCAGCAGAAATTAAGAAGAATAAATCCAGTCTTGCTTCCAATCATTGAGAAATAAATAAAAAAGTTATTGGATGCAAAAATAATTGTTCCCTTAAGATATTTTGAATGGATATCCAACCTAGTACCTGTTAGGAAGAAAAATGGAGAAATAAGACTGTGTTGACTTTAGGAATTTGAACAAATTGTCTTTAAAGGATAATTATCCATTACAAAAATGGACCAATTAATTCAAAGAGTATCAGGTTCAAATATGATTTCAATTTTAGATGGATTTTGTAGATATAACCAGTTTTTGGTTAGCCCAGAAGACAGAGAAAAGACAACGTTTACAAATTCATGGGGTACATTTATGTATGAAAAGATGCCATTCAGAAAAATTAACACTAGATCAAAAATTCAAAGACAAATGGATTTGGCATTTGATGGTGAGATAAATAAATTTATTGCCATTTGTCTTGATGATTTAACTGTATTTTCTGATTTTGATGATAAACACTTGAAACACTTGAGAATTTTTTTTGAAATATGTAGGAAATATGGGATTTCTCTTAATCCAAAAAAGTCACTTTTTGCTATGAAAAAAGGAAAGCTATTGGGACACATAATTTCAAAGGAAGGAGTTTTTATTGATGGAAAAGGAGTCTCATCAATTCAGGTAATCAATTTACCTAGAAATAAGAAAGAAATTCAATCATTTTTAGGAAAAATAAAATTCTTAAGAATATTTATACTTAATTATGTTGAGATTGTGAAATATATTACTTATATGACTAAAAAGGATAATGAGGTCAAATGGACAGTGTAGGCAAGATATTATTTTTCACACATCAAGAAGGCCATTTTAGAAGCGCCACTGCTAGCAAGTCCATATTACTCAAAAAACAATTATATCTTTTCCTTTGTCTCAGATACTACCATAATAGTTGTGTTAGGGCCTTCTTTTTTGAGATTTTGTGGAGAAAGAGCCGATGACAAGTGGCAGGAGTGACTGCTAGGGAGTCATGGAGTTGACATCTGAGGGAAGACTAGAAACTGAAGAAAGACTAGAAGTCGTGAAGGGGTGGAGAGAAGAAGCAGGGACATCTAAGTGAGGGAAGAGCAGAGGAAGCCTAAGATGAAGGAAGTTGAGCAAAAGGAAAGAGGAACTGGAATTCTGGGTAGATGGAAGGATATAAAAATTAGAAGAAAGAATGAAGTGTGGGTATTTTTGTTGTTTCTACTAGTCAGTCGCATAGACTCTGTAATGATTCTAATCTTCTTGTGTTTCAAAGACATGAGAAAGACTACGTGATCATATTTGTATGAGTTTATATGTTGTTTGTTTGATTTTTACTGCTGATAATTAGGCCTCGAGCCATGTGTACTAAATTATGTTATGATAATGGAGAATGTTGTTCTGGAATTACCTTGTATCCTTGTGTATTATGCAGACTATTTAAAATTTTTATAAATGCATTTGTTTAGGTAATCTCTTGATATAACATGAGCAGATTGTTTTGATTTGCTTCATTTGCATGATAAGATACCATCATTTGTTCTTTTTTTGTTGATATGATTCCCCTGGTATCTAATTTTGACCCTCATTTAAATTCAGTCGTGGCACGGCTCAGGTGAGACTCTTTCCCCCTCCCAAGTAAGATGAAAATGCCAGCATTGTGCTAGACTACATCGGAGCCTTGTTGGCCCCTTATGCTCGAACCCAGGGGCTCAACCCTACTGTCAATTTTGTGCCAACAAATGGCTCTATTGTCGAGACCTAAAATTCAAAAGGAGTGTTCGGAATATGGTATTGAGGATTTTTAAGAAAGAAATATGAAACTAGTGTGATGAGCAAGTGGATCATTTTGTTTCTCAGAGAGCTCTACTCCACCATTGAGATGTTGTGAAGCTGAAAGACGAGATCCTCTATTCGAAAGTTGTAAGTGATCAGTACAAGATATTCTGGTGCAAGTTCCCAGAAGAAATATTTAACTTGTTGAAATTTGATGACTAAAACGTTTCTTGCAATCCCAACCCAGTTTTAGTTTCACCTTATCACTCCCGTTCAGTTAAATTCCCTTTCCCATAAACATACATTCAACATATAGAATTTTGGAAATGAAAAATTCAGATTAAAACACATGGAACTGTCAACACATGCTAAAAATAAATATGGACATAAACAAACCAACAATATACATAGATTTTTGGTCAACTTAGACTCAGGAAAAACCCCTTCAATATTCTCTGGTGAATACCTGTTAAAGAGCTCTTCAAATTTATTTATCTTTCAAGTTAAGGAAAAATACATTTGCAGAAAAAAAAAAAAAAATATAAAAAAAATAATATATATATATATATATATATATATATATATATACTTATCTCTTTAGCCCAAAGCTCCTTGAAAATTGTGCCCACTTTGTCTCAATTTCCATGCCCACTTGAAGATGAAAATATGTACTATACAGACTGTATTGTATAGATTTTGTATAGACTGTATGAATTTTTGTACCATTGTATGAACTATACAGATTTAAAAAAAAAAATCAAAAACTTCTCTCAAATGGCGTGAAAATCACATCATTAACTTTTGTTCGTATTGTGCCTTTTTTTGTCTTCTATCCCTTGATTTTTGTGCCCGTCTTTGCCTAGAAATACCTTCTTTAGCTTGCTGCAACAAATTTCTCCTTCATAATTTTTCTCCAAATCTCAACCTCTTTTCTCAAATCTGCTCATGAAGAATGAATGCAGTCTCTCTTTTATTTCCCCCTTTTGTTTCCCTAAAGGAATTTTGGGTAACCCTAAGATCTAATGGCTCAGATTCATTTATATCAATGGATGAGAATAAATGTGCATTTAATTCTCACTTTCTATCTTTTAACTCACCCATTAAATAAAGTACCTACATTGTACTTTATGTCTAAAGTCACTTTTCAATTTATAATTTAACATTGACTTTACCACTTATAAAGTCACTTTCACTTTATAAAGTCACACTTAGGAAAAGAATTATTTTTGACACTTTTCCCTAGGTAGAGACTAACCCATGGTAAACTACTTGTCCAAGGTACATTAAAAATCAAAACTCCTTCTTACCGAGGAAAGTGTTTCTCACCACACCGATCTTGTCCCTAAAATGAAATGATTGCCTCTTGGCAAGGACTTCATGAGAACATCGACCACTTGCTCATCTGCCGATATATACTCCAGCTTCACTACCCTCTTTTGAACATAGTTCCTGATGAAATGATATCTCTTGTCAATGTGTTTTGACATGTTATGAAACACTAGATTCTTCGTGAGTTCAATGCAACTATGATTATCAGAGTAAATAATCGTCAGTCTCAACTCCCGATCAAATAGGCCATACAAGAACTTGTGAATCCAAATGGCCTCACAACTAGGCTAGATAGAAGCCATATACTCAGTCTCAGAAGAGCTCAAAGCAATTGACTTTTGCTTTCGATTGAACTACAACATAACAATTGAACCCAATCTGAAGCAACACCTTGAAATTCTTTTCCTGTTAGAAACACACCCTACCCAATCTAAATTTGTGTAACCTACCAACCTCACTCCATCTCCCCACCTATAGTCCAGACCATAATCAATAATCCCCTGCATGTAGTGAAGAAAGTGCTTTGCAGCTACCCTATGGACCCTCTTGGGCTCAACCATGAACTGGATAAGTGTGTTCACTGCAAAGCATATATGTGTCCTAGTGTTGACCAGATACATCAAGGACCCAATAAGATGCTTATACAATGTGGGATCCACCAAACTAGAATCTGAAGCATGAAGCTTCTTCCAGTTGGTGATAATAGGTGTAGACATGGTTCTATAGTCTGCCATGTGAAATATGCTCAACACATCCACAACATACTGCCCCTGCCCTAGAAAGATATGCCCCTCCTCCTGCCACACCTCAAGCCCCAAAAAGTAATGCATAAGCCCAATGTACTTCATCTTGAACTCCATAGACAGATCCTCCTTACAACCACTAATCAGTCTCCCTACCCGAGTGGTGAAGAAGTCATTAATGTACAACAAAAGAATGAGCAGATGATCCCCTACAACAATGTAATATAGGTTTAGATCTGCATCACTCTTCGTGAAACCCATCTGCTACAAGTAAGTATCAATCCTCAAATACAAAGCTCTTGGAGCTTGCTTAAGTCGGTAGAGTGATTGCCTCAACCAACATACATGGGTCTCCCACCCAAGTACCTCAAAGCCCTGTTGATGTTCAACATACACCTCCTCCTCTATAACTTTATTTAGAAATGCGGTCTTCACATCCATCTGGTAGAGCTGCTAACCCATTTCTGCAACAATAGAAATAACAAACAAGATAGAATTGTACCGAGCTACGGGAGCGAAGGTATCATCATATTCAACTCCCTCTATCTATGAGAATACTTTAGCCACAAACCTCACCTTGAAATTCTCAATGTTGCCATCTATAGCATGCTTGATCTTGTAGAGCCACCTAGAAGTCACAACTGACTTTCCCTCAGGCCTAAGCACCACTTCCCAGATATTGTTCTTAATGATAGAGTCATACTCCTCCACCAAATTGTCTCTCCATACCTCCTGGCTGGAAGCCTCCTCATAGGTAGTAGGCTCATAGTCAACAATGTTGGTAGCCTTGGCTACATAACTACAAAACCGCTCAGGTGGCACACTCTGCTTGTTCACCCTCTTCGGAGGACTAATGGACTCTGCTTCCTTCAAGGTGTCTTGAAGACACTTGGGCCTCCTCTTCCTTGAAGAAGATTCCCCATATGGAACCTCATCCTTTTCCCCCTAGTCTAGTGAACATGAAGGTCTGCCAACTGACCCTCGTGTGCTTGTACCAGCACCTGTCCTCAAAGAACCTGTACCTATGTCAGTTGAAGTGCCATGTGAACTATGTACCAGTGGACTCCCTAAAGAAGTGCTCAGTGAACTCACCATTAGTGCCCCAAATGTCTGACACTGAAGTACCTCTTGTACCAGTCGTTCCATAACCCTAAGGTCCTGCTCCCTGTACCTGACCTCCCTACTGAGGAGAAGTTTGTGACTTTCTCTCATCATACTCCCGTGATCTCCAATAGTCCCTCTCCTCCTCGACCTTCACATCCCTCCTAATCACCACTCTCTATTTATAAGGAATGGAAATATGATAAGCCTTCAAAGTATCGCTATAACCCATAAAGATACCATTCTCTGCCATCAATTCCAACTTCGTCCTGTACTCCTTGGGGATAAAAGAATATGTGAGAAATCCAAAGATACAAAGATGTCCTACATGAGGCTTCTCTCCAGTGAAAGCCTCCTCTAGATTCATATTCCACAATACTCTATGAGGACTCATGTTCTGAAGATAAACAGTATTATTGCAAGCCTCAACCCACAAGAAAAAGGTAACCTTTGATCATGAATCATCACCCTAGCATCCCCAACAATATCTCTATTCTTACTTTCAAACACCCCATTCTACTGGGGGTTGTAAGGAACCATGAACTCTCTCCTAATGCCCTCCTGTGCACAGAAGTCAGAAAACCCACCATCGATGTACTCACCACCATTGCCTGACATTAAGACCCAAATCTTCCTACCTTTCTACTTTTCCACAAGAGCTTTGAACTCTTTAAAGTGACTGAAGACCTCACCCTTGGTCTTCAGGAAATATGTCCAAGTACTCCTAGAGTATTCATCAATGAATATAAAATAATACTCATAACCACCGAAAGACACATGAGACATACGACCACTAACGTCAGTATGAATCAAGTCTAGTATGCCTGTAGATCTGTTGTCACTCGCTAGGAATGGTAACTTGGTGTACTTTCCTAAAGCACACCCTTTGTAGACCTCATAATGCTTGACACTGAAATAAGGAACTCTAATAGTGATCTCCCTCAATATTCTCAAAGCTTCATGATGCATATGTTCCATCCTTTGGTGAGATAACTTGCACAAGTATCTACTGTTGGTGGTACTAGTGTGAGTGCTACCAAATGTGCTACTCACCAATGCTCTTGCTGATTGAAAAATGAACCCGTATAGTTTCCCAAAGTGGATTCCAATCACTTTGGATGAAGTGATGGAGCCTCCCCTAGGATGCATCAATACCTGCCCTCTTAAGAAAGTGCATCAAACCCCTTCTCCTCCATAGAAAACATTGAAATCAAGTTCTTCTTCATCCCGAGAACATACAAACTGTAGAATTTCCTACAAATTCTATACAAATATACCTCTGATATCTATGTAGAAAATCTAACTATATATTAACTCGATAATGCAATATACCAAAGAAAAATATTATAATCTACTTCTACTATCAAACTTGCGGAAGCTTAAAGATAGAGCTGAATCAGAGATGAACACATATAACCATTAGAATAAGAATCAATACACATGAAACACAGAAAATACTTAGGGGAAAGCCTCAGCTAAAAACCCCACTATCTGTATTATCATACAAGGTGGAAATAGATCAATATTATACAAAGCCTTAGCTCTCACAGCTAGCCAGCTCTTAGTACAATCCTCCTGAATGCTCACAGGCAATCAAAGCTTATCACAAGCCTTCTCCTCAGCTCTCCAAGCTCCTATTTCCCTACAAAGTTATCTCTAGGATGATCTCCTTCACCCAGTGTAACACTGCTCTCACACATTGCTCTAAGACACTGTCAGAACTGTGCAATCCTCAAGGAACCTTCCCTTGACTGCATGGATGATTTTCCTTTATAGGAAAACACATGCAACTGATAGTAACCTATCCTTGAAATTTAGCTCAATTGGGTCTTTCCCAGAATAGACATGCATGAGTTAATGATGAGAGAATCTTCAGTTATCTGGAGTACACTGGCTGAGTGCATACATGCATCAACTCACTAATAACTCATAATTAGTTCCTCAAATAGTTTGGAACTAATTTACCTGGACTTAACTCAATAAACTGATCTAACTAATTACAACTCAAATATAACTCAATATTATCTCCTTAATTAAGGGATAATATCCTTAATTTAAGGGATAATTGTTGCATGATTGCAGAAAGACTTCTAACTTGAATTTCTCCAACTAATTAATACATAATTAATTAATTAATTAATTCCAAGCAGCTAGTAAGACTAAATTCAAATTTTAATTCAAGGACAAATTAAAATTCAAATATTCTGGATTCTATTTTTATCATTTCTTCTTTCTATTTTCAACACTCCCTCTCAACAAGAAAGGAATTCAACACAATCCTGATCTGGAACCTTTGGAATGCTATGCATGCAACACTTCTCTCTAGTGTTGTTTCTCCAACAACTCCAGAAACAAAAAAAACATCCAAACTTAATTAGAATGATGCCTCTATCATCAAAGTCTCTTACTACTATTGCCTTTGTCGACTGAAAACTTTGTGCTTTTGTTGACTAAGCCTTTATGCACTGTTGTCAATCCTTCTCTGTGCTCTTTAGTATCTGACTACTCTAGCCTCTGTCACTTTGATATCTGACTGCATCAATCCCACTGATTCCTCCTGCTACTATGTAATTTGGGCTCCCGTAGCAAGGTATGATCCATGAGATAAAACCTCTCAATGGACCTTGCCCAATTTCAGCCTTCTTGAGACTATCACTTCACATCACCCCACCTCACACTTGGAGGTGTGGCTGCATGTGATCCCTATGCCTTCTTCAATTGTGGCTCCTCCACAATTGTCTAAGTCTTCTTCTCAGACTGAATGTTGAGAGGTAATTTACTCTCCCTCTCAATCACCAAGTCTCTAACATTTTCCTTGCTCCTCAAGGCTTTGCATGCATCTTGAACCTCAAAAGAAGATAGGTTCTTGACTTGTGAAGTGATCTGTTTCACCTGTCTCGTGGTGATGTGTCTAAGGAAAACCTTTCCCTTAATAAAGACAACATCGTAGCCTTTTCCCTCCAACATCAAAACCGATACCAAATTCTTCTTCAGTCCAAGCACATACTTCACATTTGTCAAGGTGATAAGAGCTCCATGCTCCCTCTTAAAAGAAACCGTGCCCACTCCTAAAACATTATACCTTTCATTGTCACCCATCTCTATGCGAATATTAAGGTCTTTCTCCTCTAAGGTACTAAATAAACTTTTATCGCCGGTCATGTGGAATGAGGCTCCACTATCAAGATACCAACCACAACCCATCATCGATGACACGATGCATGTGATGAGGGTGAAGTCCATCTCAAACTGAGAGGCTAATGCCTCACCTTTAGATCCTTCTGAGGATCCCTTCTTGGACTTATTTGATGGTAAATTAGTCACATAATGACCCATTTCATGACAATTAAAGCATCTCACTTTAGACTTGTCAACCTTCTTCCCTGCATGAGAAGAATTCGATTCAGAATGGGATGCCTTCCCCTTCCCTTTCCTTGCCTTACTTGCTAAGGCTAGATTTTCTTCATCATCATCCTTGGATGAAGAACCATCTCGAGTGCTCCTCCTGATCTCCTCCTACATGAGATCTGGCCACAGTCATTCCCAATCCCACAGTTTCTCCCTTCCATTCACAGAGTCCTGGTAGCTATTCCAGCTATTTGGAAGGCCAAGGAGAGCGAGGCTCACCATATCATCATCGACAGTAGTTATTCCCGCACTCCAAGCTCATCTCTATAAGTGGTGAGCTTGTTCAGATATGTGGAAATAGTATCGTCGTTCTCCATCTTGATTCTTTGAAGCTTATCCTTGAGTGCCAATTTCCTCTGGTCGCTACTATTCTGTTAGAGGTCCTTCAATGTCTTCCACATTGAATATGGAGTATCCTTCCTGTTATCACCCCAAGAAACTCACCTAGGTTGTATATCAGTGATGCTCAGGAACATTATAAATTCAACAAAAATGTTGGATAAATGGTGGATGAATGAAACAAATGTTGCATATTCAAGCCAAATAACCACTTCTACTATGATTGACCCCAGACATGGATGAACACCCCTAGAATACAAGGCTTTTAACCACCAATTACTCACAGTTTAAAGAAAGTGTGATGATGGAGAAGACTGACTACACCAGCAGATACACAGGACCCTGTGATGGCCAGCTGCAACCAGTAAGGAGGTCTATAAATCTATTATCTAATACACAGATAGGATGACAGCTCTCTGGTATTAAAACAACAGAAAACTGCAAGAAAATTCAATGATACATGCTAAATTCTAACACAGAGGCGGGATGACAGCCCCTCTGATGCTAAACATTCATAGCACATGAATAAATGCAAAACAGGCACAACCTGAAACATAGAAGAAGTGAAAGGTGAGAAAATGACAGCAAAAGAAGCTTGTATTAGTTGGAAATGAAGACTAGAAGCTGCAGGTCTCACAGTAGTTAGAATCTCCAGAAGTTGAAGCTTACAACAGAATGACATTCATCTAACACTCATCAACCTGATTACATCATTTTTCTGAGTATATATAGAATCAGTTTACAAAAATCTTTGCTAGGCTATGCGTGGAGGTGTCTTAATGGATCACCAACCACACTTACACACAGATATGGGCCTCTGATGCATTCTGACTATTTTAATTAACAAATTTGACATTCTTAGGTACTTTGGTGTACTCCTGGACAGTTGAAATATTATCTTCAGAATTTTCAATAACTGCTACTATCATTGAACTGCTCAAAGATCATTCTCCTCGTCCTTGGCCATATTGTCTTTGAATGTGGCAGCTAAACTATTAATTGCACAGTGTATTAAACATGGGTTATTTTCTCCTTCGGGCACATAGGACTGCTCAGAATACAAAAGTTGCATTGAAAACGTTGGGCTGCGATGGAAGGCACAGAGGCAATATCAGCCATCGAATGAATAAAAACAACGAAGGAGATGGTGTAGGAAGAGCTACCATGAGGCAAGGCGGAAGAGATCTGTGAGCCGTCGGATCATAAAAATCGACAGCATAGATTTGATCTGAGAGGCTATCAAGAGCGAACAAGATCAGTTGAACGAGGGTCATTAGATTGCGAGCGGCAGATCCAATGGCTGACGGAAGCAGAAGGCACATGACAAATAATGGGTGGGGAGCCATACCGGAAAGGCGGTAAGCGGTTTCCCCGCACTGCTTTATGGGAAAGGTGGTTTCCATATGCAACGATGCAACGCAATCGGGGAGAGACACGTGGCCGGCGGGAAACCGCTTCCCTGCGGGCTAAAGGATGAGCTGGTTGGCGGAGCGGGGAAATCGTATGTTGTCGGATCAACGGGCGAAGGATTGGACAGTGGAGAATAAAAGCACGGGTTTATCGTTGACATGATGGGTGATATGATAGGTAAGGGGAGGGCCTAGTTATGGATTATTTTATACGTGCGGTGTTATAAGGGTTACAACTATAATGCCGGGGTAAACGAATAATAAGTTTTTATATGGATTTAATAGAAATAAAACAAAAACGCCCTAAACCCGTGAGAAATAGATTAAATCAGGGCTTTTGTAATGTCTATAACAAAATGTGTGGGAACTTTAAAAAGGTTTAAAGGGGTTTAAACAGATTTTGTGAAGAGATTAAGGGGTAATGAATGAGAAAACTGAGGATAAAGGGGAAGAAGAAATCCACTGTTGCATACCTCTTGAAAGCATAACCAGCACTACCAAACCTTCTTTTAACCTTAAACATTGGATCTGTAGCAGAGCTAACATTGGCTCCTTCTGGGGATGAGATCCTCCCTGTGAGGTCTCAAGAACCTGCGGACCACTGCCTTTCCAAATGCAGACGAATTAATCAAAATTCCTAGTGTTCCATTGGGCATGGAGTCTACTGCATCTACACTAAACTGATAAAAACAAACTATTTACAACCTTTAAGGCCGAAGACCTTAAGCAACATAACTTTCAAAAACCACCCATTCACTGGGCCATCAAAAACTGCTTCACCTCCCATACTTTTCAGTATGAAGGCGTTGTTCCCTTGAACTTGTGAAATGATGAAAGGCCTTGTCTAGAAAGCATCAAATTTCCCATGATTTCCTTTCTTTTCCTTCAGTGCATCTCATTTCAGAACTAAGCCTCCAATCTGAAAATTATTTCTTTTTTCCCTCTTGTCAAAGGCTTCCTTGATTCTCTTCTGATGTGTTGCAGCCTTTTCAACTAGATGTTCTCTAATCTGATGCAACTCTGCCAAATCAGTGATTCTTCTTGCCATGTCTTCTTCTTCATTCTACTCTTCTTGAAGAAATTTTTCCATAGGGAGAGTTAACTGAATTGGGAACACAGCCTCAATGCCATATACTAGCTTGAAAGGAGAACTGCCTGTGGATTTTTTAATGGTCGCTCTGTCAGCCCACAATGCATACTTGAGTTTTGAATCCCAATTCTTTTTATTGTCCTCTAACATATTTTTAATTATCCTGATCAGACTCTTATTAGAGACCATTTCCTTGAGGATAATATGAGGTGGAATGAACAAGTTTTATGCCCATTGAATCACACATTTCCACCAGCTCTTTTTCCCTAAAGGCTGCTGCATTATCTGTGATTAATTTATGTGGACAACCAAATCTTCTGAAAATATTTTATGTCCAAAACTTTATGAACACACTATGATTGGCCTTCCTTGTAGGGACTGCTTCAATCCACTTTGTGAAATAATCAGTGGCAACTAATATCCACCTGTGCTGGCCACTGGAATGTGGATTGATTTCTCTAATAAAATCCAAGCCCCATTGTTGAAAAGGTATTTTTGAAATTATTGGTTTTAGGGGCAGGGATTTCAGCTGTTGTTTTCCTTCAAATATTTGGAACCTGTCACAAGATTTAACAAAAACAAATACATCATAAAATAAAGTGGTCCAATAGTACCTAGCTCTGAGAATTTTATGGGATGTAGTCTTCTAATAATGATGCCCTCCACACATGCTGGAATGAAACTGTTGCATGAATTCTTTTGACTGTTCTTTGTCTAGACACCTTAGAAATATTCCAGATGGATCCCTCCAGTAGAGCAGATCTTCATTGATACAATATTTTTCTGCCCTCAGCTTTAAAGTTCTAGCTTGACTTTGAGTAAATCCTGAAGGGATTTCTAGCTTTAGCAAGAAATTAATTATTTCAGCATCCAGCTACATGAAGCTTGATTCTCGGCCACCGACTTTTTTCTCTCTGTTTCAGCTGTGTTTTCCTCTTCATTTGTCTGACTGTTTTCTGTAATTGTGCACAGGAAATCAATGTCTAAAGACCTGCAATTTTCCTCAGCCAATAGCTTGGCAAGCCCCTGGCCTCTGACCAACTTTGTAGGCTTCAGCTCTATATTAAACTCTATCATTTTTGCAATCCATTTATCCCTTCTTCCATCTACATCAGGTTGTGTTAAAACATCTTTTATTGCAAAAGAGGGAACATATGCAATTATTTTTGAATGCAAAATGTAAACTCTGAAAGCCTTTAAGGATTTAATAAGAGCATATGCCTGTTTTTCCAAAATGTCATACCTTAGTTCAGCATCCCTCAAGTTCTTGCTGAAAAATGCTAGTGGATGTTCTCAACCTTCTTCATCTTGCTGCAACAAAACAGCTGCAATGGTGTCTTCAGAGGCGAATGAGAAAATATGGAACTCCTTGCTGTAATCGGGACTTATTAATGTGGGAGCCTCCATAATAGCCTTTTTGATGGAATCAAATGATTTTCTTGTTGAACCAGTCCATTTAACCTCTGATCCTTTCTTCAACATGGAGGTCACATGCTTAACCAACTTGGAAAATTTTGGAATAAACCTCCTGACAAAATTAATCTTGCCCAAAAAGGATTGAACATATTTCTTTGATCTAGGGACGGTCAAAGTCTATATGGCTCTTACTCTTTCTGGGTCAATTTGAACACTTGCAGCAGACACAATATGTCCTAACAGCTTACCTTCATTTAAAGAAAATTGAGATTTTTTTGGATAGACTGATATTCCAAACCTTCTGCACTTCAAAAACACTTTTCTTAGGTGCTACAAATGATTTTGATGGCTGCTGGAGTAAACTGTTATATCATCAAGGTAGATGAGGACAAATTTGTCCTTCTCTCCTACAAATGCTATATCCATAGCTCTCTGAAAGGTGGCTCCAACATTCATCAATCCAAATGGCATTTTGGCATACATAAAAGTGCCCCAAGGAGTGGTAAATGTAGTCTTTTCTTGATCATATGGGTGCATAGAAATTTGATTGAAGCCTGAAAATCCATCCAAAAACGCCATCACTTTAGCTCCTGAGACCTTCTGCAACAAATGCTCCATCTTTGGCAGAGGATAGTTATCTTTCTTTGAGAATTTTTAAAATTTCTGAAATCTACACAAAGTCTGATTTATCCACTCTTCTTCCTCACGACCACCAAATTAGCTACCCATTTAGAATATCTGAGAGGCACTATGATCTTGGCAGCCAACAATTTTTTAATTTCTTTTTCAATCAAATGAAGAAGCATAGGATTTATCAGTCTTAGCTTTTGTTTAAAAGGAATAGTGTCTTTCTCCAGAGGAATTTTGTGATGAATTATGTTCTTGTCATAAGTTTCAGGTCACTATACTCCTAGGCAAACACATCAGCAAATTGCCTCATTAAATCACAGTACTCAGCACTTTGATCAGCAGACAAATGAGCGGACAGATTTACATATTTAGGCTGACCTGGACTTCCTATATCATGCTTACAGACTGCTGATTGATCTTCTTTCTGAGCAGCCTTGTAAGGCACATCATTCTAGTCAAAAATTCTTTCAAGAGGAATCAGACCTTTAGGAAAGTGGTTACTAGGAAGTTGGACAATGTTGTTTTTACGTATTTTATTTCTAAGCTGGGACTGGTGATTTTCTAACAAGGCATCATTTTCTTGGTCAATTTGCATCTCTGAAAATTCTTCAATGACTTGAAGGAACTTATTTATCTCATCATCATCATTAAAAACTTTCCAATGGAGGACATTATCAGGCAAGGAAGGTCTATATTTGACTTGGACTTCATAAACTAGTCTGGGAGGCACAAGAGGTATAAACAGACTAGCAGAGACAGCAAGGGAATCAGCAAGCTGATTTTAGGCTCGAGGAATATATGAGATACAGAAAAAATCAAAAGCGTCTCTGGTTCTCCATACCTCATATCTGTATGCTTTAATCCTTGGGTGCTTTGTTTGAAATGTTTTATTTACTTGCTGTATAATTAAATCAACATCTCCAAACACCTTTAGATTCTTGATTCATCTGTCTTTGGCTGTATTAAGGCCCAACAGCAGTGCTTCATATTCTGCTATGTTTTTTGTGACTTGAAAAGCCAGGTTAAAAGATAATTGAATGCTTTCTTGTTGTGGAGATACTAGCACCACCCCTGCTCCTACAGTCTCCTTGGAACATGCTCCATCAAAGTACATCTCCCACACCTGACTTCCTTGCTCTTCTTCAGCCTGAACTGTTGGTTTCTTGAGCTGCATTACGACCTTTTGAGATTCTTCTATTTGGAGAATGCATGCTCCAAAATTAGTGCCCACTGCATATATAGGATGATTTGTAGGATTCTTCTCATCACTGATAATGTATGCCAATTGTGCTTCTCTATATAACCTCCTTCTTTCTCCTCCAAACATTAGGATAGTGGCATAAGATAGATCATTTTGTAATGTCCCACCTAGCCTCTTTATCCAACCTCTGGACAACAACATGCTAAAATTAGGAGGGACATCTGCTACCACAATATCCATCATCATACTCTTCATGGGCAGCTAAGTTAAGGTAATGGCCAGATCTTTAATCAATCCAAGACATTTCACCTTCCTTGAATAAAAATAAATAAATCATGGTAGGGTCTAGTGATATCAAGGCCCAACTCTTCCATGACAAATTTAGGCATTAAATTGTGGCTGACCCCTGTGTCTAGTAGGCAATTGTGGAGGATTTTATCATGAATGGTCAATGAGACATAAAAAGATGAGGAATTATTATTAGCAGGTTCAATCATAGGGCTGAACATAATGGCAGGCTTGTCATCTTGTAAATTGACAGAGTCAGTGGAAGTTTGTTTGGTTTCTAGCTCAAGGGCTTCAAGGATAGGCTTCCTAAATACTTCACACTTCACCAACTCAACCAGAGGGATAGATATTTTCAATTTCTAAACTTTTGACTCAAAGCTGAAAGGAGAAGATGATTTATCAGAACTTTTTACCTCTTGAACTAGAGCTTTGAGGATGACTGGATCAGTTGCTGGTCTTCTCTGCTTGATATTCTGTGGTTTTGTTTGGGCAGCAGCTCTTTGGGCATGATTTTCCTTGGCATTTTTTGCATTAGACCTCAGATTATATCTCTGCTGGTCACCAGTTTGTAGAAAAACTCCTCTGTCCCATTCCTGACTGTTTTTTTCTTGCAGCAATGATTTTTCATACTCAGCTAATGTCAAAAATGCAGCGCTGCCTTTATCTTCCATGCAGTGAATTTCATCCTCATCTTCTTCAAATTGTTCCTCCTACATGACTACATTCTAAAAAGGAGCCTTAACTTTTTGATATTCTTTTGAATCTTCACCCCTCTGCATTATTTGTAACTGCTCATTTGCTCTTCTGAAAGGATTTGGGTTTCTTGAAGCAAATGTGTTATGCTGCCTTGTTTTTCCTGAATTATGTTCCAATTTCAGTTTAGAAATTTCAGCAGCCAATGACTCTATCATCCTAGTCATTTTATCTAATTTAGGCTCTGGATATGACGCAGAAGAAGTAGAAGCCTGATTTCTCTGCCTCCTCCTGTCAGCTTGACTTTTAAGCTTCTCTGCAGCCATGACATTAGATTCTACTTCTAGAGATGCATCCTGCATGTCTGCCAGCGTCGCACATCTTCTTTCTCTCAATAACAGGAAGAAATCAGAGTCAAAAGCATTGGGATAAGTGAGTTTGGCAGAGGTGGGAGTAGGCTTTACCTCAGTTGGTATCTTACTATACATTCTATTGAATCTTTTATTGAAATCAGGTATTGATTCACCATTTTCCCTCTTCAGATTACCAAACTCAGTATGATAATACAACAAGTCCTTTTTATCTTCCCATTGCTTCAAAAATGCATCATCTAATGCTTCAATATCTGTTATAGATCTTTGGGGCAATTCTCTAAACCACTTCCTAGCCTCTCCATCAAGGCTCTGGACAAAAACTCTCATCCACACATCATTCTCACTTATATCTAAATTATCAGCATAACTGTAAAAGGCTTCTAAGTGTTCTTCTACTGTTACTCCCTCTGTACCAGTGAATTTAGGCATATATTTCTGATATTCTCCCACAGACATAGGATTCAATGGAACAGGCAACACCAATGGTCCATATCTGGCAGCTACAATTCTTTCTATCCTCGTAGGTGCTTGTTGTCCTGCCATGGTTGGAATATTTGGAAGAATACTAGTAGATTGAATGGTAGGGAGTAATTTGATGGATGGCAAAGCTAAAGGATGTTTTGGACTGAATGGGAAGCTTTCTTTGGACTGAGATTCAAAGGGGAACTAACTGCACAAGGGGCTGAGCTAATCTTTGCATATTTTTCCTTATTAACAGTGTTGACTTCTAAATGTTCAAATTGCACATTTTCAGCAATTACTTTATCTTTTAGAGATGAATGAGACTTCTTAGGCTTACCTGATCCTGATGCCCCTTTCTGTGAATATTTCTTTGATATGACAGTCCTCTCAGGTTTAGGTACTGGTTCAGCTAGTAGCTTCTAAGGATTTCTTTGAGTATTTCTCACAAACTGAGCCAGAACTACAATGTGGAGTTGCCAAAAGATGGTCTTCCACCAGTGGAGTCACTAGACAGATGATTACAACCAATAACTATGTTCAAACCTTGTCTGTCATCAAAGCTTGAAGTTGTGTCATTCTCCCAGGGAAGCTGAGCTTCGACTCTCTTCGATCCCCGGCAACAGTGCTAATTAATGTTATCACCCCAAGAAAATCACCTAGGTTGTATATCAATGATGCTCAGGAACATTATAAATTCAACAAAAATGTTGGATAAATGGTGGATGAATGAAACAAATGCTACATATTCAAGCCAGATAACCACTTCTACTATGATTGACCCCAGACATGGGTGAACACCCCCAGGCTACAAGGATTTTAACCACCAATTACTCACAGTTTAAAGAAAGTGTGATGATGGAGAAGACTCACTACACCAACAGATACACAGGACCTTGTGATGGCCAGCTGCAACCAATAAGGAGATATGTAAATCTATTATCTAATACATAGATAGGATGACAACTCTCTGGTATTAAAACAACAGAAAACTGCAAGCAAATTCAATGGTACATGCTAAATTCTAACAGAGAGGTGGGATGACAGCCCCTCTGATGCTAAACATTCACAACACATGAATAAATGCAAAAAAGGCATAGCCTGGAACATAGAAGAAGTGAAAGGTGAGAAAATGACAGCAAAAGAAGCTTGTATTAGTTGGAAATCAAGACCAGAAGTTGTAGGTCTCACAGTAGTTACAGTCTCCAGAAGTTGAAGCTTACAACAGAATGACATTCATCTAACACTCATCAACCTGATTACATCGTTTTTCTAGGTATATATAGAATCAATTTACAAAAATCTCTGCTATGCCATGCATGGAGGTGTCTTAATGGATCACCAACCACACTTACACACAGATATGGGCCTCTGATGCATTCTGACTGTTTTAATTAAAAAATTTGACATTCTTAGGTACTTTGGTGTACTCCTAAACAGTTGAAATATTATCTTCATAATTTTCAATAACTGCTACTGTCATTAAACTACTCGAAGATCATTCTCCTTGTCCTTGGTTGTATTGTCTTTGAATGTGGCAGCTGAAATATTAATTGCACAATGTATTAAACATGGGTTCTTTTCTCCTTCGAGCATGCAGGACTGCTTAGAATACAAAAGTTTCATTGAAAATGTCGGGCTGCGATAGAATGCATAGAGGCAATATCAACCATCGGATGAATAAAAACAACGGAGGAGATGGCACGGGAAGGGCTACTGGGAGGCAAGGCAGAAGAGAGCTGTGAGTGGTTGGATCATAAAAATCGACGACAGAGATTTGATCTGAGAGGCTATCAGGAGCAAACACAATCAATTGAATGAGGGTTGTTGGATCGCGAGCGGCAGATCCAACGTCTGACGGAAGCGGAAGGCGCATGACAAATAATGGGCAGGGAGTCGTACCGGAAAGGTGGTAAGTAGTTTCGCCGCACCGCTTTATGGGAAAGGTGGTTTCTGTATGCAACGATGCGACGCAATCGGGGAGAGACATGTGGTCGGTGGGAAACCGTTTCCCTGCGGGCTAAAGGACGAGCTGGTTGGTGGAGCGGGGAAAGCATATATTGTCAGATCAACGGGTGGAGGATTGGACGGTGGAGAATAAAAGCATGGGTTTATCGTTGACATGACGAGTGATATGATAGGTAAGGGGAGGGCCCAGTTATGGATTATTTTATATGTGTGGTGTTATAAGGGTTACAACTATAATGTCGGGGTAAATGAATAATAAGTTTTTATATGGATTTAATAGAAATAAAACAAAAACGCCCTAAACCTGTGAGAAATAGATTAAAGCAGGGTTTTGTAATGTTTATAACAAAATGTGCGGGCACTTTAAAAAGGTTTAAAGGGGTTTAAATGGATTTTGTGAAGAGATTAAGGGGTAATAAAGGAGAAAACAGAGGATGAAGGGGGAGAAGAAATCCACTATTGCGAACCTCTTGAAAGCATAACCAACACTGCCAAACCTGCTTTTAACCCTTAAACACTGAATCTATAGCAAAGTTAACACTTCCCATGGAGAATCGAGACAATATGGTCTCGAACTCTCTCAAGGATGATCTGTCTCACCCTCACCACACACTTCTTCCATTCAGCCAACTCTTGTGCATTAGTTGAACCTAGCTTTGGGATTTCTTAATCAATGAAATCCTTCAAGCCATTGTCTCCTAATACAACCTCCATGCGATCTTTCCATGCTATGTAATTCAAGCTATCTTCCAAGGCATACTCGAGTCTCAAGCCATAGAACGCCATTAGCCAACCTTGAAGTATGATAAGAATTCGATTTGCACCTGCAACCCTGAACTTCAAACTTTGAATTCTCTTCTTTGTATATTGTTCATAGCTCCGATAAACTCAACTCTGATACCATGTAAAATTTCTTGCAAATTATCTACAAATCTACCTGTGAGATCTATGTAGAAAATCTAACAGTAGATTAACTCGATAATGCAATATAAAAAAGAAAAATACTATAATCTACTTCTACTATCAAACTTGTGGAAGCTTAAAGATAGAGCTGAATTAGAGATGAACACATATAACCATAAAAAGAAGAATCAATACACATGAAACACAAAAAATACTCAGGGGAAAGCCTCAGCTAAAAGCCCCACTATCTATATTATCATACAAGGTGGAAATAAATCAAGATTATACAAAGCCTTAGCTCTCACAACTAGCTAGCTCTTAGTACAATCCTCCTAGATGCTCACAGGAAATCAAAGCTTATCACAAGCCTTCTCCTATGCCCTCCAAGCTCCTATTTCCTTGCATAGTTACCTCTGGGATGATCTCCTTCACCCAGCGTAACACTACTCTCACACACTACTCTAACACAGTGTTAGAACTGTGCAATCCTGAAGGAACCTTCCCTTGACTGCATGGATGAGTTTCCTTTATAGGAAAACACATGCAGCTGATACTAACCTATCCTTGACATTTAGATCAACTAGGTCTTTCTCATAAAAAACATGCATGAGTTAATGATGAGAGAAACTTCAGTTATCTAGAGTACACTAGTTGAGTGCATGCATGCATCAACTAACTAATAACTCACAATTAGTGTCTCAAATAGTTTGGAACTAATTTAACTGGACTTAACTCAGTAAACTGAGCTAACTAATTACAACTCAAATATAAATCAATCTTATCTCCTTAATTAAGGGATAATCTCCTTAATTTAAGGGATAACTATTGCATGACTGCAGAAAGACTTTTAACTTGAATTTCTCCAATTAATTAATCCATAATGAATTAATTAATTAATTATAGGCAACTTGTGAGACTAAATTCAAATTTTAATTCACAATTTTAATTCAAGGAAAAATTAAAATTGGAATATTCTGGATTCTATTTTTATCATTTCTTGTTGCTATTTTCAACACAAACCATCCATGAACTTCAAAGGAAGCAAAGACTCCCTCTCAAAGGTCACAGTCCCCACACCAATAGCTCTCATAATGTGGTCATCTCCTAGTACAATATCAATATCAAGTGCCCTCTCTACAGACTCTAAAAAGAACTCCCATGCACCTGTCATATGGAAGGAAGCCTCGCCGTCTATGTACTACACATCAGATGATGTACTCCTGCTAGATGTAGAATTAATAAATGCAAAGTCCTTGTCAAACTGTGTAGCGAATTTCTCCACTTCTACTGAAGCTACAGTACCCTTCTTCCCCTTATTCTTCCTCTCAGGACATGTAGCATCATAGTGTCCCATCTTCTGACATTCCCAACATTTGACTTTGGACATATCCATATCTTTCTTCTTCTTATTCTCCTTTCCCTTAGCCCCATCTGATGAGACCCCTTTCTTAACCTTCCCTTTATTCTTCCCCTGGTTATCAAGGCTACACCCTCCTCATCTGTTATCTTCACCCCACCACTGCTAGTCTTCCATATCTCATGCTGCACACAATTATCCTAGAATCTGTCCCAATTGGGAAGATTCTCCCTAGAGGTGACAACATCTCCAAAGACCTCCCAAGACTTATGAATTCTTGCTAAATCTATCCTAATTGACTCTTTGGGTGCAACTGCCTCACCAATAGCAATCAAATCACCACGTACCTTTTTGACCCTGCCAAGATAATGAACTACACTTTCAGCCTTTGTCATCCTAATGTTCTTCAATTGTTCTTTGAGTACCATATTCCTACTCTTATTGGTACTCTGATAGAGAGTGGTTAGAGTTGTCCACATCTGATATGCATATGTGTTTCCTCTCACTTGAGGAGCCACATGATCCTTCAGACTATCCATCAAAATCCTTTTTGTCTTTGCATTATTTTTTTGAATTCAACAAGTTCATCTGCAATAGTAGGAGGTAAAACCACTTGCCTCACTGTCATGCGGAAAGAGTCAATTTTGCGGACAAAACCGACCCCCTAGAAGCTAAGGCTTTCTAGTGACAAACAAGACAAGTAAACACTACCTTTCTCTAAATATGCATTTAGAATACAAGTAATCAGGTGATTATAACATACCTTTAGTCCAACGCTTTGTAGTAGTCCAGCCTCGCCGATCCGGATGAGCTCCTCCTTCTCTCGAAACCTGCATTCACTAACAAGCCAAAAGATTACATAGCACCTGATAAACTTATAAAATAACACATATTCATCATATAGACCAAGGAGTATATGAAAAAAATCATGAATAACAATCTTTTGAGAAAAATGAGTTTATTTGTATTAAGTGGAAACAAAAGAAACCATTACAACTGAGCCTTGGTGTTGTGCAGGTCCCTCCTAGGGTCCAGCAAGAGTTTTCCTTTACTTTGATCAGCTCACCCACTTCCAAATAAGGCTAGGAAAGGATGGGAATCTCTCCTCTCAAGCTCTACAAGGGAGTCCTAATTCCAGCAACATCTACCCTTAGGAATGTTCAGCTTTCAACCTCCCCTCCTTCTGGCCCAATGCCTGTATTTATAGTGCTCTAGAGGAAGTTAATCAGGTCCACCATCAATGGGATAAGCCCCTCTTTGGATGGGATAGCTCCCCTCTTGATGGGATAAGTTCCTCTTTCATAGGGATACATGAACCATCTGGAGGCGCTCAATACACGTCAAACAAACTTCTAGAATGCTCTAGAAATGACCACAAGTAACTTTTTTGAAGTGAAACTTGCGCCTTTTGACCTTTACAGGAGTACGCACCCACCCCTTTACAGAAAGAGCGTACAAGTACGCAGGTATTGTGAACTTGGGGTGCGTACACGTAGGTAAGGCTAAGAGAAACTGAGTACCTAGAGATATATAGATTTTTAAATACTTTCTCTCTTTCTTGGAGTTTGACATGAAGAGCAGAGGTATGAGACTTGCCAAGGAGGATAGTATGACAGTTGATGGAGCCATACTAACTGCAAATAGTCATGGTGACAAATTTTAGTGTAACAGATTGCCCCCTAAAGTGCGAAGCCTGTAGTAGATAAGGGTTTCATATCATCTAGGAAGGGTGAAGTATTTTATCATTTCAAGGATTATCTTGTGGAGAGCCCAGTCGGAACCTGCAAGTATTCAACACAAAATACATATATAAGATCATATCATCGCTGAGGTAGGCATTCCCATACTCAGATTGAAAACTTTAACTAACAAACTAACCGCTGCTCTGATACAGGAATGATTTTGCAGTACATCATAATCATAGACTTGTGTAGACACAGTATGGACGCAGCCATCTGTTTATAGTTGGTCTACTTATACAATGAATACAAAACTCCTCGCAGCCTGGATGGTAGAAGCTAGATCCAGGGTCTTCATTTCTACTTCCCGAACAGGTACGATTCTATCCATGCGAATAAATGAGTTGATGTCGAACATGGTAGAAACCACTTGATTACCAGTCGATGATGTAAACTGTTAACAAGTGTGAGAGAGACCACCAGTGATGTCAATGTTTCTCAAAGTACCCAGTACAATCCATGAGATGTGAATGAATGAGTTGATGTCGAACATTTCACGGAATCCTTCGATCGAAAGTCAATGATGTAAACCGTCGTCAAAGGCGAGAAACCTGCCATTGATGCATGCGGATTTCAAGGTACTGACGATTTCTAGGTCATCTTTCTAGATAATGTGTTGATGTCGATAGAAAGCGACCCGTTGCAGGCAAGCCCACAACACGAAATCATAGATCAAGTTGAAGAAATGTAGCTGTAAGGACTGACTCAGGGATGGTCGAGATGGATGACGGGTATTTTGCAGATGAATGGTTTATTTGCAGTGACCTCTTGAACACATAACGACACAACAGATGGCTTGGTGACATTTGACCCAAAGTTAATACCCGGCTGAAGACTTTCAATGTGGTTCAATCAATTGTGAGGCAAAGGATTTCCCAACCCAGGTGAATAAAAAGTGTCGTGTTCAAGAGTGGTGATAAGGCTTCTTCTGAGACAAAGGATAACAAATAGGCTCATTTTCCTCTCTTTTCCCCACCATTGCTGGCAAGTACCTCTTTATTTTTTACAAGCTTGAGGAGGACAACATATGCTTGATTATAAGCTCGTCCTTCGGATGAGTCCAACTTAGTTTTGATTCGAACCCTAAGAAGGAGTGGTCCGTTCCTGTTTGTAATTGAACAGGTCCTTTACTGTGAAATTTTAACGAGTCCAGTATAGGAGAAACTCAGCGTTTTTCAATTTTAGAGAGTCTGAAAAACTTAAGAAGACTCCAGGGTTGAACTTTTTCGTAAATTTGTGTCTCCCAAGCCCGAAAAAGTATAAAATAATCATGAAAGTACTCCTTGGTCGTAAAAGATTCAATTTTGCAGACAAAACCGACCTCCCTAGAAGCTAAGGCTTTCTAGTGACAAACAAGACAAGTAAACACTACCTTTCTCTAAATATGCATTTAGAATACAAGTAATCAGGTGATTATAACATACCTTTAGTCCAACACTTTGTAGTAGTCCAGCCTCGCCGATCCGGATGAGCTCCTCCTTCTCTCGAAACCTGCATCCACTAACAAGCCAAAAGATTACATAGCACCTGATAAACTTATAAAATAACACATATTCATCATACAGACCAAGGAGTATATGAAACAAATCATGAATAACAATCTTTTGAGAAAAATGAGTTTATTTGTATTAAGTGGAAACAAAAGAAACCATTACAACCTGAGCCTTGGTGTTGTGCAGGTCCCTCCTAGGGTCCAGCAAGAGTTTTCCTTTACTTTGATAAGCTCACCCACTTCCAAATAAGGCTAGGAAAGGATGGGAATCTCTCCTCTCAAGCTCTATAAGGGAGTCCTAATTCCAGCAGCATCTACCCTTAGGAATGTTCAGCTTTCAACCTCCCCTCCCTCTGGCCCAATGCCTGTATTTATAGTGCTCTAGAGGAGGTTATTCAGGTCCACCATCAATGGGATAAGCCCCTCTTTGGATGGGATAGCTCCCCTCTTGATGGGATAAGTTCCTCTTTCATAGGGATACATGAACCATCTAGAGGCGCTCCATACACGTCAAACAAGCTTCTAGAATGCTCTAGAAATGACTACAAGTAACTTTTTTAGAGTGAAACTTGCGCCTTTTGACCTTTACAAGAGTAGGCACCCATTGCTTTATAGACAGAGCGTACAAGTACGCAGGTATTGTGAACTTGGGGTGCGTACACGCAGGTAAGGCTAAGAGAAACTGCGTACCCAGAGATATATAGATTTTTTAAAGACTTTCTCTCTTTCTTGGAGTTTGACATGGAGAGCAGAGGTATAAGACTTGCCAAGGAGGATAGTATGACAGTTGATGGAGCCATACTAACTGCAAATAGTCATGGTGACAAATTTTAGTGTAACAGATTGCCCCCTAAAGTGCAAAGCCTGTAGTAGATAAGGGTTCCATATCATCTAGGAAGGGTGAAGTACTTTATCATTTCAAGGATTATCTTGTGGAGAGCCCAGTCGGAACCTGCAAGTATTCAACACAAAATACATATATAAGATCATATCATCGCTGAGGTAGGCATTCCCATACTCAGATTGAGAACTTTAACTAAGAAACTAATTACTGCTCTGATATAGGAATGATTTCGTAGTACATCATAATCATAGACTCTTGTAGACACAGTATGGACGCAACCATCTGTTTATGATCAGTCTACTGTATAATGAATACAAAACTCCTCGCAGCTTGGATGGTGGAAACTAGATCCAGGGTCTTCATTTCTGCTTCCCGAAATGGTACGATTCTATCCATGCGAATAAATGAGTTGATGTCGAACATGGTAGAAACCACTTGATTACCAGTCGATGATGTAAACTGTTAACAAGTGTGAGAGAAACCACCAGTGATGTCAATGTTTCTCAAAGTACCCAATACAATCCATGAGATGTGAATGAATGAGTTGATGTCGAACATTTCACGGAATCCTTCGATCGAAAGTCAATGATGTAAACCGTCGTCAAAGGCGAGAAACCTGCCATTGATGCATGCAGATTTCAAGGTACTGACGATTTCTAGGTCATCTTTCTAGATAATGTTATGATGTCGATAGAAAGCGACCCGTTGCAGGCAAGCCCACAACACGAAATCATAGATCAAGTTGAAGAAATGTAGCTGTAAGGACTGACTCAGGGATGGTCGAGATGGATGACAGGTATTTTGCAGATGAATGGTTTATTTGCAGTGACCTCTTGAACACATAACGACACAACAGATGGTTTGGTGACAATTGACCCAAAGTTAATACCCGGAACCGGTTGAAGATTTTCAAAGTGGTTTGATCAACTGTTAGGCAAAGGATTTCCCAACCCAGGTGAATGAAAAGTGTCGTGTTCAAGAGTGGTGATAAGGCTTCTTCTGAGACAAAGGATAACAAATAGGCTCATTTTCCTCTTTTTTCCCCCACCATTTCTAGCAAGTACCTCTTTATTTTTTACAAGCTTGAGGAGGATAACATATGCTTGATTATAAGCTCATCCTTCGGATGAGTCCAACTTAGTTTTGACTCGAACCCTAAGAAGGAGTGGTCCGTTCCTGTTTGTAATCGAACAGGTCCTTTACTGTGAAATTCTAACGAGTCCAGTATAGGAGAAACTCGGCTTTTTTCAATTTTAGAGAGTCTGAAAAAACTTAAGAAGACTCTAGGGTTGAACGTTTTCATAAATTGGTGTCTCCCAAGCCCGAAAAAGTATAAAATAATACTTGAGAGAACCGCTTGATCTTTTACGACCAAGGAGTACTTTCATAATTAGTGTCTTTGACCTGAAAAGTAAAAAGCGATCAAGGACACGTCGTTTTATTTCCAATATCAAATTTGAAACGACAAAAATCCGGCAATCTTTTCCTGTTTTTACGGTCAGAAAACGACTATAAGAGGACCGTCTTTTAATTCCGTTTTAACGAGTGTAAAAGAAACGCTCGACAATCTTTTCATGTTTTAGGAGTCAGAAAAGGGCTTAAAAGATGACTCTGAGGTTTCACTTTTTCGTAAGTTTTAACGAGTTCAAAAAAATGATAAAAATGTACTCATGGTTTTCACTTTTTCGTAAGTTTTAATGAGTTCGAAAAAATGATAAAAATGTACTCATATGGCCGACTTTCAATTTTATTTACGAGCAAGAAAAGACGGAAAGAAATCAGCATTTTCATTTGTTTTACGAGAATGAAAGATAGCAAAATAATCTCGAGATTTTCATGAGTTTAACGAGTCTTGAAAATAACTGAAATTGACTCGAGATAGGTTTCATTTTTACAAAAGCTTGAAACAGAGAAAAACTATGCTTGATGCCCCCTAAGCATAACTGCTAGAGCGCATGGTTTCCAGCTTCATTTCATTCAACCAGTTGGATGAAATGAAGGTTGATTTACGAGATCATTTGAAAGACTCGACCTAAAACTGTAAGAAAATTATGCAAAAAACTGAAATAACTAACCTAAATACTTAACATTTATGAGATCTAGTCAATCTCTCGACTCAAGTAGAGGAGGATTTGTTTCATTTTTTAACGAGCTTGACACCGGAAAAGAACTATGCTCGGATTCGGTTTCATGTTTACGCAAGCTTGAAACGAAAAACTATGCTTGTTATAAGTTCACATGCCCCCAGCATAATGACGCAAAACGAGGTACATGCCCCCCAAGCTTCATTGCGTTCAATGAGGTGGATGGAATGAAGCTTTACTTTCAAGATCTTGGAAAGACTTGTGGGAGTTGTTTCATTTTTTAGTGAGGTTGACACAGGAAAAGAACTATCCTCAAAACCCTTTTTTCATTTTTTAAACGAGCTTGACACAAGATAAGGAACTATGCTCATAACTACTCTCTACAATCTACCTAACAAAAACTCTACTCTAAAAACCTTGATTAATTTTTTAACGAGCTTGACACAAGACAAGGAATTATGCTCATACCTGATTCATTTTTTAACGAGGTTGACTCAGGAAAAGAACTGTCCTCTGACCAACTGATTCATTTTTTAACGAGGTCGAAACAGTAAAAGGAACCTTCCTCCTCACTGATTCATTTTTTAACGAGGTCGACACAGTAAAAGGAACTTTCCTCGTACCTGATTCATTTTTTAACGAGGTTGACTAAGTAACAGGAACTATCCTCATAATTCTACTTTCTACTTGATTCATTTTTTAATGAGGTTGACTCAGTAAAAGAACTATCCTCATACTAGCCTATTTCATTTTTTAACGAGGTTGATACAGGAAAAAACTATCCTCGTACACACTGATTCATTTTTTAACGAGGTTGACATAGTAAAAGGAACTGTCCTCGCAATACCTGATTCTTTTTTTTAACGAGGTTGACACAGGAAAAGAACTGTCCTCTAACCAACTGATTCATTTTTTAACGAGGTTGACACAGGAAAAGAACTATCCTCGTAATACCTGATTCATTTTTTAACGAGGTTGACACAGGAAAAGAACTATCCTCATTACATCCTATTTCATTTTTTAACGAGGTTGATACAGGAAAAAACTATCCTCGCAGCTCACTGATCATGGCTTCCAACTGGAAGAAAGACATGTCAATGGACACACCTTGATCATGGCTTCCAAGAGGTCTTCATCAGAAGGAAGAATAGTTCTCTGGAAGGAACACATGTCAAGGGACTCAAAAGGGATAAGAACATCGTGTTCAAGTAATCCCATAGAGTTTTCCATGTCAATTACCAGATCTAAATCAAAGGAAGATGAGCAAACAGTGAGAGGCTCACTTATATTGGTAACTGAAAACATGGGACCAGTTGCCACATAATTAACTCATGGCAGGGTAGATACCACTTTAGAATCAAGAACATTTAGGGGTGTCATATTATTGGTAGTTGAAACAAGACTAGGGAATGAAAGCTGGTCTACAGTCACAATACTGCCATTGTGAGGGAAATACATCACGCGAAAGAGTGTCGATACGACAGCTTTCATTGCATAAACATAGTCTCGCCCAAGGAGTAAATTGAAATCCAAGGGACCTCGAACTACCATAAGATCAATACAGACAGTTTTACCTTCCAAGGTAAGAGAAAACTTAGGAAGGATCCCTAAAGGTTCACTAATGGTTCTGTTAAAAGCTTTCAGATTCTGTGTAATAGGCGCAAGCTGAGGGGAACCCAAAGCTTTCCAAATAGTTGAGGATAAAATACTAACAGAAGCACCTTCATCTACCTGAGTACGATGTATGTCCCTACCACCAGCCTTGACAATGATTTGGAAAGGGATGGAAGAAGGAAGATGAGGTTCTGTCAGTCTATTCCAATCAAAGGAAAAGACATCAGTACTTGGAGGGGGTTCTATAGAAACAGGTGAAATGCCCCCCGGCATAGAAGAATCTGATGTAACAAAAAGAACCTCAGCGGTATGAAGTTCACTCTCTAAAGGGAAAGTGGGATCGACTCTTTGTGAAATTGAATCGACCACTTGATCAACTAATGGATCATCAACCTGAGTGACATGAGTTTCACTCTCCAATGGGAGAGTGTGATCGACTGTACTTGAATTTAGATCAATCACTCCGTCAGTTGACGGTAGGTTGGGAGAAAGTTTACGGTAACCAGTTTGAAATTCTGGCTGTGGAATAGTAAGGTTTTCCAACAATGCTGAGGCTTCATCCATGTGAGGGAAAATGTGAGTTTGATGACTCCCTTTGCATAACTTACAAGGAAACCTAACTTTACCCTTTTTCCCAAGAACCTGACTATCACTGGTTGATGGATCAATGGAAAGTTGATGAGATTTTTCTGACCATACTTCCAAGACCTTTGGAATACTAGGACAATTGACAAGGAAGTGGTCACCCTTACAAAGCCTGCAAGGGTATTTGGGTTTACGATGCATGTCGGAGTTTTCCTCAACACAACTAACACTTACAGTCGTGGTTGGTTGGTTGACTTCTTTCTTATCTTGCTTCTTCTTCTTCTTCTTCTTCTTCCCTTTCTTCTTCTTCTTAGCCTCCTGGTTACTAGCATCAAGGCTTTTACCAGGCGAAGAGGAAGAAATGGAGGAAGAAAAATTAGGCGAATAAGGTAAAGGGTCAACAGAAGGTTGGTGATGTTGAGATGGTGAACTCTGTTGAGGTGAAGCATTCGGTTGAGGTGGAACAATTGGAGTATTTTGAGCCAACGAAGTTGAAAATAACCATATCGGTAAACCTATTGTAAATCCAGGTAATGACAAAGTAGCCATATAAGGAGGACCAACATTTCCAAAGTAAGGAAAAGTACTAGGATTCTCGTTAGGAGGGATTCCTAGGTTGGTAAATTCCGGAACATTTGCCATTATATTCAACTTCAGTGAATTTTATTAACAATTTTAAAACTAAAATTAACAATTCACAATTCACACCTAACAATTAAAATTCAAAATTCACACCTATGGTCTCTAAAAGTAAAAACAAACAAATTAACACGCGCTGTCAAATCTAGGAGTCAAACCACACACAAACAGTAACCTTCCGGACCGAAAACACTAGTTGGGGATGAAATCCAACATCGCAGAATTCAGTACAGAAGTGGCAGGTGGAACAATTACCCCGAAAACCTGCTTAATGAATAGACTGGACCAAGTTCCTCCACTTTAACCATCTCGAGTGAAGTGAACCCCCCAGAAAATCCGAGTCTAGCCGACGTCTGCTCCAGGTACAGTGGGATCTTCCCTCCACCGTCACCTTGGGTAGAATCCTAAAGATAATGGTCACTAAGGTCACCTACAACAACAAATACACCTGGGGGAACAGTCTACGACCCGATAGCACACAAGGGTAGAGTAACAAGCTCAATCCCCTTGCCGGCTCCTTGACAATAATCCAAGGTTTACCGACAAGTGACCCCAGGCTCCTCGACAATAATATAGGTTTACCGTTTGTAGTACGTGTGTATCTGGCGTCTTTCCCAATGAAGGAGGATTGATCCCCTCACTGGTTCGGACACGGTCTCGTGCTTCTCCTTTAAGAAGAGCTTTCCCAGAGCATAAATGTAACAGTTGGATTTATCCTACCACAAGATGAGCTACTTGTTTGGTTTTGCTGTCTTGGAGAGTTAATTACTCTCCTACTCCAAGACACTAGCCTAAGCTATATTGGTGTTTCAAAGCCCTAGAAACATAAAATTTACTAGATGAATTTTAATTAAGCGCTGTGTTATTAAGGTTGTTATTACTCAAATGGGTAAATGGATATGAAACCAATGGTGTTATGACCCGAGTCAACTGAATGCAATCGAAGATGATAATGTAATCTTTTCAATTCGATGAATCCTAACTAAAGTAAGGAGAGAGTTTCCATTCACTTCCAACAATGCAAAAAAATTGATCAGTAAGAGAAAATATAACAAATTCTCTAATGCACTAATTTTATCAAGAAAAACTAATGCAAATCAATTTCAAAATAGTTTTTTTATTTTTATTTTTGTGTAAATTCAAATCAAAGAAAACTGATCTAAATCTACGATTGATTTTTCAGAATGTAAACTATGCAATTGTAATCTATGCACAATTCACTTGAAAACTATGCAAATGTAATCTATGCACATTTTTCATTCATATTCTGAAAATGAGAATTCTAATTATACAAATGTGATCTATGAAAGAGAATTCTCAAACACAAGACGATTCTAATGTGATCTAAGAACCAATCAAGTGCAAGTCGAGAAAATTGGGTGAGAGTTCCAAAGATCAAAAAATAAAAAACACTCAAAGGTGATTAACACTCATACACAATTTAGCCCCCCCCCCGGCGAATGAGGGGGAATTTTTTTGCAAAAACAAAAGCAAAAAGATGCAAAATTGTGAAAGGACTGAGAGAAACCTCTAAGTAATGACCAAAGGAAAACAAATCAAGAATTTCTCAAGAAAGAGACTCAAAACACCCAATTGATGAAATCTTAAGGCAGGAATGCCAATGAAATTAGCCAAGATGAAAGCTTCTGACAGGTGAACAGTGGATCTGGGCAGCAAAAACAAGCTATAAACAAAATCTAAAAGATAAAAAAGAAGAAATTGAAATTTTCTAGGCTTTTGACAGGGGTACGCAGGCAGCCTGTTTGCACAGGTGCGTGTACGCTCTGTGTACAAAGCTGCAGTGTGTACAGGTACGCACTGTGCTCAATGCAGAGGTTGCGTACTTCTAGCAAAACCAAGAAAAACTAAAATCTAATTTAACCCTAAGCTATCCCACCCAAATGCACAGTCAAACAGCCAAAAACCAGAAAACAAACGACTTTTCTCAAATCAAAGTTTCACACAAAGGAAAAATCATTCACATCAATGGAGTTCCCCAGTGGAGTCGCCATTTTGTCATGCGGAAAGAGTCAATTTTGCGGACAAAACCGACCTCCCTAGAAGCTAAGGCTTTCTAGTGACAAACAAGACAAGTAAACACTACCTTTCTCTAAATATGCATTTAGAATACAAGTAATCAGGTGATTATAACATACCTTTAGTCCAACGCTTTGTAGTAGTCCAGCCTCGCCGATCCGGATGAGCTCCTCCTTCTCTCGAAACTTGCATTCACTAACAAGCCAAAAGATTACATAGCACCTGATAAACTTATAAAATAACACATATTCATCATACAGACCAAGGAGTATATGAAAAAAATCATGAATGAAAATCTGTTGAGAAAAATGAGTTTATTTGTATTAAGTGGAAACAAAAGAAACCATTACAACCTGAGCCTTGGTGTTGTGCATGTCCCTCCTAGGGTCCAGCAAGAGTTTTCCTTTACTTTGATCAGCTCACCCACTTCCAAATAAGGCTAGTAAAGGATGGGAATCTCTCCTCTCAAGCTCTATAAGGGAGTCCTAATTCCAGCAGCATCTACCCTTAGGAATGTTCAGCTTTCAACCTCCCCTCCTTCTAGCCCAATGCCTGTATTTATAGTGCTCAAGAGGAAGTTAATCAGGTCCACCATCAATGGGATAAGCCCCTCTTTGGATGGGATAGCTCCCCTCTTGATGGGATAAGTTCCTCTTTCATAGGGATACATAAATCATCTGGAGGCGCTCAATACACGTCAAACAAACTTCTAGAATGCTCTAGAAATGACTACAAGTAACTTTTTTAGAGTGAAACTTGCGCCTTTTGACCTTTACAGGAGTACACACCCATTTCTTTACAGACAAAGCGTACAAGTACGCAGGTATTGTGAACTTGGGGTGTGTACACGCAAGTAAGGCTAAGAGAAACTGCGTACCCAGAGATATATAGATTTTTTAAAGACTTTCTCTCTTTCTTGGAGTTTGACATGGAGAGCAGAGGTATAAGACTTGCCAAGGAGGATAGTATGACAGTTGATGGATCCATACTAACTGCAAATAGTCATGGTGACAAATTTTAGTGTAACACACACTATGTCCCAAATTGTTTCCTTCTCAAACACTGTCTGAATTTTGTCCTTCCAAACGGCATAGTTGGATATCCCGTCTAATCTGTCCTCTATCCTTAAAAGCATGGCCATGACTGATGTCCAAAATTTACAAAACCAAGAAAATGGAGAAATGAACTTTCTAGCACACCTTGTTGTCCCAAAAGTTCAGTCTGTGTAAAATTTCACCTTGATGTCCCAAAATATCAGTTTGTTGTTCAAACTGAGTTTTTTGTCTAAAAATTCAGTTTGTTGTCCAAACCACTATTTGTTGTCCAAACTATTTTCTACTGTTCAAACTACAATTTTCAGCATATAGCTCTGATGCCATGTTGAAATTGATGACTAAAAATTTTCTTGCAATCCCAACCCAATTTTAATTTCACTTTATCACTCCCATTCAGTTAAATTCCCTTTCCCGTAAACTTACATTCAACGTATAGAATTATAGAAATGAAATTTTCATATTAAAACACATGGTACTATCAACACATGCAGAAAATAAATATGGACATAAACATACCAACAACACACATATTTTTGGTCAACATAGACCCAAGAAAAACCCCTTCAGTATTCTCTGGGGAAAACCTATTACAGAGCTCTTTGAATATATAAGTTCAGGAAAAATACATTTGCAGACAAAGCAAAACAGAAAAATAAAACTGATCTCTTCAGCCCAAAACTCCTTGAAAATCATGCCCACTTTGCCTCGATTTCCACGCCCAATTGAAGCTGAAAATATGTACTATACAGACTGTACTATACAGATTCCATACAGACTATATGGATTTTCATACTGCTATACGAACTGTATGGATTTTTCAAAAAAAAACTCAAAATATTCTCTCAAACGAATACAACTCAGAGCATTAAATGTTGTTCGTATTGTACCTTTTGTTGTCTTATATGCCTTGATTTTCATGCCCATATTTGCCTAGAAACACCTCCTTTAGCTTGTTGCAACAAATTTCTCCTTCAGAAATTTTCTCCAGCTCTTAGCCTCCTTTCTCCAATCTGCTCATGAAGAATGAATGCAATCTCTCTTTTCTTTTCCCCCTTTTTTTCCCTAAATGAATTTTGGGTAACACTAAGATCTAATGGCTCAGATTCATTTAGATCAAGGGATGAGAATAAATGCGCATTTAATTCTCACTTTCTATTTTTTAACTCACCCATTAAATAAAATACCCACATTGTACTTTATGTCTAAAGTCACTTTTCACTTTATAATTTAACATTGACTTTACCACTTATAAAGTCACTTTCACTTTATAAAATCACACTTAGGAGAAGAATTATTTTGGACACTTTTCCCTAGGTGGAGACTAGCCCATGGGAAACCACTAATCCAAGGTACATTAAAAATAAACATAACTAGTTGCAGAGATTGCAAGTGAAAGGGAGGTCTGGTGGACATAAATTGTCTTGCTGCAACTAGACTCAGGGAGATCTCATCGTGCTCCACCATCTTGACATGGATCTGACGAGGGCAGTAGATTTATGGGTGCAAACCACACTAGAAGGGTATGTTGTCAAGTTTGAAGAAGAAAGCCACCAGTCCTTTTCAAAGGCTGAGGCTATATTTTGAGCGGGATTGACAGGGAAGCCATTGAAAGAAATAACCCTCTGGATTAAAGTCTTAATGGTGGAAGAGATCCTGTTTGTGTTCCAAAGCCCAAGCATGGAAACGTAAACACCTAGTACTAGGGGAAGGATCTAAAGGGAGGGATTCTACCGAGGAAGGGACCATGAAATTAGTAAGAGGATGGACACAGAGGATTCATGGAAGGCCAGAGAACTAAGAGTAAAAAGGAGAGCATGGATAATAGAGAAATGGTAGGAAAGGGCCATGCAATAGATTAAAAGGAATTTGAAGGAACTACACCAAGTATGAGCGATGTTGAGGAGCCCAAAAGAGGAAGACAGGATGGAAGAGAACTCAATGAAAGGAATAGAGATGGTTGGAAGATTTGGGAGCTCAGAAGGTGATAGGAGCCCTCCCTCACCAATCACGGGGGAGGAGTTGAATGGAACTGATTATGTTGGCTTAGAGGAAGACTTAGATGGTGATATATAATTTTTTATATGGAGACTGTTCGCAGAAGATGATGCATCCAAAAGAATCAAGGATCCAACCCCCCAAGGCTTAGGTAGCATCTCCCCCAACCTTCCCCTTGTACTCTACAACAATCCTGACAAATTCCTTTCTAAATTGCTTAAGACAATAAGAGTGAATAGTGTGCATGTTAACTATAAGGTTGGTACTAACAACATTGTAAATAGTAGTAGTAGTTCAAGTTTACAAGGATATCTACAATCGGGATCACAAGGCTTTGTGTGTTTATCATGAACATCATCCAAAATGGTGATGTCATTCACAATATATTCAGAATTCTCCAGCAGGGAAAACAAGAACGTAGAGCAACATTGGTACCTATGTGAGGCTATTTAAAGAGCACACCAGACATCTAAAAATTTGAAGCTAATATAATTCCATACCACTATTAGGGAAAGGGCCTTGAGGTGGCTCATTAAATGGTCGAAGTTACACCAGAAGCCAACTATAGACAATGTTAAAAGAGAGTTTGTACAAGAATTCAAACTTCCCCATATGGATCAGCAAGGGTTGTCAGACCTGTGGGAGATAAATCAGTGGGAGGGAGAGACCACCTAGGGACTAATACAAAGGTTCAAGGATGAAATTGGTAAGCTCAGTTAAACAATAGACCTGAATCACCAAAGGGATTGATTTATCAAATCACTATTACCCCTCACCCGAACACCATTGATGCAACAGAAGATCGAGACACTATATGATGATCTAGAGAAAGAAACATGAATAGATACTATAACAGGGTACCCACATGAATACTGATGGGGAGAAGCCTCACATGATCCTTCTATATTAGGTCTTCAACACCAAATTTCAAGTCTAACAGAGAAGATGAAAGATCTACAATAAAATTTCCCAGTGAGACCAAATGTGTGGTGCACCAACTGTCTAGTATAAACTCACATAGCCACGGAATTCCTGATACTGTGGGGCAAGTCATCCACGCTAGCTCTAGGGGGGACACTTGGGCCTCTACCCAAAATAGGAGTCACGGTGGTAGGATCACATGGGGCATATCCTGGCTACAACCAACCAAAGTACTGTGAATTATGAAGAGGGTATAGACACCCTCCTCATCTATGCCCAATATTGCAAAAGTATTCTAATGTCCCAAATAACAATTACTGTGAGCTATACACTTCCACAACTCACCACACTGGCTAGTGTAGAGGGTTGGATGCCCTAGTGGATAGGTTAGATCATTCAACCTTCCAGGTAAATGAGACTGCTTGAAGTGGGCAAGGAGGAGGAATGAGGGGAAAAAGGGCAAGAGGAAGAGGCCTAGTTCATTGTTACAATTGCGATCAAGAGGGACATGTTGCACAAGGTTTCCCTCTACCGAGGCCTTGGTGCTCCTAGTGCATGGTTAATGCCCATGTGATGGAGGAATATCCAGAGTTGATCACATGATGGGAGGAGCGGAACAAACAAAGGGGAGGGAATTTAATCAGCACAGAACCAAGGATCACAAAAGTCACACTGCTATCCAACATTAACATAGTTACACACAAAGATAAGAAGACTAGGCTGACTAGGGCACTCTGAACCAACTTAAAATCATCTTAGTAGCCTCCCAGAAGCGACAATTTAACCTCGAGAAAAAAAAATAGTATTACAACGAGGAAATGAAATTTTTTGACAATCTAATTGAAGGAGCAGAGCTACCAAAAGTGTAGACAAAGGCTCACAAAGACAATACTTCGAACCTTCCAAACTCCACTGTGGTTAGACCTATTGAGGAATGGTTCAAGTTATTCCTACAGATTGTCAACGATGACCAGATGTTGGGGAAAATACAGGGAAGCGCAAAGGCAGCCATACTAGAGGAAGAGGCTAAGGGAGGAACACTATTTTCTATCTTTCCCGAAAGGCACACCAGAAGGGTAAGGAGAAATAACAAGAGAACAGGTAGAGAATTCAGAGTTGATGCTCAAATTGCATGATTTCAAATCAAGGACACTATGTTAGATCTTGGTTATGATGTCAACCTCCTACCAAAAAAGACATCGGAAGCACTCGAGAAACCTCACTTGACATTTTCACAAATCCAGATGCGGATGGAAAATTAGTACTGTATAATTCCAATAGGGAGACTAGCAAATGTGGAGATAGATGTAGCCAAGAGTAAAGACACATGAAGACTTCAAAGTAATAGATATTATGGGAGACAAGGATCCTTATCCAACACTGTTAGGGATAGACTGAGCATATGAAAACTATGCCATCATAGACCTAAATAATGAACTAATGATCTTTGAGGTAGAAGGAGTAAGAGTGATTCAAATACTAGAACCATATCAGGGGCCCATATTCATAGAAACAATAGATGAAAGAGAAGAGCCAAGAATGTTGGATCAACACTACAGACTAACAATAGGTAAGAGAGAGGATTACATAAAAACAATGACTGAAGGATTGGTTAGATGGAGGAGCATTTCGATCTTTGAGGTTGGCTCAAAAGCCACATTGAACGATTAGCAGCAAGGCGGATACGAGGTCAATGCTAGACATTGCGCTACAATATGCCAGATTAATTGGATTGGAACGAAGGTAAGAGACTTTCCCATATTTAATGGTATAGACTCAGTATATTCATTCCTAAATATACTTTATGAAATGGTGACTAAAGAACATAAAATACCATTATTAATTGTCGCATTGCAAGTGACCTTGGCACGATGGTGGTAGCTCCATTGTGACAATCTCCTAGACTAGGAAAGAATCAAGAGAGCAAAGAAAGACAGATTCAAACAAGTGAGGAACTTCCCACAAGACTTTGCAAAGTATAGAGGAGACTCTAATCCCTGAAAGCACTTGGAATTTTGTAAGGATAGATGGAACCAAGAGGGCATTCCAAAAGAATTATGGGTGCATGGGTTCATACATACATTGGGTACATTTCCTAAAGCCCAGTATGTACAAGAAGAGATAAGGAGGCAGACGGGAGATTGGGATACTTTGGCCGCACAATTTGTTAGCAGTTTGTCTTTCAAGGATACAGATAGAAGGTTGACTGAGGCGTTGGATGATATCAAGCGGATTCTACTAACATTGGGTTAGTTATGGGATGGATGCATAAACTAGAGAAATCTATAGTATTTTTACAAGTAAGGGTATTTAGAGGCAATGGCCTATGGGAAGGTGGACAAAGAACGAGATGAGGATGACCTGGAGGAGTTACGACACTTGAAATTCGATGAGACTAAAGGGGAGAGAAGCATCTAGGATGGATCTCTAACCGATGCTCCGCACTTACTCCCGGTGAAGTTGCGGAAGCACAACATTGGTACGAATGACAAACCCAAAATGGCATCAATTGGAGACTATTCAGATGAACAAACTACAAAAGATTCTTTTTCCCTTTTACAAGAATATGAGGATCTATGTCCCTCATCAGTTACAGATTTAAAAGGAATCAAGGGAGACATAGGAGAAATGAAAATTGTACTAAATCCTAATGCAAAACCTCTGAAGCATAGGCCATATAGATTGAACCCAAGATTCAAAGTGAAATTAAAGAAGAGATAGACAAGATGTTAGAGGCAAGACTTAATTTTCTGGTGGATGAGGCAAAGTGGGCCAGTCCAATAGTGATATAAAACAAAAAGGATACCATGGAGATTAGGGTCTGCATGGACTATCACAGCCTTACCAATGCTTGTGTGAACGACCCCTTTCCAATGCCATTCAGTGATGAGGTCTTAGACAATGTAGCAGGGAATGAAGCATATTCTTTCATATATGGGTTCTTGAGCTACCATCAGGTCAAAATTTCTGAAGAAGATAAGAAGAAAACCACCTTTATTAATGAATGGGGATCGTACACCTATCATGTGATTCCATTCGTCCTTGAGAATGTGCTCGCAACATTTTCAAGAATTTTGATTGCAACCTTCAAGGACAATCGCCCTAGGTTGTTAGAGGTATACATTAAGGATTGGATAGTATACAACCTGTTGAAGAAACATTCAAGTTTACTTAGGATAATGTGTGATCACTGTAGACAATTACAGATATCCCTAAACTTAGAAAGATGCATATTTGGGGTCCCATTTGGAACACTTTTGGGCCACATTGTGTTCAAAGACGAGGTATGCATAGACCCTGCCAAGGTTGTTGCGATAGTCAACATGGACCCACCCGCTAATGTCAATCATCTAAAATTGACATTGGGGCACACTAGGTACTACCAAAGATTCATCAAAAACTACACCTCCATCACTGCACCAATGGAGAAAACAATGTAAACTTTGAAACGGGAACTATACATTCAAAATGGAAACTCTAGCAAAAAAACCTCAAAAAAAACATGAAAACAGTGCTAAAAATGAAAAGTGTTGATGTTGGAATAACACATTTTCTTTTTTTTCTAGAGTAAATTTTCAACATGTTTTAAAAATGGCAGTGAAAACTAATTTTTTGTGCAAAAAAACACCCTCAAATCGAAAAGTGTTGATCCTGGAATAACACTTTTTTTTCTAGGGTAAATTTTCAACACGTTTCAAAAAGGACAGTGAAACTAATTTTTTGTGCAAAAATTGTTCAAAAAATACCCTTAAAATGAAAAGTGTTGACGCTAGAATAACACTTTTTTTTTCTAAGGTAAATTTTCAACATGTTTTAAAAATGTCAGTGAAAACCAATTTTTTGTGTAAACATTGTGCAAAAAACACCCTCAAAATGAAAAGTGTTGATCCTCGACTAACACTTTTTTTCTTTTTTTTTTCTAGGGTAAATCTTCAACATTTTGAAATAACGACGTAAAAGATTTTATCATGACTTAAAATTTCAAAAGAATAATGAAAACATAAAATTAAAAATAAAAACAAAAATTAAAACAATGAAAAAAAACAAATAAACAAAAAGCTAAAAAAAAATAACAAAACATAAACAAAAATATATATTAAAAACAAAACATAAAACAAAAAAAATCAAATATATAAAAAGGACAAAAGAAAGCAAACAAAAAAATCAATTTAACAAAAAGAAAATCGATCATAAAAATGTTAAGGAAAAAAACAAAATTAACCTCCACAAGCTTTTCAAGCCCTGTCCTCATCCCCCACATCCACAAGCTTTTCAACCAAGCTGTTAAGCAAGGGTTCCCTAAGCCTTGGACTGAGAGCCTCATTATCCCTATTTTTAAAAGTGGAGATACAAATAACCCCTCTAATTATCGGACAATTATGATCAGCCCTCTCTTAGCCAAGTTGTACGGTAGTATTCTGGAAAAAAAGTTAAGCATATGGCTTGAAAGTGAAGATAAGCGGGCTAAAGGCCAAGCGGGTTTCAGAAGGCATCACTCAACAACAGACCACCTTGTTACGCTTAGGATCATTGCGTAGGAATGTCGTAATGATAAATCCAATTTATTTTGCTGCTTTGTAGACTTTAGAAAGGCTTTCGATACGGTTCCTAGATACAACCTTTGGAATAGGTTAGAAGAGCTAAAGGTTCCTCTTGAGTTGAGAGCTGCTGCTATAAGGCTATATGAGAATGTAATTTCCAAGCTAAAGAACAATGAGGGGTGGTCAAAAGATATTAAGTGTAACATCGGAGTTAAACAAGGTTGCCCCCTCTCCCCTGCCCTATTTGGCATTTACATCGATAAGCTTGAAGGTTATTTAGAAGAAGCAGGATGTGGTGGCACAATCTTAGCTAGGATAGTCGTTATCCTTCTTCTCTACGCTGACGATATTGTTCTTTTGGCAAGGTGCCCTTCTGATCTTGATAAGCAACTCAAGATTCTTAAGGATTTTTGCTCTACCATGGGTATGACTGTTAACACTAACAAAACAAAAGTTATGATTATCAAATCCAAGAAGGACACTTGCGCTAATTTTATGTATGACAATAATAACTTGGAGGAAGTGTATTCTTACAAGTACCTAGGAATTGATATCCATCACAAGCTCAACTGGAACCATAGCATTGAGAAAAGGATCAATGGGGGATGGAAAGCTTATTTTGGTCTTGAAAATAATTGTAAAACTGCAAACCTCGTAATGTGGGATAAAAAGAAGTTCCTCTTTGAAACCTTAGTCATTCCTGTTATCTTATATGGCTGTGAAGCTTGGGGCTGCAGCATCTCCAGAGAATCATGGAGAAAGATTGAACAAATCCAGAAGCGTTTTATAATTTATAACCTGAAAATTAAAAGTAATACACCCTATCCTATTCTCCTTATAGAAGCAGGTCTTTCTCCTATTGAGAGCCTAGCTATGCTCAGGTTTCTGGTGTACAAGCACAAGCTCAATAACATAGACAATCATAGACTTCCTAAGCTAGCTTTAAATTCCAGCCAAAACCACCTAAGGCTCAACCGAGGATGGCATAAGGACACAAGGGCCTGGTTAAACTATTGGGAGATCAGTGAGAATGATGCTTTGCAAAACATAAATAACATTAAAGATATTGTTACTTCTAAGTTCAAAGAAAAATTGTGGTGTGAGAAAGATTTAGCGTCTAAAAGAAAATTAAGTTATTATAAGAGGGTTATCAACCCCACCCTTGAAGATCAAAAGTATCTCTCTATTTTAACTAGCTCAAAGAAGAAAATTAATATAACAAAGATTAGAACGAATTCTCATGAGCTCCATAGTGAAACTGGCCGTTGGGCAGTTCCTAAAACAGGACAGAAAGGATCTGCCATATTTGTGAGAATAGGAGCATCGAGGATGAAAACCACTTCCTCTTAGAGTGCCCTGCATACAACCACATTAGATCTCAATTTCACAACCTTTGTTACAATACTGACCTTCCTAGCCTTTTACAATGCCAAAATTATAGTGAGCTCGGGAGGCTTCTCTCCAAGCTTTTTGAGCATAGGAATAAAATCTTAAATCAAAATAAATAATGTCTTTTTAGGTCCGATAGATCATTATTTGGTCTCAGCGGACGTTAACCATCATCATCATCATCATCATCAATAATAATAAGAAAAAATATTTTCATAAAAAAAAAATATCGTAAACCATGAAAAAAATAATTGGAAAAAATATGTGTGTGTGAGAGAGAGAGAGAGAGAAAAAAACTATAAAATTAAATAAGTAAAAATAGAAAATTAAAAAAAAAATACAAGAAACTATTAAAAAAAAAAAAAAACAAATTAAAAAAAAAAAATTAAAAATTAACAAAAAAAAATAATTAAAAAACTACTAAAATTAAGATTAAAAACATTTAAAAAAAAAACTTTAAAAAACCAAAAAAAATTAAAATTTAAAAAATAAAATAAACATATATATTTTTTAAAATATATATATTTATTTAAAAAAACAATTTATATGCATTTTTTTATTTTTATTTTAAATAAACGTTTAAATAGTTTTTTAGAATTTAAAATTTAAATTTAAAAATAAAATAAAACAATGTGCACCAATTACCGCTGCCCAGCCACCTGTGGGGGCACAACCCTGGGCGGTGGAGCTACCTACCTGCAACTCTGCCGCCCAAGGTCGCGCTTCCATGGGCGGCCAAGGGACGGAGGGCAGGGCCGATTGTTTTTTTTTCCTTTTTAAAATAAAAAATTAATATTTAAAAAAAAATTAAACGTTTATTTAAAAATAAATAAAAAAATGCATATCATTTTTTTTGTATATATATATATATATAGATATATATATTTTCTTTTCTTTTTTTTCTTAATTTTAAATGTTTAAAATAAAAAATTATGTTTAAAAAAAAATTAAATGTTTATTTTTTTAAAAATTCAAAAAAATGAGCATACTTTTCTTTTCTTTTTATTTTTTTAAATAAAAAATATTTATTTAAAAAAAATGTGTGTGGGTGTTTAAAACTCAAAAATATATATATATATATATATATATATATATATATATATTTATTTTTTTTAATTTTAATTTTTTTTAAATAAAAAATATATGGTTTTATAAAAAATTTAAATGTTTTTTTGATATATATTGTTTTTTTTTAATCTTTATATATATATATATATATATATATATATATATTAAATTTTTATTTTTTTAGTTTTTTTCTAATGTTTTTAGTTTTAATTTTAGTAGTTTTTTATTTTTTTTTTGGTTAATTTTCTATTTTTTATTTAATCTAGTTTGTTTTTAATTTATTTTTTTTTAGTTTTTGTTAATGTTGTTTTTGTTTTTGTTTTTTTTTTTCTATTTGTACTTACTTAATTTTATAGTTTTTTATGGTTTAGGAGATAATTTTTTTTTTCACATTTTTTATGTTTTCTTTTGTCTCTTTTTTTATATATATTTTTATATTTGTTTTTTAAATTATAGATAATAAATTTTAAAGTGTCAAAAAATGTAACATTTAAAAAAATATCCGCACTTAATACATTAAAAAAATTAAAGTGTCAAAAATAAGCCCTCTAAAAGAAAGGTTGATGTTGTATCAACATGATTCATAATTAGCATGAAAATCACTAACATTTAAAAATAAATATTTATATTTGATACATAATAAAATTTAAAGTGTAAAAAATATGCTCTGAAAAAAAAATAAATAAAAAAATAAATAATGTAGTCTACATCACCACTGTTCAAAAGAGGGTCACTTTTTTGCTACCTCTACGAAACGGGTAATCGTATTAGTTATTTAAAGTGTGAAAAATATGCTCCGAAAAAAAAGAAGTGTATTATGCATCGCCACTTTTCAAAATCGAGTCACTTTTTTTCTACCTCTGTGAAATGGGTAATCGTATTAGTTCTCGTTTCAAAATTTACATTGTTAGAAGCTGTTAAGGAAGACAAGCATTTACGTGGTCAGACGGGTGTCAAGTTGCATTGAACATACTAAAGGAAAAGATGGTGAGTATATCAATTGTATTGTATCTCGACTAGATTAAGCAATTCCATGCTCATATTGGTGCACCCAGTATTTCTCTAGGGGAATTGTTGGCTTAACCAGGAGGGGAGCCTTAATCACCCAATCTAATTTTCCAGTAGGAAGCTATCTACTGCAGAAAAGAATTACACCATGATAGAGATGGAGGCATTGGTCATGGTCCACTCTCTTCAAAAATTTAGACACTACTTGCTTGAAGGTTCGTTTAAGTTTTTTACTAACCACTCCGCATTGAAATATCTAGTAAACAAGCATGTGCTTGAGGGGAGAATTCACAGATGGTTGTTACTATTTCAGGACTTTACTTTCAAAGTGATTGTAAATTCAGGCCGAATTGAATGTGGGACCTGATTGCCTCTCAAGGCAGAAATTAGGAGAAAGCAGAGGATCCCTGGATGATCAACTTCCTGATCTCGAATTGCTTAGAGTAGAATAAATTCCCGATTACCTAGAAGAAATAGAGGTTTTCCTAGTTATAGGGAAATTTCTCGATGAATACACGATTATTCAATGGTGACACATGGTTGTGAGAGCTTCTGCTTATCAGCTAATCACAAGGCATATATACAAATTGGGCTTGTATCAAGTGTTGTGGTGATGTGTCCTTCACCATGAGCGACATGATGTGCTATGGGAATGCCATTCAAGAGTCATGGGAGGCCACATTGGGGGGAAATCCACTACGTGAAAGGTGTTACAGGTAGGTTTATGGTGGCCAACAGTCTACAAAGATGCCAAATAATATGCCAAAGGATGTGATGTGTGCCAAAGGGTTTGAAAGTTGTCATATCATGACGAACTCTCATTAGAGTTGGTTCGTACCTTACTTATATTTGAAAAATGGGCAATCGATTTCATTGGGCCAATCAATCCACCGACGCATCACACTCATGATAAGTACATAATCATAGCAATACAATATATCATCAGATGGACCGAAGTAGCACTGGTGAAGGACTACACAACAGATATAGCTACAAGGTTCATATTTGAGAATATCATCTCACAGTTCGAGTGCCTCAGGAGCTTGACGAGTGACCGAGGCACTAACTTCACCAATGAAACAATTTCTTCATTGCTTCAAAACATCATGACCCAACATCACAAGACAAATCCATACCATTTGCAGGCCAATGGAATCGTAGAAGCATTCAACAAAATATTTGAAAAGGGGTTGACTAAAGTATGCTCGGCTAATATAGATGATTAGGATGAAAGGGTGCTAGCAACACTATGGACATACCACTTATGGTGAAGTGGCTACACAAACAGACACCCTTCCAAATTTTGTATGGATCAAAACCTATGGTGCCAGCCAAATTTGATATTCCAAGCATCTTTATAGCCTAGGCCATTAAAATGATAAAGGAGGCATCACTCCAGAAGCAACTAGATGAACTATTAGAACTTGATGAAGCAAGGTTCCTAGTAGATTTTCACCAATGAGTCGAGCAAAAAGGCATCAAGTGTGGAATGACAGGAACATCAAGAAGAAGGCATTTACAGTTGGGGGGCATGTTTTATTATATGATAGTAAATTCTTGAAGTTTCCAGGAAAACTACATATGCACAGGTTAGGCCCATTCATTGTTGTAGATATCAGGGAGTTTGGAGCTGTCAAAATTGCACAACTAGATGGAGTATTATTACCAGGTTGGGTGAATGGCACACGCTTGGAACCCTTCCACACATCCAATATTGCTACTCAAAATTGATTGGGTCTCCAAAAGGGGATCATAGATAGGTTTAGGATAAGTCGGTAGGAGTTAGTTAGTCACGTCGTCAATTACTGCATCAAGAATTTAATTTCCTTTCTTAGTTTCTACCGCATTAAGAAGTCAATTGTTGAAATAGTTCCAATAAGGATTTAGGACATCATTTTCAGTTGCAGCTTCCATGTCACCACACCACAACTATTTGTGGTCGGGGGCTGTTGGGGGGGGGTGTGGGTTGAGGCACACGTGCTAGGAGTCCTATTCATAATAATTAGACAATAATTATGGTGTCAACCTGTATTTTCATAAAATATTTCCCATTATAAAAAAAAAAAAAAAAATTCCTAAATGTCTTCCATTTACCCATCAACTCCATTGTTCCTTTTTCAGAAGTGTATCAGCCAAGTCAAGTCCAACTTATCTGTCAATGGATTAACATGTTCGAATATGCATAGGGAAAGTTGTCATAGTAATTAGTTAGCGAGTCTCGTCAGAAACATCATGTCGAGGTGGTCTACTTTTTTTTGATCAAGTAAGAGTAGTACCTTATATTAAACTTAACCAAATGTACATATTTTACAAGGGGCCACACCAACTTTGCGAGAAATCAACAGTCTATGAAGCAGACCAAACCAAACTCATCACCCAAAACCGAGAAAACCCAGGGAGAACCTTCCATCAAGGCAACAAGCAGACAGTCAGAATTGTTGTATAAAGAAAGAAGCCTAAACGACCTTGGAGGGAAAGTCCTTGAATCGCCATAGGTTCCTAAGCCAAACAAAAACTACCCAACAGACCCGAAGGAGTTTAAAGCAAAATATTCTGAAATAATTTTCGGAGTCGAGGTGGTCTACTTATTTTGCATGGCAATGCTGAATTTCTTAGAGTCTGAACCTAAGGTGATAGAGTCACTCCAGTTGTAGTCCAGTTCTCAGTTTTGTCATTCACAGATTTTCTATTGACCACCATTGATTTCAGTCTATCAGTGACATTTGAACATGGAAAAGGAAATTCTTTTTGTTCCTGAGGTTGGGCCGGATGCAAGAATTTCAGTTTTCGAGCTGCTCTATGGAAAATATAATAAATCCATGCTAGTTGATAACAATTTGTCAGGTTCCTTTCTATTCCCAGCTTTGAAGCATAAGGCATATACATAATGAGTCATAGAGGGGGACATGACATCAAGAATCAAGGTCAACAACGACTACAGGGTAATCTAGTGGTCCACACTATTACATTTGAGGAGTTTTCCTATGTTTGGCACAACTCTTGCAGCCATGCGATGCACTAAATTGTTAATCAACAGGATGCACGACAGATCACTTTGGATGGACAGGGAGTATCCAATTCATGTGGTAGACATTCAGTGACTCATAGGACTATAAGAAATAGGATATGCGGTCTCAACAACGTTCCAGAAAAATTCAAAGAGAGCAAAGAAAGAGGGGGATTATGACTACTATACCAAGTACAACACCAGGAGAGGGGGAAAGGAAGCACACATCGACTTAATCAACAAAGAGAAAATTAAGTTTTCTTGCTACATCATTGCCAATAAGTTTATGCATCATTTCTCAAAGAACGAGTGCACCCTAGACACGATATCAGTCGCAAAACATTGTACATAGGGAACCCAACTGAATTGGTGTGCTTTTCTCCTTAATGAGTTGTTTGAAGCCTATGAGGATTTTTACAAGAAAACAACCAACTTCATCTATGGCTATCTGGTAGTCTCTTTAACAGTGTGGAAGTGGTGCCCACCAGAGGGCAGGGATTAAGTGAAAATTTCATAAGACCAACCCTTGTCTCTCTGATATATGCCATGGCGGGCTTTGGGAGACCCAAGAAACAAAGAAATCAATGAGGCTTCATTTGGGGGTTGGTATGTCAAAATGCTCGAGGTGATCAGAGCTTTCGAAAGGATCCCCAGGTCATTGTTGGACAAATATTCAACAACAATTTGGTTTGGGTCTACAGAAGAGAACACCTTTATAAGGTCGCACTACGTTCATCCACACACCTTTCAAAAGTGGGCCCAGAAATTTGTGCTATCAGCTGAAGGATTTCATGTAGAGGTTGGGTCGTGGCCAAGGGTCATGAGGGAAATTAGAGAAGGTAAGTAGCTATACTTCTTTGACGGGATGGTACCACCATCATTACTAGGGTAATAGTTGTGGAAACCAAGAAGCGGATCGTTGAACATGAGCTGCAGTCAATCTTCACACAAATGAAGAAGCAGATGAGCTCACTTAAGGAGACCATTACAAACATTTTCATCTCATCAGTGGTTCCCACCTCAGCTGAGCCATAAAGTTTTATACAGCAAAATCCTCTGGCCACCACCCCTCTTTCCATTGCAATACCATCATTTGGTCCTAATTCGCAGTCTCAACCTACCATCCTCAAGCCCCATAAGACAAAGAGCACCAAGCCCTCCATCGGGGTGAAAAAGAAAAAATTGAACCCTATAGTGCAAATCATCAATCTCACCATGGAGAGACCCCAATCTGACATAGCTTCACCCATCATAGAATAAGTCCTACCATCCACATCCACAGTCCTTTTGAACTCGTGCAACCCATCCCCACACACCGCATCGGCCTCCGTAACCTTGTTAGATACAATTCCCTCCGAGACGTGGTTGGACACAAAAGGCATGGAAGTTGATTTTGTTATTCAATTTTTCGAGACATTTCCCAATGGGGAAATAGTTACCACATCCATTATGTCATTTCCACTAGAGTCGGGCCCTCTGTTGAATACAAGGCCCATCATTCCATAATCGCTTGTTACTATAGTCAAGCCCTTCATGCTCCCTTTTCATTTAAATACCCCCGTCACACCAAATCTTGTTTCCATACCCACAAGGCCTCAATTCACAGAGCCATCACAACAAGCCACATCACCCCATGGTCACTCAGATAAGTGTCTTGCTAGTGAGAAGCCCCTACAGAGCAGATTCCCTAATCCATCCAACATGCAACAAACTTATCTCTAGAGTTGGTCATCAGCTCAATTGTTCATATTTATACAACAAGTCACGTAGAGGGTTTCACAGCTTTACAATGACCTCGTAGCTGCACCATGAGTAGCAACAATAGAAAATTACTGCCCTCACAAGCAAATGAGACCAACTCCACCAGAACAATCAACAACTGTTGGAACGGGTTGATCAGATCACTTCGCAGTTTTAGGTACTCTGGCCTGCCATTTCTTACATTGTCATGGAGGCTCTGGAAGATTTCTCGCCCTACACCCTAGTCGAATGTTGCGATCACAACTAGACTGCGTGCAATGGGTTGATCTCCTCCAACCAAGAACTCAGGAAGAATGTCGATTTTGTGAGGAATGCACTGCTAGACCCTTCCATAGTGTATGCTGATGAAATTGAGAAAAATATCACCATTGCAGTTGCACTTAATGCCTCCATCCTCGAGGCTCTAAATGATGGGTACACATTACTATACCAAGTTCATGATTGGTCTGATAACCTAGAAAACAAGAATCAGCTAGTGTACCCACTCTATGAGTGAATTATTCAAATCCTCACTAACATTAAGAACTCAAAGGATAAGGAGTAGCAGAAGCAGTTCCAAGTAGAAGTCACCTCTCTGTAAGTCTGCATTCAGCAGATAGAGGATCAATTGGCCAAGAAGAAATAGAAGCTCTATGATCTCTAACCCTCAGTCTGAACTCACATGAACACTTTGCAAGAACTCAGTGAGTACATGGAAGAATAGTGGGATTCCCATCTGATGAATCGAACAACTCAACCCACAGCTAGCATGACAATTGAGTTCCTACAAATGGCAGCAACCATCACCATACCTTCGCAAGAAACACTGAACACCTACAATCAATCCCATTGGGGGACAATTACAGCTGTGTCGGAGGTGGGGCCTTAGTTTGGAGAAGAAGGCCAAGAAGAAGCAGCAGCATCACCAAAAGTGGCAACACTAGGGGAAGCACCAAAAACAATAATACCAAAGGCACCGGCAGAAATGCCAACAACACAGACAACACCAATGGAAGATTGACTCAGGGGCGAGTCAATGGACTGTGGTCAGGGCCTATTGGGGCCTTCATTTTTTAGATTTACGGAGAAAGATTTGATGCAAAGTGGCAGAAGTTACCGTTGGGGAGTCATGGAGTTTATAGCCAAGGGAAGAAGAGAAACTGAAGAAAGACTAGCAGTTAGAGAGGGGTGGCAAGAAGAAGTGGGGACAACCGAGTGAGGAAAGAGAAGAGGTAGCCGAAGATGTAGGCAACCGAGAAAAAGGAAAGAGGAACTAGCAATCTGAGTAGATGGAAGGATATAAAAAGAAGAAGAAAGAGTGATTTAGGGGTGTTGTTTCTATTGTTACTATTAAGTCACATTGAGTCTATAATGATTCTAATATTCCTGTGTTGCGGAGAGACAAGAAAGTTTCCATGATCATATTTGTATGAGTTTATATGATGGTTGTTTGATGTTTACTGCTGATAATGAGGCCTCGAGCCTTATGTAGTGAATTATGCTATGTTAATGGAGAATGTTGTTCTGGAATCATCTTGTGTCCTTGTGTATTACGAATACTATTTAATTTTTTTTCTAAATGCATTTGTTTAGGTAGTCTCTTGATTTAGCATGAGTAGATCATTGCAATATGGTTCGTTTGCATGATATGATACCATCATTTGTTCTTTTTTGGTCGATATGATTCCCCTGGTATTTAATTTCAACCCTCATCTAACTTCAACCGCAACACACCTTGGGTGAGACTCCTTCCCCCTCCCCAGTAAGGTGAAAATGTCAGCGTTGTGCTAGACTACAATGGAGCCTTGTTGGCCCCTTATGCCCGAACCCAGGGTCTCAACCCTGCTGTCATTTTCATTCCAACAATATTTTTGCTGCAAAGGAATGATGATGGATATGAACAACCAATTTCCTTTTTTAGTAAGGTGGTGAGAGATGTTGAACCGAGATATGACATCATAGAGAAATAGGCCTATGCCCTTGTGTAAGTTTTAAAAACATTTAGAATTTATGTTTTACATTCTCCTATAATTTCTTATGTCCCCAACAATGTATGAAAAGTAATTCTAACTCAACTTGATACAGATGGAAAGAGGGTAATATGGATTGCTAAGATACTTGAGTTTGATCTAGCTATCAAACGTATCAAATTAGCGAAAGGAAAAGGTTTAGCTAAACTTTTGGCTGAATCAAATTGTAAGATTCTTGGTATTAAGACCATTATGCATATTTCAAGTGAGAAGAATCCACAAGAACCTTCTCAAATTTTAGGTGAGAAGAATCCACAAGAACCTTCTTAGATTTTAGGTGAGAAGAACCCATAAGAACCTTCTCATATTTCAAGTGAGAATATTCCACAAGAACCTTCTCATATTTTAGGTGAGAAGAATCTATAAGAACCTTCTTCTAGTTCAGATCTTGTTCCTCTTCCTTTACATATTGATGAAATTTTTTTACTTTCATATTGGTATAAAGACATAGTGCATTTTCTTAGAGATTTTGAGTATCCTCCAGAATTTACAAAGAATCAATTCAGATCTCTTAGACTCAAAGCCATGAAGTATTGTATCAAAAATTCAAATTTGTATTGAAAGGATCCTTTGAAGATCCTTTTATTATGTTTAACTTAAAGTTAAAACTAAAGGAGTAATTAAACAATTTCATGAAGGCATTTGTGGAGGACATTATGCTTGGAAGGAAACTACATATAAAATTATGAGAGAAAGTTTCTATTGGCCCAAATTGTTTGCAAAGGTTGAAGCAAAGTTGAAGAGTCGTATCCCATGTCAGATATTTGTTGGAAAAAAGAGGCTAGTAGAACTTCCCCTTGTTCCAATTTTAATTGAAGCTCCTTTCTTACAATGGGGATTAAATATCATAGGCAAAATAGTTCCAGCTTCCAGCAACCAACATAGATGGATTTTAACTACCACTTATTACTTCACCAAGTGGGTAGAAGCAATTCCAGTTAAGAATGCAATTCATATAGTAGTAATGAGATTCATTGAAGAATATATATATATTGTGTATATTTGGGTGCCTAAATAAAATAGTTACAAACAATGCATAGGTTTTCAGTAGAATTAAAATGATAGAATTCTATCTGAAATATCAGATTTCATTGCATCATTCTACACCATATTACCCACAAGGTAATGGGTTAGCAGAATCATTAAATAAAAGTTTGATTAAGGCTATCAAGAAAGTATTCGAAGATCACAAAAGAAGTTGGGATAGTCATCTCAAATATGTAGTTTGGGCAAACAGAGTATCACCCAAAAGATCTATTGGAAGGTCCCCTTTCCAACTTGTATATGGAATTGAAGCAATTTTCCCTACATAGTTAGCATTTCCAGTCATGAAATTTTTGCAGGAATCATATGAAGAAGCTGATGATTTTTCAAGGAGAATCAATCAGATTATTGAGATAAACCAAGACAGAGATGAAGTTCAACACAAATTTTGTCAATATCATAACAAAATGAAAAGTTTGTTTGGAAGAAAGGATAGAGAAATAGATTTTAGACAAGGTGATTTAGTTCTAATATGGGATGCCAAAAGAGAGGAAAGAGGCAAGCATGGAAAGTTTGATAATTTGTGGTTGGGGCCATTCAAAATTTCAGAAGGGAAATAATACTTTCATTCTGCGCAACCTAGAAGGATAATATTCTTAATTGCCAATCAATGGAAAATACCTCAAACACTATATTCGATATTAAATTCTTGCAACTATCATCATTGTAAATTTCTGGTTTTCTTTAAATTTCGGCATCAAGTGTGTTTTTCACATCAAAGACTCCATAGCCCGAGGAGAAGGCACATGGATCTCAAGTTCTCTACATCCCATAGCGGGAAGCAATCCCCAGATGGAACCAATGTTGTAACTTATTTTTACTCTATTTGGTTTTCCACTTTTCCCTTTTTGTTCAAAAAAGAAAAAATTAAGAGAATAAAAATAAATAAATCAAAATACAAGAAAGAAAAATGGATTAATATATATATATATATATATATATATATATATATATATATATATATATATATATATATATATATATATATATATATATATATCTATATATATATAGATATATATATATATATAGATATAGATATATATATATATATATATATATATATATATATATATATATATATATATATATAATAATATATATATATATAATAATATATATATATAGATTTATATATATGAAAAACTAAAATATTAATAAGATCCCTAAGTTAGCGCGCTAGTTAAAATGTCACATTTATTTGTTTTATTATTGTTATAATCCTTTATGTTTTCAAAGGATTATTTAATTTGTAAATAAATTTTATTTGAAGTATTTTCGATTAGAAATAAAACATGATTGGATAGTGATGGACAAGATCGGTCCTTCCCTGATCAATGGACCCCAATCCATTACACCCACCGCGCCCCCACCCCCCCCCCCCCCCCCCCCCCCCCCCCCCCCCGCATCTTTGACATTTAATAGGGGAGGTCCGCAAAGAGGTTTGCCCGATCCTGCTAATGGATACATGGCAAAACCACGTGCACTGTGGTACCCTTCAATAAAACCACATACCGTCCATAACCACCTGTTAATTTTTCAGATTGTTCAATGTTGTATCAGTTACTTTAGCCCAATTTATCTTTTCATTAATAATGCATCCAATTATTAGCAGTATAATCAATCATAAATGTAACTGAAGAAAAAACAATATATGGAGTGATAGAGAAGACAACAACATAACCATCAGAGACAAGAGATTTGTCCAAGGCCAGGGAAACCCCCCACAAGGGGGAAACCCTTTCAAATCTTCTTCTTTAGTAGATCTTCATAAAAATATTTCAACAGTGAGTACAATGAGATCAATACATATGATTTGTAGTGGATAACAATAAATCAGATACATAAATCTACATATATGTTATAATAGAAAAGAAACCCAGATCTACTAGATCACTGAGGTTGACTGAAGCCAAGATATCAAAACCCTAGATTTGAATTGATTCACCTTCATCAACACTGACTACAAGTGACTAAAAATCCTAGGTCGCTCTCACAAATACTATATGCGTTGACTGTGATTGGAGAGTCAGTCTCAGGAGGTCTTTATGTGTGTGAATCTGACATTGAACTACAAAGACACAAATTTTTTCCCTTGTTGATTTTGTGCGAGCGACTGAGATGGAAGGGTCACCCCCAGGGCTACCTTGTATGAGCAACTGGGGAACGCAATCTTTCGATCTGCCTCTGAACCCAGAGTCACTCTCACTAAAATGTCTCCGAGCGATAAGAGAACTAGAGTTGCTCTCTTTCCTATGCTGTGCCAATAACTGTGGACAAAAAAATTATGTTCTATAAGAGTGACCGAGATCTAGGAAACCCTAACCCAGAGCGAACCTTTCACCAATAATTCCTAAACATGTGTGAACTCCTTCTAATGAACCTGTGCGAACCAAAACAAAATAGAAGAATAGAAACATGTCTTGATCAAGTTTATTGAAATGAACTTGAGTGTTTACTTGGGGTTGAGATTGACCCAAGCAGTTACCCAAGTGGTTAGGGCTAACCTGTTCCATAATGAATAAAATAAGTCAAAACTTAACTTTAGTTTAGCCAAATTAAGTGATCTCTGGGTCAATTTTGGTCCTATCGAAAAGAGGAATTTAATGCAATCATAATCTTGGTCATCTGAGTTAATCAATGTAGAATTTGACCCTAGTTTCAAAAATTAACACTCCCTCTCAACTAGGAATAATTCCGCGTGCCAAAATCTGTCAGTCGATCTTTGCATCATCTTGAAGTGATTTGACTGTCTATGATCAACTCTATCTGCTAAAAATTTCTAGAAGAAAAAGAATTTGGGAGCAATAGCTTCCACCCATACTTAGCAATAGGATTATATATCATACAGGGGATCACATCTCCAACCCAATCCTATTTCCTACCGATCTTCCCAAAAATGACCCTCAATAGTCATGTGGTAGAACACCTACATAAAAATCGACTTGGGTTGCACACCCCAAGTGAACTCTCAAATCATTGGCCAAAACAAGGAGTGGTATTCCAATCAAGTTGGCTTGCTTGAGGGTATGATTCCAACTAGGGTATACTCTACAAAGACCAAGAAGGGATCATCATTCTCCAACCCTATAAAGATAGGGGAGAAACATTATTATACCATAGGTAACATATAGGTAGCGCCTTATTGTCCAGAACTCCCTCAACCCCAGGAGCCCTCTATCTCAATTCTTCAACCTGGGAGCTCAAGTAGGGTGGGAAGAGTATTATCAGTGTCCTTGATCAGTGTTGCCCCTTATCCAAAGGGGCTACATCCATTAGTCCAAGTTTTTCTCTAAAAATCGAGAAATTTCTTTTAGGTAATGCCTTGGTGAGAATATCTGCAATTTTTTCATCTATCGATGTGTGATGGAGCTTGACAGCTCCTCTTTGCACCATGTCTCGAATGAAGTGATATTGAATCTCAATATGCTTGGACTTGTCATGAAACATAGGATTTTCTACCAAACATATTCCACTCTTGTTGTCACACTATATCAATGTTGTATCGAGGACCTTCTCAAATAACTCTCCAAAGAGCTTTCTTAACTATACTGCCCCATAGCTAGCCATGCTAGCGTCAATATATTATGCTTTGGCTATGATTAATGATACAAACATTTGTTTCCTTCTATCAAAAATATCATGGCAAATCCAAAGCTAAAACAACATCCAAATGTACTTTTCCTGTCGATAACATTTCTGGCCGAACCAACATCAGTGTATCTAAGAAGTTGAACATTTCTTGCCGAATATCTTAGGCAAAGTGTTGTCAACCCATGAAAATATCTCAATATGTATCTGGCAACTATCCAATGTGTGTGACGGGGATCGGTCATGAATTGAATCAATGTGTTTACTTCATAACATATGTTTGGATGGGTTTTCATAAGGAACATCAGAGCCCCAATCAGTTGTCTATACTAAGATGGATTTTCTAAGTCTGATCCTGGAGCGTCTCCACATAGCTTCTTGAAGTTCATTTCCATCGGTGTAACCATGGATTTACATTCAATCATTCCAAATATTTCCAACATTTTTACAACGTATTTTCCTTGTCAAAGGAAAACCTCACTAGGATTTTTCCATACTTAAAGGCCCAAAAAGTAGTGCATGAGACCAAGGTCTTTCATCTCAAACTCAGAGGCTAGCTTCCTCTTACATTTGATCATCAAGGACTCATTACCTATCAGAAATAGATCATCAACATATAAAACCAAAATCAATGGCATACCTTGGACTACCTTGAAGTAGAGGTTGGGATCAACGTTGCTTCTTTTGAATCCCAGCTTCACTAAGTAATTGACAATACATGCATACCAAGCTTGGGGAGCTTGCTTCAAACCATGCAATGTATTCTTCAATCTATAAACATGAGTTCTTTGATCTTCCACTTCGAATCCTTATGGTTGCTAAACATATACCTCTTCATGTAACACGCCATGAAGGAAAGTAGTCTTTACATCCATCTGATGAAGATTCCATCTCTTACTTGTAGTAAGGGAAACTATAGAAGGGATGGTTGTATATTGAGCTACAGGAGTAAATATCTCATCATAATCTGCTCCGTCTTTCTGAGAGAATCCTTGAGCTACGAACCTTTCTTTATATTTCTCAATGATGCCATCAATTCCATGTTTGATTTTAAATAGCCATTTTGAAATCACAATAGACTTCCCTTTCGGTCTAGGTACAATATCCCATACATCATTTTTCGTAATTGGTTCATATTCTTCATCCATATCATCCTTCCAAACTTGTTCTTTTACAACTTATTTGAATAGGGATGGTTCAGTGTGAATCATAATACTCATAGTAGCAACATATCCCTGATACCTGCATGGTTGTTTCCTTTCTCTTAATGATCCACAAATGGGGAATTCCTTTCAGTATCCTGTAAAGTATCATGAATCCAAAGTGGTCTTTTCTTAGAGGGAGGATCACTTGGAGGAGGATCTAACGGATCCATAGGTTTTATGGGATCATCAACTATGTCAGACTCAGGTACATATGGATGATCTAGAATAGCCTAGTCGTCATTCTCTTCCTTGGGAGGAGGAGGCGGAGGAAGATCTCTTGCTTTTCCAAGAGTTGCATCTTCATCAAATGTTACACCCCTACTAATTTTGACCTTCTTCTGACCAAGAATATAAATTATATATGCTTTATAATTTTCACAATAACCCACAAACGTACCTTTTCTTCCAGTAGCTTCCATTTTTTTCCTTTTGTCTTTTGGCACATGAAAATATACTTGGCATCCAAATAAATGAAGATGGCCGATATCAAGATTAGTTTCTGTGAAGATTTCTTCCATAGTCTATTATGAAAATATAAAATAGTAGATGTAGCTTTGGCCCAAAGGAAATTTGGCACCTTTTGATCATGGATCATAGTACAGGAAGCTTCTAATATAGACCTATCCTTTCTTTTGGCTAGACCATTCTGTTCAAGAGTATATGGCACAATCATTTCCTTCTTTATTATGTATTTCTTGCAAAATGCTATGAATTTTTTGACATGTATTCTCCTCCATTGTTGGGCCTGAAGACTTTGATTATCTTCCTGATTGATTTTTGATCAATGCTTTGAATTCCTTGAAAGTTTCAAAGGCTTCATCCTTGTGCTTGAAATAGTATATCCATGTCTTTCTTGAGAAGTCGTCAATAAAGGTAATGTAGTATAGATGACCACCAATAGAATGTACATGCATTTGACCACATCTATCAAAATGAATGAGATGAATTATGTCATGATTTTTGTTATTACTAGAGGAAAATGGTCCCCTTGTTTTCTTTCCACTTGCACAACCTGGGAGAATTCCATCATGATGACCCTGAACATTGGTGTTACCAGAGACCAATTTCTTCAATTGCAGAAGTGAATTATAGTGAATATGTGCCAGCTTGCAGTGCCATAATTTGCTCAAATGATTGGTATTATGGACTAGTGCTAAGAGAGGTATTCCAGTGAACCTATATATTACTTCAAATCTTGATCCTAGAGTAAAGGCATTCCTCATAGGTGAATCGGCAAGCCAAGTTATAACTTTACCCTTGATGAAGGCAACCCTCATCCCTTTATCTTCTAGAGTGGATATAGATACGAGATTATTCATTAATCCTAGTACACACATAATATCACGCAGTAGAACTGATTTCCCAGAATTCAACTGAAATTTGATGCGCCTAAAGCCTTTCACAGGATGAGTAGAGTTGTATCTAAGAATTATCTTTAGCTTAGTCTCCCTCTCTACTAGATTAGAGATGATTTCCATATAACCAAAGAAGTGATGAGTAGCCCCACTATCAAGGAGCCAACTATCCCAAGAATCCAGTGGAGAATAACTAGTAAGAGCAGAAATGAGAACGTATTCAGATTTACTTACAACATTACTTTCATACTTGGGAACCCTTGACTTATTTTGAGGATGATGATATTCTTCGTGGTCGCTTGAGGAGTCTCCCTTTCTTCTATCATATTTTTTGTTAGGTTTATTCCCTTGATAGTCTTTTCTTCTTTTGTTATTGTAGTTGCCTCTAGTGTTGTAGTGTGCCCTCTTTCCTATCTCAAGACAGTCTCATTCATAATGACCCTTTTTGTGACAATTGAAGCATTCAACATGAGATGTCGATATGTCATTCCTTATTTTTGTACTTTGAGAAGGAGGCTTCCTCAATGAACTCTTCTTGTCTTATTCCTTTTACCATGAGTGATGTATGTAGTGGACTCTCCCCCTTCATGCTTTTGAATCCTTCCTCCTGCTATCATCCTAGATTCTTCTTGAGTGAGTTTTCCATTCATCTCATCATATGACAGAAGGACATTATTGTTGTTGATAGTAGTAATGGAGGTTTCCCAAATAGGGGGGAGACCTTTATGAGTCACAACTACTAGCTCCCTGTCAGGTACATTTTCGCCAACCCTCTGCAATTGATCTCTAAGATAAGAGATCCTCATAATGTAGGTGTTAGAGCTTGAGATTTCACCCTAGGCTGAGGAAGGTAAACCTTCAAGGCAACATCAAACCATTTCACCTCGTAGCTAGCCCTACGGGGTATGAGAAGGCTCTCTCCGGTCAAACTCGGTAGATTTTTCAATAGGATGAGCTGACCCAAATAGGAACACTGATATTAGGCTAGTAAACTGATAAGGGGGGTTGATTTAAAGTTTTTTGGGGTTTTTGGTGGCAACTGGAGGGAGTGCAATTCAGGGTGCGGGGATTGAGCTCAGTTTTTGCAGGTGGGTCTTTGGGGCAAGGTAGGAGTTTGTGTTGATGTCTTTAGCTGAGATGGATGATCAAGGAAGAAAAAAGAGAAGCTAAAGAGGGCAAACAATGACTTTGAATCCTCTCTAGACAGTGGAAAACATAAACATTAAACAAATTTGAAAGCTGAGCATGGCAAGCATGAATTCAAACTTTATCACTTCATTTGTTTAATAAGATGCAGTAAAGAAAGAGATGGAACACATAAACAAACTTACAATTACAATAAGAGAACACACCATCAACACAAGAGTCCACAAGAATCCCAATGATGTCTGCAAAACCCTGGCCTTCCTTTTCCTCAAATTGCAGAGATACAAGTAAAATATACAATAGGAGCTTCTCCCTCAAGAGTCCAACCTCTCCAACCATGAAAATGATTGAGAAAATACATAATATAGGCAAGCCAACCTCTTCCCTTGCATCTAGGGGTCGAGCTCATCCTTCTAGGAGCTGTTTCAACCAATTCTAAACTGAGCCCTAAAACCTAGGCAGTCAAAACAACTTGCCTCTAAAACTTAGGAAACCTATCCATGCATTAAATATTTACCATTTACATTCAAGAAAATTCTAGAAGTGATCAAGGAGAGTAAAAGTATCTTAGAGCCATGAAAGTTACATAAAAATCCATGATTTACATGCCCAAAAAGGTAACCCAAGTGAAAACAGTACTTTTCTGGCCGAACTGGTCAAAATAGGCAAAATTCCCTAACATGCAGCGCACATATGCCTGACACGTAGCGCACATTGAGAGGCCTGTTTGAGGGCCTTCCCGATGTCCAAATCAGGTGCAAGCTAGTTCATTGGAAAGGAATGCGAGTCTTCTTTCCAACCCCACCGGAATTTTTGAATTTGGAGTTCATTTGCCCCCTAAAAACTCAATTCTCCCAAGACAGCTTTCTGCAACTCAAAATAGGGGCAGAAAGTCAAAATTTGCATGTGTTTTGACCTTTTGGAGGCCCAAATCTCCATAAAAACTGAAGTCCATCCATAGGTAGGTGTAACTTTGCATGAAAATTCCAAAAATGCTGATTTTTTCCCGTTCTGAGTTGCCCTCATGTAGCGTAGCGCACGGGGCGCTGCATGTTAAAAGGCCAAACCCTGTCAATTTCCCAAAAAATTCACAAATGACAAAATTTTCTCCAAATTTCTTGAAATTTGAGCTGAGAGTCCCCAATCAAGTACCATGCTCAATCAAAGAGGCTTTGGCCAAAATTTGGAGTGGATCGGGCGTTTTCCTTCGTTTTTGTGCTTTGGCCAACCGTCCTTGGAGCACCTTCGTTCTCATCGGTATTTTTGACATTTTTCTCAAACCATGAGACCTGTGTAAAAAGTGAAGGAGGTTTTTCTTCCTTGGCATGTTGTGGACAAAAACCTCTCTCAGTTTTGAAAAATTCATCTTTGATTGCTCAGAAACAGCTTTTGAGTGAAACTTGTCCCGATGTGTGAAACAAGGAATTTTGTCGAAATGAAGCGGAATGAAGGGGATAGAGGGCTTCTAAATTCTTGGGGAAATTTTTGGGAGTGAGGAGGGATGTTAGGAAGTAGGGGAAAGTGGAATCTCAGAGATTGAGTGAGGGGAAGGGGTCCAAAAGGGAAAAACACAGGCCCAACCTAGAAAATTTCCAGGTTGTAGCTAGAAACTAGGGTTTGCGCAAAAATGAGGAATTTGGCGGATCTAAGGGATGGGAAGTGTTTGATAAGGTATTTTAAGGATAGGGGAAGGTGTATGAACATCAGGAAACAAGTTTTGCCGGTGATTTGACCATTCAAGAGAAATTGACTTTCAAAACCCTAGGAGAGGGAAATGACCTTGCCAAGGCACAACTGAAGCATGAACAAGGTGTGAAATGACTCATTCGACACTTACATGATAATGAAAACCCTTTGAATAATGATAGGCTCAGCTGAAAAGTGACATAGACTGACATTTGGGCAAACCCTAGACTTAATACCTAGTGACCAAATTTTGCTTGAAAACTCTTTGAAATGACAAAATTTGACCTTGACACTCTGAGACCACTTTGTAAGAGCATATTTGATCACTGTAGGAAGGCTGGGAAGACTGACACTAACATTGGCTCCAATGGGGATGGTAGCTCCTTGGAGGTGCCAAGAATCTCAGACCTCTGGGAGAGCAGACCAGTGCTTGCAACCATTGGGCGATGGAGTCATTATTTACACCTTTGACTCATTTATTGAATGAAAACTTGACTGAAAACTGACTGCAACTTAACTGAAGCTTGACTCAAACCGACTCGATGGCAAACTGAAATAACTTGAAAAAACTCACTCAATAGACAAACACAAATGACTCATGACTGACTTAACTAAAACAAGAGAAGGGCAGCAGTCCATCAAGATGTGAAATCATGATGACAACCACCGGTGTTTCTTACAAGACTATATACATCAAACTATATCAAAATGCCAATGCAACCAATCAAGCAGATGCCTTCTTGATTGATTCTCCCAATCAGATCTCATGATCAACAATAGATACTGGTAACTGGGCATCGAAAAACATAGCTGACCATGATCTCCTTCATCACTGAACACAACAATAATCACTTTCACTGCTGACTGTAACAAATTTGCCATTGGATCTTGGAAAACATGAAGACTTGACATTGCCACCTCCTACTGAAAGAACAAGGTTTCCTTTGCTTCAAATTCTGATCTGCCTTCCTCATGTGCTTCGGTGAAAGTATGCTCATGGGCTTCAAAAAACTCTGAACAAATGGATGGGCAGATCTCTTCTTGGAAAAGCATTTCAGCACATGAGACATATGAGGAATCTGAAAGGTAATCTTGTATGCTATGATCTTTGGTAGTCAGACAATATGGTAGGTCATCTTCAAATGATATGACAGCCGGATTATCATCTTTGTGAAGGAAAACATTATCTATTTGCTGATCTACAAGACAATCATCTTCTTTAACAGAGGAAGAAGTTTCCCCAACACTTTCCTGACTATGTATGCATTGCAAATCTGTTGTAGCTTGGGATGTAACAAGACCTTTCAAAAGCTGATCTATCTCCTCTTCAGACAAAGGAGACAATGCCTTTTGGTTTCTTTTGCTTAAACAATAATTATCTTTATATGACAAGGCATTCAAACTATCATTTATTACTGAGTTATTGAAAGGAGATCCATCACTTACTTGCACAAAGATCTCACCTTGCTGTTCATGAACATCTAAATCCAAAACTCTGTCTATGATCTCAACAGTAGAGCTCTCTTTGATGGGCTCCAGCACAAGGTATTCTTGGTCATCACAATCTGAATGTAGTTTTGAAGTAGCTGTCCTAACATTATCACATTCTGCAATCTGGTTTTCTTCTGTGGGCAGATCTGAAACAACATTTGCTCTTTCCTCATTTTCAACCATATTGAAATCTTCAGCCTGCTGATCTTGGCAAGTATCCTCTAAGATTTCTATGTGCTGCTGAAACGGATTTTCATACAGGGCTTCCATGATCTCTTCATCCATGAAGTTATCATCTTCATAAAACTTCTCAAGGCTTTCAATAAAACTATAGGCATGCTTGCAACAGTCTTGAACTAAATTTAATGATGGATAAGAGTCCTTATATCTTTCAATGAACATAGCATGAAAATCCTTTAAACAATAAATACAAGCAGGCGGCAAACTTTCATACCATGATTGGGCTCTACCTTCCAAAGTGGCCAAGAATATCTTCATCAAGCAATCTTCAGGAAAATCGATCTTGAATTTGCGAATATGCATATGAAATCTAACTAGATGTAAAGCAGCATCCTTCTTACCATCATCATTAAATGTAGGCAAATTCCTTGACCAGTCTACCTTCGGAATTTTATTTAGAAAACCAGGGATGTGATCTCGGCTCAGGGGAGCATATCTCCTTGCAATCTAATCCATCTTGAAAATCTCACAGCTACTGATCTCTCTGCAGTGAAGTCACCATGAAGCACTAATCGTTGGATTTTTCAGTGAAAGGAGTCGCCGGGTGAATGATTTCAACCTGTCAAGTGTCTGATCGTTGTTCACCATCAACAATCAGATCTGAACTTGATACATGTACTGGGGTGAAATGCAATCGAAGTGGTCGTATTCACAAGCTCACGGAGATTGACTGAAGCAGCGTTTATCTACTAACGCTGATGCAAAGCAAGAGCGTTTTCGAAGGCTACCTGGCGTAACTTCAGGCTCCGTCTAAGACTTATGAAACAAACACATCAATGAGCAAAGGATTAGATGTTCTCCCCAGTATGGTCGCCACTATGTTAGCGCTTGAGATTTCACCCTAGGCTGAGGAAGGTAAACCTTCAAGGCAACATCAAACCATTTCACCTCGTAGCTAGCCCTACGGGGTATGAGAAGGCTCTCTCCGGTCAAACTCGGTAGATTTTTCAATAGGATGAGCTGACCCAAATAGGAACACTGATATTAGGCTAGTAAACTGATAAGGGGGGTTGATTTAAAGTTTTTTGGGGTTTTTGGTGGCAATTGGAGGGAGTGCAATTCAGGGTGCGGGGATTGAGCTCAGTTTTTGCAGGTGGGTCTTTGGGGCAAGGTAGGAGTTTGTGTTGATGCCTTTAGCTAAGATGGATGATCAAGGAAGAAAAAAGAGAAGCTAAAGAGGGAAAACAATGACTTTGAATCCTCTCTAGACAGTGGAAAACATAAACATTAAACAAATTTGAAAGCTGAGCATGGCAAGCATGAATTCAAACTTTATCACTTCATTTGTTTAATAAGATGCAGTAAAGAAAGAGATGGAACACATAAACACACTTACAATTACAATAAGAGAACACACCATCAACACAAGAGTCCACAAGAATCCTAATGATGTCTGCAAAACCCTGGTCTTCCTTTTCCTCAAATTGCAGAGATACAAGTAAAATATACAATAGGAGCTTCTCCCTCAAGAGTCCAACCTCTCCAACCATGAAAATGATTGAGAAAATACATAATATAGGCAAGCCAACCTCTTCCCTTGCCTCTAGGGGTCGAGCTCATCCTTCTAGGAGCTGTTTCAACCAATTCTAAACTGAGCCCTAAAACCTAGGCAGTCAAAACAACTTGCCTCTAAAACTTAGGAAACCTATCCATGCATTAAATATTTACCATTTACATCCAAGAAACTTCTAGAAGTGATCAAGGAGAGTAAAAGTATCTTAGAGCCATGAAATTTACATAAAAATCCATGATTTACATGCCCAAAAAGGTAACCCAAGTGAAAACAGTACTTTTCTGGCCGAACTGGTCAAAATAGGCAAAATTCCCTGACATGCAGCGCACATATGCCTGACACGTAGCGCACATTGAGAGGCCTGTTTGAGGGCCTTCCCGATGTTCAAATCAGGTGCAAGCTAGTTCATTGGAAAGGTCTGCGAGTCTTATTTCCAACCCCACCGGAATTTTTGAATTTGGAGTTCATTTGACCCCTCAAAGCTCAATTCTCCCAAGACAGCTTTCTGCAACTCAAAATAGGAGCAAAAAGTCAAAATTTGCATGTGTTTTGACCTTTTGGAGGCCCAAATCTCCATAAAAACTGAAGTCCATCCATAGGTAGGTGTAACTTTGCATGAAAATTCCAAAAATGCTGAGTTTTTCCCGTTCTGAGTTACCCCCATGTAGCGTAGCGCACGGGGCGCTGCATGTTAAAAGACCAAACCCTGTCAATTTCCCAAAAAATTCACAAATGACAAATTTTTCTCCAAATTTCTTGAAATTTGGGCTGGGAGTCCCCAATCAAGTACCATGCTCAATCAAAGAGGCTTTGGCCAAAATTTGGAGTGGATCGGGCGTTTTCCTTCGTTTTTGTGCTTTGGCCAATCGTCCTTGGAGCACCTTCGTTCTCGCTGGTATTTTTGACATTTTTCTCAAACCATGATACCTGTGTAAAAAGTGAAGGAGGTTTTTCTTCCTTGGCATGTTGTGGACAAAAACCTCTCTCCATTTTGAAAAATTCATCTTTGATTGCTCAGAAACAACTTTTGAGTGAAACTTGTCCCGATGTGTGAAACAAGGAATTTTGTCGAAATGAAGTGGAATGAAGGGGATAGAGGGCTTCTAAATTCTTGGGGAAATTTTTGGGAGTGGGGATGGATGTTAGGAAGTAGGGGAAAGTGGAATCTCAGAGATTGAGTGAGGGGAAGGGGTCCAAAAAGGAAAAACACAGGCCCAACCTAGAAAATTGCCAAGTTGTAGCTAGAAACTAGGGTTTGCGCAAAAATGAGGAATTTGGCGGATCTAAGGGATGGGAAGTGTTTGATAAGGTATTTTAAGGATAGGGGAAGGTGTATGAACATCAGGAAACAAGTTTTGCCGGTGATTTGACCATTCAAGAGAAATTGACTTTCAAAACCCTAGGAGAGGGAAATGACCTTGCCAAGGCACAACTGAAGCATGAACAAGGTGTGAAATGACTCATTCGACACTGACATGATAATGAAAACCCTCTGAATAATGATAGGCTCAGTTGAAAAGTGACATAGACTGACATTTGGGCAAACCCTAGACCTAATACCTAGTGACCAAATTTTGCTTGAAAACTCTTTGAAATGACAAAATTTGACCTTGACACCTTGAGACCACTTTGTAAGAGCATATTTGATCACTGTAGGAAGGCTGGGAAGACTGAAACTAACAGTATTAATGGACAACTTCCCCTTCTTTCATCTTAAATTACTTGATCTAATCTTTCAAGGTGATGATCTCATTCAATTTGTTGGCTTAATATATGTCAGTTATCTTGTCATATATATATTTATACTTTCTTAAATTCCCAATATAAGCAAGTAAATGATCATGTAAACCATCAACTATAATTTTCTTTGATTTAGACTCACCTTTCTTGTACCTGTTCTTGAAAGAAACAAAATCATTTTCTAGGGGCTCAGGCATCCTTCCTTGAATGTATTATAGCACATCATTATTTTCCGCTATGATTTCAATTTGACTTTCCATACAATAAAATTTGATGCATCACCCAACTTTTCATGCTCCTTGAAGGTAGAGGACAACATTTTGACCTTGAATAGGAAATCTTCTTTCTGAAGAAGAGGGCTTCGAAACTTGTCTTCCCTTGGGCTTGTCTTTGACCTTACCTCTGAAACCATGTTAAATTTTCAGATTGTTCAATGTTGTATCAGTTACTTTAGCCCAATTTATCTTTTCATTAACAATGCATCCAATTATTAGCAGTATAATCAATCATAAACGCAACTGAAGAAAGAAAAATATATGCAGTGACAGAGAAGACAACAACACAATCATAAGAGACAATAGATTGGTCCAAGACTAGGGAAAACCCCCTTTCAAGTCTTCTTCTTTAGTAGATCGTCATAAAACAATGTCAAGAGTGAGTACAATGAGCCCAATACATATGATTTTCAACGGATTACAATAAATCAAATATACAGATCTAAAAATATGTTATATAAGTATAGAAACCCAAATATTCTAGATCATTGAGGTTGACTGAAGCCAAGATATCAAAACCTTAGATTTGAACTGGGTCGCCTTCATCAACACTGATTTTGAGCGACTGAAACTCCTGGGTTTATCTTATGGATATTGTATGCATGCAACTATGACTGCAGAGTCACTCCCAAAAGGTCTTTATGTGTCTGAATCTAACACTGAATTGCAAAGACCCAAAGTATCTCCCTTTATGATGTTGTTCAAGTGACCGGTATGGAACAATTGCCCCTAGGGATACCCCATGCGAGCGACTAGGGACCGGAACCTTCTGATCTACCTCTGAACCCAAATTCATCTCACTTAATTGTCTCTAAGTGACCAGAGAGCTAGAGTTTATCTCTTGCTTACTTTGTGCCAGTGACCATGGATAAAAAACTTATGTTTTTTGCGAATGACCAAGATCCAAAAAACTCTAATCCAGAGTGAACCTTTCACCTGTAATTTCAGACCTTGTGCGAACTACTTCTGTCGAACCTATATGAGCCAAATCAAAATAGAATAATAGAAATATGTCTTGATCAAGTGTATTGAAATGAACTTGAGGTCGCTTACTTTTATAAGATCTATTGATAGTTTACTTGGGGTTGAGATTGACCCAAGCAAGTTACCCAAGTGGTTAGGGCCGACTTGTTCCATAATGAATGAATGAATAAAATAATTCAAAACTTAAATTATACTTAACCAAACTAGGTGATATTTGGGTTGATTTTGGTCCTCTCGAAATAAGGAATTTAATGCAAGAATAATCTTGGTAATCTGAGTTGATCAATGTGGAATTTGATCCTAGTTATAAAAATTAACACCCCGCCCCCTTCAAACCATTCTCCCGTTACCACATCTCTTCTTCCAATCTCCCGTCATTCCCTCTCCCATTTTTCTCCACCCACCAGTCTTTTGCCAACATTACTTTCCACTTTCCCTACCGCTAAACTGCCAGATGATTGTTCGTGCCACATCTACTCCTGCCAATGTATCATTTTATTAAATAATATGCACAAATAATGGTTAATATTTAAAACCATTATTCCATTCCCCAATAAAACTTTGTCACCTATTCAAATTGACCCTTTGCATTTTGTTGTCTCTGCAATTCAAAGAATGCCCCTATCAGAGAATTTTGAGCAAAATAATGACCTTTTACCATTGTTTCCAGTCTGCAATTGCTAATATCCGAGTAAAATCCTTATCGATTGTCTCACTCTTATGTTTTCCCTAATGTCTTCACATAAAGGAAAGTAAAAAATTGTTGTCGATAATCCCCTTTTACCCCTTGTAATCAACCTGGATGAACTCCCATTAGTAGATATTCATTATAATTATAGATACAAATTGTGAATTTGATCTATATGAACTATACAATTGGGATTTTCAAAAGTACCAAGATACGAGTGATGAATTTTATTTTTGGGAGCCCCTATTGCCTTATTTATGTTTCCCACCAACCTACCATTTCCCAAAGTTTGTTACTGGGTGTGGATCTCGATGTCTACTTAGCGAGAGAGCTATAATATCTCATAACAGTGAAACCATTTTCTATGTGATTTATGAATCAATTTGTTAAGTCCCCCAATTGAGTCCTCAAGAACCTTTGCATCCATTTTCTACTATTGCATTAATGGAAATTTACCAAAAATTATCATTTTCAGACAAAGCTAATATATTTGAGCCTTTCTTTCCTGAGAATGTTGAATTACCCAGGACTAATCCTCCCTATTTTGTTGCTATGTTCCCTGAATTGTCTAGGCAAGGCATTCCCTTAGTTTCATGTCTATTAGGATACCCTAGCAACCAATGGGTCGTTGAAGTCATCTTGGGATTCCTATCAGTTTCCCTTCTGATAAAAAACCCTCAATACTATTAAACTACAACCAGTTCCTATCAGATGCCATTCATGATCAATTCTTGAATTTATGTGCAGAAGGTTCCTTAAAATATCAATGAGTTCTATCTTACTTATTTCTATATCATCAAGCTGAAAGGTTTAAGTTCCCTATGCAAAATTTGGATGTTATAGGTGCCCCACAGTAAATCATTCACTAGACATCATTAATGAGAAATACCTCGGGGGAATTCTCATTTAGTGATTTTGTTAATCGATTCCTATACATGGCCAACTATTTATTAAATAGTGACGTTGTTCCTAGTATTTCAACTGAAACTAAGAGAATTTTACATCTAAGTGAGCATATTGAAGTGGTAAACTGGTATTTATTCCATAATTTCACTGAAATTAGGATTTATGGATGTCATCTGCAACCATACAAGTTGCATGTATTTCTCCCAATGAGAATTTTTTCTCTTAAGTATATTAGGCCAATGATGAAGTAGATGATGTTCACTTTTTTGCTAGGAAACAAAAATCACAGTTTAAGTTGAAAGCACAAGTCAATCACTTTATAGCCAATACAAGAGCTACAACAAAAGAGGTTGATGTTTTGTTAAAACAGATGATTTTCAAATTCAGTTTTAGTTGCTCTTATGACCCATTGGGAATTATATCTTCAATAAGAGTTGCATAGATATCAACGCTATTGAAAATACTGTGAGGGGGGGTTAATGAGTATTCCTTAGCAATTAGCACTTTTAAATCTTTTTAGAGCATTGGTTAATCTTCAATTATTATTAATGTTTATGCAGTAATAACAGTAAATAAAAGAACATAGTAGGCACAATAATTTTAGGTGGAAAACCCCCTTTGGGAAAAAAACCATCGAACGCTTTTATAATAAATTATTTAATCTTCTACCCCAACTAAAATGAAAGAAACAACTTCCTAGAATTCAAGAAAATCATTCTTCTCCAACTCCCACTAGAAGGAAGCCCCAATTCCTTAGTTTATTCAGTAATCAACTCAATGGATGCCCCAACACCCTAGTGAGCCACAACTTGCCCTAGACCACCCTACCACCCTAAAGTGTTCACAGGCCCCAACCTGTAGTCAACTTCATACACCTGCCTAGCACCTCCCTACCACCCTATAATGATAGAAATCAAATAAGATTGTGGATTTTGAACCAGGGACAACAATCCACGATACTTTAATATGTACAATGAATTTCGAGTACTTGACCAAATACCCAATCACTCTATGGCCTGCAACTCATCCATGACATCATCCCAACAGTGACTCCTATACCTCCCAACACTGCCTCTTGGAATCTAGGCAAAACGACTCTTTTCCAATCTTTACAATGATGACTCTTTTACAACTTTACAATTATGACTCTTTTACAAATGACTCTTGGCCTTGATACGTCTTCACAATATGTAGATGGTTGTCATGTCTTCAAAGGATGTCCCATTGACTATTGGCTTTGATACTTCTTCACAATATGTAGATGGTTGTCATGTCTTCAAATGATGTCCCACTTCAATGCTTCCTTTGATTTGATACTTCATCTCTTGAATTCTTTCTTGAATTTGTACTTGAATCTTCTTCTACCTGCATGTAGAATTTTCCCGAAGAAACCAATCCCAAAATAAAACAAAATACCCTTCAACTTACCTCTCCATGCAAAACACATGTAAGTGCATAATAATGAATAAATACAAATTAAAATTAAAATGCATACTTGAAGTGTGCTTGTCACTTTTGTTGTTGACTTTTTGTAGTAGTAGAAAAATACTCTCACTCTTGATATATGCTTGGACTCTATGCAAGACTATATCCAAAACTAACCTAAAGATATATACAATAAAAACTTATGACAAAACCTAAACTTGTGATGGACCAAGGTCTAAGTACAACAACAGAGACCATTCTATCAACTATGACAAGACAAGTAACATGAACATACAACATCATATAGATTTAGTAGAGTTGGTGTAGCATCAAGAATATGTAGCATCAAATGTTTAGTATCAAGAATAGGACATCCGAAATGTGGTATCAAAACTAACTGTGACATATAGAGACATAGAGATATAACCGAGACCCTATATGTACTTACATTGTCCTGCAAAAACATATGTCAGAGATGATACTAATATTTCAAATGTAAACACGAATCATACATACCTTTTTGTAGGAGACTTACCCTTGACTGTTGATGTGTGGTCCTTACTACAGTGATCCTTGAATGCATGTTTTTTCTTGCCTTCTAGGAGCTCAATATTGAATATGTTGTATTTATGTTATTTCGGATCTCCAAGGTCTAAAATGTTGTCCTATGGTAGCCCTTTGAGTCCTTGTTCCAACCCCATGGGTTAGATCAAGATTTGATTCTTCAAGGAAGAGTTATGCCTAATATCCCACAATGACCTGATTATAGACTAGTTCAGTAGAGCGAACTTGTATGAAGTTCCACATGTCACTATTGCAACCTTCGGCTCTAAAAACGCTACTCGAGAAACTCTAGTATGTCCTATTTATTTTACAATTTATGAAATTTTAATCCAATGCTCAGAGAAAACATTATGATGATTTTCCAAATGTCACCTGTATGACATGGAATTCGGGAGCCTACAAAAAATCCTAGCTTCCTCAGATCATATCTCCGAAACTATAGCTAATAAAGATCTGAAAATCGATCCCGAGGTTCACTGCAATTTGGGCGCAAATGGGCTTTAATTTCAGCATCTGACTCTTCGCAGAAAAATTATTATAGTGAAAATGCAACAATGACCTGTTTGAAGCCACAAAATCCCTACTAGAGGAGGATATGAGGGTCATTATATATATGAATGTCTTGAGTTGAGAGGGTCCTCAAAAAGTGAATGTTGGAGGGATGAGAATTGTTTTCTATTAGTTATTGACTATTCAATGACCACAACCAATTATGAGTGCCATGCCACAAGCCCATAGGGTTTTAGCCCACTAATTGTGGTTACTAACTTCAAACATAAATATCTCTCAAACCATGAAGAATTACTTGGCATGCCATGTATCAATGGAAACATCTCGAAAAGTAGAATCCATTTATAAGATTGTTGACTTGTAATAGAGTAATTTGTCAAGTCAAAATTCCCATGCAAGATCAGGGTAGCCCCTCGTGTTGCTTGGGTTGACATCAGTGACAACCACTAATCAACAATCTTCCCCTTTGTCATCAATGGCAAAGGGTAACTCCCCCTAACAAACAGCCATCCTGCGGACCTGTACAACCTCCACTCCCCCTTTCTACTCGAGTATATAAGAGAAAGATTCTAATGAAAACTTCAGAGAATCCCAAGCTTTTGGCGAATATACTCAAATGCTTCATGAGGTAATGGTTCGGTAAATATGTTAGCAATTTGTTCCTTTGTTCCAACATATTCAAGCTTGATATTCTTTTCAGTGACATGATCTCTAACAAAATGATATATAATCGTAATTTGCTTCATTTTGGAATGAATCACAGGATTCTTGGAGATACTGATGGTGCTGGTGTTATTGCAAAAGATGGGAATAGGCGCATCGAACTTGACTTGAATATCTTGCATATTTTGCTTCATCCAAAGAACTTAAGTACACCAATCCTTTGCCATGACATATTCTGCTTCTATTGTGGATAATGAGATTGAAGACTTCTTTTTACTTAACCATGAAACAAGACAACCACCTAGATAGGATGCTGCTCCACTTGTACTCTTATGATCATCAACACTTCCTGCCCAATCTGCATCTATATAATCTTGGATGATCATATCATCTCCTTCAGGATACCATAGACCATATTTTTTTGCGCCCTTAAGATACCAGAAAAAATCTTTTGATGGCAATAATATGAGATTCTTTTGGTGCTTCTTGGAATCTTGCTACTTGTCCAACTGCCTACATAACATCAGGCTGGTAGGCTGTCACATATAGGAGACTACCAATCATGGATCTTTACAACCTTACATCCTTTGATGAGTCTTCTAAGCTTAATTTGCAAATTGTTATCATGGGGGTAAGGACTTCTTTGCAATATTCCATCTGGGATTTTTTGAGCATTACCTTGATGTACTTGATTTGAAAGATGAATATTCCTTTATTCTGCTAAGATATCTCGATAATCCTTAGATTTTCTTGATCCACTTTCACATAGAGATTGCTTGTCATCTCTTCCTTTCTTGAATCTTTAATACTTCAACTATTCTTCTCCTGCAATGAAACTGTCTTCTTGTTCAAACTACCTATCTGTCAATCATAGACTTGTGTCATTTACTGTTGCATAGACTCCTCATCTTAAAATTTTTAGGAGTCGATAAGCTGAATTATTCAGAATAATGTGTCATTTAACGGACTGTCTTGACTTAAGTCATTAACCTAAGAAATTGTTGATTCCTCACAATCGGTTACGAGTCATGAAATCATAACTGTTGGGACCTTATCGCCTTCTTTCTTTTCTTGATCATCTTGTACTTATTCATCATGTACCTGTTTTCCTTTCCAAACCTTCTTATTCTCATCATCAAGCCTTTCCTTCATGGTTGATTCCATCTTATACCTATAGTTACGAGCTATGTGTCTATATTTATGACATTTGTAACATTCAACATTATTCATAGAATATTTATTTTGGTGTCTATCTCGTGATCCTACAAATTTGCTTCTCGGGTTTTGCCGATAATAGTTGTAACCATCTAGAACTTCACAATCCCTAGTCTTATGTCCAAAATTGTTACATTTGTAACATTTGACATCATCTCTCAAATGATTAATTTTTTGATATTATGTTGAGTTCTCGAATATCCATTTATGAAGGATCTCCTGAGTTATATTCATTGCAAACATGCATGCGACATTCTGCAGCTCTATGTCCAAAGCTTCCACATCAATAACAATGACCATGAAAGATAAGTTGGTACCTAGGGGGGAATATTCTTCAAGGAATTGTCTTCCAAGGTTCTTCCTGCGAGTCTTGATCTCTTGATTTAGCTGAGAGATCTATATGCTTGGTAGATTTTGAATATCCATCTTCTTTAATTGCCATAGAAGGACTCGACTTATTTTAGAATTTTTATTTGTAACCAAGACCAGTCTTGTCGCTGTAATATCGTTGGTTGTTGATGAGTTCATCCAAAGTCTTTAAAATTTTGGTGTAGTTTTGAAAATCTTTTCCATTTTTTACTTCCTTTCATAGAGAAACTATTTCAGCTTCCAATGCTTCTCTTTCCTTGTTGTTTTCCTTTAACTCTTTCCTGAGAGATTCTTCAATTCGCTTGTATTCTTAAACCTTGACTTTAAGGTTGAGGACATGTTCTCTTTCTGTATTCAATTCATCTTCAAGAGTGTTGACATAATTCTTCTGGACTTTGAACTCTTTGATAACCCTGATCACTACATTTTAAAATTCAACCTCAATCATTTCTTCTTCTTTGTCTCCTTCTTCATCAGGTGCTTCGTTCTTATTGTGCTTGGCCATAAAAAATACTCTTTCATTGAATTATTCTTCATTATCAATGTCTTCTTCAGATGAGGAACTATCTTCTTTGTTGAAGAAACTTTTCTTAAACCATTTATTCTTGCCTTGCTTGTTAAAATTCCTAGGACCTTTAGTTCCATTCGTAACAACCTCATTTTTGTGAGGACATTTGGCTGCAAAATGCCGAAACTCACCACAATCAAAACATATTAATGGAAGTTTACCTTTGAATTTTACCATACCTATTCTAATTTTCTGTATGAAGTAGGAAAATTATTTATCTGAGAGTTCTTCTTCCTCTTCATCCTTTTCTTCATCCTTACAACAACAACTTTTTTCTTTCTGAGTCTTCTTGTCCTTACTATTCTTCTTGGATGCGGAAAATGTTGTTTCTAAGTGAGATGTGTCATCATCTTCTTCAATCCTCATTTCATATGCCATAATAATTCCATGGAATTCATCTACGCTGAGATTGGTCATATTCGATCTATCTTCCAAGATAGATACCTTAGGGTTAAATCTTGTTGGCAAGGTTTTGAGGATCTTTCAAACAACAATTTTCATTTCAACAGGTTCTCCAAAACCTTCCAATGTATTTGTTGTTTCATCAACATGCTCAATGTAGCAATATCTTCATCTTCCCTCATTTTGAGTTTCTCAAATTTTTCCCTGAAAATTTGAATCTTAGCTTCTTTCACCTTTGAGTCACCTGCATATATATTTTCAAGCTTGCCCCATACCTCTTTAGCAATTTTTCAACTCAATACCTTAATATAAACGGATTCTATAAGACCACTAATAATAAGATCTTTATTCTTTGCATCATATACCATATTTTTCTTACCCTGTTCATCCTGGGTTGGTGTGAAGCCTTTATCAACAATTTCCCATACTTCGTATTCTTGCACCAGCAAATGAACCTGCACTCTTCCACTCCAAAGTGCATAGTTATTTTTATTAAACAAAGGAACTCTATTCTTAGTATACTCCATGATATCCTTCTAGTTGTTAGACTTTTATTGAAGGAACCAAGCTTTGATACCAATTGTTGGAAATGCTGGGGGGGTGAATCAATATTCCTTAGCAAATAGCACTTTTAAATCTTTTCAGAGCATTAGTTAATCATCAATTATTATTAATGTTTATGCAGTAATAATAGTAAATAAAATAACGCAGTAGGCACAATAATTTTAGGTGGAAAACCCCCTTTGGGTAAAAAACCATTGAACTTTTTATGATAAATTCTTTAATCTTCAGCCCCAACTGAAATGAAAGCAACAACTTCCTAGAATTCTAAACAAGCATTCTTCTCCAACTAGCACTGGAAGGATGCCCCAACATCCTATTTTCTTCAATAATCAACTAAATGGATGCCCCAATGCCCTAGTGAGACACAATTCATCCTAGCACCACCCTACCACCCTGAAGTGTTCACAGGCCCCAACCTGCAGGCGACTTCATACACCTACCTAGCACCTCCCTACAACCCTATAATGATCGAAATAAGACAAGACTGTGGATTCCCAAGCCAGGGAAAACAATCCACCATACTTTAAGATGTACAATAATTTTCGTGTACTTGACCAAAAACTCAATCACTCTATGACCTGCAACTCAACCATGACATCATCCCAACAATGACTCCTATAGCTCCCAACACTATCTCCTGGACTCTAGGAAAATTGAATCTTTTACAATCTTTACAATTATGACTCTTTTACAAATTTACAATGATGACTCTTTTACAAATGACTCTTGGTCTTGATATTTCTTCACAATATGCAGATGGCTATCATGTCTTCAAAGGATGTCCCGTTGACTCTTGGCCTTGATACTTCTTCACAATATGCAGATGGTTGTCATGTAATCAAAGGATGTCCTGCTTCAATTCTTCCTTTGATTTGATACTTCAAATCTCGAATTCTTGCTTGAATTTGTACTTGAACCTTCTTCTACCCACATGCAAAATTTTCTCGGTGAAACCAATCACAAAACAAAACAAAACACCCTTCAACTTACCTTTTCCTACAAAACACATGTAAGTGCATAATAATGAATAAATACAAATTAAAATTACAATGTTTACTTGAAGTGTGCTTGTCACTTTTGTGGTTGACTTGTTGCAGTAGTAGACAAAGACTGCCACTCTTGATATAGGCCTGGACTCTATGCAAGACTATATCCAAAACTAACCTAAATATATATATAATAAAAATTGATGATAGACCCTAGACTTGTGATGGACCAAGTTCTAAGCAAAAAAACATAGACCATTCTATCAACTATGACAAGACAAGTAATGTGAAGTTACAATATCATATAGATTTAGTAGACTTGGTGTAGCAACAAATGTGTAGTATCAAGAATAGGACATCCAAAATGTGGTACCAAAACTAACTGTGGCATATAGAGACATAGAGATATGACCGAGACCCTGTAGGTACTTACGTTGTCCTGAAAAAACATATGTCCGAGATGATACTCATATTTCAAATGTAAACACTAATCATACATACCTTGTTGTAGGAGACTTACCCTTGATTGTTGATGTTAGGTCCTTACTACAATGATCCTTGAATGCATGCTTTTTCTTTCCTTCTAGGAGCTCGATATTGAATCTATTGTATTTATGTAATTTCCAATCTCCAGGCTTTAAAATTTCATCCTATGGTATCCCTCTGAGTCCTCTTTCCAGCCCCATAGGTCTGATCAAGTGGATTCTTCAAGAAAGAGTTATGCCCAATCACCCACGCTGACCTGATTATAGACTAGTTCAGTAGAGCGAACTTGTATGAAGTTCCACGTGTAACTGTTGCGACTTTCAACACTAAAAATGCTACTAAAAAAACTACAGTCCATCCTCTCTTAGTGACTATTTAAAAAATTGGAATCCAATTCTCAGAGAGAGAGTTATGATGATTTTCCCAATGTCACCTATTTGACATGGAATTCGAAAGCCTGTAAAAACCCTAACTTCCTCAAATCATATCTCTGAAAATATAGCCAACCAAGATCTGAAATCTGGTCATGAGGTTCATCATGATTTCGACTCATATGAGTTTGAATTTCAGCATCTGATGCTTCCCTGAAAAAATGTTATAGTAAAAATGCCACGATGACCACTTTGAACCCACAAAATCCCTACTAGAGGAGGATATGAGGGTCAATATTTATATGAATGTCTTGAATTGAGAGGGTACTCAATAAGTGAAAATTGGAGGGATTTTAGGAGAAATTTCTTTTTATTAATTATTGACTATTCAATTACCACAACCAATTATGAGTGCCATGCCACAACCCCATAGGGTTTTAGCCCACTAGCTGGGGTTACTAACTTCAAACATGAATATCTCTCAAACCGTGAAGAATTACATGTCATGCCATATATCAACAGAAACATCTTGACGAGTAGAATACATTTAGAATATACTTGACTCGGAATAGAGTAATTTGTTAATTCAAATTTTCCATGCAAGATCAGGGTAGCCCCTAGTGCTGCTTGGGTTGACATCAATGACAATAATTGATCAACAATCTCCCCCTTTGGCATTGATGGCAACACAAGTACTCCCCTTACGATCATGAAACCTCTTCCTACTACCTTCTCTTCCCCTTTGTCATCAATGGATGATTTGAAAATGGGGCACTTAGGCTTCTTGTCTAACTTATAAGAACCTCTCCCACTTCCAAAGCTTAAATATTCCCAAGTATTATTGATTAACCAACACGGAATTAAAAATGCTTGAAAATATAGGGATATGCTGGTATTGTTAATTGATTGTATGCTTTAAATTCTATTTTTGTGTTGTAAGTTGATGTGCTTGAACTGATATATAAATACATATAACAGTAAATGATGCAGTATTAAAACAAACACATGAGACAACAATTTAATTTGGAGTTCACCCGGAACTTTTGGGCTACGTCTCCTTGAGCTCTAGTCAACTCAACTAGGCTCTCTGGGATTATGGCAAAGTCATTTTACAAGCTCTTGGCTCAACTCCACTTTTTTACACAGAAACAATGGGTTTATACACCATTTTATCCCCGACTCTTGCAACTCTGGGCTTTCTGGCTCTCGGCTCTTGCTCTAGCTCTAGCTCTAGCTCTGGCTCTTCGGCTTTGGCTTCTTTGGATCTCTGCAATGTACAACTCTCTAGCTATCAACTTGAGCCCCAAGTGACTCCCTTGGCTGCTCTGCACTTCAGCTTTTTCTTTCTGCGCTCTGTTTTTGTTGTTGCCATTTTTCGCTACTCTCTTTCGCCTTAGCCTCCTTCTTTGGCTTTTCTTTCTGTGCTCCTGTCTCAGCATTGCCTATGCTCCGTTTCAGCAACAAATCCAACAATAACTGCCAACTCCTGCCAAAATCCCTTGCGATTCAACTCTCAGACTTCATTTGAGGCATTTCTAGCTCTTCGCCTTCCTCATTCGTTCCTCTGTCAACCATGATCATGAGGAATCATTCCTCTTCCCAGCTTTGCCTCTTCATGCTTCAAAACGCATCCCTATTGCAGAAACACCCACCTGTAGTGTGGCACAGGGAATGATGGTTGTTTTTCCATGGAAAATGAACTCGCGGCCTCCTTTCAAGTGAAAATCCACAAAAAACTATGTTTCGGGCTTGAAATGGAAATATATAGGAAAAGCACTATCGAGCGTGAAACCCAGATGTGAAAGTCCATTAAACCGACCCTAAAATCCCTATCGGGTCTGCCTTCCATCGCATATCGCAATTGCTTCGGCGGCATGGCCAATGGCCAAAAATCCATTAAAAGGGAAATACAAAGGAAAATCTAAATTCACGGATTTGAAATTTTATGAAATCAGGATTTTAAAACCCGTCGGGTCCAATCATGATTGCAATCGCAAGTCGCAACAACCCGGGGCTTCCCCTTTGGGTGTGCCAATCGCCGATTTGCCGATCAGCTAATAGTAATCGTAAATCACAAGTTTCATGGCCCGGTGGTCCTTTCCTTTGGTATCGCTGACACTGATCCACCGATATCAGTGATCACACTATCGCATCGGCCCCAGGCCTTTGCCTTATGGGTGCATATGCCTATCTCCGACCTGATCCGTCAATCCGATCATTAGAGATCACTGATCGAGGGTCCCTTCCACCCGACCTTAAGTCCTCCTCTTTTCCTTATGTGATGCGATTTCCTCAAATAGCCTTTTAGGCCATTTTTAATGGGATTTTCCCCTTTTTCAAAGGATAAAGGGAAACTTCTTCCTGCAATAACTTCTTCATCTGAAGTCTATTTTTGCCCATTCAATGTTGCGTTGGATTTAGAATGAAGAGATATCTACAATGAAACTATTTTTGAGAGTAGCTTGCGACTTTCATTTTCCTCTGATTTACAAATGATTTGTGCCATTTGGCACCTTTTACCTCTTATATGAAGTCTTTTATACTTATAGATTTATTCAGGATCCATTTTTGGATCACGCCTTCCCACTAAAAAACCTTTGGTCTCCAGAATACTGATATACTGATCTGAATAGTAAATGAGAGTAACAGCACCCTGTTCTTTCAGCCTCCACACTCTTGCCTTTGCATAGTGCCTCTGAACTAAAGCCTTTGACCACTTTCCTTCTTGGATATGTTGGTCCTCCTGGGAAGAATTGTCTTCCTCCTTACCTTCTTCCAGAACTCCTACTAAAATGAACATAGAAGGTAGTTTGAACTTATTTGCCTTGATCATTGATCCAAGGTGGCTCAAACCAATGTGGAGTTACATCTGCTCCACAAAACTTTTATTTGTACCTATTTGACAAGCTGTCAAAAACAACTATTAACAACAACAGAATACAGACAACAACTGGATGGCATAAACTCCTGCTTCAAAAAAAGAAATAGATTTTCACATCTTGTGAACATCTCCATGTATTACATCTGCATACAAATGATGGACTAGATAACAAGCCCACAAAACATGCCTTTAAAAACAAATGAGCCTTCAAGCCAAACATGTGGAAAAAGATCGTTAGGACTCTTTTTCAAAAGATAAAACACTTCATCATTATCTCCATCTTTGGAGACCAAGTTAACTTCTTCCAAGTCAACATCGCAGGCATGTTAAAACAATCAACCCTGCAAGTTAATTACACATACATGTTCAAAAACAAGGAAATCATCAGCATCCATGTGTTCATGCATATCAATCTTATGCATGCATTTCATCCTTCAAATTTCGCTTAAGCACACTATACTTTCAAAACTGAAATGAAATATAATGTTGCAGCAACAAATTGAGTCTCCTACTCAACTTCTCCATTCACCTTCTTGGTAAAATCCTGCAACTTTCATTCCATTAACAAAGAAATGAAAATAGATGCAAAATATGCATGCAATCTTAATTGGATAAGAACTCTAACCATTTCTCACCAATCCCTTTCAAAGGTACTACCTCTATCTGCACATCAACATCAACATGTGAATCAACCTGAGACACATCATTCATGGAATCTTCCTTTCCATTTCTGCCATCTTCTCTTTCCACCTTCTTCTTCAGCTTTAGTGGAAGCATTGTTGGATTCAAAGTCCAACACTTTTAGGCAAGATGCCCTTGCTTATGGCAGTAAGTGAACTACATGTGCATCCTCTTGACATCATGATTTGCCTTGTTTAATGGACCTTTTGCTTCTTGCTTCTTTTCCTTCAAAATTTTCCTGTATGTGGCCATTCTCTTCCAACATCTACATATGTTATGGTTATCCAAACCACAAAAGTAACATGCAATTCTTTTTCCATATCTATGTGGAAATTTATCATGCTTTACAAAATGAATAGGAAGATGATTAGAACCAGATGTATACCTTTCTCCTCCACCTTTATGGCCTTCATGAGGAGGTGAAGCAAATGAAGAAGTGGCTCCCTTTGGAACACCATCAATCTCTTCAAGGCTGTTAGAGATTCCACAACTTCCTAGTTCAAGTGTGTGCTTCTACACACCTGCCATGCAACTCCCTCTTGGAGCTGTTTCAATGGCCTTCATGGCAGCTTTGGAACTCTCTCCATAAGGTTGTCCATAGCTAAGACCCAAATACTTAGGCCTTTCCTCAACCATTATTGGTTCAACAATACCTTGTGCATTCTTTCCCAAGCCCTTTCCTTCATAGCCCATCTTGGACATTGACCTGGAACCTATGCCTCTAATATGTTTTTCAAAAGAAACAATATAAGCATTCTTAGAAGAATTTGAACACAAATTGGAATGGTTTACCTCTTCTTCAAGCTGATAATTGACCAAGGCTTCTTTGGAAACAAAGAATTGTGATTCCAACTCATGCATCCTCTTCAGGTTCATATTTGCAATATAAATTTGGCTCTCCATTTCCTGCAGTCTGTCAAAAAGCAATTACTTCTCTTCCTTCATGGAATTCAACTGCTCTCTAAGTATGCTGCTCTTTCTTCCATCCTCATACATTTCTCTCACCTTTTCCATCATGATGAACAAGTCTTGCTTCATGTCTCCATCAAAGAGTCTTGTGACGAATAAGGAATTTGAGGATACACTTGAGGAAATTTTCATTATGCCAATGACAAAAGAATTTCAAACAAGATTAATAAAGAGCTTATTTAAGCAATCTTTTGCAGCAAACCTCTTGATTGTTTTGATGTCCTTTGTGATATAAGAATGCCCTCAGCCCTTCTTCCTATTTGTCCTTCCTGGAATGAGCTATCAATAGCTTTCCCTTCACTTCTGCAAACTCACAAAATAGTCAATCTGCAAAAAGCCTACATCAATCATACAATCAATCCTTGACTGCCCAAACACATTTTAGGCAAGCAATCTTTGCTTCATAAATCAAGCATTCTGATATAACATTCTTTGAAGGTGGTTTAATCAAACTTAAGCTCCAATACCACCTGATATGAAAATGGGGCACTTAGGCTTCTTGTCTAACTTACAAGAACCTCTCCCACTTCCAAAGCTTAAATATTCCCAAGTATTATTGATTAACCAATGGAGAATTAAAAATGCTTAACAATATAGGTGTATGTCGGTATTTGTTGTTAACTGATTATATGCTTTAAATTCTAATGTTGTGTTGTAAGCTGATGTGCTTGAACTGATATCTAAATACATATAACAATAGATGCTGCAACAGTAAAACAAACACATAAGACATCAATTTAATTTGGAGTTCACCCAAAAATTTTGGGCTATGTCTCCTTGAGCTCTAGTCAAGTCAACTAGGCTCTCTGGGATTATGGCAAAGTCCTTTTACAAGCTCTTGGCTCAACTCCACTCTTTTACACATAAAAAATGGGTTTATACACCATTTTATCCTCGTCTCTTGAAACTCTCGGCTTTCTGGCTCTCGGCTCTCGCTTTAGCTCTTGGCTCTGGCTCTTGGCTCTAGCTCTAGCTCTGGCTTCTTGGGCTCTTTGCAATGTATAACTCTCTGGCTTTCCACTTGAACCCAAGTGACTCCCTTGGTTGCTTTGTGCTTCAACTTTTTCTTTCTACGCTCTCTTTTTGTTGTTTCCTTTTTGCGCTACTCCATTTCTCCTTAGCCTTCTGCTTTGGCTTTGCTTTCTGCACTCCTGTCTCAGCACTTCCTATGCTCCATTTCAGCAACAACTCCAAAAAAAACTGCCAACTCCTGCCAACACCCCTTGCGGTTCAACTCTCAGGATTTCTTTGAGGCATTTCTGGCTCTTCGACTTCCTCAGCCATTCCTTTGTCAACCATGATCATGAGGAATCATTCCTCTTCCTAGCTCTGTCGCTTCACGCTTCAAAACGCATCCTTGTTGTATAAACGCTCACCTGTAGCGTGGCACAGGGAATGATGGTTGTTTTTCCATGTAAAATGAACTAGCAGCCTCCTTTCATGCGAAAATCCACGAAATACTGGGTTTTGGGCTTGAAATGGAAATATACTAGAAAAGCACTATCGGGCATGAAATCCAGACGTTAAAGCCCATTAAATCGCCCCTAAAATCCCTATCAGGTCTGCCTTCCATTGCATATCACAATCGCTTCAGCGGCATGGACAATGGACAAAAATCCATTAAATGGGAAATACAAAGGAAAATCTGAATTCTTGGATTTGAAATTTTATGAAATCAGGCTTTTAAACCCCATCAGGTCTAGTCCTGATCGCAATCGCAAGTCGCAACGACTTGGGGCTTCCCCTTTAGGTGTGTTGATCGTCGATCCACCGATCGCAATCGTAAATCGCAAGTCGCACAGCCCAGGGGTCCTTTCCTTTGGTATCGCCAACGCCGATTAACCAATATCGGCGATCGCACTATCGCATCAGCCCAGGACCTTTGCCTTATGGGTGCATATGCCTGTCTCCGACCCGATCCGCCGATCCGATCATTGGATATCACTGATCAGGGGTCCCTTCCACCCAACCTTAAGTCCTCCTCTTTGCCTTATGCAATTCGATTTCCTGAAATAGCCTTTTAAGCCATTTTTAATGGAATTTGCCCCTTTTCAAAGGAAAAAGGGAAACTTCTTCCTGCGATAACTTCTTTATCTGAAGACCGTTTTCGCCCATTCAATGTTGTGTTGGATTCAGAATGAAGAGATCTCTGCAATGAGACTATTTCTCAAAGCAACCTGCGACTTTCATTTCCCTCTGATTTACAAAGGATTTGTGCCATTTTTCACCTTTTACCTCTTATATGAAGTCTTTTATACTTAGAGGTTTATTCAGGATCCATTTTTGGATCACGCCTTCCCACTAAAGAACTTTTGGTCTCCAAAATTACAGATATACTAATCTGAATAGTAAATGAGAGTAACAACACCCTCTTCTTTCAACCTCCACACTCTTGCCTTTGCATAATGCCTCTGAATCAACGCCATTGACCACTTTCCTTCTTGGATATGTTGGTCCTCTTGGGAAGAACTGTCTTCCCCCTTGCCTTCTTCCAGAACTCTTGCTGAAATGAACATAGAAGGTAGTTTGAACTTCTTTTCCTTGATCATTGATCCAAGGTGGCTCAAACCAATGTGGAGTTACATCTGCTCCACAAAACTTTCATTTGTACCTATTTGACAAGCTATCAAAAACAACTGTTAACAACAACATAATACAAACAACAACTGGATGGCATAAACTCCTTCTTCAACAAAAGAAACAGATTTTCACATCTTGTGAACACCTCCATGTGTTACATCTGCATACAAATGATGGACTAGATAACAAGCCCACAAAACATGCTTTTAAAAACAAATGACCCTTCAAGCCAAGCATTGTGGAAAAAGACCATTAGGACTCTTTTTCAAAAGATAAAACATTTCATCATTATCTCCATCTTTGGAAACCAAGTTAACTTCTTCCAAGTCAACATTTCAGGCATGTTACAACAATCAACCCTACAAGTTAATTACACATACATGTTCAAAAACAAGGAAATCATCAACATCCATGTGTTCATGCATATCATCCTTATGCATGCATTTCATCCTTCAACTTTCACGTAAGCACACTGTACTTTCGAAGCTGAAATGAAATATAATTTCGCAGCAACGAAGTGAGTCTCCTACTCAACTTCTCCATTCACCTTCTTGGTAAAATCTTGAAACTTGCATTCCATTAACAAATAAATGTAAACAGATGCAAAATAGACATGCAACCTTAATTGGATAAGAACTCTAACCATTTCTCACCAATCCCTTTCAAAGGTACTACCTTTGTCTACACATTAGCATCAACATGTGAAACAACCTGAGACACATCATTCATGGAATCTTCCTTTCCATTTCTGCCATATTATCTATCCACCTTCTTCTTCAACTTTAGTGGAAGCATTGTTGGATTCAAATTCCAACACTTTTAAGAAAGATGCCCTTGCTTATGGCAGTAAGTGCACTACATGTGCATCCTCTTGATAGCATGATTTGCCTTGTCCAATGGAACTTTGGCTTCTTGCTCCTTTTCCTTCAAAAATTTCTTGTATGTGGCCATTCTCTTCCAACATCTAGAAACATTATGGTTATCCAAACCACAAAAGGAACATGCAATTCTTTTCCCATATCTATGTGGAAATTTATCATGCTTTGCAAAATCAAAAGGAATATGATTAGAACCAGATTTATACCTTTCTCTTCCACCTTTATGGCCTTCATGAGGAGGTGAAGCAAATGAAGATGTAGCTCCCTTTGGAAAACCATCAATCTCTTCAAGGCTGTTAGAGTTTCCATAACTCCTTGGTTCAAGCGTGTGCTTCTGCACACCTGTCATGCAACTCCCTCTTGGAGCTGTTTCAATGGCCTTCATGGCAGCTTTGGAACTCTCTCCGTAAGACTGTACATAGCCAAGACCCAAATACTTAGGCCTTTCCTCAACCATTATTAGTTCAACAATACCTTGTGCATGCTTTCCCAAGCCCTTTCCTTCATAGCCCATCTTGGACATTAGCATGGAACCTATGCCTCTAGTATGCTTTTCAAAAGAACCAATATAAGCATTCTTAGAAGATTTTCAAGACAAACTAGAATGCTTTAGCTCTTCTTCAAGTTGATACTTGACCAAGTCTTCTTTGGCAAAAAAGAGTTGTGATTCCAACTCATGCATCCACTTCCGATTCATATTTTCCATATAAAGTTGCCTCTCCATTTCTTTCAGTCTGTTAGAAAGCACCTCCTTCTCTTCCTTCATGGAATTCAACTGCCCTCTAAGTATGTTGCTCTTTCTTCCATCCTCATACATTTCTCTCACCTTGTCCATCATGATGAACAAGTCTTGCTTCATGTCTCCATCAAAGAGTCTTGTGATGGAGAATGAATTTGAGGATACACTTGAGGAAGTTCTCATTATTCCAATGAAAAAAGAACTTCAAACAAGATTAATAAAGAGCTTATTTAAGCAATATTTTGCGGCAAACCTCTTGTGCTTCAGGGATTTCTTTGAGGTCCTTTGGGATAGAAGAATTCCCTCATCCCTTCTTCCTATTTGTCCTTCCTAGACTCAACTATCAATAGCTTTCCCTTCACTTCTACAAACTCAGAAAATAGTCAGTCTGCAAACAAGCATACATCAATCAAACAATCAATCCTTGATTGCCCAAACATCTTTTAGGCAAGCAATCTTTACCACGTCAATCAAGCATTCTGATATAACCTTCTTTGAAGGTGGGTTTAATCAAACTTAAGCTCTGATACCACCTAATTTGAAAATGGGGTACTTAGGCTTCTTGTCTAACTTACAAGAACCTCTCCCACTTCCAAAGCTTAAATATTCCCAAGTCTTATTGATTAACCAATGCGGAATTAAAGGTCCTTGAAAATATAGGTGTATGCTAGTATTTGTTGTTAACTGATTATATGCTTTAAATTCTGTTGTTATGCTGTAAGTTGATGTTCTTGAACTGATATATAAATACATATAATAGTAAATAATCCAGCAGTAAAACAAACACATAAGGCAACAATTTAATTTGGAGTTCACCCACAACTTTTGGGCTACATATCCTTGAGCTCTAGTCAACTCGACTAGTCTCTCTAGGATTATGGAAAAGTCCTTTTACAATCTCTTGGCTCAACTCCACTGTTTTACACAAAAACAATGGGTTTATACACCATTTTATCCTCGGCTCTTGAAATTCTCAACTTTCTGGCTCTCAGATCTCGCTCTGGCTCTTGGCTCTAGCTTTGGCTCTTTGGCTCTAGATTCTTTGGCTCTCTACAATGTACAACTCTTTGGATTTCCACTTGAACCCCAAGTGACTCCCTTGCCTGCTCTGCACTTCAGCTTTTGATTTTTTCACTCTCTTTTTGCTACTGCCTTTCTGCGTTGCTCTCTTTCACCTTAGCCTCCTTCTTTAGATTTTCTTTCTGCGCTCCTGTCTTAGCACTGCCTATGCTCCATTTAAGCAACAACTCCAACAAAAACTGCCAACTCCTACCAACACCCCTTTTGATTTAGCTCTTAGGCTTTCTTTGAGGCATTTCTGGCTCTTCGGCTTCCTCAGTCGTTCCTCTGTCAACCGTGATCATGAAGAATCATTCGTCTTCCTCGCTTTGCCTCTTTGTGCTTCAAAACACATCCCTGTTAAAAACACCCCCCTTTAGTGTGGCACAAGGAATGATGGTTGTTTTTCCATGGAAAATGAACCGGCGACCTCCTTTCAAGCAAAAATCCATGAAATACTACGTTCCGGGCTTGAAATGGAAATACACAGGAAAAGCACTATTGGGCATGAAATCCAGGCATGAAAGTCCATTAAATCACCCCTAAAATACCTATCGGGTCCGCCCTCCATCGCATATCACAATTGCTTTGGCGACATGGCCAATGGCCAAAAATCCATTAAAAGGGAAATACAAAGGAAAATCTGAATTCCTAGATTTGAAATTTTATGAAATCGGGCTTTTAAACCCCATCGGGTCTGGTCCTGATCGCAATCGCAAGTCACAATGGCCCGGGGCTTCCCCTTTGGGTGTTTCGATCACCGATCCACCGATTGGCCGATCGCAACCACAAATCACAAGTCACGTAGCCTAGGGGTCCTTTCCTTTGGTATCGTCAATGCTGATCCGTCGATATTAGCGATCGCATTATCACATCGGCCCGAGGCCTTTGCCTTATGGGTGCATATGTTTATCTCGAACCTAATCCACCGATCTAATCATTGGAGATTGTTGATCAGGGGTCCCTTCCGCCCGACCTTAAGTCCTCCTCTTTGCCTTATGCAATGCGATTTCCTCATGTTAGACTCCTATACCAATAGGTGTCATATTTCATGATTGACTTGTTGAGCTTTGTAATATGTTCATTCCTTTCCTTATTGCAAAGGTTTTCCATATTATCCAAAAAATAAAAAAATGTAAAAAATGTAAAGAGGGTATGCCCTAAAAGAAAAATCAAAGGGTAAAAAAATAAATAAAATGGTCAAAAAAGTGAAAGAAATGAACCCCAAATAAAGAAAGAAAGACCAAGAAAGTGTGCAAGTCCAAAAATCCACTACTTTTTCATTTTTTGTAATAAGCATTGTGTTCAGCTTGTTAATTTATGCCACAATTGATGAATGGCCAAACAGCTTAATCTTGGCTAGTTCATATTTGAATTTCTTGTTTTAGAGATAGAGAATAAAATCTGACCAAACTGTTTAATCTTGGCAGATAAGTAGAGCAAATAAAAAAGAGCTCAACAGTAAAATCTAAGCCCTTGGATGTAATAAGTGCAGAATTAGGTAGGCTTACCATGAAAATAAAAATAAAGTTGATAAGGGTTTGCCAGTCTAAGTGCACCCGAATAAAGAAGAAAAAATGCTAGGCCAAGTAGGAAAGGTAGGTAGATGGTGTTGCAGAATGATACTTGTGATAGATTATATCTCTAAGAATGTTAATCTTTATCTCTATCTCAGGTGCAAGGCAGACAGTATACTTGAAGCAGCTCAAGCGAGGCAAAGTTACATAACTAACTCCCCTTCATACTTTTCCCTAATCATCCACTAATTTCCCCCCTAAAATATTAAGATAATATCATTCATAAATCACCCATCTCATTTCATAAGTTTGCTTAAGTAAAAACCCTATTTTACTTAGGAAAATGCATAAAATCACATCAAAAACCCCCTTTTTCCCCTTCGAAGCCTAATTTTGACTACAAAGGTCAATTGTTTTTATACTTAGCGCTTTCATTTTATCTCATATTAACGACTAACACCATTATTATATAAATCCCGAACCTTTCAAACCCTTCCCGTAATATGTAAATATATATAAAAAAAAACCACCCGATACCACATATTCTCGCCTCCGGTTAGATATAACCATATAAACACCATTTAAAAAGGATTAATAATTTTATTTGAAACTTATTAAAAACCTTCCCCGCGCGCTAAAGGGATTAATAAACCATTTGGGTTGATTGATAACCATCACCTCGACCATTAAAACCAACCCCGAAACTATTAAAATTGTTTAAAAAACATGTTAGTCTCGCAAGTTAACCTCCCTCCATCTCCAAAACCCATCCACCGTCCGATCCCCGCCCTCTCATCCAACGGTTGATAAACAATATCGCGCCCTCCTTACCACCGAACATTAACTCGCGGGGGCCGGCGGTTTTCCGCCCGTACCACTGCCACGCGTAGCCCATTTGGGGTGCTCGCTCCCTCCCAGCCCGAAACCGCCCAGCCCCAAAAGTGGTGCAGGAAAAATCTCTTACCACCCTTTGCTGACGTCACCCACCACGTCATCATCCGTACTACTTACTTCGTCCGCCTATCAAATCAAAAAATACCACCAAAAATTCATTTTCTCAAACAAAAGGGTATGTTACACAAAATATTGTCACCATGACTATTTGCAGTCAGTATGGGTCTATCATCATTCATACTGTCCTCCTAAGCAAGTCTCAAACCTCAGCTCTTCATGTCAAGCTTTGAAAATGAGAGAAATACATTAAAAATCAATAAAGCTCTGGTTCTGCACTTTCTTTCACTGTTGCCTGCGATCCCGCACCCTTTGTTCGTGTTACCTGCGGACCTACCCGCTCTATCTCTAAAGGAGTGGGTGCGAACCCCTGTGAAAGTCAAAAAGGCGCAAGTTTATTCTTAAAAACTCACTATGGGTTAATTCTAGATGATTCTAGAAGGAATCTTGACGTGGATGGTTCGCTCCTAGGTGGTTCATGCATCCCAAAAGTGAAGGAGCTAATAACTTGATGAGAGGAGCTATCCCTTTAAAGGAGGGTTTTATCCCTTTGAAGGTGGACCTAGTAACTTCCCTCCATTGCACTATAAATTAAGGCATTGGGCTGGTTGCTAGGGAGTTTAGAAGCTAAACATTTTTTAGGGTAAATGCTGGTGGAATTGGGACTTCCTAGTTAAGCTTGAGAGGAGAGATCACATACCTTTTGGCTTCATTGGGAAGAGAGTGAAACTTGTCAAAGTAGAGGAGACTTATTGCTAGACCCTGGGAGGAGATTATACAGTATCAAGGCATAGGTTGTAAAGTTCTTCTTTGATTTAAATTAATACAATCAGATTCATTTTTCTCAACAAATTGTCTTATGTGATTTGTTTCATGAATTCCTTGATCATCATGATAAGTATGCTTTATTATATTGGCTTTTCAGGTGTTATTTAATTTGTGTGCTTGTCTGTGTTTGCAGATTCTCTACAAGGGAGCTCATTTGGATCAACAGAGCGAGGCTTCCACAAAATTGCATTGGACCCCAGGTAGGCCTAAAACAGCTCTGTTGATCCAAATGAGCTCCCTTGTAGAGAATCTACAAACACAAACAAGCACACAAACTAAATAGCACCTGAAAAGCCAATATAATAAAGCATACTTATCATGATGATCAAGGAATTCATGAAAAAAATCACATAAGACAATTTGTTGAGAAAAATGGATCTGATTGTATTAATTTAAATCAAAGAAGAACTTTACAACCTGTTCCTTGATGTTGTACAAACTCCTCCCAGGGTCCAGCAAGAAGTCTCCTCTACTTTGACAAGTTTCACTCTCTTCCCAATGAAGCCAAAAGGTATGTGATCTCTCCTCTCAAGCTTAACTAGGAAGTCCCAATTCCACCAGCATTTACCCTCAAAAATGTTCAACTTCTAACCTCCCTAGAAACCAGCCCAATGCCTTAATTTATAGTGCAATGGAGGGAAGTTACTAGGTCCACCTTCAAAGGGATAAACCCTCCTTCAAAGGGATAGCTCCTCTCATCAAGGGATTAGCTCCTTCACTTTTGGGATGCATGAACCACCTAGGAGCGAACCATCCACGTCAAGATTCTTTCTAGAATCATATAGAATTAACCCAAAGTGAGTTTTTAAGAATAAACTTGCGCCTTTTTTACTTTCATAGGGGTCCGCTCCCACTCCTTTAGAGACAGAGCGGGCAGGTCCGCAGGTAACACGAACAAAGGGTGCGGGACCGTAGGCAACAGTGAGAGAAAGTGCGGAACCAAAGCTTTATTGATTTTTAAGGTATTTCTCTCATTTTTGAAGCTTGACATGAAGAGCTGAGGTTTGAAACTTGCTTAGGAGGACAGTATGAATGATGATAGACCCATACTGACTACAAATAGTCATGGTGACAATACTTTGTGTAACGGATTGCCCCCTAAAGTGCGAAGTCTGTAGTAGATGAGGATTTCATTTATCATCTAGGAAGAGTGAAGTACTTTATCATTTCGAGGATCATCTTGTGGAGAGCCCGGTTGGAACCTCTAAAAAAATTCAATGCAAAATATATATATATATATATATATATATATATATGAGATCATATCATCGTTGAGGTAGGCATTCCCATACTCAGATCAAAAACTGACTATAAAACTAACTACTACTCTGATATAGGAATGATCTTGTAATACATCACAAGTATAGACACATGTAGACACAGTATGGATGCAGCCATCTATTTATGAATAGTCCACAGTATAATGAATACAAAATTCCTCGCAGCCTGGATGGCGGAAACTAGATCCAGGGTCTTCATTTCTACTTCCCTAAATAGTACGATTCTATCCATGCGAATGAATGTGTTGTAGTCGAACATGGTAGAAACCACTTGATTACCAGTCAATGATGTAAATTGTTAACAAGTGTAAGAAAAACCACCAGTAATGTCAATGGCTCCCAAAGTACTCAGTACAATCCATGAGATGTGAATAGATGTGCTGATGTCAAACATGTCGCAGAATCCTTTGATCGAAGATCAATGATGCAACCTATCGTCGAAGGCGAGAAACCTGCCATTGAGGCATGCAGATTCCAAGGTACTGACAATTTCTAGATCATCTTTCTAGATAATGAGCTGAAGTCGATAGAAAGTGATCCGTCGTAGGCAAGCCCACAACACGAAATCATAGATCAAGTTTGAAGAAATTTAGTTGCAAGGACTAACTCAGGGATGGTCAAGATGGATGACAGATATTTTGCAGATGAATGGCTTATTTGCACTAACCTCTTGAACACATAACGACACAGCAGATGGTTTCGTGACAATGGACCGAAATTTAATACCCAGAAACCGGCTGAAGACTTTCAATATGGTTTGATCAACTGTTAGGCAAAGGATTTCCCAACCCCGGTGAATAAAAGTGTCGTGTTCAAGAGTGGTTACAAAGTATGACAAACAAGCTCATTTTTCTCTCTTTTCCCCCACCATTTCTAGCAAGTACCTCTTTATTTTTGACAAGCTTGAGGAGGATAACATTTGCTTGATTATAAGCTCATCCTTCGGATGAGTCCAACTTAGTTTAAATTCGAACCCTAAGAAGGAGTGGTCCGTTCCTATTTGTAATTGAACAGGTCCTTTACTGTTAAATTTTAAAAGTCCAATATAGGATAAACTCGACGTTTTTCAATTTTTAGAGAGTCTGAAAAAACTTAAGAAGACTCCATGGTTGTCCTTTTTCGTAAATTTGTGTCTCCCAAGCCTGAAAAAGTATAAAATAATACTTGATAGAACCACTTGATCATTACGACCAAGGAGTACTTGTCGTAATTAGTGCCTCTGATCTGAAAAAGTAAAAAAGCGATCAATGACACGTCGTTTTATAACCAATATCGAATTTGAAACAACAAAAATCCGGCAATCTTTTCATGTTTTTACGGTCAGAAAAGGGCTATAAGTGGACTGTCTTTTTAGTTCCGTTTTAACGAGTTTAAAAAGAAAAACTCAGCGATCTTTTCATATTTTAGGAGTCAGAAAAGACCTTAAAGGTGACTCTAATGTTTTTTCGTCGAAAATGACCGATTTCGCCTGAAAAATCCATTATCTTGAACAAAAACTCAAACATTACTCATACATGTTTAATGGATAAAAATGCTTCAAAAATTACCTCTTTAGTATGAAACATAAACAAATTAAAAACTCATTTATTCAAAAAACTTATAAAAAGGGCTTTTGTAAATTCATTTTTACCGTTTGAGTTCTGGGTGAGAAAATAGAGCTTTTGGTCATAAACGTCCCGTGAAGATTGCGAAAAATCCATCCGTTGGAATCGAACGTCGTCTCCTCCAGGTAATCTACATCATCCTACTCTTTAATTTCATCCGTTCCAAATTTGTTTTTAGGATTTAATTTCATTTTTTAAGGGATTCTTAGGTTAGAAACCCGCGTGCAGGGGCCCGCAGGCACATTATAGGTAACCTGTGGACCTTGACTTTTTCGTAATGGGAAAAAACTCAGGGGTCCGCACCTGCCGTGAAGGCAAGGTGCGGACCCACGCACTGTCTCTAATAGAGAGGGTGCAGTCCCCGCAGCAAGGGTTTTTAAACCTAAATTTCTCAAAATTCACCCAAAAACTTTGCTTTTAGACATTCTAATTCGCCTTTTTGTTGAATGTAGAGTATACATCATGCTTGATTGGCAAGAATGGGAGCATGAGGATGTAGATCTCGCCGCGATAAATCATCAACCTTCGATTGATGCATTGAAGGCATGCGGCTTATACAAATTCTGGGCCATACCTGGCATGAGGGCCCAGGTGGACTTTTTGCAGTGGCTGGTAGACAGGTGGAGCATACAGGACCAGTGCTTCTTCATTGGTGGTCACTAGCTCGAAATGGAGCCAGCAGACATTTACTTTTTGACTGGTTTGCCTATAAGAGGTGAACACTTGACTCTATCCAGGACTAGGCTAGGTGGCCAGTCTGTCGATAGCCTTCGGCTAGAGTTCTGTAACAGCCAGACTAGAGACAAAGGGATAGATATCAAAACCATATCCCTTCCTGAACTCAAGGTAATTGCGTTTACTGTTACCAGGCTTTGCGGGAGTGCAACACTACATGTAGCCACTGGATCCCAGATGCGGATGGTAGTAGACTGCTTTAGAGGCACCATCTTCAACTGGTGCGATGTTGTGTTGGCTAATATAAAAGGCAAACTGACTAGAGAAAAGAGCAGACAATTGGATATGGTGCTTTAGTCATGAGCTTTGGTCTGGAGAGGGTTCCAATGTTGGTCCCACAACACCTCACTGTTGGAGCTGGAGAGCCCAAACTGATGCGATGGGTTGTAGTTATGGCCCATCATCCTGAGGAGGGGACAGAGGTCGTTCAATTCACTCCTGATTATTTCCATTGGTTGGAGAACCAGGTTTTTTCTATTCAGGACTTTCCTTACGCTGGGGTAGATTTTCGTGGTGACCCAGACATGGCTCTTCCACCAGGAGAGCAATGGGATGATAGGTAAAATCATTTTCAACATTTTCTAATTTAATTTTTTTGTTTTTTTTATCTCATCCCAAAATTGATAGTAAAGTTTCAAATGCAGATGTAGGTCCACGACGACCAGCTACTCTCCGGCCCTATGAGAGGAAACAACCAGCTGCAGCGGCACCAGCCCCACAGGATGAATCAGCAGAGACCTTGGCCGAATTGGAGAGCCATCTAGAGCGTTTGACAGGAGACATTCCAGAGACCGGCATAGATGGCATTCCTCTTAGACTACAACGCTATGTGATTGGGGTCCCAGGACCTTTCAGGAGGTTCCTTCGTAAGGTGGCCCGTACAGTGGTTTCTTATCGTGATCATCACCAGTGATAGGATGATCGCCTGTTGTAGACACATATGACATTTTTTGCTTTTTGTACTATCTTTTTTGCCGATCATAAGGTGTTTTTCAACCTATGATCAAAGACGATGTATATTTGACACACTCCTATATTATACTATATCACTATTACCGGCTTATCTTGTAAAACTTGTTATGGAATGTTTTTAAATTTACTTGTATGATTATTGCAAATGTCTACTTAACATTCGAGAAGCGATTGCATCTGCTAATTATTTAAATATCTTGGAATATGCTGATATTCAATATAATCAAATTCACGTTCCAAGCGATGAACTCTCAAAAATAATCTTAATAACACTCAATTTCTAATGGCATATACTCTATTAAGCTGTAATACAATGAGTTCAGAATCTAACCTCACTATCAAACTCCGAATCCCAAATGAAATAGATTCAGATAATAACTCAATCACTGCACTATACTCGGCAATGTTGTTCGTTGTTTGACCAAGGCTTACCCCATGCATAGATACCAACTCGTCAGAGGGCGAATAGATAACCCAAGCTGCGGAAGAAATGTTCCGTGTATTACGACAAGCACCGTCAGCAAAACCAATGTATGTTTGGAGAGGCGTCGAAATCTGCAATATCAAGAGTAAAACCAAGATAAGCAGGAATAATGACGAACACTCTCTAAGTTAAGCACACTTTTTAAACTAAAACACACCAGCTAGAAAGAAAAATAACCTAACTAAAAATCTCCACACCCAGATTTAAGCATAATACCTCTTCAGGTAAAGACCATTTCTAGGTTTACCTAAAGAGACCCCGTCAAAGTCTACCAATTCATAGGCCCCTTTTGCTAGCTTTCGCTTAACAACATAAGGACCATGCCACATGGGTACGAATTTCCCAATGCCTAATTTATCATTTGCTTGATCATACAATAAGACTAGGTCTCCTTCCAAAAAATTTCGAGGGGTAACATTTCGATCATACTGAGCTTTAATACGTTTGGCATGAGTTTTGATTGCTAATACACCATCACGTCAATTCTCATCTAGCTGAGCCAAGTATAACAAACGTTTTTCCTCTTCGGAAGTGGCTGGAAGTAACTCGATGGCCATTTGCCATGACGAGATTTCGCATTCAATGGGTAACACAACTTCCAGACCATAAACTAGTTGGAAAGGAGTGAACCCAGTTGATGTTTTTACTGAGGTTTGATATGCCCAAAGCGCTGAAAATAGCATGTTATGCCAATTCGACCTATGAATCCCAATGATTTGTCGGATCATGATGACTAGAACTTTGTTGATGGCTTCAACCAGACCATTAGATTGTGGATAATATGGAGTTGAATTGTCGTGACGCAAGCCAAGTTGGCCTGTAAGTTCAATCATCATAATGTTTCGAAAATGACACCCATGATCAGTGATAATCACTTGTAGAACACCAAACCTAGCAATTATATGATTGAACACAAAAATCGCAGCAGTTTTGCCGTCTGCCTCAAATGTAGGCATCGCTTCGGCCCACTTGGTAAGATAATCTACCGCAAGGATGATATACGCATGCCCCCCGGCCGAGTGAGGGTTACATGTAATAAAATCAATACCCCATTTTGCAAACGGACCGACGGCAATTATAGGGTGGAGAGGAGCAGGTGGAGTGCGCATATTTCGATCAAAAATTTGGCAGTTGTGGCATTTTCGGACCGCGTTAATACAATCTTTAAACAAAGACGGCCAGAAGTAGCCAGCGCGCAATATCTTTTGGGCTGTGGAAAATGCAGACATATGACCGCCACACGCTCCAGAGTGAAAGTCATTTAGAATCCTTTCAGCTTCCTCATGAGTTAAACAATGTAAAAAAACAGAGTCCGCCCCACGACGATAAAGTGTATCTCCAATAATTTTGAATTGTTGGGACTGGAATCATATTCTTCGACGTTCTGACCTTGAAATTTCTAGCCGAAAGGATTAGGTCTGGAGATAAACGATGATATCCCCATTCCATGGATCTAAAGTGTTGATTAGAAACAAGGATTCATCCGCAATGGGCTCCTCCGCCATAGTTTCCGTATCAGCACGCGGAAAGTCACACATTAACTCCATAAAAAATAAATATTTCTTCGACTTAGACTTTTCAAATTCCAAGTCGAACTCCTACATGATCACAATCCATTTGGAGTACTTGCCCCCTAGCAATTGTTTGGTCAAAATATAGATCATAGGGTTGCAATCAGAAATTATTGTAGTTTTACGTAGTAAAATGGAATGACAAAAACGTTGGACAGCTTGAACATCTGCCAATGCCAATTTCTCCACATGTGAGTATTTTAGCTCAGTTGGATTTAAAGTGCGACTAAAGTAATATATCACATGTTCAGTACCGAATTCATCTTCCTGAACTAACACCATTCCAATGGTGGAATGCGAGGCGGTGAGATATAAGAAGTAGTCCTGGTTGTAGTTGGGAGGATGCAATAATGGTGCATGGGTCAATGCGTGTTCTAGTGCATCAAAAGATTTATCAGGTATCTCATCCCAAAAGAATGGAGTATTCTGTTTCAACAACCGGGTAAAACCCTTTGTGATCTCAGTGTAGTTAGGAATGAATCAGCGTAAAACATTTGCTTTCCCTTGCAAACTTTGGAGTTGGTGAAGACTCGAAGGAGGAGGCAATTTGACAATAGCTTCAACCTTCGAGGGATCGACACGAATGTCGGATTTCGAAACAACAAACCCCAGTAACCGACCCATTTCTATACAGAAAACACACTTGTGTGGATTCATCCTAATTCGATAATGCCTACACCTCATAAAGATTGCTCGTAAATGGATGAGATGATCAGCTCGATGTAATGAATGAGCAGGTAAATCATCAAGATAGGGTTGTACAATGTGCTTGATGTCATGAAACGCGTAAGACATGGCTCTTTGAAAAGTTGCCTCGGCGTTCTTGAGCCCAAAAGTTAATTTGAAATAAGCAAATGTCCCCCATGGACAAATGAAAGCCGTTTTTGGTTGATCAGCAGGTAGAATATTGATTTGATTGTATCCAGAAAAACCATCCATGAAGGAGAATATTTCACTATCGGCACAATCATCAATGATTTGATCGATATAGGGAGTTGGGTAATTGTCTTTTGGACAGGCTCGATTAATATCCCTATAATTGATACATATTCTTATTGTCCCTTGCTTTTTGTTAACAGGAACAATATTTGATACCCAATCTGTTAACGGAATTGGATAAATGAAACCTGCTTTGAGTAATTTTTCAACTTCTGCTTTAATAGCAGCAGCTTTTTGCGGGTGGATCTGACACAAACGTTGCCGGACGGGTTTAGCATCCGGGTAAGTTTTGATTTCATGAACAACGATTGCTGGGTCAATTCCTGGAATTTCCTCATATGACCAGGCAAACACGTCGCGGAATTCTTGAAATAGGGCCTTATATGTTTGAATTTCATCTTCCGTACAAGAGGCACCTATATGAATGTTTTCAACAATTCCAAGCTTAACCGAAATATCAATAGGAATAGTTCGAGAAATGTTTCCCAAATTTAACTCTGAATCAGGATCTTTCATTGGATTCTGAGGTTCCTTGACATATTCAGTCATAAAAATAGATGAAAAATCATTTTCAAAACGATCAATCTCAGGTAAAAATGAAGATCTATGATGAATATTTTCCCATGGTAAATCATCGACACATAGGATTTCACGAATTTTCTCATCGGCGTGAACAAGTTCGGAAAACGTTGTTGAATCCGAGTTTGATGTTGAAAGTGATTCCTCATGGACCACATTCATTAAGTCAATTTTGGTTGAAAATGGGTCAAAAAACGATTGCACAGCCTAATATGCAATTTCATATGGACTCAAAGGCATAACATTACCAAATGAGTCTATCTCAGATTCGGAAGGTGCGATCCAAGGATCATCATAAACAATAGTGTCTGACAAAATCATATGAATGGTTGCAGTAGAAGATGATGTGTTGATAGGAGGAAAAGAAAAAGTTCCCAGTAAACTAGAATCTTTAACTAGTCCTACTCCAACATCCTTATACAGGATAGTTGTTTTGCCGACATTCTGATACTTTCAGAAGAAGCTGGGTCGGATGAAAAGTAAGTCAGCTAGTCTATAGTTAAGATCTTTCCATTATGAGGGAACTTTATAAGCTGAAAGACCGATGAAACGATAGCTATCATAGCGTAAGACCAACTACGACCCAAGAGAAGGTTGTAATTTAGAGGGGTATCAACCACCTCCACATCTAGATTAACAGTTTTTCCTTCAACCCCTATAGGTAAATCCTGTAGAATGCAAAAAGGATGAAACCCACGGCCATCAAAGGCCTTTAGAATCGTTGGGGATTGATTTAGCGTAGGAGAACCAAGCGATCTCCAACACTGTATCGACATAATACACGTTGAGGCTCCCTCATCAATCACAATCCTATAACAAGGTCTGTTTTTTACTAACACTGGGATCTGGAAAGCCATTTGATGAGGTAGGCATGGTGTACTATTTTCTAGATCGAAAATTATAAGGTTCAAGTCCTGAACGTCAACAGCTCCTATAGTCGACAATAGTAATTTACGCTGTGCTAGACATGATTGCAGCACTTCCAAAGCCGACATTGCTGAAGGTGAAATAGCCAAATCTTCAACAATGTTATAGTTCTAAGCCGCTCTCGCATGTGGATTGAACGCTGACTTTCGAAGTATACCCTTGGCGGGCGGTTTGATTACTAAGTCTGGGTTAGGTTTCTCGATCTGTAGTGGATCGAAACCGGGAGTTGAAGTTTATGGGTTCGAATGAGAAGATTTTGCTTCCTTACCATCAACAACACTTTTACTTCCATAATCATGCGATCGAGTCGCAATCCTAACATGGGACATCATCATTATGGGTTCTTCAGAGGCATTTTAGGAAAAACCTATCATCTTACTGTCTTGACTAGGAAAAGGATCCTTCAAAACAGTAGGCATTTGGGAACCTTTGACAATTTTCACAACCTCTGCATGATGAGGGTAGTCTCTTGTAAAATGCTCTTCATCACAAATGAGACAAGGATAACGAGGTTTGCGTTTCTCATCAATTGATTCCGCTTTTTCTAGTTTCTCTTTCAAATTTTTATCTGTTTTATTTTTCTTCTTCCCTTTCTTCTTACCGCCGGATTTTGATTTGGCTGTAGAAGACTCTACAACATGAATATCAGCGGAAATTTCCATAGAAGAATCTCCTGTCGGGGAATCTAGTAAAGTTATTATAGGAGAAGAATTCTTGGAATATTTCTTCTTACTTTTGGTATTAACCGTACCAATCATACCATCAGCGGCATGAGACCCTGAAGGAGCTGTAGTTATCTGATTTTGTTTAGGAAGATCAGGGATTTTCTTGTGTAATATACCTGACTGCATATAAACTAGGTCAAGGTACTGAGCTTGAGCAATTACTTGTTGTTCAGTAACGACTTCGGCCTTAGCTACATCCTCAGTGATCTTCGGCAATAAAGGTTTTACAAACCATTCAGCTAAGATTTGATCCGAAATAAAAACCTTCACTAAACGTCGTCGACGTCTCCATTCATGAATGTGATCTGAAATGTAAGCAGACGTTGGCTGCTTTAATGAAGTTAATAATTCCGTGCCATTGTCATATCTGACTGGCAACTGAAAATGAGTTAAAAACGAAGTAGCTAACTGACTAAAGTTATAAAAAGTGGCTCATGGTAACTCAATGTACCACTTGGCCACAAGACCAATTAGAATGCACTGGAAAAGATTTAAATGGATTGAATCATTTGAAATGGAATTAGACGCACACTAGAGGTGATAAGTCATCACATGGTTCGACAGGTCCTCTCCTGATTTTCCTTCAAAACTAGGAATATCACTAGGCAACTTATTCGGCATGGGCATCCAAGACGGAAGATAGTTAATTGGATCGTTCGTAAGTTGCGACAAGTCAGGCAAGTCCAAAGTTGCAATAAACGATAACTGATGATTAGGGTCCCTAAAACCCTGGGTCATGAGACCAGCCCCAGGAGGAGGATATCCAGGATAACTAGGAATTGGAATTGCATTTGGGATATTATATCCTCCCGGAAAACCAGGATTAACCGGACCGTACTGGGGTTGTTGAGGTTGTTGATATGTATACCCAGGGTACGGTTGATACTGATAGACTGGCTGCTGCACAGTAGGACCGAATTGGTACAGTCTCTGGTACGGTTGAACCGAATTCTGAATTGTGGATCCAGACTGAGGTAATGATGTCTGAGGAGTTGATACAGGAACAGTAGAAACTGGAGCTATCGATACTCCAGAAGTAGGTGGGGTAGATTGAACAGATGTTGCAGCAGTTGCAGCAGTCATTTGAGGCGGAGTACGAGGCGTACTAGGCCCAGACTAAGAAACTACAGAAGGTGCAGAAGTTTGAATAGTAGACTGGACAGGTTGCTGGGGTGAACCAGAAACCAAGGGTTGTCTAGTTTGAGATGACAACTGTACATTCGGTTGCAAGACCTGTTGAGATTGAGATGGATCCCACACTAAGTTCATTCTGGGGTACGGACCCATAACAGATTGAGAATATTGACGACCATAGCTGGGTTGAGGGTAGGGTTGATAATTCAAAGGTACATTTCCAGCTCCTTGGACATATGATTGACTGGAAGGTGGTTAGAAACCTTGGGTTGGGTACTGACCTTGAGGTTGATAATCTTGAGGCACGTACTGATACTGGGGTTGACCTTGAGGTACATATTGATACTGGGGTTGACCTTGAGGTACATACTGAGTCTGGGGTTGACCTTGAGGAATGTATTGTCCCGTAGGTATGTACTGTCCTTGAGGTTGCCCCCTAAGTGGAAATTGGGTACCTTGAGGTTGCCCCCCAAGCGATAATTAAGGACTTTGAGGCTGCCCCCCAGGTGGTAACTAGCCACCTTGAGGTTGAGGATTAGGAATAATACCTTACATCATAAGAATGTCTTCTACACTCAATGGCTTAGTTCCATTATTTCCAGTTAATAACCCTTGTTCAATAGGTTGAGGAGATGCTCCCGAAAAAGTACCAGTAAGTGACTGATACCCAGAGGGAACAGAAGGACCGCCGTATAAAAAGGTTTCTAGAGATTGAGAAAACATGGACGACTGCCTTGACATATTTAACGGAGGATAGTAACCCCTAGGTGTTGGGTGAAAAGGAATGCGAGGTGGTGAAAAACTTAGTCCCGAGTTTTCCAAAAAAATGGTCAATGAAAGATACCAAGCGTTGCTCCTAGGTGGACTGTAAAAAATTGATTCATGTTCCCTAAGTTCTATAACTGGTTGATTTTCAGGGATAGGGATACCTTCTTCTTCCGGAGTAGCAAGTCCTTCAATAGCTATAAGTCCAGAAGGAAGATTTTGGGTAATTATTCTTTCTACCCTGGGTGAACCAAAACCACTAGAAGTTGGAGAGGCAAATCCAGATGTTGGCATAGCAGCAAATTCAGTTTTAGGTTAGGATATATCAGGTTCCTCACCTAAATCACTAGTAGATGAAAAACTACCAGTAACTTCGGAAACAGAAATAGATTGTGGATTATAATCTTCTACTAGAGCTTGATAATCAGGATGTACCACTAAAGAAGATTCTCCTTCTTCTGGTGACCCAACTCTACTGTCTCTAGGAGTTACAAGGGCTCGTAACCCTTCAGGCTGGCTCGGTGAAAACTCAGGAGGTTGGTCTCGAAGTATACGGGACTTCCTCGGTAATTCAGCCACGATTAAATATTTTAACTACTTCACATGCAAAAAAAGAAAAATCTCAATGGAAACCACCTAAAGCCTCTAAAAGAACCAAACAATTTTGAATCACACGCCTAAAGAATCTAGGAGATCAAACCACACACAAACAATAACTTTCCATACTAAAAACACTAGTTGGTGATGAAATCCAACGTCGCAGAGTTCAATACAGAAATGGCGGTTGGAACAGTGCCCTGGCAACCTGCTTAATGAATAGATTGGCACATGTTTCTCCACTAAACTGTCTCGAGTGAAGAGAACCCCCTAGAAAATCCAAGTGAGTCTAGCCGACGTCTGCTCCAGGTACAGTGGGATCTTCCCTCCACTATCACCTTAGGAAAGAATCCTATAGAATATGGTCACTATGGTTACCAACGGAAACAAATATACCTTGGGGAACAGTCTACGATCTAATACACATGCAAGGGCATAGTAACAAGCTCAATCCCCTTGAAGGCTCCTTGACATAATCCAAGGTTTACCAAAAAGTGACCCCAGGCTCCTCGACAATGGTTAATCCGAGGTTTACCCTTTTCAATACGTGAATATCTTCTATCGTTCCTAATAAGGAAGGATTGATTCCCACACTGGTTCAGATATGATCTCGTGCTTCTCCTTTAAGAGGAGATTTCCCAGAGCATAGATGTAACAATCGGATTTTTCTCCTACCGCAAGGTACAGTTACTTGTTTTTTTTACTATCTTGGAGAGTTAATTACTCCCTACTCCAAGATACTAGCCTAAGCTATGTTGGTGTAATAGAGCCCTAGAAATAAAAGATTACTAGATAGATTTTACTTTTAAGTATTATTTTTATTGGTTTTTCTTTAAGTCAAGAGGTGCGGAGATGAAACTTATGGTGTGAAGACGCGACTCGAAATCACTAAAAAATGCACTTAAGATGATAAGCAATCTTTTCCCTTCAACGAATTTCTAGCTAGGAAAGAGTTGAGAATGAAAATGCTTGTAAAAACAAATCTTTTCCTTAACAAACAAATCAAAAGAAGAGCTTTTTTGTCTTTTCCAATGCACTCAAAAACGAGACAACTAGTTATGCTCACAAAAATTTCCCTTTTCTTTCAAACACTCAAATACTACAAAAACAAACTTTTTCCAAAAGAGATTTTTTTTTTTTTTTTATAAAACACTCACAACTATGGAAAAATCTAATCTTGAGATCTATAAATTCTAAGAAGTATTTGAAGTAAAAGCTTACAAGATTTCTTTTCAAGGATGTTTTACTTAGCTATAAGCAAACTAAGGACTAATTTGCTTAGAATCACAAATCAGTCAGAAAACAACCAATTTTTGTTTTCTTTTCTAAAAATGAAATTTAAAACTTTTAACATAAGTCTTTTCGAAGTTTCGCAAAGAGAAACACAAGATGGATTCCTCAACAAAGGTAGATTTTGCAAACAGTCAGACTCATAAGAAGGCCAGTAAAAACCAAGGTGATCTGAGGCTTCTAAGGCTTCTAAGCTCTGAGCTACTACAAGACCAAAATGAAAATCAAGCCTGGCAACCAAAACTTCTAGGAATTTCACCTAAAACCCTAATACCAATGGAATTAACCTAAGAAAAGTTCCTGACAAGTCACATACAGGTCTGGGCAGGGGATAACAACACCTAAACAAATCCTAAGCTGACTGAAAGAGAAAATCTTAAGTTTTTCAAAATTTTGACAGGGTCCGCAGGCCCGCAGTCCACACAGGTGCAGTACCGCTCTATGTAAAGCAAAAGTGCGGATAGGTCCGCACTGTGTTACAAGCAGAGGGTTCTCCCAAAAGTATGAAAAACAAAAAATAATCCAAGATCTACTAAATCTACCCAATTCCACACACAACAAGCCAAAAACATAAACAAAAACATTGTTTCTCAAGTCAAAGTAAAGCAAATCAAAAAATCAAGTCCCCAGTGGAGTTGCCATTTTGTCACACGGAATGAGTCGTTCTTGCGGACAAGACCGACCTCCCTAGTATCTAATGATATCTAGTGACAAGCAAGCCAATCAAATTCTATCTTTCTCTAAATATGCAATTTATAGACAAAGGCAAACAAATGTTTTAGGCCTACCTTGGGTCCAATGCAAGTTTGTGGAAGCCTCGCTCCGTTGTTCCAAATGAGCTCCCTTGTAGTGAATCTGAAAACATAAACAAGCACACAAATTAAATAGCACCTGAAAAGCCAATATAATAAAGCATACTTATCATGATGATCAAGGAATTCGTGAAACAAATCACATAAGACAATTTGTTGAGAAAAATGAATCTGATTGTATTAATTTAAATCAAAGAAGAACTTTACAACCTGTGCCTTGATGCTATACAAGCTCCTCCCAGGGTCCAGCAAGAAGTCTCCTCTACTTTGACAAGTTTCACTCTCTTCCCAATGAAGCCAAAAGGTATGTGATCTCTCCTCTCAAGCTTAACTAGGAAGTCCCAATTCCACCAGCATTTACCCTAAAAAATGTTCAACTTCTAACCTCCCTAGCAACCAACCCAATGCCTTAATTTATAGTGCAATGGAGGGAAGTTACTAGGTCCACCTTCAAAGGGATAGCTCCTCTCATCAAGGGATTAGCTCCTTCACTTTTGGGATGCATGAACCACCTAGGAGCAAACCATCCACGTCAAGATTCCTTCTAGAATCATCTAGAATTAACCCAAAGTGAGTTTTTAAGAATAAACTTGCACCTTTTTTACTTTCATAGGGGTCCGCACCCACTCCTTTAGAGACAAAGCGGGCAGGTCCGTAGGTAACACGAACAAAGGGTGCGGGACCACAGGCAACAGTGAGAGAAAGTGCGAAACCAGAGCTTTATTGATTTCTAAGGTATTTCTCTCATTTTCAAAGCTTGACATGAAGAGCTGAGGTTTGAGACTTGCTTAGGAGGACAATATGAATGATGATAGACCCATACTGACTGCAAATAGTCATGGTGACAATATTTTGTGTAACAGGGTAAATTTTCATTTTTGCTATATTTTTCTGCATATCGCGCTCTTATGCAAGAAACTATCTACTCTAGTTTTAGCCGCTACCTGACCAGAAAAAGCTACAGTGCGAGCACCGCAGCCTGCCATTCAACCTGCATTGTGCAGTATTTCTCTTTAATACAGTTTGAACCAACACCAAGGGACTTCCAAGCTTGTAGAAGAGAGAAATAAAAAGAGATACACAGAGATTGCTACCATAACCAGTGGACCTTTAGAGACACAAATTTCCAGAGGAAAGATGATTAGAAGACACATTAGCAGTTTTGTTTTACCAGACAGCGATGAGCAGGGGTCAAATCAGAATTAAAGAGTACCAGATCAGCATTAAAGAGTATCAGTTAAGACAGGCAGCCAGCGCAGAGTTATTGAAGAAGACAGCTGTAAGCCGAATCCTAAGGCCTGCCTCCAGCACATTCAACAAAAACCGCACCAGCACAACATCAGTGATCTTTTTCTATTTTCAAGACTAGTTGCTTCTATTTACTTGTAAACTATCATTAGTCATCCTAAATATTATCTCACAGCTATTATGAGATATTTGTTGTATATTTTGAGCATAAATACCCCCTCCATTGGAGTATTGAGGGTGGATTCCTAGACTTTGTTGTAATATTGATTTTTTGGAATAAAGAGTTATTGGAATCAACTATTGCATGGCCTACAGGATGAAGAATTGAAGCAGAGGACTTGTCGCAGACTTCTTGAATCAACCACTGGATCAATGAGTCCTCTATATTTTGTGTCTTAAAGTTTTCTTGTTTATTATATCATCTTTATTTCATAATCTGAATGATAAAAAAAAGATTAAATTCAGAATATGCTTGATTGCACTCTGTTTTCAGTCATTATTGTTCTCTGTGTTTTCTTCAGAATTTGGATAAGCAGTGAAATCTTAATTGCTTTTGTTTCCTGATTCTTTCATGTTGATTATTTGCTAAAGAATACTTAACTGATCCTTATCAGTAATCATCCAATTTCCCTCTTTAAATAGGTTGAAGGATTCTTAATTTCCCTTCACCCCATTTGAGCCCATTCCATCTATTTCAAGTCTTTATTTGTTCCATGTTTGACTACCTTGCTCTATGAGGCCATCCTCTGTTAAGAAACTAAATCTGGAAAGCCATCTTCTTTGACTCCATCAGCCCAATGGATTGAACTACTCTGTCTTACCTCTCTGTTCTATTGAATCTCACCACCCAAACTCAAACAAAACCTTTGAACTCCATAACTAGCCTAATACCTTTAAAAACAAAGCTAAATCATAAAGAGAGAGCCCTCTCTAGATACAGATTGGCTAGATTTTGTATCTAAAAGATTGGTTAATGGTTACCTCGGCCTCCTTTCCCTTTCTTAAAACTTTTGGGAAAACTTGAGTGATAACATCAATGGCGACTCCACTGGGGACCTAAATAATTGTTTGTTACTATTGTTTATTTCATAAGCTATAGTGGAGCCTGATGTTAGCCAGGTAGCCTTTGAAATGCTTTTTCTTTGCAATTGCAGAAGTAAATATATACTACTTCAGTCTAGCTTATAGATTGGACAATTGGTTTCAAATACTTGATCAATTCCTCTTTTCAAATAAGTCTTTAGGAAAGCTCAAAACTCCCACATCTAAAACCTCCTAGAAGAGACTGTTAAAGCTGTATTGTCAAATCTATTTCAAGAAAAAACCAAAAACATACCTAGAAAACTGGCTTCAGAAAATATTCATTACACCAGATCAAATCCCGATCCTAGTCCCTCACCTCTGTTTGAAAATCCTAATCTGATTCCTAGGATTCTTAGAAGACAAGGGAGCCAAGAAAATTTTGCTAGTTCTCGGCCTCTATACAGATCAAAATCCTATGCTGTGAGGTGGATCTACCCTAAAGATGAACCTTTTGATAATTATTTTGAAAACTCTTATTTGAGACCTTTTCAGAATCTGGGTTAACCCATACAGTTCAAAATCCAATATTCATTGAAAATTTACATATTGAAGTTGTTACTTCACACCTTGACATACATTTGCAGAACTCCATTCAATCCAAGCTTACCTCTGAAAGAATACCAAACCTTTCTGTGATTACTACAGCTTCTCCAAGTTCACCATCATCCACCCTTTCCACTCTTCCACCTACAACACACATTCCCATTGTTATCCCTACTCCTCCAGTTGTCACATCTATTTCTACAACCATGGCAAACCAATATACTCCCCTGCACTTACTTGCCCATCCAGGGGCTATGCCCCAAGACTATCAAAGTAAAACCCCTTCTTTTGAAGGTACTGGCACATATACAGCTCAAAAACATATCAATAAAATGACCGACTATTTTGAAAGATATGAGGTCGATGCTGATGATGTTAGAATGAAAGTATTTGTTCAAAGTTTAACTGGAGATGTTAGAACATGGTTTAGAGCCCTCCCTGCAAACAATATCAATGACCCACAAGCTCTTTATCAGACCCTCTTGAACAGATGGGCAAATAAGAAAGATACTCTCCACATTTTATCAGAGTATGAAAACCTAAGAAGAGGCACACAAGAAATTGTCCAAGATTACTGTATCAGATTCAATAATGTCTACAATGCTATTCCTCAAAATATCAGACCTCCTCCAGATTTGGCCTTTATCAAATTCCCTGATGCATTTGATTCTGATATGGCATACCAACTTAGGGAAATAGCTCCTCGAAACTTAGAAGAGATGCAGATTATAGATGTCAGTGTTGAGGCCAACCTGATATCTAAACGATCTAGAGCCAGAGTTGAAAGGAGGACACCTTTCAAAGAAGAACCTTCTACCTTTGAACAGAAATTAGATGTGATTATTAAATGAATGGATAGACTTGGAGATAGAGTAGAAAAAATTGAGAGAAAATCCCCTTGGGATGGTCAACCAAGCAATACTGGGAGAAATCCAAATTTCAAGAAGAACCAAAATCCTAACATTGGAAAGACAGGGCCTGACCAAAATATTAGGCCCCCATTTCAAGAAAATTATGTTGAAGCCTTAACTTCTGATGAACCAACAGAAGACACTCAAATTAATCTAATGGTACTCAACAATGAACAACAAGTTTTCTTGATCTAAGAGGATCAAGAAGCTCACATCCTTAAACAATTCCAAACTCAGTCAGGTGAATCATTTGACTTTAGGGAGGGATATGATACAGCCATTTATGAAGTCCACAAACAATACAATCTGAGGAGAAGAATAATAGATGTCCCTGAAACCATTAAACAGAAAGATACCAAGTAGTCTAACAAAGGTAAGATCAGTGCCCCCCTATACATATTCTTTCTAGAACAGATCCTAACCCTAATAACCCAATTGTTGAAGATGTATCAGATAATCAACCACCTAACAGACAACCTTCCACTTCTATTAAGGAAAATTAGGAGAGCCTCTAGAACTTGATTTGGAAACAACTTCAGCCCATAATCCTACTCCTGAAGAGGAGAGAAACGCAGAAAATCCAGTTGTCCGAAATACAAGAACTCAAACCGAAAAACCTTTTAATCTTGAGACAGAAGTAGGCAAACTAAAGATAGTTGTTCCATTATCAGAATTAGCTAGAAATGATGTCTACAGAAGTCAAATCAGCAAATCACTCAAAATTTCTGTGAACGAAGATTCAGTAAATGTTTTTGATGACCAACCTGAATTGATATTTGGCCCTAGCGTAAATGGAAAAACAATAGAGGGAGAAGTTCCTCCTTTCTATGTAGGTTTAAACATACATAATAAAATACTTCATAATGCCATGTTTGATTATGGTGCTTCTCATAACTTGATGCCTAAATCTGTAATGGAGAGGTTAGACCTTGACATCACCAGGCCATATAAAGACCTTTTCTCTTTTGATTCAAGTCAGGTCAAATGTTTGGGTTTAATCAAAGACTTATGTGTTTCACTAGTCCAATATTCTGCCCAAAGCCATCTTAATGGACATAGTAGTAGCTGATATTCCACCAAAGTATGGCATGCTATTTTCTAGATCTTGGGGTGCAAAGCTTCAAGGATATCTATAGTTAGACATGTATTACACTACTATTTCAGTGTTTGGTCAACCCAAGAGACTATACAGAGAAACCTTAATGAAGTATGTAGTAAGTATTCAAGAGAAACCTCAAAATTTCTCTATCTAATCAGTACATTCAGATATGGATTCTTTTATCCTTTACAATGCTGAAATTGATCCCTCAACTGAAATAAAAGTTTTAGCAGATGAAGCAGAGAAAATTACAAATGAAAGGTCTAGTGTCCGAATCTAAGAAATTTCTGAAAATCATGAAACATCAGATAAACCAGAAGAAACTAAAAAACCAGATCTCCCTATTGAACAGATCCCTGAAACTCCAGATACTAATTATGAACATGAAATCCTTTGGTACTTAGAATTTGATGGTTCTGTGAACAAATTAAGAGTAGGAGCAGGAGTCTGGGTGCACAACCTTGAAAAAAATCATACTGAAGGCCATGGCTACAGATTAAAATTTAGATGCACTAATAATATGGATGAATATGAAGCTCTATTGCTAGGTCTTAAACTGGTCAAGAAATTGGGAGCAACTAGAGTGTCAGTCCTAGGAGATTCTAATTTAATCATTCAATAGATAAAAGGGAAGTTCTTAACAAATGATCCTAGATGAAGAAAGTACAGAGGAACAACTATAGAGATTCTCAATACATTTCTAGAAACTCAACTTGCCAAAATCCTGAGAAAATATAAATTGCAAGCTCATAGCCTAGCAATGTTTGCCAGCACCTGTAAATTACCATTTGAACCAAATCATCAATTCACAGCTGAAATTAGAGACAAGCTAGCCATACCTGATAATGTAAAGAACTAGCAAGTGTTTGACAGTGATAATTAGATCAACAATTTTTTAACCCTAGAAGTGTTGAAAATGAAACAAGATGATGGAGCTTAGTGTAGAGGAGTCGCCTTCACTAAGTGGGCCCGCAGGCTATTTTTGGCGCAAAGTCTATTTTTAGACTATGTCTATTTTTAGACATATGGATCATGATCTATGAGTTGCAGGATGCTATTTGTGGATGATTGGTCATGTTGGTAAAAATAGATGGACTTTTATTTTTAGACATATGGGCGGAGTCTATTTTTAGACTGCCAGGCTAAAAATAGAACAATCGAATATTATTAGCTCTTAGTAATATTTGGATTATAAACATTATCTTATCCTCTTGGAGCACTTCAGTTCGAGCTACGGATGTGGCACATGTAGTTATCAGAAGGAAATACACTTTTATTATGAGTCAGTGGAGCTATTTCATGATGGACTTTAGTTAGAACTCAAGTGATTGAGTTTGGTGGAGTTGATTGAGGAGTTGATGGAGTTGTGTTCAGTTTGATTTGGTTGAACTAATTGTATTTAGTCTAACTGCATAATACACTAGTGATGAGCGATGTGAATTAATTATTAATTAATTTACTAATTATTAACTGATAAAATAAACTAAATAATACATCAGTTAACTCAGTGCATGGATAGTTCAGTGGAGACAGGTGTTAGAGGTGAGTGAAAGGGCAAGACAGCTGTCAGTTCTGACTATAGTTGTGCATGAGATTTGCACAATCAATGGATTGAGTATTGCCAATGAGGATTGTGTGGTTCAGCCAAGGAAATACAAGTTTGCTTCAGCCATTCATCATTATTCTTATGCAGGATTGCGCAATGGAGGCAGGCAAGCAGCGAAGGAGATTTGGACCTGTGATTGATTCAGATCTGAGCTAGTTTTGTGTGTAACAGGTGGAGATAATACTGAGTACTTGTGAGGAGTATTGTACTATGTATTGTTACATGTTCTCAATCATTATAATATACAGATAGTTTGGGGTTTTCAGCTGTATGCTTTCCCCGGGTTACATACTGTGTTAATGTGTGCATGCAATTGATGTTTCATTGTTTTTAATGCTACAAGATTGATGATCAACATAGAGGAGGTTATGTATTATGCATGTATTCCACAATAGTGTATAATCGGGATAGTCTCTGTGAATAAGTGATTATTTATTCAAAATTTCTACATGGTATCAGAGTAGAGTTGATCATCAGATCTATTATTCAGAAAGTGATTACATTTTATTTCTTCAGGCAGAGTCTGTAATCGGGCCAGGTAGCCTCTGGATTCATCCTTCTTTTGGAAGGTGAGATATCCGGTAAAAGCCCATACAGTCAATCTCTGTACGAGAAATAATTTGTTCTCACGAATTTTAGATCAGAAGCGGTTGAGTTTTGAGCTGGTGGAATTCGAATTTGCAGCAGTGTTTTCTTGGTGTCAAAGTTGAAATGTCTTTCAACGAATTGCAATTGGAGTATGCTCTTGAGGGCAGCTTGAATTATATTGCATGGAAAGATAGGATGGAGGCGGTGTTAGATGACAATGGGCTGAAGGAGTTCATAGAGGCTGAGGTCCCAAATCCTACTGATGTTGCTCACGTTGAGGTTTGGCAAAAGAAGACAGCAAAGTTTCGAAGGATTCTGTTGGAGGGCGTGAAGGATCACATTGTATCCAGCATGCATGGAAAGGCTTCTCCATACTTGATGTGGAAAGCGTTGACAGATCTATTCCAAAGCAAGAGCGACCAGAGGAAGTTGGTGCTCAAGGATAAACTCAGAAACATTAAGTGTGAGAATGGAGACAGTATGCCCAAGTATCTCACGAAGTTCACCCAATGTCAGGATGAGATGGGAAGTGTGGGGGTGACTGTTGATGATGAGGACTTGGTGAGCTTGGCTCTCCTTGGTCTTCAAAAGAGTTGGCATTCCTGTCAGGACTCTATCAATGGTCGAGAGAAATTGCCAAGATGGGAGAGACTTTGGTTGGATCTTGTGCAAGAGGAGATCAGACAGAATACCAGGGACGGATCTTCATCAAAGGCATCTGATGAAGAAAATTGCGCTTTGGCTGTGAAAGCAAAGAAGGGAAAGGAGAAGGGTTCTATTTCCAAATCCAGTTCTTCCAATGATGGGAAGAAGGGTGACAAATCGAAAGTGAGATGCTTTCATTGTCATGAGTTGGGCCATTATGCTACTAATTGCCCAAAGAAGAAGTCCAAGAAGGGATCTGGGGAAGAATATGAAGATGAGGCACTTGCTTCACAGTTTGAGTTGGATTTCACACTCTTCGCATGCATGGTTTCATCCATGGTGGGAAGTGGTTGGTTTCTTGACAGTGGAGCTTCTTTCCACATGATCGGTGACAAGAGTTTGTTTAGTACTTTGGAGGAGAAATATCTCCAGATACTCATAGAAATGGGTAATGATGAGAAGTATAGTGTCTCAGGTGTAGGCACGATTATTTTTCAGAGGGAGCATGGAGCTCGCCTTACCTTGACCGATGTCAAGTATGTACCAGGACTGAAGAGAAACTTGGTGTCGATCGTGATGCTGGAAGACAGAGGGTATGATGTAGTCTTCAGTAAGGGAAAGGTTTTCCTTAGACACATCATCACTAGACAGGTGAAGTAGATTGGCTCATGGGTCAAGAACCTGTATGCTCTTGAGGTTCAAGATGCATGTAAAGCCTTGAGCAGCGAGGCAATTGATGGAGACTTGGTGGTTGAGAGGGAGCGTATATTACCTCTCAACCTATTGGATGAGACCTTGCTACGGGAGCCCCGATGTGGAGTAGCAGGAACTGACTGATTGGGTAGAGACAGATACAGATGGAGTGGCAGAGAGAGTGACAGTGTAGGAATCCCAGGACAACGCATAGCTAGCAGGTTGTAGCAATGCGAGAGGCACAAGTGTTTTGCACAGTGCTAGGTGGCACAGAGAAGTGTGCAATGGTGCGAGATGCATGTAGATGTTGCAGTAGCGCATATGTCAAAGAGGGAGAACTTGTCAGGAGTAGGTAGAGCTTCAGCATCAAAGTATGTTCCTAGCCCAACAGAGTGGTCAGTTGGGAGTGTTTTTGTTCCAAGTGTTGTTGGAGCAAGTGGACCAGGCAAATGTGTTGCATACAGAACATTCCAGAGTTGTAGGATAGGGGTTGCAGATAATCCATATCTTGTTGAGAGGGAGTGTTGAAAATGCAACAAAATGATGGAGCTTAGTGGAGAGCAGTCGCCTTCACTAAGTGGGCCCGCAGGCTATTTTTGGCGCAAAGTCTATTTTTAGACTATGTCTATTTTTAGACATATGGATCATGGTCTATGAGTTGAAGGATGTTATTTGTGGATGATTGGTCATGTTGGTAAAAATAGATGGACTTCTATTTTTAGACATATGGGTGGAGTCTATTTTTAGACTGCTAGGCTAAAAATAGAACAGTCGAATATTATTAGCTCTTAATAATATTTGGACTATAAACATTATCTTATCCTCTTGGAGCACTTCAGTTCAAGCTACGGATGTGGCACATGCAGCTGTCAGAAGGAAATACGCTTTTCTTATGGGTCAGTTGAGTTATTGCATGATGGACTTCAGTTAGAAGTCAAGTGATTGAGTTTGGTGGAGTTGATTGAGGAGTTGATGGAGTTGTGTTCAGTTTGACTTGGTTGAACTAGTTGTATTTAGTCTAACTGCAGAATACACTAGTGATGAGTGATGTGAATTAATTATTAATTAATTCACTAATTATTAACTCATAAAATCAACTAAAGAATACATCAGTTAACTCAGTGCATGGACAGTTCAGTGGAGATAGGTGTTAAAGGTGAGTGAAAGGGCAAGACAACTATCAGTTGTTACTATAGTTGTGCATGAGATTTGCACAATCAATGGATTGAGTATTTCCAATGAGGATTGCATGGTTCAGCCAAGGAAATACGAGTTTTCTTCAGCCATTCATCACTATTCTCATGCAGGATTGCGCAGTGGAGGTAGGCAAGCAGCGAAGGAGATTTGAACCTGTGATTGATTCAGATCTGAGCTAGTTTTGTGTGTAACGGGTGGAGATAGTACTGAGTACTTGTGAGGAGTATTGTACTATGTATTGTTACATGTTCTCAATCATTATAATATAAAGATAGTTTGGGGTTTTCAACTGTATGCTTTCCCCGGGTTACATACTGTGTTAATGTGCGCATGCGATTGATGTTTCATTGTTTTTAATGCTGGAAGATTGATGATCAATGTAGAGGAGGTTATGTATTATGCATGTATTCCACAATAGTGTATAATCGGGATAATCTCTGTGAATAAGTGTTTAATTATTCAAAATTTCTACAAGAAGAAGAATTTTCTAGCACTAACGTAGATGGATATACAGTTAGTGAGTTTGATCCAACAAATCAGATAGAAACAAACATTTCAGCAAAAAATGCAACTCAAATGCTTCATCTAATGAAATTTACCAAAAAGGAAATACAGGATCTTAAAGAAATAGATGTTGATGAGAATATTGAAGGAGAATATGAAGTTATCAATTTGAAAGACAATGATTTGCCCAAAGGATTAACTCCTTTGGAAGATCTCTTTAATTTCATCGATATTCCAAAGAAACCCAAGATGGAACCTCTAAAAGTAAACATTGAAGACTACAACATAAGAACTGAAGACAATCCAAAAATGGTAAAATTATCCAAATCTTTGCCCCTTGATCAAAAACTTAAGTATGTTGAACTGATCAAAGAATTCTAGAATGTTTTGGCCTAGAGCTATGAAGACCTAAAATCTTATGACAGCTATGTATTTCAACATACAATACCCCTCAAGGAAAATCAAAAACCATTCAAACAAAATCTCAGAAGAATCAGCCCTGTACTGCTTCCTTTAATTGAAAAAGAAATCAAACGAATGCATGATGCAGGGATAATTTCTCCAATCAGATTTTCAGAGTGGGTGTCTAATTTAGTGCCTACCAGGAAGAAAACAGGAGGAATCAGATTATGTGTTGACTTAAGGAATGTAAACAAGGTTTCTTTGAAAGACAATTACCCTTTACCTAAGATGGATCATATTTTACAAAGAGTAGTAGGTGCTTCTAGGATTTCGCTTTTGGATGGGTTTCCAGGTTATAATCAGATTCTGGTTCATCCTGATGACCAAGAAAATACTGCATTTACAACACCATGGGGTACATTCAAATATGTTAAAATGCCATTCGGACTTAAGAATGCAGGGGCAACCTTTCAACGAGCAATGGACATAGCTTTTACAAAAGAAATTCACAATTTTCTTGTTATATATCTAGATGACCTCACTGTGTTTTCTAGATCAGATCAACAACATTTAGATCATTTGAGACAAGTGTTTTTAAAATGCAAAAAGTATGGTATTTCTTTAAATCCTAAAAAGTATTTGTTTGGTCTAGAAGAAGGCAAACTATTAGGCCATATTATCTCCAAAGATGGCATCATAATTGATCCTGCTAGAATAGAAGCTATTCTGTGAATACCCCACCCCAAAAATGTCAAAGAACTTCAAGTTTTCCTAGAAAAGATTAACTTTTTGAGAAGATTCATATCTAGTTTGGCTGAATTAATTAGATTGCTGAACAATATGTTAAAAAAGGATTCAAAGGTTAAATGGACAGTAGAAGCCAAACAATCATTTGAAGAAATTAAAATGGCTTTGACCAGAACACCAGTCCTTACAAGTCCAAAGTTCGATAGAGACTTCATAATTTTTTCATTTGCATCAGAACACACTATAGCAGCTTTTTTACTGCAAAAAGATGATCAAGGATGTGAAAAACCCATTGCCTTTTTTAGTAAAGCGCTTAGAGATGCACCTCTAAATTATAAAATCATGGAAAAACAAGCTTTTGTACTTGTGAAATCTATTAAAGACTTCAGAGTCTATATATTGTACTCCCATGTAGTAGCTTATGTACCAAATGTTGTTGTCAAAGACATCCTAACTTAGGATGGAATTAAAGGCAAACGAGGTAAATGGATAGCTAATATATTGGAGTATGATATTGAAATAAAACCTACAAATCTTATAAAAGGACAGGGATTGGCTAAACTCATGATGGAAACAAACTTTCAAGCCCTAGATATTCATGAACTGGATAATGAACAGGAGATGGCGACTCCACAAATCAGCCAGGCCTTCTTAGAATCACCTTGGTATGCTGATATAACTCATGTATTATTAAACCTGCAGGCTCCTCCAGGGTTATCCAGAACAAAGAAAAGGTTTTTAAAGATGAAAGCTTCAAAATTTTGTATTTTAGATAATTCTCTTTCTTGGAAATATCATGAAGGTATTCTATTGAATTGTTTAATAAAACAAGAAGTTGACAAAGTTCTCAAAGAATTTCATGCAGGGGACTGCGGTGGACACCTTTACTGGAAATCAACTGCAAATAAAATCCTAAGGGTTGGATTTTACTAGCCAACCTTGTTCGCTGATGTAAAGAAGTTTGTCACTGCTTGCCACAAATGCCAAATTTTTGAAGGCAAAAGGAAACTGTTACCCTTACCCTTGAGACCAATTTCCACTGAAAATCCCTTTCAACAATGGGGTTTGGACTTCATTGGAGAAATCCATCCTTCCCCTTCTGGCCAACAAAAATGGATCCTCACCGCCACAGATTATTTCACCAAATGGATAGAAGCCATTCCTTCTAGACAAGCCAACGATACAGTGATTATAGGATTCTTAGAAACCAGCATATTGTCTAGATTTGGTTGTCCTGAAAAGATCATTACCAATAATGCTGCTGCCTTCAATTCCAAGAAAATGATAAATCTCTGTAACAAATACCATATCACTTAGGCCATTCCACAACCTATTACCCTCAAGGTGGTGGTCTAGCTGAATCTTCCAGCCTGGTTAATATTATTAAGAAATTGTTGGAAGAGAACAAGAAAAATTGGCACAAGAAACTTACAAATGCACTATGGGCAGACAGACTTACTACAAAGAGATCTATTGGAACTAGCCCTTATGAGTTAATATATGGCATGGAGGTTGTGTTTCCTTCATCTGTAGGAGTTCCTGTAATGAAATTACTACAAGAAGCTCAGGTGGAACCCAGTGACATTCAAAGGAGAATAAATCAGACCATCCATTTGCAGCAGACCAGAGAAGAAGTGCACCAAAGATCCCAAGTGTTACAAGAAAAACTCAAAAAAAATATTTGATAAAAGGACCAAAGCAGAAGACTTCTACCTTGGAGACAAAGTTCTAAGGTGGGATTCCAGGAGAGAAGACAAAGGAAAACATGGGAAGTTTGACTTCCTGTGGAAAGGGCCATTTATCATCCAAGCATTGCAAGGGAACAATACTTACTTTCTGAATAGCCTGGATGGCACAAAAACAGAAGAAGGACCAGTGAATGGTGAAATGCTGAAACATTACTTTGATCCAGTTTTTAAATGTATTCTGACTCTAATATGTACATACTGTATCCATAATAATGTCACAGTTTGGATTGGATAGTAACTTGTTGCAGTTGAAGCCCGAAGAGAAGGCCCTAAGCCCAGGAAGTTTGTACACCCCTCCACGTGGGGGGGTGTGGGGGGGGGGGTGATCCCCCCCGGCTGGGGTTTCCGGGGGCCAGCGGTCCCCCGGCGGGGGCTCGGGGGCAGCGCCCCTGAAGCTAAAAAAAATGTAAAATTGCCTTGTAAAAGTATAGTAATTTCTAGTCAATCTGGGCCATTCATTAGGCAGATGATCTGACGGTAGAACTTAGGTTTAGTTTAGGGTTTTTTTCCCTAGAAGGAAACCCCTCTCTTTGTATGAGGGCATTGTATTGGAGGCTGAGATATAGATGTGTATTCTGTGAGCGAGAAACTGAGAGGTGAGACTGTGAGAGAAAACAAAGGATATTACAACGGATTTGTTGTAGGTTGTGTCTCTTCATTTTGCTGGATAATAGAAAGGAAGGACTGGCTGTTCGGGGTGGACGTAGCCCAAACTGGGTGAACCACGTATATCTGTGTCTCTCTTGTTTTGTGCGTTTTCTGTGTTTATATTTCTGCAATATTTTATGTGTTCCATTACTCTGTAATATATAATTTTCTAACACACCCATCAAATCAAAAAATCCCGCCAAAACTTCATTTTGTCAAATAAAAGGGTAAATTGTCATTTTTGCTATATTTTTCTGCATATCACGCTCTCGTGTGAAAAACTATCTGCTCCAGTTTCAGCCGCTATCTGACCAGAAAAAGCTACAGCGCAAGCACCGCAGCCTGTCATTCAACCTGCATTGTGCAGTCTTCCTCTTTAATACAGTTTGAACCAACATCGAGGGACTTCCAAGCTTGCAGAAGAGAGAAATAAAAAGAGATACAGGGAGATTGCTACCATAACCAGTGGACCTTCAGAGACACAAATTTCCAGAGGAAAGATGATCATAAGACACGTTAGCAGTTTTGTTTTACTAAACAGCGATGAGCAGGGGCCAAAACAGAATTAAAGAGTATCAGATCAGCATTAAAGAGTATATGTTAAGACAGGCAGCCAGTGCGGATTTACTAAAGAAGACAGCTCCAAGCCGAATCCTAAGGCCTGCCTCCAGCACATTCAACAAAAACCACACCAGCACAACATCAGTGATCTTTTTCTATTTTCAAGACTAGCTGCTTCTATTTACTTGTAAACTATTATTAGTCATCCTAGATATTATCTCAAAGTTGTTATGAGATATTTGTTGTATATTTTGGACATAAATACCCCCTCCATTGGAGTATTGAGGGTGGATTCCTAGACTTTGCTGTAATACTGATTTTTTGGAATAAAGAGCTGTTGGAATCAACTGTTGCATGGCCTATTGGATGAATAATTGAAGCAAAGGACTTGTCACAGACTTCTTGAATCAACCACTGGATCAATGAGTCCTCTTAAAGTTTTCTTGTTTATTATATCATCTGTATTTCATAATTTGAATGATAAAAAAAAGATTAATTTCAGAATATGCTTGATTTCACTCTATTTTCAGTCATTACTGTTCTCTGTGTTTTCTTCAGAATTTGGATAAGCAATGAAATCTTAATTGCTCCTGTTTCCTGATTCTTTCATGTTGATTATTTGCTAAAGAATACTTAACTGCTCCTTATCAATAATCATCCAATTTCCCTCTTTAAATAGGTTGAAGGATTCTTAACTGCCCTTCACCCCATTTGAACCCATTCCATCTGTTTCAAGTCTTTATTTGTTCCCTGTTTGACTACCTTGCTCTATGAAGCCATCCTCTGTTAAGAAACAAAATCTAGAAAGCCATCTCCTTTGACTCCATCAGCCCAATGGACTGAACTACTCTGTCTTACCTCTCTATTCTGTTGAATCTCACCACCCAAACACAAACAAAACCCTTGAACTCCATAACTAGCCTAATACCTTTAAAAACAAAGCTAAATCATAAAGAGAGAGCCCTCTCTGGATACAGATTGGCTAGATTTTGTATCTAAAAGCTAGGTTAGTGGTTACCTCGGCCTCCTTTCCCTTTCTTACAAATTTTGGGAAAACCTGAGTGATAACACCTCAAATAGCCTTTTAGGCCATTTTTAATGGAATTTGCTACTTCTTCTTGTGATAACTTCTTCATCTGAAGTCTGTTTTCACCCATTCAATGTTGTGTTGGATTCAGAATGAAGATGTCTCTGCGATGAGACTATTTCTGAGAGCAGCCTACGACTTTCATTTTCCTTTGATTTACAAGGGATTTGTGCCATTTGGCACCTTTTACCTCTTATATGAAGTCTTTCAGACTTAGAGGTTTATTCAGGATCCATTTTTGGATCATGCCTTCACACTAAAGAACTTTTGGTCTCCAAAAGACTGATATACTGATCCGAATAGTAAATGAGAGTAACAACACCCTCTTCCTTCATCCTCCACACTCTTGCCTTTACATAGTGCCTCTAATCCAAAGCCTTTGACCACTTTTTTTTCTGGATATGCTGGTCCTCTTGAGAAGAACTGTCTTCCTCCTTGCCTTCCTGCAGAACTCCTGCTAAAATGGACATAGAAGGTAGTTTGAACTTCTCTGCCTTGATCATTGATCTAAGGTGGCTCAAACCACTTTGGAGTTACATCTGCTCCACAAAACTTTCATTTGTACTTGTTTGACAAGTTGTCAACAACCACTGTTAACAACAACAAAATACAGACAACAACTGGATGGCATAAACTCTTGCTTCAATAAAAGAAACATATTTTCACATCTTGTGAACACCTCCATGTATTACATCTGCATACAAATGATGGACTAGATAACAAGCCCACAAAACATGCCTTTAAAAACAAATGACCCTTTAAGCCAAGCATGTGGAAAAAGACCATTATGAATCTTTTTCAAAAGATAAAACACTTCATCATTATCTCCATCTTTGGAGACCAAGTTAATTCTTCCAAGTCAACATTGTAAGCATGTTACAGTAATCAACCCTGCAAGTTAATTACGCATACATGTTCAAAAACAAGGAAATCATCAGCATCCCTATGCTCATGCATATCAAGCTTATGCATGCATTTCATCCTTCAACTTTCGCTTAAGCACACTATACTTTCGAAGCTGAAATGAAATCTAATGTTGCAGCAACAAAGTGAGTCTCCTACTCAACTTCTCCATTCACCTTCTTGGTAAAATATTGCAACTTGCATTCCATTAACAAATAAATGAAAATAGATGCAAAATAGACATGCAATCTTAATTGGATAAGAACTCTAACCATTTCTCACCAATCCCTTTCAAAGGTACTACCTTTATCTGCACATCAGTATCAACATGTGAATCAACCTGAGACACATAATTCATGGAATCTTCCTTTCCATTTCTTCCATCTTCTTCTTCAGCTTTAGTGGAATCATTTTTGGATTCAAAGTCCAACATTTTTCAGCAAGATTCCCTTGCTTATGGCAGTAAGTGCACTGCATGTGCATCCTCTTGACAACATGATTTGCCTTGTCCAATGTACCTTTGGCTTCTTGCTTCTTTTCCTTCAAAATTTTCTTGTATGTGGCAATTCTCTTCCAACATCTAGAAACATTATGGTTATCCAAACCATAATATTTATAAGAGGTGAAGAAAATGAAGAAGTGGCTCCCTTTGGAACACCATCAAACTCTTCAAGGTTGTTAGAGTTTCCACAACTCCCTAGTTCAAGTGTGTGCTTCTACACACCTGCCATGCAACTCCCTCTTAGATTTCTTTCAATGGCCTTCATGGCAGCTTTAGAACTCTCTCCATAAGACTGTCCATCACCAAGACCCAAATACTTAGGCCTTTCCTCAACCATTATTGGTTCAACAATACCTTGTGCATGCTTTCCCAAGCCCTTTCCTTCATATCCCATCTTGGACATTAGCCTGGAATCTATGCCTCTAGTATGTTTTTCAAAAGAACCAATATAAGCATTCTTAGAAAAACTTGAAGACAAACTGGAATGGTTTACCTCTTCTTCAAGCTAATACTTGACCAAGGCTTCTTTGGAAACAAAGAGTTGTGATTCCAACTCATGCATCCTCTTCAGGTTCATATTTGCAATATGAAGTTGCCTCTCCATTTCCTGTAGTCTGTTAGAAAGCAACTTCTTCTCTTCTTTCATGGAATTCAACTGATCTCTAAGTATTTCTCTTTCTTCCATCCTCATACATTTCTCTCCCCTTGTCCATCATGATGAACAAGTCTTGCTTCATGTCTCCATCAAAGAGTTTTGTGATGGAGAAGGAATTTGAGGATACACTTGAGGAAGTTGTCATTATGTCAATGAACAAATAACTTCAAACAAGATTAATAAAGAGCTTATTTAAGAAATCTTTTGCAACAAACCTCTTGTGCTTCAGGGATTGCTTTGAGGTCCTTTGGGATAGAAGAATTCCCTCATCCCTTCTTCCTATTTGTCCTTCCTGGACTGAGCTATCAATAGCTTTCCCTTCACTTCTGCAAACTCAGAAAATAGTCAGTCTGCAAACAAGCATACATTAATCAGACAATCAATCCTTGAATGCCCAAACACCTTTTAGGCAAGCAATCTTTGCTCCGTCAATCAAGCATTCTAATATAACCTTCTTTGAAGGTGGGTTTAATCAAACTTAAGCTCCAATACCACTTGATCTAAAAATGGGGCACTTAGGCTTCTTGTCTAACTTACAAGAACCTCTCCCACTTCCAAAGCTTAAATATTCCCAAGTCTTATTGATTAACTAATGCAGAATTAAAAATGCTTGAAAATATAGGTGTATGCTGGTATTTGTTGTTAACTAATTATATGCTTTAAATTATGTTGTTGTGTTGTAAGTTGATGTGCTTGAACTGATATATAAATACATATAACAGTAAATGATGTAGCAGTAAAACAAACACATAAGACAACGATTTAATTTGGATTTCACCTAGAACTTTTGGGCTACGCCTCCTTGAGCTCTAGTCAACTTGACTAGGCTCTCTAGGATTATGGCAAAGTCCTTTTACAAGCTCTTGGCTCAACTCCAATGTTTTACACAGAAATAATGGGTTTATACACCATTTTATCCCTGGCTTTTGAAACTCTCGGCTTTCTGGCTCTTGGCTCTGGCTCTAGCTCTAGATCTTCGGCTCTGGCTTCTTTGGCTCTCTGCAATGTACATCTCTCTAGCTTTCCACTTGATCCCCAAGTGAATCCCCTGGCCGCTCAGTGCTTCAGCTTTTTCTTTCTGCGGTCTCTTTTTGCTGCTGCCTTTTTTCACTTCTTTCTTTCACCTTAACCTCCTGCTTTGGCTTTTCTTTCTGCACTCCTGTCTTAGCATTGCCTATACTCCATTTCAGCAACAACTCCAACAACAATTGGAAACTCCTGCCAACACCCCTTGTGATTAAGCTCTCAGGCTTTCTTTGAGGCATTTTTGGCTCTTTGGCTTCCTCAGTCATTCCTTTGTCAACTGTAATCATGAGGAATCATTCCTCTTCCCAGCTCTACCTCTTTGCGCTTAAAAACACATCCCTATTATAGAAACACCTGCCTAGAGCATGGCATAGGGAATGATGGTTGCTTTTCCATGGAAAATGAATCGGAAACCTCCTTTGAAGCAAAAATCCACGTAATACTGCGTTTCAGGCTTGAAATGGAAGTACATAGGAAAAGCACTATCAGGGGTGAAATCGGGATGTGAAAGTCCATTAAACCACCCCTAAAATCCCTATCGGGTCTGCCTTCCATCGTATATCGCAATCGCTTTGGAGACATGGCCAATGGCCAAAAATCCATTAAACGGGAAATACAAAGGAAAATCTGAATTCCCGGATTTGAAATTTTATGAAATCGGGCTATTAAACCCCATTGGGTCTGGTCCTAATCACAATCGCAAGTCGCAATAGCCCAGGGCTTCCCCTTTGGGTGTGTTGATCGCCAATCCGTTGATCAACTGATCGCAATCGCAAATCACAAGTCGCACGACCCGAGGATCCTTTCCTTTGGTATCGCCAACGCTAATCCACCGATATCGGCAATCGCACTATTGCATCAGCCCAGGGCCTTTTCCTTATGGGTGCATATGCCTGTCTCCGACCTGATTCGCCGATCCAATCATCGGAGATCATTGATCAGGGGTCCTTTCCGCCTGACCTTAAGTCCTCTTCTTTGCCTTATGCAATGCGATTTCCTCAAATAGCCTTTTAGGCCATTTTTAATGGAATTTGCCCCTTTTTCAAAGGATAAAGGGAAACTTCTTCCTACAATAACTTCTTCATCTGAAGTCCGTTTTCACCCACTCAATGTTGCTTTAGATTTAGAATGAAGAGATCTATGCAATGAGACTATTTCTAAGAGAAGCCTATGACTTTCATTTTTCTCTGATTTACAAAGGATTTGTGCCATTTGGCACATTTTACCTCTTATATGAAGTCTTTTAGACTTAGAGGTTTATTCAGGATCCATTTTTGGATCAATGGAAAAGGGTAACTCCCTCTAACAAACATCCATCCTGCGGACATGTACACACCTCCACTCCCCCTTTCTACTTTAGTAGATGAGAGAAAGAGTCTAATGAAAACTTGGGAGAATCCCAAGCTTTTGGTGAAGATATTCAAATGCTTCACGAGGTAATGGTTTGGTGAAGATGTCAAAAATTTGTTCCTTTGTGCCAACATATTCAAGCTCGATATTCTTTTCAACGACCTTCTCTCTAATGAAATGATATTTAATCGAAATGTGGTTTGTTTCAGAATGCATCACAATATTCTTAGAGATACTGATGGCGATGGTGTTACCGCAAAACATGGGAATAGGCTCATCAAACTTGACTGCAAAATGCCTAACCTCACCACAATCAAAACATATTAATGGAATTTTACCTTTGAATTTTCCCATACGTTTTCTCATTTTCCTCATGAAGTAGGTGAATTCTTTATCTGAAAGTTCTTCTTCCTCTTCTTCCTTTTCTTCATCCTTACAACTGCAAGCTTTTTCTTTTTGTGTCTGCTTGTCCTTACTATTATTCTTAGATGCAGAAAATTTTGTTTCTAAGTGAGATGTTCCATCCTCTTCTTCAATCCTCATTTCATATGCCATAATAATTCCATGCAATTAATCTATGCTGAGATTGGTTAGATTCAATATATATTCCAAGATAAATACCTTAGGATTAAATATTGCTGGCAAGGTTCTGACGATCTTTTGGAGAACAATTTTCTTTTCAATAGGTTCTCCCAAACCTTCCAATGTATTTTTTGTTTCATCAACACGTTGAAAGTATGCAGCAATACCTTTATCTTCCCTCATTTTGAGTTGCTCAGAGTTTTCCCTGAAAAATTGAAGCTTAGCTTCTTTCACCTTTGAGTCACCTGCATATATATTTTCAAGCTTGCCCCATACCTCTTAGCAATTTTGCAACTCAATACCTTAATATAAACAAATTCGATAAGCCCACTTATAATAAGATCTTCAGCCTTTGCATCATATACCATATTTTTCTTACCGTGTTAATCCTGGGTCGATGTGAAGCCTTTGTCAATGATTTCCCGTACTTCATATCCTTGCGCCAGAAAATGAACCTGCATTCTTCCACTCCAAAGTGCATAGTTATTTCCATTGAACAAAGAAACTATATTCTTAGTATAATACATGATATCCTTCTAGTTGTTAGATTATTGTTGAAGGAACCAAGCTCTAATACCAACTGTTGGAAATACTGAGAGGGGGGGTGAATTAGTATTCCTTAGCAATTACCAATTTTAAATATTTTCAGAGAATTAGTTAAACTTCAATTCTTATTAATGTTTATGCAGTAATAAAAGTAAATAAAAGAACATAGTAGGCACAAGAATTTTAGGTGGAAAACCCCCTCTAGTTCAAAAAACACTGAACTATTTCATAATAAATTATTTAATATTTAGCCCCAACTAAAATGAAAGCAACATCTTCATAAAATTCTAGAAAATAATTCTTCTCCAGCTCCCACCGGAAGGACGTCCCAATGCCCTGGTTTCTTTAGTAATCAACTGAATGGATGCATCAACACCCTAGCAAGCCACAAATTTCCCTAGCACCACCCTACCACCCTGAAATGTTCATAGGCCCCAACTTGTAGGCAACTTCATACACCTGTCTAGCACCTCCCTACCACCCTATAATGACTTAAATAAGACAAAATTGTGGATTCCCAAACCAGGGACAACAATCCACGATACTTTAAGATGTACAATAATTTTTTTGTACTTGACCAAATAGCCAATCACTCTATGAATTTCAACTCAACCATGACATCATCCCTACAGTGACTTCTATACCTCCCAACACTGTCTCTTCAACTCTAGGAAAAATGACTGTTTTACAATCTTTACAATGATGACTCTTTTACAAATGACTTTTGTCCTTGATACTTCTTCACAATATGCAAAAGGTTGTCATGTCTTCAAAGGATGTCCTGTTGACTCTTGGCCTTGATACTTCTTCACAATATGCAGATGGATGTCATGTCTTCAAAGGATGTCCCAATTCAATGCTTCCTTTGATTTGATACTTCAGCTCTTGAATTCTTGCTTGAACTTGTACTTGAATCTTCTTCTACCAGCATGCAAAAGTTTCCTGATGAAACCAATCCCAAACCAAAACAAAATACCCTTCAACTTACCTTTTCCTACAAAACACATGTAAGTGCATAATAATGAATAAATACAAATTAAAATTACAATGTGTATCTGAAGTGTGCTTGTCAGTTTTGTTGTTGACTTGTTGCAGCAGTAGACAAAGACTCCCACTCTTGATATAGGACTAGACTCTATGCAAGACTATATCCAAAACTAACCTAAACATATATACAATAAAAATTGATGACAGACCCTAGAATTTTGATGGAGCAAGTTCTGAGTACAACAACAGAGACTATTCTATCAACTTTGACAAGACAAGTACCATGAACATACAACATCATATAGATTTAGCAAACTTGGTGTAGCATCAAGAATATGTAGCATCATATGTGTAGTATCAAGAATAGGACATCTGAAATGTGGTATCAAAAATAACTATGACATATAGAGAGATAGAGATATAACCGAGACCCTGTATGTACTTACATTGTCCTGCAAAAACATATGTCAGAGATGATACTCATATTTCAAATGTAAACACAAATCATACATACTTTGTTGTAGGAGACTTACCCTTGACTATTGATGTGTGGTACTTACTACAATGATCCTTGAATGCATGCGTTTTCTTTCCTTCTCGGAGCCCAATATTTAATCTTTTGTATCTATGTAATTTCGGATCTCTAGGGTATGAAATTTCATCCTGTGGTAGCCCTATGAGTTATCTTTCTAACTCCACAGATCAGATCAAGATTGAATTGTTTAGGAAAGGGTTATGCCCAATCTCCCATGATGAGATGATTATAGACTAGTTCAGTAGAGTGAACTTGTATGAAGTTCCACGTGTCACTGTTGCGAACGTCGGTCATGAAAATGCTACTCAACAAACTAAATATCGTCCTCTTTTTGTGACTATTTATGAAATTTGAATCCAATGCTCAGAGAGAAAGTTATGAAAATTTTCCCAATGTCACCTATTTGACATGGAATTTTGGAGCCTACAAAACCCTAACTTTCTCAGATCATATCTCCAAAAATATAGTTAATTAATATCTGAAATTTGGTCACGAGGTTCATCAAGATTTTGGATGAAAGGGGTTTTAATTTCAGATTATGAAGCTTCACAAAATAAAATTTATAGCGCAAATGTCACGATGACCTATTTGAAGCCACAAAATCCCTACTAGAGGAGGATATGAGGGTCATTATTTATATAAATGTCTTGAGTTGAGAGGGTCCTCAACAAGTTAATGTTGGAGGGATTTTAGGAGAAAAAAATTTGTATTGATTATTTACTATTCAATGACCACAACCAATTATGAGTGCCATGCCACAACCCCATAGATTTTTAGCCCACTGACTGGGGTTACTAACTTCAAACATGAATATCTATCAAACCGTGAAGAATTACCTGGCGTGCCATATATCAAAGAAAACATCTTGACGAGTAGAATCCACATAGAATATCCTTGACTCAGAATAGAGTAAATTTTCAAGTAAAAATTCCCATGAAAGATTGGGGTAACCCCTGGTGCTGCTTGGGTTGACATCAATGACAACCATTGATCAACAAACACCTTATGCTCATATGCCTAAACCGGAAATTTAGCAGTATGAAAATAAACATTATTGGGATGAGAATAATTTTCAAGATATTCAAGTGCCAGTATCTAGTCAAATAATACTGGAACCTCCAAGAATGATAGAGGAAGAACTAAAGAGGCCAAGAGAAAATGTATCACTTACAAGTTCAGAGCAGCAAGGTTCAGAGTTGCAGCAATCAAAATTTCAAGTGGTTAAAAGGAAGAAGACTATAAATCTTGATGAAGAATCTTTAGAATCTCAAACTAATGAAGAGTTTAATATTGTTATATTTTCATCATAGTCCCCTTTTTATCTACAGGAGGTATAAGAAACCAGAGATTCTTTTTCTTCTCCTTCCTCACCTTCTTTAAGGTAGTAGAGTATATTTTATAAATCCCTAGAAATGAAAAAGAAGAATGAAGCACTCAAGACTTTGACATATGCATAATTTTGGAAGTAGTCTTCCTAAACACAAACAAGTTTACTTTTAGCATTAGACAGTGAGAAATGACAGTTTCAATTGGCATTTCTAGAGCCAAAGATCCCTATACCAAGGACAGTTGAGGATTACAAAACTTCCATGTTTTCTTTTGATACCAAACAGATTCATCCCATAGATCAAATTGATCTACACAAGCAAGCAGAGGAGATGATTTACTCATCCTTGACAAGTTCTGCCATGGCAACTTCTAAGTTGCAAGCATCACTCAATAATATCCATTCACAATTAAAGCTAGAAAAAATGTCTTCTTTAGCAAAGGATACAAGAATCTAAGGACTTGAAGATCTAGTTTTAAAATTAGGATTACATCCAAAGATATTAAGGCAGAAGACGAGATAATTAAGAATAGGAATGATGATATTCAAGCATTAAGAAAACAGTTAAAACTGCCCACCTTTGAACATCCACAAGAAGGAGAAGTTGGCCAATTAGAAGAGGAAAAAGAAAATATCCTTAAAATGATTGTTGAGCCAAACATGCAGATTTAGAAGATGGAGGCAGAAATGGAGAAGCTAACTAAAGAAACAGAGAAACAATTCATTATTACGACTGTCATTTCCAAGTGACACCTTCTATAGCATGTACTTCCACAATAGGGACATCTGTAGGAGCAACAATCATAGTAGAAACAATGTCTACTGATTCCGTAGAGAAATTGTCAAAGGCCGTGGGAGATTTATCTTTGAAAGATTAAGAAGTTAAAAAGATTAAGATGCGACTCCAAAAAATTCAAGACCATAAAATCAAGTCTAATAATGCATATTTGGTTGAGATTGAAAAGAATTATAAGTTAACTCAGCAATTAGAAATTTATGAGAATAAATCATTGATTGCACAAACTATTACTCAGGCCAAATACAATATTTGGATTGATATTAATGCATCTGTGGCTGAGTTATGGTCTTCCATTGAAATTATTTTTGAACAAGAAGATTTATTGCCGAGATCAAAAGAAATAGTAGAAGAAATAAAAGAAGACCTTGACCACAAACCAAGAGATGCCACAAGGATAATCAAAGTCTTAAAATCCAAAACAAAGGATGAAATTAAAAGAATTTTAGAATGAAGGAAAAATTGAAGTTGTCTTGTAGGTAAGAAAAATTTTAACCAAGAGGAATTTGATGTTACATCTTGAGAATAAGTGTCAAAATTTAGAAGTTCAAATCAAAAATTTCAAAGAATATTCAATGCTCTACATCATAAAGGTCTCCTAGGTTTGCAGGGGATAGGTGGAAAATTGATTCCACTTGAATATTATCAACGCAACTTACATGAGATAGTAGTGGACAAGGCTAAGTTTGCCAAAATCACAGGAATTATAACTGGAAAATATTTCATCGAAGGTTTAAGTTGTGATTTCTCATTCAACATCAAATTAAGTATTTGTTTCTAACTATGCCTAGTTTTGAAAAATGTACTGAAGTTGATGAGTCGCATAGAAAATTGTTAAGATTTTCTATCCCTGATGAAAAGATATGGGATAAATTATGTGAGCTCATCGAATAGAATAGAATGTTAAATTTCAGAAGAAGACAACGGATATGTAGGAGAAGACAACATATCAAAAGGAGAAGTGAACAAAAAATAAGGTCTCTAACTATATTCATCAAACAATAAGCCTCAAAATTTGTGTAGAGTATTCAAATCAGTTCAGATTTACTATTTTTTAGTGTTATTTTTGTAATATCCCAATTATTTTGGATTATGTTAAATTTTGTAATAAATTTTAATTCAATTATAGATATTTTGAGTCGAACTCTATAAGTATTTTGTAATTCAAATAATAAAGGGTTGAACCCTTGTGTAGAACCAATGACATGCTTGTAATTTTCTAAGCTATTTTTGAAGCTAATAGAATGATTATGGATTCATTTTGAGAAGCTTTTATATCTCTGTGATTTTTTCTGGTTATTCAATTACATTTCCATTTTTATTTTTCTTTACACATGTTAAAGGTAACATAGAAGCTTGGTTAGGACTACATTGAATATAAATCTCTCTGAAAGCCCCAAAAAGTTATCATTATTAAAGGAGATTAATTAACTGAAAATGTATGTCTTAGTTAATTCCTCTAAATATTTTAATTGTTGCCTTATGTCATCTCTTGCACATGTACTATTTAGTTGTAGAAAATTTCTATATGCATATGCTTTATATAACAAATTAGCTATTCAATATGAATGTTTAAGTAATTATATATCTTCTTAAATTCTTCTTTCCAAATCATTTCAAAGATTAATTTTGTTAAGAATGAAGAATCAACCCTTATGTTTTCTTAGAAATACTTGGGATTTACATTTGTTTTAAAATTTAAAGCATTGGTCATCTGTTTAAAATTGAAAACCTTACTTTATATGCTATGGCATAGTTCCTCAACTTAGAATTGTCTACAAAGGACAACATGGCCAACCTGGTCTAGGGCTTATCCATGCATTTTCCATTATAAAATAATTATTTTTCTTCATTACAATGAGTCCAAATGGGACTATGAAACATGACCAATATTATTCTTTATCTTTTAAATACCTAGAAGACCTAAAATTGTGGAGAACATTTTTTTTACTCAAACTTGAGTATGAAACCCATACTCCAAAAATAAAATAAAATTTATTTTCTTTCTTTTTCTTTCTTTCTTTAAAAAGAATATAGAATGTCATGATTACAATTACATGATAATGAATACCGAACCTAGTTACAATTTTCAACACTCCCTATTAACTAGGGAGGTATTCATAGTACAAGGAATCTCAATCTTGAAGCATCTTCTAAGAAGAGTCATATGGATAAGCCATCGTTTTGTCAAGCATCTTTATCATAGCTAGCAATCTCCCTGAAGGCCTTAGCTAGACAAGTTAATATTTAATTATGATAATTATGCTAGGATGTTTTACATGAGTTACCACATTACTTCTCAAGACGAATACCCCATCCATATGTCTAAAAGGTATTCCCTTTTAGGACTATTCTTATCTTGGATTCCCAAACCTGGATCCTCAAAGAATATCGGTCCTCTTTGACTACTCTTATCTTGGATTCCCTATCTCATCCTCAAAGAGTATCGATCATCAACTTCTTTCCCTAGATTCTCTAATCCATAAGAATTTCAAATCTAGATTCTTACCTAATCCTTCGAACTCAATTCTTTCTTTATGCCCTTCACCAAGACTTACAACTATTAGTCCTAGTCCAGTACCTGACCCATAAAGACAAGAACTATTTGATATCACTCCTTGTTACACAACATTTTGTCATTGTCTCTATACTCCCTGTTCCTTGATCCTGGAGGACCTCTACAATGAACCCTACATGCTTTCCCTTCATGAAGAAACTCCCATTGTGTCCCTCTTCATGAGCACAACAATTCCCTTTTGCACCTTTTCCCACAAATCTTCTATTTTTCCCAGTTTACAAGACCGACGCTAATGACCCTTGCCCTCCTCGCATCAATATGCAGGGGTTAACATTGTCCTTAGTGCCAACCAGAGCAACTGAGCTTTGTTCTAGTTGCATCGATCCTCTTATGGAAAGTTTCTTCAATAAGGAGTTGAATCTTCCAGCTCTAGAAGCTTCGTAACGAAAGTTTGGTAAATGGTTTGGCAGGATGGAGTCGAGGATTTAAGTTTGGGCTCCTTTCTCCTATAAGGATGGAACTTCCTCAAGAGATAAGACCTTCTCCCATGAGAAGAGGAACCATATCCCATCCATTCATGCTATATAAACCTCCATTTTTCCCAAGCACAATCTAGTGTATTGTTGGTGTGCTAGTGCTAATTAAGTTTGGAGTAAAAAACAAGCTATTCATAGTTGTAGCTCTCTAGTTGTGTGAGGGAGAAGCGTGAATTTGGTTGAGTGTGAAGCCTAAAGGGAAGAGCCTTAAAACTATCATTGTTGAGGCCATCATGGAATGCTAACGGAAGTGTGTGGGAACCTGGTTTTTATTAGAGGAGAACAACAACGTCAAGAAAATGGTTGTAATCTCTTCTTGATTCAATATATATGCAACTATCGATTGATTTCCTACATAATGTGTCATCTTACATGTTTATGGCTTAATGTTTCTTGACTTGTTAAGTAGGTTGAATTACACTTTTTCTATTATCACGGTTGTTGTTTGTTGTTGTTTACTTGTTTTAGGTGTTTGAAGAAGGAAACGAGAGATAGCTGGAGTGAGCGAGCAAGGTCATCACCAAACAGGATAAGCATACTAAGAGGTAGGCCCTCTTAATTGGTTCTAACCTATGGAAATATTCCATAGAATGTATGGGTTGTGGCTACACCCTTCATCGGGCTAGAGGAATTGTTTGTGTCCGCACTCATAATTTTACTTCACCACAAATTGGCGACTCCATTGGGGACCCAATCCTTCTGTTTGTTTGCTTGAAATTTATGGTTTTGTGTGAAATTTTCTAGTTTCACCATTTCCCTTTAGTTCTATTTGTTTTCCTTTGCTTACTGGTCTGGGTTTGAAATTCATAGTAGCAAGTCTAGTCCCAACTTTTGAATTTTTTTTATTTTTTTCTCAGCATCCTCGCTCAGTGCGCTATGCTGAGAAACAGTCGCGTCAACCCCCTTCTGGCACTTGTTGTCAGTTAGGCAGTCGTGTTGATGTTGGAAATAATACTGAGAGGGGGGTGAATCAACATTATCAGATCAATAATTTTATTTCCCAAACAAATTTATATACACTACTTCAGTGAAGTGAACTAGCATGTACACGCGATTGTGATTAAAGAAACCACTGTATACCCATAGAACTTGTGATTTAGACAATTTATCATATGTTGAGCTTAAACCAGTATATCAGAGATTTATTAGAGAGTGCAGTAAAATCAAAATAAGGCATCACACATAAGCAACACACATAAACACCAAGATTTAAGGTGGAAACCCAATGTGGGTAAAAACCACCTACTGTTGTCGTCTTTGTCTTCTTTTAATAATCAAAAAATCTGTTTACAATCTTGTACTGGTGTAGAATCATACCAATACATAGGCTTATACCTTCAGAAGGTTACAACCTTCTCTCATTCTCCAGCTTCTACTAGAACGGAGATACAACCCCCTAGCTCTTGTACTAGCCAATATGTTTACTAGTACGTAGATGCCAGCCTACAGAAAACTCCACTCTTCCACCAAGGACCATGTTTCATGAATTTTCAGACTGGGTACTCCTAGATCATAACACCACAATCTAAAGGCCACGTTTCATCAAATTTTCACACTAGACCCGTCAAGATTTTAAACTTAAACTGCATCAACCAATATTAAGTTAATCTGAACAATTAGATCACTGACACCAGGACACTGTGTTGAACCCAAAACCCTGCATCATCATTCAGAACCATCTGTAACCTCAAAAATCATACATTAAAGTGTATACTCTACTTGGCTGAACCCAACCTGCGTGTATACACTACTTCTGTGAATTAAACCTGCGTATACCTTCAAAACTAATGCAAACATAAACTTTTGAATAAAGTCTGTACCAACTATTAGTATACTGAATATCTAATGTCAACTTACAAAGCTTTACACAAGCAGGGACAAAGATCACTTCTTCTCACTTATACAATCAATCAATCAAATGGCATTCTCCTTATGCATTCAATTTTACATTCAGATATAAGAATACTTCATTGATAGACAACAGTAAAACAACAGAATTTGATCAGATAGCTCAGTCAGATCTGAAAAGAAGCTTTTTCTTTTGTATACACTACTTGGAAGAACTTAACCTGCGTGTATACGCTTTTTGGTTGAGATGAACCTGCATACAGATCTGCAAATATTGAATCAGAACTTTGCTGCAATTCTAGACTTCAGACAAACCCAGATCATGATAGATAATGAATAGAACAGGTGCAAAACATCAGATCTAGTCTCAACCAATATTAGATTATTCAAGAATAAGTCATTTCAAGTCTCATGATTCCTGATCCAATATTCAACTCAAGGTGCACATGAATATTTCAAATCCAGTCCCAAACATAACCCTGCAACATAAAATATACTTCAGATGGAAGTATTCCTTAGAATCTTATTTCTTGCTCACTTGGCCTGATGATCTTCTCTTCCTTATATACTCATAGGCCTTTCTCAATACCTTGGACAAAAACCACTTAGGACCAATACCTTGGACCAAATACCTAGGGTAAATACCTTGGACCAAATACCTCGGACCAAATACCTTGGACCAATACCATGGATCAAAATACCTAGTTTTCCAGCATGTACGAGATTTTCCTCTTGTGAAAGTGCGTGTATACGTTATACACTTCTTTTGTTCTGCTAACCCGCATGTATACTCTTCTTGGACAAAGTGAACTAGTGTATACCTCTCTTTCTTCATTCTTTGGATTTTGATCTATAATCCTTTGTTGTTAACCTGATGCACTGTGAACTGACATCTGAGTGAGTTGCCATCAAGGACAACACCTGTATCATAATGCCAACAATCTCCCCTTTTGGACTTGATGGCAATAATAACACCAAGACACTCTCCCCCTTTAACATCAAGGGCAAAGGGCAGACCAAGATATTCTCCCCTTTTGATATACATTATGTTGTCCATTCTCCCCCTAAGTATATGCTGAATGCTGAGATGCACTAAATTGTCCATGCGAGGTCCATGCTCCCCCTGAGCATATGCAGAGTCTGAAAAAAAATATTTTTCAAAAGAATAACATGACTCTATAACTCAACTAAGTGAGTATGACCTTCCTATCACCAATGGCTCATACATACATAAATCTCCCAACCAAGTGGGGATATACCAAGTGTTTATACATGATAGAAATACAATAAATATTACATCATCCATCCCATGCAAAGTGGGGATACAAATTACACCATTTGTCCAGTAGGGCTCATTCAAATGTATGAAAAGACATATCACACCCTAGACTTTTACATGACTTAAGCAACAAATGGTATAAATATATGAAGCCATAGTTGGACTCAGCAACCATAATGCCAAAAATGCAGAATGCATATGAAGGCTAAGGCTCCCCCTGAACCTGTGCTACCTGTGCATTGTTAACAAGTCAATGATCAAGGCATCATTGTCAATCAGATAAAAATTAATGAACAAAGCATATCAATAGACTGTAATCATCAACATCAGACATAGCACCCATATCAGAGTCTGCCCCATTGTTTTTCAGTCTGAAAAACATATACTCTCCTTCACCCACAGAAACCTACGTGTATACGCGACTACACTTCATGAAACATGCGTATAATAACCTTTCTCCTAAAAACTGGATTTTAACAGCAAGATTATGCAGCAATTACTCCTAGTTTTTGTCTGAGATATTCAAATGTTTCTCTGAGTAGTGGTTTAGTGAATATATCAGCAACCTAATCTTTGGAGGGAACATAGTCCAATTTTACCTTTTTTTCAAGAACTTTTTCTCATAGAAAATGGTACTTGATGGGTATGTGCTTGGTCTTGGAGTGCATGATTGGATTCTTTGAAATACTGATGGCACTTGTATTATCACATAGAGTGCAGATGGGTGGAGTACATGTGATCTGAATGTCTTGCAAAGTTTGCATCATCCAAAGTAGTTGTGTGCAACAAGATGCAGCAACCACATATTCTGCTTCAGCTGTTGATAAAGCAATTGAACTTTGTTTCTTGCGGAACCAAGACACTAACTTGGAACCCATATAGAATTCACCACCACTAGTGTTTTTCTATCATCAACTCTTCCTACCCAATCTGAATCTATATATGCATGAAAAGTAATATCTGCATCCCTAGGATACCATAAACCAAAGTCCTGAGTTCCTTGAAGATATTTGAAAATTCTTTTCACTGCCTAAAGGTGTGATTCCTTTGGATTTTCTTGGAATCTTCCAACTATTCCTACTGCATGCATGATGTCATGCCAGGTACCTATTAGATAAAGCAGACTTCCAATCATGGATCTGTAAGTTGGTTGATGTATTGTTGTTGATTCATTATTTGAGCTGAGACTACATCCTGTTACCATTGGGGTACATACAAGTTTAGAATCTTCCATTCCATACCTTTTCAAGATCTGTTTGAGATATTTGGTTTGTGAAAGAAAAATACCATCTTTATTTTGTTGAACTTGTAGACCAAGAAAATAGGTAAGTTCACCAAGCAAGGACATTTCAAATTCTTGTTGCATTACTGAAGCAAAATTCTGACTCATGGATTCTTCATTGCTACCAAAAATGATATCATCAACATAAACAATAATAATTGTCAAGTTATCAGTTTCAATATTTGTATATAGATTGTTATCTGCTGAACCTTTTGTAAAACCTTGTTGGTGTAGATATTTGTCAAGGAGGTAATACCAGACCCTTGGAGCCTGTTTCAGACCATAGAGAGCCTTTTTGAGTCTGCATACAAGTTTTGCATCATTTCTAAGAATGAATCCTTCTGGTTGTTCAATATAAACTTCTTCTTCTAAATCTCCATTAAGGAAAGCTGATTTTACATCCATTTGGTATACTTTGAATTTCTGAAAGCTATAAAGAGCAAGAAACATCCTTATGGCTTCAAGTCTGGCAACAGGTGCAAAATTTTCTTCAAAATATATACCTTCTTATTGAGCATACCCTTTACAAACAAGTCTAGCCTTGTTTCTAATGACTTGTCCATTTCCATTCAGCATGTTTTTGAATATCCATTTAGTTCCTATAATATTTTTATCATGAGGTCTAGGAACTAATTCCCAAGTATCATTCTTTTCAATTTGCTCAAGTTTTTCATCCATGGCCTTGACCCAAAATTCATCTTTTCATGCTTCATTTACATTCTAAGGTTCGGTGGAGGATAGTAATTCTAGATAGCTTTAGGTCCCTGTAATAGTTCTTCTTGTCTGTACACCTGCCCCTTTTTCCCCTAAAATTTTAGTTTCTGGATGATTTTCTAAACATACCTAGATGGAGTCTTTTCTTCTACCATTATCTCCTCTTCTAGTGCTTCATTGGTTTCTTCATCAATATCATTTTGATTTGATGTGGGAAAATAGTCTCCATCTTCTTCATTGTCATAATCTTCTGTTTTTATCTGTTTTGGATTTTTGCATTTTTCATCAAATACAACACCGATGCTTTCAACAATTTTTCCAAGTCTTTTATTATAACATTTATATACTTTACTTCTGGAAGAATAACCAAGAAGAATACCTTCATCTGCTCTGGGTTCAAACTTACCAAGTTTTTCATCAGTCCTTTTGATAAAACATTTGCTTCCAAAAACTTTAAAGTACTTTACATTAAGAGTCTTACCATACCAAAGTTCATGTGGAGTTTGAGTGCTATTTACCCAAACATTTGCTTTGTTTAGAATAGTCATGGTAGCGAATGCAGCTTCACCCCAGAAGGTTGCAGGAGTTTTAGATTCATCTAGCATTGCTCGAGCCATTTGTTGAACTGCTCTGTTCATTCTTTCTACCACACCATTTTGTTAAGGAGTCCTTGCAGTGGAGAATTTCCTTTTTATTCCATGTTGTTCACAAAATTCAAATAATTCGTCCAATGTAAATTCCCCTCCTTGATCAAATCTAAGGCATTTGATTTTTCGATCTGATTCATTTTCAACCAAAGCTTTGAAGGCTTGGAACTTTTCAGATGCTTCATCATTATGCTTTAGAAGACCTATCCAACACATTCTGGAAAAATCATCAATGAACAAAATAAAGTATTCTTCTCCATGAAGTGACTCTTTCCTTGATGGTCCACATAAATCAGTATGGAAAACTTCAAGAGGCTTACTAGCTGGCCCTTGTTTTTCCATGAAGTGAACTCTGGTTTGCTTACTGATTTGACATGGTTTACATATTGTATTTTCTAGGATGTCTATATCTAGAAGATCAGGGACAACCTTGATCTGCATGCTTTTCTTATTTGAGAAAAGCTTAGATGTCCCAATCTTCTATGCCATAGCCAGTTTTCATCATTTTTTCTTAGATAGCATTGTTGTTGTCCTCCCTTGAGTATGTATAAATTGTTTGGAGTTCTTGTACCTTTGATCATGGTCTCTCCTGTATCAAGCTCACGAACAACACATTCATTTGATCGAAACACCACTTCATTTCCTTGATCACACATTTGATTGACACTCAATAGGTTATGCTTTAAACCATCTACATACATAACATTTCCAACTTTAACCTTTTCTTTCAAGAAAACAGAACCTTTACCTTTTATGGCAGTAAGAGTGGCATTTCCAAATGAGACATTCTTTTGCTTTTCCAAGGCATTATATGAGTGAAGTTTTTCTTTGTCACCTGTCATGAGTTTGGAGCATCCACTGTCGATGTACCACTAGTTTTCTTGTCCTTCTGCATACAAGGTTATACCACATCTTTCTGTTTGAGATTCTTTCCTTCTCCATATCTTGGGATTTTGTTCCTTTTGAGATGTTTGTTGAAACTTTCTCCTACATTTAGATTCTTCATGACCAAAGTTGTTACAGATTGAATATTCTATTTCATTTTCAAGAGGAGAAAAGTTATTATAGGAACTTCTCTTGATCCCTGTTACATTCCTTTGATTATGTGCTTCTCTACTCATGATGGTTTTGTAAGCAACGCATTGAGTAGCTTTGTGCCCAAAATTATGACATGAAAAACATTTCCCATTAAATAAGTTCCTGCGACTATCAAATCTATTAACCCGAGAATTGTAGTTTCTATTGATATTCATCTTTGGAGAAAATTAAGTATGATTTGCCTAAGGTTGGTTGTGACTTCTATTCATCCTTGGAGTAATTTGAGTATGATTTACCTGGTGATCAGCTTTATGCCTTTGCTGACGATTGTCATATTGTTCACTAGTCTTTGCTGCATCAAGATAGTTGTTGGTGGAGGTTGATGGCTTTTGTGATTGAGATGCTTCTTTAGTATATCCAAGACCTATCTTTATCAGTGGAGAACGTTGAACTTTGATAATTTCATTTAAATTTTCTGATCCTTTAGTAGAGATTGAGAGATTTCGTTTTCTCAAGATCCTTTATTAGACCCACAATTTCACATTCTAATTTTTCATTGTTTTTTCCTTTTCAGCAAGTTGGTATGTCAAGGTATCTATAATCATATTCTTTTCTTCTAAACAGATTCTGAGTTTAGAGAGTTCTTCATGAAGGTCTTCCTCTTCTAAAGCATCCCAAAAATTATCATCGTCATAAGCCATGACAAGTCTATAATCATCACTATGAGATAAACAATCACTATCCTCTTCTAAACTATCCCAAAAACCATTACTATCATAGGCCATGAAAGGTTTTTAATCTTGTCCAATTTCATCTTCATCACTATTAGATAAACCATCGCTATCTTCATGAGTATAGTAACTCCTTTCATTCACAGCTTTTTTTCTATTTCCTTTTGCATATTCCTTTTCTTTTTTCGTATTTATCTTTATGAGGACATATGGAAACATAATGACTGACTCTGCCATAAGCAAAGCATTTGAAGGGTAACTTACCTCTAAACCTTCCAAAACCCCGTTGAAGCTTCTTGACAAAGTTTACCTCATCTTCTTCTTCTGAAATATGTCCTTATTCATTGTGTTCTTCCTTTCCTTTTGCTGAAGCTTTAAATGCGGCTTCTCTCATATCCGATGGTCCTCCTTTTTTCATCTCAAAGGCAGTTAAGGTTTTGTGAAGCTGTATCATAGTGATATTCTACAAATCCTGTTTTTCTTCTATGGCAAACACTTTTGATGCAAATCTAGCAGACGCGTATCTCAAAACTTTCTCAACTAAGGTAACTTCCTTTATTTCTTCACCCAGATTCTTCATACAATTAACAACCTCATCTATACGTAAGAAGTAACTAGGTATACTTTCATCACTATGCATCTTAAGAGTTTCATATTGAATTCTGAGAGTTTGAATCTTAGCACGTTTTACTTGAGAGTCTTATTCATAGCTTAGGACAATTTTGTCCCATATTTCTTTGGTTGATTTGAGATGCATGACTTTGACAAAATCTGATTGTGACAGACTTCCCAATAAAGTATTGACAACGTTGGCATTGGTTTCATATTTCTTTTTACCTGCCACATATGTAGGAATTGCAATTGGAAATGTATATCCTCCTTCCAAAATTTCCCAAACATTCGTTCCAAGCAATTGTAGATAGGTTGTGGTTCTTATTTTCCAATAAACAAAGTTTCTCCCATCGAAGATTGGCAGTCTGATGGATCCCATGCTTTCTTGATTATTCATATCGATGGATCTCCCTTCGAGCGATCAAGCTTCTTCTCAAGGACCTGGATATGATGTGAATTGTTGGAAATAATACTGAGAGGGGGGTGAATCAGTATTATCAGATCAATAATTTTATTTCCCAAACAGATTTATATACACTACTTCAGTGAAGTGAACTAGCGTGTACACACGACCGTGATTAAAGAAATCAGCGTATACCCATAAAACTTTTGATTTAGACAATTTATCATGTGTTGAGCTTAAACCAGTATATCAAAGATTTGTTAGATAATGCAGTGAAAGTAGAATAAAGCATCACACATAAGAAACACACATGAACACCAAGATTTAAGGTGGAAACCCAATGTGGGTAAAAACCACCTGTTGTTGTCGTCTCTGTCTTCTTTTAATAATAAAAAAATATGTTTACAATCTTGTACTGGTGTAGACTCATACAAGTATGCAGGCTTCTACCTGCAGAAGGTTACAACCTTCTCTCGTTTTCCAGCTTCTACTGGAAGGGAGCTACAACTCCCTAGCTCTTGTACTAGCTAATATGTTTACTAGTACGTAGGTGCCAGCCTACAGAAATTCCACTCTTCCACCAAGAACCACGTTTCATGAATTTTCAGACTGGATACTCCTGGATCACAACACCACAATCTAAAGGCCATGTTTCATCAAATTTTCACACTGGACCCATCAAGATTTTAAACTTAAACTGCATCAACCAATATTCAGTTAATCTAAATAGTCAGATCATTGACACCAGAACACCGTGGTGAACCCAGAACCTTGCATCATCATTTAGAACCAGCTGTAACCTCAAAAATCATGCATTAGAGTGTATATGCTACTTGGCTGAACCCAACCTGTGTGTATATGCTACTTACGTGAATTAAACCTGCGTATACCTTCAAAACTACCGCAAACATAAAATTTTGAATCAAGTCTATACGAAGAAGCTAGTCAAACCCGTTATGCCACTATAACCCGAGAGCTGGTCGAACTAAAGCAAGCCTTGACGAATCCATGGGGATAGATAGTTACTAACCTGATGAGGATGCATCAATCACATACCCATTGAACCCAGCACATTATAACAGAAGGGGACCAAAAAGCATCATACGGGGCACATTGACCCAACATGATAATGAAGACAAGACCTAGGGGCCGTCACCAAAAGAAAGGCCCAGTTCCTGGCTGCGAGCTGTTCACCGAAAAGCCCCAGTTAACCAATCTCAGTTTCCAATTGCCCACGAACTATCAGTATACTAAATATCTACTGTCAACTTACAGAGATTTACAAAGGTAGGGACAAAGATCACTTCTTCTCACTTATACAATCAATCAAATGATAGCCTCCTTATGCATTCAGTTTTACATTTCGATCTAAGAAGACTTCATTGACAGAAAACAATAAAACAACAGAATTTGATCAGATAGATCAGTCAAATCTGAAAAGAATCTTTTATTTTGTATACGCTACTTGAAAGAACTGAACCTGCGTGTATACGCTTTTTTGCCGAGACGAACCTGCATATAGATCTGCAAATATTGACTTAGAACTTTGTTGCAACTCTAGACTTCAGAAAAACCCATATCATGATAGATAATGAATAGAACAGGTGAAAAACATTAGATCTAGTCTCAACCAATATTAGATTATTCAAGAATAAGTCATTTCAAGTCTCATGATTCCTAATCCAATATTCAACTCAAGGTGCACATGAATATTTCAAATCCAGTCCCAAACATTACCTTGCAACATAAAATATAATTCAGATAGAAGTATTCCTTAGAATCTTATTTCTTTCTCACTTGGCCTAATGATCTTCTATTTCTTATATACTCTTAGGCCTTTCTCAATACCTTGGACCAAAACCACTTAGGACCAATACCTTGGACCAAATACCTAGGTTCGATACCTTGGACCAAATATCTAGGGTAAATACCTTGGACCAAATGCCTCAGACCAAATACCTTGGAGCAATACCATGGATCAAAATACTTGGTTTTCCAACATGTATGCACTTTTCCTCTTGTGAAATTGCATGTGTACGTTATATGCTTCTTTTGTTCTGTTAACCCGTGTGTATACTCTTCTTGGAAAAAGTGAACTATCGTATACCTCTCTTTCTTCATTCTTTGGAGTCTTATCTGTAATCCTTTCTTGTTAACCTGTTGCATTGTGAGTTGCCATCAAGGAAAACACCTGTATCATAATGCCAACAACTGATTCCTGTAAGTGAATATTAGGGTTTTCCACAAATCTTAGCCAGTGTGTTTTTCTCTCATGATTTTGACCCTTTAATCCTTTTAGACCATCTTCTCCTAGACTAGAAAGCTATTTTTTTTTTTGGTTTGTTCTTTTGTTGATTTGTCATCTTTCGGTTTGATTGCTTGGGTCATTGGATGGTTAGTGGCACTAGGGCATCTAGATTGTCCTCCATTTAGCTGATTGTAAACTCAATTAGTCGAGTTGTTGGTGAATTTACTCCTTGCATTTCATTTATGGTCCTCCTACGACTTTGACCTCCATTACACAAGTTTTAAATGTTTTCGCTTGCTTGTCTAAACATATATTTTCCGGCATGGATCACATTGCTTGTCTTGTTTTTGGTAAAGTAGTTGTCTCATTAGTTTGAAAGAGATTCTATTTTCATGTTTTTCATTTGTTGAGAGCTAATTGTCTCGAAAACTTTTCCATTGAAGTGTTTTATGAGAAAATTCATTTCGTCATTTCATGAAAAGTATAAAATTCTAGTTTGCTGCATCAGTATGCTACGGTAGTTAGTATCATTGAAGACTAGGATTTCATTTGGCATTTGAAAGGAACTAATTATCTTTGCTTTTAAAAGGACTATTAGAGTTTACTTGTCACGAAATTAGGAATTGGAATGTATCTTTCATTAGTTCATTTTCTCAAAAAATGAAGTAGTGAAAAATCATTTTTCTTTCGGTTGCTTGGTTGTTTGCATTCAATTGTGTGTTTTCAACCCTCTCTAGTGTAGACAATTCATCGAATTGAAAGGATCTTATCTCATTTAGTTGCATTTAGCGATTTTCGAGTCACATCACTAAGGCCTGAAAACTGAGACATAACTCAAGATAAACTTTAAAATGAACTCAATTAACCTAAGGTGCATTTGAAATCTAACGATCACATCTAGAAGGTCTAGGCTAAAGACGTGTTCCGACGTCTTTAAACCTAGCAGCTGTCATTAGCTTCGGCACTAGACAGTGCTAGTACAGATTTGTGCTCCCTGTACCATCAAGTATAAAATGTGAGACCCCTCTAGGCTGCAATCCTTTATCCATAGGAAGCCGAGTCGGTCGGCTTGCAAACATGATACACCAAACACAACATTCAGGGAAATTTCTTGCTTGTACTTCTCCGTTCGCCGAGAGGTATTCTACAGTTCATGGTTTCCTGGTAATCCTTTTTACCTAGATCATCCAAAGCAGTCATTTGATCTTTTTGACTCATTAAACTTAAAATATCTTTCGAGCTCTTGTCCTTTCAAGCTTGTTTATAATCGAAAGTGATAAAGTCATATTTGTTTCTTTATCAACTCTTAAAACATGAAAGAGCACCAGTCTATTTATACATCTTAAAAAATTGATTGCCCATGATCTTATAACATCCTGTTAGTCTTTTCTAGACCAAATCGCGTGTTTTCCCTAAATAACATGTTAAATATTTGAAGTTTATCTCTCTCTTCTCCTATTAACTAAGACAAGGTCATCTTGGTTGAACCATCTAGTTCACCTAGTTCCTCTTCCTCTCCTCCGTCTGAAAGATTGTATAAGGAGCCTTTTCCTAAATTACCAGAGTCACTCGAGGACCAAGGTGTTGAACTCAGTATCGTACTAAGTTTGAATTCTCAGTCATTTCATACCTAATTATGTCGGGCTAGATACAACATTTACCCAGTTTCTCAAACAAGGAACGCCCTTTGTCTGGGATGAGGTTTCCCAAAAGTCTTTCGATGACCTCAAGGTTTCCCTCATAAATGCTCCTTTGTTGCATCCCTCGGATTACCATCGAGATTACTTCCTTTACCTAGCTGCCACACCTAGCACCATTGCTATGGTATTGATCCAAGATGATGACGAAGGCAATGAACATGTTATCTACTACCTTAGTCGTAACCTCCTCGACACCGAAATGCGTTACGCCCATGTCAAGAAGTTGGATTTGGTTTCCGTAGAATTTGTTCATCACTTTTGGCACTACATCCTCTTACGCACTACTACTGTGATTTCTGAATGCAACCCCATGACCTACATCCTGACTCGCCAGTTGCTGGGGGACAAGTATTCTAAATGGATTGTCATCCTACAAGAATTTGAATTGGTATTTACTACTGCCAAATCTAATAAGTCACTATTTTTCACCGAGTTGATTTGTTCCCTTCCTTCTACGTCTCTCCCCACTAGTGCAGATGAACAGCTTCTAGACGAGACTCTTTTCCTGGTCATCGTGTATCTCTAGACATCCACGTTCTAGTCCGCGTAGAATAAGGATGATCGCCAACAGATTTGGCATCACTCCCAACCCTACTGTATTATTGACGATACTTTATACCGTGTTGGTGTCGATTCAGTTCTTCGCTGATGCCTTACTCTCGAGGAGGCTGAGAGAGTTCTCAATGACTGCCATTCTGGGGCATGTGGCGGTCATATTTCTGGTTATGCTACCGCTCAAAACATCCTTCGCACTGGTTATTTTTGGTCGTCCATTTTCAAGGATTGTAGCCTTGTTGTTCACAAGTGCCATGAATTCCAAATTTACCAACGCAAGATGCGCACCCCACTCGGTCACCTACACCCCGTCATTACCGTTGGTCCTTTTGCCAAATGGGGCATTGATTATATGACATGTAACCCTTGTTTGGTCGAGGGGCATGGTTATATTATCGTTGTTGTGGATTATTTCACCAAATGCGCTGAAGTGATGCCTACATAATCTGAAGATGGTAAAACAACGACTCAATTTATTTTCAATCTCGTTATTTCCAGGTTCGACGTACCTCAAGCCATTGTCATAGACCATGGCTCCCATTTCCAAGATTACATGATGGCTAAGTTGACCTCTATGCTAGGTTTTCACTATGATGTCTTAACCCCGTATTACCCTCAGGCCAATGGCCAAGTTGAAACTGTGAAGAAGATTTTGGTTACAATGCTTCAACATACTATTGGGATGCACAAGTCAAATTGGTATCTCATGCTCTTTTCAGCTCTATGGGCTTACCAAACCTTGACCAAAGATGCAACTGGTTTCACACAATGCTAGCTTGTCTATGGTATGGAGGAAACGTTACCGGTCGAATGCGAAATTCCTTCACTCAAGCTAGTTGTCGAACTTCTCCCTGAAACATCACCTCAGGAAGAGAGCCTCTTATATTTATAAAGGTTGGATGAGACTCATTGTCTTGCTGCTTTGGTCATCAAAGCACAAAAGAAGTGATTCAAGTCCCATTTCGATAGGTCGGTCTCCCCCTGTGCATTCTTGAGGGTGATTTAGTTTTACTATACGATCAAGCTAATAATAAGTTGGAGGCAAGCAAGTTCGAGCCCATGTGGCATGGACCCTACATTGTAAAACGTGTTTTGAAAAAAGGGGCCTATGAGCTTATTGATTATGAAGGCAATCCTTTAGACAAGCCCCGAAATGGGCTTTATCTCAAGAACTACTATTCTTATGTTATCTTGCATGGTTACTTGTTTACATTAGTGTGTCATTCATTTTTGTGCAACGTGGTTTGGTGTGTTATTTTTCAAACAACTTTCCTGTTTACTATGTTTTCCCTACTTTGCAGATGACTGTAAATCCTCACATCGGTTTCACTGATGGTGCTTATCGTAGTACTCAGAATCTATCATCCGTGGCATGGGCTATTTATGACCCTCACGGTGAGTTGATTGATCTTCAAGATATTTGTTTAGGTCGCACAAGTAACAACATTGTTGAATACAACGCAGTCATTGAACTGTTATCAGAAGCCATTTCTCTTGACATTCAGGAGTTGGTTGTTAACCTAGATTCACAACTTGTTGTCCTTCAACTCAATGGGAAATATTCTGTCAGAAACTCTCAAATATTGAAAATGTATCTCTGTATTCATCTACTAGAAAGGAATTTTGATTTTATTACATATCATCATATTCCTAGACGCATGAATACATTAACAGATGCATTAGCTAATTATGTGTTGGATAAACACTTACGAAACATGAGAAAATACAAAACAAATCATTTGTACCATAGTAAGTAAGAAAATATAGCATATATATCTATATATATATATATATATATATATATATATATATATATATATATATATATATATATATATATATATGGCGAGAATGTTTGATACATCAAAACCCCAAAAAATAATATGTGTGTTCCAAATAACATCGGCGGCTCACAAGCCTCATATATCCGTGGCACGCAAGCCTCAAAAATGTAAAATGTTGGACCTAGGAACTAATCAACATGGTGATCGTGATAGCATGACACGGCTCGTGCAACACGAGTCAGCAATCGGCAGATCCAATTTGATACTCCCACCATGTGTCTATGGTACTAGCGAGGAATATCTCCCACCCGAGCATACTCTGGGATGCCATGAGTCAACCCCTCAAGGTTCCTAGCAATCTCCTCCTCATTGTCACTCCCCTCCTGATAAGGAGTGATGACATCAAACTGGTAGGCGACGTGTCTGGCTATTGGGGACATCTCAGCAGGATGCTCTGGTCCAACATCTGCATTGACAAAACAAAATGTTATAAACACATATATATCAAAAACAATTTTAAAAAATCACAAAATTAAAAATTGATTTTTTACCTTCGTCGTCAAAATCCTCTCCATCTAGCAATGGCATGTCCGGATATCCATGGAAGTCGATGCCACTGTATGGCCAGTCCTCTGTGACAATCAGCTGTCATCGTAGCAATGAAAAGAAGGTAGGTCTGTAAGACATATTCTAGCCCCCAGTGATCCTAGGCATCAAACAACTCCAGTTTCCAAGGACGGTATTCGCCTTGATCCGCTTAAAGTCGAGGCCATTGTAAATTTACCCCCCCCATCTTCATTGCACCAACTCCAAAGCCTACAAGGAAAGGAAAATTTCCTCTGTCATTTCATACCCAATTATGTCAGGCTAGCTACAACATTTACCCAGTTTCTCAAACAAGGAAAGCCCTTTCTCTGGGATGAGGTTTCCCAAAAGTCTTTTGATGACCTCAAGGTTGTCCTCATAAATGCTCCTTTGCTGCATCCCCCGAATTACCATCGATATTACTTCCTTTACCTAGCTACCATACCTAGCACCATTGCTATGGTATTGGTCCAAAACAATGACGAAGGCAATGAACATGTTATCTACTACCTTAGTCGTAACCTCCTCGACACCCAAAAGCATTATGCCCATGCCAAGAAATTGGTTTTGGTTTTCGTACAGGTTGTTCAACGTTTTTGGCACTACATCCTCTTACGCACTAGTACTATGATTTATGAATGCAACCCCATGACCTACATCCTAACTCGTTAGTTGCTAGGGGGAAAGCATTCTAAATGGATTGTCATCCTGCAAGAATTCGAATTGGTATTTACTACTGCCAAATCTAAGAAGTCACTGGTTTTCACCGAGTTGATTTGTTCCCTTCCTTCTATGTCTCTTCCCATTGGTGCAGATGAACATCTTCTAGATGAGACTTTTTTCCTGATCATCGTGTATCTCTAGACATCCACATTCTGTTCCGCGTAGAATAAGGGTGATCGCTGACGGATTCGGCATCACTCCCAACCCTATCGTATTATTGACGATACTTTATACTGTGTCGGTGTCGATTCAATTCTTCGCTGATGCCTTACTCTCGAGGAGGCTGAGAGAGTTCTCAATGACTGCCATTCTGGTGCATGTGGTGGTCATATTTCTAGTTATGCTATTGCTCAAAACATCCTTCGCGCTGGTTATTTTTTTCCGTTCATTTTCAAGGATTGTAGCCTTGTTGTTCGCAAGTGCCATGAATTCCAAATTTACCAGCGCAAGATGCACACCCCAATCGGTCACCTACACCCCGTCATTACAATTGGTCCTTTTTCCAAATGGGGCATTGATTATATGACATGTAACTCTCGTTCGGTCGGGGGCATGGTTATATTATCGTTGTTGTGGATTATTTCACCAAATGTGCCGAAGTGATGCCTACATACTCTGCAGATGGTAAAACAATGGCTCAATTTATTTTCAATCACGTTATTTCCAAGTTTGGTGTACCTCAAGCCATTGCCACAGACCATGGCTCCCATTTCTGAGATTACATGATGGCTAAGTTGACCTCTATGCTGGGTTTGCGCCATGATGTCTCAACCCTGTATTACCCTCAGGCCAATGGCCAAATTGAAGTTGTGAACAAGGTTTTGGTTACAATGCTTCAACATACTATTGGGATGCACAAGTCAAATTTGCATCTCATGCTCCTTTCAGGTCGTGTGGGCTTACCAAACCTCGACCAAAGATGCAATTGGTTTCACACCATTCTAGCTTGTCTACAGTCTAGAGGAAATGTTACCGATCGAATGTGAAATTCCTTGACTCAAGCTAGTTGTTGAACTTCTCCCTAAAACATCACCTCAGGAAGAGAGCCTCTTATATTTATAATGATTGGATGAGACTCGTCGTCTTGCTGCTTTGGTCATCGAAGCACAAAAGAAGCGATTCAAGTCCTATTTCGATCGTTTGGTCTCCCCCTGTGCATTCTCTGAGGGTGATTTGGTTTTTCTATACGATCAAGCTAATGATAAGCTAGGGGTAGGCAAGTTCGAGCCCATGTGGAATGGAACCTACATTGTAAAATGTGTTTTGAAAAAAGGGGCCTATGAGCTTATTGATTATGAAGGCAATCCTTTGGACAAGCCCCAAAATGGGCTTTATCTCAAGAACTACTATGCTTAGGTTATCTTGCATGGTTACTTGTTTACATTAGTGTGTCATTCATTTTTGTGCAGTGTGGTTTGTTGTGTTAGTTTTCAAAAAACTTTCCTGTTTACTATGTTTTCCCTACTTTGCAGATGACTGTAACTCCTCACATCAGTTTCACTGATGGTGCTTGTCATAGTACCCGGAATATATCATCCGTGGCATGGGCTATTTATGAACCTCATGGTGAGTTGATTGATCTTCAAGGTATTTGTTTAGGTTGCACAAATAACAACGTTGTTGAATACAACACAGTCATCGAACTGTTGTAAGAAGCCATTTCTCTTGACATTCGGGAGTTGGTTGTTAACATGGATTCACAACTTGTTGTCCTTCAACTCAATGGGAAATATTCTGTCATAAACTCTGAGATATTGAAAATGTATCTCTATATTCGTCTACTGGAAAGGAATTTTGATTAAATTAGATATCATCATATTCCTAGATGCATGAATACATTGACAGATGCATTAGCTAATTATGTGTTGGATAAACATTTACGAAACATGAGAAAAGACAAAACAAATCATTTGTACCATAGTAAGTAAGAAAATATAGCATATATATATATATATATATATATATATATATATATATATATATATGGTGATAATGTTTGATACATCAAAACCCCTAAAAAAATATGTGTGTTCCAAATAACATTGGCGACTCGCAAGCCTCATATATCTGTGGCACGCAAGCCTAAAAAATGTAAAATGTTGGACCTAGGAACTAATCAGCATGGTGATCGTGATAGCATGACACGACTCGTGCAACACGAGTCAGCAATCGGCAGATCCGATTCGATACTCCCACTATGTGTCTATGGTACTGGCGAGGAATATATCCCACTCGAGCATACTTTGGGATACCACGAGTAAACCCCTCAAGGTTCCTCATGATCTCCTCCTCATTGTCACTCCCCTCCTAATAAGGAGCGATGACATCAAACTGGTAAGCGACATGCCTAGCTATTGGGGACATCCCAGCGGACACTCTGGTCCAACATTTTCATTGACAAAACGAAATGTTATAAACACATATATATATCAGAAACAATTTTAAAAAATCACAAAATTAAAAAATTGATTTTTTACCTTCATCGTCGAAATCCTCTCCATCTGGCATCGGCATGTCCGGATCTCCATGGAAGTCGGTGCCACTGTATGGCCAGTCCTCCATGACAATTAGTTTTCATCGTAGCAATGAAAAGAAGGCGGGCCTATAAGACATATTCTGGCCCCCAGTGATCTTAGGCATCAAACGGCTCCAGTGGGCCATCCACAGGTCACGTGGCATTGGAAGATCTACCTCAATCAACTGGTACTAGAACACCACCACCTGTTCTAAGAGATGGTCACTAGTACAGATCCGAAGCAAAATTGCTTCAGACTCCCCTCCTTAGCTTTTGTTAACTAGCATTTTATGTTGATCTTCATGGCTTCCGCCCAATTGAAGATCGTCGGTGCTGTGCAGTCAATGATATATAGAAAATTCAACTTGTTAGCCTTGTGTACTGCTTGGGACCCCGCCACTCTGTTGATAGTCAACAGTAGCACTCTTAGTGTTATATCTCGCATGGTGGAAATACCAATCTTGCTACTCTTGGATTTGAGGGCTTCAGGGCAATGTTCGGCAAGAAACATGGATATGCTTGCCCCAATTGGTCGTGACCCATATAGGTTGACTAGTTCCCCTATCCGAGACAGTCCTGTGATGAAATATATGTTTGAAGTTTCTAACTCCGTCTCCTGGTCACCAATGATGAATATTTCCTGATTTATGTCCCAGAGACTAATCAGGTACCGAAGCAACTCAGGTTTGGCCTGCATCCCTTCTGTGAGAAAGAATTTGAGGAGCCCACAATTCCTCAAAGCGTTGAGGAAATTTGGATCATTTAATGCCTAAGTGTCCACATCTTCGTGCTCACGTTCTTTCCAATATACCATTTTTTACAATTCTTTCCTGCAAAAACCATGTATTTATGTCAATAGTCATTTTTGGCCAATACAATTTGGATTCCAACAACGGTTTTTAAGGGAAACTGTTTTTTTCCCTATTCACGGTGTTAGCGCGCCTGTTTTAAAAATTGTTGTGCTAAAGGAGCGATAGACCGTTTTAATCACGATCGAGGGTGAATTTTTTTTGACAAAACCTCCCTCAAAAATCCAAAAAATGGAGCTTAGGGATTTGGCTCTTACCTGCAACTAACAGCTTTGTGAATGACCTCCCAAATCTCTCGCAATCTGCTCCGGAACAATTAGGGAAAAAGTGGGTTAAAAGTCTTTCACAACAAGGTAAAATAGTAAATGGTAAGAATTATTTACTTGTCCTCCCTTTTATTCAGTTTTTCATGAAATATTAGGTTTTGTAAATGTTTTGACATATTTTGCCTCAAGAATTGGATAATGCACTTTAACTTTTTGCGCAGCGACAGGTGATGAATGTTTGATGATGATGTTGAGTCATGTTTCAGCTCTTTTCTCGACTCATAAAAATCATATGAAAAGATTGTCGAGTATTTTTCCCTTTTGACTCGTAAAAGAAGATAAAATGGGGGGTCTACCTTCAAGATATTTTCCGACCCTTTAAAAATGAAAAGATAGCTAAGCCCTTTTCATTTCAAACTTGTTAACGGATGTGAAACTTCATGTGCCCAGTATTAGTTTACCCCTTTTTTAGGCTAAGATGCACTATTTGTGAAAAAGGTACTCCTTGACTGAAATGGTCAAGAGGTTCTATCAAGTATTGTTTTCTACCTTTTTGGGCTCGAGAGACACAAATGTACGAAAAGGGATCATGTGGAGTTTTATTTTCTGTGTCTTTTTCAAGCTCTCTAAATGTGAAAAAGATACCGAGTTACACCTTTGTCGAACTCGATAAAATATTCAACGACATCAGATTCGTCACCATGACGAACATTAGCTTCTCCTTCGTAGGGCTCGTTAAACTTACTAGGTTGGATTCGTACAAAGGATGAACTTACAGTGCAAGCATATGCTATCCCCTTCAAGATTTCTATTAAAAAATAATTAGCGTACCTGCCAGAAATGGTGGGGGGGAATTTGGAAATCTAATCAGTTATGTTGGCAACTCACTCTTGAACATGACACTTTATGTTTCGTGTCAGGTTTGGATATCCTCCTTTGTATCATTCACCTTCCTGGGTTGGGCCACTCATTTTTTCCTTGCATTTCATCTCTTCCACGTCATCATGGCCACCGATCCTATGGATCCAAAAGCTGCCAAAATTCCAGTCGTGTTGCCGATATGTTCAAGAGTTGTCCTTCTGCAGTTACACTTACCTTTGATTCTCTGTATCATCAAAAATTATTTTTCATCCCTTTGTCTCATGTGGATGATGTGGGATACATTATGGCCCTCCTTTGACATGGTCGTTTCCTGTCAACTTCAGCTCATTATCTAGGAAGTTGACCGAGAGACTCCCTTCCGGTACCTTAGAGCTTGCATGCCCTAATGGCAAGTTCTACGCACTCGAAGACAAGTTCACATCATTGACTTTTGATCGAGTGATTTCATGGGTGTTCGACTTATTCACATTCCATGTATTATGCTAATCATACCTTGAGGACCATTTTCATTATTAGTGGTTTCTCTTGCGCTTGTTAACAGTTTACATCATCGACTGGTAATCAAGAGATTTTCTAGCATGTTCAACGTCATCATAACTATTCACATGTTAGAATTTGTACTTTGATTGGGCTGTGTTGGAGCACAAGACCTTGGGCTCAAATTACAAAAAGTCCAGGTTGCAAAGCAGTGTGACATGATTATGTTGATATACATGTCTCTTTCAGATGGATGGTTGCAACCATATCATGAGTTATCATATGTGATCCTTCTCATTATTGGATGGTTGCGACCATACCATGAGTTATCATATGTGATCCTTCTCATTATTGGATGGTTGCGACCATACCCTGGTTTCGATATGATCCTCTTTATCGGATGGCTGCACCCATGCAGCTTGGATCCATTTACATGATCATTCTTTGGATGGTTGCGTCCATACCACGATTCATGTCTCATTTGATAGGGTTTTTAGTTATGTATATGTATTTGTACTTTGTTGCAAGTTTTCCAATGACAGACTCTGGTTCCCCACACTGATTCATAAGTTATTTCATCCCTCACTCTAGTTCTACCTTCACACTTTAGGGGGCATCTGTTACACAACATTTTGTCACTGTCCCTGTACTCCCCATTCCTTGATCCATGTCCCTGTCATCTGTCATATGCTTTTCCTTCATGACAAAACTCCCATTGTGTCCCTCTTCATGAGAAGAATAATTCTCTTTTGCACCATTTCCCACAAATCGTCTATTTTTCGCAATTTACAAGATTGGCACTCATGACCCTTGTCCTCCTCGCGCCAATAGGCAGGGATTAACATTGTCCCTAGCACCAACTGAAGTGACTTTGATTTGTTCGAGTCGCACTGATCCTCTTATGGAAAGTTTTCTAAATAAGGAGCAGAAGCTTCCAGCTCTAGAAGATTTGTAACGGAAATCCGGTAAATGGTTTGGACGGATGAAGTCAAGGATGTCATTTTGGGCTCATTTCCCCTATAGGGATGGAACTACTTCACGATATAATACCTTCTCCCATGAGAAGAACCATCTCCCATCCATTCATGCTATATAAACCTCCATTTTTCCCAAGCACAAGCTAGTGTTAATGTTGGTGTGATAGTGCTAATTAAGTTTGGAGTAAATAGAAAGCTATTCATAGTTGTAGCTCCCTAGTTGTGTGAGGGAAAAGTGTGAAGCCTAAATGGAAGAGCCTTAAAACTATCATTGTTGAGGCCATCATGGAATGCTAACGGAAGTGTGTGGGAACCTGGTTTTTGTCGAAGGAGAGCAATAATGTCAAGACAATAGATTTTAATCTCTTCTTGATTCAATATATATGAAACTATCGATTGATTTCATACATAATGTGTCACTTTACATGTTTATGGCTTAATGTTTCTTGACTTGTTAAGTAGGTTGAATTATAATTTGTCTATTATCACGGTTGTTGTTTTCTATTGTTTATTTGTTTCAGGTGTTTCAAGAAGGAAACAAGAGATAGTTGGAGCAAGCAAGCAAGGTCATCACCAAATTGGATAAGTGTACTAAGAGGCAGGCCCTCTTAATTGGTTCTAACCTAAGAAAATATTCCATAGAATGTATCGGTTGTGGTTAGACCCATTATCAGGCGAGAGGAATTGTTTGTGTCCACACTCATAATTTTACTTCACCACACTCCTTCTCAATCAAGAAAGAGATATCCACCAAACCAAGCTTACCTCTCAGTTGCTCATGATTCTTGTTTGGTAATGCTTATTTAGTATGTCAACTACATGTTCATCTTTAGGTAGATAATGCATCTCAACAACCCCATCTCGTACCAAGCTTCTGATGTAGTGGTACTTGTTGTTTCTATTCTTTTTCTTCATATGAAATAATGGGTCTTTTGTTAATATTATGAAACTTTGATTACTAGAATGTATCCATGTAGGGCTAAGAGGTCCTTCAAACAGGTCGAATAACAACTTCCTAAGACAAAATAATTCTTGACAAAGTTCACTTGCAACAACATATTTAGCTTCAACAATACTCAAAGAAATTGTATCCTTGTTATCCTAGACTGAAGCATCCACCCGACGTGCTTCTTATGTCTGTCTCAATGCCACCCCAATCGAAATTTGTATATCCCATGAGTTGGATTCCATTACCATTGTACCAAAGGCAATGATATATATTCCCACACAAATATCTTGAGATATGCTTGGCTACAATCTAATGATCCTGCTTTGGCTCAATCTAAAATTGACTTAGGAAATTTACAGAAAAACAAATGTCTAGTCTAGTGTTCACTAGATACATCAAGGACCCAATCAATTATATGTAGTAACTAGGATCCACTGGGCTAGATTCTAAGCTCAACTTATTCAAATTGGTAATCATAAGAGTCATCATGGGTTTGCAATCCATCATGGAATAAGTTTGAGGCATCTTGATCACATACATACCTTGACCAAGATATATCTCATCTGGATTCTTCCATACTTCTAGTCCCAAGTAATAATGCATAATTACAAGATCCTTGATATTGAACTCAGCTAACAACTGCTTCTTGCATTCCCAAATTTGAGGCTCTACACTTGTGACTAGTAGATCATCCACATATAAGAGTATGATAACTAGTTCACCTTAGACCACATTGATATATAGGTTAGGGTTTTAAGTACTCTTGGTAAAACCAAATATTATTAGGTATGCATCCATTCTTGAATACCAAACTCTAGGTGCTTTCTTTAAGCCATATAGAGCCTTCTTCTATCTGCAGACGTGCCTCTCCATCTGATTTATTTCATATCCTTGAGGTTGCTCAATGTAAACCTCCTCAATGTTTGTCCCCTTTAGGAAAGTTGTCTTGACATACAATTGATGGATGTTTCACTCCATATTAGCAGTCAACGAAACAAGTGATCTTAGAGTTGTGTACCTAGCTGTGGGAGAAAAGGTTTCCTTGAAATCATTCCCTTCTTTCTATGAGAAGCCCCTTGCTACAAAAATTACTTTGTATTTATATATGCTCCCATCTGCAGTGTGCTTTATCTTGTAAATCCATTTTTAAGTGACTGTAGATTTTTCACTTGACCTATGGACAATCTACCAAACATTATTTTTCATTATGGACTGGTATTCTTCCTACATAACACTCCTCCACTCTTGATGCTTAGTTGCATCCGTATAGGAGTAAGGTTCATCCTCAATTAGTTTTCCCATGTATGCAACATATCCATAATAACGCTTTGGTCTCTTACCTTCCCTGGATGTTCCTAATGTTGTATGTCTGTAAGGAGTAGGTTTTAACCAAACAAGTCTCTTCCTATTTTCTGGAACAATTCCTTTTTGTATAGGCCCACAAGGACCTTCAACATCTTCTTGAATAGGTCCTGTTATTTGACCATCATTATCCCTAGAGATATTCTCAAAGATAGGTATCTCTTCTTCATTAGAGTCAACCAGAACATCCCTTCATTTCTTGTAAGCTATTGATCCACGTGGCTCTATAAATACTCAAGATTCAGAAGTGGCTTTGGAAAATATCAAAATCAAGGTCACTAAATTAAAATGGAACTAGGGTCATATAAAATATCTCATCGCAATCTTTCCAGTGGTTCGAGTGGCACCTCAATCTGAGTTCATATGTGAAAGTTATGATTGGTCAAGGTTCTGGTCAAACTAGGCCCAATGGCAGCTACTAACGAGGCAACAATTTGGAATTTTCCGGCGCACGGATTCCAGGCGTCAGAACAAGAGAATTTTTCACCTCTTTAATTTTTCCAGCGAACCTCAAAATATATATATATATATATATATATATATATATATATATGGTGGGTGGGCCACCCCCCAGCAAACCCTTCCAACCTCCACATATCACTATATGATGGGGTTGGCAGGCTTCAAACCCGCCCGACCTGTCAGTCGGCCTGCCCACGGGTAGCCCCACATTCCAATCACAATGTAAAATAAACCATCATGTAACCAAAACATAACTGCACGCTAATCCAACGAGCCGCAAGATTCAACCCCACTTATCAATGGCCCATGCAACCTCACCTTGATTTACCCACCGAGAACCTTATACATAAACCCACCACTGCCATTCATTGGGGAGGAAGCAAGGTGAAGATTTGATCAGAAATACAAGGAGGTAGAACCAGGAGCGCACCCCAACTCATATTGCACCTAGGAGAGCATGGATTTTGAGAAAGATTCATAGGGAATCTTATGAGAATCTTTTTACAGGGAATCTTGATGGAATCTAAAGATTAATTAGAGCTCCAAAAGTCACCTACTCAGAGCAGCGTCAAGTTTGTAGTCATTTTTCCCATTTTTCATTAGGATTCCAACTGTGTAGCTCGTTTCTCCCGTATAGGTCTATAATTTCAGCCCATTCCCCAAAGTGGAGGTATAAGGTGGCATTTTGTAATTGCTTGTAATTTATTCCTATTGCCATTTAATGAAAGTGACCTCCCCACATTGATCAAGGCCTAAAGACTAATCTGAAATTGATTGCTATTTAATGTTGTGCTAGTATCATTTCCAGATATAAAATTTTCCTTGCTTTGGTTTGCTTATCCATAAAGAGTTTATCCATGAGAATGTGATTATCAATTCATCTAACTTGGTGAAGTTTAGTGTTTTGCATGAACTTAAAAAAATGAATTTAAATGGTTGAACAGCAGCACATAAAAACACATCAAGCACAAATAACAAAGCTTAGTACTCAAATTTTGTTGAAGGAGTTCACCCCTCCTGGGGTACATCTCCTTCGTCCAATTTCCATGGCTTGGGCCTCTTTATTAGCTTCAATAGTGCTCAAATTATTGTTAGATGCATCCAATGTTCTTGGAACCTGTTCCAATGAGTTTAAAACATTCAAATCTATCAGAAATGACTATTTCTTTACTCAATTTGGTTACTAGCTGCTCTGGGAATGGCCGCCAACACTCAGTGGCCCTAGGCTTCAAAAATATTCAAGGGACCAAAACACCTATAGATGACCTCTTCTGCTTCTTCCACCTACTCCAGTGAGTTCCTAGCATGCCAATTAGCCAAAAATTACTATTCATTTTCGAAATTTACCCGGGAATTGCCTTAGTTATGGAAAAACTATTTTTTCCTATATTTCCTCCACCAAATCTGGAAGAGCTACTAGTTAAATTTCCAAAAATAGGAATTGCACCATAGTTGGAGGTGCCGCTGAAACTGCGGCTAGAATAAACTCCAGTTAAACTACTGCTTAATTAATGTTAATCCTTAATTAAGGCGGATAAGCATAATTTAAGTTTTAATTCTCCACCCTTGGTTCGCAGTGAAGGTTAATTACATGAAGGTTGGCATGGTCTTCTAGTCCTGCCTATGTGGTCTAGTGGCAACAAAGATATTTGGTGGGCTGGAGGTCTAAGGTTCAAACCTTGACCCTACCCCATTACAATACCTTTTGTTGTTATAAAACCTTTGACATATTAATATGAATTAAACCTTGGAAAAATACGGAGCGGAGTTTAATATTAAACTTTTGCCAATGCATATATATATATATATATATATATACAACCAATTTCAAAACTTAACCAATATTCCACAATTATTCATTCCTTGGAGGTCATTAGCAAAATCACCTCTTCACAAACCATCTGGTGAATCTGAAGATGATACTTGTTATAGTGTCACTGGCTGAAACTAGAGAATATTCTCTGCATGCTGGCTAGGCATCTAGTCAACCCTAGTCAAACTTTGACTTTGACTCTTTTTTACCAAACTTTCAGAAGCTCTAAATTTTGCATACGATGTTGGTTTTTTGAACTGTTTATGGCGTTGGAATCCTGGCGAAGAACTCTATTTGGTCATTCAAGTCTAAAGCAAGTCTAAGTGATTTCATTTTTTAGCTAAAATATTGATCCCTAATCATTCCTCCCCACTAGAAGCCTTTTGGACCCAAAAAGCTCTCTTGATCACTGATTATGTTGATGAGGGGATTGTTCCCTCATCCTTCCAATCTTTATCATTTGAAATTTTCCTAATTTGATCATATGGAGCTTTTCATAAAAAGTCAAAATTTTCCTTGATTCCGACAACCATATATTGTTGTCTTTGACACCTTCACGCTGCAATATTTCTAAATTTGTAGAAAAGCAATCTAATTTTGCAGAAAATATCTTGTTCCTACCTTGGTCAACAATCAAAGGAAACTTGGAATCTTTCTCACCTTACGCTTTGTCTCTATGGATATTTTTAGCTGCTTTTGCCTTATACTTGATTCAACTCTTGCCCAAGTTTCTTTTCCAGTGTAATGTGCCTTTTGGAAACCAACAATGAACATTTTTGAAACCCATGCCTTCTTTTCCAAGATTCTTTGTCCTCTTCTCTTTGACCTTTGCAACTTCTTGCACCAGCACCTTGTTTTCAACACCGCTCAACACCACTGTTGGTTGCTGCAAATGTTTTTCACCTTATTTCAAAGGCAACCTATTATCATTATCAAACAACTCATTACAAATATAAGAATCTTGATGAAAAGTATGATTCAAAACATCTCTTTGTTTGATCATCAACAATGTCAAGTTCTAACTTGCATTCACTAGCCTCTTCATTTGCCCTGCATTAACTAAAGAAATGTTCAGTTTCTTACGATGATCTCTCACAATATACTTCACCCCATCTTTAAGCAAATGATATTTGTTCTCATAGCGATGAAACACTGCTTCTTGTTATACAAATACGGACTTCCCAAGATAATTCTAGAAATGTCAAGTGGAACCACATCTAACTCGACTTATCAACAAATTTTGTGGTAATAGCAAATCTAAAAATGCCTTTCCTTGAAACATGTAAATTGGCATCCTTAACTATCTAACCCAACTAATATGGTTTAAAATGTGGTACAGTTTCAAGTTTAATATCTTTAACTAAGTCTTTTGAAATCAGGTTTTCTCATGATCCATTATCAAAGAGTGCATTAATCTTGGTATAATTTGAGATTACTTTGACAGTGAACAACTCTTCCCTTTTGTCTTCATTTGGAGTGTTGTTGTGATTATTTGAGGAACTAGTACTTTCAACATGTTGACCTTTCAAACCCATAGCTGTAATTTTTGTCTCATCTCCTAAATCTGACCCTAAGTCTTTTTCAGCTATAGCAATAGTTTTTCCCTTCTCTTTGGCTTTCAATCTATTTGGTTTTAATTCTGGATGAAGTTGCCAAAAATGGTCTTCATCATGGCCAGTCTTCGAACAATTTTTGCATGTGAGATTTTCCTTCTCTTTTTTGATACTTTCATTCTTCTTTCCATTCCATTTTCCTCCCTTCACTTTTCCCTTACCCTCACTTTCACCTTTCTCCTCTATGTTTTGTTTTCCGCTTGCCTAAAGTTTTGTTTCTTGCACACATACTTCATCTAAGTTTCTTGGTTAAACATAAGGATAGTATGTTGAAAATAGGAATGTAAACCTCCAATATATTTTAAGAGTGTGTCTTGTGAATTCAAGTTTACTCCCAACAATAAAGCCCACTTCCTAAACTCCTGAGTGTAGTCTTGGACAGTTTGGCCTTTTAGCTGCCTAAAGTTTTGCCAACTCATGATTGCCTTTTTCTTAGGCTAATGGATAACATTGTCATTTAATGGAAGAAATGAATTAAACCCAAGAAATGGAAATCTTACCATGGATTCACATTTCCTCTTGTGTCTTTTCCTCCCACCAAACTAATGTTGCTCCTTCTAGCCTTAGCGATGCCAACTGGATCTTGGTATCGTCCTCTTGTAGATTCTGAATTCTGCAGTAAAATTCAAATTTATGTATCCAATTGTCTAGTTTTTCATCATTAACCTCTCCATTATACATGGGAAGTTCAAACTTGACGTCCAACTTAATCAACATAGTCTTTCCTTTTGGGATTTTGGAATGAGTGTGGGTATGAGTTTTTGTGGTGGATGTTGAAGATGAATATGTTGATGAAGATGATGAGGATGAGGATGGTGGAGAGGGAGGTGTATTTCCTCCACTACCTTGAGATGGTGGTGGTTTACATTCACTACCTTTTGAGCTCCTCTCTTCCTCCTTCTTACTATTTGAAGATCTTTCTCCATGTGGAGGCTTTGAATCTTCTCTAGCTCTATCTGCCATGAAAATTGCATACATGACTTTCATCATTTCTCACATCTCCTTGAAGTCTCTCTTAACATTCTCTTCATCGAAATTTTCATGAGTCTCTTCATGGACTAACATAATGGTTGTAGATTCAAGCTCAACTGATGCTTGTACATCTTCAATCACTTCAACCTCTTGTGTAATCTATGCCTCTTCTATCTCAACTGATGGAGATGGAACTTGAGGTGATTCAGGTGCTACCTTGAGTGGTCCTTTGGGTGAGGATGATGCTTTCTCAGCCTTCTTCCTTCTTGTCATAATCTCAGGACTAGCTATCAGTAGCTTCCCTTCTCCTCTCTACAACTTCAACCTTGTAATCATAACAACAATTGCAACTATTAAACCCTTCAATAAAATCAAGCAAGAAACATTGTGCTCTAATACCACCTGATTTGAAATTGATTGCTAGTTAATGTTGTGCTAGTATCATTTCCAAATATAAACTTTCTTTTCTTTGGTTTTCTTATCCATAAAGATTTTATCCATGATTATGTGATTGTCAATTCATCTAACTTGGTGAAATTTAGTGTTTTGCATGAACTTTAAAGCATGAACTTAAATGGATGAACAACAACATATAAAAACACAGCAAGCACAAATAACAGAGCTCAATACACAATTTTTTGTTGAAGGAGTTCACCCCTCCTAGGTTGCATCTCCTTGGTCTAGTTTCCATGGCTTGGGCATCTGTATTAGCTTCAATAGTGCTACAATTGTTGTTACATGCATCCAATTCTCTTGGAACCTATTCCAATGAGTTTAAAACATTTAAATCTATCAGAAATGACTATTTGTTTACTCAATTTGGTTACCAGTTGCTATGGGAATGGCCTCCAACACCTGGTGGCCCTAGGCTTCAAAAATATTCAAGTGACTAAAAACACCAGTAGATGACCTCTTTTTGCTCTGCAACCTACTCCATTGAATTCCTAGCATGCAAATTAGCCAAAAATTACTATTCATTTTCGAAATTTGGCTGGGAATTGCCTCAGTTATGGCAAAACCAATTTTTCCTACTGTTGGGTAGGTAAATCCCCTCTGCGGACAGAGGCGATCCCACTAGCCTAAAACAGAACTAGCCACAATCAAACCACGCTGCTACGCAAGTTCCTAGTTATGCATCAAAGGTGAATTAAGAAGACCAACCTGGAATCCAATGCTATGATTGAAGCAGAGTTGATATTCCCGCTCCCTCGCTCCAGCAGATCATAAACGAACACCTGAACATGCAAAGGAAGAGACAGATACCAACATAAAATCTACCAAGGCACAACTATATTTCAGTCAGAAAGGAAATAAATCAACACATCACCATAATAGACAATGAGATTGGAACTATAATAGCAATCGCTCATTAATTAATAATAAACAGGAAAATTTACAACCATGGTTCTGACGTTGAACCTCTCCTGGCTGGGCGAGTAACTATATGTGTCTTGCAATGCATCTCCTCTCCAGCAGCATAACCTCTCTAGCATTCACTAGCATTCCTCCAAGAACTCAAGAACTCAACATCTAGCACTCCATGACTAACGACTAGCTTGTCAAATGCATAAGGACAAGCTTATATAGATGAAGAAGGGAGGAGGATACGATGAACCGGGACACCTATTGTGGATTAACATTATCCCCAAAAGCCATTAAAGATGGAGATAGGATAGAACTCGACATAAGACTGATTTTTTATCCTCAAAAAGCTCCAAGTAATGAAGGAACAACAGTCGGACGTGCGTTAAGGCAAAAAGCATGACCAAACTTGGTTGGCACGACTGCTGCTCTAAGACAGCGCGCCAATGGTCGCGCCCTCTTTTGAGGATCTCCATGATTGGCGCAGGTAAGATACTGTGGACCTGTGCCAATGGAAAAAGAGCACTTTTCAGGGATAATCTGTAGAAGGTGTCTTCAGGGAACATGAAGTACATACTCAGGGGAACATAATGGAAGTGTTTTTAGACTTTTTCACTTCTTATAACTCCCGGGATGAGTCCTCCAAAGTACGACAAGAGGAGTAACAGGGATGGTGACAAATTACTGTGTAACAGATGCCCCCTAAAGCATGAAGTCCGAGAGGTGGAGAGGGGTGAAATGCTTTACAAGAACACACAAGAACACATAAGAACACATATAGTTGCTGCCGCTGAGGATCTGTGTTAAGAGACATGACTGATAGTTCAATTACATGATGTACGTGGTATGGTCACAGCCATCCATAAGAGAGTACATAAATAATCTAGATCCATAGTATGGACGCAGCCATCTGGTTAGGATCAATGAATTGACTCAGGTATGGTCGCAGCCATCCAGTGAATGAGTCAAGTATCAAGAATCACGCCTGGATTACAACAGACACAATCCAGGGTCTTGCGCTCCATCTCGACCCGAAAAAGAGTACAAGTTCAAGCATGTGAATATATGAGCTGAAGTCGAACATGCATGAACATCGTCTGATTACCAGTCAATAGTGGAAACTATTAACAGACGCGAGAGGTACCACCAATAATGACAATGGTCCTCAAGGTACTATAGGTACAATCTACGGCGCGTGAATTAATGATCTGAAGTCGAACGCCCGTAGAATCATTCGATCGGAGGCCAATGATGAAAACCTCACGTCGAACATGAAGAACCTGCCATTGAGGCATGCAGGCTCCAAGGCACCGGAAAGGAGTCTCTAGATCAACTTCCTGGATAATGAGTTGAAGTCGACAGGAAGTGACCTTGATCGAAGGTGGGCCATAATGTTTCCCACATCATCGACACGAGACAGAGAGATAATGTTGTGAATCAAAATTGTGCGAACTATCAGAGGGAGGTTGTTTCTTTGCAGAGGTCAACTTCTCTTGAACATATCGGCGGCACATTAATGGAATCGGCAGTATTTGACATCAATGTATCAAAGGTCATGATGACGAGGCAATGAGTGGATGAGAGGTCAAATAAGGTACCCAAGTCCATGGAAGCAAGTGAAAGATATGAGATGAGATATCCCCACCCCGGACACGAAAGCAGAAAAGTTCCATGTTCAAGAGCGACATACTGCCGTCACGGTAATAATTATGGTTCAAAAAATTTCTTTTCCCCCCGCCATTTCTGGCGAGTACCCCAGTTATTTTTAACAAGCTTGATGGGGATAGCATATGCTTGTGTTGTGACAAAATCCAATGTCATTAAGTTTTAACGAGTCTGACAAAGGAAGAACTCGGCGTCTTTTCATGTTTAGAGAGTTTGAAAAGACAGCAGAAAAGGAAACTCCAGGGATGTCCTTTTTCGTAAAGTTGTGTCTCTCGGGCCCGAAAAAGTATAAAATAATACCTAAAAGAACCGCCCGATCATTATGATCGAGGAGTACTTTTCATAATTAGTAAAAAAGCGGTCAAAACCACGTCGTTTCGTAACCATTAACGAGTTTCGAACGACAAAAACCCGGTAATATTTTTATGTTTTAACGGTCGACAAAAAGGACTTAAAACGACCGCCCCTTATTACCATTTAACGAGTCAAGAGGAGTGACTCGGCAATCTTTTCCTCTTTAAATGGTCAGAAAAGAGCTGAAAGCAGACCTCCATTTTTATTTTCTTTAACGAGTCAAAAAGGAAAAATACTCGGCAATCTTTTCATATTTTACAAGTCAGAAAAGAGCGTAAAGGCGACTCGTCCTGAAGGAACGAGTGGTATAAAAGGTAGCAACTGGTTCCGGTAATGGTGGAACCTACTCGAAACATGTAAAGGTTAAGAGGCTGGCTAATAAAACCACTCATCGCTGCGGTTCCTTCAGGAAAGGAGAAAAAACCAAGTGAAAGCATATGATCGGCAAAAGAGATGGTGGCGATGGAATGAAACAACCAAGGCTCATCTAGCAGATAAAAGGCAATCACGGGGTGTAAATCAGGTATGGATTCATTTTTTCACAAGCTTGAACCATGGAGAACTCTGCTTGAATTCGGTTTCATGTTTACACAAGCTTGAAATGAAAAACTATGCTTGCTATAAATTTGCATGCCCCCAGCATGATAATACAAATCGAGGTACATGCCCCCCAAGCTTCATGGCATTCACGGAGTGGATGGAATGAAGGTTTACTTGGAAAGACTCGATTTTGAAGGAGGATGCATGCCCCCCCCCCCCCGGGCCTCAGTCACGCGCTCGGGTCAGCTGCCGTCATCAGAATGACGGAGTGGATGCTGGGGCATTTCCTGTGGAAATAAGACCATTTAGGAATGGTAGATGACTATATGTGAAGTGTGAACCGGGGAATGAAAGTTGGTCTACGACCTTGATCGTCCTTCCTTCATGCGGAAAACACATCACTCTGAAGAGTGAGGACACAATTGCACGTATGCGATAAATATAGTCTCGTCCAAGGAGTAAATTGTAATCTAACGAAACTTGGACTACCATGACGCCCATTTGAACAGTCTTCCCTTCTAATGTGATAGGTACATTGGGAAGAATTCCTAAAGGTCGAGTGGTTTCTCGATGGAAACCTGTAAGGTTTCTCATCTCAGGCAGAAGCAGTGGGGAACCAAGTGCTTCCCAAGCTGTTGAAGAAAGGATACTCACAGGAGATCCCTCATCAATAATTGTACCGGCCATAACCATGCGGTAGACTTGGACTATAATTCGAAATGGTATGGAGGCTGGTAACCGAGGATTGCCTAGTTGATCCCAATTGAAGGAAACAACTAGGTTGCTTGGAGGTGGGACTGGATAGACAGCCGGATATGATTCTGATGGACTTTCTTCCTGGTGCGAAGCAATGAGAGGGATGCTCACTTGATCATTAGAGTCTATGTTGATAAATAGAATTTGGACAGTGGGATCTTCATTCTTTGCAGTGATAACATCATCTGAGGAGGTAACTTCGGAAGGCAAAACCGGGTCACTTGTGAGCTGGACCTTTTGACTTTTGTCTGGTTTGGATTCAGATGTAAGATCATCTAAGGATGGAACTTCTGTAGGCAAAACCGGGTCACTTGTAAGCTGGACCTTTTGAATGACTGGGTCAACTGTAATCTGGAACTTTGGACTTTCGTTTGGTTTGGACTCAGGTGGTTCATCTTTGATGATAGAGTGGTGCGTAGATGATGAAGGTAAATCAACACTCGTTCCGACCAGGGACTGGTCTGGAACAGGCGGAGCACAGGTAGGTTCAGGAAGAGAAGGCTGGACCAAAGAGGAATCATGTTTGATCACTTGGTTAGTGGAGAGATGATCTGCAGCTGCAAAAAGACGCTGATATCCAGCGGGTAGTTGGGGTAAGGGAGCTGACAGACTTTCCAAAAGACGGGAGGCTTCATCCATAAGTGGACAAAGGCGAAGGAGATGATTATCTTCACAAAGTCGACAAGGGAAACGAACCTTTCCTTTTCTCTTACCAACTGATAAGGTATCGTCGATCTGCGACGACAAGGGGTGAGTCAGGTCACGGGACCATATATCTAGGATCCTGGGAATACCAGGACAATCAGAAAGAAAATGGTCCTCCTTGCATAATCGACAAGGAGACTTAGCCTTCCGCGGAGGAGTAGAAGGTGGTTCCACTTCAGATATTTTCGTGGTAGATGTGACCTTTCCCTTAGGAGACTTCTTCTTTTTGGTCTTCTTCTTCTTCTTCTTAGCCACCTGGTTACTGAAATCCAAGGTTTCACCAGGCGAAGTAGAAGATGAGGACGTAGCAATAGGCGAAGAAGGGAAGGGGTCCACCTTAGAATCAACATGGTGTTGTTCGGGTGGAGGAGGTGGTGGCGGAACAGGAGTTATCACACTTGAGACCACCGAGTTTGAAAATAACCATACGGGTAAGCCTATGGTCAACCCAGGCAAAGACAATGTTGCGATATGTTGAACACCGACATTTCCAACAGGAGGAAATGGACGAGGGTTCCCATTAGGAGGAACACCTTGGCCGGTGGGCGCCGGGAAGGCTGCCATTGAACGAGAAATAATCCTACTCAAGCTAACGCAAACAAAATCTAATCGGGTAAATGTTATCGTGGCCAATAAATTTTAAGACACTGAACTTAACCTTTTCATTTTTTAAGAGTCGAGAAAAGGATAAAATATGACTCTAGTCTCCTTCGAATATTTAATGAGCACGAAGTGACAAGACGCTCACAGGCACCTTTTCATTTAAGGAGTCCGAAAAGGATCAAAAGTGACTGCTCTGGAATTCTAGGTAGAGGGTGTGCCAAACTTTTCGCAAAACCACAGAATACTTTTTAGGGTACGGGTGGTCGATCTTCGTGAATGTTGTGTTCACTGCATTGCGAATCGTAGGGCGGCTGACATGGCTTCCTATGGATAAAGGCTTTATTCCTATAGGGGTCTCCCAATATATACGCGACGGTACGTGGGAGCACAGTCCGTATTGGCACCTATCGTTTCACCGTGGAGGAATCACCCAACCACTCGACGATAAACTACCAGGTTTAAAGACGCCGGAACACGTCTCTAACCTAGACCTCTAGAGTATTTGCGTTATGTTCCAATGCGTTGTTATGTTCATTGAGTTTATTTTAAAGTTTATCTTCGATTATGTTTCAGTTTTTTGGTCCTACCGTATGTGATATCTCAAAAACTTCTTAAATGCAAACTATATGCCAAAATTATATCATTTGATTCGATGAATTCTATCTATAGGAGGGTTGAGATCTTTACACAAACGAAATGATCACTCAACAAACAACAAAGATCCTAATGCAGCTAATAACAAGAAATGAAATTTTTTCTTTTTCTTTTTAATAGCAACAAATAACAATAAACGCTAACCAATATGATGCAAAAGATATTTTGTTTTTCTTTCCTTTAAGATGGCATGATGCATTTAAACAAATCACAATTCAAGTTCACTCAGTGAAATAGAACCAACTCTGAAACACCAAAATGAACTATGCAAGCAAGGAAAAACACAAAGACTTTCAATGAACCATGTAATCTAAGTTCAAATGAAGTCAATTCAAAGAGGCTAGAAGTGAATCACTCAGAGTATAGAAGATCAAGCTTTAACAAATCACTGGATAGGTGCAGGACACAACCAACAAGCTGACTGGATAATCAAGAGACCGAAACTTCCCACAGAAGGCTAGACATGCAAAGTCACTAGATGTTCTAGGGCTGAGACGAAAATCAATAGAAATAAGCAAACAACTGAAGGATAAAGGCTAAAACCAGTCAAGCAGAGGTTCAACACACTTCCAGAGGCTGTAAGAGATATAAAAAGAGACTGAAAGAGCTTTCCACCCACACACAGGCAAAATTTACAAGGCTGGCGCGACTGTCAGCCTGCAACTTGCGCTACCACAGGATTGGCGCGAGTTGCTTTTGAGCAACATGCGCCAACTGGCGCGACTACTAGAGAAATAACCGCGCCAATTAAGCTTGCCAGCTAGAAAAATAAATGATACGACCTCAGGTCGGATTGACAGTGCTCAGATGGGTCAAACAGTAAAGAATAAACTCAAAACTGACCCAGGAAGCTCATTCCCTCAAGCAAGCAGAAGAAAATGAACATGCAAGACAAACTCCAAATAGCTTCTCCCCAGCGGAGTCGCCAAATTGTTGGGTAGGTAAATCCCCTCTGCGGACAGAGGCGATCCCACTAGCCTAAAACAGAATTAGCCACAATCAAACCACGCTGCTACGCAAGTTCCTAGTTATGCATCAAAGGTGAATTAAGAAGACCAACCTGGAATCCAACACTATGATTGAAGCAGAGTTGATATTCCCGCTCCCTCGCTCCAGCAGATCATAAACGAACACCTGCACATGCAAAGGAAGAGACAGATACCAACATAAAATCTACCAAGGCACAACTATATTTCAGTCAGAAAGGAAATAAATCAACACATCACCATAATAGACAATGAGATTGGAACTATAATAGCAGTCGCTCATTAATTAATAATAAACAGGAAAAGTTACAACCATGGTTCTGACGTTGAACCTCTCCTGGCTGGGCGAGTAACTATATGTGTCTTGCAATGCATCTCCTCTCCAGCAGCATAACCTCTCTAGCATTCACTAGCATTCCTCCAAGAACTCAAGAACTCAACATCTAGCACTCCATGACTAACGACTAGCTTGTCAAATGCATAAGGACAAGCTTATATAGATGAAGAAGGGAGGAGGATACGATGAACCGGGACACCTATTGTGGATTAACATTATCCCCAAAAGCCATTAAAGATGGATATAGGATAGAACTCGACATAAGACTGATTTTTTATCCTCAAAAAGCTCCATGTAATGAAGGAAACAACAATCGGACGTGCATTAAGGCAAAAAGCATGACCAAACTTGGTTGGCGCGACTGCTGCTCTAAGACAGCGCGCCAATGGTCGCACCCTCTTTTGAGGATCTCCATGATTGGCGCGGGTAAGATATTGTGGACCTGCGCCAATGGAAAAAGAGCACTTTTCAGGGATAATCTGTAGAAGGTGTCTTCATGGAACATGAAGTACATACTCAGGGGAACATAATGCAAGTGTTTTTAGACTTTGTCACTTCTTATAACTCCCGGGATGAGTCCTCCAAAGTACGACAAGAGGAGTAACAGGGATGGTGAAAAATTACTGTGTAACACCTACATTTCCTCCACCAAATCTGGAAGAACTCGTAGTTAAATTTCCAAAAATAGGAATTCTGCCATAGTTGGAGATGCCACCAAAACTGCCGCTAGACTAAAACTCAGTTAAACTGCTGCTTAATTAATGTTAATCCCTAATTAAGGGGGATAAGCACGATTTAAGTTTTAATTCTCCGCCCTTGGTTCGCACTGAAGGTTAATTACATGAAGCTTGGAATGGTCTTCAAGTCTTTCTTGTGTGATGTAGTGGTTACAGTTGTGCCTCATTGTTGTTATTTTTCTAAGTGACTAGTATCAACCTGAGCTATTTTCGACTGCACAACATTCTCCTTTCTATAGTCCTTTTGATGAGCCATTTTTCCTTGTGTTCTAGTAAAAGTTTTTGTAAGTTATCTCCACTAGCAGATTTTGATATCCAATCTGTGACTGTCTTTTAAATTCTTTCTACTAATTTACGACTTTTTCTAATGCATCAATTATGTTAGATGTTGCCAACTACTCTTACTTCAAGCTCCATTCCCATATGTATCTGTTTGTTTGAAGGTTTCCTCTATTGTGTCCATAATTTACCTGTTCTTACATCATATCCTTCAGTCAAGACATTCAACTTTTGTAATAATAGAAACATGGTTCTTTGCCCCATTTCTTTAGCATTAAATGGCCTTCTCTTCTGCTCCAATTTCTGCTTAGTGATCAAGTGGAAAACATCTTCAAAAATAGTCCAATGCATAGATAAGAGATCATGTTCTTTCTAAGGAGTGTTCCTCAGAAATGATCTATCAAAGAATGATTATCAATATAGCTCATCAAGGATTTCATAAGGACCCTTTCACAGATAGCTTCTGCAATAATGATCAAGAATCACAAGCTCCCTCTCACTGTATGCATGGTATCTTTTTTGTAGAATCATGTTATCAAACACTTGGAATATCAAGGATATCTTCATCAAGTCAACAACATGTGTTGTTGGCGGGAGTGTTCAAGAGATTTTCGGATCTAGTTTTCTTCTTTCTCCATACTTGTATAACTTTCTTCTTTGGCATGGATCTAGCTTGTGTAGGAGCCCAAATCAAGTTACAATCACATGCCATATGACTAATGTTATGACACTTGAAGCATTCTATGTTGTTCATGAATAAGAGTTCATGATTTGTTGCAAAATTGCTTCTTGGAGATTGTCGGGGACCAAAATATCTATCTTTGTGATATGCCCTACAATCTTTTGCCATGTGTCCAAAGTATGTACAAGCATAAAAATAACCAAGAAATAAACTCTAGTACCTGGGAGATGGATATTTCCTTGATGTACTTTTGAACTCTTTCTACCTTGAGATCCTTTGATTATAACCATTGCTTCTTCCATCCTTGACACATCTGCATTTCTTCTTGGAAATTGACTTCCTTCATTGTTGACTTAACTCTTATCCTTGCATTTGCTGGAACTGGGAGCATCAACATTTCTTTCTGTCTTCCTCACATCCTTTTTGTTTGAAGCATTATCATTCTTTCTTGAGGATTCTCCTTCATAGCCAAGACCTAACTTATCAAATGGGGATCTTTGATGGTTGAGCATGTCATCCAAGGCTTGAGAGCTCTTCAAGATTTTCTCCATTCCTTCAACCTCTTTCCTGAGGGAGAAAATTTCTTCTTCCAATATTTCACAATCATTATTTTTCTTAGTAAGTTGTTTCTCAATCTCTTCCTTTATATAAGTTGCTTCATTTGCTTCTATTTTAAGGGAGATGATATTTGATTTCATTCTGAAAATTTCTTCATTTTCCTTAGCTATAATGCTCTCCATTTCTTCCATGATTCTTGTAGCTTTACATGTTTCGGCCTTGAGAAGGTTGAGGTCATATTTTAGTTTAAATATTTCATCATATTTTTCTTTTAGTTGACATATCATGGTGTTTTTATCCTTTCCAAATTCATCAACCTGTCCTTCTATGATTTCCAATGCTTCCACTGTCTTCTCAGCTCCTTGTACTATCTTTCTTGCTCCGTTCAAGGTGGCTTGACAAGGTATCTTCTCGTTTCTTTGCCTTATCCAATTAATTTGTCATGGATATGACTTCTTCATGATGCTTTATTTTGTTTTGAAGAAATTCCTCATTAAGCTCAGAAATATTTTCATCCCTTTCTTGTACTTGAAGCTTGACAAAGTCAACTTCCTTCCTTGTTTGGTCTTGGTCACAAGCTAGTGCTTTCTTCTTAAGTTCCTCGTTTTCCTTTTTCAAATTGATAATCTCTTCCATGGCAGCCATAAGTTTAGTGAGGATATCTTCTTCAAAATATTTTTCATTCTCTTCATCTTCTAGGTCTTCTTCAACCTTGATGTCATCATTCTTATTTTCAGCTTCCATGATCAATTCTGGATTTCCTTATTGCTTTCCATCATTTTCTTGACTAGTGGTCATGGTCAATGCTCCTTTTGAGTGAAGATCACGGATTTTGTCCCATATAAACATTGTTGGTGAACACTTTTCTAAATTGTCCTTTATAGAATCTGGTATCTCGTTCCAGATTGCCTTCATCGCTTTTGCATTGTACTCCTTGGATTATCCATCCATCATGCTATCGGCAATCATTGATTTCCAGACTTCAATGCCTTGAGTCTTTAAAATATTCCTAATTCTTGCTTCCCATATATTAAGGTTTCCATTTAATAATGGAGCCTTCACAAATTGATTGATTTCAACTTCGGCAGTTGAGGGAGACACATCTTTAGGAGGATTGGAGACTTTCTTCCTTGGCTTCACCATTTGTGTTCCAATTGATCAACCATCAAGTTGTTAGGCTTTGAGTGTGTTAGCGCTTGAAATTTCACCTAGGCTGAGATAGACAAATCTCAAGGCTACATCAAACCATTACACCTCGTAGCTAGCCCTACGAGGAAGGAGAAGGCTCTCTCCGGTCAGACTCAAGGTATTTTCTCAATGGGGTGAGCAGACCAATTAGGATCAAAGATATTAGGCTAGTAAACTGATGAGGAGGGTTGATTTAAAGTTTTTGGGGTTTTTGGTGGCAATTGGAGGGAGTGCAATTCAGGGTGTGGGGATTGAGCTCAGTTTTTGCAGGTGGGTCTTTGGGGCAAGGAAGGAGTTTGTGATGATGCCTTAAGCTGAGATGGATGATCAAGGAAGAAAGAGAGGGAGCTAAAGAGGGCAAACAATGACTTTGAATCCTCTTTAGACAGTGGAAAACATAAATATTAAACAAAATTGAAAGTTGAGCATGGCATGCATGAATTCAAACTTTATCTCTTCTTTTGTTTAATTAGCAGCAATATAATAAGAGATGGAACACATAAACACACTTACAATGACAAGTAGGAAACACACCATCAACACAATAATCCACAAGAATCCACAATGATGTCTGCAAAACCCTGGCCTTCCTTTTCCTCAAATTGCAGAGATACAAGTAAAATATACAATAGAGCTTCTCCCTCAAGAGTCCAACCATGAAAATGAGCAAGAGAAGGCATAATATAGATGATCTAACTCCTTTCCCCACCTATAGGGGTCGAGCTCAGCTTCCTAGGAGCTGTTTCAACTAATTCTAAACTGAGCACTAGATAATAGGCAGTCAAAACAACTTGCCTCTAAAACTTAGGTAATCTATCCATGCATTAAATATTCACTATTTACATCAAAGAAACTTCTAGAAGTGATGAAGGAGAGTAAAAGCATCTAAATGCCATGAAAATTACACAAAAATCCATCATTTACATGCCTCAAAAGTCAACCAAGATGAAAACAGTGTTTTGCTGGCCGAACTGGTCAAAACAGGCAAATTTCCCTGACTGGTCGCGCACATCACTCTGACTGGTCGCGCACATTCACAGCTCTGTTTGAGGGCCTTCCCGGTGTCCAAATCAGGTGCAAGGTAGCTCTTTGGAAAGGTCTGCGAGTCTACTTTCCAACCCCACTGGAATTTCTGAATTTGGAGTTGATTTGACCCCTCAAAAGTCATTTCTCCCAAGGAAGCTTTCTGCAACTCAAAAAAGGGGCAGAAAGTCAAAATTTGCATGTATTTTGAGCTTTTGGAAGCCCAAATCTTCATAAAATTTGAAACCCATACATAGGAAAGTGTATTTTTGCATGCAAATTCCAAAAATGTAGAGTTTTCCCCGTTCTGAGCTTTCCCCATGACTGGTCGCGTGCGGGGTGAGACCAGTCAAATGGCCAAAACCTGTAAAATTCTCAAAAATGCCAAAAATGTCTCAAAACTCTCAAAATTTCTTGGGTTTGCTGCTAGGAGGAGGCTAATGAGTATCATGGTGAGTGAGAGAGGCCTCAGCCAAGATACGGAGCGGGTTGGTCTTCTTCTTCCTCCTGCGGGCCTCAGACAACTTCCTTTGGAGTACCTTCATCTTTGCTTTGCAAACATGCATTCTCGCCCAATAATGATTTTTCATGTTCCGTAGCAGCCTCTTGTCCTGGTTGGCTTTCTCCAACAGCCCCTCCAAGTGTGCATTCACACGGATAAGCATGGATTCCCTCTCCTTGGGCAGCAAGTCACCGGACCTCCTACGGTTGATGACTCGGTCACTTCGAATCCTCCACAGCTCATCCAACTCTTTCTCATCCTCAAGTTGCTTGTTGCGCTACTCAAGATAGTTTATTGTCCATTGGGCCATGTCGAGCTTCTGCTGTAACAAGCGGTTTTCCGCCTCTCTTTGTCGGATGATCTCATGCAAATCTGAAGTGGGGGAGCGAGCATCAAGGTCAATGATGTCAACCTGTGTGTCACCGGCTCTCTCCTCCTCTGTCATGGGCTGTTTGCCCTCCCGTACTGCTGATGGAGAACGCGAGGCCCCTTCCACCTGGTGTGGAGATAACACTCGCTGACCTGTAGATGATGATGGCGAGACCCCTTCCACCTGCTGTGGAGAAAGTACTCGTCGAGCTGCTGCAAACAAGGTCCTGTGACCTCTCTGGTAGGTGACCTGAGGTGAGGAAGCAACCTGTCTCGGAACAATGATCTCGGGCTGGTGAGATGGACCTCCCTCCTCATAAATGACCTCTGGCTCTGGATGTGGCTGTGGTGGCACTGTAAAGAACTCATGAGAAATGAAGTCTGCCCATGGAATGCCCTGCTGACTCAATTGATGGGAAACAATGAGCTGGATGAGACCATGATGGCACAAACTCCTATGCTGCTGAGCTGGGGACTGCCTCTGAAACACGGACACCATCCTCTGAATGTCCTGGAAGAAGAAAACCGGGATTTTCATCATCCTCACTCGGGTAAAGTGCATCAACAGGTGAATGTGACAAGAGAAGACCTGTGAAAATCTTCCCTCGCATGTGAAGTAATGCATGATAAGCCGCATGATCGGAGCATACTCCCCCCGGAGGAATCTGAAGGGAAAGACCCCTGAAAAGTGACTCATGAATGCTGGCCTGACATAAGGCTCAAAATAAACATAATCCAGCATTTTGCGCTTGGGCCACACCTCACCCACATTTGGTATCCCGGTAGCCTCTGAAATCACCTCCGGAGATAGTACAAAATTCACCCCTGCAAGAGTGACCTGCCCATCATGAAGGTGCAAAACAAATAAGCGGGCCAACTCCCTGTGGTGATGAATCTGGGCAAGCCTCTCACAGAACTGAAAACATGACATATAACGAAAACAATTCACTGCCATAGGACAGGCCTGCAATTCTGCCAAAGATGTGGGCTCTTCTCTCTTATGATGACCACCTTTGCCACCCCTACGAGGCCTCTGTTGTACCTCAACCTTTGTGGAAGAAGACCGGTCATCACCTTGCTCATAGGTTTCAGTGGTTGACATGGTGCTTTTGAGCAAAGTGAAGCAAATAGATAGAGTAAACTGTTGCCCTTGCCTGCAAAAATGCTGGGAAGTATGCTGTTTTCAAGGGGAAAAAATCATAAGGGAAATGTTAGGGGAGGGACTTTTTCATAAGGAATGGGAAAATATATAAAAACAGGGAACTTCTAAGGAATAATTCACAAAATGTCAAACATGTTATCTCATCTCTCATCATCGGGAAATCATTTGCAAAGAAATATCTTTATTAGGGAAGACATGTAATAAGGTCACCAAGGGAAAGGACAATACATTTTTCAACAGGGGGTAAGAGGTAGCATGTAATACAGGAGATGGGGCAGCACTGATTACTAGCATCAACAGATAGCTCTTAGATTTTGTCCTGTGACTGTACATTATTAGGCATACTCTGTTTTTCCAAGGGATTGATGTACTTTTGATGCTAAGGGGAAATAAGGAATTAATTTACATTTGTCATAAGGGGAGGAGGGCTTTACTTAACAAATTCAAAAGAGAAAGGAGATGCATTGCATCAAGGGTATTAGGGGGATAGAAGGGAAAAGGATTCGTAGGGTTTGGTTTTGGAGACACAGCAACATTCTTTTGCAAACAGTATTTCAGAGCAGCACGTCCTTTAATAAATATGTACAGCTGTATTTGCTTTATTTTTGCTTTGAATAACACAGCCTTCTTTTCACTGTATTTGTGAGGACTATGCACTGCAATAAGTTTCTTTTGTTCTTGCAATGGCTTGGCTACACATAGTAATCTTTTCCTCTGTTTTTTGTCTTTTTTTTGTTTTATTATTTTTACCATTGCAATTGCTCTTTCCTTTTACACATCACTATTTTGATTCTTGCTGTGTTTTTATATATATATATATATATTTTTATAATATTGCTGTGAGGAAGGAATTAGGGTTTAAGGGATGCATATGAGAGGGATTAGGGTTTTAGGTATAGGGAATGGGGAATTGATATTCATTACAAATGTGATGAGATAGAGACACATTATGACAATTGTAAATCTAATAGGAGTAATGGAGGGAATAAAGAGGAATTAAAAACCTTGAAAGCAAACACCAACCTTAGCAAAATTGCCTACATGAACAAACAATCCCTAGACCTATTTCTCTTCATATTTTTGATGGTAAAAATGCATGAACACAAGCTCATCATCCATGTTTCAAACATTCAATACATTAGAGAGGCCTACCTCGAGCAATTAGCAAACCAAAACGCGATTTGAGTGGATTTAGGAAGGTTCTGTGAGTGGGAGCCCGAGTGGTCGCGCGCAGGCTCCGAGTGGTCGCGCGCGTTAGAAATTTGAACTGTGGAGGAGGCTCCGAGTGGTCGCACACTGCCCAGGTGGTCGCGCACACTGCCCTAGTGGTTGCGCACCAGAAATCTCCTTAATTTTTCTGCAATTGGCCCTCTTTCTCTCTTTCCGCCCTCTTGCTCTTCTTTGCTAGCTCATAGTGGCATAATGAAGATGTTTAGAGGGAAATTTACCTCTTGTAGGTTCAATTTGAAAAAATTAATTTACAAAACCCACTCTCTAATGTTCTATTTTGACATTCACTTTTAACACTGCTTTTTGAGTTGCTTTGTCCTGAATTTAGCTTTTGAGGCGCTTTAACTTCATTCTTTTTGCAGGTTGACCATCTGATGGACTCTGGCGAGGAGACGAGGGTTATTGCCGGCATTTTGAAGACTTTTGAAATTTTCCTTATTTTTTACAAATATTACATGACCTTGGGTTTAAAAACAGGGTTTTTAAATCCAAGGTATAAATGAGCTGTACCTGATGAAAAATATCAATGGAACATATGTACATACCTCCTTCTGGCTTGCTGGGCACTCATGGACCTTTGACTCATGACCTTGCAGTGATTTGTGACCAAAACCATAGACCTAAGACTTGGGACTTCAAGACAAAACAAAACAAATATGACACAAGCTTAATACCTGACATGACCTGATCCAGCAAAGCCAAGAAGGGGACAAGGACCAGCTCCTCCATCAGTTTTATGGCATGCCTAACGGGATGCAAAACTGACACTGATGAGACACCTACCTATGCATATGCAAAGAGCTTTTGATCACCGATGGAGGGCTCAAGACCAACACTAACAGAGTGAAGGTACTAGCTCTGAAACCAATTGCTGGAAATACTGAGAGGGGAGTGAATCAGTATTCATTTTCAATTGTTAATTTTACTAGTTAAATCAATTATATTTAGAATGCAAAATGAGCAATATGAATAAATGATTTTATTAATATAATCTTTACAATGAATCAAGTACAATATATAGGGCTCCAACCCTTGATGAAGACATCGATATTCAATTCCCCAGGCTCCATACTACTCCCAAGAACCAAATTGGTCTTTTGTGAGGCTCCAACCTCTAGGGAATCGACCCTATCTTATCAACACAATGACCTTGCATTTAGACTCTCCAAACCCTAGGGCACCAACCCTTCTCTAGTATAGGCTCCTATATTGAGAGGGGGGGTGTGAGTCAGTATTCCTCAGCAATTAGCACTTTTAAATATTTTTCAAAGCATTACTTAATCTTCAATTATTATTAATGTTTTATGAAGTAATAACAGTAAATAAAAGAACACAATATACACAAGAATTTAAGGTGGAAAACCCCCTCCAAAACTGACCTAAAGATGACAAACCCTAGACTTGTGATGGACCAAGTTCTAAGTACAACAACAGAGACCATTCTATCAACTATGAAAAGACAAGTAACATGAACTTACAACATCATATAGATTTATCAAACTTGGTGTAGCATCAAGAATATGTAGCATAAAATGTGTAGTATCAAGAATAAGACATCCGAAAATCTAATTGTGACATATAGAGACATATAGATATAACTGAGACATTGTATATACTTACGTTGTCCTGCAAAACCATATGTCAAATATGATACTCAAAATTAAAATGTAAACACTAGTCATACATAACTTGTTGTAGGAGACTTACCCTTAACTGTTGATGTGTGGTCCTTACTGTAGTGATCCTTGAATGCATGCTTTTTCTTGCCTTCTAGGAGCTCGATATTGAATCCGTTTTATCTATGTAATTTCAGATCTCCACGGTCTGAAATTTCGTCCTTTGATATCCCTCTGAATCCTCTTTCCAACCCCACAGTTTTAATCAAGATTTGATTCTTCAAGAAATATTTATGCCCAATCTCCCACGATGACCTGATTATAGCCTAATTCAGTAACGCGAACTTGTACGAAGTGCCACATGTCACTGTTACGATCTTCGTCCCTGAAAACGATACTCAACAAACTATTGTCCATCCTCTTTCTATCACTATTTACGAAATTGGAATCCAATTCTCAGAAATAATGTTATGATGATTCTCCCAATGTCACATATTTGACATGGAATTCGGTGGCTTGCAAAACCCTAACTTCCTCAGATCATATCTCTGAAAATATAGCGAACCAAGATCTGAAATTTGGTCACGAGGTTCATCAAGATTTCTTCTCAAATAAGTTTTAATTTCAGCTTCTGAATCTTCACAAGAAAAATGTTATATCAAAAATTCCACAATGAATTGTTTGAAGCCACAAAATCCCTACTAGAGAAGGATATGAGGGTCATTATTTATATGAATGTCTTGAGTTGAGAGGGTCCTCAACAAGTGAATGTTGGAGGGATTTTAGGAGATTTTTTTTATTATTAATTATTGACTATTCAATGACCACAACCAATTATAAGTGCCATGCCACAACCCCATAGGGTTTTAGCCCACTAACTGGGGTTACTAACTTCAAAAATGAATATCTCTCAAACCCTGAAGAATTTCTTGGCATGCCATATATCAACGGAAACATCTCGATGGATAGAATCCATAAAGAGGATCCTTAACTCAGAATAGAGTAAGTTGTCAAGTCAAAATTCCCATGCAAGATTAGGGTAGCCCCTAGTGTTGCTTGGGTTGACATCAATGACAACCATTGATCAAAAATCTCCCCCTTTGGCATTGATGGCAACACAAGTGCTCCCCCTATGATCATGACACCTCTTCCTACTACCTTCTCTCCCCCTTTGTCATCAATGGCAAAGGGTAACTCCCCCTGGGAAACTGTCATTCTGCAGACCTATACACACCTTCACTCCCCCTTTCTTCTTAGTTAGATAGGAGAAAGATTCTAATGAGAACTTGGGAGAATCCCAAGATTTTGGCGAAGATACACAAATGCTTGACAAGGTAATGGTTTGGTAAAAATGTCAGAAATTTGTTCCTTTGTGCCAACATATTAAAGCTTGATATTCTTTTCAGCGACCTGCTCTCTAATGAAATGATATTTGATCATAATGTTCTTTGTTTTGGAATGCATCACAGGATTTTTGGAGATACTGACGGCACGGGTGCTATCGCAAAATATGGGAATAGGCTCCTCAAACTTAACTTGAATATCTTGGAAGGTTTTCTTCATCCAGATCACTTGATTACAACAAGTTGTTGTCGCAATGGATTCTGCTTCTGCTACGGATAACAAGATTGAAGATTGTTTTTTACTTAACCATGAGACAAGGAAACCACCTAGGTAGAATGTTTCTCCACTCGTACTCTTACGATCATTAACACTTCCTACCCAATCTGCATCTGTATAATCTTGGATGACCATGTCATTTCCTTTGGGATATGAGAGACCATATTCCTTTATGCCCTTAAGATATCAAAGAATTATTTTGACAGAAATGATATGAGATTATTTTGGTGCTACTTGGAATCATGTTACTTGTCCAATTTCTTTCATCACATCTGGCCGACAGGCTATCACATATAGGGGGATACCAATCATGGATCTATACAACCTTTGGTCCACATCCTTTGATGAGTCTTCAAAGCTTAACTTGCAACCTGTTACCATGGGGGTAACGACTGGCTTGCAATCTTCCATCTGGAATTTCTTGAGCATTTATTTGATGTACTTGGTTTGACATATGAAATTTCCTTTATCTTGCTGAGAAATCTGAAGCCCTAAAAAGTATGTCAGTTCCCCAAGCATAGACATTTCAAACTCGCTTTGAATTTTTGTGGCAAATTCTTTACTTAATCTATCATCACTACTTCCAAAGATTATATCATCCACGTATACTTTGATAATTATTGGGTTATCTTGATCCACTTTCACATAAAGATTGGTGTCAACACTTCCTTTCTTGAATCCCTGTTGATGTAGATATCTGGAAAGACGAGCATACCAAGCCCTAAGGGAATGCTTGAGACAATATAGAGCCTTCTTTAATCTACAGATGTAGTCTTCTTTTTCATAGAGAAGAAAACCTTCGAGTTTTCAATGTAAACTTCTTCCTCTAATTCACCATTTAGAAAAGCTAACTTAACATCCTTTTGGTAGACCTTGATGTTTCTCGAGCAAGCATAAGTGAAAAACATCCTGATACCTTTCCGAAAAGGAAGAAATTTTTTCTTCAAAATCGATTCCTTCAACCTATGCATATCCTTTGCAGACTAATCGTACCTTGTTCCTGGTAACTTGTAATCATTCAACTATTTTGCTCCCCCTGAACCTGTAATGAAATTGACATCTTGTTCAAACTACCTTCCTGTCAATCGTAGACTTGTGCCATATATTATTACATAGACTCATCCTCTACAAACATTAAGGAGTCAAAAAATAAATTGTTCAAAATAGTGAGTCACCTAATGGGCCATCTTGACTTGAGTCATTATCTGAAGCAACTACTAATTCCTCATGACCTTTTTCTTTTACAAATATTGAAAGCATAATTGTTGAAACCTTGTTATCTGCTTTGTCTTCCTATGCCTGTTTCCTTTTCTAGACCTTCTTATTCTTGCAATCTCGAGCCATGTGCCCATAGTTATGACACTTGAAGCATTCAATGTTATTCGTAGGTGATTCCATATAATATCTGCAACCGCGAGCGCTATGGCCATAGTTATGGAATTTGAAACATTCAAAGATTGGCCCATCTAGCACGTATTCTCTTCTGAAAAAATCATCATGGAACCTGTCTCGTGATCCTGCAAACTTGCTTCTAGGGTTTTGCAGATAATGATTGTACCTGTCAAAAACTTTACAATCCCTAGCCATATGTCCATAGTTAGCACATAAAAAGAAATAACCATTAAACAAATGTGCGTACCTGAATGGTTCATTCGGATTCGATGGTCCTTGATAGTTGTACCTATCAATAAATTTACAATCCTTGACCATATGTCCATAGTTAGCACATGAAAAACAATAACCATTAACTGGAAGATTTTTCATTCTTCTTTGGAGGCGATGTTTTAGTTTGTTGTGGTCCTTTCTTCCTAATTGCTTTGGTCTTGTTCATTAGAGTTGCAAAATCCTTCTTTGGCTTTTCACTTTGATCAACTTCCTTCTTAGAATCATCTTGCGAAGATGTGGAGCTTGTACCTTCATCAACTGGAGCTTTGCCATCTTTAATTGCCTTCATTTTTTCTTCTTCATTTGTCTTCTGTAAGTGTTATTTTTGCAATCCCTTGAGTTTGTTGATCTCATCATGGGTTGCATCAAGTTCTTCTTGCTTTTGAGCAAGATCTTCTTGAAACCATCTTTTCAATATCTTCCTTCTTTTTTCTTCCTCCTCAACCTGTAGCTTGAGAAGAGTAGTATTCTCTACTTCTCTGTTGAGAACCTGTATATGTTCCTTCTACTTCTCATTTTCAATCCTGATCCTTCTTATTTCTACTGAATACGTTTCTAATTCCTTTTGTTTTTGGTCAACAATGGATATGTATCTTTGATCGGATTCCTTCCTTTCAATTTTTGCTTCTTGCATCTGTTGTGTGATCCTGCTAATCTCTGCAAACACTGTGTTGAGTTCTTGTTGCTTATGTTGGACTTCTCTCTTGAGGTCTCATGTTGTTGTATTTTTTATTTCTTCTAATTTAGTTCTAAAACTACTAATCATCTTCTCGGACTCTTCATTTTCTTTAATGAGTTCTTTCGTTGTCTTCAATTCTGCTTCCAAAAGTCTTGTCTTTTCCTTTTGACTTTTGAGTTCCTTTATCACCTTGATCACTTGATTTTGAAACTTTATTTTATTCATTTCTCGCATTTCTTCATCATAACTAGAAGGATCTGAATTTTCAATGACATCTTGACCTGATTTCTTTGTTGAATAGAGATTATGACGCTTTTCCCAAAGAGCTTTAGCTGTTGAACATTGACCAACTTTTGTTTTCACAGAATTTGGAAAAATACTCAAAATTGCATTCATGGCCTTTGAATTGTACCTTTTAGCTTTGTTGGTAGATGTGTCTCCAGAAACAATTGATTCCCATACTCCATGTGCCTGCAAATGTACTTTCATCTTGGATTCCCATATCCAGTAATTATCTGCATCAAATCAGGGTTTGGTACACACTACTCACTTTCTTTAGATTTTGTTGTACCTATACCTTCCTTTTAAATCCTTGTAACCTAAGTCTTTGACTTTCTCATCTCTACGCTCTAAAAACTGACTTCCAGTGGTTAAGTTGTTACTGAAGGAACCGTGCTCTGATACCAATTGTAGGAAATACTGGGAGGGGGTGAATTAGTATTCCTTAGCAATTAACACTAAATCTTTTCAAAGAATTAGTTAATCTTCAATTATTATTAATGTTTATGTAGTAATAACAGTAAATAAAAGAACACAATATACACAAGAATTTTATGTGGAAAACCCCCTCCGAGTCAAAACCATCGACCACTTTTCTAATAAATACTTTAACCTTTAGCCCCAACTGAAATGAAAGCAACAACTTCCTAGAATTATAGAAAAGCATTCTTCTCCATCTCCCACTAGAAGGATGCCCAAATGCCCGGGTTTCTTCAGTAATCAACTGAATGGATGCCCCAACACCCTAGTGAGACACAACTCACCCTAGCACCATCCTACCACCCTAAAGTGTTCATAGGCCCCAACCTGTAGGCAACTTCATACACCTACCTAGCACCTCCCTGCCACCCTATAATGACTGAAATAAGACAAGACTGTGGATTCCCAAACCACGGACAACAATCCATCATATAATAAGATGTACAATGATTTTCGTGTACTTGATCAAATACCCAATCACTCTATGACCTGCAACCCAACCATGACATCATCTCAATAGTGACTCCTATACCTTCCAACACTGCCTCTTCAACTCTATGTAGAATGACTTTTTCACAAATGACTCTTTTACAATCTTTACAATGATGACTCTTTTACAAATGACTCTTTTACAATTTTACAATGACGACTCTTTTACAATGATGACTCTTTTATAAATGTCTCTTTTACAAGTTTACAATTATGACTCTTGGCCTTGATATTTCTTCACAATATATGGATGGTTGTCATGTATTCAAAGGATGTCCCGCTACAATGCTTTCTTTGATTTGATACTTCTGCTCTTGAATTCTTTCTTGAAGTTGTACTTGAATCTTCTTCTACCTGCATGCAAAATTTGTCTGGAGAAACCAATCCCAAAATAAAACAAAATACCCTTCAAGTTACCTCCTCCTGCAAAACACATGTAAGTGCATAATAATGAATAAATACAGATTAAAATAACAATGCGTACCTAAAGTGTGTTTGTCATTTTTTTGTTGACTTGTTGCGGAAATATACAAAGACTCTCACTATTGATATAGGTCTAGACTCTATGCAAGACTATATCCAAAACTGACCTAAAGATATATACAATAAAAACTTATGGCAAGCCCTAGACTTGTGATGGAGCAAGTTCCAAGTACAACAATAGAGACCATTCTATCAACTATGACAAGACAAGTAACATGAACTCACAACATCATATAGATTTAGTGAACTTGGTGTAGCATCAAGAATATGTAGCATAAAATGTGTAGTATCAATAATAGGACATCCAAAAAACTATTTGTGATATATAGAGACATGGAGATATAACTGAGACATTGTATATACTTACGTTGTCTTGCAAAAACATATGTCAGAGATGATACTCAAAATTCAAAACTAAACACTAATCATACATACCTTGTTGTAGGAGACTTACCCTTGACTATTCATGTGTGGTCCTTACTGCAATGATCCTTGAATGCATGCTTTTTCCTTCCTTCTAGGAGATCGATATTGAATATGTCGTATCTATGTAATGTTGGATCTTCAGTGTCTGAAATTTTGTCTTGTGATATCCCTATGAGTCCTCTTTCCAACCCCATAGGTCATATCAAGATTGGATTCTTCAAGAAATAGTTATGCTGAATATCCCACGATGACCTAATTATAGCCTAGTTCAGTAGAGTGAAGTTGTATGAAGTGTCATGTGTCACTGTTGTGACCTTCGGCCTTGAAAATGATACCCAAAAAACTAAAGTCCATCCTCTTTCTATCACTATTTACAAAATTGGAATCCAATGCTCAGAGAGAATGTTATGATGATCTTCCCAACGTTACATGTTTGACATGGTATTTGGAAGCCTGCAAAAACCCTAACGTCCTCAGATGATATCTCCGAAAATATAGCAAACCAAGATCTAAAATTCGGTCACGAGGTTCATCAAGATTTCGGCTCAAATGAGTTTTAACTTTAGCTTCTAAAGCTTCACATAAAAAGCTTCATAGTGAAAATTACACGATGACCTATTTGAAGCCACAAAATCCCTACTAGAGGATGATATGAGGGTGATTATTTATATGAATGTCTTGAGTTGAGAGGGTCCTCAAAAAATAAACGTTGGAGGGATTTTAGGAGATTTTTTTATTATTAATTATTGATTATTCAATGACCAAAACCAATTATGAGTGCCATGCCACAACCCCATAGGGTTTTAGCCCACTAACTGGGGTTACTAATGTCAAACATGAATATCTCTCAAACTGTGAAGAATTACTTGGCGTGCCATATATCAACGGAAACATATCGATGAGTAGAAACCATCTAGAAGATCCTTAGCTCAGAATAGAGTAATTTGTCAAGTCAAAATTCCCATGCAAGATCATGGTAGCGCCTTTTGCTGCTTGGGTTGACATCAATGACAACCACTAATCAACAACTCCGACCTGGTTCCTTGAGGACACTGATCCTCTAGGGCTCCAACAGTGTCCTTCAAGTCACCTACCTTGTTTTTTCGAGGCTCCAACCTTTAGGGAACCAACCCTCTAGGATCCAACCCATTGCTATATTTTGTCCAGATATGTTTTATAGTAATTCACGGCTCCCAAAATCTTATTCACTAAGTTTTTTCAATATACAACTTCACTGTAGTCTCCATGCTACATCATTAATGACAACATTGTCTCATAGAAAGTATCACAATTTCTCTTCATTATACCCAATCAAAATCTCCAAATCACATCGTGATGACTAATACAACATGGTCTTCAATAGTCTCCACACAACTTCAATGTGTCTACAATAAACTACACTAAGCCCTGCACAAAGACAACTCTTTGTTTCAAACATCTATCCTAACTGTCGTAGTAACTACTTCGGGAGTGAGGCTTCAGGTGTAACTGCTTCAAAGGTGTGACTGTTGTGGCTACAGGTTGTGTATTCAATTAAAACGACCTTGTCTATGTAGTGTTTTTAACATAACGCGGGTTGCGTTTCTACGGATTCAATCTAGGTTTGATCCTTTCAATGACTAACCTAGTCAACAGAATGCTCGACATTTGGCTTCCTGCTTCTTCTGTTGGACCTTCAGCTTCCTTCTATGCTCACTCGATCTTGGGCTTCCTCTTTCGCTCGCTCAACCTTCGGCTTTTCTTTCTTTTGTTACTTCATGCTCACAAGCTATGAATTGTCCTTTGTCTAAGTGATAGATGCCCAAGCTCCAATTCCATGCTCGAGGTGAAGCATTTAACTTTATATATATATGAATCTCATCAATACCCAAAAGACATGATCATTGGAGGAGAGGCCGACTTGTGTATGGGGTCACACATTACAATTATATCATAAACCTGTTTATTTACAAAAATCCATATTATAATAGATGTCTGGCAGTCCCACATACCGTGCCATTTCTTAAATAACAATTTCAACTTCATAAAACTCCTACAATCGCAACTTCGGAGGTCTGCACATAACATTTCCAATCCCCTACTACTGACGGAGCGGATGCGATATGATATTGAATAGTTGTTAATAAATTCGTCGGGTCCACAACTCTATCACAATCAGTGGTTTTGAATGTAGCATCCTTTTATGGCTTGCGATATGCGACAGATGTGATATTTCTTTTAGAGCGTATTATAATGGTGCAGCGGGTCCGCAATATTATATCGCAATCGGCGGTTTTTTGTGTGACATATCTTTAAGACTTTGCGATACATAACTTCCGATGCGGCGGACACGATGTTTCATTAAGGTGTATTATAATGGTCTAGTGGGTCCACAATACTCATGTTGCAATCAGGGAATTCGAGTGGTAATACATAATAAAGCCACCGATAAAGATGTCGATATATTAACTCTGATGCTCGTCAACTTTTGTTAAAAAGGTTTTATTACATGCGTTGTGAACTTTAAAGAGTTTCCATGGTTTAATACTCGGATGTTCCTTAACTCCTCTGATATGTTGACTCCTCTGATATGTTAACTCCTCTGATTATGTTAACTTCTCTGATATGTTAACTCCTCTGATATTACTTCGATATTTCATGCGATATCTCTGATATGGCTCTTACTCTTGGTACTTGTGATATTTCAATAAAAACATATTGTAACAGACTCTTACTCTTGGCTTGTATTTCCTATGGCTTCTTTATGATTTCCAATGGCTACTCTTTGATGGCTCATGTTCTTGTCTTCCAATGGCTTCCCTAATGGCTTTCCTCCTTGGCTCCTTGCTCCTATTACTTCACGGATCTTCTTCTCCTTGGATTTCCTCCTTGGATCTACTGCTTCTATTATGTCTGTATACATACATACATACATACATACATACATACATATATATATATATATATATATATATATATATATATATATATAGATAGATAGATATATCCATTCCATATGTTGTATTCAGTCCTTGGGTCCTTCATGGGCAATATTATGATCACAAGAATTTTCCATCACAGACACTGCCATATTGACATCAATGACAACCTCTATTAACACAATTCAAGGAAGTCAAGATGAACAAAGGTGAAACTATTCAATCTTATATTATGAGGATCTCTCGTCTTATACATCAATTGCAGAGGGTTGGAGAAAATATACCTAACGGGGAACTGGTAATAACAACTCTTAAAGGAATTCCCTCTATTTGGGAAACCTTCATTACTACCGTAAACAACAACAATGTTCTTTTGACATATGATGAGATTGTGGTAAAACTTAATCATTAGGAATCTAGATTGATAGCAAGAGGAAGAATTCAAAAGCCTGAAGAAACAGAACCCACAAAATACATCACTCATGGCAAAAGGAAGAAGGAAAAAGGAGGTCCATCAAGGGAGCCTCCTCCTCATAATTCAAAAGGAAGGTATGACATATCACTATCTCATGTGGAATGCTTCAATTTCCACAAGACAAGTCATTATGCTCATGATTGCCCCGAAAGGAACAAAAAAATATCACCACAACTCTAGAAGTAACTTCAAGAACAAAGGAAGAAAAGGCTATCAGAGAAAGAATTGTGTCAAAAGAGATGAGAGAAGAAGAAGAGACTCCTCAAGAGACCATGAAGATCATCATCCTCCTCAAAGGAAAAAAGGGCACCCAAGAATACATTCTCATTTATGCTCTTACTAGTTCGTCTCCACCAGATTCATGTGATAATTGGTTAGTCGATAGTGGGGCCACTCATCATTTCTCTGGCTATAAAGAAGTCCTCTCTAATCTAGTAGAGAGGGAGACTAAGTTAAGAATAATCCTTGGAGACAATTCTACTCATCCTATAAAAGGTTTTGGGTCATTCAAGTTTTAGATAAACTCTGGGGAATCTATTATGTTGCATGATGTCATGTATGTACCAGGATTAATGAAGAATTTGGTATCCATGTCTGCATTAGAAGACAAAGGGATGAGGGTTGCCTTCATCAAACATAAAGTTATATCTTCCTTTTTGAGTCACCCATGCAAGATGCCTTCACTCTAGGATCGAGATTTGAAGGTCTACATAGGGTCACAAGAAGACCCCTCCTTGCACTAGTTCATAATACAAATCACTTGAGCGAATTATGGCATCACAAACTAGCTCATCGTCACTATGATTCTCTTCCAAAATTGAAGAGATTGGTTTCTGGTATTCCTGGTGTTCAGGTTCAACATGATGGAGTCTACCCAAGATGTGCAAGTGGAAAGAAAACAAGGGTACCATTCCCCTATAGTAAGAACAATACTTATGACATTCTTCATATTATTCATTATGATGTATGTAGTTCGATGCTTGTACATTTAGTTGGTGGTCATCTCTATTATATTACATTTATTGACAATTTCTCAAGAAAGACGTGCATATATTATCTCAAGCATAAGAATGAAGAATTCGAAACTTTCAAATAATTCAAAGCATTGATCGAAAATCAATCAAGTAAGAGAATCAAAGTCTTTAGGTCCAAAAATGGAGGATAATGTATGTCAAAGGGATTCATAGCATTATGCAAGAAAGATGGGATCAAAAAGGAAACGATTGTACTATATACTCCTGAACAGAATGGTCTTGCCAAAAAAAAGAACAGATCTATATTAGAAGTTTCATGTGCTATGCTCCATGAGAAAAAGATGCCAAAGTTCATTTGGGCTAAAGCTACATCTACTGCGGTATATGTTCAGAACAGGTACCTCATCAAGGGTTGGAAAACAAGACTCTTGAAGAGATATTCGTAGGAATCAAGCTTGATATCAGCCATTTTTCATATTTGGATGCCCACTATATTTCCACATTCCGAAAAGTGAAAGAAACAAACTGGAAGCTATTGGTAGAAAAGGTATGTTTGAGGGTTACTGTGATAATTCTAAAGCATATAGAATCTATATTCTTGGTCATAGAAAGGTTGAAATTAGAAGGGATGTAAGATTTGATGAAGCTACAGCTCTTGGGTTGGAAAACAAGACTCTTGAAGAGATATTCATAGGGATCAAGCTTGATATCAGCCATTTTTCATATTTGGATGCCCACTATATTTCCACATTCCAAAAGGTGAAAGAAACAAACTGGAAGCTATTGGTAGAAAAGGTATGTTTGAGGGTTACTGTGATAATTCTAAAGCTTATAGAATCTATATTATTGGTCATCGAAAGGTTGAAATTAGAAGGGATGTAAGATTTGACGAAGCTACAGCTCTTGGTAAGGCAAGAGAGTTTCCTCCACTTGCTCCTCCCAAGAAAGAGAATGATGACCAAGATATTCAGGATGGTCAGGTTGCACCTAAACCAGATGTGGTTGATGATCCCATAGAGCCTATGGATCCATTATATCCTCCTTCAAGTGATCCTCCCTCCAAGAAGAGATCACCATGGCTCCCGACATTTTACAAGATTCTAAAAGAAATGTGCACATCTACAGATCATTCAGAGAAAGGAAACAACCATGCAAATATCAAGGATATCTTGTTGCTATGAGTACTATGATCCATACCGAACCATCCTCATTCGAAGAAGCAGTAAAGAACAAGTTTGGAAGGATGTCATGGCTAAAGAGTATGATTGAATAATGAAAAATGATGTCTGGGATATTGTACCTAGACGAAAAGAAAAATCTGTTGTGACTTGAAAATGGTTATTTAAAGTCAAGCATGGAAGTGATGGAAACATCAAGAAATATAAAGCAAGGTTCATGGATCATGGATTCTCCTAGAAAGAGGGAGAATATTATGATGACATTTGCTCCAGTAGCTTGATATAAAACCATCCACTCTAAAGTTTGCCTTGCTGCAAGTCAAGGATGGACTCTTCATCAGATGGATGTAAAGACCACCTTCCTCCATGGCATGTTACAGGAAAAGGTATATGGGGAACAACCACAAGGATTTTAGATGGAAGACAAGAATACACATGTGTGCAGGTTGAAGAAGGCATTGTACAGTTTGAAACAAGCTCCTTGAGCTTGGTATGCACATATCGATAGCTACTTAGTAAAGTTGGGATTCACAAGAAGCAATGGTGATCCCAACCTCTACTTCAAGGTAAACTAAGGTATGCCATTGATTCTGGTTTTGTATGTTGACGATCTATTTCTAACAGGTAGTGATCCTCTGATGATCGAGTGTACAAGGAAGCTAGCCTTTGAATTTGAAATGAAAGACCTTGGTATCACGCACTAAGTTTTGGGTCTTGAAGTGTGGAAAAAGTCTGGTGAAATTTTCCCTTCGCAGGGGAAATATATTGTAAAGTTACTGAAATGATTTGGAATGAACGAAAGTAAATCCATGGCCACTCCTATGGAAATAAATTTCAAGAAATTATGTAGAGATGATGTTGGACCAAACTTAGAAAATCCATCTCATTGTAGACAATTGATTGGGGATCTAATGTTCCTTGTGAATACCCGTCTAGATATATGCTATGCAGTAAACAATCTGAGTCAATTTATGACCGAGTACCTCCATTCACATTGGTTATCTTCCAGACACATACTGAGATACTTGCATGGGTCAATTACATTTGGCCTGAGATATTCTACAGGAAATGTTCAGCTTCATGGATACACTGATGTTGATTGGGCTGGAAACACTTTTGATAGGAAAGGTACATCCAGATGGTGTTTTAGCTTGGGATCTACCATGATATCCTGGATGATCAGGAAACAAAAGTCTGTAGCATTGAGCTAGCAAAAGAAAAATATATTTCCGCTATCATGGCTAATTGTGAAGCAGTATGGTTGAGAAAGCTCTTTGGAGAGATGTTTAAGCAGGTCCTAGACACCATTGTAATATACTACAACAACAAGAGTGGGATCCGTTTGGCAAAAAATCCTGTGTTCCATTACAAGTCCAAGCGTATTGAAATTCGATATCACTTCATTCGAGATATGGTGCAAAGAGGAGCAGTCAAACTCCATCACATATTGACAAATGATCATATTGCAGATATTCTCACCAAGGCATTATCGAAGAGAAAGTTCTAATTCTTTAGAGAACAACCTGGATTGATGGATGTAGCCCCTCCAGATAAGAGGAAGCATTGATCAAGAACACCGAGGATTCTCTTCCCACCCTGTTTGAGCTCCCAGGTTAAGGAATTGAGGTAAAGGGTTCCTGGGGTTGAGGGAACTCTAGACACTAGGGCATTTCCCATTTTGTTACCCATAAGGTTGAGGGTTTTACTCCCATGTCTGGTCTTCATAGAGTATACCCCAGTTGGCATCATACCCAAAAGCAAGGATTGTTGGGAATTTTTACTTCTCGTTTGGCCGATGAGTTGAGGGTGTTCTTGGGGTGTACAACCCAAGATGATTATGATGCAGGTTTTCTACTACATGACCACAAAGGGTCATTGCTGGGAAGATCAGTAGGCAATAGGATTCTGAGTTGAGGGTAAATCTCCCCGATGAAATTCAGGGTTAAGGGTGTACTCCCCTATCTGAGGAGAGTTATCTTATTTCTTGGTTTGGGTGGAAGCTATTGTTCCCCAACATGTTTCTAGGTTGAGATGTGCTCCTTGATGATGTACTCTCCAATGATGATTCATACTCTAGATAGCAGCCCGACAATAGGGACTCCAGATAGTAGCCTGGTGGATAGAGGGTGATAGACTAAGATCCCCTCGGTAACAACTTCTTCTTGTAGATCATAGAAAGTTTAGGTAGTTAGAGTTAAGAAGTGATAGTCAACCATGATGATAACTTGACAGATGATGTAAAGATTTGAACAAGTGGAATTCTCCCTAGTTGAGAGGGAGTGTTAATTTTTGCAACTATGGTAAAATTCCACTTTGGATGGTTCACATGACCAAGATAACACTTTAATTAAATTCCTCTTTTCAAGAGGATCAAAATGCACCTAAATATCACTTGATTTGGTCAAGCAGAAGTTAATTTTTAAATATTTTTATTAATTCATTCATTAAGGAATGGGTCGACCCTAACCACTGGGGTAACTGTTTGAGTCACACTTAACTCCAAGTAAACCCTCAATACAACTTATAAAAGGAAGTGACCTCAAACTAATTTGGACACACACTCAAGTTATTATTTTCTTCTTTTACTTTGTCTTGGTTCGCACAAGTTCATCGACGAAAGTTTTGATTGGGTCTGAGATCACAGGCGAAGGGTTTTCTCTAAGTTAGGGTTTCTAGATCTCGGTCGCAAGCACATATCGGGAGATTTTCGACGATATTCACTAGCACAGAGTGGGCAAGGGAGAAACCATACCTTGGCAATCTATTGGATGTAGTTTATAGGGATCGACTCTGAGTCTAGAGGTCTCTTCTCCTCGGTCGCTCGTACCAAGTGGCTCGAGGAGTGACCTTGCCCATAAAGTCGCTCAGATCAACACTCTAAGGCTATGACTGAGATTTAAAAGTCTGTTATGAAACTAGCTCAAGAAAAGATAGAAAAGATAGATCAACACCTTAGAATTCAGCCTCTTCGAGGGGGCAACCTCCTTTACATTACATAAATGAACAATTCTTGCATGATGCAAATGACAAAACCTCCTTTTCTATATATAGGAGTCTAAGGAGTCACAATATAACCCATCCGACCTAACAATAATAATATAAAGCCACAAAAATAACAATAGAGGGATTCTATGGGGCACAGTAATAACAATATGGGGCAATAGGGGCACAACAATATTTAAGGGGTATAACTACAATAGTAATGGGGTAATCACTAGTATTATAGGGACCCAACATGACCCTCTCCTTCAAAAAAGTGTTGTCCTCAACGTTTGAGTAGTTTTGGATACTTCTGTATAAAATTCTCATCCTCCCATGTGGAATCTTCAGCAGATAAGTTCTTCCACTTGATAAGATACTCCGAAATTGATCGATTTCGTAGCTATCGAGTTCTTGTTTCTGTGACTGCTTCTGGTTCCAATATAATTTTTCCTTCCTCAGCAAGTTCTGGCAATATTGTTTGAACTGGGAGCTTGTCGCCTATAACCTTCTTTAAACATGAAACATGGAAAACTGGGTGCAATCGAGAAGCTGCAGGAAGCTCCAATTTATATGCCATAGTACCAATCTTTTGCAACACCTTGTACGGACCATAATAATTTGGTGATAATTTTTTATCCTTCTTAGCTTGCTAGAGGGACATTTGCTTATATGGTTGTAGCCATAGGAATACCCAATCATCTACATCAAAACTTATTTCACTGCGATGTTGATCTGCCTGTTGTTTCATTCTATTATGTGCCAAAACGAGGTTATCCTTTAAGAGTTGGAGGACTTGTTGTTGATGTTCGATGTCATGTTCCACTGCCTGAACCTTAGAATTTTCTCTTAAATATGATGTGATGGATGGTGGTTGATACCCATAAAGTGCCATAAATGGGGTCATTTTTGTTGTTGTATGGAAGGAAGTGTTATACCACCATTCAGCCAGAGACAACCATTTGACCCATTGTGTTTGTTTATCAGATACAAAGAAATGAAGATATCCTTCCAAACATTTGTTTACTATCTCAATTTTCCCATCAGATTGAGGATGATAAGATGAGCTATGAGCTAACTGAGTACCAAGACAAGAAAATAATTTTGTCCAAAATTTTCCAGTCAAAATGGGATCTCTGTCACTTACAATAATCTTTAGGTTTCCATGTAGCTTTTGAATTGTTTCCATAAATGCAGTAGAAACTATACTGGCCTTAAATGGGTGTGATAATGCACAAAAGTGTGCATACTTGGTAAGTCTATCAAATACCACCATGATGACACTCTTTCCCTCAGACTTGGGTAAACCTGTGATAAAATCCATTGAAACCACCTCCCAACGTTGGCTTGGAATGGATAAAGATTTTAATAGACCCGGTGTCTTAATTGTTTCAACTTTATTTTGTTGGAAAACCAAACATTCTGCCACAAACTTTTGAATATCTCATTTAAGGCCATCCCAAAAAAATTCCTTCTTAACCATGTGGTAAGTTTTTAAAAATCCTGAGTGCCCTCCTAAGGGAGAAGTGTGCAATTCCATAAGAATCTTTTGTTTTAGCTAGGAATCCTTACAGAGGTATAAGCGATCTTTGTACCATAACGAATCATTTTTCCAGCTAAATGTATCAGACGTACTGGAATCTAGTTGTAAATTTCGAATAAGTGCCCACACTTCTTCATCATTCTTCTATTCCTCCCTTGCTTCGTTTATCCAATCTGGTTGGATAATAGAAATGGCGCACAACAATGCTTGCACATCCTCATCCTTTCTTGAGAGTGCATCTGCCACCACATTTTTCTTCCCTTTTTTGTAGATGATTTCAAAGTCATAACCCAACATCTTTTTGACCCACCTTTGTTGCTCTTCAGAGGATAATCTTTGTTCTAAAAAGTATTTAAGGCTATCATGATCTGTTTTTACCTTGAAGTGTCTTCCCATTAGGTAGGGTCGCCATTTCTTAAGTGCATGGAGTATTGCCAACATTTCCTTCTCATAAATAGCTTTTCTTAAAAACTTTCCCTTGATTGGACGACTTTCAAAAGCAATGGGTCTTTCATCTTGCATTAGAACAACACCAATTCCATTTCCTGAAGCATCACATTCCACAATAAAGGTTTTTGTGAAGTCCAGTGTAGCTAAGACCGGTGCTTGGCACATTGCCTCTTTAAGATGTTCAAAGGCCTTTGTTGCTTTCAGAGTCCATGAAAATGCATCTTTCTTCAATAATGTTGTTAGAGGTGATGTTATTCTCCCATAATTCTTAACAAACTTGCGATAATACCCTGTCAACCCGAGAAATCCTCGCAGCTGCTTTATGGATGTGGGGATTTTCCTTTCCTTAATGGCTTTAATTTTGCTAGGGTCTACCTTAACTCCTTCATGAGATACAATATGACCCAGATATTCCACCTCCTGGACTCCAAAGAAACATTTGGATCTTTTTGCATATAATTGTTTCTCCTCCAATAGTTGTAGCACCCTGTCAACATGTTCAACATGATCCTTCCAAGACTTGCTGTAGATTAGTATATCATCAAAAAATACTAACACAAATTTTCTAAGGAATGATTTGAAAATTGAATTCATTAAACCTTGAAATGTTGAAGGTGCATTGGTAAGGCCAAAAGGCATGACCAAAAATTCATAATGACCCTCATGAGTTCTAAATGCTGTTTTCGGAATGTCTTCAGTCTTCATTCTGATTTGATGATATCCTGAACGAAGATCCAACTTGGTGAAGTAAATTGATCCATGCAATTCATCCAGTAATTCATCAATGACAAGAATGGGGAACTTATCTTTAATAGTGAGCTTGTTGAGCTCCCTATAATCCAAACACATGCGCCATGATCCATCCTTCTTGTGCACCAATACTACTGGAGCAAAGAAAGAGCTTTGACTCGGTTGAATTATACCAGCCTCTAGCATTTCTGCAACCATACGTTCAAATTTCACTCTTTTGGACATAGGGATATCTGTACGGCCTGATGTTTGGAGGAACACTTCCTGGAATGAGATGAATAGCATGATCATGATCACACATAGGTGGGAGACCTTTGGTAGTCTCAAATACCTTGGAATGATTTTCCAGGACTTTTTGTAGATCTCGAGAAATAGATGATTCCGATGTGGAAACATCTAGCGAACATAATTGTGCAATTACACCTCGTTGTTCCTTTTTTAGAGGCTTTGTCATACCATTAGAGCTGATTATATTTCCTGTTTTCCCTACAATACCCCTTAATTCAACTTCCTTTCCTTCCGTAGAAAATTTGATGAAAAGTTATTGAAAATTAAAAGCTATTGTACCCAAGGATTGTAGCCATTGGACTCCTAGTACAACATCAGCACCTCCCATTGGAATGGAAAGCATTGGGATAGTCAATACATATTCTCCCATGGATAGCTTGATATTATGGCACTTTCTAGAGCAATTTATTGTTCCTCCATTTGGAATCATCACTTGACACTCTGGTGCTGGATATAGGAAGCAATTCAATTCTTTTGCTACCTTACAATGAATAAAATTGTGGGTGCTTCTTGAATCAATCAACACTATTACCTTTTTCTTCTTGATTTGTCCTTCTATCTTGATGGTTTGAGGAGTGGTAATTCCCGCCAATGCATTACAAGATATGGTCAAATTTATTTGTTCTTCATCTAAGCTTTGTTCCTGGAGTATATCCTCTTATTTTGACCTTTCTTGCTCCTTTTCTTCTTCCTCTTCACAATCTATGTAGAATAATTTCTTCTCAACACACTTTGACCTTTAGTGAATTTGCTATCACAACTGTAACAAAGCCCTTTTGCTCTTTTTTCTTCCAATTGCTAAGGTGTAAACCTTATAGGTTTTGGAAGACTAGGGGCAACAACACTTCCGTCTTTATAGTTTTGAGTGGTATGCTTCCTGTTTTCCATAGTTTTGCTTTCCATTTTTCTTGCTAACCTGAATGCCTTCTCTAATGAATCAGGTTCCCAAAGGCAAACATCATGTTGGATATTATCTTTTAAAGACCCTATGAACACATCAATCCTATGCTCCTCTAGAATATATTTTACCCTTATGTTCAATTTTTGGAACTCCTCAATGTGCTCCATTATTGAACCCTTTTGTTTGAGACTTATCAATTGGCTAAAAAAAGTGTTGCTTTTTGTATCCTCATAATGTGCTATCAATTCTTCCGTAAAAATTGCCCAAGTGATAAATTTTTTACGAGAGCAAAGCCATTGATACCATACAAATTGATTTGGTTCCAAATATAAAGTTTCCATATGTACCTTTTGTGTGTTTTGCACATTATTGAGATCGAAGAATTGCTCCATTTGTAATATCCATGTGGCGGGATCCTTGCCATCAAACTTCCTCATATCGATTTTTGGAATATGGTGAGTCTTCGATCCAACATTAGAGTCTATGGAATCATGATTAACATTTCTTTTGTTCTCATCATGAGTTTCCTTTAGTACCCTTTCACCATTAGTGACCATTTCTTGTAGCAACTTATTCATATTTATCTTCAATTCTTCCATCTTATCATCCATGCCATCAATTTTAACGTCCATGCCATTCACCTTAGCTTCCATGCCATCCATCTTAGCTTCTACACCTTTCTTTAAACAATCCATCTTAGCTTCTACACCTTTCTTTAAATTATACATCTTAGCTTCTACATCTTTCCTTAAACCATCCATCTTAGATTCTGTTGCTTTTTGTGCAAGTGACACTTGTTGCACTTGTTCTTGTAATTTTGATATATCATATAGCATTTCTTCTTCTTCTTCTTCATGAGTCATGCTAGAGCTTTCAGGTTCCTTACTAGGTGTTTGCATTTTCTTTCCTCCAGACATCAGTTACTAATAATAATGCTCTACTAGCCCTTTGAATTCCTTCAAAATAAATTTTCAAACCACTTTTAAGCAAAAATTTAAAAGAATCTACACACCTTTTTTCACTTTGTAGGAGCTCGATATTGCCTCTGATGTATCTCTGTACTTTCAGATCATCCAGTTCTGAAATTGAAACTTGTGGTAGCCCTCTGTGTCCTCTTTCGAATGCCACAAGTCTGACCCAAATTGGATTCTCCAAGGAAGAGTTATGCGAAATCTCCCACAGTGACTTGATTATAGACTAGTTCAGTAGAGCAAACTTGTACGACGTGCCACGAGTCACTGTTTCGACCTTTGGATCTGAAAAATGCATAAAAGAAACTACAGTCCGTCCTCTTTCTGTACCTTCTTATGAAATTTCAATCTGATCCCTAGAGAGAAAGTTATGACGATTTTCCCCAGGTCAGCTATTTGGAATGTAATTCAGGAGTCTGCAAAAAGACCAACTTCCTCAGATCATATCTCCGCAAATATAGCGCGAAAAGCTCTGATATTCGGACCCAAGGTTCAACGTGATTTCTTCTCAAATGGGTTTGTTTTTGAAACTTCTGAAATGTCACAGAAAAAATGTTATAGCGAAAATTCCACGATGACCTGTTTAGAGCAGCGAAACCCTAGAATCCAAAGCTCTGATACCAAATGTTATGAAACCATCTCAAGAAAAGATAGATAGATCAACGCCTTAGAATTTAGCCTCTTCGAGGGGGAAACCTCCTTTACATTACATAAATGAACAATTCTTGGATGATACAAATGACAAAACCTCATTTCTATATATAAGAGTCTAAGGAGTCACAATATAACCCAGCCGACCTAAAAATAATAATATAAAGCCACAAAAATAACAATAGAGGGATTCTATGGGGCACAGTAATAACAATATGGGGTAATAGGGGCACAACAATATTAATAAGGAGTATAACTACAATAGTAATGGGGTAATCACTAGTATTATAGGGACCCAACAAAGTCACTCGAACAACTTGACAAGGGAGCGAATGTGGCTCAGGTCCAAGGTCGCAGGCACAGTGACCCCCAGGGAGCGACTGTGCAAATTTGGTCACTCGGATATAGTCTTGTGGGTGCAATTGTGAGGCTTACAGTCTCTCAGAGATCATTGTGCCGAGAGAGACTCTGTATTAGATCTGGGATTTTATGTTTTGGAATCAGTGATTTATGGATCTGTGTTTCTCTATTATAGATTTGTAGATCTAGGTATCTTTATCGTTGTGACAGATATGTACATTTGTAGATCTGGTTTATTGGTACTTGCTACTTTGTATTGGGTTCATTTTACTCACTGTTGTAACTATTTTATGACGATCTACTAAAGAAGAAGAATATTTGAAATGGATTCCCCCTTGTGGGGTTTTTCCTTGGTATTGGACTAATCTGCTGTGTCTTATGCTTTTTGTGTTATTCTCTTTTCTATCACTGTTATCAATGTTCATTCTCTAGTTACATGTATGATTGATTATAATGCTAATAATTGGAGGCAATGTTAAAGAAAAGGATAACTTGGGCTAAAGTAACTTATACAACATTGAACAATCAAAATTTAAAAAACACATTAAGATCTTCCTCCCTAACATCTAAGAACACTTGAATTAGACCTTACTAACTACATAACACTCTTCGGAACTAAAATTCCCTTTATGAGTAAATTTATATGAGTGTATCTATGCAATAAAATCATGAGAATCTATGCCTATCTAATATTCCTAATAGGAAATTTTACAGTGACATTAAGAAAAAACACATGTGCAAACAAAAAAATTCAGCAACATTAAACACTCGGAAATTACACTGAAATTTCTCCAAAATCACCAACTTTATTGTATTTATAAGAGTACAATGCAATAACCTATGCACTTGGGCTTGCCAATGAAAGCTAGACAATCCCAAGTCATAAATTATTGCCCGGATGCAAAGGAAAAGACTCCTCCAAAAGGTATTGCACTGGCCCTAGAATTTCTACACTACTCGCTGAGTGGAGCCCCTGTTTAAGCCCAAAAATTGTTAATTTTTGCAACTGCGGTCAAATTCCACTTGGACAGCTTAGATGAATGAGATAATGATTGCATTAAATTCCTATTTTCGAGGGGACCAAAATCGACCTAAATATAACCTTATTTGGACAAACGAAAATTGGTTTCTGAATTTATTTATTTATTCGTGTATATTGGATTAGGTTGGCCCTAAGCACATGTACAATTGGACAATTTGACCTCAACCCCAAGTGGGCCCTCATGAAAGCCTATAAATAGAAGAGTACTTAAGCTCATTTCAACACATTGATCAAGCCATATTCTATTATTCTCTTTTGTCTTGGTTCACACAGGTCTGACAGAAGGAGTTCGCGCAAGGGTCCGAAATCACAAGGATGAAGCTTGTACTGACCTAGGGTTCTCTGATTTTTGAACGTCGGCACGGAACTAGGAATTTTAGTGCCTAGATGTTGGTACACAGTGGTCAAGATATCGTCCAGAAATCCCTAGATGCTAGCACAGAAGTCTAAGGGAGTGTCCATGGTTTCAGAGACACTTTGGGTTGTATTACTCCTCGGACGCTTGCAGAGAATGTCCCCGATAGTGTCCGAGTGGTCCTAGACCCATGCACAGTAATTGGAAGAGAGCATCTGAGGATTTAGAGCAGATATGGGTGAGTTGGTCCCCAAATGCACGCACATAATGGTCTAGGGAGTGTCCAGGCTACCATAGATGTTGACATACAATTGACAGAGGGCGTCTAGGATTGCTATAGATGCTCGCACAACTCCTCCCTACGTCCAAGACCTAAATATGAGTTATCAACATGCAACAGTGTTCAATAGTGTTCAGCTCAGTGGCAAGATTATCAAACAATTGACTTTAGTTAGTGACAACACATTACAGTCGTCAGTATCAGGGTTTTGATTATAAGAATGTTTAGATATGTTTCATGAATATAACAGTTGTTTTTTTGCATAGAAAAATTTATGGATCATTGTGCTCTCTTTTGTTGAATCATTTAATGATGATCTAAGAAGAAGAAGATTTGCAAGGGTTTTCCTCATAGTGGGTTTTACCCTGGTCTCGGACCAATCTTGGTGTCTCTATGTGTGTGCATGTTTTTATTCCATTGTTCCTTTATGTTCTGTTGCATTGAAGATGATGTTGTTGTTCTTTCTATATAATTCCATATCATAGAAGGACAAGTGGATGATGCAGAAAAGTAAAGAAACACCATGATATGCCAACTAGAAGAAAACCATGATGACATCTCCTAATTAAGATCAGAAATCTCTTCACTTAAGGACCAATCATGTGAAGCAACCAAGATGAAGGAAGAAATGAAGATCAGTCTATCAAAGAAGGATGAAGGATGCAAGAAAATGGAAGAAGAAATTATTCTCCTAAGAAAAGAATTTGATCATCTAAAAAAGAGCCTAAAGAGCTCTCAAAACCTATATGACATCCTAAGTCATCAAATATCACTTCTTGATAAATCCGGTCTTGGCGATGTAGCTGAACCCTCAAGCAAGAATGATGAAAACCCTAATGCTTCAAACCAGAAGGATGTGAATATGCTTGGAAGAAATATTGATGCCCCCAGTTCTAGCAAAGGCAAGGAGAAGAGTCAAGATGACATTGGAAGAATCCCTACTCCAAGAAGATATGCAAATGGTGCCAAGAATGCAAGAAGCAATAAATTTGATAAAAGGATCCCAAGACATAATGACTTTAGAAGTAAATCAAGGCAATATCCACCCTCTAGGTACCAAAATATATTTTTTGGTTATTTCTATTATTGAACAAATTTTGGGCACATGGGAAAATATTGCAGGGCATACCACAAAGACAAATATAATGGTCCACATCAGCCCCCTAGAAGCACCTTTACAAGAAGATGTTGTGATTCCTCATTCATGAATAAGATGGAATGCTTCAATTGCCACATATGGCTCGTGATTGTAACTTGACTTGGGTCCCTAAGCAAGCTAAAACCATGACAACCAAGCAGGAGAAGAAAGTTACACAAGTATGGATAACGAAGCAATTTGGATCTGAAAGTCTCTTGAACACTCCAACCAATAACACATGTTGTTGATTTGATGAAGACATCCTTGATATTCCAAGTTTTTCATGATTAGACTCTGCCAAAAAAGGAGACGATGCATATAGTTAGGGGAAGCTTGTGATCATTCTTACAAAATATATCTGTGAATGAGTAATACATGGACAATCATCTTTTAATAGATCATCTGTCAGGAGAAACGACATTGAAGAACATAATCATTTACTTATCTAATTGACCATTGTTGAAGATGTCTTCCATTAAATCAGAACTAAAGCAATCTTTCTTGAGCTAGAGGAGTTTATGTAGGCAGGGGGAGTTGACTCATCACATGAAGAAATGTAAACACATCTATCATGGACCACATTGCCAGAAAAAAGAGCACATGACAAGGGGAGGAACATGATAAGAATAAGCGTGAAAGGGGTAGTACTTGGGCACCCCATTTTCCATTGATGTCAAAGGAGGTGAGAATGCTTGAAGGGAAAGAATATTGACATCAATGATAAAGGCAGAGATTGTTAGTCAAGGTTGTCATCGATATCAATATGGCATTGCTTGTGATGGAAAATTATTGTGATGCGTGATGTTCCCCTAGATTCCCATTAATCATAATGCCCATAAGAGACGAGGAGATTAGAAGGCCAACGTCCATTGAAGAAGCAAGGTGGTAATCAACAGTGATCTATCATACCCTTGGACTTGTGATAAAAGTAGCACGTAAGTTGTTTTCTGGAGATAAGATTGTGGGACAACATTTGGATAAGCCATAGAAGCTCAGAATCCTCTGCAGTAAGCTCAGACATCACCAGAGGAGCTCGAACCCCACCAAATGAAACTTTGGAGGATTATAATCTTTTTATATTAAACCAAAGTTAAATTGAAGAAGTATCATATTGGCGATTTTATTGTGCGTCGCCACTCAAAACCTCTGATCTATGATATTTGATATCATATAACCTCCAATTTGCTCTGATATCCAATATGAAAACCCGACTTGATTTAAGTTAATGATTTAATTATTAAATTGCATCTGCTACTTTATTGGAACTTTTGAAATGGAACCTCCCATAAAACCTAAGATCTAATTTCCACTATGCGGACCCTATTTGATTTAAGTTAACAATTCAATTATCAAATCGTATCTACCACTTTATCTAAACTTTTGAAATGGCACCTCTGATAAGATCGAACCTCTGATTGTCGATAAAGTTGCAATTCAATTGGCTTGATCATAATGTCTTAATATTATATTGCATCCACTGCATCGAAACTTTCCTATATCACAAGTTTTGCAAGTTGTGCCATGTTAAGGCCTTTGATACCCATCCACGTCCGCCACTAATTTTTTGAAGATCATATGTCTCATTTTTACAGTATAGTCGACCTATACTTTGTCTCTCAAGTCAAATTCTTCCATAGGTCACATCTCTTCACCTCAAAGTGAAATCCATATATATATGAACTAAAATCTTCATTTCAGTACCATCCAATTCAGTGATCCATTACAAAGAGTAAGATACAGTTCACAACTCATGAAATTTATAGAACTAAGGAAGAGAAGCTTAAGGAGAAAAAGGAAGGAGATATTATGAAATTATTTGTTTGGTCTTAATGATAATACTAAACCGCACTACAATTTTTGTGAAAGAATTAGAAAATAATGACATGTTTACCCTTGGATTTGTGCATCCTTTTTAGTGGCTCGGACCTGCTGTGACGACCCTCGGACTGCAGTGTATTTTTGTGATCTCTTGAGATTACCCTTGGACTGTGGTGTATTACCGTGACCTTCTGAGATCACCCTCAGACTAGGCTATAGTAGAACCTCAGACACAACACTTAACCACATGCTAAAGGCACAAAATCTCGGGTTTATGCCCTAACAGTCTTGCTGTAGCTCGGATTACCTTGGCGTAAACTTTCTTAATCTTGGGCCTACAATGTTTATGTGGCTTGGAACCAGTGTAGTGATGCATTGAACAGTGAAGAAGAGCCTTCATCAGTGATACGACACATTACAATGATACCTTGTGGCAGGTAGTGAAGAAAAATTGGTGGAGCCCAGAACTGTGAGTAGTGTGATCTTGGTGGAGCCCATATTTTTGGGTATTTCAATCTCGGTGAAGACTAAACCAAAGAAGCATGGGCCAAGGGTTAAATAAGGTTGTCTTTGATTTTAATTTTTTAGGCAAACTTTTGTTAATTGAAGCAGTTTGAGGTCATTGTTTGAAGTAGCCTTGGAATATGGATAATGAATAAAGAAGAGCTTGGAGCATAGGATAGGGATTAGCTTGAAGCTTGGACAATGAAGCATTAAGTCATTGGATAGTAAAGAAGTATTAAGGCATTGATCATTGAATAAGATTTTAACAAGTGAAGATTTGGACAGTGGAACTTTTGGAAGCTTGAACATCTTAAGAAATTGAGGACCTTTGGACAGTAAAGTTTGTGATAACAGTTTAAAGATATCCTTGTAGCAGACACTAAAGCAGCCATGGAGAAAATCTAGAAGCAGTCAGTGACAAGAGCCTTCTTTAGCATTACTTGGAATAAGACATGTTGGAGTTTTCCTCTGATAATTATTGGAGACATATTGAAGCATCCTTGAAGCAACGATGTTAAGGTATATTATAGAATCCTTAAAAGAATTATTTGGTGTGGACTTTTAAGTTTAGTGCATTTTATTATAGACACATTGTTTAGAAGCCCTAGTTGTCCTTGGAGTTAATCTTAGAGACCGTGATGCATTAGTCATCATGAAGTGACCTTGGAGAAAGTGTTTGGGTAATATGAAGAGTAGTGGTGACACCTTCATGGTAAAACAAGGTTGTCATTGATGAAGTGACATGGAGACTAAGTGAATGCATTGTTGAAGATTGAAAAGGCTTGTTGAAGAAGACATTAGGAGTTGTGAAGAATAATAAAACACATTCTGATGAATTGAAGCTAAGGGTTGGAACCCTAGAGGATAGGAGTCCTCAAGAAACCAAGTTGGAGCCTGCACTAGAGATAGGGTTGGAGACCTAGAGGTTGGAACCTCATAAAGACATGGTTGGAGCCTTGGGAAGATACGATTGGAGCCCTAGAGGTTGGTGCCTCAAAGTGACAAGGTTGAAGCCTTGGGAATATAGCTTTGGAGCCTTGGGAATATAGCTTTGGAGCCCTAAAGGTCAGAGCCTCATGAAGTCCAATTCGGTGCTTGGAAAAATACAGTTTGGAGCCTGGTGCATTGACGATTGGTGTCTTCATCTAGGGTTGGAGCCCGAATTATTATTGTACTTGATTTATTGTAAAAAAGAGTATTGGAGTCCTTATTATCTCTTATTAATAAAAGTTGTGTTCTTATTGTTCATTTTGTGTTCTAATTATAACTCATATAACTAGTAAAAATAACAATTGAAAAGAAATATTGATTCACGCCCCTCTCAGTATTACCAACAACTGGTATTAGAGCCAGTACCTTCAGTCAAAGCCTAACAACTTGAAGTTTGATCCTTAGAACACAAATGGCAAAGCCAAGGAATAAAATCTCCAATCCTTCTAAAGATGTCTCTTCCTCAACCATGAAAACTGAATACATTCATATTGGGAAAGTTCCATTGTTCAATAGAAACTTTGATGTATGGAAGGTAAGAATGAGAAATTTATTAATGGCTCAAGGCGTTGAAGTATGGGAGTTAGTGATAACTAATAGCATGATGGAAGAAGAATCCAAGGAATATAATATAAAAGCGATGAAGGCAACCTCGAATGGGCTACCAGATGTTATAAAGAATAAAGTGGAGAAATATTCATCGGCAAAAGGTATGCAGGACAAAATTCAAGATCTTCACTCAAAAGGAGCATTGACCATGAATGCTAGTCAAGAAGATGATGAAAAGAAAGAAGGAAACCCATAACCCATTAAGCAAGCTGAAAAAAAGAGTGAATATATCAAGGCCAAAGAAGACCTAGAATATGAAGAAAATAAATAAGACTTTGAAGAAAATCTCATGGCAAAAATTTCAATTACCCTATAAGAGATTAATAGTTTGAAAAAGGAAAATGAGGAGCTTAAGAAGCAATTACAAGATGGTGACCATAACCTTGAAAAGGAAAAGAAGGAATTTGACCTATTCAACCTTCAGGTTCAAGAAAGAAATAAGGAGCTCTACAAGCTAAAGGATGATTGCCATCAAAACAAGAAAATACATCATGAAGAAGTCATATCTATGACAATCAATTGGATAAAGTAAAGAAAAAGGAAGACACTATGTCAAGCCACCTTGAACACAGACACAAGATCTTGAACAAACTTGAAGCATAAATTGGTCAATATAAGGAAGAGGTCTCTTGCCTTAGATCTAAACTAGAAGAAGCAAAGAAACAACCAAAGGAGCTAAGAAGGTGATGGAAGTTTTGAAACTCATAGAAGGACAAGTTGATGATGCAGAAAATTAAAGAAACACCACGATATGCCAACTAGAAGAAAAGGGTGTTGACATCTCCAAATTAAGATAAAAAAATCTCTTCACTTAAGGCCCAATCATGTGAAGCAACCAAGATGAAGGAAGAAATGAAGATTAGTATATCAAAGAAGGATGAAGGATGCAAGAAAATCGAAAAAGAAATTAATATCCTAAGAAAATAAGTTGATCAGCTAAACACCAATCTAAGGAGCTCTCAAACCCTAGATGACATTCTAAGTCATCAAAGATCATTTCTTCATAAATCAGGTCTTGGTTATGCAAGTTAACCCTCAAGAGAGAATGATGCAAACACTAATGATTCAAACCAAAAGGATTTGAAGAAGCTTGGAAGAAATATTGATGCCCCCAGTTCTAGTAAAGGAAAGGAGAAGAGTCAAGATGACACTGGGAGAAACCCTACTCCAAGAAGATATGCAGATGGTGTCAAGAATGCAAGAAGCAAAAAATTTGATAAAAGGTTACCAAGACAAAATGACTTTAGAAGTACATCAAGAAAATCTCCATACTACAGCTACCAAAGTGTATTTTTTGGTTATTGCTATTCTTGTACAGATTTTAGGCACATGGAAAAATATTATGCAGCATACCATAAAGACAGATATAATGGTCCACATCAGCCCCTAGAAGCATCTTTACAAGAAGAAGTCGTGATTCCTCATTCATGAATAAGATGGAATGCTTCTATTTCCATATAATTAGACACATGGCTTGTGATTGTAACTTGACTTGGATCCCTAAACAAGCTAAAACCTTGACAACCAAGCCAGAGAAGAAAGTTACACAAGTATTGGGGAAGGAAGCGATTTGGATCCGAAAGTCTCTTGAACACTCCAACCAACAACAAATGTTGTTGATGTGATGAAGACATCCTTGATATTCCAAGTGTTTCATGATGAGACTCTGCCAAAAAAGGAGACCATGCGTACATTTGAGGGGAGCTTGTGATCATTCTTGAAGAAGCTATCTGTGCATGAGTCATAGATGGGAAATCATATTTTGATAGACCATCTCTTGGGAGCATCTCCAATGAAGAACATAATATTTTACTCATTCGATGGATCGTTGTTGAAGATGTATTCCATTAGATCACAAAGAAAGAAATATTTCTTGAGTTAGAGGAGTTTATGCAGGCAGGGTGAGTTGGTTTATCACATGAAGAAATGCAAACACATTTACCATGGACCACATTTCCAGAAGAAAAAGCACCATGACAGTGGGAGCCACACGACAAGAAGTAGCGTGATAGGGGGAGTACTTGGGCACCCTATTTTCCATTGATGTCAAAGGGGGAGAGAATGATAGAAGGGAAATAATATTTCCATCAATGATAAAAGGGAGACTGTTAGTCAAGTTTGTCATTGATGTCAATATGGAATTGTTTGTGATGGAAAATTCTTGTGATGCATGATGTTTCCCTACATGCCAATTGATCATAATACCCCAAAGAGATGAGGAGATCAGAAGACCCACATCCAGTGAAGAAGCAAGGTGGTCATCAACAATGATCTATCATACCCTCGGATTTGTGATAAAAGGAGAACAATAAGATTTTTGCTGGAGATAAGACTGTGGGACAACATTTGGATAAGATATAGAAGCTTGGACTCCTCCACAGTAAGCTCAGACATCACTACAAGAGATCAGACCCCACTACGTGACACTTTGGAGGATTATAATATTTTGATATTAAACCAAACTTAAATCGAAGAAATATCATATCGGAATTTTTATTGTGTGTCACCACTCAAAACCTCCAATCTTCGATGTGCGATATCATATAACCTTTGATTTGCTTTGATTTCCGACATGTAGATTCGACTTGATTTAAGTTAATGATTTAATTATTAAATTGCATCTGCTACTTTATCAGAACTTTTGAAATGACACCTCCAATAAGATCTAAACTCTGATTTCCGATATACGGACTCAACTTGATTTAAGTTAACAATTTAATTATCAAATCACATCCACCATTTTATCAAAACTTTTGAAATGGAATCTCCAATAAGATATAATATTTGATTTCCAATATGGTTGCATTTCTGATTGGGTTTATCATAACGTATTAATATTATATCGCATCCGAAACATTGAAACTTTCCTATATCGCAAGTTTCGCAGGTTGTGCCCTGTAAAAGCCTCTGATACCCATTCACATCCGCCACTAATTTTTTGAAAGATATATGTTTTATGTTTACGCTCTAGCTAACCTATACCCTGTCTCTCAACTCAGCTTCTTCCATAGGTCACATCTCTTCACCTCAATGTGCAATCCATATATATATGAACTCGGATCCTCATTTCACTACCATCGAATTCGGTGTAAAGAATAAGATACAGTTCATAACTCGTGAACTTTATAGCACAAAGGAATAAAGGCTTAAAGATGAAAAGGAAGGAGCTATTCTGAAATTCTTTGTTTGGTCTTAAAGATAATACTAAACCGCACTACAATTTCTGTGAAAGAATTAGAAAACTGTGACATATTTACCCTCGGATCTGTGCATCCTTTTTAGTGGCTTGTATCTACTGTGAGGACCCCAGACTGCAGTGTATTGCTTTGATCTTCTAAGATCACCCTCAGATTGTGGTGTTTTACTGTGGCCTTCTAAGATCACCCTCGGACTAGGCTACACCAAAACCTCATACACAACACTTAACCACACACTAAAGGCACATAATCGCAAGTTTATGCCCTGACAGTGTTGTTGTAGCTCGGATTACCTTGGTGCAAACTTGTTGAAGCTCGGGCCTACAATGTTTCTGTGGCTCGGAATTGTTGCAGTGATACGTTGAATAGTAAAGAAGAGATTTCATCAGTGACACAATTCACTACAGTGATACCATGTGGCAACTGCAGTGAAGAAAAATCGGTGAAGCCCAGAACTGTGAGAAGTGTGATCTTGGTGGAGCCCAAATTTGTGGGTATTGTGATCTCGATGAAGACTAAACTAGGGAAGCACGGGTCAAGGGTTAAAGAAGACTGCCTGCGATTCTAATTTTTGAGGAAAAATTTTGTCAATTGAAGCAGTTTGAGGTCACTGTTTGAAGCAGTCTTGGAGCCTGGACAACGAATAAAGAAGATCTTGGAGCATAGGACAGAGAATAGCTTGAAGCTTAGACAATGAATCATTAAGGCATTGGGCAGTAAAGAAGTATAAGGCATTGAGACATGAAGAAGATTTTAACAAGTGAATCTTTGGACAATGGAACTTTTGGGAGCTTGAACAAGTGAAAAACTTGAGGACCTCTGGATGGTAAAGTTAGTGATAACAATTTGATGATATCCTTGTAGCAAACACTAAAGAAGCCTTGGAGAAAATCTAGAAGCAGTCATTGAGATGAGTCTTCCTTAGCATTACTTGGAAGAAGACATGTTGGAGTTTTCATTAGAGAACTATTGGAGACATATTGAAGCATCCTTGAAGCAACAATGTTAAGGTACATTATAGAACCGTTAGAAGAATTATTTGGTGTAGACTTTGAAGCTTAGTGCAGTTTATGATAGACACATTGTTGAGAAGCCCTAGTTGTCCTTGGAGTTAATCTTGGAGACCACGATGCATTAGTCATCATGAAGTGAATCTGGAGAAGGTGTTTGGGTAATATGAAGCAGTGTTGAAAATATTGGTATCAGAAAAATATCAATGAGGGAATAAAAAACACCTTATTGGCAATATCGAGGAAAATATTAGCAAAATACTGGCAAATATTGGTAAGCATAAAAAATCGATTTTTTTCAAATTTTTAAATATAACCGATATTTTCAAAATATGGCAATTTTTTTCTATATTTTCAAAATATCGCGATATTTTCAAAACGCAAAATATCGCGATATTTACTCGGCGATATATCGTTTTGTCGAAAATATCGTGTATCACTGATATTATCAAACACTGATATGAAGAGTAGTGGCGACACAACCTTCATGGTAAGACAAGGTTGCCATTAACAAAGTGACGTGGAGACTAAGTGAAGGCATTGTTGAAAACTAACAAGCCTCATTGAAGAAGACATTGGGAACCGTGAAGAATAATAAAACACATATCGACAAATTGAAGTTGAGGGTTGGAGCCCTAGAGGATAGGAGTCCTCAAGAAACTAGGTTGGAGCTTGCACCAGAGATAGGGTTTGAGCCCTAAAGGTTGGAGCCTCATAAATACAAGGTTGGAGCCTTGGGAATTTAGGGTCAGAGCCCTAGAGGTTGGTGCTTCAAAATGACAAGGTTGAAGCCTTGGGAAGATAGGGTTGGAGCCTTAGAGGTCGGAGCCTCTGTGAAGTCCAAGTCAGTGCTTGGAAAAATACAAGTTGGAGGTTGTTGGATTGAAGATTGGTGTCTTCATATAGGGTTAGAGCACTAATTATTATTGTATTTGATTTATTGTAGAGAATAGGATTGGATTCCTCATTATCTCTGATTAATAAAAGTATTTGTTCTTATTGTTCATTTATGTTCTAATTATAAGTCATATAACTGGTAAAAATAACAATTGAAATGAAATATTGATTCACCTCCCTCTCAATATTTCCAATGATTGGTTCCCGGATGCGGGTGTTACGTTGCCAGCTCAGGGAGATCCACTTGCCCAGCACGGGAGGCCACGTGAAAGCTGGAGGTCTTTAATGCCTCTCGCCGCCAACACCTTCAGCCGGGCAATGCAGATTAATGGCCTTAATGAAGGCGCTGAGAATGATGGAGAGGTCGCAGATCGCATTCAATGCGGGAGAACTCCAAAGGAATGTTGATGGCTTTAAGAAATTGGGAATGTGGGCAGGCGGAGCTCAGTTTGACGAGGTATCTGCCCAGAGCTCTGAGAAAAGCGGTGACATTGTTGATTTGGGTGAGGCTGGCACCTTGCTGGTTATTCCCGGTTCTTGCCTGTGTTCAATTGAGTTCTGTCCTGAGCCAAATTGGAGGGGAGAATTGCTGGAGGAGGAGTGCGGAGATAGCAGGCCCTCATCCGCTTTGGAGAAAGTCAAGGAAGTCGAGGGCAGCATGGTGCGAGAGAGGATGTCGTGCAGAAGAGGAAGTAGCTCAGGGCGTGGTAACTCCTCCCGCTCACCCGCAGCGGACACTCACCGCCACTGTTGTTGCTGTTACTGTCATCGAAGAGTGGGAGCTTCCCCTGTTCAAGCAAGTCAGTTTATGGAGGCTGGGGGATCCAACGATGGTGCGTCGAGACTCCCTGCGTTCGGCTCAGTTATTTTTACTTTGGGTGGCTCCAGGGACAATCCTGGCATTAACGCCCACATTTCAGTACTATTTACCAGGATCCCTGAGGAGAATGAGGGCGGATTGCAGCGGCCCCCCGCTGAGGAAAATCCTGAGGAGCATGATGGCGGACTGCAGCAGCCCCTTGCTGAGGAAAATCTCGCGGTTGATAGAGGGAAGCGTCCAATGGGGGAGGCATCAAGTTCGGGGGGCAATTCACTGCAGGAGCCTCAGCAAGTACATGGCCGAGCTCGCGAACCAGAATTACCAGCCTCTATGGCAATGTGGGATGGATACCCAGAGGGACAAGGCTGGGCTAGAATTCTGGAAGCAGAACCAGAGGAATAATCCCCAGCGGCACTCCCTCGCTTTTTTCGGCCGGATATGGGATCGTGGTCGGTTTCGTGTTCCCTCCTCTTGTCTTATGTCTTATGTTGTCTGTCTCATGTCTTATGTTGAAACTTGTCTCCTTCTCTGTTTTGGGTCATACGCGCAGCCTATATAGAGTTCTGGGTTACATGCCATTTGAAGGATGCCCCTGCGTGGGCTTTTTTAGTACTATATGGGATCATTACTGTAACTAGTGCACTGGTCAAGACTGGAATTATAACCATGTGCAAGAGAATTTTGAGTCAGTTAAAGCCGCCCATGGAGCCACAGTTGGACATGGGCAGCCAGTCCTCTTGAATGTAAGTTTTATCTGTACATATTAATATAATAGTAGTTAGTGTTGCTGAGAAAAAAAAAAAAATTTCCAATGATTGGTATCAGAACCAGTGCCTTGAGTCAAAGCGTAACAGCTTGAAGGTTGATCCTTAGAACACAAATGGCAAAGCTAAGGAAGAAAACCTCCAATCATTCTAAAAATGTCTCTTCCTCAACCATGAAAACTAAAGACAATCATATTGGGAAAGTTCCATTATTCAATGGATGCTTTGATGTATGGAAGGTAAGAATGAGAAATTTCTTAATGGCTCAAGGCGTTGAAGTATGGGAATCAGCAATTATTGATAGCATGATGGAAGAAGAATCCAACGAATATAATACAAAAACAATGAAAGCAATCTTGAATGGGCTATGATATGCTATAAAGACCAAAGTGGAGAAATGTTCATTGGCAAAAGGTATGTGGGACAAACTTCAAGATCTTCACTCAAAAGTAGCATTGACCATGATTGCTAGTCAAGAAGATGATGGAAATCAAGAAGGAAAATGAGAAACCATTGAGGAATTTGAACACAAGAGTGAAGGTATCAAGGCCAAAGAAGACCTAGAATATGAAGAAAATAAAGAATACTTCGAAGAAAATCTCATGGCAAAACCTACAACTGACCTAGAAGAGATTAACAGTTTGAAAAAGGAAAATGAGGAGCTTAAGAAGCAATTGCAAGATGGTGACCATAACCTTGACAAGACAAGGAAGGAAGTTGACCTATTCAAGCTTCAGGTTCAAGAAAAAGATAAGGAGCTCCCCAAGCTAAAGAAGGATTGTCATCAAAACAAGAAAAGGCATCATGATGAAGTCATATCCATGAAAAATCAATTGGATCAAGCAAAGAAAAAAGAAGACACTTTGTCAATCCACCTTGAACAAAGACACAAGATCTTGAACAAACTTTAAGTAGAAATTGGTCAATACAAGAAAGAGGTCTCCTCCCTTATATTTCAACTAGAAGAAGAAAAGAAACAATCATAAGGAGTTGAGAAGGTGATGGAGGCTTTGGCACTCATAGAAGGACACGTTGATGATGTAGAAAAGGAAAGAAACACCACGACATGCCAACTAGAAGAAAAGGATGATGACATCTCCTAATTAAGATAAAAAAATATCTTCACTTAAGGCCCAATCATCTAAAGCAACCAAGATGAAGAAAGAAATGAATATCAGTGCATCAAATAAGGATGAAGAATGCAATAAAATGGAAGAAGAATTTAATCTCCTAAGAAAAGAAGTTGATCATCTAAACAAGAATCTAAAGAGCTCTCAAACCCTAGATGACATCCTAAGTCATCAAATATCACTTCTTGATAAATCAGGAGTTGGCTATGTAGGTGAACCCTCAAGCAAGAATGATGCAAACCCTAATGCTTCAAACCAAAAGGATGTAAAGAATCTAGGAAGAAATATTTGTGCCCCTAGTTCTAGCAAAGGCAAGGAGAAGAGTTAAGATGACATTGGAAGAAACCCTACTCCAAGAAGATATGCAGATGGTATCAAGAATGCAAGAAGCAATAAATTTGATAAAATGATCCCAATACAAATTGTCTTTAGAAGTACATCAAGGCAATCTCCATCCTCCAGGTACCAAAGTATATATTTTGGTTATTTCTATTCTTGTACAAATTTTGGGCACATGGAAAAAAATTATAGAGCATACCACAAATACAAATATAATGGTCCACATCAGCCCCCTAGAAGCATCTTTACAAGAAGAAGTCATGATTCCTCATTCATGAATAAGATGGAATGCTTCAATTGCCATAAAATTGGACATATGGTTCATGATTGTAACTTGACTTAGGTCCCTAAACAAGTTAAAACCATGTCAACCAAGCCACAGAAGAAAGTTACAAAATTATAGGGAAGGAAAAAATTTGTATCTGAAAGTCTCTTGAACACCCCAACCAACAAAACATGTTGTTGATTTGACGAAGACATCCTTGATATTCCAAGTGTTTCATGATGAGACTCTGCCAAAAAAGGAGACCATGCATACATTTAGCGGGAGCTTGTGATCATTCTTGCAGAAGTAATCCCTAAATGAGTCATACATGGAAAATCATCTTTTGATAGATCATCTCTTGGAAGCAACTCCATTGAAGAACATAATCTTTTACTCATCTAATGGACCATTGTTGAAGATGTATTCCATTAGATCACAAAGAAAGCAATTTTTCTTGAGCTGGAGGATTTTATGCAGGCATGGGGAGTTGGTTCATCACATGAAGAAATGAAAACACATCTATCATGGACCACATTGCCAGAAGAAATAACACCATGACAGGGGGAGAAGCATGACAAGAAGCAGGGTGATAGGGGGAGTAATTGGGCACCCTGTTTTCCATTGATGTCAAAGTAGGAGAGAATGTTGGAAGGGAAAGAATATTGCCATCAATGACAAAGGTAGAGATTGTTAGTCAAAGTTGTCATTCATACCAATATGGCATTGTTTGTGATGGCAAAGGCTTGTTATGCATGATGTTGCCCTAGATGCCCATTGATCATAATACCCAGAAGAGACAAGGATATTAGAAGGCTCACATCCATTAAAGAAGCGAGGTGGTCATCAACAGTGATCTATCATACCCTCGGACCTGTGATAAAAGTAGCACGTAAGTTGTTTGTTGGAGATAAGACTATGGGACAACATTTGGATAAGCCATAGAATCTCATACTCCTCCACAATAAGCTCAAATGTCACTACAAGAGCTCAGACCCCACCACAAGGCACTTTGGAGGGTTATAATATTTTTATATTAAAACAATGTTAAATCGTAGAAATATCATATCGACATTTTTATTGTGTGTCACCAATCTCAACCTCCGATCTCCAATATGCAATATCATATAACCTCATATTTTCTCTACTTTACAATATGTAGACCTGACTTGATTTAAGTTAACGATTTAATTATTAAATCGGATCTACAACTTTACCAAAACTTTTGAAATGGCACCTCCAATAAGACCTAAGGTCTGATTTCCTGCATGCGAACTCGACTTGATTTAAGTTGACAAATTAATTATCAAATCACATCTGCCACTTTATTGTAACTTTTGAAATGACACCTTTGATAAGATATAATCTTGGATTGCTGATATGGTTGCAGATTTGATTGGCTTTATCATAGCGTCTTAATATCACGTCCGCTGCGTAAAAACTTTCCTATATTGCAAGTTTTGCAGGTTGCGTCATGTTAAAGCCTCTGATACCTAACCACGTCCACCACTAAGTTTTTGAAGGTCATCTGTCTTATTTTTACAGTCTATCCAACCTATACCCTGTCTCTCAAGTCGGCTTCCTCCATACGTCACGTCTCTTCACCTCAATGTGAAATCCATATATATGAACTCGGATCTTCATTTCACTACCATCCAATTCGGTTATCCATTACAGAGAGTAAGGCGCAGTTCACAACTCATGAAATTTACAACATCGAAGAAGAGAAGCTTATGGATGAAAAGGAAGGAGCTATTCTGAAATTCTTTGTTTGGGCTTAAAGATAATACTAAATCGCACTACAATTTCTATGAAAGAATTAAAAAACAATGACATATTTACCCTCGGATCTATGCATCGTTTTTAGCAGCTCAGACCTGTTGTGAGGACCCTCAGACTGCGATGTATTGTTGTGATCTTCTGAGATCACCTTCAGACTGTGGTCTATTATTGTGACCTTCTGAGATCACCCTCGGACTAGGCTACAACAGAATGATTTCCATGTCTTGCAGAAAGAAAACACATGAAATTTGCAACTGTTCATGACCCATTTAAGCATAGCAGAGTTATTTCCTTTTACTGTTTAACACATTAAAACGAATTTGATTTTCAAAATAAATCAACCACAAATGCAAAAGAAGTTGATAAAGCAGTTCACCCCCTCCAGGGCTACGTCTGCTAGGTCCAAAGCTCCCAACCGGGCTTGTCCTTGTTTTTATTAAATGCTCAAATTGAAAATACAACTGAATAGAAGCATCTACAGGAGAAATATATGGTAAAAATGGATTCATAACACTTGAATCCTTCAGGATTGACTATTGGATCACCTCCAATGGATACCTGCAACCCTATACAGTCTTCACAAAACTAGGCCCTGGTGGCTCCTAGAACTTTCACGGCTCCAAAACCTCTGCAAATGACCTCAGATGGCTGTAAGACCTGCACCAATGGATTTATAAGGTAAAAAGTACCCAAAATCAAAAAAAATATTGTCCAAAACAGACTTTCCTAGCCAAAGTTATGGCCATTTAAAGTTTCTCCAGTTTGCCCCTAGAAAAACTCCAACTAACTTTAGTTAACTCCAGTTAGCTCCGCCAATTATGGCGGGTCTGCCAAGTTTGGCGCTCCTGCCAAAATTCCGCCAACTTAACTGCAGTTACATTTAATGTTTGGTGGTTGCCTCGGATTTCGTGACCGGCGGAATATTCCTTTTTTAATTTTTTTTTTGAAAAATTAAAATTTCTAATGTTATGGACAAATTCTTCTTTTTGCCATAACTTCCTCATACGGCGACCGTTTTTTGAACCGTTTGCGGCACCGGAATCGGGAAGACGAGAACTTTCCAGTCATTCAAATTTGAACCAGTTCTAAGCACTTTAAATTTTGAGCATTTTACGACACTTAGGACATGAGCACCTAATCACGCCTCCCCATTGGGAAGCTTTTGGACCCCAAAAGCCTTCAACTACCTGTTAAAGAGGTGAGGGTACAGATCCCTCACTCTGTCCACCTCCATCCACTTTGCCTTGTTCGGTTTGCTGCCTTTGAAACCAACCCGAACATAATCTACACTGGCCCTCCTTGAAGTGCGTGTCCTTCTGTCAAGGATTGTATCTTCTTTCAACTCATCTAAGAATTCTGGCGAGAAATCTTCTATAGATGGCAGCTGGACGGTATTTTCATGATCAACAATCAAAGGAGGTTCATACAAACGTAAGTTCTCCACATTGACAACATAATACATTTGCATGTAGGAAGGCAAATCTAATTGAAAAGCATTATTTCCAACCTTCTTGAGGGTTTTGAATGGACCATAACGAATAGGCTTCAGCTTTTTACCTTCTCCTTGCATCCTTTCCTTACTAATGTACAGCCATACCTCATCTCCTTCTTGAAACTTGTGATCGACTCTATGCTTGTCGTGTCTTTCCTTGTACTTGCCTTGACTCTTCTCAAGCTGTTCTTGAGTTTGCTGATGTATTTGTTGAATTCTTTCAATTAATGAATGAGCTTTGTCAATGTCACTATGTCCCTCAATGGCAACATCTTTCTCAAGAATGAAATCAAGAGGTTATTTTGGCAAGTAACCAAAACAAGCTTCAAACGGTGAGGTGTTTGTGGAAGAGTGCTTGGCACGATTGTAAGCATGCTATATGTAGTGTAAATGTTCATCCCAAAGCTTAGGATGCTTGCTGCAATAACCTCTCAAGAGGTGCACAATGGTTCTGTTCACAACTTCGGTTTGTCCATCTGTTTGCGGATGGAAAGCAGTACTTTTCTTCAACTTTGTGTCCATGATCTCTCATAGGTTGGACCAAAAATTCCCCACAAATCTGGAATCCCTGTCACTAATAATGGAAGTAGGCAAACCAAAGTGAATCCATACATGATGAAAAAATAATTCAGTAGTTTATTCAGCAGTTATAGTTTTCTTACAAGGCATAAGTATACACATTTTGCTGAAATGATCAACTACTACATATAAATAATCATGCTGCTTTCGAGATTTTGGCAAACCTCCTACAAAATCCATAGAGATGCTCTCCCATGGTCTAGAAGGTACCGGCAAAGGAGTATACAAACCAAGCTTCCTGTTGCTAGGCTTGCTTGTAGCACATAATGAACTACCGCTTATGAACCTTGAAACAGAATCTACCATGCGAGGCCAATAGCAATACCTCTGTAGATGTGCAACTGTTTTGCTCACACCAAAATGGCCAGCAATAAGAGAAGAATGAGCTTCTCTTATGACATTTATCCTCTCAAAAACAACACTTAACCACAGGCTAAAGGCACGGAACCTCGATTTTATGCCCTGACAACCTTGTTGTAGCTCAGATTACCTTGGTGCAAACTTGTTGAAACTCGAGCCTACAAGGATTTTGTGGCTCGGAATGGGTGTAGTGATACATTGAACAATGAAGAAAAGCCTTCATCAATGATACCAGCAAGACAAGATACGACATAAAAGCTACAACAATGTTTGTCATTGTATCTTGTATACCATAGACTTGTATTATTCATATTTGGTTTAATATATCAAAGATTGGGATTGTACAATTTTGTTAAAAACCGTGTATATTTGTGCATATATGATTTACTGCTTTATATTTCCACTGTGCAAAGTAGCTTATGGTTGAGATTCTTGGTTTGGTAGTGCCAGTGATTTTAAGACTCTAACCTAGACCCAAGATCGTGGAAATTCAACAACTCTAACTTAGGAAAAGCACAAAATTAATTATGTTGGCCACTGAACTAAAGAAAACTAAATTATTTACTTTAGTGAATATGTTTTAATTTCTATCATTGATCTCAAATAGGTTAGGATTTAAGCGTAGCCATCCTTCGCTTTGGAGATTAGGGTTAGGGATTTAGCTCAATGAGAAATTATAAAAGCAAGGCTACCAAAACCCTGAAGAAAACCGAAACCACAGAATAACATTGAAGAAACGACATGAAACTGAAGTAAAGAGAAGGATGAAGGAATGAAGTGACGATGCATAGGAGTCATTGGATCTATAAGATCAATGAACGAGGCTGAAAGCGATGGGCGACCAAGATTAAGTCGTGCAACATTAAGTAAAAGGAATGAATGACGGAGATAGGAGAGAGGAAACCACTTTTATGGTCGTGTGATATCACTGCTAACCATTGGATCAAGTGCGCTTGATCAAACGGTAGAGGATCTCCGATAAGCCCCACATCGCAATATTTCCTTTGTGAGTGAATGAACCTCAAGCCTTAAGAAAATGCGATGTGCGATGTCCGATGCGATTGTCAATTAGTTCGCATCGCGATATTTCATGGTGGATGTACCTTGGCCCTAAGCAATTGCGATTTCTGATATCATTGTGGATCATCAGATCAAATGGGTTTGATCTACAGCGCAGGACCACCAGGAAGATCTGTTGATCTGGAAGTCATCAACCATCAGATTAAAGGTAAGATCAATGATGGAGATTGAGGCCGATAATTCTTGGAACAGAGCGGACCCGAGAAGGTTATGGACACGGTTTCATTTTATTTCGAGTCTGGTTGTGTTTATCGCATATCGCATGTGAGAGGAGTCTTGGGAATGCAATGAAGAGTTACATGTTGGTGTGATCCACGATATTACGATAGTCGTTGATCTAATGAGTGAAATCAATGAATGAATGTAATAAAGGTAGAGCATCGGGAAATATACAAAGGTCGTAGAATGGTGGAAAGTGTGATCGCATCCTGCAAATCGGGAGTTCTGAATTCCAGGTTCTTAAGAGTCCTTCGAACCCCGTGATTGCGATAAAGATAAGGTTCATGTACGCTTTGTGGAGTATTTATATTATGTAAGAATTATAACAGAAATAAAGCAATCAAAGGTTTTATGGGATAAGTTCGAATATAACCTAGGTTAAGAGTGGGGTTTCGTTAATGTGCGCAGTGTATAAAGATTAACGAAGGTTTATGAGGGTGAATAAAGTCCCATTGAAAAAGGATTAACTAAGGGCTAGGCTGGGGTTAATTAACAAATCGTTCCGCATGAAATTTAATTAAGGGGGCCTTAAACCTTAATTGATGAAGGTTTGACTAGGCGGAAAATTGAAATTCCTGGGATAGATGAGATTATGCATTTAATACGCATACTGTGTGTAAAGTCAGCTTGGGATGGCGTCATTTTGGTATCAGAGCATAATTGTGGTTGAAACATTTGATATTAAGGCAACACAAAGAAATTCTGTGTGAAAAATTCTTTGAGAAAATTTAGAATGGATAATTTTGTTAAGATGTGTATGCAGGCAAGGGGGATCAAATTCTAATCTGACAAACAGTAGGCACACAGGGATAATGTGTAGCAGAACTTGCAGGTGCAAGGGAATAGAGGACAATCCATTCAAAGTGCAAGAGAATGGTAGAACAAGATCATGCAGAGATCTTGAAGGTGAGATGATATGTTTTGTTTTAATATGATTTGAAGATTGGAGAGTTGTCGTTTTTATATGGATACACAAGTAACAGCAAAAAAAGGTGAGAAGATTGCAACAACCTAGAGCAAGGAGTGCTCAATTGGTTCCAGAGAAAAGAACTAGAGAAATGTTAATGGACTGAGCTCAAAGGAAGGACGCTTAGTGAGGCATATGTAGCAAGAAGGAGACTTGTTACTGCAGAGGTATTGTTGCAGCTCACAAAGGCAATTTCACAAAGGATGTGGATAGAATTGCTAAACAATGAAGGAAGCTGGTAAAAGTTTCTAAGTGAAAGAAGAGGTGGTCAGAACCAAGTATTTCATTGTGATTGAAATACAAGAGGACAATTGTGTTCTTAGAAGGTGCAAATGAGTTGAAGCCTAGAAGGAGCAGAGAGAAGTGCTCAAAAGAGGTTCCAGAGATAGAGAACCAAGGGCTTGCCAAAAGACCAAGTACAGATGAAAGCTTGGTGAGGTAAGTGGAAACGTGGAGGATTTTCTATTGCAGAGGCTTTAGTGTAGCTCATAGTGAGTGAGTGAAGAACTCATAGAGATAGAGAAGAAGATGGGTACTGATAGTCATAGCAGAGGTTCTAAGGAAGACCACAACAGAGGAAAAGTGAAGAAGGAGGATGCCAAGGCAAATGGCAAGAGAATGAGTCAAGAGGAAATTGACAAAGAGATTGCTGAGATAAAAGAACAACTCGATGTATTAAGGAAGATACTGGAGGAAAGCCAAAGAAAAGGTTGGCTCTTAAAGAAGAAGCCAATGAAGTGGCATTAGTTACAGAGAAGGCTACAGCAGAAGCAAGTAAGGTCGCTGATGGAAAAACTCAGAGAAGCTGAGTTGGAAATGGAAGTGTCCATTTGTGAACCAGAGCAGGGTGAAGTTCAGGGTGAAGAAAAAGGAATTATTGATGATTTTCTGAACTGTTGGACAAATGTAAACCTGCAGGAGAATGTAAAACCTTATATTGTTGAATCTAATAATTTTGATGTGATTACAGATTTTGCCGAAGATGAGAAATCTTTCGAAGCTGTCAAAAGTATGGAAGAGTATTTTTCAGAAGATAAAAACTCTGAAGTAAAGAATGATGGAAAATGTCTCTTGAATGGGAAAAGCGGTGAATTATTGCAGCAGAAAGAATTTAGTAATACATTAATGTTTGAAGTTGTGACAACATAGGAAAAATTTCTTGTGAAAGGAGATGAAATTCAGTTTGAAGAACTGATATGTGAAGCAACAGTTGAGACTATTGAACCTTGTAATTTTCAAATTGATAATTTGTGTATAAATGTAGGAAACATAACTAATGATGAAGTATGAATGAAGTCAAAGAGAATTTGAGTTGCTGGAGTATTTTTTGGGAAATTCAGAGTATGACAATGTGATTGCAGAGGAAGGAGTTCATTATAGTGGACAAGATCAGAAATACATCATTAGATCAAATGATGTGGAGGGAAGACTAATTGATAGTCTTCATAGTACATTAGAGAGTTCTTTAGAGAATTCTTTAAAGGGGTTGATTCAGCATACTGATGTGTTGATAGAAGAGGAGAAATCATAGCAGCATCTTGAAGTTTTGCCAAAGGAAGAAGAGGCACTGAGGCCTTATGTTTTTTATTTTAATAATTGTTCTGTGAGTGCAAGTTTAGTTGCAGATGTTGGAGGAAATTTGGCACAGATGAGAAGCCAAGTAAAGATGGTAGAAGAAGATTTTGTGGAAGAATTTAATCCATGGAACAAAGATGTTCAATTGCTGGAGAGAATGTTGGAAATTCAGGATTCAATGCAAATAAAGATAACCATAAAAGAGAATAAGGATGAAATGGAGGTAGTAAGAATAAGCAAAAAAAGAGTAACTAATAGAATTCGACAACTTCAAGGAGAAGAACAACAGTTTGAAGAGTTAGTGGACAGCAGCTTCAACCTGAAACAAAAATAAAAGAATTAGAAGTAAGTGGCAGAATATGGACCAGTCCAAGGATGCGTTGGAAATGGAGATTGAAGAATTATGGTAGTTAATGATGAAACAATCCATATGGAGGAGATTGATAGCAGCAGGAACGATGATCAATCAAAACTTGAACCTGGTTGACAAGGAGAGGAAGATGAAACATAAGACAACAGGCATACAACAACAACAAAGGTGCAGAGCATTCAAACAGTTACAAACTAAAGTTTAGGACCCTGGAAGTTTTCTATCAACATATGAAGACACGTGATCGGGAGATTATGAATATTTTCTACTTTGGTAGTCTGATGTAGAAGCATTCAGCTCAAGAAAAATCATTGTATTTTTGTAGACATAAGGGGTCTTGTGTTTTAAGAAAGTTGGTTTCCTAAGTGTTGAATTAATGTAATTATTAACATTTTGAGTGATTTTAACGAGAGAAGCTAGAATAGGGATTTAATTAAGTATAGTGGGGCATATTTGTAAATGTTCTCGAATGTAGGAAAACATGAGAAAATAAGGATGGTTGAGAGATTGAGAGATTTGAGAATTAATTATAAAATTTAGATTAGGAGTTAGTTCATGATTTTGTGGATTAGAAGGATCCTTAGAGATAAGAAATAGATTTTAGGATTTTGTTGAGAAGTTTATGAATCTAAACTAGGAATTGGTTGTAGAATCATTTTGTATAAATGTAAACCAAAAAGGCAGAGAAAAGAGTTAGTCAAGTTAGATAGTTAGTTGGTTAGCTAGTTATAGTGTGAAGAAGTTGATTGTAAACCTACGGGCAGATTGTAAAACAGAGGCCACTGACATTGGAAATCAGGCCTAAGAGAGAAAATGTGTAAATGTTTATTTATCAATACAGAGAATTCGATTTCTGATTGTGTGGTGTGTATGGAGTTATGTAATTAGTGTAATTCTGCACAGTATATGTATGCAGGTGGGGTTCAGGGAGAATACAAAAGAAGAATGATATGAAGGAACGTGTTGGATTGTTGAATCCGATTGAAGGATCAAAGTAAAGTGCACAAGTGATAGTGGTTAAAGAGTACGCAGAGTTAAGCTCAGGAGAGGGTTGTGTGGCAAAACAGCGAGGGACTAGAACCTTGAAGAAAACTGAAACCACAGAAGAACATTGAAGAAACGACATGAAACTGAGGTAAAGAGAAGGATGAAGGAATGAAGTGATGATGAACAGATCTATAAGATCAACGAATGAGGCTGAAAGTGATGGGCGGCCAAGATTAAGTCGCGCAACATTAAGTAAAAGGAATGAACAGTGGAGATAGGAGAGAGGAAATCACTTTTATGGTCATGTGATATCACTGCTAACCATTGGATCAAGTGCACTTGATCAAATGGTAGAGGATCTCCGATAAGCCCCGCATCGCAATATTTCCTTTGTCAGTGAATGAACCTTGGGCCTTAAGAAAATGTGATGTGCGATTTCTGATGCGATCGTTGATTAGTTCGCATCGCGATATTTCATGGTGGATGTACCTTGGACCTAAGCAATTGTGATTTGTGATTTGCGATATCATTGTGAACTATTGGATCAAATGGGTTTGATCTACGACGCAGGACCACCGAGCAGCTCTGTTGATCGGGAAGTCATCAACCGTCTTACTAAAGGTACGATCAACGATGGAGATTTAGGTCGATAATGCTTGGAACAAGCAGACCCGAGAAGGTTATGGACCGGGTTTCATTTTATTTGGAGTCTGGCTATGTTTATCGCATATCGCATGCAAGAGGAGTCTTGTGAATGCGATGAAGAGTTACATGTTGGTGTGATCCGTGATATTACGACAGTGGTTGATCTGATGAGTGAAATCAACGGTGGGGAATGAATGTAATAAAGGTAGAGCATAGGGAAATATACAAAGGTCGTAGAACGGTGGAAAGCGTGATCACATCCCGCAAATCGGGAGTTCTGAATGCCAGGTTCTTAAGAGTCCTTTGAACCCTGTGATTGCGATAAAAATAAGGTTCATGTACGCTTTGTGGAGTATTTCTATTATGTAAGAATTTTAATAGAAATAAAGCGATTAAAGGTTTTATGGGATAAGTTCGAATATAACCTAGGTTAAGGGTGGGGTTTGGTTAATGTGTGCGGTGCATAAAGATTAATGAAGGTTTATGAGGGCAAATAAAGTCTCGATGAAAAAGGATTAACTAAGGGTTAGATTGGGGTTAGTTAATAAATCGTTCCATGTGAGATTTAATTAAGGGGGCCTTAAAACTTAATTGATGAAGGTTTGACTAGGCAGGAAATTGAAATTCCTGGGATAGATGAGATTATGCATTTAATATGCATACTATGTGTAAAGTCGGCTTAGGCTAACGTCAATGATTATGGTATCCTTTTGTGATTTATATGATTATTTATGTTCTGACATGATATTTGATTTGATGTCCAGTGTGAACAGGAAACAACTGCTATTCAGACAAGATGGTACCAAATTCGAGTATGATGAGATCAACGTTGATCGAGGACACTAAGCCAACTCTTCCTCCCTGCTTGAGTTCGTAGGGTGAGAAATTCAGATAAAGGGCTTTTGGCATTGAGGGAACTCTAGACAATAGGGTATGACCCCTATATATTACCCATATGGTTGAAAATGTTGCTCCCATGTCTGGTCTTTACAGAGTATAGCCCAGTGGTATCATACCCACAAGTTGGGCTTGTCGAGAATATCACTCCTCATTTGGCCAACGAGTTGAGAATGTACTTGGGGTGTACAACCCAAGTCAATTATGATGCAGGTGTTCTACCACATGACTATTCAGGGTCAACAATGGAAAGATCAATAGGTAATAGGATGTGTTGAGATAACCCTATGTTATTCCACATTGAGATTGAGCTCCCTGGTGAGATCCCAGGATTGAGATGTGCTCGCCTATGTGTTTTCATATCCTATTGCTTGATATGGGGTTGTAGATGTATAGCTACCCCATGAGATTTTGGGTCGAGATACGTTCCCTAATTTGGTTCCATGTTGAGATGTGATCCTTGATGATATGCTCTCCAATGATGATATTCCAAGTAACAGCCTCCTGGCAGAGATTTCAGGTAGCAACTTGATGGATAGAGGGTGGTAGCTTAAGCTCCCCTCCGATAACAAATTCTTCTTCTAAATTCGAGATTGTTCATCATATGAGCAGGAACAATTAAGAGAAGCAGGAATAAGCAAGGGATAGATCAAGATGTACATTGATGATTTGTGATGATGAGATACTTGAGTTGTTCATGGCATGAGGACTACATGATAGAGATGATCGGAGATGATACGTGATGACACTTGAAGACACTAGAATGACATATTGATCGATGGACATATATTGGTAGGTGGAATTCTCCCTAGTTGAGAGGGAGTGTTAATTTTTGCAACTGTGGTCAAATTCCACCTTGGACAGCTCAGATGACTGAGATAATGATTGCATTAAATTTATTTTTTCAAGAGGACAAGCAAAAGTTGGTTTTTCATTTATTCATGTATATTGGATTAGGTCGGCCCTAAGCACATGTACAATTGGACAAGTCTTCCTAAACCCCAAGTGGACCCTCATGAAAGGCTATAAATAAGAGTTCTCAAGATCATTTCATCGCATTGATCAACCTATCTTCTATTATTCTCTTTTTTCTTGGTTCGCACAGGTCTGACGGAAGGAGTTCGCGCAAAGGTTTGAAATCACAAGGATGAAGCTCGCACCGATCTAGGGTTTTCTAATTTTTGGACGTTGGCACACAATGGTCAAGATAGTGTCCAAAAAGCCCTAGATGTTGGCACAGAAGCCTAAGGGAGCGTCCAGCGTTTCAGAGCCAGTTTGGGTTGTATTAGTCCGTAGACGCTCACGCAGTGTGGTCCTGATAATGTTTGGGTGGTCCCAGACGCACTTACAGTAACTGGAAGACAGCGTCTGAGGGTTTGGAGCAGATTTGGGTCAGTTGGCCCTCGAACACATGCACCTAATGGTCTAAGGAGTGTTTGGGCTACCATAGATTCTGGCGTACAATTCACAGAGGGTGTTTAGGATTGCTATAGACGTTCGCATAACTCCTCCTCCCTGCGTCCTGGACCTAAAGATGAGTTATCAATATGCAGCAGTGTTCAATAGTTTTCAGCTTAGTGACAACAATATCCAACAATTGACTTCAGTCAGTGACAACACATTACAGTCATCAGTATCAGGGTTTTGATTATAAGCATGATTATATCTGTTTCAATAATGTCACAATTGTTTGTTGCATAGATAAAGTTATGGACCATTTTACTCTCTTTGCTGAATCATTTGATGACAATCTAAGAAGAAGAAGATTTGCAAGGGTTTTCCCCATAGTGGGTTTTTCCTTGGTCTCGGACCAATCCTGGTGTCTCTATGTGTGTGCATGTTTTTCTTCTATTGTTCCTTTATGTTCCATTGCATTGATGATGATGATGATGTTCTTTTTATATAATTGCATATGTTGATCAATAATGGTTTAGATTTGAATAATGTAATGATGATATGGGGGTAAACTTAATGTATTAATGAAGAAATGAAATTATCATAGAAAAGAACAATGTAGCCCTATGAAAAATTAACATCTCCCTAGAAAATTCAACCAAATTAATTTTGAGCTCCCCACCAAAAACCCTGAAAAACCTACAAAGGGTTTGCTCTAGTTTTGACGCTCCAAAATCACCCCCAAATTCCAAACACTCCTCTATTTCTAGGAAACTATGATCTGTAGAAAATTGTCTTTGTAGCCTTCCAAAATATTGAAAAATCTCCCTTAAGCACCCTTCTCGCGAATCCTCCCCACAAACAACTCCACCCAAAAATTGCGCTGCCTAGGAAAGCTATTGCACAGATCCCAAGCAAAGAACTTCGACCTGAGTGAGGAGAACTCTTCCAACAAATAATTGACTCAAAAATAAACAACAAATTGTCCAAGGAAATATGCAATAAGGACCCAATACTTTTGTCCCGAAAATTCTCCCTCACAAACTATATGGCTCTTTGTTCTGCGTCCAACCTAAGGAAAAATAGTTCTTATCCCCTGTTGTATGCCTTCCCCAACCTCAACGATTTTTTCATGAGACCTTCCTAGGGCAGCACTCAAGGTCCACCGAAGAAAACATTGAGTATTCACCCTGGAAAACTCGCATTCTGAACAACACTTGTAACCCAACTAAACATCTTGAGCAACAAAGGTAAATGAGAAAATATCAAAAGGTTCCAATAGTTGCTCCTTTCCTCATACTTATACTAGTTGCACCTTGCCCCATGTGGGTCCCTCCATCCAACAATTCGATTTTCCCTTAGCCATTCAATTTTCTTTCCATTGGGTGCATATTTCATGTTGGTGTTCCCCCCACATTCCATCGACAAAATAATTTGACCCACTTTTCCTAAGTTGGTGTCCAAAAATTGTATTAGCCTCCAAAATTGCAAAATTTGGTAATTCCCTCGGACAAAATTTATTGAGGATGGATATTACAGTCCTCCCCTCCCAAATGTTGCTTGTCCTCAAGCAACTGCAAAGCTGGATGCTACAATATTTGTTCACTCTCCTAAGTGGCATCCTACACTAGCAAATCCTTCCACCAAGTATTCCCAAATGACTCTGCTCCTTAGCTTCCTTTACTGTGTCTTCAAAATGGCTTCTGGTGTTAGCACCAAGTGTCCCTCATCATCCAAAGGAGGTAGTTCAGTGGTTGTCGTAACTCATTGTCCCAAGGCCTTCTTCAGGGAAGAGACATGAAATACGTTACGAATCCACCTCTCTAACTCCAACTCATATGCTACCTCCCCAACTCTCTCGACGATCCTGTAAGGCCCATAGAAGTGGGGCTTGAGCTTCTCCACCCCTTCTGCTTTAGTGACGACTGCCAGTAGGGCTGGCGACGTAAGTAGACCTTATTCCCTACTTCAAACTGCCTCTCCACCCTGCTCTTGTCAACGTACAACTTTTGTTGGTTTTGTGCCACCTATAAGTTGTCCTTGAGAGCTCTGAGAATCTCTTGGCTCTTTTGGACCAAGTCCTTTGCCCCAAGGGCACTTCTATCTCCAAAAGCCATGTCAGAAAAAGAAAGTGCATCATACCCATAAATAGCTCAAAGAGGAGACATAACAATCGACATATGGTAGGCGGTGTTGTAGCAAAAATCCCGTGGTGAAGCCACTTCACCCATGTTCTTTGCTACCCTGTCACATAATTACACAAGTATCTCTTCAACCACTTGTTTATGATCTCGGTTTGCCTGTCAGTGTGGGGGTGATAACTAGTGTTGGGTGTAAGCTCAGTCCCCACTAGTCTAAACAACCCCTGCAAGAAAGCCCCCATAAATCTGCTATCTCGGTCACTGACTATAGTCTTTGGAAGACCATGTAGTTAGACCACCTCTCGGAAGAACATCTCTGCTACTTAGGAAGCAGAAGACCTTGAAGGGATAGTGAAGAAGTGAGCAAACTTGGCCAATTTGTCCACCACCATGTATATACAATCTCGTCCCTGCACAACTGGAAGCCTCGTGATGAAGTCCATGGATACGCTCTCCCATTTCCTCTCTGGGATAGAGAGCGGTTGAAGTAGCCTAACTGGGTGTGATAGCTCCCCCTTGTTCCTTTAACAGACTACACACTCATATACATGTCTGAATACATCCCCCTTAAGTCCCCTCCATGAGAAATGCTCCATGATGGCATGTTTGCCTTGAGGAACCTAGGGTGTCTTGCTAGAGGGGAATCATGTGTTGCCTACATAATCTTCTCCCTGAGCTGAGATCTGGGCACCAAGTAGATCTTGTCCTTATAATATATCACATCATCCATCACTTTGAACCTTTCATCCCCACATGTGCCATCCAGTATCTCACAAGCCTGCCTATCCTTGGAATACTCAACCAAAAGTTGAGCCTTCCAATCATGAGTGACGTCCATCAAAGATAGTGTCGCGGGCCTCCGAGAGAGGGCATATGCCACTACATTCTGCTTTCCCTTGACATACTCAATCTCAAAGTCGTAGGCCTGGATTTTACTCACCCACTTTTATTGTCTCTCCTACAATGTTTGTTGCTCTAGGAAAAACCGAAGACTATTGTGGTCAGTGTTCACCTTGAACCTTTTGCCCACTAAATACTGCCTGAACTTGACCAATGAATGCATCACGGCCAACATCTCCTTGTCATAAATAGAGTACAACCGCTCATGGGGTAGCAGTTTTCTACTCTCAAGAGCAATAGGATGGCCCCCCTGCGTCAACATAGCTCTAACCCCTTCACCAGAGACATCACACTCCAACACAAATGACCATGTGAAATCCGACAAAGCCAAGACATGGAAACTTTACATGACCTTCTTGACGCGCTCAAAGGCCTCCTATGCCACCTGCGTCCACTCAAAGCCCCCCTTAGTCAAATCCGTGAGGGGTGTTGCAAGCTATGAGAATCCTCTCACGAACCTCTTGTAGTATGTGCAAATACCCATAAATCCTCTCAACTCAATCACATCCCTAGTTTTCGTCCAATCCAAAATGGCCCTAATCTTCTCCTAGTGTACCTTCACTCCATCCTCCCCTATCATGTGCTCAAGGTACAACATCTTTGTTAGCCCAAACTAACATTTGGACATCTTCACATACAATTGTTGCTCCTCAAGTATGCGAAGTACTTCCTCCAAGTGTTGGAGGTGCTCCTCCCAAGTTCGACTATAGATAAGAATGTCGTCAAAGAAGACAAGGACAAAGCGCCACAACTGCACAAAAAAACACGTGGTTCATATAGGACTAGAATGTAGTCAGAGTGTTGGTTAGTACGAAATGCATCACCAAAAACTCAAAGTGTCCATAGTGGTAGCGAAAGGCAATCTAGAAGATGTCCTACTCCCTCACCCAGATATGTGATACCCCGAACGCAAATCTATCTTAGAGAAGTAACCAGATCCCTGAACACAGATTTATCTTAGAGATGTATCTCACTCCCTTAAGCTCATCCATTAGCGCATCAATGCGTGGAATGGGGTATCTATTATTCAATGTCTTCTTGTTGAGGGCCCTGTAGTCGATGCACATGCGGAGAGTCCCATCCTTCTTCTTCACCAACACCACGGAAGAAGTAAAAGGACTCAAGCTAGGTCTGATGTGCCCGGTGTCAACAAATATTGTATCTCCCTCTCGATCTCATCCCGATAGGCTTTGGGATGCCCATACAAAGTAGTAATGAATGTGTGCACCTCCTCCTCCAGCTCAATAGTGTGCCCGAACCCTCGGCCTGACAGTCTACAGGGAGGAATCTCCCCAAAAATCCCTTGGTGTCTCTCCGACAAGGCTAGTATGTCTGGATGCACAGGTTTTCTCAGAGCCCCTGTCTCTGAAATCCTAAGCTCCACTACCCACTTTGTCCCCATGTTGTAAATTTGCCTCCATCTAATGAACGGAAACCAATGAAACATGAATCTCTGATCAGTCGCGATTAATCACAACTCACACTTTTCTCTTCCCTCAAACAATCTGATTCAACTTTGGGCGAGTCAAACTTGATCAACAACCCACGTTGATCGAGTTTGACTCATGGTCAACCCGAGTTTGACTTGCAACTCACTGATTAATTGTGTTTTAAGCCACTGAGGCGATTTTCAGCCTTCAACTCGACAAGCACTTGTTTTAGCTTTTAGGTTCTCGCATTTTTCGTTCATAGTTTAGTTAAGTTAAAATTAAAAGTCGGTTTGTAATTGACTTCTCATTGCTTAGGCCTACAACTCACACGTAGAGAAGGTAATAGAGGCATGGTTTCGGTTTCAATTTACTGCATGTAATAGAGTCGCAATGTAATAGAGTCGTAGCTTCAGCGTGTGCTCCAATGTAGCTTCGGCATATACTCTGTTAGAGATTTCAGTAGCAAACTATTATTGTAGCATTTTAGCAACAATCAAGAGAATTTAGCTACTACTTTTTTACTGATTAGTATGGAGTATTTTATAAAATTTTTGAAGAAGATGTTTCTGGTTCCATGTAGTCACAAGGTAGGAGTCAGGACTCAGTACTTTGGATCATGTTTGGACTCATAACATATATGATATACTTATTCATGATATTTTGAACGTCTATTGATATTATGCATTGTTTGGACATGGGTTTATTAAATATCAATGAAAAATGTTTTTTTTTTTAATTCAATATATGTGTATATCTTAATTTATTTAATTCACCGATTTTTTCCTGATTATTCCCCGATCTTATTAAAACTTTTCGCTCTTTTAACTCATTGATTTATTGTTGATTCCGAGTTTGGTAACATTAGCGAAAATTGTCTGGGATGGGTAAGAGTGCATCCCTCTCAGCACTACTAGCTTCCCATCTAAGACTGTAAACTCCATCTCTAACTTCTGTGAATTAATGGTGACCCTCCCCAATGATTATAGCCATTGGACACCCATCACCACATTGGTGTCTAGAACATCAACTACAAAGAAATGAGCAATGACGAAGTAGTTCCCCATTGTCAAAGTCAAGCTGGGAACATACTTTGTGCACTGCATTGTCTGGTCTACTGGCACCAACACCGAGAACCCCTCAAATGTCTCTGTGTGAATGCCCCTCTACTCCACCATTTGGGCATCGATAAAATTGTGCATGGTCCCACTGTCTACTAGAATTGATGCTTGTTGCCCCTATATAGTCCTAATGATCTGGAGTGTCAAGTCCTTTGGAACTCCCCAAAGGAAAGCAAGAACTCCCCCTAATGGAACAAACAACCCTCCTTTATGGGGTGGCGGTGGTGCTGCCCATGATGACGATGCCCCCTCATCTCCCTGATTTTCCCCTAGCTCAACCTCGTCATTCCACTCACTGTCTGAGTACACTTCAATGTAGTGGGACTTTCCCTTGGTGCATTTGTGCTCGGGTTGCCAAGGCTCCTGGCACGTGAAGCATAGCTTCCTCCTCCTCAGGTCCCTCCTGGTCTCCTCATCCAATTGGGCACCTCCTCCATCCCTCTCAGGTGGTTGAGTATCCTTGTTCCCCTACGGGGTAGTAGGTCTAGTGGGAACGAAAGCCCAGGTCTTGGGCATTGCGACAATCATATCTCGGGTCCTTGAGAAAACGTTTGTCAATGATATGGGCTTGTAGGCCCTCACCCAACCACGTAATGGCTCTGCAAGCCCCTCCAAAAACAACATGATTAACTGGTCCTCTGAAACTCTGAAATATAGGCCTCTGCATTGCCAGTCTGCCTTACATGAACTACCTAAAGTGTGGCTCAGGGTCCTTTCTCTCAAACCTCTCAATCAGCCTCCAGGTGAACTCAATGTGAGAAGTGATGTGGATATGCCACAACGTAATCAACCCAGGGTACCACCACTCTTGTGCATCACCCTCCAAGTGTAGAGTAGCAAACTAGATAACATTTGTCTCATGCATGGGATTCAGGTGAAAATATGTGTCTAGCTTTTGAACTCGTGCCCTGGTTGAACTCTTAGCTGACCCATCAAAGTTGGGGAGTGTAACTTTACCCACTATATTTTGTACCTCTTGGTTAAACTGACCCCCTTTATAATGTGTTATGGCCCCAGTGGTATGCCTCTCCTTGAGGTGTATGTACTCCCCAAAGGACATCACCTTCTTAATCCTTGCATCCAACCCCTCGTACTCATCAATGCCTAATGTAACTTTGTGGACTAAATCTGCAACAGAGTTTGGCTCCCTCTCGGGCTTTGACTCATTCACAAAATCAAGCATGGTGGGACGGCCTACCTGCCCACGTAGAGGGGTGTGTGGGGGTTGAAAAGTACGACTACCTCCCCCGGCTCTAGAACCCCCATCACCTTGGTGCTCTCCCTCCGGTCTCCAGTTCACCTGCAAACCTATCACATGCTGCATCATGTCCATCATGAGCTATCCTTGCCTCATCATCTATTGGTTGGTCCTCAACAACTCCTTTAAAATCTAGCTTTGGTCCACTTGTCTAGGCTGCTCATTTTCCTCTTGATTGTCCATGTGGTCCCTGATGTTTTCCACCTCTGTACCAGAGAATGGGTTTCACTCCTCTCTACCTCGACCCCTTCCTCTACCTCTACCTCTACCTCTATGATGATATATTGCTCCACCAAATGGCCCTGTCATCGCTTGCTCTAGAGCCCACAGTTGCTTAAGAACATAGTCTGAAGCCACTGTAATATTCCTAATATGAAAATTTACAGTGATATTAAGAAAAAACACGTGCAAACATAAAATTTCAACAACCATTAAACACCCATAAATTACACCAGAATTTCTCCAAAATCAGCCACTTTATTATATTTATAAGAGTACAATGAAAGAACGTGTGCACATGGGCTTGGCAAAGAAAGCTAGATAATCCCAGGTGAGAAATTGTTGCCCGGATGCAAAAGAAAAGACTCCTCCCGAAGGTACTGTGTTGGCCCTAGAATTTCTGCAATGCTGGCTGGGTGGAACCCTTGTTTGATCCCCAAAATCTACCTAGAAAATTCTATCAAATTAATTCAGAGCTCCCCACCAAAAACCTAGAAAGGGTTTGCTCTAATTTTGATGCTCCAAAATCAACCCCAAATTCCAAGCACTCCTCCACTGCTAGGAAATTACGACCTGTAGAAAATTGTCTTTGTAGCCCTGCATAATATTGAAAAATATCCCTTAAGCACCCTTCTTTCCTTCACAAATCACTCCAACCCCAAATTCCCTCAGCCAAGCCTCCCCACAAAGAGCTCCACCCAAAAACTACGTTGCCCAAGAACACTATTGCCCAGATCCCAAGCATAGAACTTTGCCCTAAGTGAGGAGCACTCTTCCAGCAAATAAAATCACCAGCAAATTGTCCAAGGAAATATGCAGCGAGGACCCAATACTTTTGTCCCAGGAACCTCTCTGTTCTATGTCCAACCTGAGGCAAAGTAATTCTTATCCACTGTTATATGCCTTCCCCAACCTCCACGAATTTCTGATGAGACCTTCCTAGGGTGGCACTCAAGGTCCATCGAAGAAAAGGTTGAGTCTTCTCCCTGGAAACTTGTGTGCTCAACAACACTTATAACCTAGTTAAATAGGTTGAGCAACAAAGGTAAATGAGAAAATATTAAAAGGTTCCAATAGTTGCTCCTTTCCTCATACTTATACTAGTTGCACTTTTCCCCATGTGGGTCCCTCCATCCAACAATTCAATTTTCCCTTGGCCATTCGATTTTCTTTCCATGGGGTGCATATTTCATGTGGGTGTGGCCCCCACATTCCATCAACAAAATAATTTGACCCACTTTTCCTAAGTTGGTGTCCAAAAATTGTATTAGCTTCCAACATTGCAAAAATTGGTAATTCCCTCCTTGGGCAAAATTTATTGAGAATGGATATTACCTATGTTACTGGATCCGTGGGTTTAGGTAGTTGGATTTGCGAATCCTCGGACGAGATACGGATTCAGATCCGGATCCGCCAGGATCCACTCAGTTCACTTTAGAGTCCTATTAAAAAATGCGTGTCAGAACATTTCAAATATTATTGAAAAATCTATTGATTGCATCCCCTGTGTCAGACCATTTCAAATATCATTGAAAAATTTATTAATGAATCCCCCGATTATTTAGTGGCCGACCAGATCTGACATCAACTTATTATGCTGGCAATTTTAAATTGCCAGCTCTCATAGGTTTAGTCTTTGATGGTTTATAATAAATTCCTATTAAATTAATAAATCCAATTCACTTTATAATCCAATCTAAATAGTGTGTCCCTTTAACTTAATTTATGTTTATAATTTTATAATAGTTGTCGTTATGTTTTACTTTAATTGTAAACTAATTAATTTGGATGAATACTTAATTTTTAATACTTACAAATGGAGTCGAGGCAGAGGAATTGCTCGGACGACCAAAAGTCACTAGAATCCGGGCAAACAAATTTCAAAAAAACTTGTAGAAACAGTGTTTGAATCATATTTTTGATGATGGAAATAGATTCAGCATTATCAAAAACATTTAGAGCACCTAAAATTATGAATTTTGACAGATTTACTTTGATTTACAAAAATCCCTACTGGATTTTTCAAAATATGACCGGAATTTCCATAACTTTCAAGGCGAAAAACATAAGTTTTAAACTAGGCTTTATAAATAATATATTAATTTTGAAATTATTAATGAAATATATTAATGGTTTTATATAAATATTGCATTTTACAAATGTATATAAATTATAAAATATAAAATATAAAAATTATAATTTTTATTTTTATTTTTAAAAATATATTTAAATTATTTATACTTTAATTTTGAATTTATTAATAAAATATATTAATTGTTTTATATAAGTATTACATTTTACAAATCTATATAAAATATAAAATATAAAAATTATAATTTTTATTTTTATTTTTAAAAATATAAAATATATATTTAAATTATTTGTACTTAGACGTTTCCTTGGCGTATCCGGATCAAAAACTAGTGGATCCGAATCCGTATCCTGGTAAGGATATTACAGCCTAGAACATCAAAACTTTAATAGCAAAAATTTGGAATCCACTGTCTCTTGCAGTTGATACTGAGAATATCTGAAAGTTATTTTCAGTGCCAGTTTGTGCCACTACATAATCTTCAGTACCACAACATATGCTGCTGTAAGAAAAATTAAAAATATATCAGAGAAAACATGTGCCAAAACACAATAATTTGCATCCTCTTCCGAAAGCAAGTTGGAATGCATGGCTAGCGATATCTATAAAATAGTAAACTGGTTTGACGGTACAGCTCTGTTAACAAAATTTACTGCAGCAATTTAAGCGAATGCCCCATATTACTCTTCATTCAGTTGCACGTAACATTAAATAAACGGGAATGTGTCATATTAATTAGGACAGTTACCAAAATCATGTGACTAATGATGCATTCAAGGTCTGCTATAAGTTCAATTAGGAGAACAATATTATTATCATGCAATTTGAGTAATGTCTTCTTGATTTTCATTATATAACTAAATTAAGTGTGGTTGAATCTAGCCTAAGGGACTGATAAAACACGCAAATAACTTTCACATTAAAATAAAAAAGATTTACTTGAAAGATGGAAATTGTTTGACAATTTTTAACTTACATTCTTTCTCAAAGCCAGTCTGTTTTTTATCCACTATCTTATCTATCTTTGGATGACAAGACAGCTTCCTGCAAATCAACTCAATCGAAAATTGTAGTTCATATCCCTGATACAGTCTCGGCACAATGATGTAACAAATCTTTGAAAGTGACGGACCTTGCAAAAAGGTATATGCACATATGGTTTGTCACCTTACATAATTATCAAAGCACAAGAAGAAAACACTTGAATCCTACTGTAAGACATATTAATGGAAAAACTACAATTAGACAGTTTGAGCTGAGAGAGTTGATGTGATTATCTTCGAATCAGCTCTTCATCTGCAGAGATGTCTTCCTGTTCTGACCTCCCTGTACAAATATCAGTGTCTCATGATATCCTTGCATGCCAGCTTTCCAAAGGATCTTCCTTTCAATAATAATGTACAGACGTTTCAGCTTAAAACACACAAATAAAAAAATGCATGGAATCCAAGTGTCCATCATACGTGCCTGGAGCTATATCTGTGCAGGACCTTAATGCATGTAACCTTACTATCAATCATTGATAAAATACTCTGCAAATGCAAAAATCATATTTGCAGCTTGTTTACAACAAATTTGAAAAGTGCTGCCACATAGCCCTGTACTGCCACTCTTCCTTCTGTTAAAGGAGTCAAGTGGGAAAACTCGCATTCTGAACAACACTTGTAACCCAACTAAACATCTTGAGCAACAAAGGTAAATGAGAAAATATCAAAAGGTTCCAATAGTTGCTCCTTTCCTCATACTTATACTAGTTGCACCTTGCCCCATGTGGGTCCCTCCATCCAACAATTCGATTTTCCCTTAGCCATTCAATTTTCTTTCCATGGGGTGCATATTGCATGTTGGTGTGCCCCCCACATTCCATCGACAAAATAATTTGACCCACTTTTCCTAAGTTGGTGTCCAAAAATTGTATTAGCCTCCAAAATTGCAAAATTTGGTAATTCCCTCGGACAAAATTTATTGAGGATGGATATTACAGTCCTCCCCTCCCAAATGTTGCTTGTCCTCAAGCAACTGCAAAGCTGGATGCTACAATATTTGTTCACTCTCCTAAGTGGCATCCTACACTAGCAAATCCTTCCACCAAGTATTCC